>CM052965.1:1118449-3518449 GCA_028554685.1 Agrotis ipsilon
TGCGTTCCAAAAAAAGTTCCAGTATACCTGTATACTATAGTGCGAGTATCGTAACGGTGTCAAATCTATTACGCGGGCTCGCTCTCATATAATCAGTTTACAGTACATTAACTCGATAGAGTGCAGCGTGAGTAATTTCGACACTCTGCCTGTCTCAGTATAAATAATTCTGTAAATAATTCAGTTTTGTTGCCACAGTATTGGGATTTTATATATTCTAGAGTTACGGAAGTGTGTCAAGCCAACTGAACTGGCTGAAATATAATATAATAATATTCCACAACTATCACACAACGCAATCTAGTCCCGAGCTAAGCAGAGCTTGTCTTATGAGTACTAGACAACTGATAAACATACTTATTTGTTCCTAAATACATACATATTATAGATAAGTTACACCCAGACATAGAACAACTGATATAGATCGTGCTCATCACACATACATTTGTCCTGGATGGGAATCGAACCCACGACCTCCGGCATAGCTGTCAGGGTCACTAACCACTAGACCAACAGGCCTGTGCAGGACCTATGTCTCTTAATTTATTTTGACAAGGTTTGATGCCCCCCCCATATTTATAAGTCCAAATGCCTGCCGGGACCATGGGACTGTCTAAGGAGACAACCGTGACTTTAGACATAAAAGGCTATTGAAAGAATAGGTACCGTAGATTTTAAGTTAGTACGGGACTAAGCAAAACTTAACACTCGTAATACTTAATCCTAAATATGAATTTCCAATGAAACTGTATATAAATTAAGTTAATAATAACATCCTTTTGCAAACAAAACAACCCTTAAACCCTTACAACAGGGCAAGGAACAGCAGACCTTTCAAGTTTCACCCAATTCATTCTACAGTCAACTTGTAGAATATTCCATCTCACAAGACTAGGCTGCGGTCCTTTCACGAGAAGGCTCGGTTCTTTCATCAAGAGTTAACAAAGACGGAGTAATCCTGCCGGCCCTGTCTCTGAAAGGAACGTGAATGCCGTGGCGTTGATTGTGGGAGCCCCTGCTTCAGACGCATGCTTGTGAAAGAGCTGAAAGGTATTTTAGAAAAAAGGTTTTTTTTCGGATTTTGTTTTTTTTAGAAGCCGCTGTTCATACGTGCTGAGTATGGTAAAAATTATGACTTTATTAGTTACACTTTACAATGCCGATGTAATTTAATGAGAAAGAAACGTACTCAAATACGAGTAGTCTTCTGGGTACAAAATGATAGTGACAATTATGTGCTGCAACGGATTAATTACTAGCTATGCTCCGTGCCTCCGCTTTCCTTTTCCCGGTATAATTTAATTCCCGATATAATAAGTTATGGCGAGGAGCTCGTGGCTAAATAATAACAGCCGCACAGGCCGATCTTCCGGGTTAAGCCGCGCTTGCCGAGGTTGGTCTGTGGATGGGTGACCATCTGTCATAGCGAGTTTCCTCCGTGCCTTGGAAAGCACGTTAAGCCGTTGGTCCCGGCTGTCATTTGTGAATCTTTGACAGTCGTTACTATTAGTCAGAAGCTCTAAAGTCTGACAACCAGTCTTACCATGGGGTATGGTATTGCCCAGTTACTGGGTTGTGGAGGTCCGACAGGCAGTCGCTCCATGTAAAATACTGATATCCAGCTGAATCTGGTTTGATTGGAAGCCGACCCCAATATACTTGGGAAAAAGGCTAGGCAGATGATATAATAAGTTACTAGCGGCCCGTCCCGGCTTCGCACGGGTGGAGGACCCGGTCTAAAACCCGGTCCCGATGTTGTTACAAACACAACTAAAAATAATTATCCGAATCGGTCAAGCCGTTTTCATGTTATGTCGTGACAACGGAAAACGGGTTTCATTTTTATATATATAGATGGTACGAGGCAAAATTGTTCTGAAAAGTAACGCTACAGAATTTTTAATAAAAAGTGTGTATCGCACTCCACTTAGTTTTCCCTATGTGTATTCTGATTTCACGTCTAAATGTAAGAACTTATTGGATGTTTTTTTTTAAGAGTTAGATGAGACTTTAGAGACGGTCATTTATTTAGTCTATAGTAAATGATCTATTTAGTCTACAGTAAATGACCGTCTCTAAAGTTAAGTACCATATAAGTACCATAACTTAATGACAATTAGACTGATCACATATAACAGCGATAAAAATAAAGAAACGTAATGAAAGTACGGAAGTTTAATTTATAACAAAAATCCTGGTTTGCTAATAAAAGTAACAACTGATTTTTAGAACATTAACGCTCGAGATGGCAGTTAATTACCTAGCTAAATGTTACTCAATATGACTTTATTATTATGGGTGCTTGTTGTAAATTCGCCACAAAATTAATTCCCCACGAAAAAACGTATTGATCCTGTTCTCCTAGTACTTTCTGTTCAGAGTCCATATTGTGTCCCCATTTTCGGTAGTTTTCTGCTGGATTTTAATTATGTATTTTTTCTGCTATCCGTGCGAAAAAAGTAGGGTTGCCTGACATACAACGTGTAACGTTAATAGCGCAAAACCTCTCTTAAGGTAACTAAGCCCATTTTACTGAACAATATTTCTTCTAAAAATTTTGGAAATTCGCAAAAAAAAAATGATTTTCATACTGATGAGCCCGATCAATTTCTCACTTTCTTTGAAAAAGTTTTTTTTTTTTTGCGTATTTCCTAATGTGATAATGGAACAAACATTGTTCAGTAACATGGGCTGAGTTATCCCACGAGAGGTTTTGCGATATTAACGTTACACGTTGTATAATTTGACATTTACGAGCAAGTAGTGTGAAAAAATATAAATAGTAGATAGTAGCCCTTCGATATCGGGAACAGTGCACAACGAGAACAGAGTACACATTTACAATGAAAATAATAAAACGACAGTTCAACTGATTCATAAAGTAGTTCTTTGGACATGGCGCACATTGTTAGGAGGTTTCATCCTTTAGAGCCCTGACCGCCCCGGTAACTTTTTTGTTTATCGTGGTAAAACCAGTGGACTCCTCCTACCCATGGCGAAACTTTCAGACTTTTACTGACTAAAATCCACAGTGATCCTTCAATAGCCCTGTTAGTACAAGGGTCACGATTACCTTATGAGAAAGTCCCGCGACCGCAGCAGGTTCTGGCCCTTTAAGGTGTCAGATTCTTGACAACTCTTTGAGGTGCGCATGGAGCACGATGCGCCGTAGACCCGGGCATTGTCCATGATCTGACGGGAAGTAACCTGATGAGACAGTCCCTCGACCGCGGCTGGCTTTGGCCCTCTAAGGGAGGCCCAAAGATTACTGATAGCTCGAGGTACAGTTGTTTAGTTTGGACCGTTAGGAGATAGCTCGTATTCCACTAACAAGTTGATGTGTCTGTGTAGTAATTTTCTCAGAAAATGCATGTGCTCCAGGCATGAGTTCCATTCAATTAAAACTTGTGTAATCTTGTAAGTACTTAGTTATAATACTGCTCGTACATGATTCAAACTAACTGCTAGCTCACTCCATAAACTAACTTTGATATTATGAAATAGCGATGAACTATACAACTATGTTTTAAAATTATTCATAAGTTTAGCGTAACGATTAAATAATTAAACACTGGCGATGTGCCCCATTCGCATATGTGCAATTCACTTACGAAGAAAGAAGTCAAAAAAGAAATACAAATCGTTAATTTTGTCGTATAAAATTGTCCAGACAATTACAGACAAAAAAAAGAAACAAAATGGTCTATTCTATTTCACAAGCTTTAAGATGAATTACCTACACTAAGCGCGCGAGTTGAATGCAGAGCTTAGGAATGCGGTAGTGCTGTTGACAAGGATGGCAAAGTACTACACTGCAGGCGCGTGAGGTGGGGCGTGCGGGTAGCGGGGAGCTCTTCACCTCAGACCCCGACTGCATTCAACTCGCGCGCTATCTGTACTTACTTAACTATTTTTTAACATACCAGTGCATCAGTCTATTACGTTATAAAAATATTTACAAATGTTGCTGTTCAGAGGTCCAAACACGACTTTTTACGTTTTTGTGACGTATGTTAAGCGGGAACTTTGACGTTTTGAAGGGAACCCTGCCCGGGGTAGGAGGACTCATTTGATGATTTTTTACCACGAAAAAAAAGGTCTCTGTTTTCAGAATGTCGAAATCCCTAAGCTAAACTATTTCGTTATATAGATTGCAAAATGACACTTGATTATACTGCAAAATGTAGAAAAACCGCATTAAAATTGTATTCCGATTCTACAACTAATTCGAATCATACTGAAAACACATACTGTAAACACATACTGTAAACACGTGCTGTAAACACATGCTGTAAACACATACTGTAAACACAAAATTCCAATCACCTACAAAATCATTCACGTTCTTATAGTCCGCCATCTTTATTTTCATCCTGCATCTTACAAGCGTGATTTAGCATGAGAAAGATCGGTGTCTGAGTGGCAGACTTGCTGGAGTCTAGGTGAATGGCAGAAATAAGCAAAAAGGTTACGGCGACGCTTCTAATGGCCAATATCAACGTCTAGAGGACCTGCGTTTGTCACGGCTAGCTGCTGGTGAACGTTGCTTAAAGAAGGTCAACTTTATAAGATAACTAGTATTTGGGCGTTGCGCGAGCTGCAAGCAGCTCGCGGGGTCGTGTTTTGGACAATTTACAATCGGGACCACCAAAAGATGTTTGATGCATTCATCAGAAGGAGGTCTATAAGGAGCTGCGTTCCCTCGACGTGAACAAAGCCAGTGGCCCTGACGGAATCCCGGCAACTGTTCTTAAAACTTGTGCGCCTGAATTGTCTCCGATTCTGACGCGTCTGTATCGCCTTTCACTGGCGACCGGAAAAGTACCGAAGGCTTGGAAGCAAGCTAACGTCCAGCCTGTACCTAAGAAGGGTAGTCGTGCTGATCCCACCAACTACAGACCCATCTCGGTCACGTCCATCCTCTGTAAGAGTATGGAACGAGTGCTGAACAAAAAGCTCCTGGCATACCTAGAAGACAACGATATTCTTAGTGACCGCCAATACGGTTTCCGCCGAAACCGGTCTACTGGGGATCTTCTAGCTTATGCCATACACATCTGGAGTGAGGCCATCGAGAAACACGGGGAAGCACTCGCTGTTTCCCTTGACATCTCGAAGGCTTTCGACAGGGGCTGGCACCAGGGGCTAATTGCTAAGCTTCCTTCCTTTGGTTTGCCCAATGGTCTGTGTGATTGGATTCTGACTTCTTGCTGACTTCTTGAGGGATCGTTCCATCCGAGTAGTTATTGATGGCTGCTCGTCCGGTCGGTTAAAAATTAACGCCGGAGTACCTCAGGGGTCGGTGCTCTCAGCGACGTTGTTTTTGCTGCATATAAACGACCTGCTAAAACCCGGAACCTTTGGGTACGCAGATGACAGCACAGTTGCTGAGAGATACGTGTCCGATGCACGGGCTACTGGACCTCAGATCCAGTCTCTCCGTGAGGCCATGGTTGAGCGCTTGAACCTGTCCTTGGAGGCTGTCTCTGAATGGGGCGAATCCAATCTGGTCAGGTTTAACGCTACTAAGACTCAGGCGTGTCTTTTTTCCGCAAAAAAGAGCCAATTCCAACCAGCTCCATCTTTCCGAGGTGTGACCTTACCGATAACGGACCATCTTGACCTTCTTGGGGTCACTCTAACATCGACCCTCAATTTTGGTCCATTCATTGAGGCAAAGGCTCAGTTGGCCGCGAAAAAGTTGGGGATCCTCTCCAAGAAAGTACTTCACGACTGAACAGCTGCTTAATTTATATAAAGCACAAGTTCAGTCATGTATGGAGTACTGCTCTCACCTTTGGGATGGATCCGCCAAATACCAACTGGACGCACTTGAGTCTATTGATAAAAGGGCCAAGAGGCTAATCGGTAACGATGCTTTGGTCGATTCAAAGCTCCAGAGCCTTGAACATCGGCGCCGTGTGGCTAGCCTGTCGGTTTTCTATCGGTTACATTTCGGAGAGTGTGCGATGGAACTCCACAATTTGATTCCGCCTAGCCCTTTCCAACATCGGACTACAAGACGTACGGCAATGCGTCATCAATATATGGTGGACATCCCTCCGGTGCGTACAAAGCGTTTTGGCAATACCTTTATTGTACGCACAGCTAAGGAGTGGAATTCCCTGCCGGCTTCTGTATTTCCCGACAGCTATAACCTTGGGGTCTTCAAGTCAAGAGTGAACAGGTTACTTCTAGGCAAGCGTGCTTCACCGTCGACCTCATCTTCGCTTTCCATCAGGCGAGATAGTGGTCAAACGCGAACCTATCCATAATAAAAAAAAAAAAAAAAAAATGTAAGATCGGTGTAACTACGACACGAGATTTTTTTAAATAGTGTTCTAAGATAGAACTGTTCGCCTCTGTTAGGTGCGACCAAAAATAGACGCGCGACAAGCTCACCCTTTTGTCTTTTAGCAATAAATTTATGATTTGATGTTTCAAAAATTTCCGTATTTTTTGTTTATAAACAATGTACTGTTCGTAAATGTCCAAGTAGGTAAATGAGTCAAATTCGTCTCATATGGGGCGGTTAAAATAGATAATGAGGTCTGAACCAGCTTGTAGCGTGGCTTCTACTTCAGTGCCTGGTTTTAAATAAACGTATTTTTTATTTTCTAAATGCACTGACAGCTATTTGACGTTGGGTTCGCGCGCGGTCACATCGAATACTTCATCGAATTTCGTTATTTTCATGTTCTTCCGGTCCCTTAGTTATCATAATATTTAAACAAATACTTAACGACCGTGCGTTGCGAGGAGATTCCCAAGTTGATATGAGCATCGTATTTTAAAAGAAGACTTGTTTTATAAGGAACTACCCAAGTATCATTTACAATTACATCGTTACCGCAATATTTTATAATAGCTTCGTTTTTACTGTCTCTACACAAGTTAACAAATCCTTTTTAATCAGAAAAAGTGGTGGCTACCTCACGTTTTGGAAAAAAAATTGAACATTAACTTTTCTCACTATCCCAACAAGGTAAATTAGTTCTGTGCGAGGGACCGCAAGGACCGTAAATTATGAGATTCAGAACAGCTTTTCGTAATCTTCCCTCTGCCTCTGATGCATCAGGAATGTTTGCTCTAACAAATTTATCAATATCTGTATTTTAGACAGGCCCACCATCTGACTGACGGACTTCAACCTTAAAACAAATGTGTGCGTGTGGTAAACCTCGCTTATTTTTTTCATCATCATCATTAGCCGGAAGACGTCCACTGCTGAACATAGGCCTCCCCCTTAGACCGCCACGCCGAACGACAATTCGTCATTTGTATCTATCTATCTACTCTCACGATGTCGTCGGTCCACCTAGTGGGAGGCCTACCTACGCTGCGTCTTCCGGTCCGGAGGCGACCACGGGGTCGCCACTCGAAAACTTTTCTTCCCCATCGGTTGTCAGTTCTACGAGCGATGTGGCCTGCCCATTGCAACTTGAACTTGCAAATTTTAAGAGCTATAACGGTGACTCTGGTTCTTCGCCGAATATCCGTGTTCCGGATTTTATCCCGCAAAGAAACTCAGAGCATAGCTCTTCCCATTGCTCGTTGAGTGACTTTTAGTCTCTAAAAGGCCAGCAGTCAAAGACCACGGTTCAGAGCCATATGTAATCACTGGCATCACACACTGGTTAAACACCCTCCTTGTTTCCTATTACGTGCATCAGATAAATACATTTGCCAAACCAATTACCACCTCGGATATCTCTTAATAATTCTGCTAGCTTTAAATTAAAAAATCTAGCACACACAGAAGGATTTACATTCCCCGTTGGTTCCCCGTGTTGTTCCGGGTTTCCCGTGTGGTTCCGGGCGGTAGAATAGGCCACCCCATCTCCTCCTGTGGGTGTCGTAGAAGGCGACAAATGGATATTAGCTAGAATTTGAGGTCTCACCAGTTGTCTCACATACCATAGCTCTGGCAACCGGTACATGGCGGTATAACCATGTCGTCTGCTGAAATGCCCCAAAAATGCTTAACCTGATGGTGGGCAGCAGCAACATCAGCAAAAGTATTTCAGCATCTGCGGTCGCCAATCTGCCTGCCAAGCGTGGTGACTACGGCAAATTCCCCCCAAAAATTAAGTGCAATAATACAAGGCCCCCAGTTCCCGGTAGCTGCACTATTCCTGGCCATGGTACCGGCCACGGTAACGGTGCGGCGGGGGGTGCTAAGAATCCCCGGGCGACGGCAGGGTACCATAAACGCAATTTTTACCTGGCGACGTACAACGGACGCTCTCTGCGGTTGGACGAGCATGTTGCCGAATTGGAGGTAGAGCTAAGTCATATTAACTGGCACATCGTGGGACTATCGGATATCCGAAGGCAGGGGGAGGAGACGATAACCCTCGATAGTGGCCACTTGCTCTACTTCCGGGAAGGACACCAACCATCCCAAGGTGGCGTCGGATTTATGGTCCATAAGTCACTCAGAAGCAGCATCGTGGAATGTGGCAGTATGTCAGCAAGGGTGGCATACCTTGTACTGAAAGTATCAGAAAGATACTCATTAAAAATCATACAAGTGTATGCCCCTACTTCCGCATACACTGACGATGAAGTCGAAGCCATGTACGAAGACATAGTAAAAGCTATGTCTCTTACCACAACGTTCTACACTGTTGTTATGGGTGACTTCAACGCAAAAGTAGGAGTACAAGAGAGTGGTGAGTCGAGAGTAGGTCCATTCGGCTATGGGCGCAGAAATCACCGGGGGCGTATGCTGGTAAACTTCCTCGAGGCTCAGGAGCTTTTTTTGATAAATTCTTTTTTCCAGAAGAAGCCTCAAAGGAAGTGGACCTGGCGAAGCCCTGATAACGTGACAAAAAATGAGATCGATCGATCAGAGATGTCTCTTTGATCAACAGGGTTAATACCGGAAGCGATCACCGACTGGTCAGAGGCACTCTGAATATAAATGTTAAAGCCGAAAGAGAGCGCATGACGAAGTCGACTATCAGACCAACGCTGCCCAGATTGAGGCTGGTTGCGTAAGTTTCCAGTTGGAACTACGAAACCGATTCGCCATGTTGGAAACCACGGAGGACATAACCGACGTCACCGAAGGCCTGCTGCGTGGCGTCCGTGAGGTGGGCTGTAAACATTTTCGACCGATCAGAAATGGACGTAAGTCGGTACTTACCAGCGAGACACTGGAACTGATGAGGAAACGACGAGAACTCACAAATGCCACACAGGCTGAGAGTCAGGTACTTAACAGAGAGGTCAAGAAGCAGATCAGACGCGATACTCGGAGTGCAAATACCCGAATTATAGAGCAAGCTATAGCTCGGAATAAAGGCCCGATGGTATTTGCCAAGCCCAATACCTCCCGCTGTCACCTGACAAAGCTCAGAACGTCACAGGGCACCACCGTCACCTCAAAACCAGAGATTTTCGCTGAAGTCGAAAAGTTCTACGGAGACTTATATGCTCAAAAAACTTGCCCAATTCAGGCCCACTGCGCGGATGACCAACGGGCCAAACTGACACGCCATCTCACAGACGAGCTTCCCGACATTGACATGGATGAGGTTGGAATGGCTATGAGACAGCTTCACCACAACAAAGCTCCTGGGGATGACGGAATAACCATAGAGCTGCTCAAGGCAGGAGGAATACCTATCTTGACAGAGCTTGTAAAGCTCTTTAATTCCGTCATCCACACTGGCATAACACCTGAGGCATGGCATAGGAGTGTGGTAGTATTATTTTTTTAAAAGGGCGATAAAGCGCTCCTTAAAATTTACCGCCCCATCTCACTTCTAAGCCATATCTATAAGCTGTTCTCGAGGGTTATTTTAAATCGTCTCTCCCAAAAATTCGATGACTTTCAGCCACCGGAGCAGGCCGGGTATCGAAAAGGCTACAGCACCGTGGATCACATACACACCCTTAGGCAAGTGATTCAAAAGACCGAGGAGTATAACCAACCTCTGTGCCTAGCGTATGTGGACTACGAAAAGGCTTTCGATACCGTCGAGACCTGGGCTGTTCTGGAGTCCATGCAGAAATGCCTCATCGACTGCCGCTACGTTGAGGTGATGAGATGTCTGTATAAAGCCGCAACAATGACAGTCCAAGTACAAGAACAGAGCACAAAACCAATCCAACTGCGTCGAGGGGTAAGACAGGGAGACATCATCTCTCCGAAACTGTTTACAAACGCGTTGGAGGACGTTTTCAAGACGCTTGATTGGAAAGGGCGGGGTCTTAGTATCAACGGTCAGTACATCTCACACCTCCGATTTGCGGACGACATAGTATCATAGCAGAGTCTCTGCAGGAGCTGGAAGAAATGTTGAACAGCTTGAACGATTCTTCAAGGCGTGTGGGTCTCGGAATGAATCTGGACAAAACCAAACTCATGTTTAATGGTCATGTCACCCCGAGACCTGTAATAGTGAATGGTGCTGCCCTCGAGGTTGTGCAGGAATACATTTACCTAGGCCAAAGTGTACAACTGGGCAGGCACAACTTTGAGAAGGAGGCAGCCAGAAGAATACGCTTGGGCTGGGCGGCATTCGGGAAGCTGCGTCATATCTTTGAATCATCGATCCCACAATCCCTTAAAACCAGGGTTTACAACCAGTGTGTCCTACCCGTAACGACTTACGGAGCCGAAACGTGGACACTTACCATCGGCCTGGTCCACAAATTTAAGGTTGCTCAGCGAGCGATGGAGAGAACAATGCTCGGGGTTTCTCTGGTGGATAAAATTCGTAATGAAGTTATTTGCCAGAGAACCAAAGTAATCGACATTGCGCATAGAATCAGCATGCTGAAGTGGAAGTGTGCCGGCCACGTTTGTAGACGGACAGAAGGCAGGTGGAGCAAACGTGCTAGAGTGGTGACCGCGAATGGGCAAACGTAGTTTAGGACGCCCTGCTGCAAGATGGGTCGATGATTTAAGGAAGGTGGCTGGCAGTGGATGGATGCGGGCTGCCCAGGACCGGGATGGTTGGCGCTCTTTGGGGGAGGCTTACGTTTAGCAGTAGACGGCAATAGGCTGATAATAATAATAAGAATTTACATAGGTGCTTCGAGTGGATTGTTGAATTTTAGGCCACTTGGGATTACAGGTAAACGTCAAGAAAAATGATGGGTTCCCCAATGTGCTTACTACTTTTTTTTCCTTTCATGATTTCCCCGTAAAAGAACTGGGCAAATAATCCCTCTCCCTGAATCGTTTCATCCTGACGACTTTGACGGGCGACTTCAATGCTCATTTCAACTTCTTGAAGTGGAGTCGACCTCAGTGCATTATTAGAGTTATGTTTTTGTATACTTGATATAAAACGTAGGCGTTCTTCTACGATTCGGCAATGCAAGTCAACTAACCATTCTTCCGATAGCCTGCCTATATCAGAAAATCATGGCTCCGACAATAATGCCTTTTTTACCCAAAGCATAAAACGGGACCCTATTACTAAGACTTCGCTGTCTATCCTTCTGTCCGTCCGTCTGTCTGTCTGTCACCAGGCTGTATCTCTAGAACCGCGATAGCTAGACAGTTAAAATTATCATAAAATTATGTAAGTAAATATTTCTGTTGCCACTATCACAAAGAATACTAAAAACAATTTAAAATAAATATTTATTTTATCCCATACAACAAACGGGACATTTTTGCCCTTTTTTGCTCGATATCAATAATGGCAACAGGTAGGCACTTGAAATATTCACAAAATAAAATACTCGGTTGTATTTTTAGTTTAATAATAAAAATATATTTAAGGTGGGCTCCCAGGCAAATAACGGGTTTTTTTTTGCGCGTTTTGACAAATTTTGTAAAAATATTGGTAGGGAACCCTTTATGCGCGAGTGCGACTCGCACTTGGCCAGTTTTTTGTAGTACTTAAAGATGCAGAGCGTTTAGGCGGGGCTCAAAATTCAAAATTGGAATTCAAAATATTTTTGCCAAGTTCATTATGAAATATTATACATTTCTACAGACTAATACGATTAAAATAGGTAGGTAGGTCATTTTATGTGTGGCTGGAATCGAAAATTGTGTCTCTAAAAGAAGATACTCTGAGCAAATGTGTTTAAGAAAATTTGATTAAAATATTTTGTGGTAAAATAAACTTACCAGCAACCATTGAGCTATTATTACTACGTATAGAGACAACACCACGCATCACCACTGTGACCCATCCAGGATGAGTGCGCGTGCCTAGATTCGTCATAGATTCGATGTCACCGTCATAGAAACGACATTTTTTATATTCTGCCTATGGAATCGGGTATTGCTAAAGAACATAATAATAAAATAAGGAAACTACCTTATGAAAAATAAAAGTCGTTTTTTTTTAATATTAGCTTTGTTAACTTCTGCCGCTTACGTGAAGAATTAATATTCTGATCGATTTTGTGATCGGAACTATACTATGCCCTTGTCTCTCGACTCTCGATATGCACATAGCCGGTTGTATAAATGAATGTTACTAACTAAATATTAGTTGTTCAATAGACTAAACTTATTAAATTTTCTGCTATGAAACGAAACATCGGCCAATTCTACCTACGTCTTATCTTCATTTATTTAACTAAATAGTTAAATAAATGAAGATAAGACGTACGACGTACGTAAATTTAGTGTGTGTACATAAATATGTACACACAATAAATTTCCAGAAAATTACATAATTAAAACTAAAGTACAAAGGTACTGCTTATTTATTTTTTTAGTCTATGACAAATGCTTCGAATTTGGAAACATGGCGCCGATTTAAAATTTTATGCTTAAATAATTAAATATCTAGTTACTTTCCTATGGAAAGTTATTCCTTTGTTCTTCGATGTGTTTCTAAAAATGATTTGTGCAATAATGTGGCAGTCCCGAAGGCATTTTTACAACTTTTGAACGCTTGTTTTACAATTACGTTCAACGCGTTTTTCACGCTACAGAGCTGTCAAACAACTGAATGAAGTTGTGCGCGTTGTCTCAACATGAATGCGACACAGTGGTGATGCGTGGTGTCGCCTCTATACGTAGTAATAATAGCTCAATGACAGCAAGTACACAATGTGTAGAGTCTTCAATGACTCTACGACGGGACGCAACAGGATATTTATCACTATCGCTCGTTTCATGATTTAAATCTCGACTGAATTCAACAACTGTTGTAAATTAATGAAAAAACAAAAGAATGTTAGGAGTACCTATCACCGAATTGAATCGGCCAGTACGTAGACCATATCTTCTATCTATATATATAAAATTCAAAACTGACTGACTGATCTGACAACGCACAGCCCAAACCGCTGGGCCTAGAAACTTGAAATTAGGCATAAACCTTCCTTATACCACGTAGGTGAGCACTAAGAACGGATTTTGCGAAATTCGGCCCCTAAGGGGTTGTTTTTGGGGTTGATAGTTTGTATGAAACTTCGCTACTACAGTTGCTAGGAATTCCAAATTTTGCATAGGGTGTCTTTTTAGAACGTAGATGCTAACTATGACGGGATTTTGCGAAATTCGACCCCAAAAACAAACCCCTTAGTTTGTTTTTGGGGTCGATAGTTTGTATGAAACTTTGTTACTGCAAGTGCTAGGCGTCTGTGGTGGACGCCCACGGCGTCGGACGTCGCAAGACGATCTCCGGCCACCGTAGGCGCGGGCATGCGGGCGGCGAGTAAAGGGCAACTCGCCGCCCGACCATGGACCATGCCCGGGTCGACGGCGCGTCGTGTTCCACGCGCGCCTCAAAGAGCTGTCAGCAAAATGACGGGGCCCCCTCTCAGAGGGCCAAAGCCTGCCGGGGTTGCGGGACTCATACCATCACCGTGACCCCGGAACATAAAGGGCTACTGAAGAACACCGTGGATTTTAGTCAGTACAAGTCTGACAGTACCTCTCGCCCTGCCCGGGGTGAGAGGTCTCATTTGATGATTTTACCACGTAAAAAAAAAAAAAAAAAAAAAAAAAAAAAGTGCTAGGCGTCTCAAATCTTGCATGCCGGTTCATTTTAAGACGTAAATGCTCAACAAGATAACATTTTTGTGAAATTCGACCCTTAAGGGGTTGTTTTTAGGGTTGATAGTTTTGAGACTTCATTTTTTACATATGGGTTCTTTTTTGGACGTAAGTGATACTAAAGACGGGATTTTGTGAAATTCGACCCCCCAGGGGTTGTTTTTGGGGTTGACAGTTTGTATGAAACTTTGTTACTACAAGTGCTAGGAGTCTCAAGACGTAAGTGATAGTTAAAACGGGATTGATGTATTGATAGTTAGAGGTCTCAAATTTTACAGGAGGTTCTACTTTAGACATAGGTTCTCACTAAGTGAAGATCTTGCGAAATTCAACCCCTTAAGAGTAGTTTTGGGGTTGTTAGCAAGGAATCCCAATATATTCATTAGGGTTATTTTAAGAACATAGGTACCACCCAAGACGGGATACTGCGAGTAGATAGAAATTTTGTTGAATATCGATTTAGATTTGCGAAAAGCATCCCTTAAAGAGGGTGGCTGGGAGTAAAAATTCACAAAAGCAAAGTTCGAAAATCACGCGGACGAAGTCGCGGGCGGAGTGCTCGTCAGATATAAAACCATTTTGAAATCAATATTTGAATTTGCTATTCATTACCCCTACTGAAAAGCAAACTGCAAATAGCAATACTGAATTAAAAAAAAAGCATGTCATATTCTAAATCAGCACCTCCAAATCACTCGAAAACAATACCCATATCAAATTGTTTTAATAAAATCATGTCTGAGAATAGAATAAGAAAAACAGGACCCCCTAAAACATTATAAAACTAATTCAATAAAAAAAAGAAACAAAATTAAAAAAAGAAACAAAAAAAATGAGAATTCCTTTGAATAGTTAAAAGAATTTTAAATCCATTAGAGCACATAAAAGATTTTGAAACCCCTTAGGATATGTAGTGGAGCGAAGGTACGTAAGTGGTGAATGGGTGAAGCGTACCGACCTGCCTAACACCGGAAAGCTATCGTGACCTTATCCCTACGCTACGCTTCGCTTTACCGCTACCTAGTTTTTCCTAGATACGATGGGGGAAAGGGTAAACGGAGGAGAGGGGTGAATTATTAAAAATGATTTTGACCAACTCTGGGCCCTTTGATATGAATCTTAAAAAAAAATGTTGCAAGTCTGTTTACATACGGGATCCACCTAAAGGAGGTAATAAGGGGGGCGATCATAAATCCATGATGAAAACTTCGAATTTTTTGCAGTCGCCATCTTGGATTTTCGTTTTGACCACTGTCACTATCGGCTTCAGCATCCTGGAAAACCATGAAAACGACTCCCATGATAATCAATTCTAAAATTATCGCAGCCACCATCTTGGATTTTGATTTGACCTCACTATCGGCTTTATCACCCTCGAAAACCATGAATACGACATCCATGATGAAAACTTTGGATTTATTGCAGTCGCCATCTTGGATTTTGATTTTGACCTCACTATCGGCTTAATCACCCTCGAAAACCATTAAAACGACATGCATGATGAATTTTGAATTTTTGCAGTCGCCATCTTGGATTTTGATTTTGACCTCACTATTGGCTTTATCACCCTCGAAAACCATGAATACGACATCCATGATGAAAACTTTGGATTTATTGCAGTCGCCATCTTGGATTTTGATTTTGACCTCACTATCGGCTTAATCACCCTCGAAAACCATTAAAACGACATGCATGATGAATTTTGAATTTTTGCAGTCGCCATCTTGGATTTTGATTTTGACCTCACTATTGGCTTTATCACCCTCGAAAACCATTAAAACGACATCCATGATGAAAACTTTGAATTTTTGCAGCCGCCATCTTGGATTTTGATTTTGACCTCACTATCGGCTATATCACCCTCGAAAACCATGAAAACGACACCCATGATGAAAACTTAGAA
The DNA here is from genome assembly GCA_028554685.1 of Agrotis ipsilon. NCBI lineage: Eukaryota > Metazoa > Arthropoda > Insecta > Lepidoptera > Noctuidae > Agrotis > Agrotis ipsilon. Next base: position 1,134,340 of record CM052965.1, read on the forward strand.
TTTTTGCAGCCGCCATCTTGGATTTTGATTTTGACCTCACTATCGGCTTTATCACCCTCGAAAACCATGAAAACGACACCCATGATGAAAACTTTGAATTTTTGCAGCCGCCATCTTGGATTTTGATTTTGACCTCACTATCGGCTTTAGCATCCTCGAAAACCATGAAAACGACATCCATGATGAAAACTTAGAATTTTTTGCAGTCGCCATCTTGGATTTTGATTTTGACTTCAATATCGGTTTCATCACCCTCGAAAACCATGAAAACGACACCCATGATGAAAACTTTGAATTTTTGCAGCCGCCATCTTGGATTTTGATTTTGACCTCACTATCGGCTTTAGCATCCTCGAAAACCATGAAAACGACATCCATGATGAAAACTTAGAATTTTTTGCAGTCGCCATCTTGGATTTTGATTTTGACTTCAATATCGGTTTCATCACCCTCGAAAACCATGAAAACGACATCTATGATGAAAACTTAGATTTTTTTTCAGCCGCCATCTTAGATTTTGATTTTGACCTCACTATCGGCTTTAGCATCCTCGAAAACCATGAAAACGACATCCATGATGAAAACTTTGAATTTTTTGCAGTCGCCATCTTGGATTTTTATTTTGACCTCACTTTCGGCTTTAACACCCTCGGAAACCATGAAAACGATATCTATGATGAAAACTTAGAATTTTTTGAACCACCATTTTGTATTTTGATTTTGACCTCAATATCGGTTTCATCACCCTCGAAAACCATGAAAACGACATCCATGATGAAAACACAAAAACTATCCATCACAAGGGGCATGGGGCAACTTTGGAAAATGATTTTTACTTTCCGAGCCTTCTCTATACGAATCCGTAAAAAAACAGAACACGGGTTTCTTAGTATCTGTGATACGATTGGGAGGGGGAGGGGGAGGCCAAAAACGGGAGGCTAAGTACTTTTGCCCTACTCATGAGAGTTACAAGTTGTAAGTTTGCTTGTCGTAACCCTTGCGTTACGCTTCACCCACTCAACCTTCGTTACGCTACGGAGGTCGGCGGCTCGCTTCGCTCGCCACCTCCCCCCTTCGCTGCACTCGGTCTCGCAGGTTCGCTCCACTCAGGACCTACCCACCACCGGAAAGCTATCGTGGCCTTATCCCTACGCTACGCTACGCTTCGCTTTACCGCTACCTCGTTTTTCCGAGATACGATGGGGGGAGGGGGGGAGACGGGTGAGTTTTGAAAAATGATTTTGACATTCTCTGGGCCCCTTGATATGAATCTGAAAAAAAATGTTACAAGTCTGTCAACTTCCGAGATCCGCCTAAAGGGGGGAGACGGGGGGCGAGGGGGGGAACTTTGAAAAAGGGGTTTTTACTATTCCGCGCCTCCTGTATACGAATCCGTAAAAATACAAAACACTGGTCTCTTTGTTTCTGAGATACGATTGGGGGGGGGGGGAGGCCATATAAAGGAGGCTTGGTACTTTTGCCTTACTCATGAGAGTCACAAGTTGTAAGTTTGCTTGTCGGCACCTCTGAGTTACGCTTCACCCACTCAACCTTCGTTACGCTACGGAGGTCGCCGGCTCGCTTCGCTCGCCACCTCCCCCCTTCGCTCCACTCGGTCTCGCAGGTTCGCTCCACTCAGGACCTACCCACCACCGGAAAGCTATCGTGGCCTTATCCCTACGCTACGCTACGCTTCGCTTTACCGCTACCTCGTTTTTCCGAGATACGATGGGGGGAGGGGGGGGAGACGGGTGAGTTTTGAAAAATGATTTTGACATACTCTGGGCCCCTTGATATGAATCTGAAAAAAAATGTTACAAGTCTGTCAACTTCCGAGATCCGCCTAAAGGGGGGAGACGGGGGGCGAGGGGGGGGAACTTTGAAAAAGGGGTTTTTACTATTCCGCGCCTCCTGTATACGAATCCGTAAAAATACAAAACACTGGTCTCTTTGTTTCTGAGATACGATTGGGGGGGGGGAGGCCATATAAAGGAGGCTTGGTACTTTTGCCTTACTCATGAGAGTCACAAGTTGTAAGTTTGCTTGTCGGCACCTCTGAGTTACACTTCACCCACTCAACCTTCGTTACGCTACGGAGGTCGCCGGCTCGCTTCGCTCGCCACCTCCCCCCTTCGCTCCACTCGGTCTCGCAGGTTCGCTCCACTCAGGACCTACCCACCACCGGAAAGCTATCGTGGCCTTATCCCTACGCTACGCTACGCTTCGCTTTACCGCTACCCTCGTTTTTCCGAGATACGATGGGGGGAGGGGGGGGAGACGGGTGAGTTTTGAAAAATGATTTTGACATACTCTGGGCCCCTTGATATGAATCTGAAAAAAAATGTTACAAGTCTGTCAACTTCCGAGATCTGCCTAAAGGGGGGAGAAGGGGGGCAAGGGGGGGAACTTTGAATGATGCTTTTTACTTTTCCGAGCCTCCTCTATACGAATCCGTAAAAAAATAAAACACGGGTCTCTTAGTTTCCGAGATAGGATGGGGGGAGAGGTGAAGAGGGGGAGAGGGGGGAGTTTTGAAAAATGATTTTGACCAACTCTGGGCCCCTCGATATGAATCTGAAAAAAAAAAATGTTGCAAGTCTGTCAACTTCCGAGATCCGCCTAAAGGGGGGAGAAGGGGGGCAAGGGGGGGGAACTTTGAAAAATGGATTTTACTTTTCCGAGCCCCCTCTATACGAATCCGTAAAAAAACAAAACACAGGTCTCTTAGTTTCTGAGATACGATGGGGAGGGGGGAGAGTGGGGGCGAAAAGGGGAGGTTTGGGATTTTTCCCATACTCACGAGAGTCACTTGTTTACGAATCTGTCAAAATATACCCACCTTCCCCTTCACCATCTGGGAGAACAATTATGTCAGTCAGTGAGTGAGTGAGTGAGTGAGTGAGTGGTATTCTAGCTTTATATAGTATAATATTACCAAGACTGAATTTTATTGAACAACTAGCTGACCCGGCAAATTTCGTATGGCCTCAGAATCGCCTTCTAACCTTTCCTGGACTTACTACAATAATTCAAAATTAAAATTTGCCAAATCGTTTCAGTACTTTGAGTTTTAGTGAGACTAATGAGCAGTAATTTATTTTTATGTAATAGAACATAGATGTAGCAAAAACTATAAAATCTATTAATCATTTTTATTTCAAACAAGCGGCCCGTCCCGGCGTCGCACGGGTAGAAGTCCTCTAAAACCCGGTCCCGATGGTTGCAAACACAACAAAAAAAAAATTATCCGAATCAGTCGAGCCGTTTTCAAGTTATGATCTTAGCAACACATTTAGCGATCCATTTTTATATTATAGATGATAGATAGGTATGTAGATAGACCTGTAACAGAAATTATGATGCTACAATCCCAGTCACTATATTAAGAAGAACGGGCAAGAAACACCACGGACACTTTTTTTAAACGACAAAGTTGTCATCTTATCAGCTTACCTTGAGCCTGGAACGTAAAGGGCTATTGAAGGATCACCGTGAATTTTAGTCAGTTTAAGTCTGACAGTCCCTCCCGTCCAGCCCTGGTTGAGAGGACTCTTTTGATTTTACCATGATAAAAAAAAAACAAAAATAAAATAGCTTGATAGTGGTAAAACATTTTTTTTTCATAAACTTTTCAAATCATCGTCAGTGATACTTTAAGTTGCACGGCGAAGCATTCGCATGGCTACGGCGTAGCATTCGTATGCTACGCATGGCTACGGCGGCGTAGCGTTCGCAAGCTACATACGAGCACGGAATCGAAGTCAATAAAAAATAAAGTTATTTTTGATTTCGTGAAAATAAAATTGGTTTGGTCCCGAACCAGGTATGCGTTATTAAAATTATTGTTTTCTTGGCCGTTTTTTTGTCTGGTTAAACTTCTGATTTTATTTTCTTACAAAGGACACAAAATACTAAGAGCAGAATTTATAGGAACCGTCTCACAGTTAGTTTGACTGAGAAAAGTTTGGATCATCAAGTTTTCTTTCGATCCGACGTTTTTCAAATGAGTTTATATGTTTCAGTTTTACGTAGATTTCTTATTGTTTTGCAATATTTATTTTAGAAAAGAACTCAGTTGTTTATATTATTTAAGTGGAAAAGAGCCAGCTATCTGTTCGCGTAGACAGCGTCGAATATTGACAACTCACGCGGATTTTTGGACTGCGAGAGAGCTTGCAGACGGCAAGTAATGAGTAGCTCGCCGTCCGAACAAGGCCCGGATTGAGGGTGAGTCGTGATCTACTCTTGCCTCAGTCAGCAAACTGATGGGCCACTACGCCGAACGCCTTTCGGGGTAGCGGAAGCGGTACCTTGGCCCTGTCACGCAAAAAAATACTGAAGGAACAGTGTAGACTGTTAATTAGTAACAGTGACCCCTCCTTCCCATCCACTCTACTTAAAGCGGAAGAACTTTTTTAGTAACAAAAAAAAAATATCGACAATATTAGCCTTAGAGGTTTCCTTTAATAAAATAAGCGCACTCGGGTCTAATGCAGAGCCTTTGAAAAGCCACAATTTAATATTATCAATACAATTCCCGACGTTAGAAAAAAGGATGTCCAGGTTCTCATTATGTTTATTCAAAGGCTTCAGAAACCATTGGAAAAAATCCATTGTCCATCCTTTGTACCATTTATTAGCTTATTGGTAAATTAAGCTTTGGAAACAGGTAACAGCTAAAGAACGTGTTTTTATGGTGAAGATTTTTTTCAAACGTTGCTTGGACAAATCTTCAGAAATCAATTTTCAGAAATCTTCATCATAGATCGCCATCATAAATCTACATCATAAAACTTACCGTCCCTCCCGCCCCCTCTCCTGGGTAGTGTCACTTGATGATTTTTCCACGTAAAAAAAATGTCATTTACTCCTTCTGTTGATAACATTTTGTTACATATTAATTTCTTCATGTTGCACGTCCGGTTAAAAGGTTGGATTAAAATATCCAGAACCTGCACGTGTAGGAAGACTAATACTATCTCTGTTTGACCAGGAGTCGACAAAGTAATTTCATGATTACAATAATACATTTTTTTTTCATCCAATTTTGTCACGAAAATTGAAGAATAAAAAACATATTTTTTCTATATTTTTAACATCATCATACCTAGGACTATAGAAATTCTTCTGTTTTCTGTAATTTAATTGATTTGGCCGTCGACAAAATTCTTTTCTACGGTGTCATGCTTTCCGTGTTGTAAAACTTTTACTAATTTCTTTAAAACTGTGCAAGTAACAGACAAATGACAAAAAAGTGTCACTTTTATGTGTCAAAAAAGGAATGGAATATAAAAATGAGAGGAAATACCTTACAATTGACACGCTAGTACACAAACGTTCTTCATCAATGAAATTAATTTTGTGATTTGTTGAAAAGTTTAACATATTTAACGAAACTCTTAGTGAAGTCTGAAACTCTTAGAAAGATTAACTACCGCATTGTGAGTTAAGGGTTCGATTTCTGCATGAAAGAAATATTTGTATGAATCTGCATGTAGTTCCTAGTTAAGTGTTAGTGAATATTTTATGATATTAAATGTTTGCTAACCAACCATCGATTCAGAAACAAAGAACTGAGTGGTATAAATATGAAAAAAATATCAATTAAAAACACGTTAAAAACAAATTGATTCATGATTACGAAACAACTAAAATTAAACCGTAGTGTGCCGAAACCAAGTGACAAATTCACAAAAGCAGGAAAGTTAATTAAATAAATTAATAAGGAATTGCAAAATAAAATAGTCCCTTCCTTTCCCCAAATACGCCGTACTTCCGAGCTGACATTGTGATCCTGTTTTCGAAGCCATTGTTCTTTTAATTAAATGTATACAGTTTTCAAGTAGGATATTGAAGAAAAATATAATGAATGGTTAGTTAAACTCAAAGGTAAGAATGAGAAGACGGTCAAGGTCAGATTGATTAGGTTCCTGACAAAAAAAAAGAGAAATTAAACTATAATGTATGGGAAAATCAAAAAAGAAACAATAATAGTACACAATTTTGACAACAATCAAATACGTTTCTAAGACGTAACTAAGTTGTTAACACATTTTTGTGACGCAAAGTAAACTAGCAATGAATGGAAAAAAACTTGTTCCTCGTTCGAAAAAGCACCTCTATTGTTGTGCTTTTTCGTTTTTCTAAAGAATAAACGCAGTAAATACCCACTTTCATCACGCCGTAAATAAAATACAGTAAACTTATGATAAGGCATTCTTTTTACCCAGGACAGGGCGGGAGGGCCTGTCAGACTTGTACTATCTACAATCCACGCTTTCCTTCAATAGCCCTTCACGTTCCTGGATCACGGTAGCTCGTTAGTCGACCTGGAACTTAAAACTTTTGTCTCTGCTTTGTAGATTCTAAAATAAATATTCAGAATTGGTTGTTTTTTTTCAGCTTGATACCTTTATGCTTTCCTGAAAAAAATGTCTTGACACACGTATAGAAAGACGGACGAGTGGTTCTATATGAGTTCCGTTTTTCCTTTGAGATTATGGAACCCAAAAAAGTAGTAAAACAATAAAAGTCAGTACTTCGACTAAATAACTTTAACTATAATGGGAATGAATATTATTTACGTAGGTACTCAACGATCAAACTTTTACTTTTCATTTCTAGTTATTTCAGTTGCTAGTTCAGTTTCAGTTTCGTGAGAAAACTTGGATAATCATTTAAGTTTCATAAATAATTTTGTGTTTCATAACAAATCTAGTAAAAGTTTATGATCTTCATCGTAAAACTTGAAAATCTAAGTACAGTGTCATAAAGAAATAATTAATGCCAAATTGAAGTCAACATTTTATATTCTTTATTTATTTACATTGTTTCAATTATAACCGGAATCTATTTACAAAATTCATCATCATCATCTCAGCCATAGGACGTCCACTGCTGAACATAGGCCTCCCCTTTTGATCGCCACAAGTACCGGTTGGAAGCGACCTGCATCCAGCGTCTTCCGGCGACCTTCATAAGGTCGTCTGTCCACCTTGTTGGTGGACGTCCTACGCTGCGCTTGCTAGTCCGTGGTCTCCACTCTAGCACTTTTCGACCCCATCTGCCATCCGCTCTGCGAGCAATATGGCCTGCCCACTGCCACTTCAGCTTGCTAAAAAAACCTTTTTACAAGACCTTTTTACAAGTCCTTTTTACAAAATTACCACTTACGAAATTACTGTGACCCCGGAACGTAAAGAGCTATTGAAGGACAACGTGGATTTTAGTCAGTTCAAGCCTGTCAGTATGGGTGGGAGGAGTCATTTTGCTTCATGCGGTCTCAAAAATTATTAAGGATAAGGATTAAGGGTCAATTCACACGTACAAAAACCACACCACACACACGACGCCATGTGGTAGGGCGTATATTTTGTATTGGACATGAATATTACAATTTAAATGTACCACATTATGCCGCTGTTATCGACCACCTGTGTAATACGACCACATCGCAACCACATCGCGATGGCAACGCCACCACCGGCGGCGGCACCGCGGCCACATCGCCACGACATGACGTCATCAACAGCGTGCGCCTAGCCAGCGCCTGCGCTCCCCCCTTTTATTCTGCGTTGTACTGACTGTTCTGTGGTATGACTTTTTGTCGGTTCCACAACGCAACTGCAAAAAGCCGCTGCGACACGATGCAAACCTAACCACAGCTTGACCACATTTTGTCGCTGTGACGTGGTGTGGTTTTCGTACGTGTGAATAGATGCTAAGGATGACATCATTATCTGGTATCCGACTAATCAAAGACCATTGGCCATTGTCTCAAGCAATGAAATGAAAGCACTTAGCAAGAAAAGAAATCTCATATTATAAAGGTTCCTTTTAAAAGAGCAAGGTACAAATTTCGTAACAGTATGGCTTCTAAAATAATAATAATTACGTGAAAATGTAAAATTACAGTTATTGCAATATATGTGTAGCAGGAAATCACTTCTGAATGCTGTAAATTTAACAGTTTTTAATGCCCTCGTGAAACGATGAGTCTGACAGGTTTTATGCCTTCTCATTTAAAATATTTATTAAAAAATTTTGACCCAGAGGTCCCTTTATCAGCCATCGACGGGGTCTAGTAAACACCTTATCTACCCATTAACAGAGCAGGCAGTACGATGGGGTTTTTACGACTCCCATAAAACATTCAACGGTATTAGTCGGTCGAATATCAGGTAGTATTACTTTTACTGTCCCATTAAAGTAGGTTAACGTTCAAAATTATACAAAAGCGCGATTTTGTCGGACATTTTAATCACAATCCACAAGATACCAGGATATCCTTTTGAGAGATTATTCCTTTCATGTTTTGTTAGCTTTCGAGTTAAACGCGGGTTACTCCGAATGTAACTCGAAAACATATGACAGCGTGTTTGTAAAAAAAAAATCCTGCCCCGCGAGTCATTCAAAAAAATAACACGGGTTCATCAAAACGGGTTAAAAAATTAAAAACTATCCGTTTACCATATTTTAAACGATAACATTCAGTAGTTTTGATGTGTGATTAATTAACAAAATATCTATCAAGCCAAACTTTTGCATTTAAAATATTAGTAAGAATAAGTTGGAAGTTTGAATAGAATAAAAATTGGCTAGTGTGTTCTCATTCGCGGGCATGCGGGCGGCGAGTAAAGGGCAACTCGCTGTCCAACCATGGACCATGCCCGGATCGACGGCGCGTTGTGTTCCACGCGCGCCTCAAAGAGCGTCAGCATAATCACGGGGCCCTCTCTAGACGGCCAAAGCCTGCCGGGGACGCAGGACTTATCTCATTACCGTGACCCCGGAAAATAAAGGGCTATTGAAGGACACCGTGGATTTTAGCCAGTACGAGTCTGAGAGTCCCTTCCGCCATGCCCGGGGAGGGAGGACTCATTTGATGATTTAAAAAAAAATGTGTTCTCATTACTGGTCATGGCACTCCCAAATCTTCTTTTGCTCATCTCTAAGCTAAGGTTACGAGACCCCCGGGTCGACGGCGCGTCGTGTTCCACGCGCGCCTCAAAGACCTGTCAGCAAAATGACGGGGCCCCCTCTCAGAGGGCCAAAGCCTGCCGGGGTCGCGGGACTTATTTCTATTACCGTGACCCCGGAACATAAAGGGCTACTGAAGGACGCCGTGGATTTTAGTCAGTACAAGTCTGACAGTACCTCCCGCCCTGCCCGGGGTTGGAGGTCTCATTTGATGATTTTACCACGCTAAAAAAAAAAAAGGTTACGAGACCAGTATTTATTAAGAGTCCAGTTTATCCCAAAATCTCCACATAAGCCTGCTACTAGTTTTCGAAAAGACCTATTGGATAGTGACTTTGGCTAGTGGCCAATGTGTGCTTTAAGAAAGAAAAAAATTGTCTGCTCAACAGAATAAAAATAACAATGAATTTTGTTTAGTTGTCAAAATTAATGGCATTTCCCAGTATCCCCCAATTTCCCATTGTCCCACTTATTGTTGTTGTTGTATGTTTTAGTCCACAGGTTGCCTGTTAAAATTGTTGACATGGATGTGACTTGATTGTGTTTGCAAAGTTCATTGCACTTGTTTCTCTTTATCGCTGTCCGTGGAAGTACTTATATCGTAAAAGTTGATTACATTGAGTAGATGGGTAGCCTGCGTGTCTATCTCAAGTGACCTATAAAATTGCGTAATAAAACGCACTGCAATCAAAATAATTAGTATTTTATGCATTTTTTAATGTGTGTTCTAGTTTCTATAGTAAACCAATGTATCATAATCATTAAAATTCCACAGTGGCCTTGAAACGCAAAAGACAATCAAAGAAACAGGATGGATTTTCAGTTGGTAAGATCTTTGCACTCGTGTACAACACGAAACTCTTCATCCCACGTCTCGAGGACGTGACTAAATTAAAAAAACAGATGAGTAGGTACATTGTACAATCACAAGATAGGTACATTTATATCAGTTTAGGTATTAACTACTACACTATAATAGGTAAGTGTTACAGAATTTTTTTTTAATTAAAACAACCAATACTGTTTACCTAGATAGTATGTTTTCAGGTTTCACTTTACTTACTAACCAGTGCAGATGAAATGGCATCCTTTTAAGAAATTATTATGCCAGTACACACATATATTTTGTCACGTAATTTATGCTTTGAGAAAATTTATATTCTGAGCCGAAAACAGCCTTCAGTACCTATTGACGTCTGCGAAGATATTTTTATGCGAAATCCCTTGACATAGCCGTTGGCTTAGGTATCGACTGCCAAATACTAAATCTAATAATTTTAACCCAAAAAAAGGCTTAGGTCTCCGAAAATGCTACTCTTTGACCTGAATCATCACTTTCAATTTGGGAAAAATCTAAGAGAAAAAATGTTTGAGAATTTTTCCTGAGTGCAAACACTCACTTTTGCTTGGCTGGATTCTATACAGTTTAATAATAATCAAGACCCTTCAGTCAATGCTCTGTCAATTCGTAAAGAAGGCTTCAATTCCAACTGAATGATAAGATTGATTTGTACATTTTTGAAGGCATTGATGGCTCAATTCCTTTGGGAATCTTGAATTCCTCGTTGAAAGTATAATCTCATTAAGGATAGCATGATGGGCTTTCTGTATTAAAGAAATACCAAATCGACTTTTTGTTACGGACATTACAGATGCCTTGATTTTTGAACGGAAATATTTATGTCATTAGGTGGTTGACAGCATTGAAGACCATAGAAAGGTCATTGGTAACTGTTTTTTTACGGACATTACAGATGCCTTGATTTTTGAACGGAAATCTTTATGTCATTAGGTGGTTAACAGCATTGAAGACCATAGAAAGGTTTGGTACCTAACTGTTAAATGTACTAAATATTTTCGACAAAATTCGTTGCATATTACTTTCTAAAAATAATAAAAAAAACAGATTTCATAATTACGAATTAAATCTTCAATAGATACCTGTGTAGCCTCTATATTATTTTATTGTAGATCATAGGAGGCCACTGCTCCGCCTCCGTTTCATTTTCATGCCATTAGTTCTATAAAAGAGATTTGATTTAAAGTAATGGATAAAATGAAGCGTAAAAAGAGAAAATCTAATAAATCAGTATCAATCAGTTTAGTTGAATGCCTTTAAAATACGATTAATTCTTGAGGTATCGACCGTTGAACGCACTTTTGTTTCACACATAATAATCGATAATAACAAAATAATGAGATTCGATTTATCGAAAAGTATTGAACAGATTCCGATGAAATTTAAGCTCACAGACAATCTATAATTTTTGATCACGATCGATAGTTTAGGATCTATTGATGACGATGATTGGTGGGCACACATACAGTTTATAACCTAGATTAAAACATAGAAATTTTCATCCCGTTAAGACATTCTTGGGAGATAATTACTGACCTCAACGCGGGCAACGCCGCGGACTAAGATAGTTAATTATAAAACCTTAATTTGAAATTAGATCACTTCGTTTAGAGACACAGTTACCATTTAATAAATTAAAACAATGAGAGCTTTTATCTAAAATTAAATACAGTTCTCTTATTCTACATTAATTTTAAAGCACCTACTAAATATCTTTTCAGCACCAATTAAACTTCTCACAGCTTTTAGACTCACTGTCAAACAATGTTAGTCCTCCCAGCCCCTTGTTTTACAAATCGAATTATTCGCCGTTCTTCCCTAATATCTGTTTTTGACAAATCCATTACTCCTTATTGTCCTACAAATTACTCACCCGTCGAGGTTTGTTCCCGTAATGTCTACAAAAGACTACTAAAGTAATACTTACCTACAAACAAATGTTTTGGAACTGTCCAATCGATGTGTCCATTATTTTCGGTTAGAATAGAAAAAAATGGTGCTAATGCATCTATTGTTCGTATTTACGGTACAGGCCGGACCGCAGCCATTTTGCGGGCCAGATGAAACAAACCTGGGATAGTGTTGTGTGAATATGTGATTGGACAATTTTGGGACATTCGGTTTTTGGGCCGAGCGAATTTACATCAATTTTAGGATGGAAATAAGAGCGCTGGTATAGCTCGAATAAATGGGTCAGCTATTCAACTTTGCCTTTTCGTAGTTTATAACGTGTTTTTTTTGCATATTTTGATAAAGGTTTATGACTAGAAATTTGGAAAAAGAAGAATGGCCTGCAATTAATTTTGAACATGCAATTAATTTTGATTATGAAGTGGAAATGGTCAGTTGTTTATATTATTATCTTAGTTTCGCTTTCGACTCTCAATGGCCGTGATAAATTGTTCACTTACGCATACTTTAGGAACTCCATTATGTTTTCTGACTACTTCAGGCAAGTAAGTGGCAAGTTCGTATTATGAGGGTCATCTTTATTGAGTGTTAGTGCTTGAAATTGTTTGAATATCAGTCTGCTTTTAATAGTGTATGGGCTACACTTCATACATTCACAAATTATATAAATAAGTACATTTTCTCCAACTTTTCAGTATCAACGAGAAAGGTTTCGTAAAAATGCATAAAAGTATCCATTTTTGAGCGACATCGTATATCTAAGCACTCAAACCTTCAAAGCTTTGCGGCTACATTATTTAAATATGCACCCCTTGTCCTACCCACCTCTGTTTGACAACAACGACATAATATACTCAAGGGGCAAGAATGTCGGCCAAGGTTAACATCTTGGGACGTCGTTTTAAGTTATGCATCAACCTAGCTATGTAATCTAATCTTAGAAAGTTCAAAATTGTGCTGAACAGTGTTTGTTTACACCTTGGTAAAAATAATTATGGAATCAGGCGTTACTTTGCGAACATTTTGACAACCGTTAACGAAAAATATTTAGTTTTAATTCTGCGGAACAATATCCAGGTTTGAATGCAGGAACATTTCAAGCCTGTGCAGTTGTTCAGTCAAAGTCTTCTTCTTCTTCTTCATTCTGAGGTTGCCCGTGAAGGGGCGAAACAGGTCCAGTGTGGGTTTGGTTTCATGGCATGTTCATTTTTTGGCACTTATGCTGCATGTGTATTTATACATGATAATAGCAGGGGTATTCCAGAAAGGGCACCTGGCAATTGCGAAAAATTTTGACAGGAGCCTTATGTCGAATAGATAAAGTGCAAGTAGGACAAAATTTAGATATTTATTATGCAAATAGGTTCTAAAGATTTTAACACGTCGTCTTTCTGTAACAAACTTGATGAGGCCGGTATTTTGTACCTGACTTTTCTGAGAAAAACAACCGAAACAAACTCAGAGGTGTCCCTTTTAATTGGTCGATTTGTACTTACAACGTTTACGGATTCTAGTATCGTTGGTTATATTTGCTCCTAGCATTCTGTAACATAAAATGATATTCTACAGTAGTTACCGTTTTTTGCCCATGAAAGGTAATTGAAATCATGTAAATCGGCTTTATGAACCTAGTTCTATTCCATAACATCGTGGTTTATATTTCTAGCAACACATTGTGGTTGTTCTAGTGGTAATTATTTGATTAAATTGTAGTTAATGAGCTTCACTGATGATTGAACCTAACCGCTAATTATGACTTATGATTATTATAATTATACGGATTACTACCAGCCAATTACAATGACCTTGGAACATAAAAGGCTATTGAAGGACACCGTGGATTTTAGTCAGTACGAGTCTGACAATCCCTCCCGCGCTGTCCTGGTAGGAAGGACTCATTAGATGATTAAACTACATAAAAAAATACTTTGGTGGCGATAGGTACCTGCTTTTAGGATCGATAAAGAAGCCATACAACTGATTGAGAACATATTGTTTTGATCTCGAAAAATCTCTTGAAAAATCGGCGTGCGATGATTTAGACTATTTTTTAATAGGTTGGTTAAAGGTCAAAAATTATCCCACAAGATCGTAAAACCAACATTATAAAATATTATGTTCTATATCGCAATCCAAGTTATGACAGACAAGCTAACTTTCGCATTTGTGAATAGGAAATGCTGATATTTGATATGATTTTTGTGGGATAGTACAAAAATCATAACATCGGCCCAACACTAGTTGTAAAATTGGGACGATCTGCATCCGCGTGTTGTCATTGTCTTTTCCTTTGCAATTCATAGCTTTTTCAGTATCGGCCTGTTTTTCAGTCACTGGCTATTTGATATGCACGAGAACAAAATTCGCACGTGTTTGAACATTGAAATACTTGTTTTAGATTGAAACTAGGAGCTAGTTTGAATCTAACATAGTTGGAATAAGTCTACATGTAGCCCGTTCGTACACTAGGTGACGCAAGTCTCCGATACCTGACGCCTTTGGTGTCCATTAACGCGTGTGCGTAACCAGTGTGCGAACTTCTATGGATTTGTAATACAAAAGTTACAAAATGATCTATTTTGTTAAGCTCAAAATGAGTCCTCTATACTACACCTGCGTGGAAAGTACCTTTGATACTTTATCAAATTTACGGTAGAAAGTACGTCATTGCATATCGACCAAATATGCGGGGAGAAAACGCATCGGAGCGGGAGAGAAAAGTGTATGAAAATCCATTTCTAACGTGGTTTTACTTTTTTAATTTTGGGTAAGACTATGCGCCGGTAACCTAAATATCAAAAGCCAAAAAGTTTTTACAGTGAGTTTTTATCTCCAAGTTCGCAAAATGACACTGGCCACTAGCTGTGTGTTGGATGATGTCGGGCTGGCAGTGCGACCCTGCGGCGGCAGGATAAACAATTTGAAAAAAGAACAATGTGAAAATTGCAGACGTCATTGGCGCCATTTTCAATTTGTGTGTTGTTTGAGGATTCAGTTTTCGTAGAAAGTAATTTATTTTCCTCGTAGGTGTAGTATAAAGAACTATGTATCACTCGAGAGAAAGTGCGATTCCCGATCTCGGGTATTTTAAAGTCCTCGGCTACGCCTCGGCCTTTAAACGATACCCTCGATGGTAAGTAAGTAATCGGTCTCTTTCTCCTCTCGGAGAACAATGTACTATTAAAATACTGATGAATACAAAGTCGCATTCTTTTGATTATTTCACTCCCTGTCGATTTTTTGATCTTGTTGTAGGGAATATTTCCAATAATATGTCCAAATTCTGTTTGTTCTTTTTATTTTTCTGAACAAATTTTCACATAAAATGTTAAATTCATGAACTTCCTTTTATTGGTACTGGAACAGGTACAGAAACAGATACTGGAACAAGTACTGGAAAAGGTACTGAGACAGTTATTGGAACTACTGTTGATACAAGTACTGGAACTGAAACGGAACGGAAACCGGAACGGATACCAGTCGGATACCGGAACGGAACCGGAACGGACCCGGAACGGAAACGGAGCGATACCGGAACGGGAACGGAACCGGAACGGAACCGGAATGGAACCGGAACGGAACATGGGTCCAGATAGTCATTGGGTACAGATAGTAAATGGGTCCAGATAGCAATTGCGTCTAGATAGTAATTGGGTCCAGATAGTAATTGGGTCCAGATAGTAATTGGGTCCATATAGTAATTGGGTCCAGAAGGTAATTTGGTCCAAATAGTAATTGGGTCCAGATAGTAATTGGGTCCAGATAGTAATTGGGTCCAGATAGTAATTGGGTCCAGTTAGTAATTGGGTCCAGATAGACAATGGGTCCAGATAGTAATTGGGTCCAGATAGTAATTGGGTCCAGATAGTAATTGGGTCCAGATGGTAATTGGGTCCTGATAGTAAACTGGGTCCAAATTGTTAATTGGGTCTTGACAGTAAACTGGGTCCAGATAGTCATTGGGTCCAGATAGTAATTGGGTCCAGATAGTAATTGGGTCCAGATAGTAATTGGGTCCAGAAGGTAATTTGGTCCAAATAGTAATTGGGTCCAGATAGTAATTGGGTCCAGTTAGTAATTGGGTCCAGATAGATAATGGGTCCAGATAGTAATTGGGTCCAGATAGTAATTGGGTCCAGATAGTAATTGGGTCCAGATAGTAATTGGGTCCAGATAGTAATTGGGTCCTGATAGTAAACTGGGTCCCAATGTTAATTTGGGGTGTCTTGACGTAAACTGGGTCCAGATAGTCATTGGGTCCAGATAGTAATTGGGTCCAGATGGTAATCGGGTCCAGATAGTTGTTGGGTCCAGATAGTAATTGGGTCCAGTTAGTAATTGGGTCCAGAATGAAATTGGGTCCAAGATAGGAATTGGGTCCAGATAGTAATTGGGTCCAGATACGTTAATGGGTCCAGATAGTATGGGTCCAGATAGTCCAATGTTAATGGTCCCTTTGACAGTAACTGGGGTTCCAGTAGTCATTTGGGGTCCAGATAGTAATTGGGATCCAGATAGTAAGTGGGTCCCAGATAGTAAGGGGGTCCCCAGAAGGATAATTTGGTCAAATAGTAATTGGGTCCAGATAGTAATTGGGGTCCAGTTTAGTAAATTGGGTCCAAGGTAAGGGCCAGATAGTTAAATGGGGTCCAGATAGTAAATTGGGTCGCAATAGTAATGGGTCCGGTAGTAATTGGGTCCAGATAGTAATTGGGTCCTGATAGTAGAACTGGGTCCAAATTGTTAATTGGGTCTTGACAGTAAACCTGGTCCAATAGTGGCAATTGGTCCAGATAGTAATTGGGTCCCAGAGGTATCGGGTCCAGATAGTTGTTGGGTCCCCAGATAGTAATTGGGTCCAGTTAGTAATTGGTCCAGAAGAGTTGGGTCCAGTAGAATTGGTCCAGGATATAATTGGGTCCCCAGATAGTTTAAATAATGGGTCCCAGATAGGTAATTGGGTCCAGATAGGAAGTTTGTTTGGGGGGGGTTGTTGGGGGGGGGCGATAGTAATAGGGTCTAGATTGTATTTGGGTCCAGAAGTTAATGGGACCAGATAGTGTGTTTGGTGGCACATGATAATTTGGACCAGATATGAATTGGGTTATGATTGTAAAATACCGGAATTGAGACGGATGGAAGGAACCGGAACGGAACCGGAACGGAAACCGGAACGGAACCGGAACGGAACCGGAACCGGAATGGAACGGAAGGAACCGGGGAACAAGGAAGGAACCGGAAAGGTAGGGAAGGGTACGGACAGGTAACGGGAACGATGGATGAAGGACTGAAGGTATGGAACAGGTAAGGGAAGCAGGTTACGGAACAGGTACTGGAACAGGTACTGGAACAGGTACTGGAACAGGTAACTGGAACAGGTACTGGAACAGGTATCTGGACAGGTACTGGAACAGGACGGGAACAGGTAACTGGAACAGGTACTGGAAACAGGTACTGGAAAAGGTACTGGAACAGGTACTGGAACAGGTAAGCTGGAAACAGGTAATAGGGAACAGGTACTGGAACAGGTACTAGGAACAGGTACTGGAACAGGTAAAGGACTGGAACAGTACTGGAACAGGTAACTGGAACAGGTACTGGAACAAGGTACTGGAACAGGTAGCTGGAAATGGTAACGGGCACAGTTTACTGGAACAGATAACTGGGAAAGGACCAGAACAGGTAGCTGGAACAAGGAACAGAGGGAACAGGTACTGGAACAGGTACTGGAACAGGTACCGGAACAGGTACCGGAACAGGTTACCGGACCAGGTCTATTCGGAAAACAGGTCCCGGAACAGGTACCGGCAAAAAGGTCTGGAACAAGTACTGGAACAGTACTGGAACAGGTACTGGAACAGGTACTCGAACAGGTACTGGAACGGGTACTGGAACAGGTACTGGAGGAACAAGTGCTGGAAAAGATATTGGAACAGGGTATTGGAACAGGTTCGCGAAAGGGTACTGTTTTTTTGTTATGCATCTATCTCTTTTAGTCTTATTTTATTTACTTTTGTTTTTATATTTCGTTGCACTCACTTTTTACTTTATTTATGTATTATAATTGAATCCCAAATTATGGAGTGAGGTTATTTTTTGGATGTAAGTGTAGGTGCTACCCAAGACGGGATATTACGGTTTGATAGAATTTTTGTTGAATAATGATTTAGATTTTCTTAAAGTATCTCTTAAAGAGGGGGATAGGAGTAGAAATTCACAAAAGCATGCAGACGAAGTCGCGGGCGGAGTGCTAGTTACTGAATATATCGTGTGTATTTTAGATGGAGCATCTGCCTACCGAACTTTACAGGCCGGATTAATTCGTTAACTGTAATGGAGGTAAGTCTAAGTCGGGTAGCCTGCAGGACGCATCGCCTCTCCTTAAGAGAGTCGTGTCCTACACGCACACATTCACATTAGCAAGAACGACGTGTAGTTTAACATGTAAACCGTTTTAAGCGGACTACCCGACTTTGGCTTGCCTCTCTTATCCTTCTTTTGGCAAAGGCAATTCCTTCGAAAGATCACGGGTGTGCACCACCACCTTCTACTTAACATGAGTCAAGAGTAAAACGTCTTTTTAAGAAAGATGGGTGGTTAGACATTCAGGATTCTGGCGGTCTACAACCATCGTTTTAAGAATGAAAGCTGCGACTTAGCATTCCAAAGTATACATGGGTATGTAACAAATGGTTACCAGTACCACACCACGGCTCGGCCTTGGCACGAGTTCATCAACAACATGAAGGGCCAGAAGACGTTCACTGCTGAACAAAGAACCGCTTATCCCATTAGACCGCTGCGCTGAACGACAATTCGCCACTTGCATCCATCAGTTGCCCGCGACCCGAGGTTCACGATTGTCACTCGAGAATTTTTCTAACCCATTGGTTATGAGTGGGTAGAAGAGTTACATTCCCTTAAAAGTTAAACCATCAGGGTAGTTTACTATTCCCATTATTGAAAATATAATA
Organism: Agrotis ipsilon; assembly: GCA_028554685.1. Taxonomy (NCBI): domain Eukaryota; kingdom Metazoa; phylum Arthropoda; class Insecta; order Lepidoptera; family Noctuidae; genus Agrotis; species Agrotis ipsilon. Next base: position 1,153,063 of record CM052965.1, read on the forward strand.
ATGACAATAAAAAAAAAACATTTAAACAAAGAAAACATTCAATTGAACATTTCTATTTCCCAAATTAATGCCGAGTGCCGACCTCATTTCAACTGATACATTATTTAGTTATGAAATATTCTTTAATTTTATTTTCCTTTGACAGGGGATACAAAAATAATTAACGGTTGGAATTAGACCTCGAGTGCCTCTTTCCTTATCTCGACGGCAAGTGATGGGGGAGGACTTGCATAGGAAAATTAACTCTATTGTTCTTTACTAAGGTTGAATTTTCTTTGTATGTTTATAAGTTACAGCCCCCAACATAGCCTTATTTAATTTAATTGAATGTTCATTTTCTTTATTTGATAGCTAATATTTCACACTTATAATGAAGACAATAAAGCTCTCGGATAGTTATGACACTTGTGTAATAAGGCCCAGCTGGTTCTAGAAACTTTATTATATAAAAGTTTGTTATAGTTTTTCTTGAATAATACCGGTATTAAAAGGCCTTGAAAGTTGTTGCCTTGGAGAAATAGTTGGCGTTATTCTGAAAAGTAGATTGTATAGTCTGTTTGTCAGTTCTTTGTATGTTTCTGAGGAGCTTGTAGGTAAATGGCAACAGCCTCACAGTTCTCTTCGAGGTTAAGTGGCGTTTGACTAGGTCCGTCTGTGGATGGGATTAAGGATTATTTATTTTTAAAAGTGTGGCGTCACACTAGGACCTCCTCCCACTAATAAACATACCCGGAACATCTACTTGTAAATCATACAAGTATTTTTAGTGCTATCAACGTCACAGAATACGAGATGGAACATTTTCATCGTGGAAAATTACGCAATCAAAGAGCAAGAAGTTGATTTCTCAATGTTATTAACAAAATTCCCCAAAAATCTTCAATAAAGTACGTAGGTACTTAGAAAAAACATCTGCTACGCCATTTCAACCTTTGGAGGTATTTAATTTAATTACTTGAACAGTCAAATCTCCCTGAAAGCCTATAATTCCACCGTTCAAAGTGAGCCACTTGAAGTCATGAGATACTCTTATTAATTTCGCCAGGATGTACTCGTACCTAATGGTATGGCTTCTTCACATTTTTCGTAACTTTATGTAAATAAATTGTAGTATAGCTTTTTTAGGGAAAGAAAAAACAAATTAGCTGTGAGCGGGATTCGAACCCGAGTTTTCTGGATAAGTATTGCAAGAACCTTATCAAATTAGGTTGAAAGTTAATTCTTGTTTTGAACGTTTCATGATTACGTTGCATCTATCAGAATAGTTTCGTACTACTTCCAACCAATAAATTGACATTACAATGTTTTATTAGATGTGTCTATCATACTAATGGTTTTTCTTACCTCAAACACCATGTGCGAGGCGATAATGCGTATAAATAATATTTGTTACAGTATTTCAGTTCTGTCCTTCTTTTATCTAAAGAAGTTCCTGTAAATCTGAAGGTACCTTTACTAAGTGTAAAATAATTAATTGCAACTGCTCTTATATGATCTCGTAATGAGGAAGGAGCAACCGAGAGTTCTTGATCATGCACTTGAAGGGTTCCGTGGTGGACAATGATGATCCGAAACGCAAACATAACATTAAAATTTCAACAAAAAGTTTTATTAACAAACTCAAAACTTTCTTTTGCGATGTTGCTATAAACTACCACATTTCGGACTTATTCCTTTAAACATGTGGCATAAAAGACCGTATCTTATCATTGCGTTGACTTAAAATAATGTTTTATTGATCCAAGGGTTTTCAGCCCTGATTAATTTCAGCTTGATACCTCCACGCGATCCTGCCTTAAATCATCACCCGCTCAAAACTTTCACATATCAGCCACACCATCAAATAGCCATAAGTAAAAGCTGTTCTAACACTCAAAATCCTCCCCAAACATTGAGTCGGGTCCAGACGTTCCTCAGATAAATTAGTAACTCAGAACTTGCCAGCAAGTTACAAACCCTCATCAAAAAGTACGGAACCACTTAATTCCGACGTCAGTTTTATGAAAAATTTATACTCCGCCCATAGTTCCGTGAAATGAACTTGGCTAATACAAGTTTGGACCGGCTCGGGCAAGTTCGCAGCGGTCTAAGGCGGATTGGACCGGTTATCGCGGATATTGTAAGTTTTTAGTTCGTAAGAGGGAGTTTGAAAGAATATTTATTGTAGGTTACCCCAAAGCTTGTTTTGTAATTTCGCAAAGTTACTTTTGGATCAAAGTTACGGTATTATTCGCGAAATTAATTTTATTTATAAGTATTTTATTTAGAAATAATAAGCTACTTTGCCAAGAGTTGATTGACTCGTTATTGCTGTTAAAACATGTTTAAATGGGCTTTTAATGGAGGTGGTTTGATTGGAATTCTGAGGGGAGCGCAATTTAAATTTTCTTCAAGGATTCCCGAAAGGATTTATTGTAAATAACTTTTAATTGCTCCCCTTCCTTTACATAATGCCTTAAATAAGCTACATTCAAAAATATTATAGAGGTCAAATAGAAAATTAAATACTATACAACTGCTTTAAGATCTGCATCTGTTTTCACAAAATTCCATTTATTCAAATGCTGTGATAATTTCTGACAAAAAGGCAAGTCTGAAAAGTGAAAGCGACAAGATTTGCAAGATTAATCTCTGTTTTACCTGAAATTATTCCTGAAACACTCAAGCGCGCTTTGTTTCGGAAGGATTACGTTTAAACCTCTTAACTGTATTATCAGTATCTTTCGGTGAGAATATTCATGATTTACATCTTAACTAGATCCTGTGGCTTGTTTTTGCGCTAATGGATTTTTGACAGGCTCTTGGACAGGATTCTCTTGCTCTTATTATGTCTCGTCTATGCTATTCATTATTAGTTTTTCAGCTGAAATGCTCAGATTACCGACGTAAATGCTTTATTATTTTTCTTTTTAATTCAAAAACGTAGTGTTTTTTTTTTGGTTTTATAAAAAAACGTTCATCTGTTATTTTTTGTCATAAGGGTGCAAAATCCATTTTAAATAGTGTTAACCACTTTAAGATTATCCTTTATGAAAAGGTTCGACGGCTCGCATGAAATTGTATAATTCTCTAGAAAAACCCAAAAAGGAACGAATGTAAAGCAAAATCTGATACATTAAAAATGTACAGCGGTTTTATCCACTAAACAATTTACTAAGCCTCTTTTAACTAGGATAAGCAGAACCCTTTGGCCGCCCTTAAGCCTTCTAAATAGCGACATGACTTAACGCGGAGAGGGGACACTTTACAAATGCTTAGGTTTGGCACTAGACTTCTTTGGTGGCCAAAAAGGCGGATGACTAATGAGGATGGATGGCCAGATACGATCGTGGAGGGTAGGTGGTAATTAAATAATGATTCGGTGACGAAACCGTGGATTTAGGAAATAGGAGATATGCTTATTTAATAGAAACTGTTTGTTAGGCTGCTATTTGGTGCTTTGCATTGTAGTCTGCACTCGGCTTTCGGGGAGCTCAAGGTTTTAAAGTAAATACGTTTTTTTTTGCTTGAGCAATTAGTTTTCTTACCATCAATTTTCACAAAGTACTTCTAAATATTCTTCATCATGCACACAAGAGTGAATGCTGTCAATCCAAGTCTATCCAAAGTTAAAGTGAATAGGCTTCTCTTTGTAAGCGCACACCATCGTAGACTTTGTCTCTATCACCTCTGATCTTGAAAGAATCAAGACCAAATCCATCTATAATAAGAAGAAAAATCTACAACTGGTGAACATTGAACTCGTAGGCATGTTACAGGTGTTCAGAAATAACGATTTTTGTACAATTATTTAACGCTTAAAAATATTTGGACAATAATCAAATGGAAAATAGATCCAATCGCCTTTTTATCAACTGTACACTTTTTCAAATTACTATACCCCCGTTGGTGGTCACATAGTTCAAGTTCTCCTTGAAAAGCTCAATATATGAGCCAGAATCTTTTCAATCAAAATAGTTAAAAGCTGGCCATGAAATTTGAAATGCTTTTTAAAGGCGAGGAGTTTAAAAAATGAATGACATTTATGCAAGTAAGTTTTATACAAGGTGTTCTTTCTTTGTCATTTTGTTCAAAGTTATAATTCCTTGCAGGATACAACGGGTGAGAAAAGTGCCTCAGGCCATAATAATATAATATAATAATAATATTCCACAACTATCACTCAACGCCATCTAGTCCCAAGCTAAGCAGAGCTTGTGTTATGGGTACTAGATAACTGATAAACATACTTATATATTTTTAAATACATACATATTATATATAAATTACACCCAGACACAGAACAAATGATCATGCTCATCACACAAACATTTGTCCTGAGTGGGAATCGAACCCACGACCCCTTGGCATAGTAGTCAGGGTAACTAACCACTAGACCAACAGGCCAGTCAAGTCCATGAGAGTTTCCTCTTTTAATTATATTTATTTATGAATAGGTTGTATACACGAGGGGACTTGATTAAAAGAATTGTTATAAGAGGGGCAGGTTTGAAAGGAATTGTGGTTTCCGATGTTGATAGGGTGTCGCGAGAATCTGTTGGAAACAAGAAACAGGAAACGTCGACGTCAAAATCAAATCATTTATTTCAATTAGGGCATCAAAGAGGCACTTGTGAACGTCGAATATTAGGTAAAATTAAAGGAAATGAGTAGGGATGGGATTGATTCTACACGTGTTCGCAAGGGTAGGTTTGTATGGGGAAGAATATTGAGCAATTATTTACTCTTTTGAAAATGGTTTAACAATATTTTAATTACAACGGCGACGAACCGCATATCATGATCATAAAAAGCATTGTAATCACCTTATCGTTTTTTTTTTTCCGCGCTGTTTTAGAACAGCTCATTTCTATACAAAAAGAAACTACGCGATTAAAGGCTCTGCCAAACAGGACTTTAGCGTTAATGTGCCTTGCGCGTCATACAAAACAACCTTAACGCTATGAAAAAGGACGCCTCGATGCGGGGGGCAGGAGCAAGGCCTGACGTGATCAACTAGGCGTAGCGGGGCTGGAGTCATCGCTGAAGAACTAGTTTATTTGACAGCTGGTACAAATACACATAAAAGGGTAAAAACAAACGACAAACAAACGAGGTATAACGGGTGTGTGTGGTACCTTTATGTTGTTTCATACACTGTGACTATAGTGACGCGTTACCGTCCAGCCTATTGTTTGTCAAAGCCTTAAAGATTATATTAATTGATTTACTTTTGAAAGAATTGTCCTAAGCTTTTCGATGGCTTATACATTAATATTTGTTTATTGTATGTTTTATTTCATCATTATTTGATCGTCACTAATGAATAATTAACCTAAAATATAATCGAGGCATCTCCACCAACATCGATATTTCATTCAAAAATAACTCTCCAAAATCAGGATCTACCTCCTAATCCTTCATAATCAACTTGGCTCATTCCTGCATCGTTGTCGCGATCCATTCATTCATTATTTATAATTAGCTTCGGCCGCACGCATCCGAGAGAGACATTAATCATTCCAATTACTAACTCCTCACCAGACGAGAGGGCGGCGAGATCCTTCCTTGTTTTTTAAGAGAGGTTTGCTTTTTAGATAAAGGTTTTATGCTCTGTAAGTTGGACTGTGTTCTTTTGTTGTTTGTCAGCAGTTTTTATTGTGGATGTAGTTTTTTGAGTCTTTAGCGTTAAAAGGGTTTATGTATAAACGCTATTTTAATGTAAGTATACACCAGCTTAGCCATATATAAGTAGAGGATTGTAAACATCACACTTTCATTCGCTAAATACCGTTCGAGTTCGATCGTTCGACGTCGACTCACTCGTTTATTGAAACCGATTCCATTTTTTAAGACTAGCACAAAAAAAAAATCTTTTTTATTTATTTATTTTTACCTTTATTTGCCTACAAACTTAACTATATTTAAATACTAAAATATTTGCAAATAGGACTAAATTGAAACTAAAATTTAAGGGGTCAATAAATTCACCCACATCGCTGTCAATGGGGAAAGTGCCTAGAACGCTGGCAGCATTTTGAATGGCCTAGCTTTGACCAAGTAATAAGCCAGCACTCTAGTCACGCGAAGCGATAATTTGTTGGTGTTTAAAATAAGAAAACTGACTTGAAGTACAATTTACGTGATTAAATAAATAAAAAAAAACGAAAAAAAAAACAACGATTAAGAACGTCACACTTTTTGTCTGTCGAAAAAACCCTTTCAAGAAAATAATACCAGGAAACGCTCAAAATATTCGATCCCACCCGAGGTATTTACCTACAAACCCCTTTTAAAGGCTCAATTTTCCAAAGTAAATGAATAATTACTGAAATCGTTGCGAAACATCGTTAATTATGATCTTGAATAAATATAACTCTTATAGTCTATTCATTGGGGCGGCTCTTCTTCTATATTTTCCCTTTTTTTCATTTATTTTGGTAGCTAAATTATTTCCCCTTCAAGATGTTTTTATTTCTTTAGATATTTTAATTATCTGCCCATTTTTATGCGATTGTATTTCCAAGAAATGTCTTGCATTGAATAAATTATGGTTTGAGGCGGTTTTAATTAATGCTTGTTTTTAAATTATCGTTTTGTGGCCGTGACAGAATATTTTCCAAGACAATCTTTATCGTGATTGTGACGAGGATGATCATTTTGATGAATAGAATTATGTGAAGTCGAGGTATCTACTTCCGCAACTCTTCAAAAGAGGCGTAAAAAGTTTCTGCAGGGTCGACAACGCGGTCGCGGGTCTTATACCATCACCGTGACCCCGGAACATAAAGGGCTATTGAAGGACAACGTGGATTTTAGTCAGTACAAGTCTGACAGTACCTCTCGCCCTGCCCGGGGTGGGAGGTCTCATTTGATGATTCTACCACGTAAAAAAAAAAAAAAAAAAAAAAAGGGTCGACAACGCGCCTCTAGTATTGTAGGCGTCCATAGGCTGCAGTGACCGCATTCCATCAAGTGAGCCGTATATTTTTGAAATGGTTAAAAAATGGGACCATCTCTTTCAAACAAAAGAATTTTCCGAATTGGTGCAAGAGTTTTTCACAAATCGGAGGACAACCAAAGAAAATGCGATGAATTGACAACCTTCCTCTTTTTTTAAATCGGTTAAAAGCGTCCTACCTTCATAAGGTTTTGTTTATATGCGTAACAAAAATCGAGTTACCTAAATATTTTTGATAATAATCTGATTGGATCCTTTCAGTGGGCAAACCTTTTGTATACCTGTAGTCTACCGTTAAAATGGTACAATATAAATCAAAAGATTAATTTTGATTCAGCCCGGCTTTGGTTGTAAGTTCAAAGTAACTTACATACTAACTGACCTACATTTATAATCACAAACTCATTTATTTTCCGCTAACGCTAGCAATTTGATCGATTGGAACTGGATTTTTATTTTAAAATTCACCTGAGCAAGTCCAGTGGTGTCCCCGGTGGTATTGCAGTCGGAACCCGACCAGGTTGACTACTTTATGTATTTTTTTTTCATCACCATAGCTTTCAGAAGAATGAAGGAAAACATTAACCAGTATGTTCTAGAACAAAAAAAATAAAGACAGAGAGTAAGCCTGTATCTCAGCAGTGGAAACATTACATGCTGATTATGCCCTGTGAATGAAATAAATAGTTTAATTCTGGGTATTTTATTATCATTTACATTATGTTCAATGTTAATTAACAAATGATTTTGCTAAAACAAGGACCGTACTATGTATTTAAAACGATTTTTCATGGATTAAATTCAAGATAAGCTACGTCGTAGCGCATTTGTTACGCGTTATGACGTAGTGCATTGGCTACGCGTTACGACGTAGCGTATTGGCTACGCGTTACGACGTAGCTTTACGAAACGCTATGAAATGTCTTTGATCGTAGCAAACTATAGTCCAACACACGACGTGATGTCTTGCATTGAACTCATTTCTCCTAAACGAAAAGTAAAAACTTCAAAAACCCCTTTGCGGATGACATATTTTCGGGTCGCATGTGCATAAGTGCAGAAGTCGTAAACAAAAGTTGTAAACATTTTATTTATATCGCTCTACGTGTTTAGCATGCTCTGAATTTGTTAGCATTGTTAAATTGTAAGAAACTTGTTATCTTTTCGTCTTCCTTGGAAGAAATAAATGCTTCCTCATTAGTAAGTTTTTGTGCTTAAAAATGTAAACTAAGATTTTTTTTAATTGGAGGTTTTTGTAAGTGAATCTTTTTACGTTACCAGAAAACATAGAAGCTATGAAAAGGTAATAAGTTTATGGTAATTGGTTTCATAGTTTTTTTTAACGAGGTAAATCATCAAACGCTTCGAAACCTGACGCTTTCGGACATTAATTATGTCATAGTTTTTGTTTGTCTTATATATACAACTTTGGTTGGGCACCACGATTCTGAAAAAAACAATATGGCGAGTAACCGATAGCCACCCTCTCTACTAAAATCTTCTAACCCCTTTCAAGATGATTTTTCATGAAAAGGTAGCAAACATACCTACTTCTGCATTTATTGTGATTACTTAGAAAGTCAGAATTACTGGTAGGCTAACAATTAGGATTAGGATTTTTTAATAAAGCACCAAAATTCAGTCTAAAAACAAATCCCCCAAAAGTCGCGCTCCGACCGCTCCCGATACAGTGTACATAATTATTTCAGTTAATATGAACATTAATTAACCAGCGGGTGTCGGTGACAGCGAGAACGCCTCGTTCACTGAGTATTGAGAAATGGTGAGAAGTATCTAGTTCAGCGGTGCTCAAAGTTTTGAGGGTCGTAGATTGTGAGTATGATTAATTCTAAGATGTTAATTTAAAGTCGAAAGTTTTGAGCTTACAGATGATATTATTTAATAATACCGACTTTTGCTTATGAGTACCTACTCGGAAATCGGGATAAAAACTATCCTATGCAATGTGTAAATCCAGTTTATACACTATCTGTGTACCGAATTTTTACCAAATCCGTTTAGTTAAATTTGCGTGAAAGAGGAACAAACATCCATCCAAATGAACTTTCACGTCTATTATACGTAGTACGTACGAGGATAGGATAATATTATATAATTTGTTTTAAGAAAAAATATTTTCAGTTTTCTGTATTTCGTTTTTACTCATTTTGTTTTTTTAGGACTAATTTGAATCATTTAATGGCAAGTAAGTCAATATTCCTTGATTATAAGGATTTACTTACATGCTATTTTATGATACGATATTAACTTCAATTTATTATCACTTTTAGTCCAATTCCCAGAATTTATTTACTAGTTTTTATCCTCTACAAAGAAAAACCATCCAAAGCGCACTTACGGTTAGTTCCCAACGAGATTCGACGCGGAGCGACGTGACGCAACGATACTGCAAATGTGTATCTTTTCGTGTGGTTAATAAAGTTAGATTTTGAGTCGCTATTAAAAACAGCGCGGCGAAAGGTCTGTCTATTCGTGTAGTTAATAGAGTTCGATTTTGAGTAGCTCTATTGAAATGTGTGCGCAACGTTGCGTCTCGGATGACTTGACCATTAGATAATCCAAACGGACCCCAATACCTCAGTTTGAGAACCACTGCTCTGACGTTGTTAGCGAAAGTGAAATAGTATGTATGCAAAGTTGTTTAATGTGTTGTGTGAAGCAGAGGGGCTGAAAGGGGGTGAACTGTATTGATTTGTGAACTCCAGGGGGCGTTATACATGGTATATGACTTATGATTAATTAATTAAAATAATAACGGTATTCATTTGTGGATCATGGTTTGAGTGCTTATTAGGCATGGCAGCGTTGTGTGAAATGTTAAGATAATAAGGAACAGATTCAATTTATGTGAGCAGTCACTGTTGATTTTGTTATTTAATGGTACAGACGCCAGCATATCAACCTACTTCAAACTGTCATTTTTTTAATTGATTTTCATCCTTACCACAACAGTTGAAGGTTTAATATTCGATTGGTTTAATTTGATAGATTCGAGTAGGTTGACCTGCTGGCGTCAGTAGTTACTACTACTTATTGAGGTTCTTAGTTTAGTTCACGGGTCGGGCAAAGAGCACTAGTGCCTGCGGATACATTTGACGCTTATCTACTAGTTGATTGCGGATCTCCGATGAGATTGAAAACCGCCACTTGAGCCGAAGAGACTAACCGACTTGAAGGACTATTATTTAAAAATCAATTATTTTAAGATACACCATGGTCATCATCAAAGTCAAAGTCAAATCATTTTTATTTCAATTAGGCCATCAACAGGCACTTTTAAACGTCGTATTAAAATTAAGAAAAAATGGGATGGGATGGGATTGATTGACCCATTCGCAAAGGTAGGTTGTATGAAGAAGAATGGGCAAGAAACTCCATACTTACTCTTTTTAAAAATGTTTTACAATATTTTTTTACATACAACATCATCAGTCTACATCTGCTTTCATCCACTGCTGAACATAGTCCTCCCAATATATGCCACTGAGCCCGTAGTGAACCAATTTAAAAAAACTACCGTCAGGAAACATCATTCTACTTAAGCTTTGACACTAAAGAACAAAAAATAGTTTCCAAAAAAAAACAAAACAAGCGAATACCACAGAATGTCTGTTCGCTCCGTGTAACGTGCACTCGTAAATTTTCTTTTTTTTTCTACCGCACACAGCAATTCGTAACCTAGTTGCGATAGTTCGAGAGCTCGCTGCTAAAATATTAGTATTACGTAAGTAATACGGGTGTTGGGATGTATAAAGTTGTATCGTAAAATATTGATGGGTACTCGAAAGTATTGATAGATATTCTATATTGAATACTTAGGCTTTACTGAAAATATTCATTAATTGCGAGATGTAGCTGAAATCTTGAGGATTTTTTGTGAGTTGATATTATTAAACCAAAACATGCTTATTATGGGAAACTTGCCCCCATTGTAGTAGTTTTTTCTATATTGTGGGTGTTTTTGCAAATTAATATGTAAACTCGCATACACAAACGACCAAAGCCGGAACAACTGCTAGGTAGGTCATACAAGTTTTCGCTTACCGTGCGAGAATCGAACCTGCAATATGCAGCACAATAATGACTAGATCACTGCACCAACCATATGTAAAATTGAAAAATTTTACATATGGTTATTAATAGAAGAAAATCATAAATTACAAATGCTCCTATTTTCAACCATTGTTTTCAAAAGTTTACTTACAGGCTCCCGAACTATAACTAGTTTCATACTATTTCAAAAACTACAGGCGTGTAGAAATAGCTGTCATAAATCTCTGGCTTGAACTTTCTGCTTATCTTATAAAATGCAACGATATATGTTAAAAAGTTGCAGGTAACCCCAACAAGAATAATATGATAAAGCCACGATTTAATTTACGCGATCATTCTATATTTTCCCTCAATTTTATTATAGTCTAAGAACGTAATAATGATCAACATAAAATTTTATGAGGCTTTTTATTTTAATACCGCTTTTCCTTTTTATTGGGAAGTAATGCTTTTTATATTGATTTTTAATTACTTAAAAAAAAGAGAGTTTTTTTTTTGCAGTGTGTAAATCGGTTACTTTTATGGGGTAATTAAGATAAGGGAGGTGCCGTTTAAGCTAGGTAGGTGGTAAAGCGATCGCTTTAATTGCCGTCGGAGGAAAATATTAGGCAGATATGTACTTATCGTTTTTATCAAACGTTCTGAAGTAAAGTTAATGTCAGGTGGGGCACATTTTGCTCCGTATCATAATGTAGGGACGTTTGGAGCATTATTCCTGTTTGTTTATGGCATAATAATATATGACTAAGTATTTGTGGTTATTAAGCAATCCATTATTTTGCTGAGAAATGTTTTCGAGTGTTTACAACTATTTTTGTAGTTTATTTTATGAATTAAAGTACAGTGCAAGGCCGCTATGGTGTCAAAGCCTGTCGGTACCTACTTTATGATAATTTGTTTAATTGTCTTCTTATTATTTCTGTAGAGTTTTGTTAGTTATTATTAACTCTCATTCTGAACAAACTTAATTTTGTGCATCTGCTGTTATAGTCCGCGTAAATCAAGTCCAGTCTTAACTTAAAAGTAAAACTTCAACCTTAACGTAGTGCGCCGGGGATTTTATGCCAACTAACGGCTATGGAAGTCTCATTGCATATTGTAGTTTGTTTGTACTCCGAAATGACTCTTTGCAAGAAAAACAGAGCTTTAAATTTCGATGAGAACTCAAGAACTTCAATATTTGGTCTCTATTTGGGCCCAGTCGCAAAATATCCCTTTCGCAAAATGCATTTTGAATCGTGTTTCAGGATTATGTAAGGCTCCATTTTCAATTTTACCAGAAGCAGGTATCAGTTTTCTGCATAGAACTATTGGTTATCTGACCGCCACAAACAAGTAAGTTTTGGATGTAATACTATAGATACCTTTGGTGTTAGTCATGTAAGATTTTCAGGCCATTGACTAGCTGTAATTTTTGCCAAAGACTTATTAATGACAGCGGGGAGAACTGGCTTAACGTGCCTTCCGAGGCAGACAGGAATCTAGGAAGGTAATAATTGGTTACCTGTCTATTGACTGACCTAGGCCAGCGCGGCTTAACCGTTGACTTGTACGGCTGTAATAGGCTGGTTTCCTGAAACAATAAATTGTAATTATATTAGTCCAATAAATCGCTGCAAAACTTGAAAGTGTGGGGCTCGTGAGGTCAAAACTTGTTACTTTTAAAAGTCGCATTTTTGTCCATTTCAGCTTACTTAACAAAAGAAAAAATATAATAAACAACAACCCCTCAATATTCATAGGCTGTCTCTATTTTCTGCTGTTCAATTATTATTCAAGTACCTATCTAGATTTTTCCGAAGCAATATTTTTCAGATTAGGATATTGATATTGAACGAGAGTGGTGAAACTACCCTTAGGCTATTTTCGTCTTGTGGAATGTAGTCCTAAGCGTTAAGCTGTTCCCCGTCCTCTCAACATAGATAATATTAGGTGTATGAAAATAGGATATGAGGAATTTTCTATTTTTAGTAGGGTTCGAAAACATTTGAGAATATATGTATTACTAGCTGTGCCCGCGACTTCGTGCGCGTGTATGTCGGAACTTAACAATGAAGGTAGAACCATTCAATTTCTACTGGATTAGAGTAGTTAGTTTATCGGTTTACATTATCGATATTGTTTAATTAATTTAATGAATTTGGTTAAAAAATAATCGTTTAGGTGAATGATTAAAAAATATCGATAATAGGATTTAGAGTTTGAGCTTCCATCAATTTTTTTCGCGCGTACGTAAACGTGTTCTACAATATGACAACAAAATCATAACCGTCCTTTTGGCTTTGCCGTAGTCGAGTAAAAAGAGTTAAAACTCGAAAACAAATATTAAAATAGATTTATTTGTCAAAGGAACATATAGGTACCAATAACAAAGGACTTTAAAAAAAAAATAAGAGTGAATAAATTATTATTTACTATTCACTACCATCGTATCCCATTGTATCCCATCGAGTCCCATCGTGTCCCATCGTATCCCGTCCTATCCCATCGAGTTCCATCGTGTACCATCGTATCCCATCCTGTCCCATCCTGTCCCATCCTGTCCTAATCTGTCCCATCCTGTCCCTTCCTGTCCCATCCTGTCCGATCCTGTCCGATCCTGTCCCATCCTGATCCATCCTGTCCCATCCTGTCCCATCCTGTCCCATCCTGTCCCATCCTGTCCCATCCTGTCCCATCCTGTCCCATCCTGTCCCATCCTGTCCCTTCCTGTCCCTTCCTGTCCCATCCTGTCCGATCCTGTCCGATCCTGTCCCATCCTGATCCATCCTGTCCCATCCTGTCCCATCCTGTACCATCCTGTCCCATCTTAAACACCTCTATTCCAGGTTTAACGCCTTATCATTAAAAAATGTTTCGATGATTTTTTCTATTCGAAGCTACCGCGCTACTGAACTGCGCGTCTTGGTGTGAACGGACCGTAATTTTACTTCTGAAACACTTTAAATTCGAATAACTTTTGATAGACTGAACCGATTACAATGAAACAAAAACTAAATGTTACCTCAAGTTACGCTAAATCGTTGTATATATAAGTTATTTACATTAATTTCGTACATTTTACGTGATACTCGGACATATAAACATACAAACAGACAAACAGACAAAAATTCTAAAAATGCAGGAAATGGGTTCTATTGGTTGTCCTTTAACACCCTAGCTATCTTTTTTGGATTTTATTTTGTTGTACAAAAACGATTTTTCTACAGTTTTATTATATGTATATATATATAGAATAGAAGATAAAAGATACGAGGAAAATATATCCTAAATATGGGCTAGAATTTATCTAGTAAATCTGCGTTAATTTGACTATCGCCAATTTAAAAAAAAAACAAGTGCGTGTCGGACCACGCACAGTGTAGGGTTCCGTAGTTGCCCATCAACATAACAGTTAATATAAATAATAATAATCATAATCAGTTTACTTTGCGAACTAAGTAAACTGATTCGCTGAATTTAATTTTCAAAATCGATCCAGACGGAAAAAAATATTTTACGAGATTTTATTTTACCACTTTTTCGGCGCAACCAATCCGTATGTTTACACCAAACTACAGCTTTCTAGTACTGGGCGTCTCTGAGCTGAGCATAAGCTGCGAACAAACGGACGGGCATGGCGAAACTATAAGGGTACATTTTTTAATTCGGAACCCTTAAAAAACTGGATTCCGCCTGCTGATAGTATTTATTGTTCTCACTGCTTGGACACAGGATTCCTGTCTGTGAGAGGTAGTGATCTGTTATCCACCATGTGGGCCAGCGTGGGATGGTATATGTCACATTTCTTCGAATATTTTGGTTCCAGGTGGTTGCCGGGTTCTTCACGTTGTTTTGTTTCATCGTTTTCAGAGCAGTAGGATAAGTCTGGATATGTCTTAATTGTGTCTCGTCAAAAATGGTACTGTGGTTTTTTATTATAATTTTTATCTAAACTTAATAGATTGTGCGAGTTTCAAAGTGGTAAAATGTGTCCCACTCGGACACATTTTACAACTTCCTGAAAAAAAAAACAACAATTACCTTCATATGAAAATAAATAGCACCACATCCACGATTCGAAAACGCAGTCAAGTACTAAATTTGCGAGCAAAATCGCGATCGAAAGCCAGCACAACGTAAACCGAAGTCTACCTAATATACTCATCGAGTATATAAACAAGAGAATTTCCGTGGAACATAATACATAGACAGATTCCTTGAGGCTACAAGAGAGACATACCAGCATTTTATCGTGAAGAAATATGTAGTGCCCGTGGGATGGCGGGGAAATAATTCATGCCAGCGAAGCTCAGCCACTTAGGCATTCATCATTCATGTCTGTGTTTATCATAACATGCTTTTTCTTTAGAAGAATTATAAGTAAAGGTAATTACAGATTTGTTTCTTAAGGAATCAGTATGTACCTACAATTGTACATACTCCCTACTCAAGTGTATCTACATGGACGCCAACGGTTAAGGACATCGCAAGACAATCTCCGGCCACCGTAGGCGCAGGCATGCGGGCGGCGAGTAAAGGGCAACTCGCTGGACCATGCCCGGGTCGACGGCGCGTCCTGTTCCACCCGCGACTCAAAGAGCGTCAGCATAATGACGGGACTCTCAGACGGCCAAAGCCTGCCGGGGTCGCGGAATTTATTCATCACCGTGACCCCGGAACATAATGGGCTATTGAAGGACACAGTGGATTTTAGTCAGTACAAGTCTGACAGTCCCTCCCGCCCTGCCCGGGGTGGGAGGCCTCATTTGATGATTTTACCACGAAAAAAAAAGTGGATGTACATAAGTCTGCATGAGAGTATTTTTTGTTTTACTCGTAGGTCTACTGTGAACTTCCCAGTATTCTTGCTGGTAAGATTATTGGGAAGAAAAATTCCAGTAGTACTACTGGTAACAGCTCAATATTATGTATGGTCTGTTTTTATATAGAATCGGACAGGTGTATTTGACAATCATCTTCCCTACCCTCGTCTCATGTCAATTGAGATCCAGAACACGAACATAACAATTACATTACATTGTTATGTTTAGGAAAGTTATTTTAAGGACAAAAATGTTTGAAGATAAAGCAGATTACATAAAAAAATATCAATATCAAATCTGTAGTGATAAGGTTTCTTGCACTCTATTTATATGAACAATGATCTATCTTGGACATTAGATAGAATTAAGAGTGACTGCTTTGTAAATGTTTAAGAGGTAACTGGCCTGGTTTCAAAAACTCAACCTAGTGTACTGAAAGTTTGTCTTCAAACCGCCAAGGCCCCACAACACGTCCCCAGTATTAAGCCATAATTTATATCAACAGATTGGGCACCAAAAAATAGACGCCCATAACCCGAACCGTGGCAAAAAGTGGTGCGCACATAAATTTATATGGAACAAAACTGTACTCGTTTATTTCACAGAAAACTAAAGGCGAAATTGTTCGATGAAGATTTTTTACGCGCCATAAAAATGGTTTCCTCTCTCAATTTATGTTGAAACCTGTTTTTGTCCGCGGCACCGCTTGTGTATGAATTATTTTCGTGTTTTCTATAACTTTTTATAATAAAACTAGCTGACCCGGCAAACGTTGTTTTGCCATATAAATTATTTCTACTGCCAAATTATAAAAAATATAAAAAAAATTTAGGGGTGGACTACCCCTAACATTTAGGGGTATGAAAAATAGATGTTGGCCGATTCTCATAGATACCGGATAAGCACAAAAATTTTCATCAAAATCGGTCAAGCCGTTTCGGAGGAGTATGGCAACAAAAACTGTGACACGAGAATTTTATATATTAGATTTGTGATAAATAAAATGTTCGTTTTTGTTTTATGATTGCAGTTTTGGTATTTATTGTTTAGTCGATGCTGTTATTGCGCTTTTGACGTTTCAATGCAATTGTTTTAGCCATTTCATTTGGTGCAGTAATTCCTTTCACATTCCGATAGTTGGTTCAAACGAATTTTAACAGAAAAATGTTTATTTTAAAACTACGTTCCAACGTAATGCTACTTCCATACACTTTATTTCTACACGAACCATAGGCACTTATCAACGTCAGAAGCAAGTTACATAGCTCGAAACGGTTCGCTTCCTATGGCAAAGAAACTACATGGCAATACTCTTTGGAGTGTAATGTGGAACCGCGTACTAGATTTGAACCTGCGACCGTCGGATTTAGCATATCCGAGGCTCTTTCCAACCCAGCTATTGAGGTTCACGCCTATTGCGTTGAAATCTTCAGTCTATTTCTAACGTCTCAAGGTGACGTTTTCAGAGGTCGCAGGTTCAAATCCTGTTCGCGTTTCGATTTTTTCTTTCCATAGAAGAGCTTTGACATTCGCGAAGCATGCGTATAATATTTGAAAGTATTGAGGACTTTGATGTTAACTTGATGGGTGAAATTAGTTCTTCATTCGTACATTAGAGATTCTCATTTTCCATACAATTGACGTCATAATAGTTCAAGTATCTATGCCATACGGCCAAATACGGTCTGAAAGATAACAGTATTATATTGTGCATGTTTTATAATAACACAAACATTATAACTATCTTTGTTTTTAAGCTATTGCATAGCTTTTATCGCGGGCTCTGAGCGCGGCACGGCGTGGCGACCGAATCCAGAATTTCTATAACTAACGAAAATCGTCTAACGTCTTTTCAGTTGGGGAGACTTCGAAAATCAAAAAAATATACGTCATTAAGACAATTTACTTTTTCTTACCGATTCTAAACGGCCAGGTACAAAAGGAGTTTTCACAATGAAACCTACTTTTAAAATTCTCCTACAGCAAAGAAGTTCTTTATTACATTAATGCACCACACACATTTTATTTAAATGATATTTTCGTTAAATATACGCGGGAAGCGGCGAGCTTCATCGCGACAGTTTCGGGAGTGCCACATGTATTTTTTTTAGGATTTGTAATAATATATGTGCCAATTTAGAGTAGCAGCTTAGCGTATTCAAATCAGCTGACGTCATTGCTCAAAATCTTAAACGCTTTCAACTAAACTGGGGGCTTCGAAAGCAAGGAAATTAGTGTGCCTAATTAATCACACGGAGTTACTTGAGCGTGCCTGTGTCAGTAAGTGTCAATCGTAACTTTGAGCTGTCGGCTCAACTGCGACTGACACCGCTTCAGCAAACAGTCTTCGGCTTCCTCATTTACTACTCGACACTCATGATACATTAACATTAGGATTTAGAAGGATTTTGCAGAGATGTACTTAATAGTATATCCACATTTGCCAGTTATGTTTAAGTCGTTGGGCGAGATCATTGCTAACAAACGGACACGAAGCGAGACTGCAAGGTTTATTATTTTCCATTAACATTTCAGCCTATTGATGTCCACTACTGGAAATAGGGCTCCTCCAAGGAGCGTCACATCGGACACATTGCCGGGGGCCGTCCCACTCTACGCTTACCTACGCGCGGTCTGCATTCGAGAAATTTCCTACTCCACCTTTCATTGCTTCTGCAATAGACTTTAGCAGCCCAGTACTACTTCAGTTTGCTTCATTTTTAGACAATTTCTTTAACTTAGCTCAAGCCTCATTCCGGATTTTATCCCTTAGCCAAATTTCAAGCATAACCCTTTCCATAGCACGCTGCTGTCGGATTGCCAGCCAAAAAAAAATAGTAGCTGCTAGTGCCATTTCCTATTAGAAAAACTTAGTACTTTGCTCGACCTGGCAATCCAACCCAGGACCTCATAATCAGCAGTTGCACTTACGAACCTTTAGGTAGTTACTAGGCTAAGGCAGTTTCCCATAAGACGTGTTTAGTTAAATCTTAATTGTTTAATCTTGTCTACCTTTTGTACTGAGAGTTAAGAGAAAATTTATAATTAATAATTTAACGCTTAAGTTTAATCAGAATGAGGAAGCACTAATTAACTTCTAATGGCGACTCTTTAGAGATTTAGTGAGTAGATCTTTGTCTTTGATCATTCCTGATTATACATTGTCAATGGTTTTGTCTCTTAATCCCTTTTTGTTAAATTAAATTGATATGGCTTTAGACTTTAAAGACAGATGTAAAATTAATTCAATGAATTCAGCAAGTAATACGTATAAACGTTTCAGCCACCATAATCCATTAATTTATTCATTTAAGCACATTGTACGACTTAGAGCTAAACATAATAATTATTATTAAGAATTGTGAGTTTCCAACCAATTATAAGCATTTTTTTTTAGCATGGTAAAATCATCTTAGTCTTCCCAACCAGGGCAGAGCGCGAGAGGCTGTCAAACTCGTACTGACTAAAATCCACGGTGTCCTTCAATAGCCCGTAACGTTCCGGGGTCACGGTAATTCGTGAGTCCCGCGACCCCGGCAGGCTTCGGCCCTCTAGCTAGTGGAATGCCCCGTCATTTTGCTGGCACTCTTTGAGGCGCGCGTGAAACAAAACACACCGTCGATCCGGCCATGGTCCATGGGCAGACATAGCGAGTCGCCTATATTCGCCGCTCGCATGCCACTCGCCGCCCGCATGCCCTATTACAAGGGTCGACGGGCGGCGGCGCGTTATGTTCCACACGTGCCTCAAAAAGCAGCATCAGCACAATGACGGGCCCAAAGACTGCCGGAGTCGCTAGACTTATTCCATCACCGTGACTCCGGAACATAAAGGGCTATTGAAGGACACCGTGGATTTTAGTCAGTACAAGTCTGACAGTCCCTCCCGACCTGCTCGAGGTGGGAGGACACATTTGATGATATTACCATGTAAAAAAAAGTCCCTATTACAAAAAACATTAACCCTTAATTCGATATCGGGAAGTATACTGGACATGGATTTTGAAAAAATCTGGTACGTTTATTTTAAACCATATTAAAGATTTTTTGTATCAGATAGGTTGGTTATATCCTGTATTATTACCCTAAAAATATCTGTCAATGGACACCTGCACCTGGACCAGCAGTAGTCTCCGAAATGTCAGGCAGGACGAACGAGGTTTACCCGCTCTTGATAATTCTAGAATGACCCGAGTTTTTTGTTCTAAAAGAGGCAATTATTTTTTTATTTATACGTTTTAGATGGTATATACAAACGTATACATACACTGCAAGCATTGTATATATCATAGATTTTGCAGTATTCTTTGTAAAACTTGTATGTCCAGTATACTTCCCATTGCCAGGTTTGCAGTAACTTAGTATGGTTTAGTTATGTTCAGTATACTGGACATTGCCAATGATACGGACATTTCATTTCAATACGATATTATGTAATTACGTCCATGTTATGTGTGTAACTCTAAATTTCTTGATAAGCAACATTAATAAAGCTTATAAGTATTCAAAAAAAATCAACACGCCGCAAAAAAAGTGGCAAATAAGCTCGTGTGAACAAGAGATGGCACTCCTGAAGACAGTTTTATGTCTCTAGAGGTTCTGAAAACTGGTCTTCCCTGCAACAAATGGCAGCATAACTACCATGCCAACTGCAGCAATACTTTATATACCTCTTGGCCTATTCTCTTATCAGGAAGCAAAATAACCTGCTACCATACTTATGCACCTAGACCCATCGGGCAAAACCTACACCTGTATACTGAATCGGCCGATGGCGATTCCACCACTTATTGGTTGCTTGCAATATATGGATACCAAAAAGATAAATTTTCAATAAAAATTACTTTATAAAACAAAAGGGGGCACAAATTGAACCAGTAAATGATGAACTTAGTACACGCCTTCACAGGATTATCAAAAACCAACATGATTTAGAGCTGGTGTACATTCTCTTTTGCCCTAAACAGCATCTTTGACATATCTACTGTTAGGCACTTACATCTCAACCTTCCAGTGCGAGTGAGTTGCCCTTACAGCAGCCCCAACAGCTGTCAGGCCACTGTGAATGCAATACTATGGTAAGCGATTTCTATTTGAGAGCACAGCCATATGATTGCTCTAAAAAGCAACGAAACTAACAGCAATCTTATCCTAAAACCCTGTCCTCGACGGACCACCTTCCACTGGATCGAAGGGCACAGTGAATCTTACATAACGATCCCTCTAATGAACCTGCTAAGATATATTCCGAAATTGTGTGAAGTCAAAATTCGCTTCTCCCCTTACTACTATCTAAGTTTCTTACGTAAATAGGCTAGAGATGAACAGAACTCAAAGACAGATCCATGTTTTCCTGAAATGTGAAGCCTTTTTGCCCTCTTTAACCTTCCTAAGGAAAAGAAAACGGTTGAAAAGAGGGATCATTCCTCAATTGAGCTTTCACGACACTTCTTTAATTTAGGGCGGATTAAGCATGACTTTCTAAGCCAAAATGCATCAAACATTAAACATAAAATAGCATATTTGCATAAAAAACAGTTTTTATAAAAGTAAAAAAATATATCCTTGATTCGACAATGGGAACTACACTGGACATCAATATTTTTTGTTACTTTTCAGAGAACCTGACAATGTCCAGTATACTGGACATGCATTTACTGAAAATCTAGATATACCAGATTTTTTTCATTATTTTTCCTGGTTTTAGGAATATCTAATGATGACAAAAATAAACAAAAAAATCAAAATTTCTATTATTTTTGCCCTTGCCGAATTAACCCTTAAAGTCGCAAGACGTTTCATCGAGGAAAAACATCAAAATTATTCTTGCTTATGTTTATTTGGCCTATAATAAGGGTAGAAAAAATAGTGAAATAATCTAATTAGCTGGTAATCTGAGATAATTAGTGTATATTATACTATACATTGCCACCGACTTAAGTAATTCTCAGCCGTAAGGAGCGTATAGTATAATATACAAAATACACTTTAGACATAGTTTGATCAAAATAAGATAACAAGAAAACTGCTTTTTATTATAATAAAACAATGACAATCAGTGATTATGATAACCTACAAAACAATTCCTTATAACCCCGTAACAAAGGTGGACATTGAACTACGTACAACGAGTACTACTTTGGCCTTTTTTGCAATATTTGCACCTCTGATACTTGCTATGTTTCATCCAGTGACCTTTCAGTTGAAAACTTTTGAAAAACATAACGTCTGTAATCTTGCCGTAGTCTACCAATAATTCCTGTAGTGTTACACAAGTGGTATATCAACATCTCCCATCAATATATTGATGGAAAAAAAACAACTATATCCTCTCTAAGCGCTTGTGTTGACTATCTCGTTTAGAATGCTATATAAGTTAGTGTTATTTGCTATATCAGGTGTAATAGCTTCAGGAAAAATTGATAGCAGTAGGTCACTGTCAATCAATTGCATGAAACAGGTTCCTTAAAGCCTTGATAAGACAATTCAGCTGCATATTGAAATCTTATCTTAATCCTTTGTAAAAAAAGTTAAAATTTCTGTTTATATTTTTATGTTTTGTGTTTTTATCCAGTTAGCAGACCTCTGTATTTTCTTTGGTCCCTTTTTAACGTAGTTTGCAGCGTAAACAGTGACGATTTAACTGCAAGGAGGGTAGTAATGCGAAACATGGTATATCATTGAAATTGTATTACTTATCACAAGGAAATGCTCTCAAATGAATTAGTGTGAGTGGTGTTGGATCTTTTCCTATTTCGTACACAATTTTGGGGCTTCAAAAATCTAGATTCTGAGTCTAAATGAAAAATCATCCATAACATCGCCACCACCCATAAGTTGGCAGTGTATAGAATGATATACATCATTAACAAAATATAATTTTAGCAAACAGTGGCAATGTATAGTATGCTATACATCCAAGATTGTGGTTGTGAAGAGCTATGTAAAATTGTATATAACGTGGATAATTTAGCACTAACAGGAGCTCAATATGTTTATGATTTGAATTCACAGAACGCAGAACAGATTTTCATAATGAATAAGAAATTATAATACATTTTACAGTGACGTTTATCAGGATACCTCCGCATGGTTTTGCATATTTGTCATAATTGTCAAACATACCGAAAATAATACGTTAATTTACTTACTATCGGAGAGAGGGGCGCTCTGACATAACTTTTTGGTAAAAATATTTCACTTTAAAGAATTTATTTTCCGAAAATATTTTTTTATATTTAAATGTATAGTATACTATGCAAAGTGACTTTAAGGGTTAAGGGTTAAAAAAAACTGAGTACAAAATTAAAACGAAAAATAATCAAAACGAAAATACACAAATTATATTTGAAAATCAGTGTTATTTTTTATGTTTACTTACTCATCAATCCGTTAAGCAAAGAAGGAAAATTAATATCCTACAATGTTTTTCTTGAATCTAAGCGGATGAAATATGGAGCCTAAACAAATCAATTCAACATTTATTGTTCAAATCATACTGAAAAAAGTACGGCTGAAAATATACCAATATGGGTTAAATAGGATTATTTTCGTGTAAAATATCGCACTTGTATGAATAGGACAGAGAGGTTTCGTTTAAATTGGAAAAGTCACACGGATTTTATGTGCAATATTTTCAGTCTTTGTATTATTTTTCGTAATAGTCGAACCATTTTTGTTGCTTTCTGGACAAATGCAGTACTAAAACTTTTATTGTACCTATACTCCTCAAGTACAGAAGGTCAAGCATGATTTCTACGTTTTAGCTGTCCAGTGTACTTGAAGGGCAATGTAAATTATATGGGAAATTGAAAAAGCAGCTTTCGTGTACGAGAAACTAATTTTATCTATCAAATTACACTAGAGGCGCTTTTGATTTTTTCTATACAATAAACGCATTAAATACGCAGTACGCTATAAATAAAATATAGAAATCTTGAAATTATGCCTCAGATACAAAACTACATGGATTTCGATGATCTATATAGTCATAACAATATGATTATCTCTGAAAAGTCAGCCAAAACAAACTTCTAACTCTGAAAAGTTGAAATATAAATATTTCATTTCATATATCATACGACCCAGTTTCAAGAGAATCCGTCAACTTCCAAGCAAAAAAGTAATTGCGAGCGAAAAAATAATCTAATCCCCCAAGAAAAGATCTCGAAAAACATCTCAGCAGGCACTCCAACTGATCCTATAAACGAAAAGCAGCGTCAGGCCGCAGATACGATAATATTCCGGTGACAGATCGTCGGCTTATCGTGCCGTAACCCTCTCGTCCCCAATTTTACGACTCACACGTGATGATATACTGCCAACACATGTTTATTCATCCCCCGATCAACATACAATTTTGGGGAGAAGACAAAAATCTGCCCTAATAGTTTCTGGGTAAGAAAATGCTTGCTAGCAAATTGTTTGTCCGAACATGGGGATGTTACATTTAATGGTTATTTTTTATGTTCGTTTGGTATTGTTAAGTGGGTTTTTTATGAGGGTAGTATTTAATAAATCATGGAGTTTATTGATGACCTACAATGATAGTGAGACCTCTATCTGTTAACGGAAAAAGTAAGTTGTGTAGTCAATAAATTAAGGCTATTTCATGTTGTTCAACGAAAAGTTTTTTTTCTTAAACACGGTGTAACAGTGTAACTAATTCTTGTTGAAGTAGTAATAATGTCTACTTAAAAATGATGAGTAAAACTTGACAACGTTTCGATCCTTTCTAATCACGAGGCGCATTAAACTCAATAGGTAATCGTAAAAGCAAGAGTTTCAAACAAGCCTCCAAAAACCAGTCTTTCCAAACAGTGATCCTCCGAATCGGGGTCACCACTCAGCCTACTATAAACGTTGAGTCTTCGACATAAAGGTCAAGTTCCTTCAATCAATCCGACCCAAACGGTTTGCCTACAAAATTAATTAAACTTTTCACTCCAAGGTTCGCAAATTATTTTTATCTCGCCATTGGATGGTGTTATCGAAAAACAAACGGTCTTCTGATAAGCCGAGTGACAGTAACAAGTGGGTCTAATTTAACTTTAGCGGATCTTTACGAGTTCTCGACAATCGGGGACGAATCCCAATGAGGAACCTCCAAGGATTATATTACGGACGTGAAATATTTTTGCTTGTAAGTGCTATGATATTAAGTGAGGGGCACGTTTTGAGATCTACATGGAAGAGGAGGAAATTATATAAAA
This sequence comes from Agrotis ipsilon, assembly GCA_028554685.1. Classification (NCBI taxonomy): domain Eukaryota; kingdom Metazoa; phylum Arthropoda; class Insecta; order Lepidoptera; family Noctuidae; genus Agrotis; species Agrotis ipsilon. The sequence goes on from CM052965.1 coordinate 1,178,093, forward strand.
ATATATAGACGTGATCTCACCTCTTGGTGGCGCTTGTACTTTTAGCCTATCTCTTGTAGGAAGAAATCCGTGAATATTAGTATGAAATACCTACAAATAATACATAGGGATACTATCTTTCACATTTGTGTTCCCGGAATTTGCTTTTGTAATTTATCTGTAGTAACTAGACAAACGGTACATTACCTTTTTATTCACGATCTAAATGATCACTGAGAATCCCCTGGCTGTGGAAGGCATCCACAGATAAGTACGGTAGCAGCTCGCAATCTCCTCTAGGTTGGCTCGCAAGATGCCAAACGAAAAAAAAAAACACTGAGAATTACACGAAAGAGCTGAACACATTAGCTCTATACAACCATTCTAAAAAGCCAATGAAATTTTTCGCATTGGCTGAAATCCGCCAGATGGCGTCATCATCGTTTGAAACGTAAGCGATGTTTAATTTTTTTGGTAAAATAGGCTTTCTATTAACAAAAGCCTCGACTTCCTCTCACAATAGTTTCCCTGAAATTGCCGGCAAATTTTCTCATCCCCGCCAGTTATTTATTAAGAAAACTGTATTATGTAGCGTAATGTATCTTATTTATAGTCGAAAGTCTATTTTTTCGGAGAATGGGAGTCATATCGAGCGAAAACTACGGAAACACGGACGGATAGACGGAAGAGTTAATGTTAGGGCTGTTATAGACTTGCGGGTATAATAGGCAGTGTTGCCACGCGCAATAAATAGTGAGCAAATTGGTAGGATTTGATATTTTGAAAATTAAAAAGGAAGGTTTTTCAGTACTATTTTTGGTCAATCCCAATGCTGTACTAATACTAACAACTTATTATTTTCACTTTATAAAGTAACTTTTGCACATCGCCATTTTAAACTAAAAAATACACCACTGGAATGTAAATATAAGTATCTATTGTAAAGATGGTTTGTTAATGGATGATAAATGATACATTAAAATGTTTAGCAAGAACTGTGTATTGTTACGAATATTAAAATTTTTTTGTTAACGGAGCGAGTGAGCTATCGAGAGCCAACTTATAATATGAGTTTTCAATTCACAAAAAGTCGACTAACAAACTGCTAGCCAGCCTTACTCCGAAACTTAAGCGTTTGAAATAAAACAAACATTTTCTCCATTTATATTCCCAGAAAATGTTTGTTACTATAATAATGAAAACCAATTCGCAATAAAGACATATTTAGCGAACCGTTTAAAATGCCGCAATGGTCTTTAAAATGAAACCAGAGATACAGATTTTAATGCGCACTCTCAACACCTAATATTGTCCCCTTATTGCTGTCATCAAAAGCCAGTGTTGCCATTATCACCACAATTGGTGATTATCGCTACAAATCCAAGCTACAAGCTATGATTGCGTGAAACGGTGATGCGATTAATATTACCTCGAAATGGTATATTATTACAATATTGGGGTATTAATAGGAAAATGAATAATGAGGTAGTAAAGATTAACCATTATAATTATGAGAATTAAAACTTCGTGATTATTTAGTAATGTGGTTCATGACTGATGGTTTTATTAATAAAATACACTATTAAATGATCTCTTATGCTCGATTTTTGAGGGACGTTTTGATGCGACTGCTAATCCTGCCGTGTGTGTTATTTTGAACTGTTCTTCTTTTTAAAAAGCAGACAATAATAAATCAGACAAAAGGTAGTCGCACATTTTTTTCAACACCGCGCGCTTCATTATAAGACGTCATGAGCACTCTCAGTATCCTTCCTTCAATATAGAGATGCCGACATCGTGTGTATTTGACACGTATGGATAAATGTGCGCTCACCTTGAAGACGAGACACTGATACGTCACCCGACCACGTCTCTTTTTTTTGTTAAGAACTAACATGTTAATGTGGAGTTGGTTCGAGACAACAATTTAGAGAAAATCTACGGACCCTTTTTTGTTTTTTTTTACCTACCCTACCTTTACGTTCAGCCTAGAAACTAGTCCCAAAAACAGGCCTCCACACCATCCGCTTGTTTGTCCTACCCTCAAAAACAACAGTTATACCAAAATTGTTTCACACAAGCATGTTTGATACTTTCTCCTAACGGCAATAAATTAGTTTTTATGTGAGGTTTATGTAAAAACATTGCAATAAAACCGTTTTCCTTTAAATGGAGACGTCTGAGTATGTTTCTGAGAAATTGACTGGTATATAAAGAATATGGAGATTAATATTCTAAAAATGTTTTTGGTGAACTTTCATATACGATGGGGCTTTTGAGGCTTTTGTTTGAGATCAGCGTTTTTGTCAAAGCTTTATTAGTTAAACGTCTTGTAAACTAGGTTCATCGGGAAGTTACATTAGACTCATACCACTGTTCTAAGGACCAACAAATCGCTGGTCTTTTTTTGGATCCACCACAATCATAATAATATTATTGATCTAAACGCATCAGAGTAGACAAAATTGACAGAATTGAAAATATTTTTCTGACCTCTAAGTTTTACTTTGGGCGATGTGGTCTCTAAGAGACAAAGCCCTTTAAATAAATAATAAAAAAATAAAAAAGTTTTACTTAAGAATCCAGCTCGAAGGACACTTTTCAAGGCGTTATTTCAAAGTCAACTAGCATTGGTTAGTAGTCAGAACAAAAATACAGACTTACTCTTTGAAAATAAAAAGCTTATTACGTAACAAACAAAAAGGTTCAAATCGAATAGCGCCGCAGCAACTGTTCGCTAACTATTGTAAAAACTCTGGCCATTTATTATTCAGATTCGTTTCAAACCTTGTGTTATTAATGGCCTTTTTCAAAAAAGCAAAATAACGCTGCAAAATGCATTTTCGTTTTACCTGTTGAACTGAACTTTTGTGATAATAAGTTTGAAATTGTATGTCTTTTTTATACGTTAACTTTACGTTTTTTTAAATATCAGATGCAATGGTTTGTTGTCTTATTTTAAATGTTGCAAGAACACTGCACCACTTTCTACAGATAAGAAAACTTTCTCAGGCTTACTTCAGGCATCCTAAATCTAAAGAAGAGCATAAAGTTTCGTTGGAAATCCTTCTCCTATACATACAAATGGTTCTAATGCTCTTTGCCACAGATTATACAATAAATGGAGCAAGAGGCTGATTATTTTTATAGTTCGATTGCTATGTTTACATAATTATATTAGTTATTAGTAATCTTGTTGACCTTAGTCGAGGAAGTTTTATCATAAAATCTTAGCTAGCGCAATTAAATCCATGGCATGGATACAGTGTCCTCAAAAATATTTGATTTTCAATAAACTTTTTGCATCCAACTTCTTTATGAAATAATTTTTCAAATCACTTTTAAATAACCTCAGACCTTCCATACCCCAAAAAACTTAGACAAAACATAACTGTCACCTCAAAATAGCATGCAAGTTACTTAAACCCTATTCGTAATAATAGACGTTCCATTTTACTCTCTCCTCTAAGGTTTCTAAAGCGGATCGCATTTTAGGCAAGGCGACGCGAACAGTGTTACGTAATTGGAAGCGGAATCAGTCTAGACGCAAGACACGTCTGGCACACAATTATAGCCGAGAAAGCAGCTTAGATAAATATGGGTTTTAGCTCTCTCGTGAGCATTTACGGTGATTTGCGATTATAGGAGATGAGCGTTCTCGAATTTTCGAATGTTTTGCTTCTGTGGCGGAAAGTGAGTCTGTGTTATAACGATGGGAATGAAAGTAAAATTCTGAGATGTGTTTGGGGTGTTTGAGGAAAAGAGTGTAAGGTTTCTCAATCCCCATTGGAAAATGGCGGGTGTTCTGGTGGGTTTTGCCCGTCAGTTGTTGTTAGGTGTTTCATATTTTCTTGACTCACGGTAACTAATATGTTCGACATCGATTTTAGCTCTTACTTCCATAAGCTTCAATACCAGAGGCATCACCTGCACGTTGCCGACAATGCAGATTTTTTACCTCACTCGAAACCAAGGCCGAAACGTAGAAAAGTTACTTATGTGAATGGCTAATCGCCAGCCTACCGAATCCAAATAGTAAGGGGTGAGATAGATAGAGAATTTTGCTAATACTATGATTACATTGGCGGTCTTATAGCTAATAGTCATATTTTCCTATCCAATCTCTAATGGACTGTAAAAGAATAAAAAGAGGGTAGTAATGTTAGATACGGTTATTTTTATCGTCTTGTTTGTCCAGTATTAGGTCTAAGTTCGAAGTATTCCCGTTTGAGCAACTATTTTAAAGCTCCCAATACTCTTATTGAATAACATTTTATTCAAACACAGTTCCAACTTAGGTTGTCATCTACAGAGTGTAAGGCCCTCCGCAAAGTTTCAGGGTTTGCTCACTAATCGAAACTAAACAATCTACCACATTTTTTTTTTCAGGAAATTATAAAAAAACATCGGCTTCATTTTACTAAATTATAAAGAAGATTATATTTCTGGGCCTTTTCTGAAAGTCTAAATTCGTATTGTTAGGAGGTTTCTCTCCCAAGACGCCTACCACAGGCAACTTCGATTCTGTTCCCGATGCTGGCCCCACCAGCAGATTTATATATTTTAACATGTTTTTTCTTCTTTTCACAAAAATAAAGTGATTATTATTCATTTTAATTCGAAACACCTCTGCCCAATCCTCCAGGGATAACAGGCGTGATGTTATTTTATGTTCAATTGCTTGAGGTCGCTTGTTCTAGTAGTACTTATCATTATTAGGTGTTTCTCGGCACTTTTAGAAATTAAGAAATGTATGAAAATTACGAATCTTTGAACTTGTATAACTTGGCCAAGAGCAATCCTACAACTTTTGTGCCATAGTAACTATTGCTTCTAATGACTAGTACTATCCATAGGTACCAATTTTTTTCGTTGGCCGGCTTTCAGAAAAGGCCCAATAATGTATGGAGCGTGAATGATCTCCTTTAGCTCTGAAAGTTTGCGAAGAGCTGTTCCTTACACCCACGTATATAGATATTCCTAAATCTATCATTATGCTGTCCTGTGCTGTAAACTTCATGGAGTAGCTGAAAACTAGTATTTTACACGGACCGTAACTAGTTTTGCTTAGGTATCACGAAGCGTATTTCCACCCTGATATAATTACGACGTAAGGTTCAAAGTTGACTGCAAATGCAGAACACCGCAATCATGACAGTCAGACTGCGAGATCAGGCGTGATTGCGTTGCAGACTATTTTAGCTTTGCTCCGTACGTGATCGCACGTCATCGGCACTGTGGTTACGTTTGTAGCAGACGCCATTTTGAGTTTGTTAGTGATGTTTATTTGTTTTGATTTTCGTAACTGTTGTAAAGTGGTTTTGAATTTAGAGTGCTTGTACACGGTGCATATAACCCGCGCACAAACACCCATTAAAAATACGCATTAAAAACGTGCGGGTCCAGCCACTTGCTCACGTATCAAGTAGCTTGCGCATGTTACTCGCACGGATAACCTTTACTTGCTCCAGTTACATGCACCGTGTACAAGCACCCTTAGTATACACAGGTTTTTTTTGGTTTTGAAAGAAAATCGATTCGATTTTTGCATTGAGTGCTGAAAAACTTATGCGAACCGCCACTGTAGAAAGTCAAAAAAATGATAACTTAGAGGAGATTCTTTTAAAATCTGAAAACCCTTTGTGTAATCCGGTAAAACAGGAATCCAAACCCACTTCGCTGTCAAAATGCTTGGCAAAATGTGGAGACATAATGTAGGTCGGTAAAAACTGACAAGCAATTAAGTATCCTTTATCGATTAAGCCTCGGTCTTCAGGAGACGGATATGTCCGAAAAGGTTATCGTAACCCTGGAAAGCAAAGGTCGATTAAAACTACTGAATTTTAGGTTTTACAAGTCTGATAGTCCTTGATGCTCTATCCAGGGCCTTAAGACAAAATAAAACATTTGAATGATGAATGATGCATTCCACTCTTTCGCGTCCTAGGTACACCATCAGGGGGTCTAATCTTTAAATACGAAACTCGCAGTTTCGGCGTTAGTTACGGTTGTTTTGACAACGAGTCCGAACTAAGAATGAATTATATTACAATTTCACAGATAGCTTCTTAAGGCGCTCCCTCACCGGGAGCATTCGCGTGCAATGTAACATTAAAGATTCGACTTTGAGCATTATTTTACAATACTACCTCCCTGACTGACGAGCATTCGCGTACAGATTTGATACAAGCTGCGTATTGTTATGCTCAATGGTCTTCTTTCACTGATGGAATGTTCGATGATTCTGTAACCTTACATTACAGATGAATGCTCGCAATGACGGAGCACCTTTAGAGTTCGCGACACCACTCCTGGGGAAAATTCAAAATACTTTTTTTTTAAATGAAGTAATTACATACACACTAGCGCCACGTCAAAATATAATGACTTCAGTGTAAGCATCCGTCCGTTATTATTCGTCCGCAATTTGATCCGTTCCCGTGACTTCGTTGACGGATTTAGAAAGCAGACACCCAAGACCCCGCAATACGTATGTATGTCTGCCGCACAGTTTACGGATGTTCAAGTGAAAATACCTAACAATAATGTGAGGAACGCAGAGGGTGCTGCACTGAAGAGGACCAGTACAATGGAAAGAATTGACGTGCATGGTAGACGGAGATTTGAATGCAATGCGGTCGAGTGGAGTTATATTGTCAGGATATGATAAGTTTTTTAATTGATAGAGTACTCGGGTGGTACGAACGTCGTAGTTCGATCAAATGTTTTCAATTTCCGAAAGTAAGTTGCAAAAACTATTGTTTGAAAACTGTAGCAATAACGAGTAAAAGTCTGCTAGGCTTTTCAACAACTGGTATAATATTTTTTAAACACATGGTCTCAGTCATCAAGACAACGTTTTAGTCGATTTCAGTTGCCCTTTGCGTTCCAGAGCCGCGATAATGCGATACCGAGCCGGGCCTTCCTGGCATTTCAGCGCAGATATTATATCATAAGAATTACCGACAGTGTTCTCACTGTCGTTGTGGTCGCTTAAACACTCTTCATCCTGTCGATTGATTTTGGATAATACCTATTTCAATGATTAATTATATTAACCCCCGACGGAAAAAGAGGGGTGCTATAAGTTTGACGTGTCTGTTTGTCTGTCTGTCTGTCTGTCTGCCTAATTTATGTTGATAATAATTCGGCAGTAAAAAATCTCAATGCTGCCTGCGCTCCGTCATATAAATAGACAATGGTCCCTTAATATTACATTTTCGGTAAGTCAGAGTAGTTTTTACGACGACCACATTACCGAACCGCAAACATAATCAAGATTAGTTTTATTTGACTTAAACTAAATTATAGCACCTAGGCACTCATATTTAAAATCCTTTTAAACACAGATTAACCGCAACAAAAAATGCAGAACATAGTTAATCAAACCACATTACTTTTAAATCGCCTCTTAACTTACGCGAGCAGACTTAATCGCGGCCATCTTTCTCCGGTGCAGGGGAACAATGTATTTAACAGATTAATCACAGCTGCCCCTGGAGCATTCTGGGACCTGGCTTGTACTAAAAGATAGACTGCAACCTTTTATAACCGCACTAGGTAATGCCCACAGCTTCGCCTTCGGTTCGTTAGGTAATTTTCTAACGTACCTACTTTCTACCGAGTTTTTAAATTGATTTTTAGATTTAGCTGCAAGTTCTGCTGGGGTCGCGGGACTAACGAGCTACCGTGATCCCGGAACGTAAAGGGCTATTGAAGGACACCATTGATTTTAGTCAGTACAAGTCTGACAGTCGGTCCTGCCATGCCCTGGTTGGGAAACAAAAAAAAAGCTGCAGAAGTTAAAACTGGACCAAACTATAATTGCGAAAAGATTAGGCGGATTTAAAACTTCATTTGTCCAAAGTTCTAAATTAAAACTTTAGACAAAGCTTGTGAAACTTAAAAGTTTTTATTTCAATATCTGTATGTCTGTCCGTACCACTTGTCTTCATTTACACAATTAAGTACCTAGTAAGTGCTAAGAAATTATGAAATCAACTATAAGCTTGATTTTCTACGGGCACGCCGCAATAGCGGCGATAAGACCCCTCTTTGAGGAGTGGCTGGAGAGACGTCACGGCGTCCTAAGCTTCCGCTTGACGCAGGTCCTCACCGGACACGGATGTTTCGGGAGGTACCTGTGTCTTATGAGAAAGGAAGAAACGCCTGGGTGTCACCACTGCGTAGATCGCCCGGAGGACACAGTCGAGCATACGGTGCAGGATTGCCCCGCTTGGGCGGAGCACCGACGTGTCCTCACGGCGGCGATAGGCGGAGACCTCTCGCGCCCAGCACTGGTCGCGGCCATGCTGCGGGGCGAGACGGAGTGGGAAGCGGTCGCCTCCTTCTGCGAAGCAGTCATGCTCGCGAAGGAGGAGGCGGGCCGCGTGAGAGAGAGGACAAGGTCCTCCCTCCGCCCCACCCGCGGTGGTGGACGCCCACGGCGTCGGACGTCGCAAGACGATCTCCGGCCACCGTAGGCGCGGGCATGCGGGCGGCGAGTAAAGGGCAACTCGCCGCCCGACCATGGACCATGCCCGGGTCGACGGCGCGTCGTGTTCCACGCGCGCCTCAAAGAGCTGTCAGCAAAATGACGGGGCCCCCTCTCAGAGGGCCAAAGCCTGCCGGGGTTGCGGGACTCATACCATCACCGTGACCCCGGAACATAAAGGGCTACTGAAGAACACCGTGGATTTTAGTCAGTACAAGTCTGACAGTACCTCTCGCCCTGCCCGGGGTGAGAGGTCTCATTTGATGATTTTACCACGTAAAAAAAAAAAAAAAAAAAAAGCTTGATTTTCTAAGCTCTTTGTTTTTTTTTTTGGTTTATTCGTAATCTTAAGTAAATATCTAATTTTCAAATAAATAGAAACTTTATAATAAATCTAGTGCCCTTTGTAACTAAGATATCCCTTATCCTGATTCCATTTTGCAGAACTGAACTCGAACACTAGCCAATACTTAGGTGTTGAAAGTAATTGAATCTTTCATCAGGCAGTTCGATATAAAATGCGGACATTAATGTTTCTTTATAGGCGGGGAGACGGCGACAAAACGTTTAACTCAATGTTTATTGAACGGGGAGTTTTCATAAACGTTCTCCGTAACTTTATGTTGATTTACAACGTCGGTGTTTTGTGTGGTTTCGAAGAAGTGTACAAATAAATCAATGGTTAAATACGTAATGGTGTTATAATAGATGACTAACGAGATGAGAAACGGACTTCCGTATTTACGCTACGGAAAACGACTGTTTATGATTTATATGTTGCTACTTACTTACCTTTCACAGAAATGAACTTATTACATCAAAATGTATAGAAAGGTTAATAATTAGATAGCAACTTATAGCAAAATGTGGAAGAAAAAGAAATGCTACGTGTTCCATTCAATAAATTGGTTTATTAAAAACTTGGGATTCAATGGTGTTTTGTCGGGATGAAGGCATAATATAGCATAAAACAACAGGGTGGGCAAACATTTTTGGATCAAACGAAATAGGGTGATAGTTGAGGCTATTTGCAGAGCCCTAACTAAAATTAATGACTGTTTTAGTGATATTTTCGAGAAATTTTTAAAATAAATTGGCAGTTGGACGTATCTATTTTGAAACAATAAATGTTGTTTAGTTACTCCTAGACAATGTATTATTACTACAAATAAATCTGCTTTTATTATAGTAGGTACCATAATTTATGAGTATTTTCTGTTTTGTGTTGTCTCTGTTTAAAATAATGGCTTTTAATTAATAAGTCAGTGCCGTTGAATAAAATGATGATTTTTCTTGTAGCAAGAAAAAAATGTACCCATGTGATTACGTCAATCAAGTTTGCAAAAATACTCCGTCTACCTCATTGTGAACGACATCGCATCGTTGAGAATTTTCACAAGAAAAACCAAAAAGAAATGGTAAGTAGTTCTGAACGCAAAAAATAAGATTATCCCTAGCTCTTAGCCTAGTGGTCTGTTATCACGTCTTAGTAAGGTCACATGAACTTGTTCGAGTAAGTTACTCGTAGATCATTGATTAACTGGATAGATGAGATGTTTTGCGAACCATTGCTTACACGTGGACCAAAAAAAAAGAAAGTTAGAAAAAGAAAATGTAGGTGGTGAGATATTTGAATTGTACGTAATGAGATAGTTGACTGTTTATTTATTCATTATCTTTTACTTTGTAGGGAACTTGAAAGAAGTCGGTATTTATTTATAAGGTAGCTTTGTGAAGACAGTTACGTTTTGTGGGGTGAAGTAATGTGAATATTTTATTCATTTAGTTGGGATAGATGTAAAAGAAAAAGAAATAAACTGATATACCTACTGAGTTTAATGATAAAATTTATAATTTTATTTAGGGCACTGGTTTGTCGAAGCCTATGTCCGGCAGTGAGCTGGGATAGACTTAATTGATTAATTTATTGATTTTATTACTCTCATAGATTGAGTTGATCGATTATTTTTTTAATTTTATTACTAACTCACTAATTAAAGTTGCAAGTCTATCCACCAACTTTAAAACTATATCTTAGTAACTCAGTTGGAGCACTAAAGACTTCTTTACTCGTTCTTTACTCAACTGCAGTTTCAGCGTTAAAAAAAAATAAAACTCTGGAATCATTTTTCTTAAAGAAACGTAGTCCCACACTATAATTCTTTCCTGTATCAACCCACGTAATAGAAACCCACATACACAAATGCCAAACCCGGAACAAAAACACGTAGATCATACAAATATTTGTTCCGTGCGAGAATCGAATCCGCGACACGCAGCGCAGCAGTCCGATCGCTCACCCACTGTGCCAGTCGTGACTACAGCAATACAAATATTTGTAACAGGCGGGAGTCAAAACCATAACAAGCAGCATTGCAGTCATTGCATTGCAACTAAGTAATGTTTTATTATAACACCGAATGACGATTAACACTAAAATCTTTTACGTTTGTTTTTAACATACCGTTTCTAGACTTCATTCAAAACATACAGAACCCTCAAAATGACGTACGTCCCTACATTTTGCCAAAATGTATAATCTCTCTGTGAACAGGCCTCTTCATTTCAGAGCTGTCAATATCAGAGATCTCCGAAACATAATATTTCCATCAAAACATTATGCAGGGAAACAATGCTTCCTTACTGCTACAGTGCTGAAATATCTACTGCAGTATATTCGCTGCAAATTTCCAACGTTGGTTCCAATATGTAGTTCGAGAAATAACATTGGCCAATGTTGGGGCCAACGGTAGTTATGCATGAATGTTTTAAGAAGTTTCCCTTTTTTATCGTCGTAAAATCATCAAATGAATCCTACCCCTTATACCACTTACTGTCAGACTTGTACTGACTAAAATCCACGGTGAAACAGACTGTGTATTATACCTCGAATTTAAACAATAACAGTAATCTGAGTCCTCCCACCTAGCTCGAGACGGGAGGACACATATTTTGATAATATTATCCCAAAAAAACAAAACACAGTCTGTCCTTACCGATTCACTACATCTTTACAAAAGAGAAGTTTACCCCAACGTTGGAACCAAAGTCTGAAACCATCACAACCAAATAAAATGGCGGATAATTCCCACGTTTTATGCTCCGTCGTGAATAAAGTAGGGGATATACTTGTGTTTTGCGTTTATAAGCGGTTTATAAATGGTTGGTGCCGTAAGCGCCGTCTGGGGACACCGCCTGTCTATCAGTTTATGCAGCTTGAGACTCCCGGAGTTTTGAGTTCAAAAAGGCTATTGTGTGTATGTTTTGAGGAATTTTTTTCAGAAATAATAACGATTATGTTACTTTAGCAACTTGGTACTGTTTCATATTGTTCTTAGTTCTTTATCCTTACTTTATATTAATACGAAAGTAAGTTTAATTGTACAAACGCCAACTTTTTTTTTAGCTTTTAAGACTATAATATAAAACTGCATTAACATGTAAACTTTTTCTTGTAAATAAAATAATATTGCGTACGTGAATTCCCTGATCCTATAAAAAAAAGATATATAAGTCCTTTTTAAAAAAAAATCAAACCGACGAAACATCGAACTGAAAAGAAAAAAATAAATTTTGAGGCGGCGCCAAACAAACAAACATATAAATTAACAATGTGAAGAGCAGAATAGCTCGTTGTATAGCTTGTCGTGGTTGAATATATCGTCGTAGCTATTCGTTGATTGTTTCTTTGGCGCCGCCTCAAAATTTATTTTTTTCTTTTCAGTTCGATGTTTCGTCGGTTTGATTTTTTTTTAAAAAGGACTTATTTTTTACTTTTGAGTTTCCTATCTCGTGTCATATTATATAGCAGAGATGTGGAGAAGATAACATGATGGCGTCACCATCATCAGATCAACTGCAGCTGTTAAGGATCTCTAGCTACTGCCCTCTGTCACCATCCTCAGACCCTCGATGAGAATTATAAAAAAAAGGTATAAAGTTCTCATCAAGCTGAGTGAAATGAGCCCAAACACGATATAGCTGTTGTTAACTGTTAAGAACTCTTAGGACTGACTTCACAAAATAACAGGGATCTGGAGTTGATCTGATGATGGTGACGCCATTATGTTATGTTCTCCACATCTCTGCTATATAATAATGTCCTCAGAACTACAATTGTTAACTTTATTTCAACAGAATCGGTTCATGACTGAAAATTCTGTAGAAGGATAGACAATTAATTCTTTTTTTTCTACCCTTAGAGGCCGATTTCAGTTTTGAAATTTAAATGGGACCAACTTTGAGATATACTCTTTCCAACTAAAAAAGAATTTTTGAAATCGGACCACGCTTGGAAATATTATGCGTAGTCATACATAAAAAAAAAATTAAAAAAAAATATACATGTCGAATTGAGAACCTCCTCTTTTTTTTTTCGTCGGTTAAAAATGGAATGTTAATAATAAAGCATAGAGCAATAAGTAGACCGGAATCCCACCGGTAAAAAGCGTATAAGAGAAGTATGAAAGAAAGAAACAGTAGGAAGAATAAAAGTACGAGAGGAATAATTGATAGAACTGGAGTGAAAGTGAAATATTAGATAGAATAGTCTGTGACCATTAGTCAGAGGAATCAGAAAAAAAACTTTTTTTTAGCGTGGTTAACTTATCAAATGAGTCCTCTCACCCATGGCTGGGCTGGAGGGACAGTCAGAATTGTACTGACTGTGCCGGATGAAATCTATTTATGTATCATAAAATAAAATCAAATAACACATCATGTCAAAGTAAAGAGGCTGTCCTTTTAAAAGTTGGTAAGTATGTAATTCCCTCAGTGCGTCAACTTTCATCGTTCAATTCTTCTTTAAGTTGTTCGGTAATATAGGTATCTTTATCTACGATAATAAGTACTGTATGTAGGTTTTTGCATAACTTGTTTATCTAAAACATAGATTTAGCCCACGACATCACCTAATAAAAGAACAACAGTTATCCCACGGGAACATTTGCTGGGATGGTAAAAATGAGGACAATAGAAAGATTGAAAAGGTGTGAGAGACAGCAAGAATATCTAGTGGAACGGTGTACTGAGATAAAAAATATCCCTATCCCATTTTGTAAGCTTTTAGCTTTTTTAATCCAATCCATACATAAAAATCTTCACAAAGTTTCACATTAATAAAATCTAATACCGGTTTTTTATTTAAAACTAACGACTGGCCCCAACTCCGCACTGATACTCTGTTCTGCTCTCGAATCACTCTATCTATTAAAAAATATCATCTGCATCAAAATCCGTTGCGTAGTCTTAAAGATTTAAACACACATAGGGACTAGGGACAGATAAACAGCGGGAAGCGAGTTTTTGATACTAGTGATACCTACAGCCGGTTCCGTATTACATACACCCAGTGCGCATTACACCTGCATGCTATCCTAGGGAGAGCCACCTGTCTATCAAGCTGCTGCAGCAAGCGGCTTATAGAATTCGGCTGACAATATTTTTTATTGAAACGGGACATATTATATCAAAACAGTCGAAAAACAGAAAATAATTGAAAACCAATAAACATGGTAAATGTCCCGTAAATTTAATAATAGTAACAGAAAAAGAACTTACTGGGTAGAAATAAAACAGTCTGATCTGCAACAAAAATAATGCAGTCATAAATAAAAATACGTATGGCACTCGGGGACTGCCGCGGTAAAGCTATTGCATAGCATTTTTTTATCAATTTATACATATTGTTTTTAGGCTATATAGTTAGCCACGTCAATCACGTGAAACGTGAAAAAACAAACACCGTGCCGAAGTCTGCTGAACTGAAATGACGTTACACGATGCGGGGTGTTAGGAAATTTTCGTTACGGAATTTCTTGATTCGGTCGCCGCGCTCAGAGCCCGCAATAAAAACAATGCAATAGCTTAAAAAGTTTATGTTAAATCTCGCTAACAATAAATTCTTTAAAAACGAAAAAGAAATTAAAAGGTATTTTCATACTGACTGTTCGACGAAAAACATTTTCCGTTGAAAAATTTTCATAGCTTGCACTATCCCACTCCTGAATCAAAGCCTGTCCTTTCTGTCAGGAATTCCTCTATTGCACATTTTCAAACCAACCGGCAACCTTCTAAGGGTTTCGCCACCTCTATCTCGTTGACCATCTCCCGGCACCCATCGGTGGATCATCATCTGCCTAGCCGTTTCCCAACAATATTGGGATCGGCTTCCAGTCAAACCAGATTCAGCCGGATGTCAGTATTTTACATGGAGCGACTGCTTGTCGGACCTCCACAACCCAGTAACTGGGTAATACGATACCCCATGGTAAGACTAGTTGTCAGACTTTAGAGCTTCTAACTAACAGTAACGACTGTCAAAGATCTACAAATGACAGCCAGGACCGACGGCTTTACGTGCTTTCCGAACCACGGAGGAAACTCGCTGTCAGATGGTCACCCATTCACAGACCAACCTCGGCAAGCGCGGCTTAACACGGAAGATCGGCCTGTGCAGCTGTAATTATTTAGCCACGACCTCCTCATTGGTAGATATGACCTAGAAATGACAGCGTTAAAACCCAGGTACTTTCATTAAGTACTTAATTAGATTTCGAGTTTAAGTGCTTACCCAAAGATAATGGCTATCACACGGCTCGTAAAAACTATGAGGTTAAAGATACGCACATTTTTATGTGCATTAAGCAAAAGATATAAAAGTTATGTTCCTTATACTTCGGTTACTTTGACATCATCATAAATGTTAAATTAATAGTATTTAGACGCGCACATGTTAGCTATATTTGATGCATAGAAGTGTTTCTTCGCAGATATTTTACATACCCTCCCCTCATCCATTCACAGCCTTAATACAATTTATGTTTTATTGTTCTAATGCTGGGCAATGGCCTAGTTTTTCTAGCTCAGTATTTTCCGGCGTATCTCCAGCATTTTCTTCTTAAATAATCTTGTAAAATTACTCCGTAAAAATGTAAAATTTCACAGTCGTAATAGCTTACAATACAGAAATGTTTTCAAAACCGTTGTCTTTTACATTTTCAAAGTTAGTAAAAAGTTTTATTCTAACTGAACGCAGTAATCATCAACTGTCCCATAAGTACAAGACATGCAGTCACCCCATTCATAACGCCACGTCTACACAGTTGTGACGCGGAAATATTTATCCCGCAGCCATTGTGAGCACTTAGCCTTATTCCTCCTTGAATTTTGTACGCACCGAGAATAAGCCTGTTCGTCGGCACGAGATAAGCCATGTATGGTAATGTAGTTTTCTCAGAATCCTCTGAGAACCCACTTTTCAGGATCACGGGGATTTTTCTAGATACAACGTTTTTAGATTCAAATTGTGTCACTAAAGTGCCACTCCTGTCAAATTGTATGAATTATTCAGAAGGGGACTTAATTTGAATGAGAGCTTTTTTACAAACGTATTCATGACCTCTTTACCCTGTCTGTGATGTGTTGGAGAACTACGGTTTGGACCCGGTTTTTGTGTGGTTCAAACTGATTTTGTGGGAAGTGGGCAGGGTTTTTGATGACTTTTATACGAGGGTAGGTTCCTAATACTTGTCAACAAATTTCTCATTGATACTTTTTGCTTTTTATCTGCCACATTTTTTTTTTGTTTAATAACTTTGCTATAACTACAAAATTTCTCTCGTGTCATAAGTGCGTTTACAAACATATCTCAAACACCTAGACCCAGACCCGGAGCAACTACTTGTAAATCCCACAATAATTGCTCCGTACGAGAATCGAACCCGCCAGACGCAGCAGAGTCGTCCGATCGCTCAGCCACTGCGGCAAAGGTGCCGTTTATAACAAATTTGATACAGCCGTTATCGAGTTTTTGCTTTTGTTTTTGCAAGACTATCGAACAGCAATTAATTTTATATACATGTCGATTGATAGAATTGATGACATAATTATGTGGAATAGTGTAAATTGATGATCTATAGATACAAAACAGTTAAGCTGCAGTAGTCTAAATAAATTTTTAAATATGTAAATGCATTAACGCAAATAGTAAAGCTGCTTTGCGGTACATTAATTTAGAAAATTCCAGGGTCATTTATCAAATTTTTCTTCGTAATATAATCCCAGTAAAAGTTTTGTCTAATTGTATTTCTAATTAAATTTCCGTGTAAACTCAGAGAACTTTCTACTAGCTCCACTATGCTAACTACTGTCCACCAGTAACTAGCTGGTAAGTGAGTAAATAATAACTTCGATAGTACTAAGTCAATATTATTCATTCCTTTGCTTCAGAACAGAAAGCATTTTTGTTAAATGAGGAACACTAGTTGTTCCCCGCGGTTCCACCGGCTGCTCGGCTCCTAACGGTTGTAGCGTGGTGTTATATAGCCTATAGCCTTCCTCGATATATGGGTTATGTAACACAATATTATTATTTAATTCGAAATATTTTTGTGGAAAAGATTCATCATAACCGCTCCGAATAAAAAGTGTTCTGGAATAAGGGCTCTTACACATGAACATGTAACGACGATTCAACGTGCCATTGCACGGAAACGTAACGTGGAAATTCACGTCATGGCCTCGTGACGTAGATTTTTTTGATTGATTATGATATTGAAGGATCAAAATAGATCAATAATTACACGATAATTGTACATAGGGCGTTAAAATTTTCCGAATCAAAATAATCATAAAATGTACTAAAATTATAGCACAGCATCAATTTTATAACACAATACATTTCCATTTTGTAATCTTGAATATATAATTCTTAAAACTCACTCATGTTAAAGCTGAATTTCTCTATTAGATTCTACCCGAAAGCGCTGAGTGCGCTTTACGGCTTGCTACTGAAGCGCTGCAGCACATCACTCGAACATGAGCGGAACAGTTCACTTTACAGCTTGTTCTTAAATATTCGGTTGGAGCTGAGCTATAAACCTGGAATTTACGAGAGCTTTTTGAGCTGCTATAAAAATAATCGCTATGAAATATTTCACAATTTTCTTTTTATTGTTGTGAAATTGGAATCAAATTATAATCTTCTCTCTGTAAAATAACGAATAAATATTTAATTATATTATTATCACTATTTTCCGCTGCGATCTGGACGTGTAGCCCAGTCAACGAATGCTCAAACCAAGGTATCGAGGGAAATTCTTGGAACACAATTTTTGACTGAGTAACTTTGTTTGAACTAGTAAGAAGGTGAACATATCAAAAGCCCCAAGCCCTTGAGCTATGGGCGAGGTGGGGGTTTTAAGATACTAATTTCGGTTATATCTCGGAAACCATGCGTCCTGGCAATTTTATTCATAAATAGGTACTTACTATGTCGCTAGGACTCAAGGTTTCCAAAAATCAAAAAATGGTACCATATACCTTATAATGGGCTGATAATACCAGTTTCACCTTATAAAGTGTGTGTCACATACCTTAAGTTTAAGATGGAAATACTTACTGCTTCAAATTTCATGTCTGTAGAAATCTATACTTTTCATTGGAATTTCTACTTAGTTCGGATGCTTATTACAACTATTCATTTGAGTGCTTTAAAAGGAGGGTTATATTAAATTACTATCAAAATATTAAAGGGTGGAAATTAAGTCATTTGCATCCTTCAAAGATTCCTGGAATGACTTTTACGGTTTTCAAAAGAACACTCCTGCGTGTCGTTTTTCAATTATATCTTATGACTGAAAAACTGGCGAGCAGCCACAATTTTCATAAAAAAGACACCATAGCTACATAGTCATAGCAATTTTCATAAAAATAATCTAGTCGTCGAGTTGTTGAACAAAATTGGGCAATGTTGCAGACAGAAAGTAATATCCGCTGTGAGAACAAAGCTCGATCGTTCGACAGTGGGTACCTATTGGTTCTTTGTGCTCTCTTGTGCAGATAAAATGCAAATCTGAAATGGACTGACGCTGAAAACATAAGGTTTTTTGTTTACTCGGAGTTTGGTAGTAAGTTTTTGTTATTTTTCTTGTCTAAATTGATTTTTTTTCCTTTACAACTTCCAGTTAGACTTCAAGGATGAAAGCAACAGACCGTTGATGCCAAATTTTAGATAGGCGTAGGACTACAAAATCAAATCCCTGTTTTTTTAAATTATTAAGCTGAAGAATATGTTTAGTTGAACGCGCTAATCTCAAGAACTACTGGATCTAATATGTAGAACAAATGTTATGTCATTGTATGGTACGTTTTTCGAGGAAGAGTTTATGCTATATAACATCAAACTGCGACAAAAGGAGCCGCGCACATCGGAGAACAGCTAGTTACAAAATTAAAATGACTGCCATAAAAAGTGAATTCAAACTTTCTCGATTTAAAACAGTGGCCAAAAGTTTTAATAGTTTAGAATGGGTAATTAGGTATTTTTTCCGCTTTTTGGCTTTTCAAAACTGCCTGTAATTAAAATAAATGCTTCGGATTTGAGTTCGAATCATTATATAACTTAAATCAGCGTTTTAAATGTATTTCAGCTGAGCAAACGATTTAAACTCCAGCCATGCCAGTATTACTAATTGTATCACCGTTATTATATTGTGACATTACAGACAAAACAATGCTGTATAATAGTCACTTAACGGCCATCAAGTCAAATGAGCGGTTTAATGACGACTTGAAGAGCTTATAATTGTCAACCTTTGCACTCCAATTTTGATTCCGTTGAATCAATTTTGATTTTCGTTCCGTTGTTGAGAGGTTGAATGATATAATTATTGTCACACGACTGCCCAAAAAAAAGAAGTTATGTTTTTAGGGTTCATGTATGTATGTTTGCGAGTTTCTTCATTCCACCACAACTTTTCAATAAACCAACCGATTTTATGGTTTTGAAACGGTTAGAACCCTTGTATTGGTCCAATAACATAGAGCCACACAGCATTCAGAAAGTACACACGCGCTCATTGGTCACATCAAGTACCGCGCGGATGTGATTTGACTAATTCCGTTCCAATTCCGTTTACATAGTTCTGTTAAAATACCCGAAATCTGTATCTAAGAAGCGACAGGGAAGATGTTATAAATCAAAAAAAGTTGTATTTTTTTTGTATACTTATTTGTTGGTTTACACATAATTATGTCTGCCTGCCGGAGTCGCGAGACACACGTATACCGCGACTCCGGTACATAAACGGCTACTGAAGGACACCGTGGATTTTAGTCAGTACGTCTGACAGTCCCTCCCGCTCTGACTTGGGTGGGACTTATTTGATGATATGACCACGTAAAAAAATAAAATAAGTCTGCACAGCACCAGGTTCTGTTGGATTCCTTCATTCAATTTAAATTCCATTTTAAAGCTGATCTTAATAATTGAGATTAAGCCATTAGAAGACACGTTACATCTCTGTAAGTTCCCAACTGTCAGTTACATTTGTTAATTAATTTGTATAGTTAGTTGTTTGTGTGAAATAGGTTAGTGGGCCGGCAAGGGTAATGATGTCGAGACAATAGAGAGTTACGTAAATGGTTTGTTTGTATGGTGATGTGCGACAAAGGAACGTGAGGTGGGGTGCTTCTGTTAGATGATTATACTGTTGTGTCAACGAAAATAGTACTAGTTACTGTTGATAAGTAAATCGTGTTGGAAAGACAATATTCAATTGTTCATAAGACATTGTTCTTCAGACTTTGAGGACAGAGCCTGTGCGTTATGAACATAGCCTGAAGTTGTAGATTGATTTGGGGTCAATAACCTAAAACGTATATGAAATGCGGCGGTTATCCGAGATTTTAAAGAGATTTTTCCGGAATTTTAATTTTTTTTTGAACTTGTGTAGCACTCGCTGTTGCTTGCTGTTGTGGTTGTGTTCATTTCAATTCAATCCAGTAACTATTGTTATGAAATCCTGGGAAAAAAGCTTATCCTGATATGATTCTATGACAGTTCGTTATACAAGTACCTAAAATCTACTTACTCCGGGCTATAGTTATGAATCTTAAAGTATCTTCTAATATATAGAATTCTCGTGTCACAGTTTTCGTTGCCATACTCCTCCGAAACGGCTTGACCGATTTTGATGAATTTTTGTGTGCTTATCCGGTATCTATGAGAATCGGCCAACATTTATTTATCATACCCCTAAGTATAAAAATAATTTAAATGGCAATACAACGTTTGTCGGGTCAGCTAATTTCTATATAAAAAAGATGTCACTATAAGACGTTTAACAAATGGAATTAACGATTCCGCTAAGCCGAGCAGGGTTGCGATAGCTTACTTAATCAGGCGCCGTAGTATACTTATTCAGAAGTGTGTAGGTACGAATCGAATGCACTAAGACGAATTTTTACTTTTCAGCCAAAAAAAAATATCTATAAATGCGTTTGGTATCCACCAATAATATTCCTCATTTCCGAATATATGACACTGGTGATAACGAAACTACGTTTTTTTAATGATTCTATGGATGCGATCGAGCTACCGATCTTAGCGACTAGTGGTGTAGCTACCTATGCTTTTAAAAAAATTGCATAGCTCGAGTAGCGCTTCTTCTTATCACATCTTATTCGCTCTGTCACATAGCTTAGCATCTGTGAAAACGGCCACATAGTTTCGTAGCTAACCTTATGCGTTTTTGCAGCATAGGACTGGTGGGTCATACGGTGCAGGATTGCCCCGCTTGGGCGGAACACCGACGTGTCCTCACGGCGAATAGGCCTCTGGAGACCTCTCGCGCCCGGCATTGGTTGCGGCCATGCTGCGGAGCGAGACGGAGTGGGAAGCGGTTGCAACCTTTTGCGAAGCAATCATGCTCGCGAAGGAGGAGGCGGGCCGCGTGAGAGAGAGAACTATGTCCTCAACTCGCTGTCCGACCATGGACCATGCCCGTGTCGACGGCGCGTCGTGTTCCACGCGCGCCTCAAAGAGTGTCAGCATAATGACGAGGCCCCCTAAAGCCTGCCGGGGTCACGGGACTTATACCATCACCGTGACCCCGGAACATAAACGGCTATTGAAGGACACCGTGGATTTTAGTCAGTACAAATCTGACAGTAGGGTGGGAGGACTCATCTGATGATATTACCACGTAAAAAAAAAGGACTGGTGGGTGGGTAGGCATCCTAACGAAAACAAGTTATTTCAGTTCATTGTATTTCAAGCTGTGTTCTTAGAAGAGATCAAGGGAAATGGTAAATCGTAAAAGATGAAATTCAAAGCTGATTTACTTTGTAAATTGTAGATTGAACGTCTCGGCGAAATTGTAAATGTATAGCAGCATGCACATACGAGATTCAAATGTGAATCAAACGTTTTGGAGAATACATCACAATTTCGGTAGATGCTTTCGGGAAATTGCTTTCGTATTTCAGAACGAGTTAGTCTTTTTATATTGTCTGACTTGTACATATAAGAAAATGACGTGATACCTACTTATATTGTTCCCACAGTTGTATTTCAAACCCCACTCTAGGCCTTTCTCCCGTATCGTGGGTGCGTGTACAAACATATAAACTCACATACACAAACGACCAGACCCGGAATAAATACTTGTAGATCTAATGTTTACTCCATGTGGGAATTGAACCCGCGACACACAGCGCAGCAGTACAATCGCCACTGCGCCAATCGTAATGCAATTTTGTCAATTCACAATAATGTAGGGTGCTAGATTATGCTAGAGATGCCAATTTCCTGTTTATTATGGTATTTGAATCATCAAATAAGTCCTCGCCGGTATAAGGTAGAATAGATGAGACTGTCACACTGAAAATCACCCTTTTTCTTTGGTTTCAGGTACATCAGCCTATAATGTTCTCACTGGTAGGACAAAAGCCTCCTCTATGTGAAAAGGTAGGTCCGACACACTTCTTTCCAGGTATGCCAGTTTACTTATAATGTTCTTCATCGCCATTTCAATAAGCTTGCTTGAGAGTCAGAAACCAATACCACCGGTAATTTGGAGCCACTACCACTAGGCCACCACTGCTCTGGAAACATTTACAACCATGCTGTACGCGTTAGTAGCGCTTTGACTGGTAAGATCAAATGCAGGAAATGTTTAAAACACTCGTAAGTATGAGTGTGTGAATCATCCTTTAATTGATACGCTACACCGTGCAGTGTCCGGATCGTGCCCCGTCAGGGATCCGGACTGGGCACGGACGAAAAGGATCGTGCCCCGTCTGTGCCCCGTGGTGGTGAATCGTGAATGGTGGACGAAAATTGTGGTATACTTTTTGTTTGAAGTGTTTCATGCTTGGAACACAGACGAGACACGGCAAGGTGTGGCGTGAATCAACCCGCCTGTCGCACCCACCGCTCACCGGTTAGGGGCTGGGTATGCTGTGCGCTCATTTCACCTTTTTCACGAAAAGATACACATTAATTGCAGTATCGTTGCGTCACGTAACGCCGCGTCGCTTAGTGTGACCGTACCCCTAGCACGAGTTTTCACTCTTTTACTTTACAGCGTTACCAGTATTGACAGCGTTACTTGTATGGAATGGAACAGCGCCTCTGGTGTGCGAAGAAGGAACTAATTTTTTCTTTGAAAATTGTCACTTTGAAATTTTCAAAGTTCTAGTTTACTTTACGTCTTAAATACTGAAAACTCGTGCTGAGGGTACAGACCCTTACACCAAAATCGTAAACCTTTATATACTTTACTGTGCTCATCTGTTTATTAGTTTTCAAAACAAGACCCTATCCTAGTCAATAAAGTCCTCATACAAACTCCTGTCGTAACCAACATACCTTATTTAACATTAATTGACAATGTCGTAACCCGTAAACTTCAGGTGGCTGGCAAACTATTAGTTCATTACTTTGAAGTTCGTCAAGTATTATCAAGTTAAAGCTGGGATTAAGTAGAATTGTGTGATTGTTGAGAAGCTTGTTAGGGACTTGTATCTAGCTGAAGTTTTGTGAAAGTCAAATACAGGTATTATTTAGGTTAATTGATTGTTTTGGTGAAGTTTCATCTTCTAAAAAGTTGCCTTACTCTATAATAAGTTACTAGTAATTTCTCCTGGATCATCAATTCGTTCTAACGCATTTTTAACTCATATACAAAAACACTCTTATAGCTCTTACCAATACCTATATTATATTGTGCGAGAATCGAAATCGCGACACGCAGCGCAGGAGTCTATTGCTCTGCTTTTGATTTTGTAATCTAAAGCATATTCTTACACTGTGTCTAGGTATTTTTCATCTGTTTCTAAGAAAAATTGTAATCCCAATAAGGTATCGTTTACTTTTGTCATTTGTGGTTATTTAATTAAACTTTAACCATCAAAAAGTAACATTACCTACAAATGTGATATTCTGTAAACTACAGACTAGGCAAAGCTTCTATATTTGCCAGTTTCTTATAACCTTATACTTTTACTTCTATAAATAATAACAACAGTAATACATTACAGAAATAACACGTAATATATAAATGAGTATCAGCTAATAGAAATCTTATTGAATGAGCCGGGATTCTTGCCAAACGGATCCTACATCCATCAACTTAGTATGCCATGTCGGTATGAGGTTATGGATGGCGAAATATTCTACTCATGTATATAATTTGGCCATGGTCAAGGTTCATGTGTGTATTTTAGGTAATCTATAATCTGTTGGGAAAGTTGATAGCTATATTGCGGATATTTGAGCATTAAATATGTATAAGGACATAAACTGATTTTATCGGAGAAGTTCTCCAGAAAGTACCACCTAGAACTCATGCCAGCCTAGTACCTTTTGTAATTGCCTTAGTGGCAACAAACAGGAACACTTTTGTAGGAGTTTTTTTAACTACCTGAATTAATGCAAACTTTATTGATTACCAAAATCTATTTCCGTTTATTTCCGTAAGGTGCTGAATGGTCGCGGGACTTATTCTATCACCGTGACCCCAGAACATAAAGGGCTATTGAAGGACAACGTGGATTTTAGTCAGTACAAGTCTGACAGTCCCTCCCGCCCTGCCCGGGGCGGGAGGACTCATTTGATGATTAACACACGTAAAAAAAAATGTGCTGAATGTAAGCCTGGCAAAGAACGCAAACCCTCCCGGTCCTGGGCAGTCCGCATCCATTCGCTGCCAGACATATTCTTCACATCATCAACCCATCTTGCCGCAGGGCGTCCTACACTACGTTTACCCATCCGCGATCTCTACTATAGCACATGTCTGCTACATCTAACGTCTGTAAAACTCATATGCTATGCGACTATCACAATTTGTTTGAGAAAATGTTTAAAGATACAAATGCAACATAGTGCAACATATTGCGGATTATGAATATTCATCCTTATCCTATACAATTTAACACACATTCATTTCAACATTAATATTGGCACCGACAAAGAGATAAAAGGTAGATCATAATTATAATATAGGTACATAATTGAAAATCACATACAACATGTTGTGAGAACAGTATAACTTGCAATATGACGAGGAATATGTGTTGCAAAATGAAGCTATTCAAATGTCCCGATATTCCAGCTCATTTAAGCTATTCCCTTTCGTCTATTTACTTCATACAGTCCACTCAGTGATTCTGAATGAATTTATCTACCTACTTCAATGATAACCAGGTACAGCTTAGAAGACCTTGCATGGACTTTTCACGTTTTGGTGATGTAAAGTAAACACGAACGTTGACAAATCAAATTCAATTTCTACATAGGTAGTATAGAAATTGAATTTCTATATAATAAGCGCAGCCAACGCCTGGAAATGTTCCATTTTTATTTCTAAGAGCATAGTTTATTTGAGTCCATGTTTAAATAATTTGAAATTGAAAATACGGATTTAGCCTGTACCAAAATATATCAAAATTGGTTTCGCACCCTTGTTCCATTCGGAGGTTTTCCAATATCTCAACAATTTCCACACACAATAAACATAACGTTACAAAATTTCAAATGACGGTTATAAATCCAAGATGGCGGAAACGAGAAATGAAAAGGTTTGTAAAATTCTAAAAGACTATCGTCCTACCTCGGTCCTGTTCGTGCCGGGTCGGTAATTTGGCGAATATTCACTTTTTGAATAACACGTTTGTATTCCATGATATGGAAAGTTTTAGTAACAACGGTTTACTTTAAAAGTTTACTGGTGCAATATAATAATTAGGGTTAAAGTTGTATGAAGCGTACAGGCTAGATATTCTCATTTGTTCCGTTTAGGAAATGAACCCGCGACACGCGTAAACTCCATTTTAACATTTTATTTTTTTTTGGATATTGATATTTTATACGGTATATTTTCCTACCGCCAGGTTAAAAATCATCATCATTTCAGCCAAATGTAGTCCACAGCTAGGCATAATATAGGAACATCACCCAATGAGTTATATGATCACAATTTAGTAATTAGTTATCATATGTTGTCTATTAAGTGTGGATACCCCAACAAAGTATGCTCAGGTTTTTTATTTAATACTAGCTTCTGCCCGCGACATCGTACGCGGATCTTGTTGCTTATGCCAGCGACAGTGGGGTCGTCAAAATCGAAGATCGGAATAGTCTGATACCCAACCCCAAGAGCCCGGGTAAAAAATTAATGGGAGTTTGGCCAGTAGAATAAAAGTTTTATCAATAAATTTATCATCATCGAAAATCAGTCCTAAACTGCGACCGCCTTCACGGCGTGGAGGTAATCCCAGCTTATGTTATTTTATAACTATACAGTGAAATTAGTGATAGCTTTGATTTCCACATCAGGTGTTCCGGATCTTAAAATTTTATACATTAATAAATAATGCTCATCAGGCTGAAGAACTCTTTCTAAGACGTCATTGATATAGTGCAGCTGGGCTCTTGGAGTTCTACATTAGGTATTCCAGATCTTCGAGTTTTATACTTTATACTTCAAGTAGTATACGTCAACAGAGAGTGCTCATCAGGCTGAACAACTCTTGCTAAGACTTCATTCCTGTATATGTTATAGTGTCGCTGGGCTCTTAGAGTTCCACATCAGGTGTTCCAGATCCTCAAATTTATTCTCTCAGCAGAAAATGCTCATCACGTGGAACAATTTTTGCTATCGCACCATTTTTGTATCTCTTATAGTTTAGCTGGTCTGTTGCGGTTCTGCGCCAGGTGTTCAATTTTCCAAAATAAATTATAGCCTATGTTTTGACCAGACTTAATACCCATACAACAAAAAAAGAATCATTCAAATCCATCCAGTACTTTTTGAGTTTATCCCGGACATACATACAGACAAACAGACAAACAGATAAACAGACAAACAGATAAACAGACAAACAGACAAAAATTCTAAAAACTATATTTTCGGCTTCGGTATCGATTGTAGATCACACCCCAAGTATTCTTTTAAAAAAATATTCAATGTACAGTTTTGACTTTCCTACTATTTTATTATATGTACTAGCTTCTGCCCGCGACTTCGTACGCGGATCTTGTTGCTTATGCCAGCGACAATGGGGTCGGCAAAATCGAAGATCTGAAAAGTCTGATACCCAACTCCAAGAGCCCGGGTAAAAAATTCATGGGAGTTTGGCCAGTAGAATAAAAATTGTATTAATAATTATATTAATCGTCATCGAAAATCAGTCCGTGAAATTAGTGATAGCTTTGATTCCACATCAGGTGTTCCAAATCTTATATACATCAATAGATAATGCTCATCAGGCTGAACAGCTCGTTCTAAGACGTCATTCCTATACAGGTTTTTCGATATTCCTCATAGTTTCGAAGATAGCCATCCACGCCCTGTTGAAAAAAATCATATTATAGTGTAGCTGGGCTCTTTTTATTTTCGTGGTAAATCATCAAATGAGTCCTCCCACCCCGGGCAGGGCGGGAGGGACTGTCAGACTTGTACTGACTAAAATCCACGGTGTCCTTCAATAACCCTTTATGTTCCGGGGTAACGGTGATAATAAGTCCCGCGACCCCGGCAGGCTTTAGCCCTCTGAGAGGGGGCCCCGTCATTATGCTGACGCTTTTTAAGGCGCGCGTGGAACAACACGCGGTCCATGGTCGGACGGCGAGTTCGTCTTGTGACGTCCGACGCCGTGGGCGTCCACCACCGCGTGGTAGCTGGGCTCTTGGAGTTCCACATTAGGTGTTCTAGATCTTCAATTTTTATACGTCAACAGAGAGTGCTCATCACGCTGAACAACTCTTGCTAAGACGTCATTCCTGTATATGTTATAGTGTAGCTGGGCTCTTGGAGTTCCACATCATGTGTTCCAGATCTTCAATTTTTATATGTCAACAGAGAGTGCTCATCAGGCCGAACAACTTTGCTGAGACGTTATTCCTGTATATGTGATAGTGTAGCTGGGCTCTTGGAGTTCCACATCAGGTGTTCCAGATCTTCAAACTAATTCTCTCAGCAGAAAATGCTCATCACGTGGAACAATTTTTGCTATCGCACCATTTCTGTATATCTTATAGTTTAGCTGGTCTGTTGCGGTTCTGCGCCAGTTGTTCAAGTTTTCAAAATAAGTTATAGCCTATGTTTTGACCAGACTTAATACCTATACAACAAAAAAAGAATCATTCAAATCCGTCCAGTACTTTTTGAGTTTATCCCGGACATACATACAGACAAACAGATAAACAGACAAACAGACAAACAGACAAACAGATAAACAGACAAACAGACAAAAATTCTAAAAACTATATTTTTGGCTTCGGTATCGATTGTAGATCACGCCCCAAGTATTCTTTTAAAAAAATATTCAATGTACAGTTTTGACTTTCCTACTATTTTATTATATGTATAGATAGATATTATGTATGTCTATAAAAATACACATTTTCAAACCTCTTTTTTTCTTTTCCCTTTGCCATTAAATTTCTATTGCTATAATAATTCACAACTGCACTCAAAGCTAAAACCACCAGCTTTAAACGTAACAAGGACCTTTACGGGATTCGCAGCTCAAAAGCCGGACTCAAGTTCTGAGAAATTAATTAAATGAACACGCATTGTTGCTGCGAATCGATGAAAACGTATAAAGCACCTCGAGTTATTGCTTTGCATATGTGAGTCAGAATGTTTAAAAGGCATTTGTATTGCTTTTTTACATGATTATGGTAGTCAGGTAGTATTTGCGCTATTTTGATACTGGTATACACCTTTTTTTTGTTGGGACAAACCCACCACACTATTCCCAAACCACTGCAATTCCTGAAAGTCAGACTCAACAGTGGCAACCACCAGAAAAGCGCCGAGACAATGAAGCGCAACGTGTCCCAGAGAAAGCATTTACTTGTCTTGGATCCTGCAACGAAATTAATCAGAAAAAAATAGTGGAGGAGTAGGAAAAATATGTTTCCACTTGTGTGCACCTGCGGTAAGTCTGGTATCAAAATAAGAGCAGTGGTGGCCCCTTTTTGTATAAGCTCCGACTTAAGTAATTATTGGTCGTAGGTTCTAACCCAGCCAGGCGCAATTTATTTAATCACTTCTGCTCTCAAAATTGTGAAGGAAAGGAAATCGACATGTACTAGAACCAAAAATTCGAAGATATGATCTGACATCTACCAATACACTGGAGCTGCAAGTTGGATTATTGCCAACTCCGTCTCTCCCCTCAGACAGGAGGCCTGTGTCCCAGCAGGGAACATTGTAGGCTGATGATGATGATAAATACTGGAATCTTTAACTTAGGTTTTTACGTAAATTTAATTTTAGTGCATAATGAATAGATACAGATCTCATGTTATATGGTAACATTGAGCTTTCAGCAATCTCACCCTTTTACTTAATTCGACCCTGAAAAATGGCGTTTATTATTAACGTCGAGTGAAGCTGCTGATTATATCGGAAACTTACAACAAATTTAAAATACGGCACATCCCATTATACACAGTTCTTTATATCTTACCTGGATGAACTTTAACACAAGAAGATGTTAAGAAAAACATACATTTAATCGTAGGCTCCAAATACTGAAAACATTTGGCAATGAATTTCACTTCACGCCATAAATAAAACAGCGACAATGAAACAACCGCAGTACCATCAAACACAAAATAAAGTCGTAGAGCAATCTGTGTTGTATGCGACATATATTAGAGGCAACATGTCACAATGCGACGTAACTGACAGAGAACAGAAAGAAGGATAGAAATAATAAATAAAGAAACTCCAACCAACGCCATTGGTTCAGATGGGAACAACGATAGAAGAAAAACAAAGAAAGTGTACATGTACTGGGCGCCCCACTGCTATGCCACATGGACAGAAAGTACCTTGAACATTAGAGGGTAAATTGTACGGAAAGAAGACATTATTTTAATTTAAAAACAATTTAAACTGCATCAAAGATGTTTAAATGATTACATTGTGGCACCGTGAATCGAACCTCCTATACAAATAAAAAATTCTTCTGTGGCTTTATCATACCGATCGACAGGGTTCATAATAGTTATTTGTTATACAAGAGTGCAAAGTTGATTTTTAACCGCGTGCTCAATTTTGATGACCGAGCAAGCGAATGATTCTAAAATTGAATCACGAGTGCAACGAGTGATTCAAAATTAGAATCATGAGCGATAGCGAGGGAATCAAAAGAGCACAAGGGTAAAAATCTTTGCACTCGAGTGCAACACGTAAGTTTTCATCCCACCTCAGCGAGGAAATTACCAAATGCAAAAAAAATAATCAGGTGTACATTGTACTATCACAAGATAGGTATTTCAGTTTCGGTATTAACTAGGAGTAATACATTATGTATATAAAATACAGAATAATTTTTAAAATCTAAGAATCCTTCGTGTAGGTAGCGAGGGATTCAAGATAGCCCAAGGCAACGCAGCTTTACTCCCGAAAAGTGTACTCTGCTTTTCACACCTACTTCGAGGAAATGAATTCGATTTTTGAAATTTGATGTGGTACGATAACCTTCGAACGTGAAGTAGGCACCACAGCAAAGATCAGCTGTTGCGGTCACCGGCCGCCATTTTTACTGCTAGAACTCTTTAATGCACACGATGTTCTTAATTCAAATTTACTTTATTCACTAGAGGATAAAAACGGCTTTTACTCAATTGAGGATAAAAACGGCTTTTACGGTCAGATATCGAAGAGCAAAAGTACCCTTTCCGAGGTGGGGGGATGAAAAAAATATTTTTTGCTAAATAACATAGTGTCACAAATAAAAGGAATACCATGAATTATTACAGACCAGTACCCCTAGCACGAGTTTTCACTATTTTACTTTACTACTTTACTTTACTTTTCCAGTATTTACAGCGTTTCTTGTATGAAAATATGGAACAGCGCCTCTGGTGTGCGAAGAAGGAACTGAAAATTGTCAATTTGAAGTCGTCAAAGTTCCAGTTTACTTTACGTCTCAAATACTGAAAACTCGTGCTGACGGTACAGTACTGACTAAAATCCACGGTTTCTCTCAATAGCCCTTTATGTTTCAGTGTCACGGTTACCTGACAGTCCCGAGACGCCTCTCTGCCTCTAAGGGGGAGGGGGGTCAGATTGCTGACGACAGCTCTTTGAGCGCGCGTGGATGGAACACGATTCGCTGTCGACACGGGCATGGTCCCTGATCGAACGGCGAGTCACTCACGCGAAACGTTTAAAATCTGTACTATTAATCAATTTTTAATTAACAATTTAATAATATTCTGTTCAAACTATCCTTAATCCTAACTATCCATCGTAAAAAACGAAATAGTTAAGCTAGCTTTTCACATAACCTTAAACATAATGTCCGTACGACGACTTTTGTGACCCATCCACTTTATATAAGCCTTTAATCGCATCTTACGGTTCCGTGTGGACGGGCTTATGTACCTTCCGACTTATATACTGAACATACAGTTATTACTTCGGTCTAGTTACATTAAAACGGGGTTTTGTAATAAATGGTTTAGGACTAAACTGGGCTAGAACCAAATTGTGACAAATCGAGGGGCTGGTAGCATTTGTTACCAAATGTAAATCATCAATTTGTGAAACGAGCATTTTCGCTAAACCGATGTTTTTATTTTAGGTACTAGTACATTGTTCTTTTGTGCTCAAGACAAGACAATAATAAAGGGGATCAGCTTTTTAGGTTCATTTGAAAACCAGCGTCGGGCACCTTTATTTGTCCGACATTATGCTGAAATGAGCCTATTTGGCGCAGCCGTGAGTCACACAGTTTAAAATATACTACCTACATGTTTTTTTATTTGGTTTTAAGTTTGTTTAGTTTTAAGTTCTACTTGATTGTTTCTTGTCTTATTACTGTGTGTACTTGTGGCATGTGCCAATAAACGTTTTTTCTTTCTTTCTTTCAGCTTATTCAGATATTTTGTTTTATAGCTTTCAAATGGCACCCAGTAACTGAAGATTTGCTGAGACTGATACAGAAATGGAAGGAAAATGATGGAAAACTGACCCAAAATAATTGAATGTTTGAACCCCACTTCTCTCTTAGGATACACCATCTATATTGGGTGTATAGCGTTTAGTTCCTTGCTTTTGCTTCAGTTTTTAAAATCACTGCTTTCTCTTTCGCACACCTATGTCTCTCTCTCTCTTTCTTGCTCTGTACTCGCGACGGCTCACAACCACTGCATAATATTTTAATTAATAAACTCTGCTAAACGTGTTCCTGTTTTGCTCTGTTATTGTTTTACTGGCCATATCCCATCATACTAACGTAGATAAAAATGTAACAAAACATTTGAAAAGAAAATCTATTCAATCCGAAAAAAACTCTAAAATTCTTGTTTTGGTTTACTCGGATTGGCCTACATCGTGAGTGCGTTGGCAGAAACAAATCTCCCATGCACAAACAGCTCGACCCGGAAGCATCTGTATTCTGTAGGCCGAACAAATATTTGTTCCGTTCGGGAATCCATCTCCTGACCTATTTGGCTCATAGCTGATGAAGTATTGTCATGTGCACCAGCTTTTAGTCTATAGTGCCTATGTAGAACACTAGGGGCCAATTTGTACCTTATGGTCCCGCCTTTGCCGGGTCGCGGGACTTATGCCATTACTGTGACCCCGAAATATAAAGGGCTATTGAAGGACAACGTAGATTTTAGTCAGTACAAGTCTGACAGTCCCTCCCGCCCTGCCCGGGGTGGGAGGCCTCATTTGATGATTTTATAACGCTAAAAAAAGGTCCTGACTTAAGAGTAGTAAGTCATGGTTTTGAACATAAGTCATGTTGGCTATATTATAGGCATCATCAGCCTGTTTTTCCTAAATTTTAGGTCTTCCAACTGGACTCTGCAGAATATACAGGGTGGCCAGAACATTGACGTTTTTTATAAAAGAAAAATTTGTCAACGTAAGACATTAGAAATATATTGAAGAATTCGAGGGTAGTAGATATGAATCTCGTTGGCTCAGTTAGAAAAAGAGTCGGATGTAGGTACTGAATCCGGATGTTGCAGGTACAAATCCTGCTCACAGTTCAAATTTTTCTTTCCATACAAAATCTTTGAACATTTTTGGCGTCCATTTCCAGTCACGTACATTTTTTTTTTACTTATTTCTCCTGCACTTTACATGGAGGTACTGCCTGTCTGAACTTCACTAGGCAACAAAAACGTGAATTTTTCAAACTTTTTTTGGTGCATACTAAGGAAGAACACAAAAAAACAAACCTAATCTCATTCCAAAGACGGATGAACACAGTTCGACAGCCCGACTTACATTTAGAATAATAATAGATTGATAGCAAAAATTCTTTCAAAACAAAGTTTCCAATTTTATAATTCCCGGTCCTTTCTCCCGGGATTAGTGTCAGGGGGATATGTCTGAAACTTTTCCCGCAAACAGGGAAACTTTCGGTCCTTTGATCCAATGTGACGTGAGGGAAGACAAATAGACGTGTCGTGTTCTATAGAAGTTCTAAGGTACCAGATGATGAAGCGATCGGTTTTCGTTAATGGCTTTTTGAGGTGTGTTATAAATGGGTATGAAGGTTTTTGAGTTGCCGTATAAAATATTACGTTCCTTATTTTAATGTGATAACCGATTTTAGTACCTAATGTGTAACTAGATGGCGTTGTACTTTGAGCACTCAATGCTGAATCGCGGTGTTAACATTTTCCGCGAAAACATGATACCAACGGGTATATCAAATTAAATTCTGTACATTTACATGGTACAAGTTGAAAAACCTAGTAGGTATTGAGAAAAGTTAATAAACAGTTAAATCAGCTATAGTGCTTAATTTTAAAGTTTTAACTTTTGGCAATAAGAACAAGTTGCTATTAATATCGGATTTGCTTCGATTGTGTTAAAAAAATATTAGATTTCAGTTTCTACGTGTATAATGATTATACTAACTCATTTAACACATTATATGTGTTGAATAAACCTACAAGTATTTTTAAACATCTTTCATTCCACCTTAACGAAGATTTTTTATCTATATTTTTTGTACCTTAAGTATTATTTTATTGTCCACTCTCTTTTTATATTAGCAACGAGCGAGGCTGCAAGCAATAAAAGATTATTAATAAATTGCTTTAGCGTCGTCCATCCAAAGTCAAAAAGATAAAAAATAAATAAAAATCGCCAGCGCCAGAGAGACTCATAAATTCGAAAGAAAGAAATATCGCTACAAACAACAAGCTTAGAGTGAATACAATAAAATAAAACTCCTATAACATAGAACAATTAAGAAAATATCTCGAGAACAATATAACGATAATTGGACCAAAGAACAAGAAGCAATTTCAACAAGTTGGAAAAAATAACTTTGGAATTTCAATCGTCGTACTGCTTTATGCACTTTCCTTTTCGTCCTATTTCTCGCGACGCCATTGCCCCAACATTTTATTAGTTTCAAGGGAGAAATGTATTATTTTTCCTCGAGTCTTATTTTGGGTTCAGTACCGAAAGGATAAATAAAACAAGACTCTACTAAGACTCCGCTGTCCGTCTGTCACCAGGCTGTATCTCATCAATCGTGACAGTTACAGTTGAGATGTTAACTGATATTTCTGTTGCCGCTGTAACAACAAATATTAAAAAACATAATTAAATAAATATTTAAGGGGGCTCCCATAAACATTTTACGGTATCAGAAAAGTATTAAAATGAGTGGCGATAATGGTTGTCATTAATTTTTCGATAATACTTTGAAGTGTGATATCTCCAAAACAAGTCAGTTTGGACTCCATATTGACGAGGTTTGATATTAACAGTTTCAAGGAATTCATTCAATTATATCCTTTATATAGATAATGGCACGGAACCCTTCGTGCGTAAGTCAGACTCCCACTTCACCGGTTTTTGTTTTATACGGCGCGGCGTCTCCCTAGTATTTTTGATGTTAAATATAACTATATACAGTTACGTAAGATTTTGTTCGCTCTTTATGTGGTAGCGTTTTTGACGCCCGTTTTCTGAATCGTTTCAGCGCAAATATTAAGTTGCAGCAGTGAGTTGTTGGCAAAAATTTTCCTAAAAGCAGGGTTTTTAGGTATTGGTTCGAAATTTTCTTTCATCATAATCTCAGCCATAGGACGTCCACTGCTGAACATAGGCCTCCCCTTTTGATCTCCACATGTACTGGTTGGAAGCGACCTGCATCCAGCGTCTTCCGGCGACCTTCATAAGGTCGTCTGTCCACCTTGTTGGTGGACGTCCTACGCTGCGCTTGCTATCGGTGACTTTAGTTCGTCTACGGATCTCCTCATTTCGGATTCGATCAAAAAATTTCTTTAGCTAGGTATTTTGTCAAATATTTCCATTTGCCCATTACTTGTCAGACTATCACATTTAATAATCGTAGGGTAAGTTAAGACTTTTATTAACTTAGAATCCATGAGGTTAATGTACGATAGAGAATTGATAAGCTACTTGAAAACGCGGTTAAGTATATATTTGTATATTTTTACGGTTTTAAAATTTGATTACAATATGTTTGTTTAGTCAATTGGTACCTATCGCTCAAAAGGGAAAGAAAATTAATAAAACCAACAATTTTAAACGTACTTATTTTAGTTTATTTTTTTAATAGTGTATGAAACATTTATGTATTTATACCCGGAAACGTTAGAGCGCACACCATGTCTAGCCCTTTTAACTACTTTCTTTGATAGCACTGAAAATAGATTATTGCCTTAAAATGTGATGAAAAGTTTCCTTAGTAGCAAGCAAAAATATCCGCCATATTGATAAAACACAGGAACACCCAGGGGACTTAAGTATATGAACAATTTATGTATGCATCGTCGCTTTCATTTCTCGTGTAGGGGAGAAAATACCGCGGAAACACACTTGATTATAACAGCCTTATGTATGTACATAAGATGTTGAGTATTCTTGTCGTTTTAGTACGGTTATTCTTTTATACAACAACATTTTTAACCGACGAAAAAAAAAGGAGGAGGTTCTCAGTTCGACCTGTATGTATGTATGTAGGTATGTATGTTTGTCCGCGATTATCTCGCGTTTGGCTGGACGGATTTGGATGCGGTTTTCAGGAAAGTGTTCATTATATTCCGGAGAAGGTTTGAGTATATAATAATAATATATACCTCGTGAACTTGCCCACATAGATCGTTTTTGTTGCTTACTA
Source organism: Agrotis ipsilon (assembly GCA_028554685.1). NCBI lineage: Eukaryota > Metazoa > Arthropoda > Insecta > Lepidoptera > Noctuidae > Agrotis > Agrotis ipsilon. Next base: position 1,214,001 of record CM052965.1, read on the forward strand.
GGATTGTAGATTTTCAAACGCCGATTATATTATGAAGATTTTTGTTGAATATTTAAACTAAAAAGGGAAAAATATAAAACTTTTTTTTAAAAAGGGAACCGACTTCAAAACCAAACAAAAAACTGTAAAATAACTTTTCTTTCGGAAGTCGGTGGCCATAGTCAATGAAATAAATAATAAAAAACAAAGCCACCGACTTCCATAAACTTCAATAAATTTCCAATAGGTATGATTGGGAGCGATCCTGTGGTCTATTTTGTGAGTTAATGAATAACGATAAGGTCACCCGGGGCGAAAGCAACTAAACAAAATAATTTTGAAAGTTTGCTTCCCTCCACCATAAGCTATTTAAATAATAGGGATATTCTAATAAAGGTACTTCATTGCATAGCTTTCGATGAACAGTTTCGACATAAATTAACTTACAAATAAGCTTTAGTTTTTCATTAATTTGTATTATTGTTGAATACGACCAGTAAAAGTTACTTTCACCCCACTTTGGGGTAAATGTGACTATTCGTTATAACTCTGTTGGAATCTATTTCTAAATGTTGAGGTCAAGAGTACATGTAGATGCACACAGAATTATCTGTAAAAGCTTTAAACAGTTGCTGAGAAAGAGTTCAGTTTCAAGTAAATTTACTTTTATTTTTTTATGGGGCGAATGCGACTGTCTTCCATACTGACTAGTGTTGAGATGTAGTACCTACTACTTATCGATAAATCTAAATATGTAAAGATTCGATAATTAACAATATTGAAAGGTTTTAAATTTAATGTAAAAGTACACTTTTTGGCGCGTAGCGTATGAATATGTGTGTTCCGCACTTTAATAGTCGTACAGCTTCCAGAAGTGTTTCACAGCAATAAGTGTTCTCGTTTTTTCTTTTATAATTTCTGATACCTAACAAAATTTGGATTTTGCATTAACTTGGTACCTTTTTTATTTAAGCTTTCTGTTTTATTATATAATTGCAGATAAACATTTATCGAAATATCGACACGGAACGTCACTAGTAATTTGCAGTTTCCATACAAAAAGCATGGGGCAATTGTAACTGCCAAAATAGTCGCAATAACCCACGTGCATGAAAAGTTGGGGTTAATGTAACTATATCAATAAAATAATAATTACAACACCTAGACTTTAACCAAATATACCAAAAACACTGACGTTTTATCTTGTTTTTAGGATGCACTTATAATTTTCCTTGCGACGACTTGAAATATTTTTAATGACTTAAAACATAACACATGCCGCAGCAACGCGTTGCTCCAAAATGACGGCTGACAGAAAATGGTCTGTCAGTACTACAGTCTGTAAACTGGTGATGCCATCTGTACTTTATTTGAAAAAACTATGATTCCTCTTTACTCCAATAGATAGATCTATCTACAAAAACGATTAGATAGAGAGAAAATTGAATTAGTTGCTTTAGCCCCATAGTTGCTTTCGCCCCGGGTGACCTTACTTAATTTCTTTATCGTGATAAAATCATCGAATAAAAAAAATGAAAAAAAATTAAAATAAAAAATTAGTCCTTCTACCCCCTACTGTCGGACTTGTACTGACTAAAATCCACGGTGTCCTTCAATAGCCCTTTATGTTCCGGGGTCACGGTGATGGAGAATAACGATACTAGAGAAATTCATAGTAAGTCACTTGTACTATCCGATGACTTATTTTTTCAACAAACTGAAGGTTTTTTCAATTAGGTTCCAGCTGTTTCCAGTGAATTCACGAGGGTGAATGTCGCAAATTATCCTATCTAGATCTGAGCCACTAGCATGACTTTTCCAGTATTTGTGACGTTAATTAAACCGCTAGGTTGACGTTAATTTGAAGGTCGTACACTAGAGGCGCTGTTTCATTTACCGATACAATAAACGCAGTAAAATACTTCAAGTACGCTGTAAATAAAATGCAGTACCCTACTGGAACTTTGACATATTCTAATTGACAATTTTCAAGGAAAAAATTAGTTTCTTCTTCGCACATCAGAGGCGCTGTTCCATTTTTTCATACAAGAAACGCTGTGAATACTGGAAGTAAAAGAGTGATAACTCGTGCTAAGGGCACTGAAATCTTGTGAAAAGGCCTAACCTCTGCTCACCGTTTTTAAGTCATTGCTGAGTATAAAACATCCAAACCTTGGCATTTAGGTATAATATTAGTAATGAAGTAATTTTTTTTTCATAAATGAACAAATAATTCTAGAATCGGCCTACTGACTGCTGATAATACCTTCAAAACGTCAGTACTATCGTGTACATTCACTAGTTTGTTTTTGAATGACCCGGTACTAACCACGTTACTGTGCGTGGAACTGTAACATATTTATCTACTGGATACGTTTTTGAGTGACCTGTGACGAGTGAGGATTTAAATCCACTAGCTAAATTGGTTAGATTTGATTTTGTTACTGCACGAGCCGGTTTATTTTATTTTATTTTGAACTAACTTATGCCTCCGACATTGCCTTCATGATATTTGATAACTAACCCAACGGAGCGACATATCAAGATACTTCATATTATGTCGATCCAGATACCTTATTTGTGTACCAATTTTCAAAATTTTGTTGTTTTCGTGTGAAAGAGCGACAATCTTTGATCCATTCTCGCAAACTTTCGCATTTATAGTAGAAGTAAGATTAGAGTATTATTACGGTTTGAAGGGACTAATTTAGTCTATAAGTCGTAACTTGAAGCCAACAAGGAGGAGGAGGGATTTCGTTCTTCCGATCACTGGTCACAGGTACGATCCCTGCATGGAACAAATATTTGTTTGACCTACAAGTAGTTGTTCCGGGTCTGGGTGTTTGTTTATGCGCATTTATATGTTTTAAATGTTTTTACCTAATCCGGGCTTTTTCACTTTCATTTCTTGAAGTGGTAAGCCTACAAAAGATCATGTTTTATTTTATGATCAAGTCTCTAAAACATCAAAAGGTAGATTTAATCAGAATAAAGGAAAAAACCCGTGATAAAATTCACGCTATAAAAATGTTTACAACTCAAAACAATTTAAATATTGTCGGATAGTTTTACAAATGCAACTATTGACACTCCAGCAAAAGTGCTACTTAAACGAGAATCCCTTAAAAAATAGAATATAAAATCTTTATGTAGAAATCTTTCAAAGAGAGAATACTACGCAGACTAGTAGGTATACTGCAAAAGTTCCTCTGTAGGTATGTCTATCGTTTTCAAGCTACTAAACGAATTTTCGTAAAACCTGATTTTGACGAAAATTTGTCATCGTCATGTTGCTTGATGATCTGCTTTGTTCCATTCACGACTGGTTAGAGGCCTCTTCGTTTTGCGCACACCTAAAATTGTCTTACAATGTACACATATTATACTAGTCCACTGCTTTCACTATTAAGTTCCTTAGACTTGTCCCATACTCGTTTCTCAGGAATACCTTAGATGAACATAAATGTGCCCATCTCATCGCGGACGGCCATCATTTATTTTTCCGATCCTTGACTCGCCAGTACTAGACCTCATATAAACAGGTTTTGTCGACGGATGAATAGACAAAATGTCAGACTGTAACAGATTTCTATCATCCTAAGCATGGCGAGTTTAAAATGTAGAAAAAAAAACAGGTTTTTATTTTTCAGTGGTCTACGGGTCGTACCATGTTCAGGCAAAAACAAATGTCGAATTGCATAACAATAATTTCTCTATTCTTGGTAGAAATATAGAATTGGTCATGAAATTGCGAGCAAAGCCGCGTACAAAAGCTGGAAGCATATAAAACCTTCATGTACCTATAAAATAAGTCTTAGTACAGTAGAAATAAAACGCAGAATACTATTCGCTATTATATTTTTACTGTCGTCTCGTAGACACAGCATAATGCTGCGGTCGTAAAAGAGGAAACAATCTGCGAACGACGAAGATTACATTAACGATTTAGATACGTTTGGAGGCATGAATACATCAAAATACTTGAGCATTTCATATCTGTTTAAGTTGAGAGTAAAGATATAAAGTTAATAACGCTGTTATGTGAATGCATGGTTTAAGGAATTTGTTGGATATGACTTTGCTTTTAAAATTCTTCATAAATTTGAAAGGGTAGGTATATTAATTATGAATTGAATTAATGAATTTAAATAACATTTCCGAATTAAAAGTTATTTTAACTTTTTTTTGTGGATTATTTGTGTTATTTTAACTCCTTTTATTCCTACTTTCTGCTTCATCAAACTTGGTAACAGCATCATCGCCTGTATGACTCAAGCACTAGCAAGGACATTGCAGGTCTAGGTGTAATGCAACTAGCATGAAGATTGCTTTTCTTTAGTTGCTCTAGTCCTAGTAGTAGTATAAAGTATTATACATATACATAATATTATACTAAGCTTATGCCAACGATAAATAGGAATAGGCATATATTATGTTAAGACAGGCACTACAACTTTATATTATGTACGAAAATAAAAATCTATATGAAAGAGTAATAAACATTCATTCATCTTCGCAAGAGCATATTTAATAGAGTAAAATTATATTTTATACCTAATTTTCTCCGTCCCCACTCCTACCTACCCCACGATTATTTATGCCAATGTAGTCCAAATTTATCTCCGACTAATATTTGTGCTTTTTATTAAAATGCGGGCCTAGAATTCGCAGTCCTAAGTATACAGCAGAGTGGTAGACCGCTGCTATTTTTAGCCCATATGACCTAAATTTTTCTGGTAAATCTTTTCAGGTTTTATGAAGTACAAATTCAGATTGTTTATTTAATATTTCCATTAAAAACCTACTTTTATCATTTGTGTACCAAGTTTAATTTGAAATATTAAAATCGTGTTTTAATAAAATGGGATCTTTCTAGGATTGTGATAGATAATTATACAGCCCACACTCTTTCTCTTAAACTTTTGTTTTGGTTTATATAAAACACCATCATTCCATAATCATCATTAACACCAGGAGGTTATCAATAAACAACAAAACGAAACAAATAAAAACATAATTATATCACTGTGCCCGAAAAAATCTTGAAACGTAAACGAAACAACAATCCTCGTACACGAGGGCTAGTTTGAGGATGAGCAGCATAATTGCTCTTGTAAGACATTGGAAGTCTTTGGCCCAGCAGTTGGACATCGTAGACAAATTATATGAATAAATCTCATCAAAAAAACTTCTCTTCAATGCTCACAACGGTTAATGTGCCCTCTGCCCCAGAGATTCACACAAATCACACCGCTAATATTTTTCAAACGACCGGCTCCACAGTTTCCATCAAAATAAACACACTCGTCTCCATAATGAGCCGCCGTGGATCCGACATTAAACGGCAGACAACCAACCGACCATAAATCAACCCGGTTGCTTTGCATAACAACCACAGAGACAATAGCAGTTTGTGCCGTGTGCCGTGTTGCCGCGAACGCTGACTTGCGGGGAAAAATTGCATCTGTTCAGCAGTTTTATTGGAGGTAGTCTGTGGGAGGTTACAATAGAAGATTATAGAGACGGAAAGAGATATTATTATTGGCGATTGGTTTGCTAGGTTTTCAATGAACCCGTACGAATAGATTGGGAGAGAAGCGAGTACCATAAGTTACAAAAATAGAGGAAACTTTTACCGCGATCTCGGGACTGTCTTATGGTAACCTGGAACGTAAAGGGCTATCGATTTTAGGCAGCACAAGTCTGACAGTTTCTCCTGTCTCGCTTAGGATGTGAGGACTCATTTGATGATTTTACAACGATAAAAAAATATTAAGAAACTTCAGTACGTCGGAGTACGGTGTGCAGAGAAATGCTTTACTCTATGAAAATTTTACCCATAATCGGCTATTCGACTTTTGTTATACCATGTTTTAAACGCTACTTCAGTACTTTTAGCTCTTTCAAGAAAAACACGAATGTTGATTAAAGAAGGAGTCGTGATAAACAGGCCTCTAATAAGTGTGTAAACGATGCTTTATATTTCATGAAATGTAAATGCTGACTTGGCAATTTACATAACATGCACCTCCGGTACGTAAATAATTTCTGTTTACATTGCTGAAAAATCTTTCATATTTTGTCCTAGACTGTATCATTATTTTTATTTTTGATATAAAAAAGAAAAAAAAAGTATTATTTTTAAGCTAGTAAATGTTCTAAGCCTTTTTTTAACACCAGTCTATTTACCAACATTAAAAACAAAACAAAAGCATTTTCGTTTTCTGAGCATTGAGTAGAAAAAACTCAAAAATCGAATCCTTATTTCCCTTTCTCAAAGACCCCTAACTCCGGTCCCTCATCTTCTATTTTTAATTAAGTCTATACCATAGTGAATCGCCGCCATTGACTCAGCACACCGCTTTCAACGGGACGATAAATCAACTCGCCCGCTTTACATAACAAGCAGGGACAATAGCATTTTGTGGCGCGTTTTCTGAGCTTTACTCTACTGACAAGGATGAGAAATTGCATCTGTTTTATGTTCTAGAAGTCAATATGTACTTTGTTATTTGATTTTCTTGGTGAAACTGGAATCTTTGTTTTGGATTTAATTTTTGCAAAACCCCTTTACTGAACATGTACGTTTTTATGAAGCTTCAAAAGAAAGCCTATTATTTTGTTAATGCTCTAACATTTCAAATCGAAAAAATTGGAACATTTATTGGAATCAAAGAATGCTTTCCAATTTTTTTATTTTATAGAGTTAGTCACTTTTTTTTTTTTCTTTATGACAAATACATGAGGTGTCGATGAGGAGCGGTGCGGTGTAGGTACATTTTTATAGATTCACTTTCAGTATTTACAGTTAGTGCTTCTGGTTCATATCACATCTTTCGGCGCTGTCAGTTGGGACTGGTCATCTCTTAGCTGCCATGGTCTATTTTAATAATTAATTATTTTATTTTTGAATTGTCTATTTTATATTTACTATGGACACTAATAACTTGCCACATAGTTCTCACTTAATGTACCTACCATTTGATGATGAATGATGTAGTTAACCAAAGATCTGTAATAATTTTGGCGATTGAAAAAGAGTGTCCATGGAGTTTCTTGCTCATTCTTCTCAATAGAGATCTACGCTTTGGAATGAGCACCTACGGTACTTTCACAGTTTTTATGACTGTGACTGGGACTGTAGCACCATAACTATTTTTGTACTACTTAGTTTTATTTTGTCTTTTGACAATTCAATAGTGCCGGTTATGGCCTAGTTGAAATAAAACGTTTTGATTTGATTTTGATTTATTATAAATCTGTGGTCCACATTGGCAATTGTGGCAATCTTGCATTTTATGATAATACACCAACTCTTCGAGGATCACACACTCAGGAACCTTGTTCTAAGTCAATAACTAAAAGATAAAGCTACAATCCCTCCACAGTGATATCATACTCATAGCGAACACCCGCAGTTAGACACAGCGGGTGTGCGCCGACGCTTAAGATGAATAAAGTGTAATTTTCCGTCAAGAAACATCGTCGAGCTTATGTAAATAAAGCCTAACAGCGTAGTTTGAAGTGACATGTAGTATGCTGCCTATACACATTTATCTACTTATATTTAGGGTTATCAAGACCTGGGAAGTTTGTTAGGTGTATGCTTACGAGATCACCGCTAGCGACATGACAGCCAGTATGATAGTTTTTAGTATAGGATGAAATTTTTGTACAAAGAAAAGACTTGCTTCATTGTAAATCGGGATTTAGATTCCAGTTATGAAATGATAGAATTATTCGATCACTAAATTATCTAGTGAGGGTGCACATAGACGTTGATACAGATACTCTTACCACAAAATTTGGACAATTGTGATTTTAATAAGCCTTTTTCTTTTCATTGTGCCAGCATGAACTTTTGTGTATGAAACAATTGTTTTTTTTTTTAAATAACCGGTTGATAAATACATACTGAAAAAGTACTGAATTTTTAATGGAACAGGAAACGCTTTCCTCATCTATGTTAAACACATGTCATCAGGTTTAGCATAAGGTTATCACTTATGTGAAGCTTCAAATAATTACAGCTTAATTACAAGTTGGAATACCGTTCAGGCAGCGTAGCTACATATAATTGGAGCCTGGTGTATGTGATAGACACTTTAATTACATACAGTCATGCATTGTTCTCGTGAAGGAGGTAGATACTACAGATGTCTACTAACATGCTTGCTGCATCTACGTTTCATACATCCCTTTTTCGACGATTTTACCACGTAAAAAAAACAAAAAGGGGACAGGTTGTAGACGCACGTTTATTGCACAGTCTACCTAAAAAAAATCTGCCTTCTGAAGAAAGATAATTTATTGGATGATTTAAACACGATGAAAAAAATCTTCGTCAGTCAGAAAAATTACGTTTCAAATGTTATTTGATAATCTAACGGACTAATTAAGTTTTTAACTCAAAAACCATATTGCTCCAAATAATACATATTTTAATTTAAAACGTAAGTAATATTTTATTGCCTGAAGGAACAGCTATTAACCTTGATCTCGCCTGCTAAAAAGTGATGGAAGAGGTCAAAGGAACAAGCGTGCCCATCAGTTAAAACGAATCGACCTCTTTTTATTTGGAAAACCGTAGGTTTGTTTCAAAGCCCGGCCACTGGGCATAGTTGCTGAGTGATTTTTTTATGTGCCTTGCCGAAATTCAACGCAGGGCAACGGTTTTTCTTGTGAAATTCTGAGAACTGAATTCAAAAAAAGGTTCTGCGTTTGACCTGTATGTATGTATGTTTGTCCGCAAACAGGTATCTCAGTTTGTGCTGTATTGAATACTTGTTCAAGACTCCTCCAATAATATCTAGAAGACATCTTATTATTTTATTTTATTTCATTAATAATTAAAGACCTGTCTATGGAAAAGCAGGAACAACCTACCGTTGTACCGAAACAGCCAAGCCAAACATTTTACTGATTTGTAGAATTTGTGAAGTTACGGTTGCTAGAGTTAGGCCGTGTAGATTCACAAGCTTGGTTATACATGAGATTTGATATTTTTTTCGTAGGACAAACCTTATGTGCTCGTTTTGGCAACAGTTTACATGAATTTTTTTTTGATGGGATTTCAGTTCTTTTTGTAAGTTGCTAGCAGTTAGTAGATTTATTATTTTAGATTTTTGAGTTCAAAGATTCCACTCGTTTAAGGTCTCATACAAACTTCCACTCCCAATTTTAGGGGATGGGGGGTGAAAGTTATAAGTTTGTGAATCTTCTTGTTGGTTGTATACTAAACTTAGATTACATACCGAATTTCAGCTCTCTAGGATTGCAGGAAGTAGCCAAACATTTTGATGATCATCAGTGTGTCTGTGTCAATATTTCAGTGAATCAATGACGAAATCCGTGTATTTTAGATGTCAATAAAATCTGAACTATTAAAGCTATTCCATTGAGACTTTGTATGCTTAATAAGTCTATTATTGGCATCATATCCTGTGAATATGAACTATCTGGTACATCGGAAACCAACTCTATGAGGGTTCAAAGAAACGACGAAACACTTCGAGAAAAGGTAGGTAGTGCCCTTGCGCTTCTCTTGGCTCGTCTTGGCGGGGGGCACTGCGGTGCCCCCAGATAATATGAATAAGCTAGATATCTAATCGACATTTAAAGCCAGGTGCTTTCAATGTTATTTTTTAAATATTTATTAAGGTAAATTCCTTAGGTTTCCTCGAATTTGATTCTTATTACTTAGTAAAACTAATACAATACTCAATTTGATCGACTCTCCCATGCAATCCTTAGTTACTTTAAAGACACATTAAAGATATGTTAATGCTCCTACTTAACTCGTCTGCTCCAATAGCGTTGAGTCTTCGACAAAGTGCCTTCAAGTTTCAACCAATCTAAGTTATTGAACGGAACAGTTTGCTTACTTCTTTGTAAAGAAACTAAGTTTATTGTTGGCATCTCCTAAGTTTAGTTAAAGTTACAACTGAAACAGACATGCTAAGCTATATTGAGTTGTTGTAAACGAAAATGTTACAGTGGGTAATAATTATCGTCGCATTCGCAATATGGTGTTCTAAAAGAATAAAGGCGTTCCCTCACCGCGAGCATTCACGTGTAATGTAACATTATAGATTCGACTTTGAGCATTACATTACAATTCTGCCTCCCTGACGGCCGAGCATTCGCGTACATTTAGTATAGATTTGATACAAGGTGCGCATTGTGATGCTCGATTGTCTTCCCTCATTGATGAAATGTTCGAATCTATAACGTTGCATTACAGATGAATGTGCGTGGTGAGGGTGCGCCATTAGACGAATAAGAAATTAAAAGCTTTTAGTAAGAGCGTCCAACGTGCTAAATCGCTAGGACGCAGGTTCAAATCTTGTTCGTAGTCGATTGTTGTTGCCACAGAAAAACATATTTATGCGAACTCATTTTATTTTATACTCCTGAATGTCTTATCCTGAAACCGTGACCCAGCAAAGTAAAGGGCCATTGAATGAATAGGCTGAAATGATAATAATTATGCACTGAAAAATTCAACGCTTGTGGGCAAGACCGCTTTTTTTTTTTTTCTTTTTACGTGGTAAAATCATCGAATGAGACCTCCCACCCCGGGCAGGGGGTACTGTCAGACTTGTACTGACTAAAATCCACGGTGTCCTTCAATAGCCCTTTATGTTTCGGGGTCACGGTGATGGTATAAGACCCGCGACCCCGACAGGCTTTAGCCCTCTGAGAGGGGGCCTCGTCATTATGCTGACGCTCTTTGAGGCGCGCGTGGAACACGACGCGCCGTCGACCCGGGCATGGTCCATGGTCGGGCGGCGAGTTGCCCTTTACTCGCCGCCCGCATGCCCGGGCAAGACCGCTATGACTTGAACTTGTTGAAGTTCTTAATACAAACATACATAATCTTGTGCCTTTTTCATAACAGGTAGTATCTTCAGAATTCCATCCTGTACTGCTGTCGCTCGTCTACGTATTAGCTTCTCCATTTTATAAAAATCAATTGCTGTTCGTTAGTCTCGCTGAAACTCGAGAACGGCTGGACCGATTTGGCTGATTTGGTTTTGAATTATTTTAGGAAGTCCAGGTAAGGTTTAAAAGGTTTTTTTTTATTGTTTTTGAGGCGGTACGAAGTTTGCCCGGTCAGCTAGTAATAGATAATTATCGTTTTCTACGAATTCTCTCGTCACCCAGTTACCATCTAGAGTCAAACCAGTAACATAACGGGTAACACGATACTAGGAATTTCTCCTGAATCGTGGTTGCATTAATAACCAAGGTTCCAAGTCAATCAGCATACCCAACCTAACTCACATACAATTAGAGTCCTTAATCATTATCGGAACGCAAATTCAAACTCCGTTCTGAGGCCAGAGTTACGGTTTTAATTGCATTATTATATTCACCACCCCTGTATCTCCATGATTTTGTAGATAGGTAGACATACTGCATCTAAGCGGAAGACTAATACGATAAAAGGTGAACATGTATTTTTTTTATGCGTGGCATCAAAATAAGCCTTTAATTACCTTCCGCTCCGTCCATACTGTAGGGTCGCGGGATTTATACCATCAGCTTGACCCTGGAACATAAATGGCTATTGAAGGACACCGTGGATTTTAGTCAGTACAAGTCTTACAGTCCCTCTCACCCTGCCCGGAGTTAAAAAAAAGAAAACTGAAAGGAGTCATTTAATTGTTTTCCACACAAAAAACACGCCTGACAGGGTTTAAACTGTCCTGCGACAATTCATACAGGTTTATTGCTACCGGTGGTGTAGTTTTTAATTTTGCCTAACACTAGAAATTTCTCTTGTATCGTGAATGCGTTTAAAAACATTTAAACAATTTTTTTTTTAAATTTTATTACATTATGTAATGTTGTCGTCATAATTAAATATGCATACCTGCAGGGAGACAAGAGAAAAAACAATTGTATCTTCAAGGTTCAGTTTTTGACTTACATTTCGGCAAATTACTCTGACACCTGACTCTTTATGATATTTTGTTGAAAATGTTTACTGTTTGTCTCAGTGCCCTATAAATCTAAGTATGTAACTTTCTTTGTGCACCGCGACTTTGTGGTGGCGGAAAGAGATACAGCCACCCTCCATACCAAAATCTACAAACCCCTTTGCTAAAAGTTTTTATCATGAAGAGTATGCAGTAGGTCACGGAACTTAGCGAATTACCGTGACCCTAGAACGTAAAGGGCTATTGAAGGACACCGTTGATTTTAGTCAGTACGAGTCTGACAGTCTTTCCCGATCTGTCTTGTGTCGAATTTAATGATTTTACCACGATAGAAAAAAAGGGTATGCAGTACATAGCTCTAAGAATTCAAATGTATGGAATGGGTCTTCTGTTCCCTTTCACATAGTGTCTCAGCCGTCAGAAGCGAATTGCAATTAAAAGCCAGACTACCGCCTGCCATTAACAGTAATTGTTATGTGCATAATATGGCGATATTATTAATTTTACGTCGCCAAACGTTATTTATTTGTCAGGGAAATTCTGAGAGCGTGGTAATGAGAGCAGCATGTTGAGTTCCCTTTAGGGGTATTTGGGACATTGTTAGTCAGGTAAATTGGAAATACTGCTGAAATTCTACTAAAAATGTATAGGTTATTTCTAGGCAGGAGTGCTACAATCTCGTACTTACTCGAAAGAAGAATGAAAAGAGTGTTTTTTTTTTATGTGTGATGGTTTTGCTCTTGACCTTAGTCTAGGTCAGGAATGACTAAGAAAAGGTCGACTATGGAGCGAGCTTACCCAGAAGAAGTCTGTTCACTCTAACTTTGAAGATATTAGGGTTGTATGCGTTCGGAAACACAGACGCAGGCAGAGAGTTCCACTCCAGTGTTTCTTAAACATCACGGCGGCGATAGGCGGAGACCTCTCGCGCCGGGCATTGGTTTCGGCCATGCTGTGGAGTGAAAGCGGTCGCCACCTTCTGCAAAGCAGTAATGCTCGTGAAGGAGGTTGCGGGCCGCGAGAGAGAGAGGAAAGCGTCCTCCCTCCGCCCCAACCGCATTGATGCACGCCCACGGCGTCGGACGTCGCAAGACGATCTCTGGCCACCGTAGGCGCGGGCATGCGGACAGCGAGTAAAGGGCAACTCGCTGTCCGACCATGGACCATGCCCGGGTCGACGGCGCGTCGTGTTCCACGCGCGCCTCAAAGAGCTGTCAGCAAAATAACGGGGCCCCCTCTCAGAGGGCCAAAGCCTGCCGGGATCGCGGGACTTATTTCTATCACCGTGACCCCGGAACATAAAGGGCTATTGAAGGACACCGTGGATTTTAGTCAGTACAAGTCTGACAGTCCCTCCCGCCCTGCCCGGGGTTGGAGGACTCTCTTGATGAATTTACCACGCTAAAAAAAAAAAAAAAAGTGTTTCTTAAACATAGGTTTTTTAAACATTGCCTCACACCAGGATACTTCCTTTACTTGGATCCGTTAATAAATATTTTTACAATATTTCATCTACAAACCTACTGTCCACTGTTCCTTGCTTCCATTCTTCTCTAAAAGCCGATTCCACTCGCCAAATTCGCCGAATAAAGCCGATTCAGGGCAAAAAGGCGCATGTTTATTGTACACGTTCGATATACCAAGTAATTGCTTCTGTGATGTTATTTTGATGGTTTATAGAATGGGAACTTGTTTGTTTTGGTAGACATTTTAGCAGTGACTCTGCGTGTTTGGACGACACAAATGTGTATTTGTGATGTGTTTCAATGATTTATTTTATTTGTGTATTTCGAGTTTGATTGGCATAGGGGTTGTTTGTTATAAGTGATTTGTTTAATATGTATTGGAAAGCGTGGACCGCTGTGGATATTTATTTGATTTAAATTATGTACAGCTTGTCAAACTTTGATAGGTTTTCAACCTTATCACAATCGGTTTACGTTGACTTGCTAGCGTCTGTACCTAGCAGGTGTGCAAATGAAAACAAGTTACCTTTATGCCTCAAATTAGCAATTTCTATATGTCTTTAATTCAATTTCTATATGATTCCGTCGTGCAGCTGTCTAAGATATCTTTGGCACATAATATTAAAACTGAAAATTTTCCAGGTACATTTTCCACAGGTACTAACAAAGTTGCAGTCAAAGTTGTCAATATAAGCACCTTTCAGTTCACGTGGCAATGAAGCGCTGGCATTTTGCCGGCTTTGATCCTTTGAATATTTCTGTCGATTTATATGAAACGTCAGAATCGGAATAGGTATTGCATCCAGCAAAATTTCAACAACAGACATCGACCAATCCGCAGGAATTACGGCTCGTAATTCGTACCTTTGACGTTAATTCAGGGACCTAATAAAGCTTTGGCAAAGTCACATTTACGAGCACGCATTTAATATGTAACCATAAATTATTTCGTTTAGTTAACTATAATATTATAAATGCGGAAGTTTGGATGGATGGAAATGAAATAAAAAGCAGTGAAAAAAAATGAAATTAAAATGGCCTGCCATTGAAGAGACCTATGTCACGGTAATGATATCATACTCATATCTATGTTCAGCACCGTTATCGTTAGCAAACCCGGGCAAGTATCAAAATGGTGTCTCTTTCGTATCACAATAATAATTATATTAAACGTAAACATGCTTAAGCTGTTGCATTAAAAAATGATGGATCAAAAAAAAATTACATTATAATTCTTTGACGACACGGTTAGCGCAGTGGCTAAGCTGTGTGAGTTTATATGTTTGTAAAATCACCCACGATACAGGAGAAATTCCTAGTATTGGGCAACAGTAAAAAATAAATAGAATTATTACCTCAAAATTACTATGACAACACCGTTTAATCAACGTTTCAAATCCCAAGAATATTCTCAAAACCACATAGAAATAACCAGTAAAGTTTTAATACAGTTGTAACTGCATAAACGTAGGAATAATATTAATCCTGCAGCCGGAGGGTACTCGGGGGAATGCAAAGCTTACTGAGTGTAAGTGGACTAGGACTGATGACATTAATATTTCGTGTAGTGGACATCGTTTATCATTCTGTTTGTTGTATTGTCTGGTTGGTAGTGTGACAGCCTGTGTGCGGTTTTATGGTTAATTTTTTTGTTGTGGGTTTTGCTATGGGGATAGTGAAATTACTTCGGTATTTAAATCTGTCTTGTCTCTACAGTAGAAAGATGTAAACAAAAAGACAAAGTTGAGTTTGAGTCATCGTGGTGAGAAGATTCAGTTTTCAGTCAGGTTACCTTGACCCTGAAACGTAAAGGGTGATTAAAGGAACACTATTGATTTCAGTTAGTATGAGTCTCACAGTCCTTTCCGTTCCACCCTGAGTGGAAGGACTCATTTGATGATTTTACTACGATAAAAAGAGTCGTAAGTTTCTTGCTTATCAATTTCAGCAGACGTCTACAATCTTCCCCGGGTGTTGTTTTTTTTCTGAGAAGCTTACAGTTAGCTTACATTTGCCATTATTAATAAGCTTATCTTAATCAGCTATTGAATAATGTGTGAAACAAGCATAAAATTAAATAAATTGAAGATACATTTTATTCTTCATTAGAAATTGTTGGAATTTTCATGTTTAATGATGTGAAAACCTAGGTCTTTATTCTCAGGACCCAGTCTTTGAATTGATAAAGCCTAATCGCGGTTCATGGTTCGTCGGTTCAGTCTACGTTTTATCATAAAATAGGGACCTGCGTTTTTATTTTGAAGTAAAATCTAGAAAGTTCAATGTGCTATAATTTAATAGTTGGTAGGGTGACATTTACATAGATTACTTGAATCTACAGTGAAGAAAATTCAGTAGAGAATATTTTATTTCATATTTGAAGATTTTATTGTTTTTATTTTCTGCAAATTTTAGAATTCAAAGATATTTGGCATCTACCAACCCGCACTTGTGGATAACATGTGTCTCAGCAGTGGATTCCAGGCTAATTATTAGTATTATGTTCCAAAGGCGGAATACTAAAGCCCAAAAATCATGGATAAAATAATTAATATATAGCCCGCATTAAGCTTAATGCACTTTTTAGATATATATACATTCCAGTTTAAGCAGAGCGAGTGTGTTCATTAATTTGATGATTTTACCACCCAAAAAAAGCTCATTTGAGTAAATATTATTATTTTAACCTGACGTTATTACATTACTAACCGAATTAAAACTGTTACAACTTCACAGAAAACCCAACCAAATACAATTATAAATTCGTTATTATCATCGCAAATTGGGTGAGAATTATAGTTGGCCAGTGATGGCCGAACAGATTAGTCAAGTAATGAAATAATAAAATTATTGTACGAACCCAAATATATTTCACAAAATGTTGGCAACTCCAATAGTGAACAAAATCAATTTCATTTTAGTAGAGTTGTTTTCTGTTCAGAACATTTCAAAGGTCAAAGCAACTGATTAACATAGAGATTACAAGATAAAACGAAGTTTCTTATGTAAATGTTTTATTTCCATGCTAATTTCACAACGGGGAAAAAGTTTTAAAACTTTTAGGGATTTCTGTGGTACCTATTATTTGGTCTCGGGATTTTTAGTCTGCTTTATAATGCAGAAGAATGAACACGAGGAATTCGCTAGATAGAATAAGTGAATTGAAACAACAGCTATCTGAAGGATACTTACATAGGTTTTGGAAGAAAACTAACAGCAAGTGTTAGTTTATAACACTACTAAGTAACACATTTTGAACAAATAATTTTATGAGACATCTGCCTGAACTCTAAGTAAAGTGAGAAACTTTGTAATTTCCTTCATCAAAACTACAACTGAGTTTATGATCATTAATCCTGGTGCAAAGCAAAGAAGTGCTACTCCATAACAACATCTCGTCAAAACCACAACAATGTAATCTTCAGTGCTAATGCAACAAACTTTGTAGTTGTCAGTAAACAGTAGTCTGCCTCCCCTTCACCACCTTCTGGAGTCTTGGAGTTCTCAGTAAACATAAGTCACAGCGTTTATCTCTTTATCTTTAAACCTCTGAAGTCCTGGTATGGATAAAACGCTCTTATACCCTGCGCCCATTGTATCTTTATAGCGATACTATCGCTTTTTTGCAAACGTACGAGTATATGTCTTAAAGAAATCCATCTTGCTAATGTGTCGATGCAAACGGGCAACATTGGTCCCGATGGAGTACATCATAGATGCTGATATCTACGTTGCATTACGACTGATTCACAAAAACATCTTGATATTATGACCGATAAACGGGCTCTGAGCTTAGATCCCCTTTTTGATTTTGTTATTAGTTACGTTCAAATATCCGCGTCTTCTTCAACGGACTTAGAAAGTAAAGACTCGTTTTTACGTTGGCGAAGCGATAACACTGCGACTGTATCGTGGCCCTTTTGTATTTGCATCGCTGCAAAAAGTCTCGGTGGAGAAGGACCCTAACTTTTTTCTAAGTTCCATCTTTGTTTTAATGCGGTTAAAAAGCGGCGGTAAGAGCACCCTTGTTAATATGTGGTGAAAACGAACGAGGGAACTTGAGAGAAAATGTGCGGCTTGGATGTGTGGTTTTGACCTCGACTGGAGTATTTTATTAATTCTCATGGGTATTGTGAAGAATATTATTGGTAAAGGAAGTAGACAATCAATAACAAACTTCGTTTTGTCTGTTGACCAAGCAATTTATTTTATGCTGTTTTATTATTTCCTATTCATTGAGAAAAAAATAATTGTGGAATCCGAACCGATCCCCTTTCATATATTTTTACTTCTAGGGGATCAGTTTTTGGGGATCAGAGTGGAATAACTCAGTATTTGTGATGCATGTGAGTATTCGTTTAGAGCTTTGATTCGAAAAGTTAACAACCGTGACGTAGGCGATGGTCGTGATCAAATTCCATCATGCATCAATATGTAGTATATACTTCCTAACTCCACCCTATTAGATTTATTGACAGCAGTAGTTTGTTATAACTATTGATAGAAACTTCGACGACGACGACGGCTTTATTTCGACTGTTGAAAGGCAATAGTGCCATAAACATCAATATTCAGGAAAGCAGTTTTCAAGTCCGCAGTTTATTGCATACGTAACTAATAAAACATTGTTTGGCCATGGGAGTAACGCGTATTCAAAAAATCAATACAAAAGTAAGACAGCATGCATTACTCATTATAGACCAAAATTTACTTTTAGTAACTTTATGATCGAATGCCTTATCTCTTATTACCTTTTAACCGTCAAAATGGAATCATCTTTGAATAAGTGTGAATTACGGCTAGGAAGAATTAGGTATTTGGTAAGACTCGTCCTTATTAAGGCGAGCCTAAGAATTAATATCAGTAATAAAGCTTCTGATGGTGATAAACAAACTCTTAGTAGGGTGACCGAGAGTTATTGGGTACCTCGGCACCTTCAAAAATTCACCGTATGTCACCTTGTCTTGTCTGTCACCTTTCCCTGACCAACTCCCGTTGCTTAGCAACTTGTCATTAAAGTGAACGCAAATATTGAGGTTTTGGCCCCAACATTCTACTTACAAGACACTATACTTGTTCTTTGATGGTTGACGTGGTTAACTAGGTTTAACGCTCAAGTGTTGTTCTCTAGCCGCAATAAGGACCAAACTTGGGTATCAGTTGTTAATATCACATGTAGCAAACAACTAGACTTGTTCTTGATACAAGTTATAACACTCTTATTTGATTTAATAGGCTTCAAAATAGTTTGATCTTTGCTTTATTTACTCTAGTGTCGACTGCTTTGATTTTGACCACTAGGTCTGTTTTTTCGGTGCTAAGACCATCAAATGAGCCCTCCTACCCTAAATGGAGTAGAAGGGACTATCAGCATTTTACGAACTAAACCAAAAAATCAACCCGTACCTTAAGCTGTTTTTTTCTAATTTTCAGGGCCACAGTTACGTTTATACGTCTGTAAACGTAACTATAACTCTGAACCATGACTGGCCTGTTGGTCTAGTGGTTAGTGAACCTGACTGCTAAGCCGGGGGTCGTGGGTTCGATTCCCACCCAGGACAAATGTTTGTGTGATGAGCGTGATCATTTGTTCTGTGTCTGGGTGTAATTTATGTATAATATGTATTTATTTAAAAATATATAAGTATGTTTATCAGTTGTCTAGTTTCCATAACACAAGCTCTGCTAAGCTTGGGACTATTTGGCGTTGTGTGATAGTTGTGGAATATTATAAAAAAAAGAACCGTCGGTTTTCCCGCGTTCCCACTAGTTCTCAAACATATTGGGTAAGCTGATCTTCAGTATTTCAGTAGAAATTCTCAAAATACACCCAATAGGCAGACATTTAATTATTTTCAGCCTCATTGTTCTATTTGAACATAGCTTCGAAAACAATCAATATCAGTGCAACTTTTACAAAACAAAACATTTAGAGGTCATATTTTCAACCATATCAACCATAGAATACCAACCATACATAAGTAAAACATAGAGAACTACCTTTATACATACAAGTTTAGATTGCGAGCAACATATCATACGCCCATCCAATCACATTAGATGATTACATGATTAATACGTTACCAGCCAACCGAAGGTTCACCATGATTCACCTCATATCTACCCTCCTTCATTAATTGGCGACCGTGACGTCACGATATCAATTTACAGCCGCAACGTTAAACAAATCAGGGGTTTCAAGCTCAATAAGCAACTCATCGCACCCTCATTAATCGATTTCGAAACCAAAGGTCCCCATCGATAAATAATTAATCGATTCAGTTAAAGCAGAGGTATCTAATCGGACGCGCTTCGGAAATGTCCTCGTTTACAAATTAATGGAGTCCCGAAGAGCGAGTGTGAATTTGCGAATGTTTGGGCGTTTAATGTAACGTTTCATTAGCGGCCTGTTTGGGATAGTTTGCGATGTTTTAGTTTGGTTTTTTGTGTCTTGAGAGTGACTGAAATTTAACTTGGTAGACATTAGACGTTGGTTGTTACTAAATAATGGATGACCATTATTTAGTATCAACCAACGTCTAATGTCTAGGCAAGCATGAGCTTGCCTTAGTTGAACGGTGGAGTGTGATCATCACCGATCGACCGAGTGTTCCCTACTTATCTTGTAAAGCAAGTTAAGCTGTTGGTACCGACTGTCATATGTGGATCTTTTCAGCTAGTTTGCCCGAAAGTCTGAGAACCAGTCTCACCAAAGAGTCATCTCCCAGTACTAATTGGTCTGTGGAGGTCAGATAGGCAACCGCTCCATGCGAAATACTAGTTTCCAGCCGCCAATTAGACTGGAAGCCGACCACAACATATTTGGAACAAGAGCATATGATGACTTAAGTAGACACAATTGAATGTCCAAAACTTGCGAGTGTTTAGTTCGTTTGCAATACTTATGGCCATAGCTCTGAAAATAGTGTAAATTAAATAAGAGCCACTATTTCCATCTGAGCGGGGTATGTCGACCAAAGAGCCAGAAAATCACGCTGAGAACAAAACAAATTGCGAAGATGTTTGATACCTATCATTCGTACTGGGCTCGAGTGATGGATATGGATTACCGATGGAGACCTGTTTCCTAGAGGTAAAAACATTAGAGTATCATTAGATTTGGAAATGAAAGTAATGTACCACACCTTTTCTAATTTCGTTTCTTCGGTATGCATATTAATGTTATATTTTATACGCAATAACGCCTGCGTCCAATCTTCGCAAAAATATTTTCAAGGAACGAATTTTTATTGCTGCGAGCAGAGTTCGAACCTGCGTCTTCTGAATAGGTACTCCAGACGCCTTTACCAATTAGGTTATCGCAACCACTGCTCTCGAAACTGAACTTTTCGTTTGCTTGTTTTTTTTTCGAACTATGCAGTAGACATCTATTCTAAGATATCTTCTATCCGGAAGACGCAGGTTCGAACCTTGCTCGCAGCAAAAATGTTTCGTTCCTTGAAAATATCTTTATCCATATTAATTTCTGTTCATCTGTATTGAGTCTCTTTCTTTGCCAAGATAAATCATCATGATCATCTTTCTGCCCTTACCCTACTTTGGTTCAGCGCAACACGCTTTCCACAATTTTCCTCTGTCACACTTCACAGCATCATTTACTCCCTTTTTTTCATATTCTTTGGTCGTTATCTTGCTCGTGCTCTAAAAGATAAATCAAAATTGATGTTAACAATCCTGATGCAACCAGAAGTCGAAAGGTAGAAGGTAGATCTCATTAAAAATGGCGGGACGAGCTGAAACAAACTAACGATCACGTATAGGTTCGAAGCAGATAATTCGATTTTTTGCTATACAACAGGTAGTAAGAGATGGTTTAAAAGTATCCGTTCTGTACCGTCAGCACGAGTTTTCAGTATTTGAGACGTAAAGGAAACTGGAACTTTGACTACTTCAAATTGACAATTTTCAAAGAAAAAATTGGTTCCTTCTTCGCACACCAGAGGCGCTGTTCCATGTTTTCATACAAGAAACGCTGTAAATACTGGAATGTTGCTGTAAAGTAAAAGATTGAAAACTCGTGGTAAGGGTACAGATCTATAGGCGGGGACCTCTCGCGCCCGGCATTGGTTTCGGCCATGCTGCGGGGCGAGACGGAGTGGGAAGCGGTCGCCACCTTCTGCGAGGCAGTAATGCTCGCGAAGGAGATGGCGGGCCGCGAGGGAGAGAGGGCAGCGTCCTCCCTCCGCCCCAACCGCAGTGGTGTACGCCCACGGCGTCAGACGTCCCAAGATCGAGACGATCTCCGGCCACCGTAGGCGCGGGCATGCGGACAGCGAGTAAAGGGCAACTCGCTGTCCGACCATGGACCATGCCCGGTGTGTAAAATGTGAAAATTGTATAGCCCGGGTCGACGGCGCGTCGTGTTCCACGCGCGCCTCAAAGAGCTGTCAGCAAATGACGGGGCCCCCTCACAGAGGGCCATGATTTTACCACGTAAAAAAAAAAAAGGGTACAGATCTTGCCATAAAAGGATACAGTTACCATCAAAGTTTTAAATACAATACACATCTCTATTTCTATGGAATATTAATTAATAATGGTGTTATTTAGCTGAAATCCTACTTTTCGAAAATATTTTCTGATGACTTTTTAGACCTATTTATTATACTTTAAACCTAGGTTCAGTCATTTCGGAAGAGTTTAAAATATAGTATGAAATGCCTTTCGGCGTAGACGCTTTTCTAAAAGACTACCTACATTATTCTGATGCATGCTATTTTGGTAAAATCATCAAATGGGTCCTCACGCCACGGGCAGGGCGGGAGGGACTGTCAGACTTGACTGACTAAAATCCACGATTATGTTCTGCAACCCCGGCAAGGCTATGGCCCTCTATAGGGGGGGGCCCGTCATTTTGCTGACGCTCTTTGAGGCGCACGTGGAACACAACGCGCCGTCGACCCGGGCGGGACATGGCCGGACAGCGAGTTGCCCTTTACTCGCCGTCCGTGATCGTGACGGCTGGCTGACTCTATCATAGATACTTCACTGTCTCCATGAAACCATCTCTATCTTATTAATAACAATGTGTAGCGCATACAATATGTCTATTGTCGACATACGACACAATCAACGTCCTTATTGACACTGTTCCCAATTAGATATAATGCCAATGTTCACAGGTGGATCATTGTAGTTAGCTGTGATGGTATTATCAATGTGTTCCACGTTCTGTGGTAGAAATTCAACAGTATCCGTATAATTGATGCTGAATATCACTATTTTATATAGTATGATTGCGTGTTTTACAGTAACCCAGTTACTGGGTAACAGAGTACGTCGTATCGGGACCAACGGTTTGGTAGTTCGCAAATAAAAGTGGTCCGATCTGGGTACTCCTGTTGCACCTCGAATGGCGGCTACGGTTAATCTGTTCACCTCTTTTCGAGGTTTTAAAGAGCTCAAGTGTGAAACTAGGTAATTTTTAAATAATAATTATTTTGTTACCTACTAGTTTATTTTTCGTAACAGGTTGCTTATTTTTTTATTCGTTCCTATTACGCACCGAGCTTCGCACCATTTCATTTATTTTGTACTAATATCACATATCACCACACATTTAATTAAGAGACATCTGTGGTATAACCACGTAACCCTGTGTGTATGCCCAACGTCATACACAGTTTCGTTTAAAAGTTCGTAGAGTTAACGACAGATGGCGTCTCATTAAATTATTTGGCACCGTACTTAATCAATACAGGTATCAGGGTCAGTCATGGGGTGAATTATAATGACTTGCGCCCCGGCAGACCCGACATTTTGTGTATTACACCGTGAACAATTTGGATTTCATATAGGTTTTATTTCTAGTAGGCAGATAATAACACTGGATCAGGCCACTGTAATTCCTACTGATTATGCCCAATAAGATTATTCCAGTAGATTGGGAAAAATGAATTATTCATGTTTTCCAAATAGTTCGTCCCTTCCGCTCCAACTTAAACTCAGGACTTTTTTTAACTTTGTGGGGCAGAGCACTAGGAAGTTCCCATGTCGTGGGTGCGTTTACATACATAGAAAGACATACACCAACACCAGGACTTATTTGATGATTTTCAACCTAAAGAATAGATATTTATTTGCGTCAGAATTATGTTTCCTAGCAAGCTATCTTCGCGGGCATGCGGACAGCGAGTAAAGGGCAACTAACTGTCCGACCATGAACCATGCCCGGGTCGACGGTGCGTCGAGTTCCACGCGTGCCTCAAAGAGCGTCAGCAAAATGACGGGGCCCCCTCACAGAGGACCAAAGCCTGCCGGGAGCGCGGGACTTATTTCCATCACCGTGACCCCGGAACATAAAGGGCTATTGGGGGACACCGTGGATTTTAGTCAGTACAAGTCTAACAGTCCCTCCCGCCCTGGCCGGGGTGGGAGGACGCATTTGATGATTTTACCACGCAAAAAAAAAGCAACCTATCTTGGAAGTAACTATCAGTGGTGGTGTTAGGTCAGCGATAAAAAAATATTCAAATATTTATTATTATGCATAAGCAGTGTCTAAATCACACATTCGAATGGATATTCGAATCTCGTAGTACTGAGCTTAAATATTCCATAACCTATGGATACAATGACAGAAATATAAAGTTATTCATCATCATTTCAGCCGTAGGAAGTCCCCTGCTGAATATAGGCCACCCCCATAGACTTCCAATAGGACCGATTGGAAGCGGCTTGCATCCAGCTAAATCCTGTCATCTTCATCAGTTTATCGCACACTTTATGAGCAGGCACCGGCAAGCCGAGTGCCTCCATACTGCGCTTGTCGGTGCTCTCTAACGAGAAGCTAACGGCTCCATCAGCCATCAGTTTTGCGTGCTATGTGGCGTGGCATTTTGGTTCATGTAAGAATCTCCTTATTTCTACTTCGATCTCTTCTCTTCCCGCACCATATCTTTGTCTACTATACATTCTTTCTCATTACCATAGAATTGATCGCTTGTGAACGATACATTTTAGAACTTACCAGTCTACAGTGCAAACAATTGTGTAGGTAGTCTAGGTACCATTTTGTACCTTGCTTTTTTAGGGAGAAATCAATTCAAACAACAGCATTATAAAAATCACAGTCGTTTATTTAATAATAAATACTGGTAATTAGGATAGACATAGAGATTTACGAAAAAATCTTTAGCATAATGAAAGGTACTTTAAAATACTAATTAAATACCTAAGAATGTTGAGTACATACAAGTTGATATCGCCTACGCGTGATGTATAAATGAATCGTAAACTAACGTATGAAAAATCACTAATTAAGGAACTTAAAAATTAAGTCATGGGCCCGATTTCCTATAAAACCTTAACGACTATTCCCTATGGGTACGTATAAACAATCTATACTTTATCTGCGTACTAAAAAGCTAAAGTATTTCGAAAACTATTTTTATTATTATAACTACGAACTTGCTATCAGAATCCGTGATGATCAAAGAATTTTGGAATAGAATCGGACTTAAGACCGTTGAGCTATATGGGGCATACCCCATTAAGTACATCCCTAATATTAAAGCATAGCTAGCTGTGACAACACGTTTATATTAACAAAAAAACAAACTCCCATAAACTCTACGAGCCAGCAATGAACACCTCATCAGCAATCACACGAAGCTCAAACCAACTTAAAACATAATAAGTTATCCTTAGGAATGATTCATTAATATCCTTTTGGTACACACACACCCTACGGAACCACGCAAAGATTCACTTAACTCCGATTCCATCAAAATCGACAAATTGAAAGAAATAGTCATCGCCAACGAAGCTGATCGTCCTGATCGTTTTGTGCATGCGCCTACTGCATCATCTTCAATTTGAACCTTAAGACTAAGTAAGAGACTATTCTAATGAAGACGAAGAGTGCGCATAGTGCGCCAACATCGATCCAGAAATTGGCCTTATCCATAGTCATTTCCTTCAGGAACAAGTTAGGATTCCTGAAGTGGCAGTAAGCTTCAGAGCAGTGAAGTTTTTCTCTTCCGAAGCCGTAAACTGACAACATGGCGCCTTCGAATCCGTATCGAACGTAGCTGAGGTAAGTAAGCCATTGCAGGTAGCTGGGTATTGCGTTGAAGTTTACAAAGAAGCCTGAGAAGAGCACTACAGGGATTGTAGTGACTGGTCCCAGGTAGACCCCGGTCTCGATCTTCATAGCAGCCCCGATGAGCAGGCCGAGGGACTGCGCCACCAGGGCTGTGAGGATGTTAATGGTCGTGAACATGAGGACTCGGTCCGTCTGCATCGGCTGGCCTGTCATGAAGTAGACTATCATCACGTACACCCCGCTGAAGACAATCTGGAAGAAGAGAAAATATTTTGTTAATTTCAGGTGACGTCTAGATTAAGCCTAGATCAACATTTTTTCCTATCTATTAGAGATGAGGTATCTTGTATAATTTCCTCGTAAATATAAATTATCAGCTACACAAATAGATACGAAATTAGTTTTAATCTATTTTGAATATCTTTGAATGAAAAAGGCATGCAGGTGTTAATTAAAATACCTCATTTACTTTATCAACAAAGGAATTATTTATTTCCTTACAAACTGTATCTGTTTTGTTGTTGACTCAGTATTTGACATTGACCGGCTTGTGTCAATATTTAACTACCCATTGTGGCTTGATTGTAGTCAAGTACCTAATAAATACAGTAGCGGTGTCTTTATGAGCAATTGAGGCCACATCAGAATCGAACGCACAATATTATTGTTCATGAAGCAATTTAGTCAAAGTTCAACGACTACAATTAATTTGTATCTCCATTGTAGAAATTGAAGATATGCATCTTTGGTAGATGTCACATATTTTATCTTATCCCACGCCCTCGAGTTTTAGAAATTGGCCCTTATTCTCTCTCAGAGAGAATATCTTTGTTCAAACAATGAATGCATTAAAAGCTGATAATGCTGCAATATAATACTGGTATCTAATTTTGTTCACCTACTAGAAATCTCACTTTCTAACGTCAATGTTGACAATGAGATCCTATTTGATTAGAAAGTTAGAATCACGCGTGACTGTGCTACAATATGTATAATTAAATAGAATACGATTAGGTTAAACCCAAAACTACTTTTTTTTATTTCGGCGGCGTGTGACTTAATTTTAAACCAATCTTGATGCTATATTATAATTTATCAAAATAAGTAATAATTACCTGGAACGGTAGATCCGCCATAGTTTTAGCGAAGTAGAAGGCTTTCAGCGAGTACCAGTAGTTCAAATGCTCTCTCACAAACACGCTCATCTCAGTAGGGACTGTAACAAAGATAACACAATCATTATGACACTATACGACTTGAAAAAACGGTATCTATGTTATCAAAGAATCGATCGACAAATACATTAGATGATTATGATTTTTGTAGTAAATCAAGCCAGTATCAGGATGCAATTGTTTATGCAAAAACAGATATTTTATTAACTCTCCTCAATGAACCAGTAAATAACGATGACAATAGGCAAAACAATATAATAGAATACTCACATGTAAGAATAGTAGGCATCATAGCAGTAAACATAGTGAACATCACAGTAAAGAATATACAGCCAGCATTGCTCATCACTTTCGCAGCATCTCTTCCAATATCATAATACAGGAAACCAATCAGCAGACCAACAACCGTATGAGAACAGAGCCGTAAATGCGTCAACATCTGATCTCGCAAAATGCTTCTAAAGGTACGTTTCAATAAGATCCAGAATTGCTTCCACCCTGATGTAGGGAAACCGGTCTTGATGGGTTTCTTTGTGAAGCTTTCGCTGGAATCGAGGAGTGATGTGGTGCAGGTAACTGGTGCAAGGTTTGTGGAGTTGGGTAAAGCGTTCTGCTTCTCCGGGTTGAGAACTGGTTCGGACATATCTATCACAGTGCAGGTTGGTTTGTCTGGAAACGAGAAAATGAATTATATATTAACGTGATGGCGATGAATCTATACAAGATTTGTTTATAATAAAGTGCCTATCGCAATTTAATAAGAGGCTTTGGCCATTGCTGGATAACACTTTCTGGCATCAACAACAATTTGTACCCCTCAGGCTAGTTACAATTTTCTCCTTGCTACAAACCCTCTTTACGAATTTTTGTACCAATGCAAGTGACGGTTGCTACAAATGATTTATCACTATCAATTTTATATGCTCTTGTTGTTTATGTCTTCTAGTTAGATTAGAATATATTTGTTTAGTGATATTTAAATCTTAATTTGTAAAAATATCTTCTGTAGCTCATACCATTATATGACCTGTTATAAGAAATTTTATTGCAATAGGATTTATACATTTTTTTAAGATTGATTTGCTGAAATTTTTGTTTTTTCTTACCTATCACAATGGCAAGTGCTTGTTGCTCGGCCTTCTGGGCGTTGTTCTTGGTAGTTTGGTTGTTGTAGTTCAAGTTCTGAGGTACGGACGATGACGATGATGATGATGAAGACTGGCCTCGGCCACAGTTGCCTTTGTTGACGGCCATCACCAGCTTGTGAACCCAGTCGCCGTGCTCGCCTGTTGCTACTTCCATCACTGGAAAAGATGAAACATAGAAGTTTAGTGCTGGTTTGTTTGAACTAAAAAAATATTTCGTTGATAGTAAATGTAGGGTACCTTTATGGAATCACGACGCCATTCGTAAAAGCTCTAAGAAGTGTTCAACATTCAATGGAATCATAGATTTCCATTCAGAAGCCAGTAATAGATAATTAATGTATAAGAAACTAATGAGAAAGTTGTTGTTTTAGATACTCGTATAATATTATATTATCAAAACATCAACGTTTATCGCATCACATTCATAAGATTCTCAAGATCGCATGTCATAAATAAACATTTGTATAACGTTGAAGTAAATGATGCTAAACATAATGTTTTCACTATCAGTGCGACTCATTCGTAATAAAAGACATACAGTGTTGTAGATAAAGAAAATGTTCATTCCGTCTTCGTAGGAATTTAAAACTAATGAAACTAGGTGTAAACTATTGCCAAAGAGTTATTGCTTAACCTTTCGGGATCTTGGTCTGAATATTACAAAACTCTCTTTTGGAGTAATACTATAAAAATGCCTAAATTTAGAAACGAATTTGGAAGACGAAGGGTTCTCAGACGGTAGCAGTTTATTTTAGGATGAATTTGGGTCAGTCGGGTAACAGATACAAAATGTTGATTGATCAAAAAGGTTTCTTTACTTATTGACGAAGGATGCTCTAAGGTCAGAGCTCTAGAAATTCAACCTATACTGGGAGTATCCGTAGCAACTCGTTTGTGTTTGTGAGATGGATAGACCCAATTTCCTTAAAGATAGGATCCTTCCTATAAACTAGGATATAGAGAGCTATATTCTGGTTTCCAGTTTCGATTTTCAATCTTGAAAGATTGTTTACGAAGAATTAAAAAAAATACGCGCCCTTTGTACCGAATCATTCATTCTTTATTTTTTTTGTGTTGTTCATTTTACGAACACTCTCTGTTATTATATTTTGGGAAAAGATGAACTTCAAGACTACTCCAATTGAATTGAATGTTATTTGATAACCGTCCCAATTACCACGGACATAGATATGTATTTAATTACCCGCACGATAGATATAATTGACGGTGTTTGTCTCCATGGTCGTCACACAGTCTGCTGTATAAAAATAAACATTAACAAATTCAACCTTCAACCTATCACATCAAAGCGAGGCCGGGCTATGGTCTACAATTAAACAGGTTATGTTACGTTTTCTTGTGTTTTTACTTTATTTTATCATGTCTAGCACTGTCCATCTTCATTATAGGAATGTTGCGACAATCTAGTTTTTTTTTTACTTGATGAAATATAATTAAAATGCGATGTTTTTAATTCGTTCTGGACAAAAATTAGTGCTTTGTTTGTTGATAACAAATGTTGTTCTAGATACTTCCGCTGCCTTATCTACTAACATTGTAAATAATTTTCAGCTGTTTTGCATTCCTAACCTAACCTAACGTTGTATTAAAACTAGCTAAATGCACAAATACATAATCAAATTGAGGCGCTGGAACAAAAAAATCGTGGCGTAAATGTCAAATAAGTAGGTATCTAAATAGTTCGATTCCAAAATACTCGTTTCTTGACATTTCCTCAATGTTTTGAATGTATTTATATCTATGAGAGACAGAACCTTTTTTTTGGGTGATGCACCCAATGTAAAAACCAAACAGCAATCTGTAGTAGCAAGACTGGCCGCGTTTGTTGAAAAACCGATGGCCGATGAACCAGACGTACCTGGAGTGAAAACCGCGTTCCAAAAAGCGTAGTGTAGGACAAGCAAAATGGACCGATGACTTTAAAAGGATGGCTGGGTCAAACTTGATACGAAAGGCGGAGGACACAATGATGTGGCGCATTCTGGGAGAGGCCTATGTCCAGCACTGAACTGTGACAGACTGACTTGATTGATAGATCGATACACCCCGTTCCTTCATTTTTTTTTTAGTTTTATAGTCACGGTTACCTTTACATACAGTCCCACGTCCCTGGCAGGCGATATTTTCGTTAAAAAATCAGCGTATTTGCAATACGTTTACATACTTAACTAAGGCGTGATAGCGTCTCTAGACGCAGAGATGACCTATTTAATTTTATTTTTGGAAAATCTGTAAGAAGTTTCAGTCAATACTATTTGACATTCAGTTAATAATTGATCACCTGAAACTGGAGCGAACTATAAACATGAAGTTGTACGTGATCTCAATAGTTGATCATTTTGTTTATGACTCAAATAACTCGTGCTATTATAAATGAGACTGAACTAGTTTTGCCAATGAAAACAAGCTTCATTCGTTTTCAGTTGTATGGACTATTTCGATACCAAACGATCTAAATTTATATGAACTAGTCGCGAAATATTTACAGATGAAAAAACTGTTGCGATATGATTCTCTGTTGATATGTTTTAAATTTTGATTTGGCCGTAAAGCATTAACGGATGTGATGCAGAGATCCATCAAAGGTGACCTTGCTTGATGCCATTCATCTAGACGGCAGATGTAACCCAAATTGAAACACAACCTAAACTTACTACTTATAATAAGGGTAGATATTGTGTAACACTCACCGTAATCGGCAGGATTGTGGTAACTCGGACAGTGAAGACCCATTGAAGACAAAAACGGCACTAAACCACTAACTCTTCCCTGATATATACACTGCCCTTCGGCCAAAGTGTACAAAAAGTCAAACATCTCAAAAAGCCTTGCGGACGGTTGATGAATAGTGCATATGATAGTTCTACCGCCTCGCGCTAGCGACTTCAGCAATGATATACACTGGAAACACGATGAGCTGTCCAGTCCAGAAGTAGGCTCATCGAAGAACATCACAGGTGGGTTGTTAACTAACTCTAAAGCTATGGACAGCCGTTTCTTCTGGCCGCCTGATAAGTTAATAGTCCTCGTGTCTTGCGCCTCTACGAGCCCCAACATCTCTAATATTTCGTCTATCACGATCTTCTTGGCAGTGACTGTCATGTCTTTTCCTAACTTTAGATTCGCCGACACGTGCATAGCCTCCTTCACGGTGAGGTGTGGCAGCAAGCAGTCGTCCTGCATTATGTAACAGGACAACTTTCTGAACCGTCTCAAGTTCCTCTCCTTTCCGTTTATGAGTATCGATCCGCTGACATTGGACGTTCTGGAAGCAGAAAGTGTATTGTAAACGCAAAAGTTTGGAATATTTTTGGCTTTAGTCCAATTGTAGAATTCCGCACGTAATTCGTCATTTTGAAAGCCACGAATGGGAAAACATTTTAGTTTGTACTATATCTACGTCGCACTTGACACAACCATGACAATATTAAAGATTTTGGGTACATACGTACTTAAGATAACCTCAAGTTCAGCTTACATCGATATCTTACAATGAACAAAATATACGTTTGCTTATTCTTACTGATAACAAGAACACAAACCAAGAAGTAATTTAAGTATCAGTAGGCAATTAAACATGGACTTACTTGTATCCCGCTAAGATGTTCATGAGCGTACTTTTCCCAGCCCCAGAAGGTCCCATGATAGCTGTAAGTTCACCAGATCTAAATGTGCCATTTATGCATTTGAGCAAAGCTTTGTAGCCTCTTTTCCTTCCCTCACTGACTGAGTATGACAAGTCTGAGAACTCGATGTCTACCGGAGGACGTTTGGGCAAGTGTGTGAGAGAGGCCATCGGCTTCTTCTGGTCTCCATACCCGTTGGGTATTTTCGGGAGGCCTGTCATGGCGGTCGTGCCGGCAGCACCGTTGCACAGGTTAATCTGCGAGCCTCTGTAACAAAATGTAATAAAAATTAATAACTGAATACAAAAATGGATGTTATGTATTATATCATGATAATCATATCAAGATCAGGTACTGGTTCCAATTTTGTACCAGTATAATATAAAAACAATGTAGTAAGATAAGCAATTCCAATTTTGCTTCACATGGATCCTTTCTATCGATAATGATTTTTTTCACTATTTCCGAACGGCACGGTTTTTCGTCTGAGAAAATTCGAATAAGCAGTATTCCTGAGTGCTAGCCGCAATTTGAGCTGTAGCTATAAAAAATATAGACGTTGTAGAAGTGTTTTCTTCTTATAAAGATGTGTGAAAAGGATTTTTACAAATTCATATATGCATGATAGAACTAGCAACCTAAGACACGAGCACTAACAAATAGAAAAGTATTGTAAAAATTATAAATGAACTAAAACTTTCATATAAATTAAGGCAGACTGGACCACATCAAACCTAAATGATAGTAGATACTAACGTCTCGTATACATGGATGACATCATTATTATACTATCACTGTTATATTCATTATAGTCATGAATATAAAGCCTTGAACTGCTACGTTACTAGATTCAGACCTTCTTTTTATGGGATCCTGTAGTACTATAGCGCTCACATTTATTTTCTTTACCTCCATTAGAGATAACGCAATAGTTATAGGGAGCTATATTCTCTTTATTATATTTCTAATCTTTTCATGATATTGTAGTGTTGTACACATTTTATATATGTATAAGTTTTACATTTCAAATTATATAAATCTTAATATTGATAATGCATAAAATTATTTTACAAAACTATTGCGTTTTGTTAAAATTGGTTGGCCTAATTATTATTGCGCCCTTTTCATGTTCACTGGACAGGTATGAAAATTTTGACATAATTGTTCGAAACACGGCCCTTACAAAATTTTCAGCATAACGTGATGTCATGTCTGTTATTCAGTCATTTACAACTCGCTGGAAGTTTGCCAACTGGCATTGTTGTTCGCGAAACAGTTCAACAGAATCCAGTTGCATATTTCAATGCATTTGAGAAAAGTGTTGGAGCTTCAGTTAACGAAAATAAAATAAACAAAAATACCTGACTCGGGAAAAATTATCGAATGTTACAGAAAACATAGTTGACAAATGGATATAACACTAATTCACATAACCTAACACTTGTAAAGAGTCATTTAACTTAAGAAATAAATAAATGTTTTAAAGAGAGCAAGACACGACTTTTTACTAACAAGACTAGCTTTAAACTAATACATTTATTTGATAATTACGATGCTCTCAATAAAAACGATAATATTACAAATAGGTCACTACGCGATATCACTGTTTGCGGAAAATGAAACAAGGGCGATATCGCAATTCACGTAATGGATGAGTTCCATTCAATTATATTCTGACATCACGACACAGAAGCATAATATTTACATTAGAGAAAGGTCAACAATGTAAATGGAGTAAAGACAACTAAAGTATTTTTAACTTTTTTTAAGAAATATTTAATCGTAGATCATATTATGAAGTCTCTTGTCGTCTTTCACATACACGCACATCAAATGTTAAACATTTAAATACAATTTCTCAACTAACATCAGTAACTATCTTTTATTCTTTAATTAATATTAATATTTTTAACGTATTCCTTAATGTCACATCATAATTCTTATGTCCATAATCACGTTTATTAATTAGTTTTAATTTTTCGTCAAAAAAATTTTCATTTATATTCGATCGAGATAATTTTTTAATTGCACTAAGTATATTTTCGGGACCTTTAACCGAACCTACATGTCATATCTCAAGTAAAAAAAAAAATCCAAGGAAATCATTTTATTAAACACTCGTATGCAAAACACTAGATAAAAGGCCTCTGTGATAGTAGGGCGTAATGAATTAGAAGTAATTACGGCTAATGCACCGTTGCATGTTCAGTGATGAACCAACTTTCCTCGTGGGACTTCTAATGACACCAATAAACCTGGGAGTACTTGGCAATCAACTCACAACGAAAGATATTAAATTGTTTGTAAATAAAAACGGCAATGACGACACTGCCACTGGCCTAAATACTGGACTCACAACTTTCTTTATTTCAGGCCGTGATTTCATTTTCAATAATGTTTGTTCTAAACTAGGTGCAAAATATTATGCGGTTTTTACTCACGTCTCCATTTCAAGTTTTCAAGATAACTTTCGAACTCGTACGGAGCTCTTAGAAGAGCTTATGACGGTACGAGATCGCGAACCGAACTGAAAGTGTTCGCTCCTGTTTACCTAGACGATACCATGCTATGTCAATCAGATACCAAATCGATGTTTTATTTATTCGGAACACAATGTTTTGCGGCACTTTTGACAGACAAATCTAATATTCATAAGCTACGATCTCACAGTTACTGATTAATAGTGTAGGAGCTATTGACGTCAGCGCTGTAATCAATTCACAAGTTAGATTTGAATATTGCATCCGTTGTGATGCCGTTATGGACGCAGTTTTTAGGCACGTGATTTTGTTTGAAACGGGAATTCTAAATCATCAAACAATAAAAGTAACAGCTGTATTTAAAACATAGCTATAAACGCACTGTTCTATAAAAGTGGAAGGTAGAAAATAAGGAACGCCTCAGGGTAGGTCCCTTAAGTACTCCTTTTGCTTCATCTTCAAAGTTTACGAAGAGGAAAAACCCTTTTGAACATGCGTTTTACCGTATTTTGAATACTGTTTTTGCTTTCGTTGTATTATGTATGGATCTCTGTGCGTCATGACTATATTTCACCATTCCCTAAAACATTGACAAGTTTTATGTTCGCATAGCAACACAATTTTAATACGGTTAGAAGTTTTTTCTTTTTTTCAATTTCATGTTATTGAATATCTCATCAGTATATTACGTCACACTTTGTTAGAGATATAAAACTGACTGGGAATTCTCATCATCATAATTTGCCTAGTCTTTTCTTAACTATAAAATATTCATTACGTAGGAGTTAAGTAAAGGATACACTTAATAAAATTCCTACTTCGAAACTACTGATAGATTTTGGAACAAACATAAATTACATTTTAATGATAGATACATAATGTCAAAGCAATTTTGAACGAAAACAATCATTTTGTGTATTTTCAAGCTCGTTATCCAATTTGTACCTGACATTATTCTAGACCACCACTAAAAATACTTAATGATGTTGAACTTTTAAAGTAACTCCTTTCCATTACCACATCCTACACGAAGAAATCCGTGAACAAAAGTTCCTACGTCAGATTTTGACCTTGGTACCATTAAGGTCACACGACTTTTCAACCACCCTTTTCAAACAGCGTGAGGAATACTGTCCTTTCGAAGAATGTCGTATATACTACATACCGGCTGACAACCTATTAATAATGCCTGTTTGTTTAACAGAGAAAAACATTTTGGCTTAAAGGTCAGTAGGCTGTTATTGAAAAAAGCTTGGATTTTTCCGATGAAAGCAGAAATGTGACAAATTAGTCTTGAAATGAAACGGATAACCTTTAGCCGCAACTAAAGGTCAGAAGATTTCGGAGTTGAAATAAAACATATAATAAAGAAAGTAACAGAAGTTATTGATAGAAATGGTCCAGGTTGCTTTAATAATCTGAATTGAATGGATAATAATAGCAATATAATGGTTACATCAAATGATTATGGCGATAATGATACTCATAACAATGAACTAAACTATTAAGCCCTAACATTTAAAGACACTCAGTCCAGTTTAAGTAATAATTATACCCTCTTAAATGTAACAACTGATATTATAATCACATTCTGCCATGTTCCAGTGGAGCTTCATAAAAAATTAACGAACTAAATAATGGTAGGGACAAAAACCTAATTCTAACAGACGCAGTCAACCCCCTTAATAATGTTTACCCGAATTTTGTTCATGAAAATGGAAAGACTAGAGTAGATAGGCACTAGAATATTTGAAAAGGAACAATGATAAACGAAGAACCTAATGTAACTGTTACAGAAATAAAAGATAATAACGCTCTTAGTACGATTGTGTTTACTGTTTATAAAACCGCAGAAAGGTTTTTAAGGTTTTAAGTGTCAGCACTTTTATGTCACTTGTTATCTTTTGATGGCGTTCGGAATTCAGAATTAAATTTTAAAAGCAAATCTGCAAATTTTCAAGCAACATTTTTAACTGCTTATACATTCATTAATATGGGAGGCTTGGGCTCAGGTAGAGCAAAGGCCATGTATATTCTAGCTTCATTTAAAACAATGGCTGCCCGACCTCTAGAAGGCAACCTTTATGAAAATTAGGTTTTTGTAGTACCTGTGAGCGTACCTGAAGAGGGTATTGCTGTGGCGTATCTACCTAGTACCTTAGCATCTTACGCAACCTTAACTTAGCAAATATTGGTTTCTTAATACTATAGCAGGTTGGATTAGTCATACATTTGGATGAGCTGGTTTTTGTTTCTGTCCTAGTCTTGAACTAACTCTTTCTGGGAATTTTTGATAGTAATTTTTCAATAGCAGCCACAGAATCTTTTAGTGCTCAGTTCCTAGCAAGCACAGCTTGCATCTTATTAAATGATACTAGGAAAAAACTATAAACAGTAAACCCACAAACCATTTTTTATCTTTTGAGAATAATAATATAAGGACTAATTAAAAATCCACCTGCTTAGATAACCCCGCAAGCTCCTGACTTATTAGTTAACTCTTAGAAGTTCGTAGACAGATCTAACGTGTGTAGGAACTACAAATATTGAATAACACTTAAGTAGGTACTTCTCTCGATATCAAATCGTATTTTACCCAATGTTCGTCAAGTGATTCTTCAATAAGATTAGAAGAAAAACATATATCAGCACAGGTTTACGTATAAGTGGGCACGTAAGTGTACACGGAGGGAAGCCTTTGAAGTGATTCTTGAGAATCGTCAGCAACCTTTATCGTATAAATCAGCTGACGTATTAGTAAATAAAGGTAAAAGGGAATAAAACATGCGTCAGAAATAAATAATGTTGGTATATCGTTACGAATCTGTGTGGTGATCACTACTGAATCTAATATTATTGCGAAATGTGAAGTGTGAACGTTTATGAAGACGCATGGATGGATATTTATTATTTTTTCTCGCAAAAACTGTTAAAGATATTTGGATGACATTTGGTATACAGATAGTTTTTAACCTGGATCACCTAATAGGATAATTTTTATACCAGTAAGACGTTTCTGTGGGATAATTTTCGAGTTAAACGAAGCTGCTGGCAACCAGCCGGCAGATAGTTTTTGCCCTAGATTAAGTTTTCTATTGTTTTTCTTTATTTTATGTGTTTCACAGTAAAACATATTTTAATAACAATGATGGAGATCGTTGGTAACTATTTCTTATTTAGAATGAAGTAAAAAGTCAATTTAATAAAATTTTAATTTCAAAATACCGTTCAAAATCCCGGTAAAATTTATCGTATTTAGAAATGACGTCAAAGACAAAGTTTAAGTATAATTCTGTTACAAGAGTAAAGAGCAAAAATAATTTCATTCACGCACATAGGCAGAGTTCTAAAAATACTTCTATCATTCACCTTTTACGTGTTAATTGTAGTAATTAAAAGCCAATCAGCGAGTGCTTCGCATGAGGGCTCTAATGGTAACGTGGGGAGCACTTAAGAATATAATTGTGGGATTAGACTTAAGAGCCATATCAGCCATCGATACGTAGATTGTACTACGCTAGTTCGACAAACGGATGTGCGACAAAACTGTACTGCAACACAGCATAGTTCGAATGCACCCTTGTGCGATAAACTATAAGGTATAATTATAAATCGTATTGATGGATGTATGTTTGTTCTTCTATTACGCAAAAGCTGTAATTTGACATAAATATTTAATTTGAAACCTTTTGTTTTAACGTGGTAACATAATCAAATGAGTCTTCCCACACAGGGCAGGACGGGAGGGACTGTCAGACTCGTACCTACCTACTGACTAAAATCCACGGTTTCCTTCAATAGTCCATTACGATCCGGAGTCCCGGTAATGAGAAAAGTCCGAAACCTTGTTAAACAATTATGATCTAGACACACAGGAGGGTGACAAGCTAAGTTTAGGCGTGTAGTTATTACCCCAGTAAGAAGATTCCGCGGGGACAAAGGAGTACAGCCGCAATCATGCCATGAGCTAGTGTTTCCATTTTCCATTAGACTTAATTTTGATTTGCACGCAAATATTATGATAACGTACTTAACTTTATCTAACCTAGATTCTAATAAACATACGCCGATTTTGTTATCCGTAGATATTTTATCTTTTCATTTTTTTTAATAGAAATTAGGTGTATCCATACCAATACAATGTTTAAAAAGTTACTAAGCTGAATTATTCAAATACTATCGGCCCGTCTTCGGCTTCGCACGGGTGGCCAATGTTACTCAGGGTGAATTTGGCTTTCTAATGGTGAAAAAATCTTTGAAATCGGTAGGTACGGTAGTTTTTGAGTTTAATAATACAAAGACTGAAAGATACATTTCTTTCCTCTTAAATATAAAAAGAAATTCAGTCACTATTCAGCCATTTGGCGTCGCCGTGGGACACACAATGTTATATTATTTGCTGTTATATATTTTATTGTTTTTATGTTATATAATATAATCTTTTACCCACTATTTTTTATCCTTTAATTTGTTTACGTTGTGTGTACCTACTGGCTACTCAAATACCTAAACGTTTTTTCTTTCTTTCTTTCTCTATTTTTATTTAAACAGGACATTTTATTAAACGTAGGTAATATAGACTTTCACCAAATTCATCAGCTAGCCTGACTAATTCCAGTTATTTTTCTTTCACGAATCCAAACCCAACAAAAATATTAATGAATGGTCCGTTGTTCCAAAGCTTCATAACCATAGTTTGGCAATTATCCAAACATGCCTTCAGCCAAGTCTGTTGTAAACAGCCAACTTGTTCGCCATCACGTTTATTTACGTTCGCTTTCGTACATGGTTTGCTGAAAATTAGTCTTCCTACCCTTTCCCAACGAGACGTGTTTTTAAACAAAATATGTTTGTTTTAATTAAAATTCTGCACAAGGATGTTAGTTTAAAATTTTATGTCTGTACTAAAATTATACGTGTATGAACTATTCTTGAGATAAAATGTTTTCGTAAGTTTAATAAGAGTTAAATTTAAGAGCAGTTAAGATATTATTTTTGCTTTTCTGCTAAGTAATTAATTAAGCAATTAGAAAATCCTTTCACGATAATAAAATTGTAATAGCTAATACGCGTGATTTGCAATCAATTCTATATTTAATGACGGCTAAGTTATGGCTAGCTTTTAATGTTAGGATCTAATATTAGTTAAACAAAATATACCAGAAGAACATAAACCATGACCGATTATTAAAATATATGATCCAATAAATCCTCAATAATTTATCACTATAATACCTCTACTTTTTTCACTTTAATGTTTGTAAAATGGTTATTGGCAATTGTGATTATTGTTCACAACTTATAGAAAAAATAAAATTTGATGAAAAAATAACTACCTAATACTTACTTTAAAAATAACTTCAAAACCATAATTATGGTCTCTAATACAACAACATAATTCCGTGCCTCTCCTAAATAATTTTTGCCTTTAACCTATGTTCGAAAAAAAAACGTGAATGGTAACTAATCATGAGGCATCCAGTATATTATATTTATTCTTGTTTGGCCAATGTACGGCTGTGCCTCGAAGAAACAACGACCAAGTGCGAAACACATCTTTTTTGCTACCAGCAAAAAGTTTTGGGTACATTCGCACTAGGAGTACGAAGTTTGTAGACCCCGTTTTTAGCAGCATTTTATATAGAACGAGCACTCCGCCCGCGACTTCGTCCGCGTGATTTTCGAACTTTGCTTTTGTGAATTTTTACTCCCAGCCACCCTCTATAAGGGATGCTTTTCGAAAATCTAAATCGATATTCAACAAAATTTCTATTTACTCGCAGTATCCCGTCTTGGGTGGTACCTATGTTCTTAAAATAACCCTAATGAATATATTGGGATTCCTTGCTAACAACCCCAAAACTACTCTTAAGGGGTTGAATTTCGCAAGATCTTCACTTAGTGAGAACCTATGTCTAAAGTAGAACCTCTTGTAAAATTTGAGACCTCTAACTATCAATACATCAATCCCGTTTTAACTATCACTTACGTCTTGAGACTCCTAGCACTTGTAGTAACAAAGTTTCATACAAACTATCAACCCTAAAAACAACCCCTGGGGGGTCGAATTTCACAAAAAAAATATCTTGTTGAGCATTTACGTCTTAAAATGAACCGGCATGCAAGATTTGAGACGCCTAGCACTTGCAGTAACAAAGTTTCATACAAACTATCGACCCCAAAAACAAACCCCTTAGGGGTCGAATTTCGCAAAATCCCGTCATAGTTAGCATCTACGTTCTAAAAAGACACCCTATGCAAAATTTGGAATTCCTAGCAACTGTAGTAGCGAAGTTTCATACAAACTATCAACCCCAAAAACAACCCCTTAGGGGCCGAATTTCGCAAAACCCGTTCTTAGTGCTCACCTACGTGGTATAAGGAAGGTTTATGCCAAATTTCAAGTTTCTAGGCCCAGCGGTTTGGGCTGTGCGTTGTCAGATCAGTCAGTCAGTTTTGAATTTTATATATATAGATTGGCCTAGGCAAATTTTTATTTATTAAATGTAGGTTTTCCGCCTCTAGATATCATTTTCTACACTTTCCGTCTAAAAAGTGAGCCAAGTTCCAATACCGATATTTGTGCGTAT
Source organism: Agrotis ipsilon (assembly GCA_028554685.1). Lineage (NCBI taxonomy): Eukaryota > Metazoa > Arthropoda > Insecta > Lepidoptera > Noctuidae > Agrotis > Agrotis ipsilon. The sequence goes on from CM052965.1 coordinate 1,254,498, forward strand.
GATGTAACTTAATTTTTAAGATATTTGTGAACGAGAAAATTACTACATCATTTTATTTATTTATATTTCATGCACTAATGTTGTAAAATGGTAAATTTAAATGCCATATCAAGTGTTTAATAATCGTTTCTTATTGCAATAAATTGATCTCAACTATTCTCAACATACGAGTATTTAAGATTCGGTGAGTTCTTATTCTTTCAGATATACAAAAATATGTATAAGAATAATATTCTTTCATATAAACCGTTATAAATGGGAATATATCTGTTCGTGTGTTTCTGCCTTTTCATGATTTAAAGGCTGAGCATGTTAAAGTAAAACTGCCAAAGATAGACTACAACCGACTTGTAATTTTTTTTTACGCTTGTCCCTAACCTTGTCTGCCCACTATGTGAGAGAAGCCACAGTCAATTACTAGTTTCGTATTTGCCCTTTCTGACCCAAATAATTCTGATTCTCGACATATCTCGGCCGGTCCGAAACAGTTATTTAACTTTATATGTAATAAAAAAATACTCAGTTTCATCTCATTTCAAGTTGTAAGTAAAACTGAAATTGGTTTTGGCCATTTCCAGACAGCTAGGGATTAAAATTCTCCGTCCGTACGAGTATCTCGCTAGGGAATTCTGCAAGTCTGCTTTTAAGTTTAATATATTGTATTTCAGTCTTGGGGGGTATTCAAATTATAATAACTACACAAAAACTCAAAACAAAGAGAATTAGACGCGCGTGGTTTGCGCTTAGCGGGTGCGCGTCGTGGGTTTAGCGGGCGCTTATCGCTATCCGAGATATAATTTAGGATAAATCATATTGATTGGAAAAATAGCTTGGAACGACAGAAAGGTTACTTAAGTCCCCATACTGTCAAACGCTACTGGGGACTTTAGCACCCGTTTCACCGAGGAAATAACACAGAAAATAACAAAAGTCAACAATTAACGCAACAAAATAATAAGTTTATATGTCAGTTCTGTCAGATTTGACAGCTTGCAGTAAAATTTGAGTATTGTTATTGTATATTAAAGTTGTCATATTTCAATCAACATTATAAAAATGTGATTCTTGGGAGGATTTTTACTTGTGAACACATTATATCCAGAACCACCACCAGAAAATTTAGAAGACACTTACCCCAACAGCTGTCCATTATTGAGCTGCTCAGAGTACGGCGGTGACTTGACCTGGGCGAAGGTCACCTTGTCATTCAGCTCTCCCCGGCTGCCGCGCCCCATCAGCGGCAGGTGGATCTGGGTGCCTTTCGACTCCATCTTCAGGCCCGACGTCATCGCTGCATTGACATCGTGTGATTTTGGGCCCTGGAAAGATAGAAACAGAAGATAAATATTTTTGGTGCTAAAAGATTTTTGACAATTTTATTTAAGTAAGCACCACACACCACAAGGTTATGGTTTCCAGACGAAGTCAGGTGGTATCAGGATTTAAAGACTTATTGAGCTCAGGAGATTAGAGTAAGCTAGCCCTTCATACATTTATTTTTTGTACATAAAGAAAATAAAATAAAAGATATAATTAAAAATCTAAAATGATATTCTGATTAATATACTAACTATATTTCCAAGTACAAAACAATTTCAAATAAAAAGCAAGACTCTAAAGATTTTAAAACACATTAAAAACTTGAGCACAAAACTTGTTAGTTTTTTTAGCTCCTCGCCTCTGAGAAATATGATGGAACTCATAAACTTTTTATAATCCACTTTGAAAATAAGCTAAGTTTTATATCTTATAAAGTGTTTTAATACAATGCAGTCAACGTAAAATTCTTTTGATTATTACAAAGATAAAGTAAATAATTGTTTAAGGCTATCACGGTTTATTTCACAATTTAAAATGTCACTGACGGGATATCTTCCGTGATTATTATTTCCTTGATTTTAATATCGGGAACTCAAAACAAATAATAATCACGGAAGATATCCCGTAAGTGACATTTTAAATTGTTAAAGTAAATAATGTTTAAAAATAAGATTGTCATTCTTGAATCTCAACAAAAATTATAAAATAGACAATATTATCAATTTATTATCAATTTACCTTACTAAAGTAGAACTTCGCTAATATTTTACGAAAATTGAGCGAAAAGAGGAAGGAATAGGGCTACACATAAAGTTTATGTGGTATTTAGGGTTAATCTAGGTTCCTACAGAAATACTTGCCGATATTACAAAAATTCTATCTCATACTCGTTACACAATAAGACATTTATCATTTAAAAATAATACGCAACCAAACCCCCTAGCAAAAGCTGAAAAGTAATACCTTGTACCAAAAGGTTATATCAGCAACTGAGTGGATAAATACTGTCAGTCAAAGTGAAGAAGATTGATAATATTCAGACGTCACAATATCTTCTAACATTCGCAAAAAAATGTGAAGCAACGATATAACACCACAGAGAACATCTTAGTAAAACCAAGATAGAAATATATTATTTTGAAATGACAAAAGACACAGACAAAGACAAAGACAGTAACACGATAAGTACAAGACAGAACTTGTAAAAGTTCTATAATGTCCATTACAAAGCGTTAATCTCTATAGAGAAGAATAAGCTAGAAACTCAATGGACACTGTTAAATCGAAATATTATTACAGTATTTGTTACATCATTCATTTTTAAAGAAAGAAAAAGAAAAGGTTTTTTATTAGACTCACACGGGACATAACTACAACATAAAACGAATAAAATAATACAATCAACAAATCTGGTGCAACATGAGGCTTAAAGGCACATAATAACGATGAGCAATGACATACACGTTAAGTGTCCAGAGTAAAAGGATACAAAAATAAAATAAACTTAACGACAATGGTATGAATTTATTTAATGACAACCCAGTATAAGATGATCCCTCTTAAAACGACGAGCCTATAGATGTCAGACCAGCGGCTTGATGTCTCGCCATACATAAGTAAAATACCCAAGGTCTATGGCACCCACCGGGATCATCAGTTAAAATTAGAGTGAAATACATTAGTTAGAGCACATTCATTTGCCACAGGTGCTGTTAAAACTTGATGGAAACATACAATTTAGTTACAGGCAATGTAGTAAAACTCTATTCATTTTATGTTGGACAAAAAGTGTATGTTTATTCTGCTTTTGACGAAATATATTATCATATAACCTCATTAAAACATCAAACATGGCAACCATAAATTATACATATATAAATGGTGAGAATTCTTCGAAAACGACTGAAGTGTTATAATGGCACCAAAGGGTGTACAAACAACAACATGAAAACATATAATAGAAGTGAAAGCCAGAGAAATCAATTAGCCGAATCATAGTGACCACTCCCGACATTGAAAAATATGTTTACACAAACAGGTTTAAACTGAAGAGGTTGTTCGTTTGTTTCAATAAACAATAAGGGTCTTGGGTAGTGGAAAGGGTAGAAAAGCTGAAAGGCCACCTTAAAATAAGAAGGAGAAAATTTCGACAATGGAGTGAATGCCTATACAAAATAGTGGTTTAATTCAGGCTGTGCAACTTTTTTTTTTTTTTTTAAACAGAAGGAATAAAATGACAGTAATAAAAACGTATACAAAAACACGTGCCTTTGAATCAATAAATTGTGTCGCGAACGGCACTTGCTTCAACAATATCTATATTGTGTTTTCGTCTACAACAATAATATCCTGCGTATCGTTCAAAACATTCAATTGTACTTCAGTAATTATTCTGTTGTCTTCTGTTAGGCTTTCAAATATGTATGTAACACCCAGTCTGCCGCCGGCTAGTGGCTATTTCGGGCGTGGAAAAATGTATTACGTTATTCATGTTACGACTAGGAAATGAAAATTTAGTTATTTACATTTCTATCATCGTAAAAGATTATGGAGTTAGGGAGACGTATTTAATTTAATTGTAAATATTCAAGACTTCGAGACAGTACATTTGTTTTGAGAAAAAATGGGTAGGCTTCTCGTACCGCCAAGTATTTTCCAATACTACGAACAGTTGATGGCAAGTTTCAAGGCCAAGTGAGTACACGTGTACCGTTGTACGTCATTCGCCACAAAACCTCTGATTACTTCGTCGAAGTAACTTGTTAACCATACCATTACATTTATGAGATTATTATCAAGTTTTTTTCACAGTCATGGCGTTTGGCAGGTAGAGTATATTTATTGCTGTCTTCAATCATGGAATTATTTACTGAATTTTCACATTTTTAATTAACCAGCTAGTTGGGGTTGCAGAAGACCGAGAAGGATATTTTCATGTCTTGGATGAAAAGAAAAACCATAGCAAAGGGTTACCCATAATATCTAAAGGAAAAACCATAGTAAAACATCTCACTCATACCACGTTTGAAATTCAATGAAACTGTCGAGAGCAAGTACGTGAGTAGTATTCATAACACGAAGCAAAGGTGACACGTTAGAGAGATTGAAAAACGACTGCGATCAATCAATTTTTATGATGCTCTTCTGTTATCATGGGAGTCCGTTATTCGGACTTTTATTGCTTTACTAGCTGTGCCCGCGACTTCGTTCGCGTGGATGTCGTAATTGAACAATGTATTTTTTAGTTCTAAGCGCTTAATTCAGGCCACGTTCTTCATAATTAAACCCTGTATTTAGAATTGTCGTAGAATTATCAAAAATATTTGACACTTCTATTCCAGGTTTATGTAGGAGTGTTTTCCTAATGCCCGCTCTATGCACTCTACTCCACTGCACTCCCCTCCGCTCCATTCCAGTCCATTCCAGTCCATTCCAGTCCATTCCAGTCCATTCCAGTCCATTCCAGTCCATTCCAGTCCATTCCAGTCCATTCCAGTCCATTCCAGTCCATTCCAGTCCATTCCAGTCCATTCCAGTCCATTCCAGTCCATTCCAGTCCATTCCAGTCCATTCCAGTCCATTCCAGTCCATTCCAGTCCATTCCAGTCCATTCCAGTCCATTCCAGTCCATTCCAGTCCATTCCAGTCCATTCCAGTCCATTCCAGTCCATTCCAGTCCATTCCAGTCCATTCCAGTCCATTCCAGTCCATTCCAGTCCATTCCAGTCCATTCCAGTCCATTCCAGTCCATTCCAGTCCATTCCAGTCCATTCCAGTCCATTCCAGTCCATTCCAGTCCATTCCAGTCCATTCCAGTCCATTCCAGTCCATTCCAGTCCATTCCAGTCCATTCCAGTCCATTCCAGTCCATTCCAGTCCATTCCAGTCCATTCCAGTCCATTCCAGTCCATTCCAGTCCATTCCAGTCCATTCCAGTCCATTCCAGTCCATTCCAGTCCATTCCAGTCCATTCCAGTCCATTCCAGTCCATTCCAGTCCATTCCAGTCCATTCCAGTCCATTCCAGTCCATTCCAGTCCATTCCAGTTATTTGAATAATGTAGTTTTTCTATTCGAAGTTAAATCGCGCGACTGACGTACGAAATCAATGTGTGAGACCAATGTGCACCCGTAATTTTACTTCTGAAACACTTTAAATTCAAATATCTTTTGATAGACTGAACCGATTCCAATGAAACAAAAACTAAATTCCTCTTCAAGTTACGCTTAATCGTTGTGTATAAAAGTTATCTACATTAATTTCGTACATTTTACGTGATACCTGGACAAATACACAGACAAACAGACAAACAGATAAACAGACAAACAGACAAAAATTCTAAAAATGCTAGAAATGGGTTCTATTGGTTGTCCTTTAATACCCTGGCTATATTTTTTGAGTTTTTATTTAATGTACAAAAATAAAATTTCTACAGTTTTATTATATGTATAGAATAGATATAGATAGATATAGATTGTGTGGGCAAGGCTGTTATATTGCTACACTGAAGATTCACACATCTATAACCATTTTAACCAAAAAATATTGAAAAGGATCGTCTTAGAATATTTTCATCGGAATCCTTGTCTTAATTTTTTTCTGTGTGTATATAACTTCATTTTATGTGTTGTGAAAATGCACTGAGAATTCATCATCAAATTCACCTCTAAAAAGGGACCATACTAAGTTTTACATAATTTTGAAATTCTTTTCTCGTTGCAGGAATTGGGCTATTATACTTATCGTTATCAAATAGATGTAAGCAAATTTTTAACTTGTTTTATCTAGTGTCGCTATGTAATTATCAGATTTAAAACTTTAAGTCCGCATGCAAAACCAGTTATCAAAAGTCAATATTTTTTTTTTTTTACGAGAAATAACTCGTTTTCAATACTGGTAACAAAAACAAAAGTTTTTGCTTCGATATCCGGTATTCAGAAGGTCACATAAAACTTAAATTAAGACTATAAAGACTATATAGGATTTGCTTACTTTTTCAGTCATTACTTAGACGCGATGCACAAAAAAATTACAAGTTCAAAGTTATATATGAAGCAAACCATGTGGTGTTAGAGGAAGACGATGGTGACGTAGATAACAAGGGCGTAACGATTTAGAATGTCTCGTGTCGTACGTGGACGGCATAGAGAAGAAGATTGCCTGTTTTTATCCCTTATTGTCTTAATAGACGACACTACCTATTTAGCAAAGGACTATCTGATAAAAGAAACACAAAAAAATCACTGTGTGATTTGATGTAATGAATTGATAGGTATTTTCTTTAAATTCATTTAAACAAGAATTAATTTAAATAAGAATGTTCTATCTGTTATGGACTGTCTCTCTTTCCCTCAAATGTACAAATAAAATTGGAAAATTGACTTTCATAACCAACACTATAGAAAGGTACAAAATTCCGTGTCTCTTCTTCTTCTAATAAATCGTGCCTAAAATTCAGCCTAGCTCCAATATGCTAACAACCAAAATTGTTTTTGTGCATTAATCCTGTCAGCTTTACCATTTTCTAATATGTCATGGCCCAAAGTCATGTTAACATGGGAACTGATCTAAAGATCATTGCCCTAGTGGACTTAGGCATCAATGATAGCATGAGATACTACAAAAAATTAGCTTTTAACACCTGCGTGAAATACGTACATATATACAAAGAAAAGAATAGGTAAACAGCTGTGTTTTACAGGATTAGACTGATAAATTACCTTTTGCAATTAATTTATGATGATAACATGTAGATTGTAGATGCCTATGATGACACTTGCTATGATTTTAATCATACAATTCGTCGTAGCGACGATAGAAACAAAATCGAGAAATTATAGAAAATTAGATATTACTTACCTGTTGAAAAATTTAACATTTCCTTCAGTTACAATAACAATAAAATATTAGCCCCAAATTCTGTTGTTACGTAAATCAAAATTGACAAAGATTTTGGAATTAGAAGAAGAAAAGAGAAGGTTTTGGAATTCAGTATACGTTACGCCTTGATATAATTTTAGTCAGTTATGACGTCACAAGGACTGACTATCTACTCCGAGTTTTGATTCGTTTTATATTTATCAATAATGATTGACTTTGAAAACTAAAAGGCGTGTGATTAAAAATAAAGGAAGACCAAATAAAAAATATAATATCTTCGAACGATGAACAGCAAAGTATGCAGAAGAAAAACGCTGCATTGTAATAAGTGCAGGATCTAGTGAAATAAAAAACAACGACTACACTGAATAAAGAGCTGTAAAACATTCCATAATGAGTTAGAAATGAACTTGTGTATTCGATGAAACTGATAGTCAATTCGACTGATTGGTCAATAACTCCAACCAGGCAGTTAATTCAATTGCGTTTACAACTACCCACACAGTTTTCATACGTGGGCTTCGCTAACCAAATAGTGGATGTGGATGTTTTATTTTAATCTTTCACAGTATTTTACCATCAAATGCATTACTGTGTGGAACGAATATTTATCTATTCCATATTGAAAATTTGTATGAAATGCTGTTTTGCAAATTTTACCAGTAGGTATGACGGCCAACTATTCAGTACTCAAATTTGAGTGAACCTGATATAGGTATATTTCTTGCTAACCCTTTAGGGGACAACAGTCAATTTTTAAATTTAATTTGTGTTAATTTTACACCACGATTTTCATACCATTAAACCAGCTGTTTCAATATCAATTCACTGAGATTATAAGTACCTAGACTTCTAGCATCATGAAAATGAAAATTTCAGAAAAACTAATGACGTCTCAAAACTTTTAAAATGTTCTTCCAATTAGGCTTAGAAACACTCTGTTCTAGCGAATGACGCTCATTCTTTGTTTTGTAGGCTTGTAGCGTCATCGTCAGGAGTAGGGGAGGCTTCTAAGAGAGGCATGAAAAGCATTCTTCATAATCACTACGACGTAGACAGACTTTTGCATTATCAAAATAAAAATATGAATGTTTTCGTTTTAGAACTTTAAAATCATAAGTCCGTATAATCATAACTTACTAAACAAAAGTAGAAGAGGATAGAAAACATGAATTTAAAACCTGTTTGATAACAAGATTGTGATCATTGATATCTTGTTCTCGTTTGATTTTATTACCTACTTAAAGATTGATTATGATTTCACCTACACAATTAAAATCGCCATCACCATAAACGATTGAATTAATACGAGTTTACAATCATCAACAGCAAAATTAACGGTAGTCTAATGAAAATCGTGTTTACCAGAATCGATAAAAGTAAATGAACGACTGTGTCAGTAGGTAGCAAGATAACGTTATCGTTCACAGCCTTTCTTTGTTTAAAATCTGATAAAGGCACTAATTACTAAAGGTCGAAGATGATTAACCTGATTTATCTTCCTGAGAGCGTCTCTCTTAATGGAAATTCGATTAAGAAAAATGCTGAGAACTGAATTATGGTTAATGAGCTTAACAGGTGAAAGGCTCTTCTATTTTCATACTGTCAATAACGATTTCCAATGAAAATAGTGTTAAGATCAGGATGTGTCTCGATACTAGGGGTATTTGAAATAAGGGGATCAAAGGCATATCTTTCAAATGACAGTTTCATTCAAGACAAAACGTGATAAATTTTACCAGAACGGTTGATTGTTAACGAATATAATGTTGCTATTAATATTAAATGATGCTGTAAGAAAAATATCAAACAATCAACTGATTATGCTACACATAACAATGAGTTACGTAAGAATGTGTTAGATAATGAATATGTCTGATTTAACAATTTACATTATGATGATACTAAATGAGACAGTTTTGTTGGTGTTAAACCAATTATAGAAGATACAATAGATAGAAATGAACAAAACCCATTACTAGACAATAAAAAAGAAGCTAAAGAAACCTTCTTTAATAATAACAACGTATTAATACAAACTAACAAGACAGAAGTTGGTATTGCAATAAAAGGTAACTTTAAAACGATTCCATTCAGTATTCACGACAATTCAGTCGTTTCCCCTCCTGAACAGCTTACTGAACTAAAATGCTGTTAGCATTTCACGAATAGTTGGAAGGCACTACAATAACTTTAAGCAGACCTGGTTCTAGACAGTTTGAAAAGTATACTCAAATGTTTCTCTGTCTGGAGTGTCTAAAATGTAAATATTCAGTTTATAAATTCTTTTCACGTGTTTGATCTCGATTCTAAATTAGACTGTCCTTGCATTTCTTTTAGTTGTTTATGAGCTAAGTTTAAACTGTTTCTTTAAAAGAGATTTTTTGAATGTATTATACCATTTGAATGATGCAATTTTTGTCATTATATTCTTAGTTTCCTTACTCGAACATTATCTCTCAGAGACATCAATTTATTGTGTCTTGACGACCTTCAAATATTTTAAATACATGTTTTTTGTAGCAGACGTTATAAGTTTCTATAAAAAGAACGTGTGGCACAGTTATCAGATCTCGTTCTTTATAAAGACTATTAATGTTGACAAATAAACGAGTGTAAAATAAATTATTTTGTTTAAAAATATCATCATGATAAACTTTCCAAGCGTATGAGTTTAATAATTACTTAAAATGATTGATCGTTATACTTCGCAGAACTGGGCTTGCAAGCCATTTCAACCTATTTATAATTTTCCAGCAATTTCTATTAACAATCACCTTAACAATTGCTTGTGAAACTTGAGTTATTTTGATAAAGAAAACATTCAATTAAAGTATTCTTAAATACACATCCGATTCAACACAGTTGTTAATGTTATTTGTTAAAAACATTATAATGCCACAATATAGAAAAAAACATTTTATTTTTATCACCATACTTACTCATTCGTATGAATATACAATACTGAAATAATTAAAACCTGATATCTAAGTTCGCTGACATTAACAAAAAACCGGTATTTCTAAAACACGATTGTCATTGTCGGATATTTTAAGAAACTAGACATCTTAAATATCAAAGTAACGAAGCCACTATCGATTGCTCACAAACATAGTGACCCATATTTCAACAATATTGCTCGGTCACTCCTAATATTTTCTTCGATTCACTGCATTGGAGTAAACAACACGAAAATGGGAAACTAGGAAAATTCTCTCTAATGTTCTAAAAGTGAAAGATTTTGACAAAAATAGTACAGAGCTTGGGACAAGGCTATTAAGAAAAGGAAGAGCAAGCAAAATCGAAATTAGAAGCATAGTAAGGCAAGTGCCTTTTTTTTGCGTGGTAAAATCATCAAATGAGTCCTCCCTGGTCCCTGGTCCCTAATGTCAGACTTGTACTGACTGAAATCTACGGTGTCCTTCAATAGCCTTTTATGTTCCGGAATCACGGTGATGGAAATAAGTCCCGCGACCCCGGCAGGAAGGCAAGTGCCTTACCTAATAATTTAGGCAAGATCGATAGGAACTTTTGGACACAAGCCAATACGTAGGTATATTAGCATAAAAACAATGCCGGCGGACAGTTATTGTACCCAAATAGTAACCGAGTACAATTTAGGTGCATGCGTATTGAGGAAATAAATATAAATGCAAAGAGCGAAAGTTGTCTCTGTATCTCTGCTATTTTTACACATGGCAGTTGAAACGGAACTTGCAAAAGTGGTAGACCTTAAAATAGGACAATTTTATTCCTATGAGAGAGTACTCGTGACAGAATTCCTTGAATAACTTGCACGGCAAAGTCACGGGCAAATTCTCAAAATTCTACGTACAATTTGACATTTACAACCAATTTGTATTCAATTAATTCTCTGTACAAATCTTATATTTCAAGAACAATTACAATAACTACAAATTGAACGTAATTTGACGTAGGCGACCTGAGTAGGATCAAATAATTATAAGCTTACGTAACCCGAAATACTCATATCACGCACAAATACTTGGAAATGTAATAATTAATTCAAACCTATTACGTATTTACATTTACCGTTAAACGTACTCATGACACTAAGAAACAGTAAGTAATACTGTTACCCGAATCCCCAGAAGTATAATAAGCCAGAGTTTCTGCACGAAGTTAATTTCTTAAGAATCCTATGAGCCGAACTACATTGTTGAATATTACAGAGTTATATTAGCTCACGTTCCATCCCTGGTTTTGTGAGCGAAGGAGAAATAGGATTACTTATTTTAAACAAAATACGTGGAACAACACATTTTGGATTATGTCATAGAGTATTACTCAATTACACTACCCATTTTACGTTAGAAATCGTTGGTAATGTTTTTTAGCTTGAAAATAGCTAATCAATTTTCAGTTATAAGCTTAATTTTTTAATAAATTCTTAATAAAATCTCAATGTAAATTCCGAGAATAAGTTTTGGAAGGCGCTCAGATCACAACACTACAACTTATAAGACAGTACTTGCTACTTTAGAACATAAAGAACCAACCTCAAACGAAATAAGAGGGAATTGCACAGCAGAAGAATATGCAACTTTAAACTATTTTAATGAGAGCCCTTTTTATTATTTTAATGATATTAATGCTAAGATTTCACTTCACTTGCCGTTATGTTCATACACGGTAAATTCCAAAATCAAATCTTTTTTTTTTCTTTTACATACTGAAGTGTACACGTATACTACAAAACAAAATTAAAGTACCAGCTTTACTTTCTTGCAATCAGAAAATCAATTCACGATTGTTGTAATTATCATCATTACAAAGTAACAGTAGATACTACCTAATCAAAATAATCCCCATTCCAACACATGTAGATAGACGATATGATAACTCGGTCACTATTTTGTATTTGCATACGATAAAATGAAAGCATTTAATAAAATATTGACAATATATGTTTTAATCAGACCATGAAATTAAAAAAAAACCCGTCCACATATTTATTATTATTTCTATTTACGATACTCATCCAAGATAATATTTTATGTCTTTATGAACGAAACTAAATTCAAAAGGAGTAATTATAGTTATTCGTCAGTCAAGAACAATCATTTTTAACCTTCAAACTACGACCTCTATGTGTCATTGCTCCTAACTGAACAAACGACACCGTTGCTAAAAAGCTAAATACACAGTTGAATACTCAAAACGAAGGCATTTTGCCGTTAACTTTCATGAAACACAATAGGTAAACAATTTGCCCCTCTCACATTTATTCAGTTCAACTTACAAGGTTTCAGTTAAAAATAAACAACGGAAATTTTGAAATAACCAATGAAACACATTTTTGTAAAGTTCCTTTCTAAACGTAAACCACAATTGACAAAGAAAACATTGTAAAGCCGCTGAACGATAAATGAAAAAGTAACAGAGCTACAGATTTTATAGACGAAATTAACATAGGAGCACGTGAAGCAAAAAAATCCAATGAAACTACAGTAATGCTATTTGTAGTTGACATGATAAAGAATTTGTAGAAACGAAATACACCAATCTACACAAACAGCAAACGTTACAAGAAACAGCAATGCATTTCTGGAACGTTCTGCTCGTAAATCAATGACAGATTCTGCAGCTTGAAAAAAACCCCCTAACACCCAAACTATTCAAATCGAATGCTAAACCGATCTAAGCTTTAAGTAATATCTTACTCTACGTCACGACCGGTGCACCTATTAATTTTCAAATTTGATCCCTTTTAAATAGGTACATTACGTTCAATTTTAGTTTTGTGTCTTCTGTAAAGGAAGTTTATGTTCATCGACTACTTCAATTTTAATTTTATTCCCACGGTGAGCTACTAAAACAAAATTTAAATCTTTTACTGTTCTTTAAATTAATTCTAATTGTTTCTTTATTATATCGTAACTCTTTTCATTGAACTACAGCAGAAAATCAACTAGGACAATGCCACAATTACTTTAGTGAAGAGGCTTAAGAGCTCGGTTTCGAACTAAAAAACAATTTAGGCCAGCGTCAGCAGCCATTGAACCGACTTCTCTATTTACTCTACCAAAATTCGTTTCATCTTAACCGAATTCGATTGATTCAATAATTTCCGTATCTTGTTCCGAGGTTCTTGAACGAAAGTGTAGTTAAAGATCGACTCCCGAGGCTTCTGTGGTTCATTGAACGCAGATAATATTTGGTCTACTTGTGCGGCTTATGGCTTAAGCGCGAGGTAATTCCTAGTTGAGGAATTAATGCTATTTGTCTAGGCTTATCTTATGCCTTAGATAAAGTTGTTGTGAATCTGACTCGAATCTTTGTCTTTGAGATTATTATAATGTATGTCTGTTTTGAGGAGCCGCCCTTTGCTTAGGTAGTAGGTACCACCGATGCCCTCAAGAATATGATTATGACTTTAGGAGGTTGAGGCTCTGGCTTCGTACACAATATCGATTTAGACAATAAAGTTCTTATAATTTCAGCTAAGTTTGAAGATTGTTCAAGTTTATTGTTAACCAAAGTTTTACTCTCAACATATTAGGCTTTCGTAGTTAGAAACTAAAATTGTTTGTGTTACTAAGTTTCATAATTAGTAACGGCACTTGTTGTGTTTATGATTTTGAATTTCAAACAGTTTTCATTTTCATGCTTATATTTTATAGATTTATTATAGTTTGGTTCTTTTCCAGGGTGACCTGAGTAAATAGGACCTGTACAAATGTGACAATTGAAATAGCCGAGCCCGTAAAGGATGACAATAGTGTACGAGGCTGTAATTACATCGATAAGGAAGCGCTAATATGGAAAGTACAAACACTGAGTTGAAGGTGAAAGAGATTTTAATTACATATATTTAAGATTCAAAATATGATTGAATTTAAATTACAGGATTGTCTCTGTCGTGATTAATTTTCGATAAATTGTTAACACACATATTTATTCTACCAAAAATGAACAGCGCCAAAGTTCCGTGAAGTAATTTCGAAACGAAACCAAACGCAAATATTTTCATTCTGGAACTTTCGTGGGCGATGATGGAGACAATGTCAACTTTCCAGTTGAGAAAGTTTCATATAGGTACTTAATGTATAAAATACATATGAAATCAAAGTAATCAGTTTCTTCCCCCACGCGTGTGATAAGAACAAACTGAAGAAATTATAATTGAACATTTTATAAAGTTTTTTTTTTTAATTAAATCTTCATCTGCCTTCGAGGTCAGCTTTCAGTCTAACCAAAGCAGCAGAATACAATAGATAGTCAAACGCTATCGCATACTGATATCCCTCGGTAAGACAGGTAGTTTTTAAAACACTACATCATCTGCCTAGCCTTTTCCCAACTATATCGGGGTCGGCTTCCAGTCGAACCAGATTCAGCTGGATATCAGTATTCTACATGGAGTGACTGCCTGTCGGACCTCCACAACCCAGTAACTAGGTAATACCATGCCCCATGGTAAGACTGGTTGTCAGACTTTAGAGCTTCTGACTAACAGTAACGACTGTCAATGATCTACAAATGACAGCCGGGACCAACGGCTTTACGTGCTTTCCGAGGCACGGAGGAAACTCGCTATGAAAGATCCACAGACCAACCTAGGCAAGCGCGGCTTAACCCGGAAGATCGGCCTGTGCGGCTGTAATTATTTAGCCACGAGCTCCTCTTTCTTGCTTTTTTCTTTGTTTTTAAAACACTACACGAGGGTAATATTCTTAATATCCGTTCATACCATGTTCTATTACGAGAGTATGTTGAGCAAGTGGCTCCCCCTGGAAACGTTTTATTACCTAACCTACTTGCATACATTGGCGCGGGAGAATTAACTACTACATTTTAACACACGGTTACTCCCACAGAACTAAATTAGCAAGAAGTATCTACATGTTTGCTGAGGAAAGGCAAGGTAAAAGCAATTTATACCAAGCTGTGGAAAAATCCCATAAAACAAGAACACGATGAAATGTGGGTGTAGACTTCTGTCTAACACTTCTGGAATTACAAGCATGATTTTATATAGCATAATAAGCATGAATGTTCCCACTGTTGGGTCACAAGCCTCCTCTCTGGGAGAAGGAGGAGGCTACAATGCACGCGTGTCTAATGCGGATTGGTAGAACATGCCGGTTTCCAGACGTTATTTTTCGTCACCGTTTTGAGAGCAGTGGTAATGAAAAAGGTTCGAAACTACGACTCATAAGGCGGAGCTGTTACCATTAGGCTAGCAACGACGTTATGTATAAACTACTATTGAAGAAAGTAAACCTCAGACTCTAGTAAAAGATGTATTTTCAGCGTGATTTAGGCCATTTTGTTCAGAGAGACATTAAATAGCTTTTACTCCAGTTACGAACGACATAAAACGGAGCGATGACGCAAACGAAATGGTGTTAAGAAAAATCAACATTACTTCGAATTTGTTAACACGTGTGCTAAAAAGACAACGATGAAGCTGTCTTAAAAACATCAGTTTTTTTAAGAAAAACTGTTTTTTTTTTGGAAAGTCTGCACTCGGTGTACAGTTTTGAGTTTATGCTTTGAGTGGGCGCATACGTACCGATTTTTCGATATTTATTTCGACATGATACCGAGTTTTTCAAAATGATACCTAAAGAAGAAAATAATTTACACCGCCATTTCAGAAAAAATAATCCTTCTGATTTATACCCGTACCTATAGTCATTTCTGTTCCACTAATTACTAGCACATAAAATATTTTCAAGACCACTGAATTCAAACAAAATTGTTTTAGCTAAAGTAGCACAACGGATATCAAAACAGCCCACTGCTAATAATCAATAGATAATAAAGACCTACCTGCACCCAAGTTGCTCCTAAATTAAACATAACACAGTATTTTGAATCACAACCACGTCCGCCACTAGCGGGACATCAGCACTAATTAAAACAATTGATTAAATATCGATAAGTGCTAATTAATTAGTTAATCTAAGAACCCGCTTAGCAACTATCTTTAATCTTTTGATAAGAATTCACGTCAGACTGGATTATGGATGGGGAAATGTGTATTGTCCATTGAGGATTAAGGATTTACTGCGTGATGAGATTTGAAATTCTAAAGTTGTACAAAAAACGATAGTTATTGTTGCAAGTAGGTTTAAAAAAGCTCTTTTACTTGTCGTCTTTTTACAAACTAGATGAGGACAGTGTTACGTACCTGACTACTTAAAAGAAACAGCCGAAACAAACTCAGAGGCGTCTATTAAAGAATGACTCAACAGTCGTAACTAAATGATCTGAAATACCAGAAAAATAAACAAAAAAGTGTTAAAGGTATTTTTGAAAGTTTCTCATTTATGGTAACAGACCATAAATGAGAAACTTTCAAAAATACCTTTTTTCTTAGCGTAGTAAAATCATCAAAAATGAGTCCTCCCACCCAGGGCAGGGCAGGAGGGACTGTCAGACTTATACTAACTAATATCCACAGTGTCCTTCAATAGCGCTTTACGTTCCGCGGTCACGGTATTCGTTAGTCCCGCGACCCCTGGTCGAAAATACCCTGCGACAATATCCAATTCCAATTCGCTGGCAACATATTTAAGCTTACCAACATAATCTTCATCAAAATCCACCACAGCTCAGCCAAGTGTAATTTCAAGTAATGTTCTAACACTATCTCTAAGATAGATCCGTCTGGGAATATGAGGCAAGTAAATAGTTACTATGTACTTCGAAATTGAGGACGGCGGTAACACCTGGCTCAACATCCAGTGCCAAGCATTGATTACACATATTGGCAATCGTGAATGCGATGTACCTATGAGATTAGGGAGTTTAGAATTCTAAATGTAATTACTTAAGCTCACGGGTGGTTGCCTAGTTAGTGTAGCGAGCATTAGGTTCTGGGTTCAATTCCCAGTTCAGGCTAAGAGTTAATGGATTTTCCATCTGGAGTAAAGTTCGCCAGTAGCCGCCACGGAAGCCGGATTTATGCCCGTTTGATAACAATAAAATCGCCCTTTAATTATCAAATATTTACTTGACCAGTATTTTCTCTTTTGCTACGCAACCCACAACAGACGAGGTTATGGCGCTTTTAAACTTCTCAATAGTCACTTTTCGGTATCTATGTTAATAATAGTTCTTGTTTCACGAGACCGAGTTTTGATGTGACATCTTTGTTAATCTACTTCTTCTTCTTTTAAATAAAAATCAATTGCTGTTCGTTAGTCTCAATAAAACTCGAGAACGGCTGGACCGATTTGGCTGATTTAGGTTTTGAATTATTTTGGGAAATCCAGGGAAGGTTTAGAAGGTGTGTACCTAAATATTGCAGTACGAAGTTTGCCGGCTCAGCTAGTAATATTATATTTCAAAACTGTAACTGATGTACTAATTAGATTTACAATTAATTAATGCTGCCATCATGTCTATTATGATGGATTAAAACTTACTCGTATCTAATCTTTCGGAGGTTATAGGACTATTATTTTGTTACAGAAGCTAGAATATAATTTGTAATCACTTAGGCAAACTTGGAAGAATTTATAATTACTCAAAGTTGAAAACAGAAAACAATCTAGAAATTATGCTAATGGATAACCATAAATAAGTAGAAGATAGATACGAGCTAACAATTTAGTGTTCAGTCAGTGACACTGACAAATGACTTATAGTTATAATGTTGTGTATTGAATATTAATAATAACTGCATTTGCACGAAATGAATGTCATGGTCGTAGTTGTCTAAGAAGACAATAGTTTTAAACAAGTATAAATTAATACTAATTTGGGACCTTCAAATCATAAGCGCGGACGCTGACACCCTTATTTTGTTTGGGTATAATCGAATCTGTCGCTCTGTATGGAGCGGGATTGTGAGACTCTTACTGACAAAAAAAACAACTTTGCTCCTTCAATTGGCCTTTGCATTCCAGGGATGAAGTATCCTTTATAGACAACCGGAGACTCCGGAGACTCCAAAATTAAAATGGCTTTTCCATAGGCCTCTACCTAGCCTGGAGACAAGGATGAGGCCTAATATGAAGTGCGTTCACTCAAAAGAAACTGTGGGGGCTGGGGAAAATCTATTGAAGTTCACAGATCGTTTTCGTTTGTTTCGTTCGTTATCGATTAGCAGTTTTTAATAGATTATCAACTTTACGCGCTGGGGTATAAAGTTGAAAATGTATTGGTGACTGATGAACGATAACGATTGTCGTTTACTGTCGAATGCTGTTTGACTAAGGCCCCTGGAACTCCTGCGCACCGACGCGACGGAACATGATATTCTAATTTATATTATCTCTTTTCCCTAATTGCTGTTTAGTGTTTAGATAACTATTTCTTGATTGCACAATAGAAGGTAATATAAATAAAGTGTATTAAGAATTCATATCGAGTATACTAATTGGTCTCTATCAAATGTTGATTCAGTTAACAAAGACAATATCACAAATACTCGTAACGAGAACAGAATTTAAATTGCGACCTTCCCACGCTCTAAATTAAAAATATAATTATTTTCACATAACATCACGCCTGTTATCTCTTATAGGTAAGCCAGAGGTGTACTAATACTTAATATTCTCCCATTTTACCGCTTATAAAGTAACTAATAAAGTAGGGATCATTGCTATCAACTGTGGATGCTACATGAAATGGAATGAAATAAATATAGAAAAACCCTTTTATCAAAACGGAAATCGAATACAGAGCCTCTTGCTAAGCCCTCGGATTAGTGATCACAAAACCAATATTAGACTGTGGTGATACAAATCTTTCTCCGATGATAACTAATATAAATAGAGATAATAATGATAAGCAATGATTTTGCCATGACAATGGGAGATGATCGGTTTGATAAAGGTCAGGTTAACAAGTTAGATAAGATTAATAAATGTTGTTTGATCAAATTGATAACATTTTACGATCGTTTTGAATGACTCTATCGATCGCGAATCAATGAGAATTTAAGTTATTTTTTTATTAGATTTTATTTAAGATAGTTTTATTTGAGTTAATTCAGCTTCTATAATCTTAAATGTAGTTCATGTTTAAGGTAATTTTCACATGAAATGTGGCATTGAATTGATTGGTAACAATTGATACATACTCGTTATAATAAGAGATCTACTTCACCGCCTCCAATCGCGTCGTCACGCCTTCTAGTATGCGAATGGACTAAACATATTCTTTAATAGTAAACCACCCTGGCTTTTTTTCATATACCTAATTTTCTTTTATATAAACCTTGGCCAAAAACATATGGACACAATGACATTTATCTTATCAAAACTGGTCAAACAGATTTTGTTTTTCCTCTACTAACTAACCAACAACCTTATAAGTATTTTTATTATTTTAGAATGCTAACAGCATTCGATTTTTATTATTTTAGAATTTACCTATAGAGATTTATCTTTCTGGGAAAATTTATTTCATAGCTTAAATTAAATGGATAAGTTTACTACCTTATTTTAAAAGTTACCGTATCGAAGTTACGACCTACTAAAACTCTGTTATCCCCGTCTTATTCTCGTTACCCGTAGCTTGCAATTTATCGCTTGCATAACGGCTGCATTCTTCAAGCGAACCCATAATATTATTGGAAATAGGTTTTAAGAAAACAGGTATTACGGGTATAAGCACGACCTTTCATGTTTTGTTAGGTATACTAAACGTGATTGTTTTACTTTAATTTGATAGATGAAATTAGTTTCGCGTTTGTACATAAGAGTCGCTATTTCATTTTCATAAGGTACAGAGTACATACTTCAAGTAAGTACGAAGTATGGTCAAATACGTAGAATTGAGACGTTTTTATTGTTACATTGTTTAATAAAAAGGAGATGTTTTTCTGTTATTTTAAACTTGATTTGTCCACGGCCTTGTCCACCTGTATATAATTATCCCATTGCACGGAAACATTACTATCGCCATAAAAAAACCTATATAATAACTAATCCGGGTCATCTATTTGTGCGGCGTATTTCATCGATGCTAAGGGCTGTTACAACATGAAAGATAGACAAAGGCAGAATAACTTAAGTAATGCTTAAAGTCACGTGAGCAGAGCAAACAAGAATTTTGCTAACCCCATACTTTATCAACATAAGACATAAAATCTAGGTACTGAGTTACATCATCGTATATTATATACGGTTCTAAGAATAGCCTAGGTACCCCATTTCATTACATGGATAACATAAGGGGTA
This sequence comes from Agrotis ipsilon, assembly GCA_028554685.1. Lineage (NCBI taxonomy): Eukaryota > Metazoa > Arthropoda > Insecta > Lepidoptera > Noctuidae > Agrotis > Agrotis ipsilon. The sequence goes on from CM052965.1 coordinate 1,274,861, forward strand.
ACCTAGGAACTGCCTGGCGTAGCGTAGGCTTTGCGGCTTTATTAAGTTATATTGCAGAACTTTGTTGCTATGAGGCTTTGTCTTTGAAATATGGACAATCCCCTGCTTTGAGAAAGATGTGGAACTAAGAGAATGACGCAATTTTAAATTATAGAATACACTATACAGGTATTCGCGTTTCAGCAACTGTTCCTAGACCACCTATGTTTATAGCAACGATTGTATTCCCGAAATGTATTCGCCTTATCGAAATATGATAAATTAAAACAGTTCATAAAGAGTCTTAGGTTCAGTCGTGTTGAGAAAGAGCCGTGAGACATTAAAATATTATAAAGCAATCATCACTATCTGCTTAGCTTTTCTCAATAACGTTTATCACAGCTTACAATGTAACCGAATCCAATTTCATACCAGTATTTTACATAGGTACATTGGTCGTCCGACTTCCAAAACCCAATAACTGGGTACGACACCCCTTGGAAAGACTGCCTGTCAAACATTTCGGGCTTCTGAAAAACAGTAACAAGAACAAAATTCTAAATTAATAATCAAGAATGTTATCCCCGAAAACGCAGCCAGAGTTGTTCAAGTACACCCACATTTTGCCATTAAATTTGAGGTCCCATGTACTAAAAGGCGCACCCGGGCAAAATATAGTAGATTTTGAGAATGCTTAAGGAGACAACCCCAAGCTATGTTTCATAAAAAACAGAATAAAATGGACTCCACAAAAACTAAGCATACATAAGGCTCTTACATAATATAAGTGGCCTTAAAAGAAAAATGTAAGCAAGGTCGAAGCGACAGAGTGGAACGGATCACAATTTCCATAACTAAAAAACTTGGATATCTTGTTTTTAAGAGCAAGATCGTGTTCAGTGTACCTAAGGGATTCTTTTGTTATGTACAGTGCTATCTTCCTTCATGAAACGTGTTGGGCAAATCATTATATCATCAGTTCATCGTACATTATAATATGTATGTTGGAATAAGGCAGTCGCTCAATGTAAAATATGGTTTTCAGACCTTTTTACCCGATTGCGCCTAAAGGAGGGTTATGTTTGTATATTCCTTTGGTACACTGTGTACAGGGTTGGGCAGTATTTGAATTACTTGTATTTAAAATACGTAATTAAAATACAAATACGTATTTTGTATTTGTATTTCAATTACTTCCTTAAAATGTAATTTGTAATTCGTATTTCAAATACCTGACGACGAAGTATTTTGTAATTAGTATTTCAAATACATGAAGCTCAAAAATACATTTTAACAAAATACATTTAAACTTAATTTACTGTCATTGCACTCTCTGCAATGATGGTAAAGCAGCTAACTAGAGTTGGCAATACTGCACCTGTTATGTACCGACGTCAGCACATCTAGCTACCTACCACAACCTGCCAAATTTCATTAATAGATTTTGCACCGTATCACAATAATAGAAGGTTATTTTTTGATTGGTAAAAATTGACAGATTCGGGCAGGTGGACTTGCTTTTGTTTTTTTAGCGTGATAAAATCATCAAATGAGTCCTCCCACCCCGTGCAGGGCGGGAGGGACTGTCAGACTTGTACTGACCAAAATCCACGGTGTCCTTCAATAGCCCTTTATGTTCCGGGGTCACGGTGATGGAAATAAGTCCCGCGACCCCGGCAGGCTTTGGTCCTCTGTGAGGGGGTCCCATCATTTTGCTGAAAGCTCTATAAGGCGCGCGTGGAACACGATGCGCCGTCGACCTGGGCATGGTCCATCGTCGGACAGCGAGTTGCCCTTTACTCGCTGTTCGCATTCCCGCGCCTACGGTGGCCGACGTCCGACACCGTGGGCGTGTACCACTGCGGTTGGGGCGGAGGGAGGACGCTGTCCTCTCTCTCTCGCGGCCCGCCACCTCCTTCACGAGCATTACTGCTTCGCAGAAAGTGGCGACCGCTTCCCACTCCGTCTCGCCGCAGGTGGACCTGCTGCCGTCTTTACACTGTACGCTATAACTGTACGTCAAACATGGCGAATAAAAAAATGAACGTCGAATTGAGAACATTCCAAGCCATTCAGCCTATGCTGGTCTAGATTTCATATTTAGTCAAATGTAATTTGTAATTAGTATTTTGTATTTCAATTAAAAAAAGCTAAAATACAGTATTTTGTATTTTATATTTTAAATACTTTACTTAAAGGTATTTTGTATTTTATATTTTAATTACTTGCGATAATATATTTTGTAATTTGTATTTCAATTAAAGCAGAGCATGTATTTTGCCCAGCCCTGACTGTGTAGCCTAAACAGCTTGATGGTTTCTAGTGAGTTGTCGTTAGATTCGTCTTACGCTTCTAAAAGTTACTCAGTCACCTAATACTAATACAGTTATTCTGAAGGCTTCATTTTCCCTATCTCTAGTCTTACCTCGCCAGAAGAGTCATCAATTTATTTCATATCATTATGACCAAACTACAAAGGTTATGCCAATATTTTACGTGTAATACCTCCACATCTTTATTTATTGGAAAAATATTCAATGGAACGACATAAATTGTTCTTTTTTTTAAGAGCTTAGCACTAAAATATCTTTGTAAGTACTAAAAGGAGGCTTTGAAAAGATTATTTTTCCTTTCACTGTTAAAACATATGAAAAACTTCGTAAAATATTTTATTTTCGAAACATTGAGCAGATTTAACGAGAAAAATTGAATTCGTAATAAAACTAACTCAATTTGATACAAAGAAGTCCATCCAACGTATCAGAGTTTGCTACATTAGATGACTCTTTGCCCATGACCTTTCTCGTATCAACTTCCTTAGTAACACTAGAAAATCTACAACGTGTTTGCATTATTCATGGAAATGTGATAACGGCAGTCAATGAATTAACATAGTTATCTGATTTGTGGTCTTCTCTTTGTTCGTTAAAGGAAGCGATGGTATTAATATCGGCTTAGAAGTTTCCGTCTATGCCGAGGTCGAATCTATTAGGTCTCACATAATTATGGCGTAAACAGTTGATATCTAGCTTTGTGATTTATAAATCCTGTCTAAACCATGCCTTTTCTTAAAGGCAGAAATTACCTAGCGCTGCCTGATACGGTCTTTTATATAAATCCTTTCAACTCGACCAGTGCCATACTTCTGCTCTTAAGAAGATGGTTCTAATCACCCCCTTTGCCACCACAAGTAAACAACCTGAGGCGCTTTTTTTTACTTTCCATACAATATACGTCATAAATACCACTTGTACGAAATACGGTTTAATGCGTGGGATTCGTGGTGGGTTTCTGGGAGTGGGCATAGGGAATCATTAGAGATTACAAGGCTATTTTTAAAGGTCTTGCACAAATATTATGATCAAGAACTGACATCAAGCTAATGCCTTTTTTTTTTTTTTACGTGGTAAAATCATCAAATGAGACCTCCCACCCCGGGCAGGGCGAGAGGTACTGTCAGACTTGTACTGACTAAAATCTACGGTGTTCTTCAGTAGCCCTTTATGTTCCGGGGTCACGGTGATGGTATGAGTCCCGCAACCCCGGCAGGCTTTGGCCCTCTGAGAGGGGGCCCCGTCATTTTGCTGACAGCTCTTTGAGGCGCGCGTGGAACACGACGCGCCGTCGACACGGGCATGGTCTATGGTCGGGCGGCGAGTTGCCCTTTACTCGCCGCCCGCATGCCCGCGCCTACGGTGGCCGGAGATCGTCGTGCGACGTCCGACGCCGTGGGCGTCCACCACCGCGGGTGGGGCGGAGGGGGGACCTTGTCCTCTCTCTCACGCGGCCCGCCTCCTCCTTCGCGAGCATGACTGCTTCGCAGAAGGAGGCGACCGCTTCCCACTCCGTCTCGCCCCGCAGCATGGCCGCGACCAGTGCTGGGCGCGAGAGGTCTCCGCCTATCGCCGCCGTGAGGACACGTCGGTGCTCCGCCCAAGCGGGGCAATCCTGCACCGTATGCTCGACTGTGTCCTCCGGGCGATCTTCGCAGTGGTGACACCCAGGCGTTTCTTCCTTTCTCATAAGACACAGGTACCTCCCGAAACATCCGTGTCCGGTGAGGACCTGCGTCACGCGGAAGGTTAGGACGCCGTGACGTCTCTCCAGCCACTCCTCAAACAGGGGTCTTATCGCCGCTATTGCGGCGTGCCCGGCCGTCGGTCGCGACAGTCGTGCCCTCCATACTGCCCTGAGATCGCGCCGGAGCTCTTCCCGCCGCGCCTCGACTTCTCGAGGCAACGGGGTTACGCCCCGGCGCTGCGCCTCCACGCGCCATTCTAAGACGCGCTGGATGGCAGTCGCCTCCAGATCCCAGGGCAGCAATCCGGCGAGCAGGTTGGCCGATTCGCCGGGAGCTAATGCCTTAGTAACACGTACAGTTATAAGGCAGTCATCACGCGATTAATCCTGTTTTCTGTCTTTGTATTTGTCTCTCGTGCCTCTAGTCTGGTCACGTGTCGACTTTGAGATTTATGGCCCCTGTTACTGACAAAAAACCAGATCTGTTAAATCTGGGACAAAATTTATAAAAAGACACATTAACAGCTGGGTTTCTGTTTATCATTTTTATCACACATGAAAACGTCGTAAAACAAGTAATAACAATCACGAATAGATAAAAAATGGGAAGAAGTAGTTTAAATAAAAAAATTGTTCTCTTACGAATGTTATCAGATTTTTAAACAACGTTATTTACTAAAACTTTATCATCTTACTGAAAACATCTTGGATTAATCTTGGAAAATAAGTTAAAACAGTGCACAAATATTTGTTTGACACATTTTATTAAAATTATCTTATACTAGCTTTTGCCAGCTGCTTCACCCGCTAAAACTCCAAAATTATCCCACGGGAACATAAAATCGGGATAAAAACTATCCTATGTTATATATCCAGGTTATAAATAATATCTGTGTACCAAATTTTAGCCAAATCCGTTTAGTAGTTTTTGCGTGAAAGAGTAACAAACATCCATCCACACATACAAACTTTCACGTTTATAATATTAGTAGGACTGTGTACCAAATTTCAGCCAAATCCGTTCAGTAGTTTTTGCGTGAAAGAGTAACAAACATCCATCCACACATACAAACTTTCAGGTTTATAATATTAGTAGGATTATAAATCAACTAATATTATTTTTTACAAGCTTTTGACGGTTGGATTCTACAATATCAAATCCATATTGGATTAAATACAGATTTATGCTTTCATAAATTGTTGATTTTATCATCAAAATCTGTGTAATTTCAATGATATCAGCTGGTTAGTTTCCACTTGTCAAAATATGACGTCATTTATTTAACAAGTACAAAATCGATGATGTATTAGGAATTTCGAACGATTCTTTAATAGAAGTATCTGACTTGGCAGCAATTCTTGAAAACGACGGGAATTCTCTGCAAGGAAAGTACGTAAATGTTCCCACTACTGGGACACAAGCTTCCTTTGCGTAAAACAAAATAACTGAACATGAAGACTTTGGAGAGAAAGCCACAGATAACGAAATAACTTCAGTAGTTTTACTTCAGCACAATGTAGGCAAAGCTAAAGATAAGATAGTAGAAACACAAGGTGTTAGTGAACTTAACAATAAAAGGATTACAAAGATCCATGTTTACAGCTAAGACTAAGTTCTTACTGTTTATGAGACAAATGATGAATGCAATGAACTAATGACGCATGTTAAGATCATTGTTGATGAGTGAAGAATGAATCATTGATCTAATAAAACTAAGGTATTCTAAGAAATAATCAAGTCTGTGACTGCTCTAGAAAATGTAATTGGGAATGATATTGTTAAGCTTATTAACGTTTCCGAAAATTCGTTACTTGGGAAAAATTGTACAGTTTCTGTATTTATTTGAAGGTCGTTAACATTGAAAAATGTTAGCTATTCATAATTCGTGAGCAATTTATATCTACTTATTAAAGAAATAACGAAGAAAATACCCGTTTAAAAATAAAGCCTGTAATTAGCTCTGAAGGCGACTTAAAATGAACTATTCGTATCTCAGCAATTCATTTTCAAGCATACAAAGAATAATTTGAAATCTTATGAATCAAAAACTCATTGAAAAGGAATTTCGATCAAAATACCAAGATAAAAATATGAAACTTGTCGGTATTTTAATAGAGGCTGGAAACTCATATAAGTTAACAACGAGGTTGATTTAATTGGTCGTTGACACGGTCCCTTTATTTAGAAGGGTCCTAACCTTGGCCAGTCTTGCTTAATTTGTTGGACAGACCTTAGCCAAGCAAATAAAGTGGACTTCGTATTTTACAAAGCTTTAGGTAACAAAGTTAAAGTTGGTTTTGTATCTTAGAAAATAGAAGCCGCGACAATACAGCAGCTCTATTTTTAAAAGATATTCTACTGTTAGACTAAAACGAGTAACAGTTTGCTGTAACAGTATAACACAATTTTCAATACATCAATAGGAAGTGTGGAATACTGTTAGAAGGAGAGACGTTTTAGATATAGTAAGGTACAAGGACAATGCAACAGCTTTTAAGAGGATAAAGCCAGTGGGAAATACGACACTAAAACCAAATGGTCAATTGGGAATCATTCCACACACAAATCGTTTTATTCCCAAGTTACAATCAAACTCCAAGATAAAACGGTAATCCTCAATTCTCGCTAAAACAAGATGAAATTCAAAGCAGTAAATGCAAATGAAGACTGAAAATTCGTACCTATTCTGAACCAACTGAACATGAAACCCGGAATTTAAACGTATTCCATGTAAGGTTTATTACATCGGCAGTATAATGATTAAGGCAGTGTTTCAGGTAGTAGGTATATAGGTAAATTTATTGTTAGAAAACATGGCAATGCTTTAGGCAGATCGATTGCTGCAACTCTTATAACACTGGTTAGGACAACACTTGAAGGTAATTAAACAGAAATTTTGGCACAGCGATCTTAGTGGAGAATTCATGAGAAAGGACAATGGGCAAAAATGTATGGAACTTGGTCCAAGATCCTCCACTGATGACACTTACGGGAAATGAAAGCATATGGTTGTGACATCATTCTGGCAAGAGGATATCAAAATCCGTCCTGGGGTTCCTTTTTTATTTTTATAAGTGACTACCTAACCTAACCTAACCTTGCCTATCCAGACCTAACCTAACCTAACTTTTTTTGTTCGGTTGTAAATGATGCCCGACGCATACTGAACCATCTGGGAAGTCGGTTGGCTTATGTGTGACTTTTATCTACTAAAAATACCAACGAAACCTTAACTAGCTAACCTAACCTAACTTTTTTTGTTCAGCTGTAAATGATGCCCGACGCATTCTGAACCATCTGGGAAAGCGGTTGGCATAGGTGTGACTTTTATCTACTAAAAGTACCAACGAAACCTTAAATAGCTAACCTAACCTAACTTTTTTTGTTCAGCTGTAATTGATGCCCGACGCATTCTGAACCACCTGGGAAGGCGGTTGGCTTATGTGTGACTTTTATCTACTAAAAGTACCAACGAAACCTTAAATAGCTAACCTAACCTAACTTTTTTTGTTCAGCTGTAATTGATGCCCGACGCATTCTGAACCATCTGGGAAGGCGGTTGGCTTATGTGTGACTTTTATCTACTAAAAATACCAACGAAACCTTAAATAGCTAACCTAACCTAACTTTTTTTTTCAGCTGTAAATGATGCCCGACGCATTCTGAACCATCTGGGAAGGCGGTTGGCTTCTGTGTGACCTACACCCACTAAAAATACCAACGAAACCTTAAATAGCTAACCTAACCCGACTTTTTTTGTTCAGCTGTAAATGATGCCCGACGCATTCTGAACCATCTGGGAAGGCGGTTGGCTTATGTGTGACTTTTATCTACTAAAAATACCAACGAAACCTTAAATAGCTAACCTAACCTAATATCTTTTCAGCTGTAAATGATGCCCGACGCATTCTGAACCATCTGGGAAGGCGGTTGGCTTCTGTGTGACCTACACCCACTAAAAATACCAACGAAACCTTAAATAGCTAACCTAACCCGACTTTTTTTGTTCAGTTGTAAATGATGCCCGACGCATTCTGAACCATCTGGGAAGGAGGTTGGCTTATGTGTGACTTTTATCTACTAAAAATACCAACGAAACCTTAAATAGCTAACCTAACCTAACTTTTTTTGTTCAGCTGTAAATGATGCCCGACGCATACTGAACCATCTGGAAAGGCGGTTGGCCTATGTGTGACTTTGATCTACTAAAAATACCAACAAAACCTTATATAGCTAACCTTATAGCTAAACCTTTAGTAGTTCAAGAAGCAAGATTAGGTTAGGTCAGCTATTTAAGGTCTCTTTGGTATTTTTGGTAGATGTAAGTCACACATAAGCCAACCGCCTTGCCAGATGGTTCAGTATGCGTCGGGCATTATTTACAGCTGAACAAAAAAAGTTAGGTTAGGTCAGCTATTTAAGGTTTCGTTGGTATTTTTAGTGGGTGTAGGTCACACAGAAGCCAACCGCTTTCCCAGATGGTTCAAAATGCGTCGGGCATCATTTACAGCTGAACAAAAAAGTTAGGTTAGGTTAGCTATTTAAGGTTTCGTTGGTATTTTTAGTAGATAAAAGTCACATATAAGCCAATCGCCTTCCCAGATGGTTCAGTATGCGTCGGGCATCATTTACAGCTGAACAAAAAAAGTTAGGTTAGGTTAGCTATTTAAGGTTTCGTGGGTATTTTTAGTGGGTGTTGGTCTTACATAAGCCAATAACCTTTCCAGATGGTTCAGTATGCGTCGGGCATAATTTATAGCTGAACAAAAAAAGTTAGGATAGGTTAGGTATTCACTTAAACGCCAATAAAAAAAGAACCCCAGGACAGATTTTGATAATCTTTTGCCAGAATGATGTTACAACTATGTTCTTTCATTTCCCATAAGTGACATCAGTGGAGGATCTTGGACCACTTTTGCCCATTGTCATTTGCACAGCGCAAAACAAATTACATGAGCAGTGAAGGGCCAGGGCTTCAAACCCAGGCAGGTCCAATACTCTGTGCAATTTATTTCATCATAACTGCTATCAAAATGGCCAATTATTAAGTATCGTTTGAAAACCGGCATGTCCTCTAGCCAAAATTTCAAAAACATTTGCCATTTTGCAAACCAGCACTGGGAGCACGTGAGGGATTACTAACAATTAGGTACACTTTCACAGATAGGAAGCCTGTATCCCAGCAGTGGGAAAATTCTAGGCTGAATATGCATTATGCAAACAAATATTAAAGATGACTGTAAAGATAAAAGAGAATTAACATACAACGTCATAGCTGTTATCTCCAAGATTTAAGCAAAGGTTAGCGGAATGTGTGTGTACGTAACACCCACATTTTTATATAAAAATCTACTATGCTAAAAAGAGCGAACACAAAATAATAGTTTTCAGCACAAACTTTTTAGTCCACCCGTCTAAACAAACAAAAAATAATTGACCATCATTTTTATTTAAACTCGGATGTCGACTTTTAAAATCCTCGGATTTTCGTCAATTTTGCTAAAATATCAAAATAATCTGACGGTTTTTTTAATTTTTTTTTTAGTAAAAGGGGCTATTGTCAAGACGCAAGGCTATTGTTGAAAAAATCCTGAAAGAAAAAAAAAACATAGATAAGTAACCTACATTGTAATATGCCAAATATTTACACTCGGCAACGACATCGACATTGTAAGATCTACGAGGCTTGAGCTAGACAATTATTCAAAAATAGGTTAAGCCACGTAAGGTAGGCTTAACGACTTAACTGAGCTACAGTTCAGCTATGTTTCAGCCAGGTTGCTATGCCAACCCGTTTATTGCCTGAATAATGAATAGATTTGATTTATTAGTACCATCATGGAGAACCTTATGTAACTAGTAACACAAAGGATCATACTTCAACGTCTATAAAGATTAACCGTATTACCTATATCGTTTATTTTGAATAATAGGAGGTTTAAAACTGATAGAGGTTTTTGGGGATACGTCGAATATTATGAGCTACGTGTATTGAGATATAGAAGCAGAACCAGTCAGCAGTTAGATAACGTAGTAGCAGACCTGATAGAAAAAAGAGACAAACAGAGAAAGACATCGGTTTAAGTAGAAGTCAAAATCTTTGTCTAGTGGGTTTTGGATTCTTTTTAGACAAACAAAAACCGAAAGCAGACTTAATCACGTCCAAAATGATGTTGTTTATTTAAATGAGGTTGTAGTAAATAATTCATGAAAACTTTACATGTTGCCAGCATCAGACATTGTAGGCTACAGTCTTGTCATAAGAATAGAAGAAGCCACACGTTTTCAAGATCAAGTATAATGACATACAGTATTATTTCATAATACGAGTACACTATTCTTGTCCTCGTACCGTCTCATTTTCTCGGGCACGTTTGAAATAAGAAATATCTAGATTTTCTTTAGAACTTTTTGCATTCTGCACAGGAAACTAATATAAAAATTATAGATATAGCTCCAAATTTTACTGACTCTTTTAAAAAAAGAGTAATTTACTGAATAATTTGGTTAATTACATTTTTAATTTTTTCAAAAGATTCTTGTTGCTAATCTATCTTTACCATAATAACCGCTTACTTCTAAATTGTAGTTCACCTAAAGATATTCAGTCACAGTACAAAATATTTCACTTTCTCGAAAAACAAACAAATTAACACCACCTCGCGACAAGTTTACGCAATAATTCTCATTGTAGCTGACGTAATACAAACACACGAACTAGAGTCACAGTAACAATGTCGACGATCGATACTCTTTTGACTGGGCAAGAGCACGCTACCCTTACACGCAAATTCTAGTATAAAAATTCCGACCTTCGTACAAATTTGAATAGCTTCAATTTTACATTGGATTACCAATCCTTGCTTACTTGGAACACACGCAATCGTTACTGCTTATCAATAAGAACGCTTGAAATTTCTGTTGCTATGGAACAATTTCATTAATAATTCCAAAATTAATGCTTAGGGAAACTTAAATGGTATAAAATTTTCTAAGCGTAATAATGTTACTTGGATAACTTATGAAGGCAAACATACAAATGAAGATTCCAAAGTAAAAACACAAAACAAAGCTGTTAATGAAATAGAACTTTGAACATAAGGTATGAATAATGAAATTTCAAAAACAAAAGTAAAAGAAAATATAATTTCTACAACGCAATTTGAGCGCAAATGGCTGTCCGAATTAGATTACTTTTTTCATTACTTCTAGACTTTGTATTCTTATAAGGCGCTTTTACGTCGCCTTGAACAAGAGTTCGCGTGACTGGTAATTCCTTCATATTATTATACATCAATACCCAATATTATAAATACTGAAATAACTTGATATGTGGCTACCACCTTGCCACGCCGCAATGTCTGAACGGATTCAATTAAATTTAGCTTTGGTAACAACATCACAATTATCATCAGGTTTTTCCTACTACTTAAGGTCGGCTTCCAGTCTAGCCGAATGCTGCTGAATACGAGTATTTTCCACGAAGCGACTACCGATCTGTCGAGTAACTGGAAATTATACTTTATACTACACCTGGGTGGAAAGTACCTTGATACTTTATCAAATTTACGGTAGAAAGTCCGTCATTACATATCGACTAAATATGCGGGGAGAAAACGCCTCTGAGCGGGAGAGAAAAGTGTATGAAAATCCATTTCTAACGTGGTTTTTCTTTTTTAATTTTGGGTAAGACTATGCGCCAGTAACCTAAATATCAAAAGCCAAAAAGTTTTTACAGTGAGTTTTTATCTCCAAGTTCGCAAAATGACACTGGCCACTAGCTGTGTGTTGGATGATGTCGGGCTGGCAGTGCGACCCTGCGGCGGCAGGATAAACAATTTGAAAAAAGAACATGTGAAAATTGCAGACGCCATTGGCGCCATTTTCAATTTGTGTGTTGTTTGAGGATTCAGTTTTCATAGAAAGTAATTTATTTTCCTCGTAGGTGTAGTATAAAGAACTATGTATCACTCGAGAGAAAGTGCGATTCCCGATCTCGGGTATTTTAAAGTCCTCGGCTACGCCTCGTCCTTTAAACGATACCCTCGATGGTAATCGGTCACTTTCTCCTCTCGGTGAACAATGTACTATTTTGTGCCAATAAAATTTCCCGTGGTAAAATTCCAGATCTACTGATCAAAGTCGCATGCTACAGCTAGTTTCGCAACATGACTCTAAATAGAACGCACAATTGCGCTAGTTACGACCAGACGCATGACAATCAATTCCAGTTGGAAATTGACGGTCCCAATTGCTTTGATTATTGAACCGTCTGCATACAGTTTGATTGAAACGTTTGACTCTCTTAGGTTCAAGGTTCAAATAACATTTTGGGTATGCTAAATAGTGTTTGATTTGAGCATCTGCCATTCATTATTGACTCTGTTTAACGAGTAACCTCTTTAGAGTTTAATGCACTTTACTTATACCTACACGTCTATACTAATTATAATGTTTCTACTGCTGGTATACAATCTTCCTCTTTGATTGTGCTAAATCCTTTTGGGGCCAGTGTGGGTTGATAGATGGTACATGTCGCCAAATGTTTGCCAATTTCGACCTGATGTTTTCCTTAACATTCATTTTTTATAGTGAAGATAATTTAATTTTCCTCTATAAAACTGATTCTCGATTCTCGATTATTTTCGTTTTATGTTTTTTCTTTCTAAATTACAATTACGTAAGCACCCAGTATACATAACGAAGTAATTATCTTGTAACTTGACAAGATGGCGCCGTTTACCATTGTCTGTTTTATTTGCTCTCACAACTAATATTGCGTTGTCAGCCCGGAATCGAATAGATTTCCCGTTTCTATTGACATCGACTGTTTGTGTAGGAAACTAGTCAACCGATATAACTACAATGCTTTCCCTCTCTTTCTCTCTTTGTCATATTAGCAGTACAAAACCATTCATAAAATAAGATTCCTACGTCGTATCATACTCGTAGGAGCCCTTTGAAACTGCTGAAAGTTAGCTTAATTAAAACTGAAAATAGAGGGCAATAAACAAAAATAACGGCAAAATTGCATACGCTTTTCAAATGCAGTCCATCCAAAATGATTATGATGTTTCTATTAACGATATGACTAGTATAAAGTTACTTTTATCTAGCGTCTAGTCAAGGAACTCTAGGAAAGGCCTTTTTTTATCTTAGTAAAATCTTCAAATGAGTCCTCCCCCCAGGGCGAGTCGGGAGAAACTATCAGATTTGTATTGACCACGGCGACTTTCAATAGCCCTTTACTTGCCAGGGTCACAGTTACCAGTGTCCTCCGCGCGATCCTCGCAGTAGAGAAAATCAGGCGTTTTTTCCTTCCCAATCAGACACAGGAACCTCTCGAAACTTCGGTGTCCGGTGAGGACCTGCGTCATGCCGTAGATCAGGGCGTGCCATTCCTAACGAAAAGCCTAAGCCCGTCAGTTTGTCTGCCACGAGAGAATCTCCAATTTCATATCCAAGTGCCTTAACGTCCTTAATTAATCCTAAAATATTTGCACCCTGCTACTTTAGTGAAAACTCATTATTACCTCGTCAAATAGCAGTGATAATCTGAACAGCATTTATGAGGAGCCGACCCTTTCAGAAAAGCTTGGAAACTAGTCTAGTTTACGTTGATTGATTACTTTACAAACTTTCCGTTCGTACCCTACTTAATGTGGAGTTGGGTCCGATCCACAATGTTGGTATTACGGTACTAACCGTGTGTAGTTCACGTAATAGCATTTAGTGGCTTCCTAACCTAGTTTGAGGGATTATAAGTACTGTTTCGGTAACTTTACATAACATCACACCTGTACTCTGAAAGGTCAGGTAGAGGGGTGTTTATTGTTAACCTAATTATTTCTCCAGTTATTGTTTCATTGTATTAGAAGGCTTGATAGTCATGATGAATTCCACAGAAAAAGAGACTCCGTGCTCATCACTAAGAATTGCGATCACCTGATGAAGAAGACAATAAAACGGTCAGTTTGGGGCTCGCGGATAATAAATAGCTGGCCGTCCGATCAACACAAAGGGGTCGACGATGCATGATGTTCTGCTTAGCTGTCAGCAAACTGACGCAGCTCCCATACGGCCAATTGCCTGGCGGGGTCAAAGGGCTGTCTAAGCAGGTTTGCATGAGACTCTAGAACTTGAAGGGCAGGAACGGAGGGTGGGGTTTTAGTTAGTTCGGATTTGAGTCTACCTTCCATTTCCTTCAGAGCGGAACCAGTAATTTGATGATTTCCCTTATCTCGACCCTTCACTAGACGAAAAAGAAATATATCTGACCCTTATTATGTAACCACAACATTGCTATAATCATCCTCAGAGTCGAGCATGAGAAATTGTGCGATTATGGAACGTAGCCAACTTCTCAAGGTAATTTAGGTGCATTGTACTACGAATATTTGTACCTAAAGTACTAGGTGTCTCGTGAGACACCTGAACATACATTATGTGACTGTGATGTCATGTCATTCTGAATATTATAATGGCTAATTATCGGCACTTTGTTATGACAGATGATTTTATTATGTAGGTCAGACAATATATTGCCTTATTTCCGTTTTTCTGAGATCAGAAGTAATAACTATGCATTAAGAATAGTCCAATTAAGAAGGAATCCAATCAAAAAGCCCTTTTAAAATTTTCTCATCAGACGCAGATGGCAGAGTGCCCAAAACTTTGGCACCATTGTAAGCTTGGTTTACCCCGCTGTAGAAAAGAAATCTATCCATCCAAGTCTAGGTATTAAGCCATTGGAATCTAGACTTAAAACAACTGATCTTAGGATAATATTTTGATACAACTATGTTGCTCGTACAGACTCCGCGGGAGATTCGACCTTCTATTCGTTTGTCCTCAGTCTGGTGACACTTTCGATTCTGAATCATCGTTAGACACGTCGTCTAATACACATTATACCAAAGGGTTTTCATATAATATGCCTAGATCTTTTAGAGATCAACGACTTTAACGTATTTCTCTGGAAAAAATGGAAGAAATGATTGATTTATGACTGAAGAAATGTAGTTTGAGTAAAACCAGAATATTTTATTACCCCACTAGCACACTTGAATTAATTTGCTCACGTCACACTCTCGCTTGCTGAATAAGACCAGACTAAAGTCTAGACACTATCCTTCATCGATGCTCTAGTATAGGATAACCGTATTTAAGATTAAGTAAGACATCAGTTGTAAAAGAATAGCTGTTCTTTTGTATGAAGAAGAAACGATCCTAGAGCAGAAAAGTCTATAATTATAAGGATTAATTCCAAATCAATAGATATAATCTTATCACGTGTTCACCACGAAATGACACTTCGACGCGGGGCGAGAGCCACATAAGAAGAGCCAAATAAGACATCTAGACGACGATCTACTGCCTATAACAATCCACATAACAAAGGAGAGGCTACTAGCCTTTCCACCAAATTGCACTAATCAACCTTCATAATGCACACGGCAATACCTGCGTTACCTGCGTATGTGATCCGAACGCATACAACCCAACAGTTTTTCTCTAGAGTGAACACTATGAACAGGCTTCTTTTGAGTAGGCTTACTCCATCGAAGACTTTGTCAGTCACCTCTGAACTAGACTTAAGTCAAGACTCCAAGAGCAAACCCATCAAATAAGAAATCATATTTTTACAATCCTCACAAAGAAAAGTGGATTATTTTTGGAGCAAATTGACGTAAAACTTGAGTATGCCAGTGAAATGCATTTAGAATGTTTTATGTTCGACTGTTACGATTCTGTTTGTTACGTACGAGTTTCCGATCTACGATAAAATCTTGTGTCGATTGGTTAGTTTCAAATGCTTGGTAATCGTAAATTCTAAACACGTTAGCAAAATCTTCTATGCTGTTTGATTCCGAATTTTCTTTCAAGGTCTATTGGTTTATAGAATTTCTAGCTGCCCATGGCGTTGCCCGCGTTGAAGTTCAGTAATTATCCCACGGGAACGAAAAAAAAACGGAAAGGTTACCTAGTCAAACCTAGAAGATGACCATGTATTGTATAATGAGCTGGTACTCGCAACTCTACGTTGCCCACGTGAAGAGTACTTAGTACCTGGGAAGATGGCCATTCCATAAGGTGGATAAGGTAAGCTCTAATTGCAAAAATTATTCCAGCGAAATAGGAATTTAATTTGCTTTTAGCCCTTTAAACAATACAACAGGGAACTGCCAATAGCAAAATAATTATCATTAAAAACAAGCAAACGCAAAATAAAATGTAAGACTTTGATTGTTAAAATATACTGTATTTCAAGTTAGATCAGTTTTCAAACGACAATATTTAGACCTAAAAGCCTATCCTTCACCGGCATTCTTTCAATATGGATAAATTCTGCTTCATCTCACATTGATCAAATACCCGAAAATTCCAGAATAATACGAAGACCCTTACATAAATTCTAGTAACGCTAAGGACCCAACTGATCT
This sequence comes from Agrotis ipsilon, assembly GCA_028554685.1. Lineage (NCBI taxonomy): Eukaryota > Metazoa > Arthropoda > Insecta > Lepidoptera > Noctuidae > Agrotis > Agrotis ipsilon. The sequence goes on from CM052965.1 coordinate 1,291,304, forward strand.
GGGGTAACGTATAATCGGGATTATGTAGACAGAGAATAGAATAGATAAGGCACTAAAATCTAGGAGAAGTGCGAGTTGAAGTCGTGCGCCGAGGGTTCCGTAGCAAGCTGTGGGTATATTTAAAATTAAATAGTTCGTTCGATCTTTGAATAGGTTTTCACTCATTTTCTACACCTCCAAGTGTTTTCAAGCATCAGTTGTTTGTGAAAAACTGGTGCCTAACAGAAAGGGCGTCGCGGAACAATTTCCATTGATTGAAGATTTGTTCGTAATCAACCGCTTCAATTTCATTGACGAAAATCACTCAAAATTAGATAGGTAAATGTCGGTGTACGTAAAAAAAAATTGTTTTAAATACATTAAGGTCCGAAATCGACCAAATAGGGAATAGAAAAAATCCTAATTACGCCAACTGTGGGAGATACAACAATGTATGTTCTTTACATTCTGGTTTCTCGTAACTTTCGCTGAATTAACGTATTTTGAGGGAGTCTGGAGTTTTAAGACTATATAGACAGGTAACAAAGACTAAGAATACGATAGAGTGAGCTTACCTAAAAGAAGCCTTCTATCCTTATCTCATAAGGGTGTAAGTAAACATAAGGAAAACTAAAAAGCAATCTTGGATTACAATAAAATATATTCTAAGCCTTCTGTTATCTACGGAGAAGGTCCTTTATCGAGTCAAACGTATCTTTTTGAGGTCAAGGGCAATGAAGGGCGTATTTTAGAGCCCTTGAAAATACTTACATGTTAGATGAAAATCGGTTGATATTAAGTTAGTTTTGTTATTTCAGTAGGTACTGAAACTTGATGCTTATCCCTAAAAGAGTCTTTTAGCAGGGATATTCTGTTTAGCTCTTTTGATATTGTGATTAAAGTTTTTGTACTTGAAATGTTAAAAACTTAATAAATTCCTAAATAAATTAGGTAATTAATCAACATAAATTAAATTGGAATACCTAGCAATTTTATTACCCAGATGCAATTGAATGTCAGTGTTTTTAAGGAGTAATTAACTATCTGATCACATTTTTTTTTTATTTTGAATCATGTAGACAGGCCTGGGAGCCGATTCTCGGTTTTAGAGATGGTGTCGAATTCGACAAAACTTCTAATGACGTCATTTTTTCGACAATTTTTACTGAATTCTAAGGTGAGCCTTCGACAAATAGCCAATTTGACATATCAACTTTTAAAATTTGTCGAAAATATGACGTCATTAGAAATTTTTGTCGAGTTCGACACCATCTCTAAAACCGAGAATCGGCCCCCAGATTGTTTAACTTTTGAACATCCGAAAAATTGAAAAAAAATCATAAGTAATTTTGCTTTAATTTTTCGCGTACGGAACAGTAGGATAAAAAGAAATGCGATGTCAAGTGAATGTGAAGTGTAACTTCTTATTTAGTTCACTGGAATTAAAACGCATCTGGGAATGTCCATTTGGATTGCACTCAATTATTCAAATTAACGAAGCAATTTAAAATCAGCAAAGAATTAAAATAGATCTAGACATTCCTTTTAAAATGTTTAATGTTCTTTTCTTATTCCCCAAACAATCCAATACATGACCTTTTATTTTTACAAATACCCACGAGGTTCGATACCATCTGTCTTAGGAGTTGCCAAAAAAAGGGATTGAACGAAGTCCTAAGAGATTTAACCGGTTTTGAGATACAATGCTACGGATATCTTTGCTTTTTCTGATTACTGCTTAAGTCTTTTAGGCTTATTTTTGTTATTATTTAAGTTAGAAATGTATGAGTATTCAATCCGATCAATCAAGCGTGGGGCAGAAGGGGCTAAGTATACAGCACTGTAGCTGTTTGTGCTGTAGTCACTATTTGGACGTAAAGAGTACTTAAACTTTTTAAACAAATAATCGGCCGGTATTTAGTTTGCGCTCATATCATGCACTCGTGTTCACGAGCCGCCTCTGATCAATAATTTATTTTTTATAGGTATGTCTTTTTATTTTAAATATTTATTAATAACACACATAGAGCTACCATTACAGTTTTTTTTTGTATAAAAATGGTGAATAACATAATTATAACAATTAATAATTTATGATCAAGAAATCAAATTGTGTTCTTGGCAAAAAATAACATTATTTATTACGATTATAAATGGTCAGTTAACAAAAAAAAAGATGGGTAATAAACGAATGATAAGAAATTGCAATGACATTGAGCTTTTTCTTTAAAAAGATTATCAATTCTATCATTCAGTGTTTACTCATATCTCCCATCTTTTTTACGTGGAATCGCTGGATATAATCCAAAACTCTAACAGTAGCACTCTCTTTAAAATATCTCGTAAATATTTTGATGGCCGATAAGTTTTCTCAGAAGGTTAGAAACGAAGAGCAATTTAAAAACAAAGTATTGCAGTAAACCTTCAATGAATGAAAATTAAAGTTATAGTTTAAGAGATATGGTCACCTTCCTGTCCTTATCCCTATCTACTTATTTGAAGTCACAATATGTTTTCTTCTTTTTTCCTTTCCGATGATAATACAATTTGCTACTTTTGATTTTATATCTATCAAGGAGTAGGGTTTTTTTCCTTTAGCGTCCAGTGGGATTTTAAAACCATTATTTTCTGTTCTCTATTGTTTTTTTTTTTTATATTATGACAGAGTGCCCATGAGAAATGTAGTTCATCATGTCTGTTTTCTTGTTATCTTGCCATAAGTGGTGTGGAATTTATGTTTTCAAAATTACTTGAATCTACGCTTTATACATCAACTAAATTCAATTACCACTGTGGCAATATGGTTATGCAATTTGCGACGTTCCTTACGTGTAGTCAAAGAGCTCTCTCTTATGCACTTAACATCATCTATGCACTTAGGTGTGTAGAGCATGTTTCAGTCATATTAATAACTGGGTGCTGCTAATTAACGCTTCTAAAATTTTTATTTATTTATTATAATTCGCAAGTGTTTTTTATTTAAAGATTTAATCGTCATTAATTGATTCGCTCATTAGTATTTTAACGTAATCATAAAATATCACAAAAGGAAAAAAAACGATTACAAACATTTTAATTCATATTTTATCGAAATTGAGTTCCTATTATTTGCAAGATAATAATATTGTTCTTACAATACTTTTTTCTCCTACAAAAACTGTGTTGTTCTGGCTTTTTAATGTATCAAAGTTTTACTTGTTACTTCCGCGACTGCTAATTTATACTCAATGAATCATTTTATTTTACAATGCCTATAAATAACAATTCTATCTAATGTAATTATTTTGTGGTTTAAATAATGAATCATACCTATTACAAAAAGGCAATGTAAATTTTTCACAACTATCGACTATCGCTCAAAACGTTTGACATTAATATTTTGATCAATAACGAAAATTTTATAGCAAACGCTTCTATATCATGGGCCCAAAACACAGTGGACGATAGATGATAGAACCCAATAGAGCTTGAAGTCTCAGTAGAAAATATATTTTATAGGTCTACCGATGAATAGACGAGCTTGCCAGCAATTTAGGCTTTACGCATGGTTAAAGGCTTTCTATTCGAAAACCATTTGTGCTTCTATGAATCATGAGAATATGACACGTGAAGACAATGATATAACTTTCTCGTAAACTTAGACTACTAACGACTGGAAACAAAAGCACCAAGTTATGTCTACAATATGAGATCACGATGTAAATTAAGGACCCATTTGGGGACACTTTTCATTTTTATGACTGTCTTCTCCCAGGAGTCTAGAATTTTAAAGGCACAATTCCTTAACCTTCATATGTGAATTTTACTTTATGTGTGCTCAGACAGAATAAACAATTTCAGCACACTTGTTTTTCTTCTGCAAAATGGCTTCAGATTATAATCTATTTGCACAAAGGTGTTTTGATACTTTTTATGTAGGTCATAATGACAAAGGCAATAGAATCATTTGCATATTGTGTTTTCTTTGAATGGTTTATTAAGGTGTCATGGCTTTCAGGAAAATTTACTGAAAGTAAAAATCTTACTGTTACCGACCCAACTTGGCTCATTAGAATCTGACTAATTACTTCAAAGCACGCCATTTTTACAGCACTGAAACTGGAGAAATTATTTCATATTTTTCTACGTTAATTTCTTCTGCTGCTATCGATTTGCATTTGTAACGATGCAGCTGTAAACGGAGGGTCAAAAACAAAACAAAAACATTACAATAATTTTCTTCCACTCGAATGGTGTCCACCAATTTTTCACACTAAAGTGGACACAGTCATAATTTTCACAAAAGTAAATAAAACAATGAAGATACAACCTGCTGCACACAAAAGCGCACATTTTACCATTCAACATTCTCATAAATGCACAAAATGTTTGAGAAAAAAATAAATAAACGTTTCTTACCTGATTCTCAATATGGCTATCCAAATCCAGGGATCATAAACAATCTTCTGTCACAATATGCACACGCCTGTCACACACATTGAAATTAAAAAAAAATAAACGAATAGTCTACGCACTACAAAGGATTTGGTTAATATTTGATTGTTGTGTGCAGCAGCTCGCGGCAACACGTTCTCTCACCACTGGCGCTCATGTGCTACTGATTCATCACGACAACGAACTCAACACGGCGCTCCGACTATACGTGTACTGGATGTACTTGTGTGTCCCTGGCACCGAACAAAGACGATGGTGGCCGAAGCTCTACAGCTGTTTAATGTTTGTGAACCCGACACATCGCTAATCGATTGTCAAAACTAACATCTTGATCCATAAAGTAAAAGCATTTGATGTTATGATGATCGTTTGAGCTCTATAGTTCCATGATTTCTGCAATTTTTTCACTTTTCTTTCTAATTAATTTCTAATTTACAAAAAATTCTCTGGTATCAATCATGTCAATAATTAACATGACTGAACCGCGGAAGTCGATAAAATCTAACATGAAAAAATGAAACCAATTCGCAACTCTGATTACGTTTCAAGCTATCGTTTCCAGTACGTTTTGGTTACATCAGAGTGAGTGCGAATCGAGTACACCACGCACTGTCGCTCGGCGGGCGGGTGCATTCTTAGTGCGGGTGTACCGGCGGAGAAGAGGACGGGTGTATGTATTACTGGCTCTTTCTAACATCGATTTCGGTCATTGTGCCCGTCCTTTTCTGGCGCAATGTGCCCCTCTTTCTGGCGGAGTGGCCGCGCACTGCGGATGTAGAGAGTCGGGAAATAACTGCCCTATTTTAGGATAAAGTTTTTGAATGCATTCACTAAACACGTTAAAAATAATGTCAGTGATATCGTAGCGACTAGACACGGTCCATAGAGAAAATGATTCATTCGGAATTTAATTTTCAACAAATCAATACTGACCGCTCAGACTTTAAAATATTGATTGCTTTCGTTTTAATCAGACTGCTTGTGTTGTTTATTCACTAATATCGTTCTTGGATAGAATTATTTTTGAAATTCTTTTTTCAAAGAGCAATGAATGAAAAAGTAACATTATGTGTTTTTTTTAATTTACGGTGTCAGCCGCGTTCGTTAATTTTATGGTAATAAAAGAATTGCTAATTAACTGTAAGGTTTATGGTTAATTGCAATAAAAAAAATTGCTCATTGTAATTTTGTAATCGTTATAAACACACACATTAGAACTATTAAAATTGAATTTATGACAGTTACGGTGACAACAAAATTTCTTATTTATTTTTTAAAGTATTTTCTATATGCATTTTCAAATTTTTATTCTATTTATCTAATCTCCAGTATAATAAATCGTACCTAGTTAAAAAAATGTACATTCTAAAATTAATAACTATGTATGTAAAAAAAAAGTGGGTCGAGCTCCTAAACTAGGACAACAATATTATGTTAAAAACATATCGTATACACTGATTAGAATCACGAATAATTTGCTAGCGTACCTAAAGCATAAAACCATAATGAAAAAGTTAAAATTATTATGTAAACATGTAGAAAAATATAACAAAACAAATCATCAAAGTAGGTTAACTTTAAGTTATTATGTTTCATTCTTTTTCTTATGTTGACGCCTGCCCGGGTCGACGGCGCGTCGTGTTCCACGCGCGGCTCAAAGAGCTGTCAGCAAAATGACGGGGCCCCCTCTCAGAGGGCCAAAGCCTGCCGGGGTCGCGGGACTTATTTCTATTACCGTGACCCCGGAACATAAAGGGCTACTGAAGGACACCGTGGATTTTAGTCAGTACAAGTCTGACAGTACCTCCCGCCCTGCCCGGGGTGGGAGGTCTCATTTGATGATTTTACCACGTAAAAAAAAAAAAATGTTTACGCCTACTGATACCCATTTTCACTCTAACTAGTTGACTCATAAATTAATGACTTAATAAAAGTAGGTATGCTGTTGGGATTTTTGTATTCAAAATAACGTGATTTTACAGACACTTTCAGTAACACGGGTTCAGACAAGTGCCCTCCTTTTTCTTTGTTATCAGGCTGAATATTATCAAAACAGCTCTCCACTCTGAGTGGAGTGGAACGGACTGTCAGATTCCAACTGACTAAAAATAACTCTTTTCTTTCAATTGCCTTTTGCGTTCCATGGCCGTGATAATCTCCGTAGCCTAGTTGGATAGATTATCACGACACAAGCCTTAGTAACCTTCAAGTTTTCGAAATATGACTAATTCAACAGAACAGTTAGCAATTCAATTCTCTTTTAAAATATAATGCCAGGTTTTATTACCAATAAAAAGTACACTATATCTAAATCAATCCTGTTAAATTACCTTTTTTATTAAAATCGAAAGTCAAATATTCAATAGAACAATCGCATCAATGTCTTTATTCATTCAACACTGTGACTAAACAAACGTGCCGATTATATAATACAAATAATATAATATCAGCTAAAATATACTTTACAATTCAAGTGAAAAGAATAATCAGCTGTGTTTAAATTATATAAGTTCCTGTACGCAGAAAGAGTACTTATGTCAGAATTACTGAGTTGCCAACTTGGCAGTCACTTCACGTACATTTTGTATAAGATTAGAATATCCAATCTTTTTCTTTGGTCTGTAAACGCTACCTTTGAGAATTACGACGTAGCTCCCAAGTTACACAGTATTTTTAGATATTTTTCAATAACATTTTCTGATTTGAGTCAATTTAGATGTAGGCACAGAAACTTTAAAAAAAATTAAGTCGTATGTGAAGAAATATGGCGCGGTTTGGCGGCTTATTTCTTCTCTAGAGAGGTTAGGCATAACCTCTAGTAGTCGGTAGTGCTAATTTTTGTAAGGACTTCCCCCTTATTACCAGGCCTACGTTTTTCTCACATATCTAAGTAATTCAAAAATTGTAACAATCAGTTTGTAAACATAACATATTTTTAAAAGAGTAACCATGGAGTTTCTTGCCGGTTCTTCTCCATGGAATCGACCAACCCGTACCGAGCACGTTTTTGTCGACGCTTTATAAGTGCCCTCATAGGCCTATGTGAAATAAAAACATTTGACTTTGATTTTGAAAAAGCTGTGAAGATATTCCGAGTAGTGGTTGACGAGTGGTAGAAGCCTTAGCCTTAGCCTTAGAAGTTTTAAAAGGTCATTGTTCTGTGTAAGTTATTTGACAGTGGTCTCAAAACAGGAAGAAAAACACCGTGGTGGTTGGTGGCATATCAGAAAAAGAAATCTATCAACCCGGACCCGCACTAGGCCCGCATAGTGTAATGCAGCCCACACCCTCTCACAGAGAGGAGGCCTGTGTCCCAGCAATTACAACATATTAACATTACTCTTATTATGTTTAAATTATAAGCTGATCATGATCTATAATATCAAGGAGAATGGGCAAGAAATTCAATGAACACTCTCTTTCAATCGCTAAAATTACAACAGAACCTTTATAACATCAATAATTTTCGGATGGTACAAATGCCAGCAGGTCATCCTACCCGAACCTGTCAAAATATGATAAGGTTAAATATCTATTGAAGTTTGACAGATTGAGGTAGGTTGGTGTGCTGGCGTCTGTACATTATGTGAGAACGATGTAGCAAGTTAAAAATGTTCATAGTTAAATACTATGGAACAATATTTTGGTACAAAAATATAAATAATGTATTCTTCAGTCAGAATTTCCTTCAAGTCCAATGTTGTTCGTTATTGGCCTATTATTTTACGCGGTAAAATCATCAAATGAGTCCTCCCACCCCGGGCAGCGCGGGAGGGACTGTCAGACTCTTACTAACTAAAATCCACGGTGTCCTTCAATAGCCCTTTATATTCCGGAGTCACGGTAATGAGATAGTCCCGCGCCCCTGGCAGGCTTTGGCCCTCTAGAGGGGGGACCTGTCATAATGCTGACGCTCTTTGAGGCGCGCGTGGAACACAACGCGCCGTCGACCCGTTATTGGCTTTGAATAGTTCATCGGACTACATCGGACCCTTCGATCTAATATCGAGGAGCAGTGAACTGTGCTATGATATTACACCTCTCAGCATATCACGCTCTAGGGGATCAGAGGGAAGCCGCTACATAACATCAATGATGGGAGTGTTACCATGGTAACAATTACTACTGACTTGGCTTAACCGATGAATTTTAGTGCTGGTACACACGGCTACACATCAAGCTATACAAAACCAGTTTGTCTTGGTCTCGCTTCGTACGATTTTTACACACAATGAACGGTCAGATAATACTGGATTTGCATAACTTGATGCGTAGCCGTGTGTACCAAGGTCTTTACTTTCTAAGTCTGTTAACGAAGACACGGGTATGGATACGGAAGAACGAACGTACATAACGTCAAAATCAAATTTGCGAACGGATAATTCCATCACGATTGAAGTCCTTTTGACGCGGCGGTAATGTCATTACATCAAATTGTTAAAAAAAATGTAGTACCACGAATTTTCCGCAGGTCATGAGTGGCGTGGACTCTAAGGAGCTATCTGTAATATCATACATTCGAAGTTTGGGCTCGTAGTCAAAACGTCCGTAACTAGGGCCGAAAATATGGGTTTCGTGCTTAGAGATTATATCCCGAGATCCGGCTAAGATACCATAAATTGACCTGCCGACTAATAGGTCTACCCTAGAAAAACGCTTAAAAAAAATATTCGGATAGGCTATTATGGAGACAAGCCACAGCGGGCAATAGCTATTTATAGATTTAATTAATAACGTGTTCAATATAGATTTAATTACACAACCTTCTTCTAGAAATGCTGACTATTATTTTCAATTCAATAAAAGCAACTCGACAGCCAAACAATAATTCATTGACAAAACTTCAAACAATGCTGAACACAAACGTGATATAGGTATCGATTGGTCTACATTTACGTAGGCGAACTAAATATAGAATTTTATTAATGGCTGACATATAAAATTTGGGTCCAACTCACCAATGTGAGTCTAAAAATATTTCTGTTATAATAGTTTATCATAGAAATAGCAACTAACAACTGGTTGCTTAGCCCAATTTACAATCTACGTGGTAAAACTATGTCAATCAAAAATTATTTTTATAATTTTTACTTTTTTCGGTGAAGAAAAACATCGTGAGAAACCGAAACCGGCATGTCGTAGAACCAAAAATTCGAAAATATGCGACATCTACCAACCCGCACTCGTGGTGGATTATGGCCCTCTCACAGAGAGGAGGCCTATGTCACAGCAGTAGGAACATTATAGGCTAATGATGATGATTATGAATTTTTAATTTTAATTATTTTGTATTTCAATCTAAACATTGACGGAATATCGACTTTGGTTGTCATTTTACTAAAAAATTAATATAACATAACAACTGGTTGCCAGGCTAGTAGTCGCCAACCGCGACTATAGTGAATGAGTTCGTGGGCAATGTTTTATTGGGCTTTCATCAAAAGACTCTCAGTTTTCACAGAATCTGGACAAGTGCCGATTGATGATCATAGGCTCACCCAATATTACATGAAACTTCATCATAAATAACGAAGTATGGTCCTAAGTACACTTCTTTCAAACGTTTCGTAGATTACAAGCACGTAACTGGTAATTACCCAGTTGCATAATATACCTATCATCATCCTCAGTGCAACAATTACCATTTTTAATGTTATATAATTTGCTAAAAGTGACCTTCATCGTGTAGGAAAAGTACTAAGTAAAGTGATTGTTAAGAAGTGTTAAATACTCGAAGTTTCTATGGTGTGAAGGTCGCTATGACTTTATTTATTAACATAATATTGTTAAAAATAGTAGATGTCTGTTTCTGGTAGGACTAAATAGTGAAAAACCATTTTAACACAAAATTATATTAAATAATTTTTCTTAATAATTTTATAGTATTCTTATTTTAGGTGTCATTCTCTCGACTTTTTCTAGGTATAATAGTCTAGAACGAGACTATCTAACAATGGTACCCTAGCTCTGAATTGCCAAGCACAACCATTAGAATATTTCTTTTATTTAATTAAGTAAGGGCGACAGAATTCATTTGATGACTTTAAACCAAAAAAAAACAACTCCTACTTCGCAAATACTAATAATAATAACTCATCATCTTAGCCTTTTCCAGCAGTGTTTTTAATTTGTTAATACTACAAATTATTAAAATTTAGCTATCGGAGTTTCACTTTCTACGCTAATATTTGCATTTTCGTTTTGTATAACAACATAATCGAAGTAATACTGACACAGCTGGCAAGACAATAAACCTATAAAATATGACCGTGTATTTGACTTCAAATGTTCTGAAAACCAATATCGGGGTTCACAAGGACAATATCAACGCAACACTCGCACTATTATCGTTAACTAAAGGTATATGGCAATATGAAAAAACTGCAAACTAGTTTAAATTCTCACTAACTCTCATAATCAGTTCAAAACGCACCCACTGTTGGAACGCAGGCCCCCATTCTGTGTCGCAAGACTCTCTAAAAAGGTAACTGTGACCCTGAAAGGTAAAGTGCAATTAAAAGAACACTGTAACAGTTTTAATCAGTACGAGACTGACTGTCCCTTCCGCTCCACATAGGGTGGGAGGACCATTTTTTTTATTTGACCACGTAAAGCAATTTTTCCTCTCTGTGAGATCCCTCTCATTGTTGGCATATACATTTATATTCAGCCTAGATTTCTCCCACTGCTGGGATGCAGGCTTCTCTGTGAGAGGGAGAGGTCTGTAATCCACCTCGCAGGACCAGTGCGGGTTGGTAGACTTCACTCGTTTTCGAATTTTTGGTTCTAGGATATGCCCTGTTTCCTTACAATGTCTTCCATCACCGCTTTAAGAGCAGTGGTGATAAATGCATTGATGAAATTTTATAATTTTTTGCCAGCCATTGTAATCACTTATTTAGAAAAAAACACTACCTGTCTTATTACACCATTCAATAGTATCACTAACAAGGATCGAATTCTCGGAAGGAAAATTCACCTGTATTACGTATTTTCTCCAACCGAGCATTGAACCTAGTTAGAGCCAATTATAATAATATCGTCCAGTGGGGTAGAAAATCAATCTTTCTGCGTGAGATGGCTTTGAGATGACCCAATTAGGGAGCGTCTTATGGACCACCTATTTCCCTTAACGTTAAAAAAGGAAAATTTTAGATTGGGAATGTTGAAAAGGCGAACAAGAGATATTTTGCCAATTTATTTTTTATAACCTCTTCTATAACTTATGCTATCTACAGAAGAGGTGCTGGTGATTCGGGCGTTTTCTCGAATGACATCGCAGTAAGGCATACAAAGAGCTTTTTTTTTACGTGGTAAAATCATCAAGGGCAGGAGGGACTGTCAGACTTGATCGACTAAATTCCCATTTAAATAAAATGTAAGTTCAAATTAGTGACTTAATTAATGGCTTAATTTTTTACAGTTCTTAGTTCAACTTCAAAGAACACAGACGTAGTATGGAAATTAAGTTTCATGTAAATATCTTAACAAAGAGATATCACACTAAAATAAGCTCAAAGCAACAGATACTCCACAGATGGCTTTCATACTTCTTTCAATATTTCATGAAAAGATAAGGATATAGCACAATCATTCGCATCGTATTTTTGTACTCAAAATGTCTTCCTTACATATTTTATTGCTGAATTTCTTTGTGTTCGCTTTCCTTTTCAAATACCACAGTTTCTGAAAAGCCATTTATTTTTCTCTCTTTAGGCCATAGAACACTGAATTTGTTCATTTTTTTACAACCAAAGTTTGACAAAAGCTTCGGTGTCTTTGTAAACACTCCATTATAACACGATTCTGCCCAAATAAAAGAAAATTATAAAAGGCACTTTCAGGCTTCACACGTCTTTGATAATTTTCACAATTCAAGAAAAGATTTCGTTTAGAAATTTGACCTCAAAAGGAGGCCCTATGAGGTTTTCCACCACTCTCGAACTAACGAACGAAGTTCAAAACGTTGGCAATTAGTCTAGATTCTTGATTTAAGTCTATTTCCTGACCTAGATCCAGTCAGAGATGGCGATTACAGTGTAATTACTTGAGCATTTAGCTATTTGCCTGCCTGTGATTGGCGGATAGGAGACTTCTTTTCATCATTTCAGCCTATTGCAGTCCACGGCTGAACATAGGCCTCTCCCAGAGAGCGATATAGCGCACGATATCCTGCGTTTTTCATCCACTCCACTTCTTTTACCATTGAATAGATTATGGCGTCATTTCATGCAGAAAAAAAAAATATCTTGTCAGTGGTAGTACTCCTGTTCTTTACGCGGTAACATCATAAAATGAGTCCTCCCACCTGTCAGACTTGTACTTACTAAAATCCACGATGTCCTTCAATAGCCTTTTATTTGATGTTACGTAATTCCTCTTTCTTTCTTTTTCATGTGAGGATGTGGCCGACATTTGGTGTCAGAGTTAATTAAGGCAGCTCTGAAAACTCCACAGAGCTTTGGACTTATTTCAACCTAGACTACATGATTACATAAGTCCAGGTGCCATCGTGGCATGTATTTCCTTTGCAAGAATTTATTATCCACCTTATTTGAAATCACGAATGCTCAGCCTGAACCATTGAATTAAGAAGCATGACTTTTTGCAAAATATTTATTCAAAAACAAAAGTAAAAACTAAGAAAAAATAAATAAATATTCATCTCCAATACAGGATGAAAGTTCGTATGGAAGTCTAACATAATTTCCCATGAGAAATTCTATCCCCGACACGGCTTGTTGAATATCAAATTGACACATTTTTTTTGCTATATTTTATCGGGCGTTAATGGTAAAAGCTTTCACTTCTACACTTACAATATCTGATGGATTTTCAGCGAATAACTTAGATCACATTCGGTCTAGTTTTAATACCGAGTGCGACCACGCCTTCATTGATAGAGGTCTTTGTCCCAAAATAAGGACCACAGTTATACTTAACGACCTAAACATATTATATAATCCAATAAGGAAGTTTTATAAAAAAAATTCTATAGGTTTTATAAATTATTGGGTAATCAATCAAAATACTAATTAAGTTTATGATGTCTTATTAGGTTTAAAGAGTGTCCATGGAGTTTCTTACCCAATCTTCTCAATAGAGATCTACGATTTGGAATGGGCAACAACATTACTTTTAGCCCCTTCGTACACTAGGCGACGCAAGTATCCGATACTTTACGATTTTGATATCCATTGAGGCGTGCCTGTGTTCGAACCTTTATGGATTTGTATTCCGATAGTCGCTTGGATACCGAAGTCGTAAGGTATCGGAGACTTGAGTCGCCTAGTGTACGAAGGGCCTTACAAGTTCTTATGCCTTATGACTGGGACTGTAGGTAGTGCCCGTAATGGTCAAATTGCTTAGATTTTGAGTTTGATCAACTTCTATTCATTTTAATTTACGTTTTAATTGTATTGTCACAAGTCACACTTTTAAGGACTAAATTCTCTTTAACTTTCCTGTTTTTCATATTTCTACTGTATACCTATCTCCTTGCTTGTATTTTACAGGTTTTGTTCTTTACGCCACTGAACTGAAAACTTGACACCAATATCTAATAAATTCCTCATTATTTAACACAACTTATCACAACAAGAACTTGCTAATTAGCAATTAATGGGTAAGTTTATTCAAAGCGGATCTTGGCAGAACGCCGAGGAGCAGCTTGGAATAGAGGAAATTACCCGCACTATTATAATTACATTCTAATTAAGTCTGTCTAATGTCGGGGTAATAAGATTTTCTAACGCCACACCTGCCGCTTCCGGGACTCATCACAGGTGCAAATAAAACACAATGTTTTTGTAATTAGAATATTCTTGAAGATGTTATCAATACTCATAATAATACAGATGTCATAAAAGAAATACTCAAAAGAATTGTCAGCAGCGTCTTGGCTTGCTGAAAACTCAAACATAAAACTTATCTTAAGGTCTAATAAGGCTCCGTAGGCGCGGGCACGCCCGACCATGGACCATGCCCGGGTTCAAAGAATGTCAGCACAATGACGGGGCCCCCTCTCAGAGTGCCAAAGCCTGCCGGAGTCGCGGGACTTATTCCATCACCGTGACCCCAGCACTTAAGGGCTATTGAAGGACACCGTGGATTTTAGTCAGTACAAGTCTGACAGGCCGACTTGGTTCTACATGAGATCTGATATCTTTTTCGTAGGACAAACCTTATATGCTCGTTTTGGCAACAGTTTACATGAAATGTTTTTGGTGGGATTTTCTCTTTCTAGATGCTATTTGTAAAATCAGTTGATGGTTCCTGTATTTGATTGCTGATTTCAGATAAAACTGGTGGTACAGATTAAAATGAACCACTGAAGATCTTTTAGTTTATTTTCGCTACGTACTTTAATAAAAAGAAAAACAAGTTTGTTATCGTTCAAACGAAGTTCAATAAACCCTTCTGTATTATTGGTCTCAATACGTGCCACTGAAATAAAACGCTCATTTTCATGTTTTTAATATCAATTCATCTGAATATTGTTTATGAATTTATTCACCTTTTTTGGGGTGTAAGAGTCATCAAATGAGTCCTTCCCGCCCTAGGTGGAGAGGAAGGGACTTTCAGAGTCTTACTGACTAAAAAAATCACCTTGTTACTTCACAGTCCCTTTGCGATTAGGGCTGTGATATCCTTATTAGTCCCGGCATTCCAGCAGATCTTTGGACAGACTATAGAGTCCCCATCAGTTTGCCGAAAGCTCCGTGAAGTTTGCATAGACCCCGACGTATCATCGACTCGATTTTGTTCCTTGATCAGACGGCGAGCTATCTATTACTCGTTGTCGACAAGCCCTTGGGCACGGTGGCTGGAAATCGCCCTGACACCCAACGGCCTGGGCGTCTGCTAGGGCCAGGGCATGGAGTAGAGGACGACCTCTACCTCACATGTTCCTTCTTCTCCTTTGCTGGAATTACTACTTTGCAGAAGGAGGTGCCTGATTCCCATTAACGTCGTTCTGTAACTTGGCCTGAAACGCGTAGCTCCGCCCTCTGTTGACACCCGTGCAATATTTTCATCCCTTGTTATATACCCATCAATACAAACAAGGATTTATTCAACTGTCATATAAAAAAAATACGAATTACTACTCCGGAAACCCAGTCTATCATAACAGACAAATGGTTCATCACTTTTCAACCTCATAACTCAAAGCATAAGGTTGAATATTGCTCAGCGGCGGTTATACCACATCTGATTTATTATAAATCGATCTATTCCACTGCTGCAGAGACCGTGGGACAATAGCAAGCTGATGATAATATATAATTGACATAATAGTAGGTTGGTTTTCATCCATTATGTTACATTTCCTAGTTTCATTATCCAATGTTTTTTCTTATAATTACTTGAAGGAAAAGATCGTGAGGAAGCCAGTATGCCCTAGAACCAAAAATTTGAAAATATTTGACATCAACCAACCGCATGGTGGATTACAGTCCATTCCTTGTACAGAGACGGGGTTTGTATCCCGGCAGTAGAAAGATCTGATTATGCTAAGTGATGAGGACATTAGGCACAATTTTCAGGTTTTATAGAAAGTTTTATTTGGCAAATCAGGAATTTCTGAGTAGAAAAACGGTTTTCCTACCCAGTTGAAGAGTTGCATCTTAAGATATGGTACTTACACATAACTAAGTTTTGAAACGTCATTAAAGTCAACATTAGATTATGCTCATAGACCATCAGTGCTCATGGAGCTTGCAACAACACATTTGTTTACAGCCATCGGAAACTACAAACAAGCAATAAGCACGATTACCTTAACATCCCGTTTTAAAGTTTTTTTTATTGACACACCTCTACCTTTTTTTTGCGTGGTAAAATCATCAAATGAGTCCTCCCACCCCGGGCAGGGCGGCAGGGACTTTCAGACTTGTACTGACTTCCTAGATCATCTGGAATGTCCAGAAGACGGTGACGTTATACAATTTAATTTAACTCTTATTTCAACCCTTCAAAACTCTTCTATCAAATTGACTATTTTATAGCCCCAAGATAATAAACCACCACTTATTTGTCTATAACATTGTCAACTGCACTATGTCTGAAATACCAGAGCGTATTTATGACCATAGACTTGCAGACAACGCACCGATACAACGCCATAATCGCTCTGCCATTTATGTGGCACGAGGTGGAGACGTGATCCTGACGACGGATCTACGATAATATGATCGCATCGTTGACGTGCAAAACACCACAGAAAACTTTAAAAAGACCCTGTGCTTTACAGAAACTAGATAATTATGCTTATCCATCTGAATTCGTCAGCCTCATTTTTTAACAGATATTCTGGTATCCAAACTATCCGATCAATTCAATTTCCTTGATATTATTACACCCAGATTAACTCTTTCTGCATCAGTTCGCTTCGACGTTCCATCTAAGTTTGGAGCGTCAAATGCTCCATGCGTATCGACCTGACGCTTTAAATTCTTGGATTAAAACGGTTGTTCTGCCACAGGTTCTGCTCCAACGGCTATAAATCTTTCTGGAGGTAGAGGAATACAAAAATTATACAATCATAAATTTAAAAAATACCTTTTACCATAAAAAATAAGGTGGAATTTACTCTTTTTCTAAAAAACTGAATCTAATTAGAAGAACGTAGATACACAGTGTAGCACGTCTCCAAATTAATAAATGATATCAGCAGTAATTAAACATCTAAATGAGCTTCTTGTGACTTACAATTTACGCCAGGGAATCCTTAAAAAAGAGGTTACAGTAATTGGGTCAAGGATACAGGTTGGAGGTTTTCAAAACTATGGCACGGATAGTGCAGTGCCTGAGAGATCTAATTACAGAGCTGCGTGTCGCGGGTTCCATTCCCGCAAGGAGCAAATATTTATATGATCCACAAGTAGTTTTTCCGGGTCTGGGAGTTTAAGCATGTTTTTAAACGCACCTAAGACACAGGAGAAATTCCTAGTGTGGGGCAAAATTTTTTTAATAAACAAAAAAGGAGCAAGCCGAAAATAGTAGGCATTTCTTTGCTGCGACGGGATTACCAGTCTGGTGTTCTAAATAAGAAGATCGTGGGTTTAAATCAGCAAAGATTGTAGATGTACCATGTTATTCAGGAGTAGGCAATTTGACTGGAAGCTAACCCTACTCCAACTGGAAAAGGCAGGCAGATTGTGAAGACACAGCAATATCCATCCAAATCCACCCCCAATCGTATTCGAATCGTCCCCTTGCCGTCTATCCTAACCAACCCCTTCAGGCAGTGCAACGACCCCCACGCTTCAATTTACATCGTAGTCGCAGGGGCCGGGAAACGCAGCGGGGATCGATTTACCTGCGCACTACCGACCACGCGTGAATGGCTGGTGACATTGAACTGAAGTCTGCCCTAACATCCAGGGGTTCTGTCTAGACCCGTCTGTGTTTGAGTTATTGTGAGGAATGTGTTTATTGAGGATGCTTCAATGGAGGGACTCGCTTCTTAGCTACGTGTTTCTTTTTTAAATAATCTTAAGTTCCTTTTCCTTAAATAAGTGGAAGTAACTTTTGTTTCTTACTTTTTCACAACAGGTGCATAGAATGGAACAAAGAACATCCCAAAAAAAATCTGTTCCAGAGAATCAAAATCAAAATATTTTATTTTATATGGGCTTCAACGGGCACTAATAAAACGTCGAGAAGAAAAAAAAATGGCTCGATTCGGGTTAGTCGCTTCCATGGATAAAAACCGCAGATCTTATTAATGTCATCCCAAAAAAAGATCGTGGTCCCGAGGAAAACCACCACAACGTTCTTAGAAAAATAGATGGCGCCACGTGTGATAATCCTCTCAGAAACCATAGCTTTTCACTATGTTAATTCGCAGTATAACAGTAACGGGAATAACATTGTTACATGAGTCGACTGCCTATCTAACGTCTGAAACCCTGTTTGCGGTTAAAATATTACCCATAACAAGTCTTTCAGGAATCGCCATAATGAATAGTTTAACTAGAAATGTAATTACGACACAAATAGATTGAGTTTCTTAGAATTCTGATATTGAATTCAGGGACCGTCTCAGATTTGATGTTTTCTAAAAGCAAATAATAAGAAAGCTTTTCTGAAAATATTATGAATTAGTTTTGTAATAATAAAAGCAATTTCCTGACAATAGAATCGGAGAACGCTCGCTTTAATATTTATAATATAGAGAAAATGAAATAAACATTTTATTGTTTTTGTAGAAAATGAAATTTCATTGAAAGCTGTAGTTTATATTGTAAATATTTGAATACTTCGGAAGGTATGTTTTTGTTTAACATTATTGAAATGGAACTTTATTTCCTTTATTTTTTATTCCTGAAAAAATCTGCCTGTGATTCGGATACGATTTATTGTGAAATATCTGACGTACGGTAACCCTAAAATGCAACAAGTTTTAATTCATTTTTCTGTTTTATTTATTTGTTATTATTTTTCCTGTACATATTACTAGTAGGTTTTTATTTATATTTTTTAAAATTAAATTAACAGATTTGTTGAAATAAATAGGTATAGTTACAAGTTATGATAAAATTCTTTGACAAAATAAAAGCATAAGTGTTAATATTATATAAACGTCATTGAAAGGTCTTCTTTACGATTCTGCAAATTACTATAAGAACACAGCTGGGCGTATGATCTTTTTGAATGCAATGTTCTAGAAGCAAGATAAAAGCTGAATGCGGGACTTTTTATAGCCAACATTTTATACAGTTAAATTCACATTACACGGAGCTTTGGGAAATAAAAATGTAATGTAATGTGGGTACACGCGTACTCAGTTTCATTACAAAAAAAAACAAAATGGCATTCTTTTATGCAAATAAATTAAATACCCTCTCATGAAAACCGTTTTAAATTCAGTAAATAGTTACTGAATCTTGCGCTTATTCTTAAATTTTGTATATAGATACAAAATTTAAGAATAAGCGCAAGAGAATGTTGGCACTGTTTACCTGAAAGTGTTTTATTATTTCTAAGAACAAACGAAATGGGAAATAAACCAAATGCCAATGATGCTTCGTCATGAATAGAAGAAACTATAAACATAAACCATCTTACTACAAAAGTTAAATATCCGTTGAACACTTGTTTAAAAATGGATACCTGCTAAACGACCCTTAAGTCAACTTAATTTGATAAATTTTGTTTGCTTTGCGCTCGACTTTGGCGGGGCCACTGCCGTGCCCCCTGATTAGTTCCTCTTTCGTACTTTAGAGACGACTTTTCATTCCATACAATTTTCATCGTTACTTCAAGTACGCTGTACAACAAATTGCGTACAATTCAAAGGTAAAGCTTTAAAAGTAGTCTCGACTGTAGACAATACCTACTTTAGTGGATAAATTAGTCATTTCATAAAACAATATCCGTACAGAAACATGTATACAAGACATGACATCAATTACATGATCGAATCTATTATTTTTAATAGTAAACAAAGCTGTTTAATAGCACATCGTATTAATAATATTTTGATTTAGAACATAAACATTTACGTTTGCTATAACAATATCAGATGTTACTTCAGTTACGTCTAGCAACGAAAATAATACGTCATCGCGATTAGGTAATACATCAACAAACATTGTAGGTTTCGGTTTTCAAAAATTCTTCAATCTAGCCCATGAGTAAAGATGAAGGCTAAGTCAGAACGAGAAACACCCAACCATAAGGAACTGGGCCTGTCATGTAACAAACGCAAACGCTGAGTAGGCTGTAATAGATTTTTAACTTTAGGTACTTGGGTATAAAGTTTAAGATCTGTTGGGGACTACTGAGCGCTACTGGTAGCTTGTGGTACAGCTTAATGTATAAACTCATGCCTTTTTCGATATAAGGCAGAATGGATGTAAAATCTATGAAAGAGCCCTCAATGACCTGGATGGAAAAAGGAACTCTTACTGACTAAAAACCAGCTAGACACTACACCATCACATGCCCTTTTGCGTGCCTGCTTCTTAGCCCCTTCGTACACAAGGCGATGCAAGTCTCCGATACCTGACGACTTCGGTAACCATTGACGCGTGCCTATGTACGAAGACTAACCTCTAAGGGTTTAATATTGCCTTAGTCGCCTGCATACCAAAGTCGTAAGATATCGGAGAATTGTGTCGCGTAGTGTCGAAAGGGCTTACTCTAATAAGTTCACGCTAAGGCCCTTCGTACACAAGGCGACTCAAGTTTCCGATACCTTACGACTTTAGCATCCATTGACGCGTGCCTGTGAACGAATCTCTATGGAATTGTATTGCGATAGTCGCTTGGATACCGAAATCGTAAGGTATCGGAGACTTGCGTCGCCTTGTGTACGAAGGGGCTAACATGGCCAAAAGAATCCTCTCGTGATGTCCGACGCCCGGGTCGTCCTGGTCGTTAGTCCTACCCGGAAAAGCAATTAACATCAGTTCAACAGCCGTGCTTGCATCCTCTAGAGGCAAAAACAGATTGATAATAATCTCATCTAAAAATGGTACTATGAATGAAAATCAATTTAGATTGACTGTAAATGTTGTTTTAGGTTTAATTAGGTACCTATATTTGGTCAACCCGTAAATAATCAGAGGGCCAAAGCCTGCCGGGGTCGCGGAACATATTTCCATCACCGTGACCCCGGAACATAAAGGGCTATTGAAGAACACCGTGGATTTTAGTCAGTACAAGTCTGACAGTCCCTCCCGCCCTGCTCGGGGTGGGAGGACTCATTTGATGATTTCACAAAGATTAAAAAAAGCCGTAAATAATTATAATGTTGTTATGTATCATTATCATTACACGCGGAGGTTGAAGATCAAGGTCAAATAAGTATAAAACTTCGCTATCTATTTATAGTTATTTAAATATTGCTGGAAACAACTAAACATTTTTTTATCAAAGTTCCATAGTCCACTCGATAAACTTTAACTACATGACTAAATAACCCATTATGTCATGCATTTGACCTTAGTACAAAAACTTGTTTATGAAGGACTGCGGGTAATTAATAAAGATTTTTGTAATTTATAATGCTTTGCTAACTCATTGTTGTCAAGAAAACTAGACACAGGGTCTCTACTTTCTAAGTCCGACAACTAGAACATGGGAACGGATGTCTAAGTATGAAACCCGTGGTTTCGGCCTTAGTGACAGTCGTTTTGACAACGAGCCATAAAGCCCGCTGTACACATTGGGTCAAGGCAGTGGGCAAGCATGTTGCGCCAAAATAATGAAGTCGCTGTTTACACATTGGGCCAACGTGTGAACACTGTATGCGAAGCACGCCAAGATCCTTTGATTGGTGCACGAAAAACCGACAACTTTCGGTTGTACGGCCAGAATTCCCGCCAACTACCAACATACCGCCAAGTAGGTCTGTACACGTTGGCCCAATATGCTGGCCCAATGTGATGGCCCAATTTGTACAGCGGGCTTAAGAATTTATGACATTACGATTTGACAAATAGCTCCTAAGAATAAGTTCCACAACTGATGACCTGCGGAAAATTCGTGGTACTACATTTTTTTAATGCAATTTGATTTAAGGGGCATAGACCCTTTTTTTGCGAGGTAAAATCATCAAATGAGTCCTCCCACCCCATACTGTCAGACTTGTACTGACTAAAATCCACGGTGTCCTTCAATAGCCCTTTTTGTTCCGGGGTCACGGTAATGGAAATAAATCCCGCGATCCCGGCAGGCTTTGGCTCTCTTTGGCCGTCAATTTGCTGACGGCTCTTCGAGGCGCGCGTGGAACACGACGCACCGTCGACCCGGGGCATAGACCCTAGCAGCGTCTCGTCAAAATGACTGCAGTCGTGGCTGTATTATCCGTTCGCAATTTGATTTTGACGTGAGCAACGTTCGTACATCAACTTAACTCTTTCTTCGTAGGTATTCTTTGTTCCAATCTCTTCACACTTTTCCTTATTATTCTGAGAACCAATGAAAAGCATCATCACCAAACAGCTCACGTTAAAGAGGTCAACCCATCTCTCTTTGAGGGGATGCAAAGATAGCGACATAAAAGGCCATGTAAACAAGGCCACGAGTCCACTACGCATCGGATTTTGAGGCCTGAGGGGCTTATTTGAGGGATATACTTCTCTATTCGGGTAAATCTAGAGATTTTAGTTGTTATTCTTTGCCAAAGAAAAAGATAGACTTGGAATTTGGGATACTTACGGAAAAAATGGATTTCATTTGGACCATTTTTTTGTGGGACATTAGAGATGATCCAAATAAAAAATGAGCTTTAAGTTATATCTTTTCAGTTAGAGGAGTTAGAGGTTTAGATTTATAATCGTAGAAAATACAGTAATGGGGTTAGAGTACGCTCTATGTGTCTTTAATACGAGACACCCAAATTCCACCTATGATCTCAGACGGCCCAGGTGTTTCTTTCTGCCCAATCCAACAAAGGAACTTCCAGAAACAGGCACTGCGGCCCTGGTAAGTAAATAACAACTGAAGGAATATGAAAGTTTTTCGTTTCCGCTATATCGACAACCAAAAGGAAACGGCCGTTCCAAGTGTGGAAATATTTTGTTTATTAACACAGTAGTTTATCTCATATATGACCAAACGCATATATTCGTGATACATAATATGTGTATTTGAATATTAACTAATAAAAAGTTATTTCTCCACTACCCTTGATTGGCTGGTAGAGAATGCCTCAGGCATTAAGTCCGCCTATGTACCTTTAGTGTTGCATGAAGCTTTAAATAAATAATAAGTTTTATTGCACGAAATAAGTTCTAAGTAGCTCATAGCTATATTATAGCTCTCAGTTCGGCCATTGAACTCGCCATGTCGTGTCTAAAGTAATATTACCAATAAACTCAGGACCAATTAGATGTAAGTGAGCTCAAATGCTGAGATGGGCCAGTGATTAAGGAAACCACTTTTTAATTATGAAGATGTAAGATCGAAATTCGGCTGTTACAAAAATAGTATTTGCAGTTTTTATCTTTGTAGCCAAACATTTTATCATGAATCAATTTCCCAGTTTCCACCGCATAGTGTTTAGTTTTCTGAAATAAATAACCAAACATAAAACAGTGTTACTTCAAAATCAATTTTGGTAGATGTTTTTTTTAGAAAATCACTTAGCTATTTCCTAGTTTTTTTAGAAACTGTACCTTATTTTTGGGTGACAATCTACGAATGACAATGTTGGTTTAACATCGAATGACTCCTCTCGCCCTGGTTGGAGATGGTACTGTAAGACTCGTACTGACTAAAACTCACCCGGTTTCTTCAATTGCCTTTTATATTTCAGGACATTTTTTTACGTGGTAAAATCATCAAATGAGTCCTCCCAACCCGGGCAGGGCGAGAGGAAATGTCAGTCAATAGCCCTTTACGTTCCGGGGTCACGGAGATGGAATAAGTCCCGCGACCCTGGCAGGCATATTTCAGGACCTTGGTAACAATGGAAATTAGAACACTCTCAAAAATTTACTCACGGGAAATCCCGTCGTGTATTTGCCTAATAAGTAACTATATAGTATACGAAATCGTGAACTAAATTTATAAACTCTGCGCAAATGTAAATATTTTTAGCGGAACGCTTATCTCGAGTGCGCATGTACCCATTGAGTATATATTTACACTAATATAATTATGTTTATGTAAGGTACGCTCTGTTTAAAAATTGGTGCAATAAGGATGCGTTCAGAGGAAAAGTGGGAATTTATTAGTGAATCCAACATAAAATTAATATATTTATTTATTTAATGTTCGGAAAGCTTACAGACTAATACATAAATTATTGACAACAATTGCACTAACATTTGCCATTTACAAGCTTACACAAGTGAAAAGACAAGGTATTGTTAAATATAATTAACACTTTCATGTATATTCAAAATGAAAATTAATGCCTGGAAGTCCTTGAGTCAGAGACTTTTGAGTAAGTAGAATTTTCTTTTCAGCAGTAAAATCCCAAGTACTATCGAGGGGGTGTCGCAAACCTTTGTTAAAAATAACTATATTAACATCTGATTGTACTAAATTACAGTCCATATTTTGTTTTAAATCTTTATCTCTATCAGCCAACATGCTTTATGTAAATGTTTCAGCAGTGCAAACACGCAATTAGGTGCAAATGCACCTATTTTACAGATAACCTTTATTCAGTTGCCTCATTTTACACAATCACGACAGTTAATTAGTTAAATATAGCAATAATTGCACCCATTGTTATTATTCGCTTTTACCTAATAATCAATATTATGACAAAGGCTATCGAAGTTATTGTTAAATAATGAGTGAACTATGACACTCTTATCTAAATTATAACAATACAATTCACACGTACTGTCTATGATTATAACTCATTACCTACTTTGAGTTATCAAAATAAAAATAACGTCGTATATGGGATTGTTGATATGTGAAAAAGCTATTAGAATCAGACAAACATTATATTTGTTTAGCGCATGCCCGCGTTAAAGCCCATGCTACGGGAACGTCATACCGGGATGAAAGTGATGAATAATTATGTTAATCCAAGTCATAAATTATTTATGTGACACATTTTACTTTAATTTCGTATTTACTAAAAATGTTGGTACTACTGGCTCAAATGATCATAATTCTTCAGGAGATTAAGTTAAGTCTCTACTCTCTACCACATTGTTTACTGCTAATAACGCCGAATTTCGCCCTGTTTCATTTGATCCAGGATTTTGTATAAATCCTGATTAAAATGCGTTGCATTGAAATCAAATGGCGTATCTAAGCTAATATTTTAAAGCCGAAGAGATTGTTTGATAGTCCATTTATCAAAAAAGGCTAACGTTAGGTCGCGAAATCGGTCAGTCCATCATCTGTCTTGGACATATATGACCAAATTGGCCAGCATCTCAAACTAGAGGCTACTACTGGCTCAAAGTCATAAACAAAAGATTTCTGACACATTCACACAAATATGTTTATTTGCACGCATCGTGGACTATGAGCAATATATACCCACGTGTGACCTATTTACAATGCAACGCTATCAGTTACATAGAATGTACATACTATCTGTGGCTAATTAATTATGCTTGAGGTTTGTTGTTGTGCATAATTAATTAGTATTGGATTTGCTTTGTAAGTGAAATTGAAAGGTGAGATGTTTTGTTGACATTTTGTTATCTTATCAGCGAATTGCTCTGTTTACCTCTGGCCTCTTCTAGGTCTTTTTTTTTTATCGTGGTAAAATCATCAAATGAGACCTCCAACCCCGGGCAGGGCGGGAAGTACTGTCAGACTTGTACTGACTAAAATCCACGGTGTCCTTCAGTAGCCCTTTATGTTCCGGGGTCACGGTAATAGAAATAAGTCCCGCGACCCCGGCAGGCTTTGGCCCTCTGAGAGGGGGCCCCGTCATTTTGCTGACAGCTCTTTGAGGCGCGCGTGGAACACGACGCGCCGTCGACCCGGGCATGGTCCATGGTCGGACAGCGAGTTGCCCTTTACTCGCTGTCCGCATGCCCGCGCCTACGGTGGCCGGAGATCGTCTTGCGACGTACGGCGCCGTGGGCGTACACCACTGCGGTTGGGGTGGAGGGAGGACGCTGTCCTCTC
Organism: Agrotis ipsilon; assembly: GCA_028554685.1. Taxonomy (NCBI): domain Eukaryota; kingdom Metazoa; phylum Arthropoda; class Insecta; order Lepidoptera; family Noctuidae; genus Agrotis; species Agrotis ipsilon. The sequence continues at coordinate 1,317,281 of CM052965.1, forward strand.
TCTCTCGCGGCCCGCCGCCTCCTCACGGCCCGCCGCCTCCTGTTCTAGGTCTAATAGTAATCCAAAATGTGTTCCATGATGCAACGCAGTTTCTCTAGTACCACAGCAGAGAAACTGCGTTCACATTCACTGCAAGTCAGCACCCGGGCGCGGGCGGCGAGTAAAGGGCAACTCGCTGTCCGACCATGGACCATCGGGCATGGTCGACGGCACGTCGTATTCTACGCGCGCCTCAAAGAGCGTCAGAATGATGACGGGGCCCCCTCTCAGAGGGCCAAAGCCTGCCGGGGTCGCGGGACTTATTCCATCACCGTGACCCCGGAACATAAAGGGCTATTGAAGTACACCGTGGATTTTAGTCAGTACAAGTCTGACAGTCCCTCCCGCCCTGCCCCGGGGTGGGAGGACTCATTTGATGAATTTACCACGTAAAAAAAAAGTCAGCACCCCTCCGACTTAATTGTATTGGAAGGCCGCGAGTGGTCAGGAAGACGCAGCGTAGTTAGACCTCCTACTAGGTGGACCGACGAGATTGTGATGGTCGCGGACAACCGATGGATGCAAGTGGCGAATTGTCGTTCGGCGTGGCGGTCTAAGAGGGAGGCCTATGTTCAGCAGTGGACGTCTTCTGGCTGCTGATGATGATGGGTGGTCAGGCCTTAAGCTCGTCTCGTTTAGCATCGAGCTCTTCTTAAGTCGCCTTTCAAACTCAAACACCTTAGTGGTCACGGTATGCCACCCACAGTGACCGGTCTGCTGCCATTTAATAGTAGACAATAAGAGTGACTAAATACGAGTCAATGAGACTTAAGACATATATCACCAGCTATCTATGTTGTTAGCTTCTAAAGGGACTAGGACACACCTCTGCCAAAATCTCAGAGACCACAGGTAGTATGTTATGTAACATAATATATTACTGACTAAACTAAAATGGCTCATTGTACCCTTATTTGCACATTGTTCTTTATTCAAACGTACCCAAAACTACCCGCATCTGAACACGACTCTATTTTGTACGTGTTTGTACCAAAATTTAAACAAATACTTATACCCATGCAGCTGAAAAGTTACACACACCGTTAAGCCGTTATGTTAAGGTTGAATTTTAAATGTTACTATTTTAATCTAAAGCTTGGATAAACTGGTGGAGTTTTGTTTTGGAAATCAAGGCGCAATCTGCTCTAACTAACATAGAGCGCAAAACGGAGGTTGTAAATAGTGCGACCTTACTACAAAATATATAGATAGTAATAATATTATTCACACAAAATCCTAATAGTGTTTTACTATAAAATTATGTGTATATTTGTTTTATTCTTCAGCTAAACGTTTTCATAACAGCTAGTATTTATAACATTGAAGATGGTGGTACTGAAATCTGTATTAAATAGGTAGTGATATTTAGCTGAATCCGGTTCAACTGAAAGCCGTCCTAAGATAGTTGGGAAAAGGCTACGCAGATGATGATGGTGATGATCGTAATTGCCTAATACCCACACTAGAAAATCTAACAACAATATTCATAGTTGTATTAACAGAAATGTTCAAATGCGAGCAGGGCTTGAACCTGCGATCTTCTGCTTATGTTCACCTGATACCTTACCCATCATAGCAGTCATGCTTGGCAAGCCCGATTTTAATTTTAATCTTTCTAAAGAACCCTGCCCGGGTTGACAGCGAGTCGTTTTCAAAGAGCTTTCAAAGATGAGATAGGGCCCTCATAGAAGGCCAAACGCCTGTCGGAGTCTGAAAAAGAAACCATGACCCCGGAACGTAGAGAGCGATTTAAATATCACGGTAGATTTTAGACAGTAGAAGAATAAAACTCTACTCCACCCAGGATGGGTGGACTCATTTAATGATTTTACCAGCTACAAAAGGTGTTAAAATTATGTTATGTTTACATTCCAGAACACAATGTAAGTATTTTAAAACATTGTTTTGTTTTTCTTCCGTAACTTGATCTCTCTGACTTGTGGTAGTCATAATATTATGCTACTTAAAGGAGTGATTATCTAAAGTAATTCATAATAAACACGTGTTTAATGTCTTTGTGCACGTGGATAAAGGTATATTGGATTATCAAACATAGTAAAGTTGACTTTTTTTACTAATGAAAAATCGTAAAATAAGTCCTCACCTTGTTCTTTCAGTTGCCCTTTGCGTTCCAAGCCCCGCGGTACTTTTATTTGATCTTTTTTTTTATAGAACGGTGAAGTATCGTGGGTGCGTTTACAAACATAATTTTGTTTAGATAGTCATTCATAATATGAAAATCTTGACTGTCCTACCTCTGGGGTCATGCTATACCTACGCGGTCAAAAAAAGAAGACAAATTGCATAGAAATGACTTTGTCTATCCTTGTGTAGAAAAGAGATAAAATTGTGTAGAAGAGAGATACTAAATAACAAAACAGCAATAGGTTAGTTCGATAGACATAGGGAGTGCACTCCAAATGCACTCGATATACCACGCTTCACTGCGTAAGATAAAGTGAAAGCAGACATAGATCTAGACCACAAACCACGGATATTCTAGATATTGCGTAAACAGACGGACCAAAATAATAATATGTGAGTGAAGTTTTCTTATGGATAGCCTCTGACTCATATTAATTACTTATTAGCTTAGCTTATTGAGTTGGATAATTTATTGTCTTTTTTGTTGATATTAAAAGAATAAAAGATCAGATTCCTAAGTAATAATTCAAGCTTTATACAATACAGGGTGTGCCAATTTTTTTTGCTGCTTCAATTTAAAAGGCCAAAAACTGCTCCATAAATTAATTGATCAATTTATTTTTAAATATAGAGTATGGAATTTCCTGTAATACAATAGATCTTTAAAATTTCTTTTCATTTTTTTTTTAAAAGGTTAGTCGTATGATATTTTTAACACTCTGATCTATAATAGAGCTGTCACCATCAAGTTCCAATCAAATTGACATCACAATCAATAAATCATTGATTAACATGAAACTATAGACAGACAATACGTCAAACCTATTTATTAACTAGTCAAAGTAATTGTTGGTATATGAACAACAATCGTTTCTCAATTGATATTAGTTAGCAGCCATATAGAACATCGTTTAGCGGCAATAAGTGCAATTTGCGTGTGCGCATCGCAGCTGGGCCGGTGGATCAAGTCGTTGATGAGTTGGTTTGGCTTTGTTTTATGCGGTTGTTATGAATAAGATTAATTGAATGGTCATGGTCCTCTTGAATTGTGACTTGCAATTGATCTTTGGAAAACTACGACATGTCATTTTTATCACAACCTTTATGCCTGCATAGATATCAATTTTGTTGACTGTACATTCAATGCCAATGCAAATGGTAACTCACTGATCGAATTTGTTGGCTGAAGTTGAAGTTTCAACAGTATGAAACCAAAATAAACGTAACTGGTATGACTAAAATCCACTGTATTCCTTGAATAGCGTTTTTACCTTCTAGGGGTGACCCTAGAAGGTAAAAACGCTAAAACTAAACTAACTAACGGGTCGCGGTATATTCTAAACAGGTAACTGTGAAGTTACCTGTTTAGAATATACCGCGACCCTGGAAGACGTTTGATCTTAAGTGGGGGCTCCGTCAGATTGCTGACAGCTCTTGCGTATGAAACCCAACGAGCCTGGTCTGAGCAAGGTCTGTGATCGGACGGCGGGTAACCCATGACTCGCGAAATTCTATCGAGCCACGTCAGGAGCCAGCTTATATCTACATTATGTTTGCCACTGAAAGACAATTAATGTATGCTGCCAGACAATCTGATGATTCTGCTGATTTTATATATTCCTAACCTGGATAAATTCGTTTAGACGATCTAACAGAATAAAAATAGATTCCGTATGAAAAGACAAATCAGCAAATTCCTTACTGTTTACAAATGTCAATCGAAAGCACAGTATTATTTTTTTACTGATAAACGTGAAAAGCTTTCCCGGTTATATTTACTAACCGTTTAAAGAAAAACTACTATGAACTTCCTATTACGTGACCTACCGTAAGTCTATTATCGCATAGCAACCCTAAACACTTATTCCACCATTCCAACTTCAAATTCAAAGACAATTACTGTCGGCATTCATAACGATTGGTGCTCGATAACGTACATCTTCCATCCCCCTCTTAAAACATTGGTATAAAAGAGATAGTTAACAATGGAAAACCCTGCCACCACACAAAGGCACGAACTTTGAACCATTATGTAAAGTTGGAGTGTGGTGATTAATCTTTAACACTTGGTACAAGTTGTACTTGGTTGATAGTTGTATCGCCTGTGCACACAATGGCCGATGCTGGTAACTCAGGATTTATTTTTAGTTGATATTTTACTAGTTTACTATCTTTTGTGGCCAACGACGATATATTACTAGACTCCGCATGCACGATCTAAGGAACAAAAACTATTCTGTCAACTCGCTGAGGTACTAGGTAAGCGAGGGGGACGGGGTACTGCTTTGTGATTGGCTAACTCAAGGTCTGTTCTGTCTCAAGGTATGTTTACAACTCACAGGAGTGGTCGAAATGAGACAGATATAAGACTTTTTTGCCTAATGTGTTGACAGACATCGGTCGCCTGATATTAGGAGTCTAGTTATATATCGTCGTTGTTTGTGGCTTTTTGCTAAATAATTTAAAATGCACGGGTCGATTTTAGGCTAAGCTATGTTTGCCGACGGCGTTTCGTGGATGGGCATTTGTGGATGCCTAAAGTCCGAATAATCTTGGAAGGACTGTTGTGAGACGGAGACATATTATATTTGGCAAAATGCTTGGCAGATGATGTCCACTATCTTCTATGGTTATTCAGCACTCAATATGCAATTGGAATCTGTCCATACTCTTATATCAATAGGCCCGTGCCAAAACTTAGCTATCGATTCGATATCCAAGCAGCTTATTGTGACGGTTATTTTGCAATGATTTGAGCTCGTAATTAAATTTTAATAAGAATTTGTTATATTGTTTGTTATAATGTGTTTTGGATACTTGATTTTATAAGAACGTCCATGCAATTTGGAGATGGTGCAGTGGCCCAACTACACTCCTTTTTATGGCTTAGTTTGGCACTACTCAATTCTTTATTGCAGTCCATATGTTATAAAGATCAACTAAGTTTGAGCTAGCTCCATCTTTTTATTATTTTTCCTAAAATAATACCTGGCTAAAACTTAACCCGGAAACTATAGACCGATATCAGTGTTGCCCGTATTATCAAAAATACTAGAAAAAATAATTCACATACGATTAGAAAGGCATTTAAATTCTATTAATTTTATAACTGACCGGCAATATGGATTTAGACCCAAATGTAACACTACTACGGCTACTATTGATCTCACAACTAAAATTAAACAAAACATAGATAGTGGAAATATAGTCCTAGGCATTTTTATTGACCTAAAAAAGGCCTTTGATACGGTGTGCCATAAACTACTCCTAAGGAAACTGGAATCCGCCAATATTACAGGAAATGCTCTTAAAATGCTCGAGTCTTACTTGAAAAATCGATCGCAAGTTGTTAAACTGAACAGTCACCAAAGTGACGCGTTACCCATCACATGTGGCGTCCCGCAGGGATCTATCTTAGGTCCCTTGCTTTTCCTTATATACATAAATAATATACATGAAATTAAACTTCATGGACACCTCACCTTGTACGCTGATGATACATGTTTATTTTACTTTGGTTCTTCCATTCATCACATCATCTCTCAAGCGCAGCATGATTTAAATTCTTTGTTTATGTGGTTTCAGTTCAACCTCTTAACAATAAATACATCTAAAACAAGTTATGTTATATTTAAAGCCAAAAATAAAGTTATTCCACCTTATAACCCGCTAACAGTTAACGATGTGCAGCTAGAACTAAAAACCTGTGAAAAATACCTCGGTCTGAGAATGGACAGCTCACTCACATGGAATGCTCACATTGAATACATAAAAAGTAAACTCTCAGCACTTGCCGCTTCATTGCGTAATATAGCTCGTTGTGTTCCAGTAAAGCTGCGGTATACCGTTTATAATTCATTAGTTAAGCCGCATCTACTTTATTTAATTGAAATTTGGGGTAGTGCAGGGAAAACAAAATTATCAGAACTTCAAGTAACCCAAAATAAACTCATAAAAATTTTGTTTCAATATCCTTATTTAACATCAACCCTTAAAATTTATAAAGACACTAAATTAATGAACATCAAACAACTGTATATTTATAATACGTGTATTTTCATTAAAAAAATTCTTAATAAAAGTACCCACACAAGCATAATACTCACCAAACATAAAGAAATCAGTCAACGCAGCACACGGCGAGCTAGCTTACTAGTCTTACCCAAAACTAGAACAAATTATGGCAAAAAAATGCTTACTTTTGAAGGAGCACAACTTTATAATAAACTACCATCATGTATTAGAAATACACACTCTTTCAATGTTTTCAAAACCCAACTTAATCAGTATGTCATGGCAGATTGATCACTTGTGGGAGATGAATGCAGTGGATGAGTGTGTGTTTGTACAGTCTGTAACTGGTGACGACGAACTTTTTGTAATTTTTTAAATGTTTAATATTGTTCTCAAGTAAGTGACATTGTTATGTTTTTATTGAGAATAAAGTTTCTTTAAACCTAACTCAAGATAGGCCCAATTTTGAATGGCCTGAGACTCCGTATGGATATTTTTCGCAATTTCTCAATATCTGATTTGTCCATCCACGGCCATTGAAAAAGTACACTCTGTATTTGTCTAACTAAACATTTCGCTGGTTTAACAAAAAAAAGTAAAGTAAAAGTTATTAAGTTTAAAAGGTTTTTATTTTCAGCAGGATCATGTGGCTTGTTTGTTAGTTTTAAAACTTTTTAAAGTTACCTAAACTAACAACAACTGATGCCAACACGTTAATTAATTACTGGAGTTTTACTCAGTTGTATAATTTTCTTCACCGAAAAATTCGAAACTAACTTTTTAAAAGCAACTTATATGGATTCGGATACAAATTTGGCACTCATATAGACCATGAGGTCAATCTATATTTATATGACAACGTGGCATAAACCCTATATAGTGAGATAAAGGGTTTTTGCGACGATGTCATGTATTGACATTTTATTGATGCTGGCAAAAGCTTAAAAATAATAAAACTACCGTTTCAATATTCTTAATAATCTTTCAACAATAACATTTATAATCTGTTTAGCAATGTCCTAGCAACGTAGTTTTTATGAATCATTTCTGACGGACGGACAATTTTTTCCACAAAGATAATGATTCTGACCTAAACAATGTATGTAGGTTACATTATCATGCAATACCACTATAAAATGATGATCAGTTTTTTGCGTAAGATTCCAGCCAGGGATGAAATTACTAAGTTCCTAGTAGGAGCTTGTAATCTAGAAATAATTACTGTGATGTGTCACCGCTAGTGTAGCCATGATGTATGTGATTTTTGGGATCTTGAAAACTTTTATTGTAATACCGTCCAGTTTTTGAAACATTTTAGTAATATTTAAACAAATACTCAAGTCTCCAGCCGACTTTATAGCTAAGTAGCACTACATTTGTTATGGCTTAAGTCCCCAATAAGGCCCAAAACGCCTGCATATATTTTTATATGGGTAATATGAGTAGAAGTTACCATCATATTTTTTTACATCATCAAGGTTTATGTTTTTTTTAAATTTAATAATGGTAGATGAGTTTCATTTTGATGAAATGCAAACATTTTTTTTTTGTAAACTTACTATGTAATAATATTGTTATTACATAGTAAGTTTACAAAAAAAATGTCCGAATAACACAAATACATATAAAGTGAATTGGTTCTATTTATAGATAATTTATGCATACGATTTTTTTATTAATAATGCAGCCACAAACTTCACTAATTATTCTGTTGGCAGCATTTTAACTTTGGAATGTTGTCCATAAATAGATTTAATATTATGAAATTTAAAAATAAATAAAGTGCACGTTGTTTCTGCACCATTGGCGTGACTCATTTAATTTTTTGATTTTACTCATGTACAGACTACAGCACATCAACCTACCCCAATCTGCGTGAACAGAACTTTCAATTTTATCACAAAAGTAGAAAGTTCATGTTTGACTTGGAAAATTTGACAGATTGGAATAGGTTGCTGTGCTGTCACCTGTACTTAAAATGTAAAACATAATAAATTCTAGTTAGTAATCTACACCATTATAAGTTTCCCATAGATTAAAATCTGTAGTCTTCACCTTAACCTAGGGTCACGGTGGTTGCCTTACAATACAATAATTCTAGTACGTTAACTACTAACGTCAGAATACCTAACACATACGCGAGAATGACGCATTTCTGTGAGAAATAACAGATGTAATAAAAACACGTACACCTAAAATTATATAAGTATGTACTTAATTTGACTGAAATAAACGACTTTGTTATTGTTTCGGATACCGGAACTTGAACTTTGATAATTATTATATTAGCTGTAGCTTTTTTTTCCTGTAATACTTAACATCCAGTCCATAAATTTTATTATATAGCGGAAGTAATTACCTGCTGTGTATTATCCTTATGCTTGGATTAGGACATAAGATAAAAAAAATCCAGTGATTCAGCAATTGATTTTAACCCGTAAGCATTCCCTTTCTTTGTGAGAGGGAAATTCATTATTTTTTTATCGTCATAAAATGTGTCCTCCCACGTGTGCGAACTAAAATCCACAGTAATACCCCTTTACGTTCCGGGTATCACAGTCCCACGACCAAATGCCACTCAACAATTAATATAGATTGGCGATGTTTACCTACAAATAAACATTCTATATTTTCAGGAAATACCTCATGAAGACAAACAACACACTTTGAAAGCCTAAATTAATGTCACTAGGGTTCCGGAAGTGAAGCGGAAGTTGACCCATGTCTACCTGGAACCTGCTTTATCAATGAGGACACTTCGGGTAATACCCTCTTTGTTTGTTGAGTGTTTAACTGGATCTGTAATGAAGTGTTTCCTGGGTCCTGTGTAATGGTATGGTCACTATAATATGGCAGAAAAGTTTTATTATGAAAAAGGGACACAGGCAAAAAATTTCCTCGTTGTCATACTGCACAAGGAAAATATTTGATGTGTAGGTATTTAAAAACTACTTTATGTTTATTTAATTAGGTGCTGCAATATTTGGGGGGCAATTCTCGGATTTAGGGATGTTGTCGAACTATACAAAAATTTGTAATGACGTCATTATTTCGACAAATTTTACTGAACTCTAACGTTAGCCTTCGACAAATTGTGAATTTGACATAGCAACTTTTAAAATTTGTCGAAAAAATGACGTCATTAGAAATTTTTGTCGAGTTCGACACCATCTCTAAAACCGAGAATCGGCCCCCAGACAGTGAAAAATAAACAGGTTATCTTTCTTTTTTAGGACTGCAATAAAAAACTCTGAAAAATTATTTTTATTATCTTCTACTCTGTCTATTATTTTCCTTTTTTTTTCAACTTACCCTGTGTTTTGCTTTAAATTAAAACCCACCGTGCCTCAAACACTCTTTCGTAATCTTTATTTGTAACATAATAATGTTTTTTGGCCCAATCCCTTGAACTACTCTTTATCACGGTAATATAATAATACAGTACTCCAACTTCATACAAACGGACGAAAAGCGAGCTATACCTACGCGCCTCGATGTCGGGGCGCGCTCGGGGTGCAGACAGTCACGGCTGTACCGCAGTGTCGAGCGGACGGTGTGTTGTTTTTTTAACAATAACCGCGTGATTTTTTCTCTAAAAATCAGTTCGAGTACATACATATTTAATAAGACGAGTAGTTTAATTAAGCTTTATATTAGAATGCGGATTTATTATACTTTAAAATTTAACAATATAGCATTTCGTACGACTCAGTCGAGGCGCAAATATTTTTCGGTCTCAAATACTTCTATAATACATCGGACTTTATAAGCCCGATTTGTTTTTCAAACAAAAACATGTTTTTTTTTAATGAAATCTACCAATCAAAAAACAACACGCATTTTTATTGAACACTCCCTATTCATTATACAAAGTGTTTCATTTATTTATATAAAAAAGTATATTTACAATCACAAAACTAAAATAGAAACAGAAAGTACGCAAAGGCAAATGTTATTAAAATGATGTAGACGGGTAGCCCTAACGCATGTTTACGTACCGCGCGGCTGTAGGTATTTAAATCTGTCTGGCGGCCGAGTTACTCTACTGTATATTATTATACTGTGTCTTTATGTTGTCATCGAAAGAAATGGAAGAGAAAGGGAATATTTTGCCCAGGAATGTAACGATTGCGGGAGATTAACTGGATTCACAAAATTTCAACCAAGAAACAGGATTAAAATATGTTGGATAGCTATCTAATCAATTAACTTATCCTTAATTCTGTTCGCAAAAAGATCAAACATTTTGAACAAAAAATCACAATTTAACAACCTCGCTGCTCTAATGAAGCGTCCATAAAAAAAAACGCTTTCGACAATTTAACATCTAAACTTTTAACGAGCGCGAGTGTCGTACTAAAAGTGACGTAAAGGGACCGTGTTGTCAAGTCCCGGGGCTTGGGTAATCATGGTCACTCTAGCGTGACGCGTCTCGGTACAAAGGTAAGTGTACTTTAAGTACGCGTGTACTTAACCACGTGTACTTTTCATGAAAATTCCTTTGCTATTTTTTTGCGTGTTTAAAAAAACGGATAATTCACTTAGTGTTTTATTTATGTGAAGATAATCATTGGTGAGCGATAGGTTATGGTTATAAATTCGTAAATTAAAGTAGGGAAAGACCCGGTTAAGCCGTTAAGGTATGGTCATGTTCGGTACCGTTTGTGATGCGAGAGACTCCTTTGACCGTATTATCAAATTTTCAAACACTTCTCAGCAACATAAGGAGGATGTGGCCTAACAATAATATTTGGATAACGTGTGATTGCAACATGTTATGTAGAACAATTCTGTAATGTTAGAACTTCTTAAGCAAAATTGAAGTTGCTTTAGAATCTTTTAATTTCTCATAATATGCTTTATTTGTAGCAACAATTTGATGAACTTGGGCTAAAAGAGCCTGTGCCACAGATAAACTTATAAGTGTCATTACAAAACAATATACCTACTTTATTTTTCCTCCGTTTCAAATTCGATAGGTATCCATTAAATCTGTAAAGTTTTCCTAACTAATAATATTCGACCTTGCCCAAAAACAGCAACTAAACCCAAACACTGTATAATATTGTTATCACAAAAACAGTTGTTAGCCAGCCACAGATTCAAGGTCAGACTAACGATCCAATGTTTCAGAGTTCCTAACTAATTCGGTTGCGGTCCTGTGGAGGTCATGGAGGTCAGCCGGTAAATTATAGTCGGTCCCTGTGGATTTGTGGAATAACATTAACCGATAGTTGTAATTTGTACAGCGGTTCTGCGGTAATAAATAACAAACATAATATCAAAGTCTTTAATCCCTGAAGAGTTGGGACAGAAGTGTTAGTTCATTTATTACCTGATTTTCATTTTCCTGTCCGTATCCCATTTTACTTGGGGCCAGCGTAACTTGTTTTGTTTTCCATTCTACCCTATCAGACCTCAAACCATTATTTCTTTCTTTATCATTTATGTCATTCCTCAGACAAACCAACCATCTTTTTCCCACGTTTTTTTTATTTATACAGTCACTTTCCTTGTTTGTTTGTATTACCAGATTTTGATGGTGCTAGCTAACGTCGTAAAAAATATTGGTATTCAGCTGCATCTACTACTGGTACTGGTATCCGACCCTGGAAAAAGGGTTAGGCAGATGAGAGATAGTAGATGATGTCCAAAGAAATGCTTTGTTAATGTTATAACCCGAGTTTGAGCCGCCCCAGACTGTAGCCCAAAGTGGGTCGAACAATGTGCAAAATAATAGTAGATTACGCACCAAGGGAGTAAAGCATTGCCTTACGTCACGGGCGTATTGAATCCCGTAACGACACTAAGGATTCTGGGGTGAACCTCCGTAGCGCAGCGAGGAGGTTCAAGTGTTAATTCCCGAGTGAAACGAGGGAATTAAGGTTGCGCTAGTCGGTCATTCTTCCATACAAACGTAGTTTCGCGATTATTCCAATATTTGACGGTTTAAATTCACATTAAACAATGATCTACATTCATCTTATCATTGTCTAGTCCTGTATGGAATCAAAAAAGTAAAAAAAAACATCTATTATTAGTTATGGGTGTCGAAACTTCCTTATTTTAAGCCTAATTTTAACGAATCTTTGGGGGGAAATAAATAACAAAAGAAGACAGTAAATTGTAAAATAATTTCCATACAGGAATAGATGATTTGTTCAAAATTCTAGATAACTTTATTTTGAACAGATACATTCAGTTGTTTTTTCATAATATCCAAATTCCCGAAGGTCTTTTGAAAAGTTGCAGTAGTCCATTATTCAAAGTAATCACGCACTCATGAGTCAGTCGAAGGGTGGAGTATGTGTGCATAAGTGCCCTAGCTTCTTACTGCTCATCCATCCTGTCGATACGTGATGTTGGATGAAATAACAAGCATTTTAATCCCGCCCGCCAACGAGTTCGTCCCGCCGACTAGCGCATCCTTAAGGTAAGAATCCTTAGTGTAGCGAGGGATTCAAGTCAGCCCAAGACAAGGCAGCTTTACTCCCGAGGAGCGTACTCTGCTTTTCACACCTACTGCGAGGAAATAAATACGATTTTTGAAATTTGATGTGGTACGACAACCTTCGAACGTGAAGTTGGCACCACTGTAAGCGATCAGCTGTTGCTGCCAGCGGCCGCCATTACTGATACGACTCCTTGGTGAAAGTTTTCATACGGTTTTCTTTGAGGTTCCAAATTCAAATCACATTATTCCCACGGGAATAATGAAATTCAGTACATATATTATTCCCGGCTCGAGCGAGGGGGAATAATGTCATGCTTTACAGTAGGTTTGTCTGACATATAATATGACATTTACGAGCAAGTAGTGTGAAAAGTAATATTCGTTTATTTAAAAAGACAACCGGATCTTTTATTTGTTTTTTTTTCTTTTGTTTCTGGCAATCATACAATACCTATCGTTTTACTAGTATCACAAATATTAATGTTTGGTTGTTTGTGACTCTATCACATTCGAAGTACTAAACGGATTTTGACGTTTGGCGCAGAAGAACACTAAATTCCGAATTAACATGAAATTCTTTACCCGCGCCAGAGACAAGGTGGCCAGACGACGGAAGACGCTGGATGCAGGTCGTTTCCAACCGGTATATATTATGTGGAGATCTAAAGGGGAGGCATATGTTCAGCACTGGACGTCCTATGGCTGAGATGATGATGATGATACATTTAATCCATGTAATATAATCCCTTGCGGAAATTTAAGAACTAAACGTGGGCGAAGCAGCTCATGATATTTCATAACATTGTAACTAATCAACATCAAAGTCCTATTTAAATTAATGATTTGCACAACTGCATTCAGAGATCAGAGTGATCATTGCATCCACCGTTACGCATTTTAATTGAGTGCAAAGGTAGTCGGCCGGTCCGGTGCGCATGCACCGAAAATGCACTCGGTTAAAACAGACAGCTTTGTGCTGTAAGCGCCTGCGCACACCGCGACCAGAACAGAGAGAAAATTCTCTTTTAGAACGGTTTTATTAAGCTTGACCGCCCACACACATTTAGTTTTGTAAGTTTCAAATCTTTTGAGGACTTTTTCAAACATTTTTACTTTACCAATTCTTGTGAAACTTTCCACACATATGAGGTTCCCGTGACAACCCAGTATAGAACGATATAGAGAGCGAAAAACTAGTTTTTTTTTTTTTAATATTTGTACTTTAGAATAAAACTTTCAAGAAATACAGTTACCTATTGAAAAAAGTTTAAATTATTTTTAATTAATTTATAATATTATATTATTGATCTGCTCGTTGTGTGCTCTGACCCTGGCGATTGAACAAAACTCAAACGGCCTTTTTGTTAGTCACGAATAAAATAACAGGAAAGCAATATTAGTCATTCTCATTTGATACGAAATTGAGATAAATATCACAAAACGTTGGGTTGTCTGAATTGAATTTGATATTGAATGTTAATTTGACACGTACGATGTTCGTGAGGAATACGAATCAATACTATTTTGTATGAATAGAACGTAACTTCATATTTAGTGAATATAGATTGGATGTCAGCGATGAGTCCTTTTACTTTTATGTCATTGAGTCAAACTCGCGAAGACTAGAGCGAATTTGTTTCTGACGAATTGTTAAATTCATCAGAATTTCAGAATAAATGGGCAATAGTGGTCATTTCCGACAAAAACCAAAATGTGGCGTGATGACACAGAGATGTGTATATTAAATGGCCAGAGAAAAATAAAAAAAGGAAAATGAAGATTTTGGGAGAAACCTTTGAGAGTTAGAAAACAGGGTTTAAAATATCACATTTTACTGGTACAGAGACATATGAATGTGGCCCTAGAGACTATTATAGAGGGAGATTAGGTTCACCGACTCTCAGGCGACAGTTCAGAATAAAATAAATTAATGTACACACGGCTACACAACAAGCTATGCAAAACCAGTATTAGCTGACCGTTCATTATGTGTAAAAATAGTACAAAGCGAGACCAAGATAAACTGGTTTTGTATAGCTTGATGTGTAGCCATGTGTACTAGCCACACATTAATACACTCCATCTAACAACACTTCAGTCATGCAGGCAACTAATTTTAAATTGAACATACCAGTCTCAGTCCGAAATAATAAAAATTAGAAATAAAATAAAGGCAAAACTAAAACCTTTTCGACCTAACTGGAATGTGTAAGAACTGCGAGAAGGCTGGATATAAAGCTGCCCTTTTTGTCCTTTTGCCGCTATATTTTTTTCAATTTGTCGACCCTTACATCTGGCTTGTTGGCTAATCGATTTTTAGGAATGGACTTTGGGCACTCGTAGTCGTAACAAACGTTTTATTTTGTACTAGAGACCAGTCCTGCTGTAAATTGTCAACTTACTCGAAAACTGAAAGGTTTTTTCAAAACAGTGGCGTAGCTGGGCGGGGGCGATGCGGACCTTAGTTCCCGGCCCTGCACTTGAAGGGTAGTAGAAGATTTAAGCAGAAAACAAAAGACTGACGCGTCTTGCTTTGCCTCTAGATTAGGTCTTACCACTTATACAAATATTGTTCTGAAAGTCAACGAATACAATAAAAAAGGATCATACAATTCGTTGCAGTCGCACATACAGACAGATTTGAGCAACTTAGTTAAGATGAAGATCTTAAATTTTACTTTCTATTTTCAGCGTTTCCATAATACCTACCAAAAGTTACCAAAATACCAATACAACGCCTGTCCTTCAGACTTTTCATAAATCTAGAATCTGTATCAAAATCCAGTTGAATATATCTACTTACTAACCTCCATGATTAATTGCAGTAATCAACAGTACACTGCAAATTAATTATAACGTCCTCTAATTATTTAGTACAAAGAGTCGATTCCAACTTGAGTACACATGCACTTGAATTGCACTCGCTACATCGTTTAGTTGCCAGTTTTTTTTTGCTTGTAAATTAACCAGCTGTGCTCATTGTAATTTATGTAACATGCGTCAGTACTTGCAGCCATTGAATTCAAATATTTATGGTGTGAAGTGACAATCCATTGTCTGGTTAACAGACCGCACAAGAATTGGCTTGACAAAATGACTCCTCTCTTTCCTGGTAAACTGAAAGAGACTGAAAGCTGAGGCCTTAGAGTTTTCAGTTATTGTGACGTAAAGTAAACTGGAACTTTAACGTAAACAAGGAAAAAATTGGTTCCTTCTTCTCGTACACCAGAGGTGGTGTTCCATTTTACGATACAAGAAACTCTGTAAATACTGGAAAGACGCTGTAAAATAAAATACTGAAAACTCATGCTATGGGCTCTGTTAGACGTCATACAGACTAAAACCCACTATATTCCTTAGAACACTACAAAACTAGTCAAAGGACACTCGACAATATGCAAATATTTATAAAGTTACAATTTCAAGCAGTAAAAAAAACTCAAGTCAACTATTTATGAAAGTATGTTACTCAGTCCATCCGAGTGCACATTGAGTGCACTCGTACTGAGCTGGCTGAGTACCCTGATAATAATTAATTCACGCATACTTGGAATCAACTAATCAGTTGGTATGACAACTACATCCTGCGATACTAGTTAGAAAAACCTATGACTGTTCAAAACATGTTTTATCATAATTGTCATCTGTTTCAACTAGAAACTTAGGCTAAGAATGCTAGGTCGAAGGAACAGGGTGGACTTTCAGTCAGTAAGACAATCTATATTACGCTCTACCCGGAGGCGGAGGACTCATTTGTTGATTGGACATGCCGAAAAAAAGAATGGGTGCTTCTGAGAATTATTTTTGGAAAACCCCAGATATGGAGCATAGGAAGCGACTCAAAGCGCGAAGTATGATTAGAACTCTATGAAAATATGGCCGGGCACAGTTGTTTTTGCGGCAGTTTTCTCCTTTTTTGAAATTGGCTAAAAATAAAAGCCTTTTTTATCGTAGTGAAATCATCAAATTAGTCCTTTCGCTTTGGATGGAGTAGAAGGGACTGAGACTCGTGCTTACTTAAATCCACGATGTTCCTTAAAGCCCTTTATATTTCATGGTCACGGTTATCTGCTAAACAGATCCTTCGATCCCAAACATACAGACTGACACCGTAAATAAATGAAACAGTTTCCTCTAACCTCGACTATTACACATTTAATCGCTAGTCCTTTACCTCAACACCTATTACAACACAGTTGATCTAAGTACAAAGGTGTTCGTTCGACTCAGTACACTTGAGTACACTTGCACCGAACGCACTCGGCTTGACAACCAGTTGTACTATGACGACACACACTACGGCAGTTTTATGTTATTTCATAATATCCGCGACCGGCGGACAATGATACCTCATCTCTATAAGTATCTTTACTTGCGAAATTCTAAAGGATTTGAAGCTGTGAAATTAAAGTACTAACGTCGGTGATGAGAGCTGTTTTATGGGGTTCTAAACCAGTTTAGTTAGAGGGTAAACTCAGGTAGATAGTGTTTTACTAAAAAAGTCGTATGTTACTCGTAGACGCATTTGGTAAGACACCGTAGACGCGGGCATGAGGAAGGCGAGTAATTGGTAACTCGCCGTTAGACCGGAAAACAACCCGGGTTGAAGGCGCGTCGCGTTGCAAGATGAGTTGTGTCAAAGAGCTATTCTGACCGGGCACACATAGAGGGCCTGCTAAGGTCGTGGAGCTGTCCAAACGGGTAACCGTGTCCTTAGAATGTAATGTTAAGGACTAAAATAAAAAAGGGAGAAGAAGGATTGGTCTAATTGAATTCTGACTGTTTGAAACGTTATAAGGATCTTTTCAGTTTCCATTTCGAAAAAGCGGTAAAGCCTATTTTAAAAAGCAAAGAAGATCTTCTGAATATTATTGGTCTTTTTACGAGTTGATTTATTGATGGGACTCAATTCTACCATCTTTGCTATCTTAAACACATAATATAGATTATCAGTTTTTGTGAAGGTTGGAATCGTTACATCGTCATATGACTTCTCCTGCTTTGGAAAACTTATCGGTTCCTTCAAACCGCAGTAATTCGTTCAAACTTTTCTTTACTTTTCGGAAGGCTTAGACTAAAAACTTAACCAGTATAATGTATAAGTATTAATTATTAATTAGTTTTATTATTAAGTATTAATTAGTTAAAACCTCAAATGAGTTCGAGAGCTCCCTCCACATCCCGGACATAGGCATCAAAATCTCGCAACGATAAATTATAGAAGTGCGACGATGGATTCAACTTTATTTACTACCTAGAAGTCCTTGATGAATAAACTAGTCGCGGAAATCCAAATCTATTCTTGAATATTTCTCAATCAAATCTTCACACACAATAAATAAAATACAAATAACAAAGGTGACTGACCAAGTGTGCATGTACTAACTGCACTGAGCGCGTACGCAAACTCTTTTGTTTAATAACTTTCCTTGCGGTTCCCCACAATGTTTGGTTAGCTGTGTATTCATCATCAGTTTGGTTTGTATAAAAGTGCGTAGTCTGCTTACAGTTGACTAAGTTAGTAAATATAGCTAAATATAGATGCGCAGTTGCGTTACCATCCTAACAAAGCGGTAAAATAATAAGATGGTAGTACAATATCTGTACTGTATGGCTATTATACTCAAAGCGCGAGTCAAACATACTGCGAGTCTAGTGCGGTGGCGGCGCGGCGGCGACGCGTGCCGAAATATGAAACATAAATTACGATAACGCTCCTCGTGGCCCTACTGAAGTGATTAAAGGATGCAGCACACACGCAGCGTCGATGCAGTTTGTCTTTGATGGATTTTCAACTTTATTCTGGTGTCCGAAGATGGATGTCGCAGTCGAAGCAAGCCTAAGAAATGCTGGTGAAGGTGGCCGTTGCCCAGTAGTAAGAGAGAACAGAAAAAGCTGATAAAAACCCATTAAACATCGAGACTCCGTCATGGATAACAAAGATGGTGGAGCAATTAGTTCCGGTTGACAATAAGGTTTAAGTTCTAACAGCTTGCAAGGAGTGTCTCGTACCTGACAGGCCTTAAAATTAAACGAAGTTTCAGCGAATAGACGATGATGACCTTGTAAGATTGCTCCAAATCAATAAATGCGAACGGTTTCATACTTCACATTTCAGCCCAAGAAAGGAGTTGTGTTCGAGTATTTCATTGCTAACTAGCTATCCCGACTATTTAACACTATAAAAATAATACCTTTACTTCAGAAATAAAACAAAGGTACTAACTAGCCCAAAACTATTCTGGAAAATCATTGGATCAGAGATCTAATATAGGTGAGAAGCAAGAAACCCACTTTTTTACGTCTGTTATTGTTTGTACCTTTATCCATTGCTATTGCTACGTCAGTCCCAAAACATAATTGTAAACCAAAAATAAATAAGATTATTCTATTAGCACTCTGACTTTTAGCCTTCCGAACCTCCGTTCTTTAGTACGGTACTCCTCTATAAGTAAGTAGGTACAAAGGTGAGTGCCCTCGGTACGCGTGCACTCAACGCACTCGAACACGCAACTTTTGTTTAGTAACTCCGTGGCTTGCGGTTTACCCACTTGTATGTAACTTGAAATTTTAATGTGTTTTGACTATCTTCGGCCATTGTTTTGAAATTCGACTTTCTTTTCTTTTCATCTTTTATAGCCTGCTAATGGGGGTCTACTATCTAATTCCGTTAACGAAGTTACGGATGAACAAACGTAACTAAAAGTCAAAATCATATTTATAGATGGAAAATACCGCCACAACTGAATACCTTTTGACGCGGAGCTATGTGTCTTTGTCTATAATAAATCAAATTACATTTTAAATGTAGTACTTAATACTATATGCATTATTACCTATACATAACACGAATTTTCCACAGGTGGCGCAAACTTTAAGGAGGTATCTGTCAAATCGTAATATCATTCATTCTTAGTTTGGGTTCTATGTCACGGATCGATGTAAAGGCTCTCCCAGCAGGGCAAAAAAAATCATAAATAGTTAAAAGTCTGTGAGCCTTGTCATAGGCCAAAGGCGAAGAAGTAAGATGGCTAAATGAATATGACAGGCAGGATGAGATTCATGTTTTACTGATAAACTAAGGCAGAACGAAATTTACATTTTACTTATAATTTATAAACACTAGACCTAGATCAAATCAGTGGGTTTCGCCTGTTCATTTGCACAGAAAGAGGATGATGCTGGTTGACAGTACTGAGTACAGTCTGTAACTACTGTATTTATACAAGTAATTACGCCTATGATTGGCATTGGAGCCTTTTTGTTGTCAATTTAGAAGTGCCTGTATTTGTGTAATTGATATAAATGCTTTAATTTTGTGGCTCAGAATGTGTGTAGTTTATTTCCATTATCCTATTTAAAAAGTTTTATAAAAACTCTACTGACAATAAGAATTGCTTGCTACCAGCGTAACTATTTACAATACTCACAACAATTCTAAGTAGGTTTTACTAAGTAGTACCTAACAACAAAGACCAGACAACTACAAGACCTTGGATAGTTTTTATAAGGAAATAAATAGTTCAAGTATCAATACCTAATAGGTTTTAATTGCTATGTATCTGTGAAGGTATTCTGTAGTTAATTCCCAAGAATTGTTTCATTTACGCAACATTATAGGTACGTAAATAAAAATGACTGTTGTATTCTCTTCGGAAATCGTCAAACGCTTAATCGACGCCTCTCGTGACTAGAGGGCTGGCCTATTTCTTGGTCAAAGGATCAGCATTGCCATCCAACGTGGCAATGCAGCTAGCGTTCTGGGCACTTGTCTCATTGACAGCGATGTGGATGAATTTTTTGATACCCTATAAAATTGTTAATTTTACTTTATTGAAGTCATTTTTGTAAATATTTCAGTGTTAATTTTAGTTTTTAATTGTGATACTTATATATTAATTGTATTTACCTTAATAAATTGCTGCTCAATGATAATTTCGTATTTCGGAAATTGTGTTATTCTAAAATGTCAGATTAAGATCAAAATCAAAACCAGATTGAACTTATTTCAAGTAGGCCAGTTACAGTTAGTAGGCACCATGTCGGCACTTTTGAATTGTCAAACGATAAAAATACGGTGATTCACAAGTCACAAGGTAACTATAAAAGTACTTTAGGTGCCCATTCCAAAGCGTAGATCTGTATGGAGAAGAGCGGGAAAGACAAATACGAAACTCACTCAGAATCCACCTGCTTTTATAATAACTGGGACATCGCTATCACAAGGCTGTGTTTATAGAGAATAGCATAGCAGTAAACGAATTTCTCGTACCCGAAACGAAAATTCCGATTCAAAAATTTACGCTCGTGTTTCAGCCTAAGGCTGAGGCTACATTAAGCAGCGATTTGCGATGCGACTAGAAGAGCGAGACGAGATACACGTAGGATCGCTGATGTACGGTGTAGCCAGAAACGTGAGTATTCATTTACTTGTTTTAATCGCTGCTGTATCTCAGTTCGCGTCGCGGCCTAGTGTAGCCTCAGCCTAAGATTTAATGGTACAAAGTAGACTCGTCCGCCCCTGGGTGTCGTACACAAAACAAAATGTACAGGGAGATGACACTTAACTACATATAAAAGGTCATTATTATGTTCAAGAGAGAGGTCTTCAGGGATTTTGTCGCTCTCACAGAAAAGAGGCCGGAGTGCCAGTAATAGGGACATTATAAGCTGGCTAATTATATATATCAGTTTGGTTTTGGGCAAACGAGAGATAAACGACCCTCGTTTAACCAAAATCAAATTCAGTGTGATCCTCTGCCGTGACTCGGTGCTAGTATGTATGACGAGAACCTTCTTCCAGTCCTACAAATATGAGTGTTTTAGCTTAGTTTGGATAAATAAATGGGAGTGGAATTTCATCATTTCCATCACATACAAAAATAGTCAACTTTTTTAGAAGTGCCTCTACTTCAGCCTAATGTTCTCCCATGTTGGGGTTGCCTTATCTTTACTGGTTGCAACTGAATACCTGGATATATGGAACGACCATCTATCTGACCTATTCGACCCAGATAGTACTAGGTTTTAATTCAAGTAAGAGTCTGACAGTCCATTCTGCTCGAACCAGGGAGGGAGAACTCATTTAATGAGATTGGCAGACTTGGCAGTGCAAATACACTCAAAGATCTTCAAATTATATTCATGAATTTCCCATCCTTCACCAGCCATGTATGAAACTCGGTATATTAAGGATTCTCCATCCACAGACCGAACTAACTTGTAAAACTACCAAATGTGGCTTTTACTTTTCAGCCACAAGTTCTCTCTTCTCTGTTCCTTTTTATTTCAGCAGCACAATTCACTGAAATGTGAAATTATGTAGTTCAATCTAGTTTTACGTTCCTGGAAACCTTTTAATTAGTTTTGCAATAAAGAACCCTGAAATTAATGAAATAAATTCCAATACTTTCTCTTTTATTACTGTTCCACTGGTGTTCTGTAAATTGCAAGCTAGGTCGTCGCAACTAGGTGAACGTTGCAACAGAACAGATAAATAATGGCAGAGCGAATGTTGAGGAAAAACTAATAGATTTGAGCTGCAATTTTGTGCTATTTGGCTGTTTTGAAAGAAGGTAATTATGTTTCCCAGTAATTCATACGATGATTAAGGACAAAAATACAGTCATCCTTTTAATGAAAAAAGTGCATTGAATTTGTGGCCTTATTCTGTGTAAGTAAAGGTGTACTAATTTATTTAATTTTCCCCGAGTAAAATTTTACTTAACGTAATAGTTCTCCTGCGTGCATGTTTAAGAATCAGAGCACCTATTGTTCGAAACTTAAAGTCTATAGAATTAAATCACTCATAATTATAATCTTATGTATAAGTGCGTGAAATAAAACACCAAACCAAACCACATTACCAATTCCAATAGGTACTTAATACCATTAAATTAGGTCACAATTAAAACAAAAACCAATCACTTTTGCGGTTTTAAAACCACGACCGCTATACAAAAGTATAACTGAATATAAATATGTAGGTATGTAAAAGACCCTAATGAAAACACAACATCAATAATTCAATAGTCGACAACCGTCAAAATTTTTTCAGGACCTTTTTAATGAAAATTTCATATTCGGTTATGACAACCCCGAGACATTACAAACACAGTCGGAATGTTTTTTCAGAACTTTTGTAGGACATTATTTATTTGTAATACAAGAATGTGGGTAATCTTTCGTTAAATGTATGCCAGGGGTCGCGGGACTTGTTTCATTACCGTGACCCCGGAACATAAAGGGCTATTGAAGGACACCGTGGATTTTAGTCAGTACAAGTCTGACTGTCCCTCCCGCCCTGCCCGGGGTGGGAGGACTCATTTGATGATTTTACCACGTAAAAAAAGAGTATGGCAGACATTTTGTTATCTAGATATTCTTATACCGGCCATACACGGTACCAGTATACTTGTGCAAGTATCTTCCCATACACAGTATACTTGCGCAAGTCTGGATTTGTGCAAGTACATTGTAACGTATGTGGCCGGCATTATTATTGGCCCTTACCGGAATAATATAAATCAAAAACTTGTTTGAATCATTAATTTCGTGTCAGAAAGTTTCGGCAGTGTGTCGTGATAGGCGGAGACCTCTCGTCGAGGCTATGCTGCGGGGCGAGACGGAGTGGCAAGCGGTCGCCTCCTTCTGCAAAGCAGTAACGCTCGTGAAGGAGGAGGCGGGCCGTGAGAGGGAGAGGACATCGTCCTCCCTCCGCCCCATCCGCACTGGTAGACGCCCACGGCGCACTGTGGGCTGAAATCAGCGTTTCATAGACATTCAAATCATTTTTTTGAAAGTGTGGTTTTTTTTCACATGGAATGATAGAGGAGACTAATTACATGCCTAAAAATATATTTTTCTTGAAATGGGTACGTAAATGGAGGTGTGAGAATTTTTTCTTTAAAAAATTGTATGGAGACAACAATAAAAAATAAGATAACTCTGCTATCGCACAATTGGCCCTAATTCCCTTCTAGGAGATTAATCCTTGAATTATTTTGGATTTTTTGACATACTCAGTATGACGGCCTCAGGTGCGCTTTTTTTTTAAAAAAATGTATATATATTTTTTTATTTTTTTTTTATTCAATTTCTTTGGACTAATTTGGCTTAACATACATGAATATGATCGGAACAATTAACTACAACAGTTATATTTAAAAAAAACCAGTCATACCAATAAAATAATTTAAAGGAGATCATTTTTTTGGGCCTTTTCTCAAGTGCCGGCCAGCGAAAAAAATTGATACCTATGGGTAGTACTGGTTATTTCGAGCAATAGTTACTATGGCACAAAAGTTGTAGGATTGCTCTCGGCCAAGTTATACAAGTTCGAAGATTCGTAATTTTCATACATTTTTTTAATTTCTGAAAGTGCCGAGAAACACCAAATAATGATAAGTATTGCTAGAACTAGCAACCTTAAGCACAAAATATCATTTTAACATAAAATATCATCACGCCTGTAATCTTTTAACGGTTGGGCAGAGGTGTACCCAAGTAATAATCACTGCATTTTTTGTGGAAAGAATTAAAAACATGTTAAAATATATAAATCTGCTGGTCCCCATGCCAGCATCGGGTACAGAATCGAAGTTGCCTGTGGAAGATCCCTAATCTTGGGAGAGAAATCTCCGTCTAATAATAATCAAACTATCCGAATCCTGACTAAAAGTACTGCTTTCTGAATCAACCACGTTTTTTTTGGCTAATAAAATCATCTCATTGCGCTACAGTATCCTGTTATGATAGTCCTGCAACCTGGTAGGCGTTTGGCTCTATAAGGGCCACTGAAAGTTCCTATAGACGCGCGTGGAACACGACATGCTGTCATCCTGGGCTAGCTCTCCATTACTCGCCGCACACAGCTGGATTGAGATTTCGAGGGCGTCCTCTCCTTCACGTGTTCTGCCTCCTCCTTAGCTGTCATTGCTGCTGCAGAAGTGGCAGCCTCCTTTCCGGATTGCCACCGTGTGATCTGGATGCACAAGCCCTCCAGCATCTATGAGTGGATCACCCGAAAAGTCATGATACCCCGGTGCGATCAGCTTGTCTGGTCTCTTCCTTATGGAGATGACGGATACAGAGTTCCCCTAGAGAGGCTTTAACCGCACGACTGCCACGTAAAGCCTCCAAAAAGAGGATTTTGCCCCGCAATACTGCTATGAGGCTCTTTCAGAAAACAACAAATGTATGAATGAATGAATGTGCTTAAGGTTGCTAGTTCTAGCAATACTTATCATTATTTGGTGTTTCTCGGCACTTTCAGAAATTAAAAAAATGTATGAAAATTACGAATCTTCGAACTTGTATAACTTGGCCGAGAGCAATCCTACAACTTTTGTGCCATAGTAACTATTGCTCGAAATAACCAGTACTACCCATAGGTATCAATTTTTTTCGCTGGCCGGCACTTGAGAAAAGGCCCAAAAAAATGATCTCCTTTAAATTATTTTATTGGTATGACTGGTTTTTTTTAAATATAACTGTTGTAGTTAATTGTTCCGATCATATTCATGTATGTTAAGCCAAATTAGTCCAAAGAAATTGCCACTAAAATAAATAAAAAATAAAAAAATATATATACATTTTTTAAAAAAAAAAGCGCACCTGAGGCCGTCATACTGAGTATGTCAAAAAATCCAAAATAATTCAAGGATTAATCTCCTAGAAGGGAATTAGGGCCAATTGTGCGATAGCAGAGTTATCTTATTTTTTATTGTTGTCTCCATACAAATTTTTAAAGAAAAAATTCTCACACCTCCATTTACGTACCCATTTCAAGAAAAATATATTTTTAGGCATGTAATTAGTCTTCTCTATCATTCCATGTGAAAAAAAACCACACTTTCAAAAAAATGATTTGAATGTCTATGAAACGCTGATTTCAGCCCACAGTGCGGCGTCGGACGCCGGCAGACGACCTCCGGCCACCGTAGGCGCGGGCATGCGGACAGCGAGTAAAGATCGACTCGCTGTCCAACCATGGACCATGTCAGGGTAGACGGCGCGTCGTGTTCCACGCGCGCCTCAAAGAGCGTCAGCAAAACGACGGGGCCATCTCACAGACGACCAAAGCCGGTCGCGGGACTTATTTCCATCACCGTGACCCCAGAACATAAAGGGCTATTGAAGGACACATTGGATTTTAGTCAGTACAATTCTGACAGTCCCTCCCGCCCTGCCCGGGGTGGGAGGACTCATATGACGATTTTACCGCGCAAAAAGGATCATATTGTTTTTACATCAGTACCCTTAGCACGAGTTTTCAGTATTTGAGACGTAAAGTAAACTGGAACTTTGACAATTTCAAATTGACAATTTTCAAGGAAAAAATTAGTTCCTTCTTCGCACACCAGAGGCGCTGCTCCATTTTTCCATACAAGAAACGCTGTAAATACTGGAAAGACGCTGTAAAGTAAAATGGTGAAAATTCTTACTAGGGGTACAGATTGAAATCATCTCTACTTTTCATCATTTATTTGTTTAGTGTGTGTATTTATGAGTTATTGTACCTACTTAAGCACAAAGTTAATAAACATACTGCCTATATGTTTTTCAAACGCTAATATTATTATTTATTTTGAAATTTTTTCCTTGACTAATTCAATATTGTTAACAATGGAGTGTAGGTATTTAATTAATTAGTCACTAATTCCACATTGTTTTGTGCACACATCATTTAATTATAACTAATTTACTATAATAACCATAAGGAAAAGTGCCTATATAGATACAAATAACTAATGTAGGTATATAAACAAGTAACGTTCTGTGTGTTTCAGTTATTTCCAATTATCAGCTGATTTAATTTGAGAAAATATTTTTCTTCGGGCTTCCTCTTCCTCTACATCCATCAACATACTTACACATCACTTTCTTAGTCACATGATTATCATGGGCAAAGGTTTTCCAAGTAAATTAACTGTAAATAACATAATGTTAAGATTTTTGCAAATAACATTGTCGTTTGAAATTAGTTCTTAATAACATAAGCGTCGACATACTACAAAAGTTGGGTCATCAACAAAGAAGTATATACAAAATTGCGTGCTGGTAATTATTCAGGGCACCCCCTAGATAGACAGACCTACACATTCTACACAATACGTAGGTTTTGTTCGTCTCCTGCTTGCATGGAGGGAAGTGGAATCATATTTTTTTATACTCCTCCACTATTCATTTCTGATTAATTTCATTGCAGGACCCAAGACTAGTAAATTCATTCTCCGGGACACGTCGAGCTTCATTGTCTCAGCGCTTTTCTGGTGGTTGCCACTGTTGATTCTGGCTTTCAGGAGTTGCAGTGGTTTGGGAATAGTGTGGTGGGTTTGTCCCAAAAAAAAAATACGTAGGTATAGATAATGCGTATAAATAGTTTGGGTGGTGGTGGTGGTTAACACTACAGGAGGACTACGGATTGTGGAAGTCCACAATCCGTAGATTTTCTATAGGAATGGGCAGGTTCTTGTAGAAAATCTATGGATTGTGGACCTACACTAGGAATTTGCCCTGTATCGTGAGTGCATACATTAAGATAACTGCTAACAAATGATACATATCTATCTGTAGATACTACCAAGGCCTTTGTCCACAAGTGGAAAGAGAGGCCAATAATTCCTTCGTCGCACGATGGAGTAACCAGGTGTCAGCAGGCTAAGCAGCCTGCCATGTCCTGTTGGTGACCACCATAGGGGGTGGTTATATTAAGGTAAAAAATCCCACACTCCCTGGTCTTTTCTTTTTTTTTTGTTTTTGTGGCGTAAACGGAAACTTTGATGGAATGAATTATCTACTCGTTCTTCCACTAGAGGCGCTTTTTCGCAAAAACTTTTTTTTGTACGGTAAAATTCGGAAATCTTGTGCCTAGAGCGTGTCTAGAGCTGAGTGCCATCAGATTACGTGTGTATTTGCACATTTTCTTGTCTAATTTTAGGACATCATTTATCATTTATACATATTTTGACGTTTTTAATTGTGTTTACTGCTACTACGTGGTTTATTTATTTGGTGTACAGAGTGAGCACGTAAGAACACTTTTGACACAAACACCATTACCAAAAGCTATTAAATAAAACCTGTCAACCTCGAAGACTCCAGCTACAAGGTCCACTGGACAGCCGTAAAACGAAAATAAAAGGAAATTGTAGATTAGTTTTATGTTAGGATTAGGATTGATCTTGGTTCAAGTTAGGATTAAAGTTAATACGGGACGGAGACTATCTTTTATAGCTATTAGCTACACTAGCTAGCTAGCTGATCCCCAATTTTAGCCCTACTGCTCGGCTCCCTTTGTTTAAACCGTGATGTTATATAGCCTATAGCCTTCCTCGACAAATGGACTATCCAAAACGAAAAGAATTTGCAATTCGAACCTGTAGTTCCTGAGCTGTATAATTATTATAAGTATAGATGTATTTATGTACTGAACCTTGGTTAAAGATGTTTATCAAATAAATAGAGGAGCGGTCATGTTTGAAAAGTAACCTCAACGTACCTAAACAAATTCGCCACGGATCGCGTAAAAGTGGCGAAGTCTTGGGCTAGTAAATAAGAAATTACAATACCCAAAAGGACGGAAAAATAAGGGAAACGAGCCAGATAAATTAACCAGATGATTTACTCGTATTTAAGCCGAGGATCGATACTCTGGAACGGTATAATGAGGTCCTAGTATACTACGAAAGAGATGGTGGGAATAACAGCACAAGAAGCATTCCCAATTCTATCTTTATCCTACTAAGAACAGAAAAAGTTATGAATATGGCATGAACTACTATTATAGAACTCAAGAAAAGAGTCATTTTAAACATGATCAGGACCGTAGAAATCTTTTTCTTCTTTTGCTTTTCTGTACCTTTGTTTTGTCTATTCTATTTATTATATCTTTCTTGATTTGGATTGAAGTAATGACCATTGAATGGAAGGAAGTCTTTTCCCAGCAGTGGGGCCCTACAAGATAGCAGCTAGTTAGGAAATAATAATCTGTATTTGAGCTTGGCTGAACGTAACACCATAATTATAATATATCGGGGGAGAGCAATTACCACGCCACGCCAAAGCCAAAACTTTGTGATGATGGATGGATGAACGGATACAAATAGTTAATATGCAAAGGTAACTTCGAAGATAAGATTTATCTCGGTACTATGTTTCCATGGGACTCTATATCCTTACCTTTCTTATAACATGGATAAATCATTCAACAATAGAAGCACATTCAAAGAATTCCACGTGATTAATGTTCAATTAGGAAGGTATCTATATCCGGCACACCCAAGACAATTTAGCCCCGCTACTAACCTCGACAACAATTCCACCAAAACACGAGTTACCCCGTATCGATCGCCGACACAAAAGGAGGTGCTAAATCAACATCTAAACATAGCAAAAGCTTACAAAATATTATCTACAAACCACCAAAATTGTTATAGGTACGGTTGCTAAACAACATCTGTGTAGCATTATGTAGCATTACGTATTAGTTTACAGACGAAACGTAGTCGAATCTAACCAACCGTAGCGTACCGATCCGTTTGTTTCGCTTTCGCAATACGCCGGTCGTCGGTGCACGTGTACTGAACGCACTCAAAATGGCCCAGTACAAACGTCTGGATTTGGCGCAAGTGATAAGCGAAATTATGTCATTTACTTTTATCGTGGTTTTGTTTTTTATGTTTGGGTTATCGGTGAAGGTCTTTCAGCTTTGAATGTATTTTTTTTTTGTTGTAATTTTATTGTGTGTTGAGTAAATAAGGAAAATGGGGTCAGTAAATTAAATTTCATGTTTTTGTGTATTGTGGAGTTTCTAAAGGTGTCGATGAGCGGCTCTATCACTTTTTAAATTAACTAATGGTTAATTGCAATGCCAAGTTATTGGAAAACCCATAACATTCTCTTCACAGTATTTGTGAACTTACGTACACTTAATTTATTATTTCTTCTCAAAGTCAAAGTCAAATCATTTATTTCAATTAGGCCATCAAAGAGGCACTTTTAAACGTCGAATTAAAGTTAAGGAAATGGGATGGGATGGGATTGATTCTACACCCATTCGCAAAGGTAGGTTGTATGAAGAAGAATGGGCAAGAAACTCCATACTTACTCTTTTTAAAAATGTTTTACAATATTTTTTTACATCATTGAAATAAATAATGTAAAAGCAATGTACCTTGAAAATCTAAACAAAACATAATTAAAAAATAAAATAATAGGGAATATGGAAAATAGCAAAAAGGTACATGGTGTTCACATTTTAACAAAATATTGCAATTAAAGCTATTTTAAAAATACAATTTATGGAGTGTGTGAGCATTCAAATTTCAACCAGCTTGATTCTGTTTAAGCCCTACATTGTACTATGGAGCAGGACCAGCATGTTTCCAAACATTTTTATCTTGAATATAATCTTCTAATTTATAATATGCTTGTTTACTAAGTGTATTTTTTATATAACTTTTAAATATTCTTTCATTTAGATTTAAGATTTCACTCGGTATTTTATTGTAACACTTAACACAGTACCCCATAAAAGATTTTTGTACTTTAGACAATCTAAAATATCGTTGATCAATTTTATCTTTATTTCTCGTATTAAAATTATGTCTGTCGCTTATTTTATTAAAAAGATGAGGATTTTTCCTAACATGCATTATATTTTCATAAATAAATTGACAAGGCACTGTCATTATATTTATCTTTTTAAATAGTTCCCTAAGAGATTCGCGACGACGAAGATTGTAAATTGCTCTGACAGCTCTTTTTTGCAAAATGAAAATGGATTCAATGTCAGCTGCCCGGCCCCACAGTAGAATGCCATAAGACACAATGCTGTGAAAGTAGCTGAAGTAAACCAAACGCGCAGTTTCGACGTCGGTTAACTGCCTTATCTTTCTAACAGCATAAGCGGCTGAGCTTAGTCGCCCCGCTAGAGATGCTATATGGGGCCCCCATTGTAATTTATCATCTAACGTGATTCCTAGGAAAACCGTCTGATCAGTAAATTCCAATTTTTCTCCGTTTAGTAAAATGTCGCAATCGCTACTTTTAACATTTGGCAAAGTAAATCTAATACATTTCGTTTTCTTTTCATTAAGAACTAAATTATTCAGAGTAAACCAATTTTGAACCTTAGCAATACACTCATTAACAGTGTCTAGATTTTTTGCACGTCTATCTATTTTAAAAATTAACGATGTATCATCCGCAAATAACACCATCCGTGGTTGATTTTTTAGTAAATGGGGTAAATCATTAATATATACTAAGAAAAGGAATGGACCCAAAATAGAACCTTGAGGCACGCCCATAGTAATTTCAGCCCCTAAAGAGTTTACACCG
The DNA here is from genome assembly GCA_028554685.1 of Agrotis ipsilon. Classification (NCBI taxonomy): domain Eukaryota; kingdom Metazoa; phylum Arthropoda; class Insecta; order Lepidoptera; family Noctuidae; genus Agrotis; species Agrotis ipsilon. The sequence continues at coordinate 1,348,278 of CM052965.1, forward strand.
TTTATCTGTACTTTAAGCTGTATAACTCTAAGGTATGAATTTAGTAAATCAAGAGCTTTATTTTTGATTCCATAATGTTCCAGTTTCAGCAAAAGCGTTTCGTGGTTTACGCAATCAAATGCCTTTGAGAGGTCGCAAAAGATTCCTATGGCATCTTGCGCTTCCTCCCAGGAGTTAAAAATGTTCTTCAATAGGGTAACACCGGCGTCAGTTGTACAACGGCCTTTGGTGAAACCGAACTGTTGATCATGAAAGATGGAGTTTCTATTGAAGTGACATAGCATTTGTGTAAGCATTAACTTTTCAAACACCTTACTGAAAACTGGCAAAATTGACACCGGCCTGTAATTGTTTGGTTCTTTACAATCACCCGATTTGAAAAGTGGAGCTACCTTACTATGCTTCATGAGATCCGGAAACACTCCTTGGTCAACACTGGTATTAAATATAAAAGCTAAATAAGGCGCTACAGTTTCTATTATGGATGTACAGGCCTTCACGGACATTCCCCAGAGATCTTCTGTTGACTTCATTTTAAGATCAAATCTTCAGCCTTTAATATTCTGTCTTTATCAATTTACTGCCCGCGGCTTCATTCGCGCTGATTTACAATTTGACAATCAATTTGAATCATGCATGTGGCGACATCTATTTCTCGGGAACGGAACCTCTTTTACGAAATGAAAGGCATCTCATGTCCGTCTCTTTATATCTGAGAATTCACGTATTTGCAAGTTTTCAAGAAGATTGGGTTAATTAACTTTCGTATTTATAATATTAGTTACGGTTTTTAGAATTAGGATTTCTTCTGCCCTCATCTCCATTTGGAGTGAGCCCAGCATGTGTTTCTTCACCTATTATCTCAGAAGTCTCCTCTATTGTAACCAAATCCTATCATTTTCAGATTATTCGTCAAATATTTTTTGGGTCTTCTTCTACTTTTATAGCCGTCTACATTCACTTTCTTACACCACATTGTCTTAGCTCCTCCACATTTTATGATAATGACACCAATGCCTATGCAAGAAACTTTTAAATCACACATTTTATTAAGATAACACTATCTAGATGCAGGTGCACATTCCTACGTATCTTATTATCTACTAAAACAGCCTTATGCAATATCATTTTGATAAGGATGCGACGTTTTGTGACGATAACAATATTCAAAACAATGTAGTGCTTATCAATAATATGATCAATGTATTTACCTGCTGATATAAATAAAATAAGTTCATTTGCATCTCTACAATGTTGCATGTCGTTTACATTTTGGTTATCAAATAATGACTTATTCTTTCTGCAAGTTTTTCCTATTTTGTTGGATACAAATTGTAAACAGTTTATTTACCTACTTTCTTCGTGGGTATATCTTATCAATTATCATATATTTATTTCGGAACCCATCAGTAGATTCCGTCAACTCTTTTATACGTAGATACACACGCCACTCTTCAACTGTGTATCATCAAGAATCATTATTTTCTAGTACAGTGGACCACATAGTAAATTTTATCTAAGACTGTCAGTTTTTTTTTATATTGTTTTGTGTTTTCAATGCAAATAACGCAACGTTGCAGCCTGCACCATGCAGTGCAATGTACCAATCGGCTAAGTCATAGCTGAGAACTACAAGAAAATAGAAATCTCCAAACCCGCTGTAGCTCTTAATTTGTACCAAATCAATATGTACAAACCCGTCACCCGGCAACGGTGAGTCAGTTCTGATCCATTGTGAACATCCGTCTGTGATACATGCCTTTGTTTTGCATTTGGATCTTTGATAGGATATGAGGACGTAATAAGACCATCTTTGTAAAAAAGGGGGTCTAATAAGGCCTTTGATGTAGTATGTATGGGTTTGATTAGCTAGAGCACCCTAAAACCCAGGTCAGGTGTAGGCCCAGGTCACTTGACGGGGCCCCGTAGGGCCAGGCGCCTGTCTGGGTCGCGGGCCTGTCTAAACAGGATACTGTACCTACTCAAGACCGCAAAAGGCAATCTGAGTAACTGAATGAATGATGGGTCCCTTCCGCTTCTCCTAGGGCAGGCGAACTCTTTATTTATTTATTTATAACTCTTGTAGATACAATGAATTTATTATCTACAAAAAAGGTCATATGCGTTAAGTTCCACTAGAGTTAAATTACGGGATTTAAAAAAATGAACAAGAGGGTTATAGACTTCTAGCCGTATACATCAAAACGATTACATCTTCTAACAAACTATGAGTGGAATTCGCTCTCGAGGTCTGTGTTTGACTTGGGGTGTTCAAGTCAAGAATGAATAGGTTACTTCTGGGCGAGCGTGCTTCACCATTGACCACATAGACACCACACGAGATACTGGTCAAACATGAACCTATCGTTAAATAAAAACTAACTTTAAAGTAACTTTTGACTACACGTGTGGTCCAAACGAAAACAGATTATTTTTACCATCATTACTGATCCTATTGTTTATAGGATAGGTCGATGTTCAACAGAGGATGCTATACTGCTGATATGGTGGTGATGATGATCACGAGGATAAGGGCTGTCACATACGTATGTGGCCGTCCTAATACATGCGAAGTTCTGTGAGTGTTGTTACACATTCACGCAATAAATTACTAAATGAATTTTTAGTGTAGCCTGACCCTATCCTAGAACAACGGCGTAACCGTTAACGCCCAGTAATCTCTAGCATATTTTCAACTTTATACTGAAGCGCTTAAAGTTGAAAATCTATTAAAAGTAAAGGGCGTTTTTGTTCGTTCCGTTCTCTACCGCTCAGCAGTCTTTTATGAGTTTTCAACTCTAGGAACTGGTATTTAAGGTTAAGAGTCTATTTAAGACTCGTAAGCATTTAGGTTTATCTTTAACCCATTGTAAAATGGAATATATTATTGTCTCGTTGGACACTGGTATAGCTACCAAATCTCCAAGTGAGCAAAGCCGCGAGCATAAGCTAGTATTTTATAATCAGGTTTCTGATATTGCATAAAAAAGTAATGCTTAAACAGCTGCTGTAGAGTTCGGTACCCCTCGGTCATTAAAACTTTAGAAAAAGGGGTCAAGTCATTAATTTATGCGTCTCTTGCATAAGTACGCATAAGTACAGTAATGGACTTTAGACAACAGTGTGCAGTGTGCTATGCAAGGATTTTTGGTTACAAAAATTTTAGTCGAGCAGAAGAAAATGACAGACTGAACTGACAGACTAAACTGACAGACTGGACTGACAGACTAGACTGACAGACTGGACTGACAGACAGACGGGACTGACAGACAGGACTGACAGAATGGACTGACAGACTGGATTGACAGACTGAACTGACAGACTGGACTGACAGACTGAATTGACAGACTGCCCTTTGCTAGCTATTTTTGAGTCGTTTAATTGTCTTTTTAACCCCCGACGGAAAAAGAGGGGTGTTATAAGTTTGACGTGTCTGTCTGTCTGTCTGTCTGTCTGTCTGTCTGTGTGTCTGTCTGTCTGTCTGTCTGTCTGTCTGTGGCATCATAGAGCCCGAACGGATGAAGCGATTTCAATTTAGTTTTTTTTGTATGAAAGGTGACTTACCTGCGAGTGTTCTTAGACATGTTTGATGAAAATCGGTCGAGCCGTTTAGAAGTTATGGGGGTGAAAGTGGGGAAAGGTAACCGAGGGTCTGCAAATATACTCGAGTTGGGTATCAAATGAAAGCGTACTGAAAGGGAATATTGATGACTTGATCGGGAGTACTCTTAGCAACAAAAAAAAAATATAAGTATGTACCTATAAAAAGTATAAAATAAAATAAAAATTAAAAAATTTAAAAACCCCCGACACAAAAACCAAGTTCCCTTTAAAAAGTAAAAAATAATAAAAATACGTCGCGTTGGGGGACTGCAAAAAAACAGGAGATGATGAATAATTTGGAGCAGTCCCCCAACGCGACGTATTTTTATTATTTTTTACTTTTTAAAGGGAACTTGGTTTTTGTGTCGGGGGTTTTTAAAATTTTTAATTTTTATTTTTTATTGAGCTGTTTCTGCGATGTCCGGTTGTTTCCATAATAAATATGCTATGTACCTACATTATTACATTTTTTCTTGTTTGTTAAATATTTAGGTTTAATTTATTATTGTAGTTTCTAATTGTGTTTATTTCTATGGTAAAATTCATAACATAAATCAATAAAAAACTTATTTGATGTTTCTTTACTTACAAAAAAAAACTTATCATGTGGAAATGTTAACATTCATTTAACTATGTATAAGCTCAAATAAAAGCTTTCACATTCTTTATTAAATGTAGTTCCTAATCATGCCGCCTGCCAAAATTTACTCCGCATCTGTAGTCATACAATACTTTCGTATATTTTAATGCCGATTATAAGTACCAAAAATGTACCTAGGTATTGCAAATAAAAAAACTTGTGTAATTTTAAATTTATGATTTTATTTGAACACCATTAGGTATTTCAACTAAGTAGTCACTCTAAATATGCGCTAAATAATTTCCAAACTTAATTGATCAGTACTAGTTCACCGCATATTAAAATATATTCTGTATTACACTTTTATATTCAAAGTAATTATGACTAATCCGTATCCATTGGTATCCATTCCCGCTGCCCTGCGTGGTCATTGACTTGCAAGCAATGGTTGACCCCTCTGAAAGGAAACGGTAAAGTATCCCATTAGAAATAAGAGATGGCGCCCGCAACGCTGCTGATTATTTTATTTGTAGACATTATATGAAACAAAAGAATAAATTAACAGAAATAAAAACGAAATACATTTTAGTGATCAAATTTGTACAAAAAAAATTGAGTTTGTGAAATTATGTAATTACATTAGAATGATTCGTGTAAGCTACTTCCATGAACGCGTTTTCTTATTGGTTTTTGTATTGGCTAAATTGAATGGCGTTTATGTTGGCACCTCTGTTTTAGTGTTGCAAGAAGTAAAATATTACCCACGTTTTAAGGAAATGCGGTATTTACAAGTTTAGTGTAGTTTTACAGTACTCTCAAATAAGTATATGGTTTTGTATTATAATAACAGCCGTTTTAGATTGCTATTTTTATTGCATCACTGTTTATAAAATGTCTTGATTATTTTGTTATTCATTCAATAACAAAATATCTCTCATTGTTGGAAGACGTTTAGGAGAAAATGGACAGAGGCAGTGATTTTATCATTTTTTTTATGTATATTTTAATATGATGTGTACTGAAACATTTTGTTGAAAGTAAAAACGGATTAGTGAGAGTGGTATATTTGAGATTTCTACCTCAAATAAGGCAACAAAATATTTAAAAATATTAATCCGTACTTATAGAATATAAGGTAATTGAAATGATTCTCATTACGACGTTAATCTGTTGACGATATATTGTATAAGAAACAAGTAAAAATTCACAGTTTATTTTTTAAGGGAATGCAATAATTAAATTATGTGGGGAAATATTTTGGTCAGAAATTGGAAAAGAGGTTGCCCGGGTCGTTCACTTCACAGTCTGGCAACATTTTAAAAAGAAAGTGAAGTGAAAGAAATGAATTTACGAGAATAGGTCGCAAGTCGCATAGATTTTTGGTTGATTTCCTTTTCACTTTTCTTTCGTATTCTCCATAAGATCTAATAAACTAGAGCTTATTTGTGTTCCTCGTTATATTTTGATTCAACGGACTCGGCGCCGTACCACCTAAAACAGGATAAGTACAAAAGTGAACAGCATCTTATTGATTTTCTTCCCCTTGCATATGCTTTCAACCAACGCGAAGTGGTGGTGTTGTTATAACTAACGAAGAACGTGGATCTATGTTTTAACTCATCCGTTTTATATTTTTTGTAATAAGTCACAGATTCTGTGACATTTCACCTAATTCGGTGTAAACATAGAAATAAGAAAAATGATGGCAAATACACTTGACGGCGTAAACGCGAACCAGCCCACGCAAAATGGTAGCAAGGTCCAACCTTGCAATAATGAGTCAAAGACCAACCTAATAATCAACTATTTGCCGCAAACGATGACCCAGGAGGAGATTAGATCGTTGTTCTCGAGTGTCGGCGAAGTAGAAAGTTGCAAGCTTATTAGAGACAAAGTGACAGTATTCCCCGACCACATTCTGAATGGGCAGAGTTTGGGTTACGCTTTCGTGAACTACCATAAGGCGGAGGACGCGGAGAAGGCTGTGAACACGCTCAATGGATTGAGACTCCAGAACAAGATCATAAAGGTATCGTACGCCCGCCCTAGTTCCGATGCGATTAAAGGCGCCAATCTTTACGTCTCGGGCTTGCCGAAGCACATGACACAACAGGAATTGGAGAAGCTATTCAGTCCCTACGGAACCATCATCAGCTCGCGCATACTTCATGAGAATGTGAATGTCGGCCATTTACTTCAAGTGGGCGGCGACGAGCCAACCATTGTCGGACCTTCGCGGGGCGTCGCATTCATCCGCTACGACCAGAGACATGAGGCCGAGAACGCGATTCGTGAGTTGAATGGCACAATACCTCCAGGAGGAACAGGACCCATCACAGTCAAATGTGCCAACAACCCGAGCAACCAGAACAAGGCACTGGCCCCGCTGGCAGCGTACTTGGCGCCTGCTGCTGCTCGCCGCTTTGTAGGACCTGCTGGTAAGGCTCTGCTGGCTATCAACAAAGGTCTCCAAAGATTTTCTCCTCTAGCCGATCCGCTCATACAGGGAAATGCCATTGGTGGCTCAGGTTGGTGCATCTTTGTGTATAACATTGGAGCTGATACTGAAGAGAGTGTACTTTGGCAGCTCTTTGGCCCATTTGGTGCCGTCCAGAGTGTTAAAATAATTAGAGATCCCACAACCAACAAATGCAAGGGCTATGGTTTTGTCACTATGACTAACTATGATGAGGCTGTCGTTGCCATCCAATCCTTGAATGGATACTCGCTAAATGGCCAGGTACTCCAGGTCAGCTTCAAAACGAACAAGAGTAAATCTTAAATTATCCAGTTTCTAGTCAATAAATTGTAGCTAATGCAAAAATGTTGATCATTACTTTGTCATGGTTTGAAGGTTGACTAATTACTGAGAGAATACGGGATAAATGTGATTCAAATCATGACATGATGTCAGTTTGAAACAATGTTCATACATTATAAGTACAAAATAAAATCATCACAATAATATCTAGAAAAATTCTAAATGACTGACATTATACACCAAGTATTCTACAAAATTGACCTAATTTTACTTTATGGAGTCCATGAAATACCTGTCTAGTGAAATACCTGATATAATATGTCCTAAGATAATAAAGTTAGTAACAAGTGATGCAGTACTGAGATGGATAAACATTTGTGTAATATTTTAATGGCTTACCTGACTAACTGAATTATAAATCAGCTGGAGTCAGTAGCTTGTCATGCTCATAATGAGAACAATGACATACATAAGTATAAATAATTAACTGCATACTTTTTGCTAACTCAATGTTTATGTATTAACTTATGTCCATTGGTATGAGTCTTTTTGTAAGACTTATCTGTAGAGTTCTGGTATTATAATAGGATAATGATGCCAACAAGATTCTAATATAACCGTAATTCAGGCAATAATTATAATATGTTTAACGATTGACAGTGCAATATTAAACTTTTTTTACTGTAAGTAAAAAATATAAAAAAATATTTTATTAAAATATGTATATTAAAATGCTGTGCAATTTTTATTGTACCAACAACTATTATTATTTTTTCTTTTGAAAAATAGTTGCAATAATAAAACATAGTATATGTAAACAAAATGTTCATTGTATAATTATTACCAAAGATGTCAGAAATGCATTGACTGATATATAAAATGATGTTTGTAAGTAAAACTTTGACTAAAAACTATACTTCCATTCATTTTTGATAAAATAAGGATGGCCCCATTATTATAATAATGTTGAATATAATAATATATAATTCTGGAGCTTGAATTGTGCACAAAGTCATAAGTAAGGTGGATACATTTTATAGAACAATTATAATTAGGATCATATTTATTATTTACTTATGTATAATTTGATTCCATTCATAAAATCTATTTGAAATCTGACAAGAAAATCTCAATTGAAAATTATGTATAAGGACCATGACATTACAACCAAATTAGTTATTGATCAACATTTTATTATGACTTGGATACCTTCATGTATCACATTGGGCACATAATTATTATAGTGATTGTATAAAAGTGAAAGTCAAATTGATAATGATTGATTGGTAATTTTTAGTGTGCATTAAAATCGAAATTTTAAAACTCATATGCATTTTTCTTCTGAAAATTTGCATATACTCTTGCACAAAGCAAAATCCATGACATTTGACTTTCACATCATGATATTGTCTCTCTAATTTGATTGTATAATCATCACTATTTATTATTAAATTTAAGTAACTTAAAAATTCATTGTAAACATAATTTATTGTCATAATCGTAATAGAAATTATAGATTTCATTTCAATGTTTATATTAATAATATATTGAATGTAGTGTAAGTTCAAAATTAGTTGGGTAATCTACTCAGTACTATACCTTATCCAACTGTTTGTATCGTTTCTGATATTCATTATAGTAATTTCTGTAATAGTTAAATTATTGATAGTCAAATGCATATCATAATTAAAGTGAAATAAAAACCAAGGCGAGAAATTCACAGACACATAGATGGGCTTGTAAATGCATTTTGATTAAGTATTTTCTTTAATTTCTATGGTAAGGATAAATGTTTCATTAATATTAATTATTTATTTAAAGTACTTAAAATACGCGAAACTAGTCAGTTATAATTTTGCGCAACATTTAAATCTTTAAGTATGTATACTTAAGTATTTAAAGAAAACTGTGTTCTCTAATTTAAAATGTAGATTAGGATTTTGGTTTAAAATTATGTTGGTGTGGTGTTTGGTTTAATATAAGTAATATACCCATATAAAGCACACAATACATAAAAATACTAAATGGTGTGTATCAGAACTAGTCAAAGGTAGATGTACCTCTGAGTTATATGCTATGATGTGGATGTGCTGTACAGTCACGAGCACTAATATATATACATTGATCACGTTTTCTAAAATATCTTAACTAATACTTTTCAAAAAATATGTGTACAACATGGTTTTCTAAATAACCTAACCATCAAACTGTGGCAAAACTGGGTATACATTGGTTTCACAGTAATATAAACGAAGCAAAATCAGAAAAAAAGTATACATTTCTAATGTTATTATTAACTATCCATGACAATTTCTATAACATATATACAAGTAAAACAAATTGTATACGTGTTATAGAAATTGTCATGGATACATTATAATGATAATGGAAGTGTATACCTATTTTTTCCTGTTTTTGTTAATAAGTTTATTACAGCAATGATATGAGTTTTATAAATAAGTAGGTTGGGGCTGGTTATTACTGCAATAAATCAAGGACTTACGAAATCAGAGTTGTAATTCATTACCAAAAGTAATGATTATTATTATTAGTAAAGCCTATTAAATATATTTAATAGTTATGCATAGTTTTTTTTTTTACTTTACCCCGCAATTAGTCCTGTATGGTGGGTGCGTTTACAAACATAGAAACTCACATGACACGAACACCCAGACCCGTTACAACTAATTGCAGATCATACAAATATCTGTTCCGTGCGGGAATCGAACCCGCGACACTCGGCGCAGCAGTCCAATTGCTCAGCCACTGCACCAAACGTGTCGACGCATTATTCAAATATATCGTGATTAACAGACACCCGCTTAAGGCATAAGGGTTTATTGTATTCATCATTATGAACAATTTTGGGCTCTCAACTGTTTGATAAATTTTTATTAAATAATTATGATTTTTCTTTTCTTTTGTTATTAATTTTCGCGATTTCAGGTCCCATAGTAAAAGAAAAATTAATCATAGGTACTTATTTATGAGTACAATAACCTCTTAAGAGGGTGTGCGATAATTTTATCCACTTTTCGTAGAATCACCCAATAGCACAATAGATCCGCGAGAGAGAGAGGACAGCGTCCTCCTTCCGCCCCAACCGCAGTGGTACACGGCGTCGGACGTCGGCAGACGATCTCCGGCCACCGTAGGCGCGGGCATGCGGACAGTGAGTAAAGGCTCTGCCGGGGCGGGAGGACTCATTTGATGATTATACCAAGATAAAAAAAAAAAAATAGCACAATAGATTTAGGACGGTACACGGAAATAAAAACAGTCGACGGGTGAGTAAATACACTCGATGATGGCTACTTTTACCTAACTATGACAAAATATGTAGGTATAACGCAAATTAACGAAAAGAAGTTATAAATAAATAATACAATAAGATCTTATAGCTATGTATTTGTATTATATACACTTATTTTTTCAATGAGGTTAAATTGCAATTTCTTAAATTAGGACTTATTTCCGACCTCAAGCTCCTTGAAACTGCTGCTTTGTAATTGTTTACATAATTTTGAAACTGTATTGTTTACATGTTTTTGAAATTTGTGAATTAAAACCGATCTCAAGCTCCTTGAAACTGCTACTTTGTAATTGTTTACATAATTTCGAAACTGTATTGTTTACATGTTTCTGAAAATTGTGAATTAAAACCGGTCTCAAGCAGATTGAAACTGCTGCTTTGTAATTGTTTACATAATTTCGAAACTGTATTGTTTACATGTTTTTGAAATTGACTTGGTACATAATAATGTAACTTAAAGTTGATATTATTTTTTGGCAAACTATCGTTAACGAAATTTTGATAAAAATGTGTAGTTAATTTTGACTTAGTTTAACGTTTACATAATTATTGGACACAGTCGGCAGAACTTATTTTTGCAATTTAATATTGTTACATTTATTTAAATTTTAAGGTCGTATCTATGTCTTTGCTCGTGACTGTACTTGTGCGCGACTGTACACGCCAACTCTGCGAGTGGCAATTAGAAGCGTCTAACTTTTAATTGAAGATATATTAGAAAGGGTTGATACAGAGTCAAAATTCGGCAGGAAGGAAATGGCCAAAGTTTATCAAACCCAATTTACAACATGAATTTTATTGCCGCTTATGGCTTCCCGTGCTAACAGTGCTAACATGCAAACATTCGCGCATAAAATAAGCAAGAATCCATTTTACAATTACTGATAGTCTATGTTGTGTCGTCCCTGAATGGTAAAAAACAAAATACGCTTGCTTTCTCCACCGAAAATAATACCAGTACACACCTGTCCACTTATTCGTTTTGTTCAACTTTAGTATTTTGTGTTCTAAGTTGTGGTATTTTATTTATTTAGAATAGTTTCTGTTTAATTTATATAAAACTAACATCTTTCTATTTAGTGTTTATTTATCCCACGTTTAATGATTTGGTTTAGTTTTTTTTTGTTTGTATTTACTTTGGGCAGGTTTGGGTATTGTAGGGTTTGGCCTAGAATGTAGCTAGAATTATAAGACAGAGTACAAATCGCCGATAATGTATGAAAAAGTGTTTGGCTTACTTACATTTAATTTTTGAAATAATGTCAACGAATGTAATCTGACGTAGGGGATATTGATAGAAATTAAATATTGACCTTAGCAATAATACATATAAATAATGTTTTATTTCAAAAACTCTTTTTAATTCCCCAAAATTCTCGATAACAGCAACGAAATCTAAGTATTTTAGTCAAAAGCATTTCCTCTTGGGCTTATCCGCGCTTATCGGCCGGATTAGGTACGCCATTTACAAAAGGGTGAGTTGCCTAAGATGTGGGTTACGATTATTTTGGATTCGCACCCCTAGAACTAAAAAGACTACGATAAAACAAGTTTCGGGTTTATTTTTATATGTAAAACCCTTATTTTCATATCTTTTTACATAACGTGCTGAGTATTATAGGTATATAAACTCTCAGTGAGTACACGGAAGACGCCAAACATGGTGTCTAATGTAAACCGGGGGTGTATGTACGCAGTACGCATGCATCGATCCAAACTACAGACAGCAAGGCGCCACGCCCGTTTTATTTCGCTGGAAAGCCGCGAATTAGATTCGAAACAAAGCTTTGAAGATTCTTATTAGTTAGTAAAATAGGGTACCTCGGGGAGGTTGTAAATACATAATGCGTATAATATACCGATTTTGTTAGTTAGTAGTTCCTATGCGTGATAAGTAGGTACGACATGTCGGCAGCCATTCTGGACGGACGCTTCTGTTTTGTCGAGGGGTTCCATTTCGACAATGGACATCTTAAAATGCATTATGGATCCTACAAAATATACAAATATTGAATTGAGTGAGGATCTCCATTTTTATAATGTTGATTAAAATTGATTTTAACGTGTTTTGGGTAAAATATGATTCAAATTCAAATAGCTACTTAAGTACTTAGGTAAACTATCCCTAACCTAGCTGTCGTTTGAGCGCTGAAGAACCTAGGTACATTATCTACCTACCAATTATTAGGATCGAGCATTCTCAAACCCCTACTTAATTAAAACAGTAGGCGCCTATTGAACTGGGTATCCTTGAATAATTTGGTAAGTAGGTACTTAAGTTACTACTTGACTTGATTAGTCTTTGCGATTTACCAAAATACGTAAGATAGGTGCTTCTGCCAATAAACAAAATCAATCGTGAAATTAAACCAAAGATGAGGTAGGTTCCTATGTCGATGACCAACATACCTACGTACAGTCTAAAACTAGGACTACTCAAAACAATAATATGAGCTACATTTGGGCATTTCGTTTATAACAACATGTGCATTAATTAAAGCAGGGGGTGAATGTTACCCCATTTTTAAATCCGAGGGTCAATGACCGAGACAGAAGGATACTATGAACTCGTCAATAACGCCTGCTATTATTCTTATAGCAACAATGTGTACGCTGGGATTTGCAAAATGGTTGCCGTGCCTAAGTCAATACGGGGGAGGAAAACAAAACAGTTTACAGAAATGTCGCAAATGAGTGTTCCTCTCATCGCAATAGTCATGGTATATTTTACAGCGGCTAAACAGAAACAAAATAATAATAAATGAAAATAATTTCAAGGTCCACTCTTTTCTGTGCTTGTTATGTACCTATTTATAATGTGAATCTATTTTATGAAATATGAATGTATAAGAGAGTAGGTAGCGTATAAATTGTTGTAGAAATTTTAGAAACTACAAAACACGAGTCGTCGTGATTTTGATATCGTCATCGCACGTGGTTATTGATTTTTCCCAAAAGTTGTAATGCCAATTTGGGTTAGAATCAATAAAATTGTAACTGCGCAAAAAGCAAATTATACAATCTCCTTTTAATTAAATAAATATTCCTGCATTGATGGAATTAAGCATTTTTCTAATAATTTTTTGGTTACTAAAATATAAAAAAGCATTACTAGTTTTATAGTCACAGAGTAAAAAAAAAAACAAAATAAAGTCATTCATTCAGACTTCATTCACGTCACTAAAGTCAAAACTGGTGTCAGGGGTGCGTTTAAGTCAAGCATCCAGATAAAAATTAAACTAACGAGAGTTCGCTGAACGGAGTCATAGGTTTAACTGTCAAATTCAATTGACAGCTCAGCTTGTTATTAATTATTCTCATTTTTTTCTAATCTTATTTACTTGTCACACACAAATAAAGTTCACGGAGGTAATAAAATATGTACTTGTTACAAATATTTGTTTCTAGAGAGCGAATTGAGCAAACAGCTCCATGTCAAAGTCAATCTGACAGCAGGATAAAATTTAGCGAGGTAAAAAGGTCGCTAAGATTTATCCTAGTAGGCGAAAACCTATACCAGCGGGCGACCTTGAACGGGGCATATAAAATATTTGTCAGTTTAATTTTTCACCTCTTGGTGTACTTGAACGGGGTGTTTAACGTTTAGTCCGTATAAATTTTAAACTGGATGGTTGACTTAAACGCACCCCAGTCATCATCTGTCATCTGGTGTTGTGTCAGTCACTAATCAATTTCAAGAAAATATTATTGAAAATTAAGTTACAGAAAATAAACAAGTGTGAGCAAACTTGCGTTTTATTGATACAATAATCAAGATTTCATAATCTGTATCATAAAGAAGTCATAATCCATTAGTAACTCAAGTCCAGTGCGTTGTAAACTTTAAACGTATTGTGAAAAAGTAGCAGCAGTGGTGAAAAGTCATGGAATCATTATCGAAACAAGAACTAATATCAACTATTACCAAACAAGCTGATCAAATCAAGCGGTATGAAGGTCGTTTAAGAGGTAAGTGAATTTTTTGAAATGGGAACTGAAAAGCCATATGTTTTGCGCAAACAATTCCTATTTTCCTGTTCCCATGTTTGTAACTTTAGGAGTAGTTTCTGTAAACTCATTTATTTCGTTTAGATTAGCCGCTTGGTTATTCTCTTTTGTATGCTCAATGCTTCACAGCAATTAGTATTACACCACCAGCTTGCTTAATTTAATTAGTCAGCTACAAAACTTGGAACAATTCTTACAAGTTACTGTTTGTGAAATTATTGCATTCTGCCCTTGGCCTGATCCAAATCTTTTCTTACTTTTACTACAATATTTCAAAATGTTTTAAAGTAAGTTTAATACTTAAATTGTATGTAACCAAGTTCATCATGCACGTCTTTAGATATTTTACCTAACTAAGAATAATTATGTTGATATCAAAATTAAGGTTCCATACTGAAAGGTTATAATTGGACCCATTTTCACAGATGATGTATTTCTATCATCATCAGCCTATAATGTTCCCACTGCTGGGACACAGGCCTCCCCTCTGAGAGAGGGAGTGTGCCATAATCCACCACGCGGGACCCAGTGTGGATTTGTAGATGTCCAATATCTTTGAATTTTTGGTTCTAGAACATGCCAGTTTCCTCTCGATGTTTTCCTTCACCGTTTTGAGAGCAGTGGTGATGAAATAAATTACACAAAGTAATGCGCATGTTGAGGTTCGAACCCACAACCTACAACTCGTAAGTCGGGACCCATACCACTGGGCCATCACTGCTCTTCATATAATATTCATATTATTTCTAATGCTATGAAAACAAATACTTATTAAAACATAGCATAGAATAAATATTTAAGGGGTCTCACATACAAAAGACAGAGGCAAGCCAACAATATTATGGGCTTTTTTAATATGATTAAAGAGTTATTAAATTCATAAATTCATTTTTCAGATGTTGTTGCTGCCTACAAAGGACTTATTAAGGAAAAGGAAGCATTAGAGATCAGTTTGAAAGCCCTCAGTAGAACTGATGCACCTGTTGAAGGGGGAGCAGGAGGTAAGATTGTTTATTATTCTGCTGCCAATCAATTAGGAAACAAGTAATAAATAATATTATTCTTTAAGAGAAATTAGTAAAACTGTATTTAATTGTAACTGTTAAATGACTATCCATAACAAGAAAACTCCTCTCTTTATCAGTGGAGTCAAAATTTCAAAAATTATTAAATATTTGCTGAATGTTCCACCCACACCACTTGATCATTATTCTAAAGGAACATAATGCCAGTATTAATGGTATCTTAAGTGTCATTCCAGACAAATGTGTTGTAAACACCTTTTTAATGGTTTTGAAGTCATTGAGTAACTTATTATTATCATTTATTTTTTTATTTAGCAATGCTATCTAGTCCCAAGCTAAGCAAACTTGTGTTATGGGTACTAGACAACTGATAAACATACTTATATAATTCTAAATACATAAATATTATAGATCCACAACCAGAATCTGTTTAATCTTGCTAGTATTTTTATATTCTATTGTATCGTGTTTTTTGGTTTGTGGTGAGAAAATAAATGTTATTCTATTTTTTTATTTAATAGATAAATTACACCCAGACAGAACAAAATGATCGTGCTCTTCACACAAACTTTTGCCCTGGGTGGGTATCGAACCCACAACCTCCGGCATAGCAGTCAGGGTCACTAACCACTAGACCAACAGGCCTGTCAATGTAACTAACAAAACAAAAATAACTAACATCTATCAAACCTAACATCTCCAAGCTGAATTATTGAATTATGATTTAGGCCAGTTTCTCCTGAGCCCTTTCTACCATTCCATTCTTTTCCACCTTGCTTGTTTTATATGTATATCCAGACTTTGTTGTATCTTTTCAGATGAAAGTAGAGATGAGTCAGTGTCAGCTCTCATGCTGTCTCTATCCACCTTGACTGCAGAGAAGTCACGGATGGAAGAGGCATTCCAGGCAGACAAGAAATTAACTAGAGATAAGGTAAGTTTTTCTTCATGATTAATTTGATTGAATCAATATTTCTGCCCCGGAGAGTTCCCATAAATATATTTTAAAAAACCTCTATGAAATATTAGTTAAGGTTCTATATTCTTTGTATGTTATAGTAATGCATCAGGAACTCATTAACATCATTAACAAGATTGTTATCAAAGTATACTAATTGGAAACATTAATAACAATGGATTACACAATGATTAAACCAGATTGATTTCTAGTAATTAGATTGTATGAATAGATTATTTTTACATATCAAACTTTTAGTTGTAAAAGCTATTATTGCACCTTTTTACTACACTCCACTTAAAAAGTCAGAACAACAATAACTATTGTTACTAATTGTGTACTATATAACTATTGTACATTGTGATAAAAATAGTAGATACCAATTAGGAAAATTATTTTTAACCGACTTCAAAAAAAGCAGGCGGTTCTCAATTCGTTGGAATCCTTTTTTTTATATGTATGTTCCCCGATTTCTCGAAGACGCCTGGACCAATTTGGATTTTTTTTCTTTTGTTTGAAAGGGTATACTTCCCAAGTGGTCCCATGACCATCAGGGCAGGATCTGATGATGGGATCCCAGGGAAATCGAGGGCAACCTTCAAATTTTATAGGCACATAGTACCATTTTCATATATTTTCTAAAGCTGTTCAAGTATTTGCATCTGATAATCATCAACTCAGGTGGATGAACTGATGATATACAACTCCATAACAGTAAGGAGTAGGCATCGACTGATTTAGTTTGCGTTCGCGTATCTCCGGAATTGCAAGTTTGATTTAAGTAATTCTTTTTTTGTTGTAGTAGGTTCACCTTAAGGAATACTGCAAGTTTCATCAAAATCGGTTCAGTAGTTTTGAGATAGGGAATTTTATTCTTAGCTAATCTTTGTTCTAGTATGAAAACCAGATAGCTGCAATGAGGGAAGAGACAAGGTCATTAGTGCAGCAGCACCTAGCTGAAATAAACAACTTGAAAGCTAAAGTGGCATACGAGATACAAGAGAGGGAGAAAGAGAGAGCTGATCAGCAGGCTATGATGAAGTGAGTACATTTTTATTTTTTTGTTATTGTGAGAAACCTTCAAAAGGTTACCTTTTTTTTGGGGATAAGACCAGGGATTGTGGGATTTTCAATAATTTGATAAAGGCTCCAAGCAAATCTCTAAAATTACTCATTCGATTTAGTTTCCTATTGAAAACTACTAAAAAGAATGATATTAATTTCCTTTATCAAGTGGAGCTTTGGGCTTACCTTGATACAACAGCAATGTGTGTTCTATGCTCCAGAAAATATAGTAATTTGAAAAGTCATTTGTATGTCAATTTACAAAACACTATCCTCCAAAGCACTCACTCTTGACCACTTTCTAATGTTTTGATTGGGAACAAGTGCCGGAATAAACTGCCTAGATGTAAAAAACTTGCTTAAAACAGAAATAACTTAGCCATCAAAATTTAATTTCCAGAGAGCTGCACTTGAAGCTAAACAGTGAGAGGAAGACTAAAGAGAAGTTAGAAGACAAAGTTGTGCACTCCAGTGAGGCTCAAGGTAAGACTTGTTGAACAAATATTCTTGAAGCCTGTATATTTTGGGTTCTACACAGAATGTCCAATGCACAAAAAAGAAGTAATTTTTATGAAATGTAATTAGCTGTGTGTGTCTCAAAACTTCCTTTTCACAAATTGTGAGGAACGCCTTGTGTCTGATTCGCAAAAGGTCGATTTTCATTTATGTACTTATGTATTGAGGGTCTGGGGTCCTGGTCTGCTAGGTGCTCATAAGTTAACTGTTGTAAATACTATTTTAGAGCAGTATTTAATTTATAACAATGATCCAAAACCAGCTTGACCCAAATAAAAATGTTTACCCAAGCAATTAGTTAGCTATCTCGTTTGCTATTTTGATCTCTATCTTTGTTTATAACCAATCCAAGACCGAATTTACATATGCGCTTGTTTTTCTGGACATTTTGTCCAATCAAAAGTGGGATACCTACGCCTGTGCGAAAGTTTTTAGTTCGATTTTTATTTTATCGAACTCGTTATGTCGAATATTCAGTTGTACGATGTTTTATTATATCGATGCTTTATTCGTGCGATGTAACGTTTGTGCGAAAAATTTTTTTGCGAAAAACTTTACAACGATTGCTCATTTGTTCGATAGTTTATTAGTTCGATGGTATGTTGATTCGAAACGCCAGCAAAAAAAAAGTTAACAAAATGTCTAAGCTTAATTAATATCTTTTTTGTAATGTTCCTTGTCTTTTTATTAAAATAATACATTTATGTGAATATATTTTACGTGTTGTTAATTCATTTTAAGTGCCTATTATCAAAAGGTCCAAGAAATTAAAAAGAAATCTTACGAGTACCCGTTAGTTTCTTTGCCTCTTTTGGTATTTTTATTGGTGATTGATGAATCGCGATACAGCACCGCTCCATTCCGCCTCAGTGGTACCGCATCCTTAAACGTGGTGAATTTGTTATCTGTCTCTCATTTTACGAAAATATACGTGAAGATATTTATGGTATTTTTTGTGTAGGTATTTCCTCATCGTGTATAATGCAATAAATATAGGCGTTTCGAATCAACATACCATCGAACTATAAACTATCGAACAAATGAGCAATTGTTGTAAAGTTCTTCGCAAAAAGATTTTTCGCACAAACGTTACATCGCACGAATAAAGCATCGATATAATAAAACATCGTACAACTGAATATTCGACATAACGAGTTCGATAAAATAAAAATCGAACTAAAAACTTTCGCACAGGCGTAGGTATCCCATCAAAAGTAGCCTTCAAAAACAAAAGAACTGGATTTTGAGATAGAATATGAATTTTGGGCGTAAGCAAACATTTATACAAACTTAATATCTTTCAGCATCACAAGCAGAGCTAGAAAAGCGTGTCCGTGATCTGAGCAGTTCGCTGGAAGCAGCTCAGCGTCGCCTGCAGCGAGCTGAAGCGAGGACGGTGGAGACGCCGGCGCACCTCGTGCGGCTGCAGCAGAAGCTGTTGTTACTGGAGCAGTCGCACTCTGTTGCTATACGAGAGGTAAGCATATTGGCGAACACTGTAGACACGGGCATGTAGACGGCAAGTAATGGGTAACTCTTGTCCGATCATGGACCATGCTCAGGTCAACGGCGCATCGTGTTCCATACACGCAACAAAGGGTGGTCAAAGGGCATCCGAAGGAACACGGGTGGATTTCAGTCAGTAAGAGTCTGACAGTCCCTTCCGCCCCACCCAGGGTGGGAGGACTCATTTGATGATTTAACCATCTAAAAAAAAGGGTGGTCAGCAATCTATTGGAATAGACGGCTATTGAAGAAACGCTGTTAATTTTATTCACTATGAATCCGACAGTCCTGCTCCGTCCAGGACGGGATTTTATCACCCAAAAAAAGGCCCTACCTACATTCATGTATATAAAAATCGTTTTGCATTAAATTGGAGCGAAATTTTGGTATACTCAGAGCAGTCTTCAAGATATTAGAGGCCCTAGGCGCATACCGCCTGATATAAGGTAGGTTTTAAAATGAGAATTTTAAAAAATATGTGCGAACTATCAACTCTAGTGTTGCAGGCAGGCCGGTGTGACCGCGCACCATAACAAGAGCCGTATGTTTCTTTGTGACCTTAATGGTTTAAAGAAAGGCTTGAAAATTTTGTGATTCGCTGGTGTGGCTTAACTAATAACATATTTTTTTATTCCCAGGAGCAAATAAAAGCGAAACGCGCTGAAGAATCAGCTCGCAAGATATGCGCTCGACAAGAAGAGAGAGTGGCCCTTCTAGAAAGTAAGATAGCCGAGTTATCAGAAACTGTGGGACAGTACGACTTGAGAAGACGGCATGACCAGCAACTTATACAGCAACTGAAAGACTCCGTCAATGGTCGGCTGATGGATAAGATTGCTGCGAACACTGATTTTGGTAAGCATAAGTACAATTTAATGTTACAATTGCATAAAGTCTTTGTTCAAGGACACACGTTAACGGGACTTCTTTCCATCACCGTGACCCCGGAACATAAAGGGCTATTAAAGGACACCGTGGATTTTAGTCAGTAAAAGTCTGACAGTCGCTCCCGCCCTGCCCGGGGTGGGAAGACTCATTTGATGATATTACCACGAAAAAAAAAAGGACACACGTTAAGCGACTCGCTGTGCGAAACTGCATAAATTACTATTATCAATAAGTAAGAGCGGCAACAATCGACGACACTCTGCACGTCCTTGAACAAGGCCTAATTGCATGTAAATAGTTAGTCTTTTGGCAATCGAATATTAACAAGGGGCATCGTGTTGCCTGTAGTAACGTGGTTGTGGATATAAGGCAGGCAGCAACGACGATATATTACTAGACTCGGCATGCACGATTTATGGAACAAAAAGTATTCTGTCAACTCGCTGAGGTACTACGTAAGCGAGGGGGACGGGGTACTGCGTTGTGATTGGCTAACTCAAGGTCTGTTCTGTCTCAAGGTATGTTTACGGCTCACAGGAGTGGTCGAAATAAGACGGATATAAGACTTATTTGCCTAATGTGTTCACAGACATTGGTCGCCCGTTATTAGGAGTCTAGTAATATATCGTCGTTGGCAGGCAGTCACTGTATGAAACACTGGTATTCATCTGATTAGACTGGAAGCCAACCCCAAAAAAGTTGATTATGTAGTTACAATAGCGAAAATGCGATTAACTCTAAACTTGCTTTTAATACGATTAGGTGATTGGTTTCGGTCTGATTGCCTTCGACTTACGAATTGTAGGTCGTGGATTCGATCGAACTCAAAAATGTGCATTACTTTGTGGAATTTATTTTAACACCACTGCTCTCAAAATGGTGAAGGAATCCGGCCAATGTTCTAAGACCAAAAATTTAAAGACATGTGATGTCTACCTTCACTGGGCCCGTGCATTAGGAACTTTATACGTTGATGATGATGATATTAAAGAAGCATTAATAATAAACAATGTTTTAGGCTATCACAGTTTGTTTCACAATTTAAAATGTCACTTACGGGATATCTTCCGTGATTATTATTAATCCGCGATCATGGTGCTTATAACAACGTCGAAATATCGGGAACTCAAAATAATAAATAATCACGGAAGATATCCCGTGAGTGAAATTTAAAATAGCATTAATAATAATATTTTACGCCTTGTTTTCAGAAGAAACAACGGAGCCAACATCAAAGAGCGAGACAGACAACGAAAAGTTGGCCGACAGCGAATACCTACAAACTCTCATAGACAAAATACACATTTTGAAAAAAGAACTCATAGCCGAGAATGACAAATTAGGCAGTCCCATAGACATATCAACAATTTTCAAAGTCCAAGGATATGAAAACGTACATTTAAAGTGCAGAGAAGAGTATGAGAGCTTGAAAGTGGAATTTGAACTGTATAAGCAGCAGATGAAAGTAAGAGATGCAGGGAGTGAAACGGATGATGTAGGGGACTTGAAGAATGAGATAGCATTGTTGAAGGAGAAGTTGGAGACTTATAAAATGGTGCTGGAGGAAGAGAAGCAAGATAAGTTGGATACCTTGAAATTGTATGAGGAGGTAAGGTTCTTCGAGTTTTTTTCCACTTTTTTATGGCTAAGGATGCACTATATATTGTGTGGCGATTTGTGTCTAGGCAGTAGAATCTTCTTACTCACATATAATAGCGTTCTAATACAATAATCAACAAGAGTAAACCAGGTTGTGTTTTGCAAACACTAAAGACCGCGTTTTATCGTGAAAGGGAAATCGTAAGGTGTAATGGACTTCTTTTTAATGAAAAAGGTTAACATTTGTAACAAGAAAGAGTTCGGTCTTGTGATTCCCAAAATGAGACCATCTTTACTCTTTTCGCCTTCTGAGTAATTTCCGCTCGACTCTTTGTTGGTGCAGACGTGCAGTTTTCTCTTGCGAGGCTACACCACAAATCTATTCTTAACATTATGTGGCTGAAATAGTTCTAAATAAGCTGTTGCGGCCACTAACTACTAATTTAAGCCCTACAGATACAACCTCTCTCAATAAAGCACTACAGAACATTATACATATCTGTAATTTAAGAGTTAAACTATACATTCAGCGCAACTTGCGTTGTTAACCCCCTTTATTCTGTTACTTTACTTCATTACTCTGTTAACATTACAGAAAATTAAAAACGAGCAAGATTACCAAAAGGAAATCGTTTCGGACCTCAAAACCCGTATTCTAAGCTTGGAGAAGCAGGTTCAAACCCAACGGGATCGCTACTCGGCCTTACTGGATGAGACAGACAACTACATCCGAGCTCGCAACGACCGCTCACGAAGAGTCAGCGCGGAAGAACACACGCATTTCAAAGAGGGGATGCTTTCGGTAAGTTATCTAAATAAAGACTTTTTGAGGAAAGAAAAATTCAGTTGCAAGTGGGATTTGAACGCGTTTTCTGGATAAGTATTCCAGACGAGTACTAATCCTGAAGACGAGAGAGTGGGTTCCGATGGCCTAATTGATAAGGCGCCTGGAGTACCTACTTATCCAGAAGACGCGGGTTCAAATCCCACTTGCAACTGAATTTTTCTTTCCACAAAAATCATCTTTACGATGTCGAATTGGCGTCGCGAACCAGTCCGCGAAATTCAAATTGTCTTACGTTCTTTGTAATTTGCTGGCCAGTGCTAGGTTGTATGTTGATTAAAATATTATTCGCGGCTGTAAAACGTATGTAGTTACAGAATTATAATCAACAAAATCACCAATACAACCCTCCAAGTTCATAAAGGCGTACAAACTAGCACTGCCCTGCAAATTGCAAAAAACGTAAGGAAAATTGAATTTCGCGAGCTGGTTGGACCATTCTATTCATCATTTGTATTTTCTGCCTACCCCCATGGGAAGAAGGCGTTTATGTATCTTGAATTTGTTTGTGATGGATAGAACAAATTGGGTAGATGATAATATGAACATGAATGTTGTAAAAAAGGTTTTGTAACAATAAATAAATATTCCACAACTATCACACAACGCCATCTAGTCCCAAGCTAAGCAGAGTTTATGTTATGGGTACTAGTAAACTGATACACATACTTATATATTATTTCTAAATACATACATATTATAGATTGTTACACCCAGACACAGAACAAATGATCGTGCTCATCACACAAACATTTGTCCTGGGTGGGAATCGAACACACGACCCCCGGCATAGCAGTCAGGGTCACTAACCACTAGACCAACAGACCAGTCAAAATTAATGATTCAACAACTGAATGTTCTTGTGACAAAATTAACGTTCAATTTATGTACCAGTAATTTACTCAACATCATCACCTTATCACCCGTAAAATGTCCACTGCTGAACATAGGCCCCAGCTATAGATGTCCAATTTCCAATCTGGGCCTTTTTGGCGCAGCCGTGAGACCCGTGAGACACACAAAAATATTTTTAATTTTTTTTTCTTGTGTTAGATATAGGTTTTTTATTTTTATTATTTTTTTGTGTTCATCTTTTACTTTGGATGTGTGTATATCATGGCCCCCTTGCGCCAAATAAATGTTTTTTCTTTCTTTCTTCTTTCAATTCCAAGCCGCTCCCAATAGGTCCTAGATTAGAAGCGGCTTGCATTGCGCGTGATCCTGTGGGCTTCATTAGAACATCTGTCCCCCTTGTTTCTTAATTTGCTTACAAATCATTTTTGTTTTTCAGGACGTGTCAGCACCGCCGCATATGTTACACTATGCGCACGAGTTAGCTCGGAAAGATCTCGACATATCGCAGCTGCGGAAGGAGAAACATATTCTAGAAGGACAGTTCAGGTATGGAGCATTTGAGCACAATATTTATTTTGTTCAACATTGACCAGAAATAGATATTGTTACTACTTGCCAATAATTCTCCAAAACATGAGTCTGAAGACTTATAAGAATCGCTGAGGCCTGTCTACATTTCTATAATTACTGGTCAAAGCCTCAATTTCATTAGGGGGACATTTGTCCCGCGACTCTGTCGTTCGACACGAAATATACGTGTCGCTAGATGTTGCCCGGCATCGATTGTGACATCTACGAGTCGCAGGCAAGAGTCAACGCTACTAAAAACTGGTTAGTGTGAACAAGAAAAATGTCGAGTGACATTGGTCCACAGTGTCGCAAGGACATGGCTACGTAAAATTCTGGCAACATGTCTCTGCGACATGTCTCCTATTCATAATGCAGCTTTATCCACAAACCTCCAAATGAGTTAAATATTTACTCAAGAATTAGAGACAAGATAATCTATAAATCAGTCAGTATAAATCAATCAAATTCTATACTCTATGATGATGACATTCTATATTTCTACCGTTTTCATAATATTTTGTATTTTTAAATTGTGTTATTATGTTTTACAGAGATTGTCAACGTGAGGCTACAATAGACAAAGAAAGATTCAAAGAAGTCATAAGAACATTGAAGGAGGAAATTGACAGGTACCTAATGCTTATTAAGAAACAAAATCTTATTGACAAAGCTGGGCAGTATACTTAGTGTCCCAATGATAAATGGTTCTATGAGTTAGCCGTGAAGACAACACAGGGAAGGCTCGCACTTCAGTTTGTGCATATATTTTTTTCATTATCTTGTCGAGGTTTGTCTGTGGATGGGTGTCCATCTATCATAGCGAGTTTCTTCTGTGTCTCGAAAAGCACGTAAAACCGTTGGTCGTGGCTGTCATGTAGTGTAGATCGCCATTCACTACGGTTTGAAGCTCGAATGTCTGACAAGTTTTACCAAGAGGTATTTATTGTATTACGCAGTTATTAAGGGTGTGGAGATTTGATAAGCAGTCCCTCCATGTAAAATACTGATATTCGGTTTGACCGGAAGTCGTGCCAACGTGTTGGGAAAAGGCCAGGCAGATGAAGATATCAATCACTTGCTTTTAAAACGGTCAATCTGAACTGCTCTCTCTAAAACATTATTAACTAGTTATGTACATTCTGATTAGGATTTTTTTTTTCTAACCAAACGCTTCTATCATTAATTTCAGATTACGCCGCATCCAATCCCGTGAAGGAGCGAACTTAGAATACTTGAAAAACGTTGTAATGGCGTACCTTATGTCAACAGACTATGCAGGAAGGAAACACATGTTAAACGCTATAGCAGCTGTGTTACATTTCACTCCTAATGAAAAGAGTTTGGTGTCAAGCAACCTGTAGGGTACTTTTATGTGGTCTCGGGACTCATTCCATCACCGTGACCCCGGAACATAAAGGGCTATTGAAGGAAATCGTGGATTTTAGTCAGTACAAGTCTGACAGTCCCTCCCGCCCTGCCCGGGGTGGGAGGGACTGTCAGAAACTCGTCTGATGATTTTACCACACCACGTAAAAAAAGGGTACTTTTATGTAAGCTTGTGTCTTCGATTTATTTATTTTTTTGAGAAATAGATGTGCTTCCAATGTTATTACGTTTCGCTTCGGTTGTTAAGTTTCTTAACCTTTAAAAGGGATACGCTTACTATTTCGTCATATTTTTGGTTAAGCTCTTAGCAGAGATTGTGAAATCAGTTCCCCTAGCACGAGTTTTCACTATTTTACTTTACAGAGTTTTTCCAGTATTTACAGCGTTTCTTGTATGAAAATATGGAACAGCGCCTCTGGTGTGCGAAGAAGGAACTTATTTTTTCCTTGAAAATTGTCAATTCGAAGTGGTCAAAGTTCCAGTTTACTTTACGTTTCAAATACTTAAAACTCGTGCTGACGGTACTGAACTGCGACAAAACTTCAGTGTGTCGCACTAGGGTGCATTCTAACTATAGTGAATCGTAGTATAGTTTTGTCACACAAGAATGGATCTCATATCTGTTTGTTGAATTTCTGTAGTACACCCCTGGGCAAACGATAAATATTGTTCGAGAACATTTTTTTTTATTTAACTTACAAGTTAGATAAAAAAAGAATCGGTATGTAGGTATCACAAAGAATCGGTATGTAGGTATCACAATAGCGGTAATGTCTATCTATTTATAATCTGTATCGTTTATTCGGCACTTAAATTGTTTTTCAAAGAGTTTCTTATTTTTTTCATAAAGATAATGCAGCATAGTTTCTTTTTAATGAATTTAATTTATTAGTTCCCAATTACTTTTCAAATCAAATCAAATATTTTATTTTGGGAAGCATAGGCAGATTACATATAATAATATCTCAAAAGTATGTGCACTATGTTTTGCCAACAAATGGCGTACAAAATCAAGTGGAGTTTTCGCATAGTAAATTCTTTGATCATCAAAACTTTACTTATTATTGGAACTTAGATTATGTTATTAGAAACTGCGTTAAACGGTGGAGTCCCGCGGGGACCCGCGCCTCTCTTCCGGGCGACGCTGTCAGTAGTGATAGGCACGAACTTGTTCAATCTATAATGGTAACAATTATTACTAAACTAGCGTTTACGTAAATTAAATATCCTGTTGTAAATTTGTATTATATTTGTTTGGTTGAACGCGCTGATCTCAGAAACAACTAATGCGAATTGAAAAATATTTTTGTTGGATAGTCAATTTACCGAGGAAGGCTATAAGCTAAAACCTATCGCTTCTACCAAAAGGAGCCGAGCAGCAGGAGTGAAACAACGGGAATACAGCTAGTTACAGATAAACTTTATTTTAATTATTAGCCAGTTATGGGCTTAGCCCTATACAAATAAACTGAATGATTAACAAAATACAAATTATAAAATAATTATTATAATTAAAACAATATCATAATAAAAGTAAAAATATAAAAGTTTATCGATTACATACGTCTCTAGGATGAAAAGCGAATTACTTATATCAATTTTGATAATAGTCTATTTTGGTAAGAGATTTATTATAACGGTATTATTTACTTACAAAATATACTGGAAACTATCACAATTTATAATTATTCGACTACATAAAATAATATACTAATATTATGAACTATCAAAATTTGTATGCTCACATGACACTTTTCAGAAAACGTGGTGATGATTCAGACATTTCAAGTAAATTATTTGTCAGAATTTATATTCTAATTCAGTCGGCCGTGTGACGTTCGTGATAAGGTACGATTCCACTAAAATAGTGTGCGCAACGACGATATATTACTAGACTCCGCATGCACGATCTTAGGAGGATCTCAGGGTATGTTTACGACTCACAGAGTCGTTAACATACTTTTTTGCCTAATGTGTTGACAGACATTGGTCGCCTGTTATTAGGAGTCTAGTAATATATCGTCGTTGAGTGTGCGGCTTATTTGTACGCGCACTCCAGCAGTTTCGTACTTTCACTGAACTGAGTTTTTTAATTTGCGCTCACAAATTAGGTACGTAACCAACTGTCCACTGCTCTGAAAATTAATGTTCGCGTACAATTTGTTCGTGTTTGCTTGCGTGAGTCGATTAGCAGGGTTACTATTACATATTAAAGCAGAAGTAATTCCACTGTGGAACAAGAGACAGCTATACAAGTCGTCTAGCGCCACCTCGTTCCCGCAGTATAATTACTATCTCTTTATTATGTCGTGGTAGGCCACCATAGCGAACATTTGTGCCGCACATCGGTGGAATCAAATCCATCTATAGATGTAGATACAAAATGGTTCTTTTTTTTTTGGAAAATGTAAAATAATTATGTGAACACACTAACATTCCTGTTGTCTATTTGTAATAAATAAAGTTTATATTACAGTACATGGGTGGGTGGCTTATTCATTACCTTTTTTTACATTTTAGTATAATTAGTGGCCCGTCGTTGTGCGGGCAGGGTCCAAGCTACCGGTGGGTAAGGCTCCAGAGACCCGTATCGAGAAGTATTGCCTTATGAGGCCTTAATTATTACCTCCTTTTTTAATTTTATTGTTTGAAAATACTACTTCATGTTTACATTTCATTCTGTTTTAACATGCACACATGCATGTTTGAGGCATGAATGGTTGATATGAGAGATGTTTCCGAGTTAAAGTATTGTTCTTTTGCGTGAAGAAAAAGCAGCAAGACATAGTAATGTTTGATTCGCATTGAAATCGTTTTTAAAGACATTTAGTATGAATGTATTTTACAATTTTATTGAAATAACTGTTCATACAACACCCGGAAGCCAAAATTCCAGAGCTCGAAAGGAGTTTTTAAAAGCGCCATCTCTGTTACAAGTTGCATTACTAAGTGGAGTTTCGAGAGCCGTGCGTGAAGAGTGTTAACCAGGACGAGGGGCTAAAACCTCCACCTTATTGGCAGAGATGGCGTTAAAAAAAGGTTTGATAAACTTAAAGAGCGGGAGGTTTTTACAGTATGTACTAGTAATAATATTCTCTTAGTAAAAACTAGCACTTCAGTATCAATAGCATTTATTCGCGGTTTCTCGCTTTTAGGCGTGGATTTGTGGACGGTGGGTAATGGGTAGCTCGCGGTCTGATCAAGGACCTGACCGGAGTTGACGGCTCGTCCGTATTCCACGCACTCCTCAAAGAGCTGTTAGCAAACTGACGGGGTGCGATAGGGGTAAATGCTTCCTTGGATTTGCGAGCAACTCTCAAGAGGTTATCACGACACGACACTGGAACGTAAAGTACATCTGAAGGAAAAGGGTGGTTTCAAGTTCGTCATGTTTCACAGTTTTTATTTAATAATTATCTACCCCAAGAGTTGTTTTTAGGCTCGTTTTCTTTTACTTAGTAGAAACTAAAATTGCTAGTGAAGTTCCCAGTACGTTATGAGTGTAAGATGCAGACACCTCATGTTTTTACGATCGCACTTAGCGATCAGACCAATCGCTTGAATATTTTTGTACCATGCAATATAGATCCACGTTCGGACCACTTTCAGTAATGTGGCGGCTCAAACTTGACGGATAGTGGCTGTAAAAGTAAATGTATGGATGTAACATTGACAAGATATGAAATAAGATGAGGTTTCGGAGGACCTAGAATTCATCAATTGTGTCCTCCCGGGGTGAAGCGGAAGGGAGTGTCAGACTCGTAAGTACACTGATTAAATGTGCCTGTGCATCCTGTTTCTTCGTTTTCCCTTGTCCTTTCGTTTCAGGGCCATGGTATAGATACCTACAGCTTAGACAGTCCAGCGACCCTGAACCGAATAGCCGCTAAACACTCCTATCAGCAACAATAACTTCGTCTTCGTCTGTGTAAAGTTTGGTAGTTGCTCGGGTAGAAGGGAGTAGATTTAATAAAGTATTCGTCGTCCTGGAAAGGAAAGGGCAATAGACAACCACAAAAAAGGGTAAAATAACCTACAAAATAACTTTTCTTTCGGAAGTCGGTGGCTTTGTTTTATTATTTCGATGTCTTTTTGCCACCGACTTCCGAAAGAAAAGTTATTTTGTAGGTTATTTTACCCTTTTTTGTGGTTGTTTTTGAAGGCGGTTAATTTTTTTTTGAAAAAAGTTTTTTATTTTACTCTTTTTAGTTTAAACATTCAACCCAAATTCTTGGCAAATACATCATTTTCTTACATGTGCACTAGAATTTTGTAATCCATAGCACCGGTATTAACATCGCTTATGTTGTGTACATAAAAGAAAGTTCCAATAAAATTCCCTATCTCAAAAAATGCTGAACAGAGTTCGATGAAACTTGCAGTATTCCCTAAGTTGAACGATCCCTAGTACAACAAAAAAACAATTTTGAAAATCGGTCCACAATCGGCGAAGTAATCGCGTAACAAACACGCAAAAAGTAAAGATCATCATGTCATCCAAGTAGACGAAATTAATAAAAATGCTCGCAAAATAAAAAGTACTGAACCAAATTTGATGAAATTTTTATGGGACCACACTGCAAGTATCCTGCATCGAATAAAATAGAATCACACTAATCGGACTAGAAACCTCGGAGTAATCGATGTACATACATAAAAAAAAAAATGAAAAAAAAAAAACATACCGACCGAATTGAGAACCTCCTCCTTTTTTTGAAGTCGGTTAAAAACCAATAGTAACAGAGGCTTAATGTGTCCTTTCAATAGGAACTTTTATGTTATCCCAAAGCTAGACAAAGATCAGCCCCCCAGCCAAGTTGCAGAATAAACACAACGCTAATCTCCAATAGATTTTCAACTTTAAAGGGGTTTGCAACTTTTAGTATGGACGTTGGCCTCAATTTTTTTTTCTTTCGCCACTGATGAAACTTAGGGCATAATTAGACTACTACCTAAGAAGTCCTTAGAAAAAAAAATTAAGTTTCTAAACCGTAACCAACCAGAGATGCGGCGGTTTGTATTTTGTTCTAATCTATAGTTATTTTTTGCAGGAAACCGTAGATTTATTGATGTGCTAGCTTTTGCCCGAGGCTTTGCCAACCCCAACCGCCTTTATGTAAAGCCTATAACCGTTTCTAGAGTCCCATCTATCTCTGTACCAAAATTCATTAACATCTGTTCAGCCGTTTTGACGTAAAAATGGAACATACCTTAATACATATTTCGTATTTGTAATACAAGTAGGTTTATGTTTATGTTTTACTGCAAATAAATCTTTGACTTTGACTTTGACTTTGACTTACGAGGAATAATGAGTGGCTTGTTTATAACACTGTTAAGAAGATCTTTTTAACCGACTTCAAAAAAGGAGGAGGTCCCAATTCGTCGCAACATTTATGTTCCTCGATTTTTCGATGACGCCTGGACCGATATGGGAAATTCTTATTTTGTGTAAAAACATTTACATCACAAATGATCCTATGGTAATCAGGTCAGAATATGATGATGGGATGTTGAAGAAATCTAGAGAACTCTCTATAAAAATTACATCAAATCAATCTAAACATTATTTACGTATAATCTGAAATAGTTATTTATTATGCAAGGTTGCAAAGTTCTTGAGCGGGGCACCGCCGTGTCCTCACGGCGACGATAGGCGGAGACCTCTCGCGCCTGGCTTTGGTCGCGGCCATACTGCGGGGCGAGACGGAGTGGGAAGCGGTCGAATCCTTCTGCGAAGCAGTCATGCTCGCGAAAGAGGAGGGAGGCTGCGTGAGGGAGAGCATAGCGTCCTTCCTCCAACCCAGCCGCAGTGATGGACGCCCATGGCGTCGGACGTCGCAGGATGATCTCCGACCAAGGTAGGCGCGGTCATGCGGGCGGCGAGTTAAGGGCAACTCGCGCGCGCGTTGTGTTCCACGCGCGCCTCAAAGAGCATTAGTATGATGACGAGCCTGCCGGGGTCGCGGGACTTACTTGAGTACCGTGTTTTTCGTTTTGAAGTTGTAAAATAATGTAATGAGTTCTTCCTCTATGGCTGAAGACTGACTAAAATCCATCCAATGCACGGCAGTTCGTTTTGTGGTCCCGTTAAATCATCCAATGAATCCTGCCACCCGAGTAGGATGAGAGACACTGTTAGATGTAAACTGACTACAATCCACGGTTTCCTTCAACAGCCCTTTACATTCCGTGCCCACGGTTACCAGATAAGACGGTTCCGCGACTTGAACTCTGAGGGGGGGCCCCGTCAGGTTGCCTACAAATGTTTGAGGCGCCCATGGAATACGACTCGCCGTCGACCCGGGCATGGTCCGTGATCAGACGAGTCACCCATTATTCGCCGTTTAGTCTCGCCTCGCAAAAATGCCGGGCTCGAGATGTCGCCACCTATCGCTTCCTTAAGGATGTGGTGGTGCTCCGTCCGTCGTCTGAAGTGTTGAACGATGTGAAGCGATTGCCGGTCGCCATAGGCACGGGCATGCTGACGGTGGATAATGGGTGAATCGACGCGACGTGACGCGACTTATTCCACTTCGATCGGAAACGGTGGATTTTTGTCCGTACGAGTCTGAAAAACCCTTCTCTCCACCCAGGGAGGGAGAACTCTTTGATTATTTTTTCGTCTAAGCAAGACGATTTTGTTTTATCCTTTTTAGTGGGTACAGTCGTAATATTCTGTTGTGTGTTAGTGTAAAAAATGCATAGATATGCGATAGCAGCAATCGTAGATGACTTGCTGCCATTTATTGAACAGATTCCTCGATTTCTCCAAGACTGCGTCATGACCTAGTAACCATGGGACCATCTGTTAGATCCACTTTCAAACAAAAGAAGAATTACCCAAATTGGTCCAGGCGTCATTGACAAGTAAGGGAACATAAATATAAAAAAAAATGTTCAACGAATTGTGAACCTGCTTTTTGAAGTCGGTTTAAAAGATCTTATAATCAGTGTTGTAAACAAACCACTCATTATTCCTCGTAAACCTACTTGTATTACAAACACGAAATAAGTATTAAGGTATGTTTCGTTTTTACGTCAAAACGGCTGAACAGATGTTGATGAATTTTGGTACAGAGATAGATGGGACTCTAAAGACGGTTATAGGCTATACATAAAGCCGGTTGGAGGGAAGGCAAAACCTAACACATCAATAAATCTATGGATTCCTACTAAAAATAACTCCAGATTTGAACAAAATCAAAACGGTCATATCTCTGGTTGGTTACGGTTTAGAATTTTTTTATTATTTTTTACGAACTTCTTGGGTTGCGGTTTACTAATGACCAAAATTTCATTACTGGCGAAAGAAAAAAAAAATGAGGCCAAAAAGTTGCAAACCCCTTTGCGGGCTTGAATCAGCAATTTTAAATACACTTTTAGAAAACTAGCTTTGATACAACTTTTGTTCAAAAACTACCTAATCTTCGTCAACGCTGTCAGAACTTAACCACACAAACATTTCATTTCATTAAAAAGTATTAGAGAACAGAGTACTTGGTGTAGAAGCGTCTCAGACGATACCGCTCATCCATCATCGCTCTTTGGAGGTGACATTCATGTAGGGCGACCAGCAGTAAGACGAATATCCGATAAACATCTGTGAAAAAATTAAGATAAAATGTTAATTTATATGATTTTTATTATATCAGGCTGTATGGACCGATCTCTTTGCCTTCCCACTAAGGTAAAAAAGAAAAAAACAACAACCATAAAGCAAAAGGCGCGTTGTTAAATTTAAAAAAGGAAAACGTAATTTTCGTGCATTGGTGCAGCTATTAATAATAACTTAAAAGTTTCATAATTGACTCTTTTTTTTTTTTTGAATTTCGAACTGTGAATTGCTTGAGCTTCATTGTGCAGTATTGTAAGAAATTCGAGCACTATGGTACGGCCATATTTTTTTTATCTATTAGTACAAAATTGTAAAATTATTCTTATTTAATTATAGTTGTAATGTGAGTGATATCAAAGTGCTTCGAGTTTGTTATAAACTCTGTTCTAAACAGTCGTGTATGCGCCGTATGGTTGCATTGTCGAGTGAACATTCTTGTGATGATTTTAGCAGTACCGCGTGTGTTATGTGTATTTGATTCCAATAAGTGTATTTACTAAATGTATCAATAATAGTAGCGTTTTACCTTCAAATAAAACGCTTGTTGTGTCCGGAGACTCATTCGGGGTCATATAAACATTATTTGAGTCTAGCATCTTCCGTTTCCGTGTCACATCTATACAGGTATATGCAAATGTCGCCCTTTTGACAACTCGTTGATGACGTATTTCCGCCTTCGTTCACCAGGTAGCTGCAGCGCGCCAAAACCTTCATTGTGGCCTCAAAAACCCTAAAAACTTGAGAAACAATTAAACCAGGCAGACTTTAAAATTATGACCCCGAATGAGTCTCCGGACACAACAAGCGTTTTATTTGAAGGTAAAACGCTACTATTGTGTCCTTCGGCCTCATTCGGGGTCATATAAACATTATTTGAGGCTTTGTTTGTTATCGCCTGGTGAACGGGACGCCAATGACCAATTTAAGTATACATTTACTAAATATATTGCAATAAAATAATAACCTTTTAAAATAACTAATTTAACACTTACTAACTGAAATAAACTGCACATTTATACGTACCTTATAATTGTAACATCTTTTTGTAAACTTACCATAATCATGTAACATTTCTCATACCTTATTCACTATAAAAATAACAAATAACATTTAATTGAAACAAAGATAATTAATTAATTGGCTGAAAAAGATGAATCAATGAGCTTCCCTGTGCTGGAACTGCTGGAACCACTTCCCTCCTGTAATGTTTTTTAAAAGTATTACCGGATCTCCAATTTGCTCGTGCCATTATCTCGTCAAGAGGTTCGTTATCCAACCAACTTCGGGAAGCAACCGCAGAACGAAAACTACCCGGAGTAGCCTGAATTCCTGCCTCTTTCAAAATCGACTTAACCCAACCAGCCAATATAGTTTTAGTAGCTGGCTTAGCTTTTCCACAAACTGTAATAAATAATCTATCACTAGAACAAAGCAAACGACGTGGTTTTCCAATTTCTATGAGCTTTTTAAGCCAAACCACCGGATCAAGCGCCTCATTCTCAACATTACCTAATAATCTCCAACCTGACTGTACGTGAGTTTCTGAATCAGTTTTCGACCCAAAATGCGGCCAAAACATTATGCTATTCTCGCCTACTATACATCTGTCTGGAGATACACTTAGCAATGTTAAGTCGTGTATCCTACGTCCTGAACATAACAACAAAAGAACTGCACTAACTCTTGAAATATCGAATAGGCTTTGATTTTGAAGAGGTCTACTGCCCAACCAACCTACCAGAGACCCAGGATCCCAAATAGTGGGTGGACACTTCTTAGGTTGCTGCAACGCTATAGCTTTAATCATTTGTTTAACTAAAATATTTGAGCTTAAGCGGGCCTCGATCTTTGTATTGCATAAAGTAGACACGACCGATTTATGAAGTAAAATTGTACGATACGATAATTTTTCTTTTAGGTGTAAATCTGCTAAAAATCGAGCCAATTCACTACCAGACGGATCTGAAAAATTTACACCGAACTTGGAACACCAATTTAACCATCTCTGCCATGCTGGCCTATAGGTATTCAAAGTTGACGACCTCCAACCTTGTTTGAGCAGACACTTTTGTTCTGCCGACCAGTCACCTAAGGATTCAGACCACCCCCACATTTCCATACTTCTAAGACCAGCTCCTTCACCCGAGGTGGTGGCTGCCCGGTCCTCGTGTCCACTAGCACCTTCGATAACCTGTGAATTGTGAATGGAGGTGCGGTCGACCTGGTTTTCAAGTCTGCTCTCCAGAATGCTCGGGACCACCTCGGTGCAACTATCAGGAATATACCTCGAGCCTGATTGAGATGCATCAGGACCCGGGGTAACAAACTCGGAGGAGGAAAGACCCAAGCTAGGCGAAAGTCCCAATTGAATGAGAACGCGTTGTGCCGCCATGCTCGCTGGTCTCGTTGATCTAGAGTGACATAGCAAGGCACTACGTGAGCTGTGCTGGAGGCAAAAAGATCTGTCTGGGGAACACCCAACTTTGCAAAGACAATGCTGGTGAATTCGGGGAGTAGATGCCATTCCTGTAACGTCGAATGACGCGATAGACCGTCTGCGACATTGTTGTACCTGCCTGGTATGTGATGGGGGATTACATGAATGTCGTACTTCTGAAATAAATGAAATATTCGATATATTAAGTCCATCAGGATCCTTGACTTGTTTCCCCCTTCCTTTCTCAAGTACGCCACCACCGCTTTGTTGTCGCACTGCAGTAGGAGAGATGTATGACTCAGAGACGGAGCGAACTCTAACAAACATTTTAGAATGGTTAGCATCTCTTTGTGATTCGAATGAAGCCGCTCTTCTTCTTTTGTCCACTTGCCCGATAAATGAAGACCATTCAACTCCGCCCCCCAACCTGAATCGGCTGCATCTGTGGTCAAAAAGTTTTTCACTGGTGGTGGATGAAGCCTGGACTTTTCTAGACAGTGAACTTTCCACCAATTCAACTCTTCTAGTACTTCCGCAGGCAAGAGGTAAGTCGACTGACTTGGCATTTTCAGGACCAGGTTGCAATAAGCCAGTAGATGGCGAAAATTCAAACGACCCATTGGAACTACCAGACGAGCAAAATTCAGAACTCCTATGATACTCTGTATCTCTCGAAGAGACGCCTTCCGCCGGCGGAGCAACTTCGATAAAACTATTTGCATGCTCTGAATTTTGTTTTCTGGTAAAAATTTTAGATTTTGCCACGGATCCCACATCAAACCCAAATACTCTATTACTTTCTGAGGGACAAGAATCGACTTCTCCATGTTTACCTGCCAACCCAACTGACTGAGAGTTCGCAGAACAATGTCCACGTGTTTTATAAGTGTCGTTCTGTCCTGTGCTACTAAGAGATAATCGTCGAGAAACACCACTACTCGTATGCCTAGATTCCTGAAAATCTCGGCAGTCCAGTTGGTAAGTGATGCAAACACTTTGGGCGCTGTCGCCAGGCCAAATGGCAAACAAGTCATTTGCAGTAACTGATTTCGATACAATAGGCGGAGAAAACACCGATGTACTGGTGCAACATTTACGTGATTGTAGGCTTGCCTGAGGTCTATTTTGACCATCCAATCCCTGTCCTGAATAAAATCGGGAATCCGATTTATCGAAATCAAACGAAACTTGCTTATAATCAAATAATTGTTCAAACTTTTTAAATTGAAAATGGGGCGGTAGGTTCCGTCGCCTTTGAGAATCAGAAAGAAATTTGATACGAAACTCGGAGTCAGGGGGGCATGCTCTAAAATTCCTTGTTTTAACAAATTTTGAATGACCGTGTCCATCTCCGGAGATGGTAGAGTGAGATTGCAACGTTTCACCTGCCTTGGCGGTACCAGAGGCGGTTTCTTTTGAAATGGAATACGATAACCCTTCACTATTTTTATTAATGGTTCTGGTGCCCTCAATCTCTTCCACTCCGTAACATAATTTTGTAGGCAACCCCCTCGAAATTTCTGATCCGAGTCAGAACTTTTTATTGAATTTACCAGAGCCTTTGCCTCGTGGTACATTGTTTTGCGGTTCATTTCTCCGAAAACTGGGCTGCTGAAAGCGTTGTCCAGCATGCTGTCCCCTTGATTGAGGACGAAAAAATCTATTATTATTAAATGGATGCATTGCCTGATAATTATAAAATGTTTCTACACTCTGAGGAGGAAGAAATCTTTGGTTCATCATCAGTGCAGGAGCGCGACTGGACGATTGATACCCACTAGGCCCAGGGTACGCCGCCTGGGGTCTAGGGGTTTTCTTTTCTTGCCCAGAAAAAGTATTTTTATTTGGATAAAAAATTTTGTTAACACCGCCATTATTCTTAATAAATTCACTAAAAGGTACTTTATCAAACAAAAATTCACTAGACGGCGGTATTTTCTTTAAACATGGCTTAAATGATTTATCCCTTAATTGCTTAGCGAACACTTCGCGCCTTTGTTCAATTATATCTGCCCTACGACCACAAACTAGTTGTAAACAATCTCGTGAAACTTTTTGATAATCGGCAGAAAAAACCTCTTTTAATTTTAATGCTAACTGCTCTGGATCCATACTACTAGTATCCTTTGCCCAGTCCACAATCTGTCGAAAACCTTGTTGCATAGCCTCGCTTTGCATTATCAATGCCCGAGTTACAGAGCCAAGAAATTTATCCGAAGAGGGTAGATGGCTAACTTTTTCTAAAGACTTGATCTCATCATTAACTTCAAGGTCAACATATCCTGGACGAGCATTATATACTTTTTGTGTTTCCACATATCTAACATTATTCCAGTTGTCATTTTTAAAATATTGAATGGAATTTAACAATTCTAACTGATTAGAAGGGGTTGCAGTGACAGCTGGCTCCTTTAATTGCGTTGCCAAATCAAAATTAAATGATTGAACCGGTGCAGGATCTGCGACGGGTTCTGAAAATCCTTCTGATTCTGATTGCTCTTGGGCCATATCGCAGTTATTACCATAATATATCGGGTTATCACACTCATAATTTCCATTTTCAGTATACATAATATTATGAGGGTAGCAATATAATTTTTTCAAATCACTGACCTGTTTTGCAAGCTTTTTGATTACCTTGCTTTGCCCTCGAAGACGCTTACTTCTCTTCTTCTTACTCGCCTTCTTCCTCTTACGGGACTTATCAACCAGTTCAACCTCTGAAGCCGACGGTGATGATTCAGAGGAACTTGAGGAACTCGACGAACTCGATGACGAAACAGAATCTTTACGACTACGCGTCTGTATTCTATCCGCCATTTTAAGAAAACTAAACTGAACACTATTTTGTTTTAAAAAAAAAAAAAAAAAAAAGTAATAATAATAATAATTCTGATAATATTAAATATTTTTTCAAATATCGAACGTTAACAACGTTAACTTTTAAAGATGTGAACCGTCCGAAAAACAGGACGCCAATGAAGGTTTTGGCGCGCTGCAGCTACCTGGTGAACGAAGGCGGAAATACGTCATCAACGAGTTGTCAAAAGGGCGACATTTGCATATACCTGTATAGATGTGACACGGAAACGGAAGATGCTAGACTCAAATAATGTTTATATGACCCCGAATGAGGCCGAAGGACACAATATTGTGTTATCGTTGGTTGCATGAATTCTTCAAAGACGTTTCCAGAAATAACATTAAGAAACTCTTAAAGGTAAGACTATAAAATAATTTATGATTACGAGTACCCCCATAGTTTAATTTTTGTCGACTATCGGTTCTACAAGCAATGTGACCTATCCATTGCACTTCAACTTGCTAATTCTGCTATCTAATTTAACTGTTTAAACCTTCGGTCACACACAGCGACTAATCGCTGCGAATGTCTACTCGCCGCGAGTATTCGCTGTTTGTAACAAACTATTCGCAGATAATAGTCGCCGCGGTTTGAGTCGTTGAGCGTCAAAGCTTGAGCGACAAAACTATCAATGAATCTAAAAACTGAACTCGTGGTCTCCCTAAGAAACACGAAGCGTTTTGCGGGCCCCGCGCGATCATATCGATTGTCTTCCAACTCTTTTGTCCCGCGAACATTTGCTAATGGACTTGGCGACTTGATTAATACACTGCTACTTACACCCTTTGTTCCTTAATTAGTGGGTACCTACTTCACGATTAGCAAATGACGAAAGGTCGCCGGTCGTCCCTTCTGAAGTTGTTCGACCTAAATTCAAATGTCTGAACGTGTTATGGGTATGAAAAATTAGTAAAAAATGTTTTAAGTTAAACTGTTCTAAAAATAAAAACGTGGTCTGCATTTAAAAATGTGTTTCAAAGTCTATCAGATATATTTTAAATGGGCCTCACGTTTGTAATTTTTTTGAAACGTGGGTAACTGAAAAGATGTTTTCATTTCTCATACTCGGAAAGTAGTGTTTGTTTGATCAGAGCAACGGGTCGAAAACGATGCTTCCCTCCCTTGGGCGGGAAAGACTCATAGTAATTGCTTCCCTCCCTAGGGCGGGAATGAATTTTAAAAATAGAACTAAAATTGGTTATTTAGTCGGCTATAATTTTCTATATTAATAATTTCGTGCAGGGCTACGTTAGACTCGATTGAAAGCTAACCTGAATAATTAAACATTAAAAAATTATTATTTCGAATCGATTTATCCGCAAAATTCAGATTGTCGAGTATTTTGTAAATTTCTAATGATTTTCTGACCAGACAGATCGCAGCCGCCATTTTTGACATCGGATGACATGTTGAGAAGTTTTTATTTTTTCTCTTTATTTTCGGCCAGTGTCATGTGGTGTATTATGTAGTTACTAAACCTCCTTAGAAAAACCTATAAACTGTAACCGTGCCTCGACAAGTTTAGTGCGGCGGAAAGAGTTCCGGCGCGATCTCAGGGCGATAATATAGAGGGAGCGACTGCCGCAACAGAGGTCCGGGCAAGCTGGATTTCCATCTAGTTTTTACATAATTAAGAAAAATATCGATTAAAAAAAAATGCTGCGGTCTTGTGAGTGTATACGGCCAATGTGAATTAAAAAAAATAACTATTAAAGTTGGATGGCCCGCGGCGGTGACGCGGCCGTGGTGTTCCATATTTGAAATTTAAATTAAAAAAGACTATTAAATAGGTACTATTCATTTTGTTACTATCAATAAATATTTTAGAAAAATACTATTTTTTACTTTCCTTACATTTGAAATGAAAAGTAGAGTGTTTAACACGGGTGAAAGTCATCAATTCCCACTCGGACTATAGCCGCCCTCGCTTCGCTCGTGCGTCTAAATACCTCGTACGGGAATTGATTTCTTTCCACCCTTGTATAACAATCTACTATTTCATTTCTCATACTCGGAAAGTAGTGTTTGTTTGATCAGAACAGCGGGTCGAAAACGATGCTTCCCTCCCTTGGGCGGGAAAGACTCATAGTAATTGCTTCCCTCC
Organism: Agrotis ipsilon; assembly: GCA_028554685.1. NCBI lineage: Eukaryota > Metazoa > Arthropoda > Insecta > Lepidoptera > Noctuidae > Agrotis > Agrotis ipsilon. The sequence goes on from CM052965.1 coordinate 1,388,777, forward strand.
CTAGGGCGGGAATGAATTTTAAAAATAGAACTAAAATTGGTTATTTAGTCGGCTATAATTTTCTATATTAATAATTTCGTGCAGGGCTAGGGACTCGATCGTAAGCTAACCAGAATAATAAAACATTAAAAAATAAAGATTTCGAGTCGACAACATATATCCGCAAAATTCGGATAGTCGAGTATTTTGTAAATTTCTAATGATTTTCTGACCAGAGAGATCGCAGCCGCCATTTTTGACATCAGATACCATGTTGAGAAGTTTTTTTTTTCTTTTTTCTTTATTTTCGGCCAGTGTCATGTGGTGTATTATGTAGTTACTAAACCTCCTTAGAATAACCTATAAACTTATGAGTTACCGTGACACCTACATTTAGTACCTAGATGTGTATTATGTATGACACACGTTTCACCCGAGCAAAGCCGGGTTTTCATTTCGTTTTTACATAATTAAGAAAAATATCGATTAAAAAAAAAATGCTGCGGTCTTGTGAGTGTATACGGCCAATGTGAATTAAAAAAAAATAGATACCTATTAAAGTGGGATGGCCCGCGGCGGTGACGCGGACGGTGTGTTATTCATATTTGAAATTTTAATTTATCTTTCCGTATATTTGAAATGAAAAGTAGAGTGTTTAACACGGGTGAAAGTCATCAATTCCCACTCGGACTATAGCCGCCCTCGCTTCGCTCGTGCGTCTAAATACCTCGTATGGGAATTGATTTCTTTCCACCCTTGTATAACAATCTACTATTTGCTTAATTTTTGTGCAGTCTCATAAGAATTGAGTAAAAGTGATTGAAAAATCTTTCATAACAAACAAAACTGCAGGGTCTAGCTTTATAAAACCGCTGAATAAATAGAAAATACTCTAATCCATTTTGAAGTACCTACCTATTCACAGATTCAAAAAATTTTGAAAGCAAGCAGGTAACCGCTTTGAACACAAATTATATTAAGCCGTGTAGCGCGAAAAGTGTAATTTAAACATTATATTATTTCAGTCAATCTTTCGAAGATGATAGAGACAAAATACCTATTGTTATTCTGAGATTGTTTAATACAGTATTACTTACCTATTATTAGTTGGTGTGCGTGTAAGTTGTGGCGCAAGAGTCCGCATGACAGTTTTGTATGTTTTTGCCTAAAGTAAATTTATATACTAGTTATTGCTATTCTTAGATTCGTGACTCATTTATCTTGTATGCCTTACATTTTCACGGCAGCACCTAGTCACTTTTGTGCCTTACATAAAACTATATTATGTATTCAGTTGCCTCGCCGTCTTTCCCATAACGTTTGTGACTCTTTGTGTTGCCTTCCTCGGATAATCCTTTAGAAGGTCTAGGCTTTTCTTACGTCGCGTCACGTTGGAACCTAAGCCTGGCTTGACGACGACACTCATCCCTAGGCACCTTGTTTATTTGTAAGGGTTTTAGACTAAATTCGCTAAAACGATGAAGTAAAAAAAAAACATAAAAGTAGTTTTAGGTATATTGGTAGTATATTTTTTTTAACGTGGTAAAATCATCAAATGAGTCCTCCCTCTCGCCCCGGACAGGGCGGGAGGGACTGTCATACTTGGCTGACTAAAATCCACGGTGTCCTTCGGTAGCCTTATTGTGTACCGGAGTCGCGGTATACGTATGTCCCGCAACCTACGTATGTCCCGCAACCGTTGGTAGTATAAGTTAAAGTTTTTAAGTAATCTTAATAAATAAAATATCTGTGAGCAAGTAAAAAAAAAGTTAAGTTCGCTTTTCTATTGACTTCATGAAATAATTCTTTTTCGGCAGTAAGATTAGATCAAAAAATATTTGACCGTTATTTTTTTGCGTAAACTAAACTTGACAATTATAAATATCTAGTACGTTTTTTAAATTACGTTACAACCAAGGGTTCCGAGGTCTCAAGCAGTCTCGAGTTTTGATGTGATTAATTAATTGAATCTAAACAAAACATGTCCATTATTTTTCAAAACTCTTAACTAAAGAACTAATCAGATTTACAATTTATTGGTGCTGTCTAAATGCCTATCATGTTGGAATTGGCTTCCAATTTGACTGGATGCAATTGAACTCTAAATATTTCAATTTGTATCGCCATTATTTTAGCAGCCACTGCATTGTAAACCTATGGAAGATTCTCCCCCATAGATTTCTAATAGGACCAGTACCCCTAGCACGAGTTTTCACTATTTTACTTTACAGAGTTTTTCCATTATTTACAGCGTTTTTTGTATGAAAATATGGAACAGCGCCTCTGGTGTGCAAAGAAGGAACTAATTTTTTCCTTGAATGTTGTCAATTTGAAGTCGTCAAAGTTCGAGTTTACTTTACGTCTCGCATCCAGCGCGATCCCATGCTCTTCATCAATCATCTTTCCTTGAATATGTACAAACATAAATGTAAAAAATATAAACTTCTAATAAAAACTAATCGATCCATTTCCCAATGTAAAAGGCAGGGAAGTATTTCCACACTTCCCCTGGGACCCTGCCTATCCGGGCGGCACAAAAATGTATTTCCCGTTCACGAGGTTACTTCCTTGGAGCACACTGGATGGTCTGCTGAGATTTCAATGGGGAAATGACGGGTTTTTTAGCGTTTTGTCGTGGCATTTATAATTTATGTTGTATGGTTGTATTCACTTTACACAAGAAATATAAGCTATACGTATCTTTTTCGAATGGAAAAAATACGAACAATATTAATTACATACCTTTTTTATGGGGTGAGATTTAATAAATTGATGCTCATGGTATTAAGTATCTATATTTATTAATACTATTAATCTAGTATCTATTAATGCTATTAACTTTCAAAAAGTCTTAAGAAGTTGAACAAAAAAAAAGAGCCTAATCTTCAGGCTGCTCGTTGTCTGTGAATTTAAGAATTCTGTCCAACAGGCATCATCTAATTTATAGTCCAAAAAAGTATTTAATTTACAGTAATTTATTTCAGGTTTATTCTTTTCTTCCATTAACTACGTTTAAAAACAATACCTACCAAAAATGAAAACTAAACATAAAATCACCTAGAACGTTATAACCTCCATGCCGTCTCACAGTTGCGCGCAAACCTAGACGTCTGAGATAAAAGCTACTACGTAATAAAATTGTCTGTCTGTCCGCGACACTTTTATTCTTTTATTATCATAATATTGTTATAGAAACTGAAACAGTTGTGCTTTTACATTACAGTTTCGCCGCATTACAGTACCCTTAGCACGAGTTTTCACTCTTTTACTTTACAGTGGTTTTCCAGTATTTACATTGTTTCTTGTATGAAAAAATGGAACAGCGCCTCTGATGTGCGAAGAAGGAACTAAATTTTTCCTTGAAAATTGTCAATTTGATATTGTCAAAGTTCCAGTTTACTTTACGTCTCAAATACTGTAAACTCGTGCTGAGGGTACTGTTTCGCTGAAGTACAGTTTCCTTTGTTGGATAGAGATGGAACAGAGGTAACGACCCTGAAGGTAGTGAATTTAATTTAGAAAGGCATTCGATATTGATGTTATTTATTTCATCATCAAAAAATTTTTGTATAATTTAATATAAGTTTTGCTGTTTTCTTGTTTAGATTTAAGTTTAATTATATTTCACTTTTAATGCTTTATCTACCTTTATTTTTAGGAAACTGATAATCATCCTGCACAACCCATCCTATCCTTCTAACTTGCGTGAGCGTTTCAGTTACGCTCTTCCTAGTGACGAACCCTATAGATCCCACCTTAGAAACTTGCTTAAATCCCCGCCTCATAAATCCAGCTGCTACTCGGACTCATTTTCCGTTCATGCAGTGAGGTTGTGGAACTCACGTCCGACTAGCATTCGTGTTGTTAATACTATTTCGTTATTTAAAAATAGAGTTAAAGAGCATTACCTTTCTTCTTTACTGTAATTCTGTTTATATATCTTTTGTATTATATTATATCCATATTTATCTAGGTTATTATAGTTATGTATTCATTTAAAATATTTTCTTTTTTTATGTTCCGACGCAGTATTGTCTACATTTCTTTGTCGACGTTTCTCCTTTGATGGGTCTGCTGGAAGAAATTTCTTAAGAAATAAGCAGTACCCTTGTACTATAGTTTTAAATTTGCGTTTTTACATGTTTTGTTTTGTGTGTACATAAATTGTTAAATAAATACAAAGAAAGAAAATACGAAGACAACATGTCTTGTGACATCACAACTCACTGATGACACATAGATAGAGTAGCTTCCAACAGAGAAACATAATACCAAATTAACTATGTGTATATTTTGCAAATGAAATGTTGAATACCCCAGACAAACCCAAATGTTTCTCTTAGTTGCACCTAAAACAAATACGACAACACACACCTCTTTCCGTCGCCTGCCTACTGAGTCTCTCTAATTAAAATTAAACTTTGTTACACTTATACATTATGTTTAACTAACAGTCTTACCTAGAATGTTATCTCATTTTATTTGTAAGAGAGTAAGGATGGTGGTATAATAGATGGTAATTGTGACAAAATCTGGTCATAGGCCTTAAGGCCTCAACCAAGCGCCCCTGAATTCCTTCCATGCATGCAAACATTTTAAACTCACCTAAAGAAATAGTAACAACTGTTCATACAAATATTTGTTCCATGCGGGAATCGTACCCGTGATAAGCAGTGCAACAGTCGATCGCTCACCTATTGCGTTACCGTGCCGAAAAATTGAGCTTCCAGTCTTCCATTGAATTAACCAGAACCAATTGATTTGTAGAGGTCGGACAGGCAGTCGCTCCATGTAAAATACTGGAATTTTGCATTTTCCGATTAAACTAGAAGCTGACCTTATAACATTCTTGGAAGAAGGCTAGACAGATAGAGCCTTGACCTTTGTATTTTTTGGATTATTAATTCTAAGAAAAATTACGGTTAAAAGCGTATATAATTTCACACTGGTTAGACTGCCGTCAAAGTCATACTCGCTTAAACGAAACCTCATAAATTCCGCAGTCCTCAAAATCTAACTGCCAAAAAGCCTCACGACGATTTGTAAAACACGGTGCCAGCAGAGCCCTGGCAATCAGTCAATGTAACCACAAAGTGGGTGCATAGTCGGGCCACATTCATCACTGGCCACCTATGACGGTACAGTCGCGGAGAGGAATATGTAGGAATGAAAAGCTTTATGTTTTATTATGCTTTTTCTTTTCTTTTTATTGGAATGGACATTACTATTTGAAGTTTCAGAACGATGATTTGAAAAATTGGGTGTTATTTTTTGTACTGACTGTTTCAAAAGTTAGAAGCACGAAAGCCTGTCAACTAACATTACCAAAAGGGTAAAGAATAATATCATTTAATATTTTTTATAGAGAGTAGCGAATTTAATTATGGTAAGGCCGATGGCTGAACCCCAACACACACACACACACACACATTGAGAAAAAACTAGGTAAGGTGAAGACTGTTTTGATGATAATAATATTTTAAAACCTTCCCAGATTTTAAGTTTAATAACTTTTTTAAGTGACGTACTCATGCTTTATCGACATCTAATTAATGAACATTGAACATTAGAATGAATACCATTATGGAATAGCTGTCATAACTCAAAGTTGCAATATCTTTCTGAACTTTAAGCTCTTGCAACATATCGAGGCACCCTTAGAGGGCCAAAGCTTGCCAGGGTCGCGGGACTATCAGGTAACCGCGGCCCCGAATGTAAAGGGGTATTGACACCGAAGATTGTACAAGTCTGACAGTCCTGCCCTTTGTGGGAGGACAAATTAGAGGAAAGGTTTTTAAACTGCATACATATTAGTGGTGGTGAGTGTACATTCGACGCCATTGTACTTTGGCGCCGACTCTGAATACAGAAGCACCATAATGCGTTATGCGACAGGTAACGAATCTCAACATTATGCGACAAAGTTTTATTTTTATACAAATGTTGGATGGTATTTGGAGGGAGATACCTTTTTTGGTGTTAGGTTTGCCAAGTTTGAGACTTGGTAACGTATTATTTTAATTAATAATACAGATTTACTAATAATATTTCAAGACACCTACTAATATGCGTACGTAAATGTGAAAAATGCACACTAAAGCGTACACTGTTTAAACACACTTCACAGTGGATATTTTTTATCTTAGTATTAAGTTGTCGACCAATACGCCGGTAATTCCATACAGTATTATTTCAATTTATTTTTAATTTATTACAACATAATTTTGGCAACAATTTCCGGTCCAATTATGAGAATTTAGTAACAATTTAGCTGTACTAAAACGGTAGTGTTTAAAACGCTACAAAACTTGTCTGTCCCAAACACATTCATATAGCTTTCCATTGCCTTCCATTCAATATAGTTGCAGCTTATCATATTCCATATTTATTTCCTAATAAATTCTTCAAAACTCGATCCAATACCTAACAATTATGAGCCATAACAGGCAGACATGAGTGACGGCGCATACTTGCGTTTCTCGTCACGAAGCTCGCCTAAATCGCCTCATTCTTCGCGCGTGTGGCGTCGATCCAAATCCGATACTCGTCATTGTCTTTAAAGTTACGATATATCGTCCGAGTGTGATTTACTTTAGTTTTTCCGGGAAATGTTTTTATTTTTGTCCCGTTTTTTCCGTTCTACGTGGGTGATATTTTTCTTTGTTATGTGTTGTTGTAGCTGTACTTACATTAGGTCGAGTTATTAGATTAGCTGTTGATAAGTTTGTCAAACAATTTTATACTTACTTGATTTGTGTTGATGGATGTTACGGTTTTCATGTCGGAGTAAACTCGCCATAACTGGTGATGAAAAAAGATATGTTTTTGTCCTAGAGGTTATAATTTCGAATAACACGTAAGATCTAAACCATTAATCCCACTAATAAATTTCCAATTCCCAGTGACAATTTAAGAGTTACACTCGGGCGAGGCCACTGTCAACAGCTAGTAATCACATAAAAGACTTAAGTTCTGTCTGTGACACAGAAATAGAGTTTAACGTAGAATAAGTACTTAAAAAGTTAACGAGCAATCCCTCTTACAAGTTTGACAAAAAATTAGCTAGTTACTCTCACAAACGACTCTTTAATACCACATGAAAGACTACTTACACAAAACTCCTTTCAACCTAACATAATCATAAACTTCTCAAAAAAAAAAGAAAAAATAAACATTTTCATAAAACATCAGCTTTGCAAAACTTGTTCAAAAAACACTGGCCATGTGCGGTCGACATGTTGTCCGGACAGTTTCTTGGCACGAGAGGGTTTAATTACAATCTGGCCGGCCACTTGGGACCACAAACATCCTGGACATATATAGGACACTTGCCAAACGCTTGGCAGAAAAAAAAAACCTAAAATTGTCCCCGTAATTGCGATGTGAATTTGTGAATGGAACGTTTTGTGGCATTCGCCTTTTTAGTGGGATAAATTGGCAAGCTGAACGTTTGGGATGGAATGGAAGTGCCTTTTGTTGGTCAGGTTGGGTATAGGTAGTAAGTATTGAAAGGATATTTTGTAGAAAATGGATCAATTTACTGATTGAAATCTTATTTATCTTGACCATAGATATGATATAATTTAAATGCGGGTCTAATAGTCAAACTAATTCAGGATTTATGATCGAACCAATTGAATAAATGATTAATGATCGGTCGACTGCTACGATAGCGTAGTTCGTTTGTGAAGCGTAGCGGTAGCTGCTACGAAAAACCAGTCTGCGTAGCACCAGCTACGTCGTAGCCATGTTTGCGCGATAACAGCACCTCATATTGACCACATTATTTCGGGACATATAAGGTCTGCCAATTGAATTCATGGTTTTTATTAAAAAATAATTAAAATCTAAAAATATAACTTATAAAGGCATACTAAACTTAACACACGTCACTCCCGAGTGTTCCGAGTTAGTTAACATCTCTGTCACATGACGCGCTGTTATCGATTTGATAGTTCTCACTACCGACTTTACACGTAGCGTATAGAGTCCTCACAAGTTCCTCTCTCTGGAGCCCTAACCACTTGCACCGGTCGCGGGTCTTATACCATCTCCGTGACCCCGGAACATAAAGGGCTATTGAAGGACACCGTGGATTTTAGTCAGTACAAGTCTGACAGTACCTCTCGCCCTGCCCGGGGTGGGAGGTCTCATTTGATGATTTTACCACGTAAAAAAAAAAAATAGAGAAACCGGTATAAGGCTTCCTTTTAGGAGAATCTTTTAGACATTACGTGGGCTTGAAGTACTCTGTACACGTAATACTAAATTATACAGCCCAAACTTGGAACTAAGCCTATAAAACATCATTCATTAATTCAAAATTATAAGAATCAACAACAAACTGATGCAACGCCTCCGTCTCCTTTCAAAACTGAATTATCAACCGAAATTTTTCACTCCACTGTAAAACCCACCATACCGTTTTCCATTTTAAGTTCAAAGTCGTTTAGCAACACAACTTTTGAAATAGGATTTTCCCGACTATAAGTCTTTGTTTCGTAAATTCGTACGAGTTACGGACAGACAACTCACGTACCGTCGCGCGTCGTCACATCGTCGTATGTACAATCGGCAAAAGAATTAGGAATTTAGGCAGCAAACAGTTTTCCTGTGTACTATATGTATCTATATGCGGTATGTATGCACTTTTTGGTTGTATGCTACATGAAGTTTAAGACTTTGATATACAGACAAATTAAAACTCATAACACAACATTGGAAAACCGATATCTGTCTGCATAACTATCTCTTTTGCTGACTGTACAAACTGGCGACTAAATTGTACTTTTATGAATGTTATATTTTGTTCGCTGGCTCCTAGACTATGTTCAAAGGATGATTAGGGGCCTTAATTTGTATGTCGCGTGTGTATGGCTTTGTATTGCAGTGGACGAAACGGTGTTTTGTGCGCTGTGAAGAGCAAAATAGAGGGTATTTTGGACGTAGATTTTAGAATTTGTGGGTATTGCGTTTGATAGCAATCTTGTTGGGTTTTGCAGCCTTTTGGTTCAGATGTAGATTATGTGGTTTTAGATTTGAAATGATAAAGATTGCTTCTACTTAATTACTAGTGAATAATTATAGTGTTTTCACTCATTTTCAATTGCTGTTATGAACGATTTTCGCTATAAGCATGGTACAGTGTCAACTTATGAAATAAACATTTGTTGGATATAAGAAGATTCTGCGTATTGCGATTGAAATTAATGGTGTGCCTCTTTTTGTGTTTTTTTAATTTTCCATAAATACTTCTCTCTCATAGTCGTTTCATTTTCACAAAAAAAAAAAAACAAAAGGTCTTACTTAGGTAATTTAAAGAGAAGCCATCAGTAGATTTTTATGGAAAAATCGAGGTCTCTTGTCTTAGTAACATCTTCATTTAAATTATATTTTAACGAATAAAGGGTTAACCAACACCTACCCATAATTCAACCATGTTCAAAGTCTAAGATCTAACCCCACACCATAAACTAGGAATTGAATAGGATAACTAAACTGCATTCTGGGTGAAGTGCAAAAGGCGTTGCTGCTCCGGTATCAGAGCGCGCACTCAACATGCAAAGTACGCGTCTCCTTGAGAGGGCGGTGGTAGTGATGGGACACGTACGAGTGAACAGGATTATACAGTTTACTGGAGTTATCATCTCAACTCAGACTATTGCAGTCCACTGTTGGACATAGGTCTCTCCCAGGCTATGCCACATCACCCTGTTCGCCGTCTTCCGCACGTATTCTCAGGCAATTTCTCTTACTAATCGGTCCATACTACGCTTGCTGATACGCGGTCCCCACTCTAAGACTTGTATCGAACTGGCCATCGGTCCCTCTAAAAACTTGGTCGTCATCTGCCTAGCTTTTAAAACCAATATTTCGGCTTATCGAAGTTTGTGCTTTGAAAGCTCGGGAATCGATACGATTTAACAATTATCATTTCTGGAACCAGATTCACGTCAAATTGGACCTCAATCATTGAACGACTAGCGTACGTTTTTATTAAGAAACTGGTTGACTTAAAAATTTAAATATTCTCCCACATAAATGAATATTTAACTAACATCATCATCATCAGCCGCAAGAAACCACTGCTGAACATAGGCCCCCATAGACCGCCACGCCGAACGACAATTCGCCACTTGTATCCATCGGTTGCATATAACATAACTAACATAGATTCACTCAACTTCTAACTTAATATTACCTCGCCATGTCTCATCCCTATCATCCTTAACATATTAGGGATCGTTCGCTACAGACGCAACACTACTCGGGATTTTTCCGCACCGCCTTGTGTTTGTGCAACTTAAACTGATTTACAAATAAATTGAAACATTACGACTTGTAAATTTCGACGCTCCGCTCTATATGTAAGTTGGGAAAGCAATTTACTTTTGAAACAGTTTGAAGATGGGTGAAAAGTGACGGTATTAAGATGTTGAGATAAGGTTTTGTGTAGTATTTGGTACTTAGAAAGAAAACATTTTAAGATCGGCTTTTAGATTTGACCATATTATAAACACTAGAAAATATCAAATTTTACGACTTTTATGAGGCATAAGATTAATTTAGTGTTGTTGAAACTGGACAGGTTAATAAGAGACTAAACAGTATTCGGTTTCCATTAAAAAAATAAAGTGTTTACCGTCATTGATATTAATAGTTCTTCAATAATGAATTTATTCAAGTTTATAGGATAACTGGCGTTACAAAAAGTCTGACATCGAGATTTGCCAACGATTTTCACATCACTTACAATAAGTCTACTTTCTCATATTTAGTCAGAACGTACGAAATAGTTTTTAAAATTCTGTCTTTACACTTGTATCAAACAATACAACAGTAACTATTACCCTTATTTCTAGCAAACAAAAGCCATTTTGGCAACGGTCTCCAATCCGTGCGGATACATAAACACATCGTTTATTTTATCATTGTATTGAGTATCGTCGCGAACAGACAATCCATCAACAGAGCAGTTAAAATCCTTTCGAAGGAGACACATTACATTGTTGGTTTACGACCAGCGGCCGAAGGAGTGCGGCTAAGCGATGCGTTAATGTATATGTTGGTAGATAAAAATGACATTGTAAGCTGTGTGTCATCAAAGTCTGGCTTTAGAGGTGTGGGACATACCGGTGGAGAGTTTAAGAGATTTTGATGCTGTTTTGTGGCTGTTAAAGGTACTATTTTATATGCAGTAAGCATAGGTACAGGCACATCTTCCTCCTCCTCGTGTTATATTGGGTAGTAATTCCCCCGACGTGAAGTCACTTTCAGCTTGAAAATACGTTATCATTTTCTATTCTTAGCAAAGTGAAACGGATTGTCAAATTTCGTATTCAGGGATGAGCGAAATTGGTCCGGATTTCGACTCCTCGAACGTTCGCCATCAATTTTGTCGGTGCCACTTTGTCCTCCTGGGTGATCCACCCAAGAGAATCGTCCTGCCAATGAGCCTTGCAGCTGTAAAAAAACCAAGCACCATGTCTCCACAATCAAAACACTTTCCTTACACATAATATTCCTCCATTATCAGAACATTCTTTCGGCTGAACAAAATGAAACAAAGACCCGTAGTCACCTGCCAAGTTTACCGTTATGAGCCTCCAGGCATTGCACAGATATTGACAGTTTCTTGGCGCGCACCGATTTAATTATAGACCGCTTTTTTCTGGCCGTCGCGGTTCCAAACCGGAGCCAAACTGTTGGGGAGTATAGGGATGTCTATTGTGAAGGAAAACGCCGATTTTTTTTTTATTGAGGAAAGTCGTGAGTGTCGGTAGGTGCAGTACCTGGGTTGTATAGGTCAGATAAAGTCGCTTATAAAAATACTGGACAGAGGAATAATATACCTACTGACAAATGCTGGATATCGCTCAAAATTACTGGTAATTTTATGTTTAAACATTTGATGTCCCCAAAATATTTTGAAATGCTTAAGTGAGCAATTTAGGCCACGACTTCGTGTGGCTTCTGATCTGGACAGGTATTTTACTTTGCGTTTATTGCATAGTCATGGTCACAAAACGGTGCAGAAAAACATCTGTCTGCATAACTATCTCTTTTGCTGACTGTACAAACTGGCGACTAAATTGTACTTTTATGAATGTTATATTTTGTTCGCTGGCTCCTAGACTATGTTCAAAGGATGATTAGGGGCCTTAATTTGTATGTCGCGTGTGTATGGCTTTGTATTGCAGTGGACGAAACGGTGTTTTGTGCGCTGTGAAGAGCAAAATAGAGGGTATTTTGGACGTAGATTTTAGAATTTGTGGGTATTGCGTTTGATAGCAATCTTGTTGGGTTTTGCAGCCTTTTGGTTCAGATGTAGATTATGTGGTTTTAGCGAAATTGGTCCGGATTTCGACTCCTCGAACGTTCGCCATCAATTTTGTCGGTGCCACTTTGTCCTCCTGGGTGATCCACCCAAGAGAATCGTCCTGCCAATGAGCCTTGCAGCTGTAAAAAAACCAAGCACCATGTCTCCACAATCAAAACACTTTCCTTACACATAATATTCCTCCATTATCAGAACATTCTTTCGGCTGAACAAAATGAAACAAAGACCCGTAGTCACCTGCCAAGTTTACCGTTATGAGCCTCCAGGCATTGCACAGATATTGACAGTTTCTTGGCGCGCACCGATTTAATTATAGACCGCTTTTTTCTGGCCGTCGCGGTTCCAAACCGGAGCCAAACTGTTGGGGAGTATAGGGATGTCTATTGTGAAGGAAAACGCCGATTTTTTTTTTATTGAGGAAAGTCGTGAGTGTCGGTAGGTGCAGTACCTGGGTTGTATAGGTCAGATAAAGTCGCTTATAAAAATACTGGACAGAGGAATAATATACCTACTGACAAATGCTGGATATCGCTCAAAATTACTGGTAATTTTATGTTTAAACATTTGATGTCCCCAAAATATTTTGAAATGCTTAAGTGAGCAATTTAGGCCACGACTTCGTGTGGCTTCTGATCTGGACAGGTATTTTACTTTGCGTTTATTGCATAGTCATGGTCACAAAACGGTGCAGAAAAACATCTGTCTGCATAACTATCTCTTTTGCTGACTGTACAAACTGGCGACTAAATTGTACTTTTATGAATGTTATATTTTGTTCGCTGGCTCCTAGACTATGTTCAAAGGATGATTAGGGGCCTTAATTTGTATGTCGCGTGTGTATGGCTTTGTATTGCAGTGGACGAAACGGTGTTTTGTGCGCTGTGAAGAGCAAAATAGAGGGTATTTTGGACGTAGATTTTAGAATTTGTGGGTATTGCGTTTGATAGCAATCTTGTTGGGTTTTGCAGCCTTTTGGTTCAGATGTAGATTATGTGGTTTTAGCGAAATTGGTCCGGATTTCGACTCCTCGAACGTTCGCCATCAATTTTGTCGGTGCCACTTTGTCCTCCTGGGTGATCCACCCAAGAGAATCGTCCTGCCAATGAGCCTTGCAGCTGTAAAAAAACCAAGCACCATGTCTCCACAATCAAAACACTTTCCTTACACATAATATTCCTCCATTATCAGAACATTCTTTCGGCTGAACAAAATGAAACAAAGACCCGTAGTCACCTGCCAAGTTTACCGTTATGAGCCTCCAGGCATTGCACAGATATTGACAGTTTCTTGGCGCGCACCGATTTAATTATAGACCGCTTTTTTCTGGCCGTCGCGGTTCCAAACCGGAGCCAAACTGTTGGGGAGTATAGGGATGTCTATTGTGAAGGAAAACGCCGATTTTTTTTTTATTGAGGAAAGTCGTGAGTGTCGGTAGGTGCAGTACCTGGGTTGTATAGGTCAGATAAAGTCGCTTATAAAAATACTGGACAGAGGAATAATATACCTACTGACAAATGCTGGATATCGCTCAAAATTACTGGTAATTTTATGTTTAAACATTTGATGTCCCCAAAATATTTTGAAATGCTTAAGTGAGCAATTTAGGCCACGACTTCGTGTGGCTTCTGATCTGGACAGGTATTTTACTTTGCGTTTATTGCATAGTCATGGTCACAAAACGGTGCAGAAAAACATCGTTAAGAAACTGGCTTGTCCTTGAAACAAAGTTCGAAAAAATATAACTTACAACATAAGCTCGGAAAGAAGGCCTGTTTACGCGACATGTAATTTGAAAAGCCATGTTTAAATAAAAAAAATGTCGTCATGCTTTTTCTTAAAACACAACGTCACCGTTCGCAATAGTCTCCCGTACAATCCGCCAACTTTCCTGGCACAACCAAATCGCAGTCGCAAATGTTTCTATGCACTGTAATTTATACAACGATTGTCTTGTACAACCGGTAGTGCAACTGTTGCTGTCTGCAACGATTGTTTTATTGGCAGTCGCTTTATGAGAACTACTTGCATTTTAATGGGTGAATGGATTAAGTGGTTTTGTTGATAGTTTGGTTTTGATTTAAAGACTTGTTTGAGTTTCTCTTTTGTGTTAGTTTTCGCTGTCCTATCAAATCTCAGCGTAGATAATAACAGTTCCCACTGCCAAGACCAGATGCCTTTCTTTTATAGGTGGCGGCGAGCCTAGTGCAGTTTGGTAGACGTGACAAATGTCTTCTAATGATTGGTTTAAGACATTCTTTCACGATTTCGAACGTGTTTATTCTTGCTTGCGTAGAAGTCCATGGTTTGATTTTGTCACTTGAATTAGATAATGAAGTAATTTTTTTTTGGAAATAATAATTCTACTGCGAGCTGTATTTGAACCTGCGACATTCCGATTCAGTACATTGGACAATTGGACATTCTTGCTAACCGACCTATCACGTTCATGTTTGCAGGCGTCGAATTTATCATTCCCTTTCTAACGTTTAGTCAGTACAGCCCTTGGTGGGAGGACTCTTTTAATGACTTTACCAAGTTAAATTAAAAAATGTCTTATAAGATCGAAGTTTTGTGGGACTATTTTGATATCGATACCCGTCTAACAGTTAAGCATATCGTGTTCTTACACTTTTTCTTTTAATCGTGGTAAAATCATCAAATGAGTCCTCCCACCCCGGGCAGGGCGGGAGAGACTGTCAGACTTGTACTGACCAAAATCCACGGTGTCCTTCAATAGCCCTTTATGTTCCGGGGTCAAGGTATAGAAATAAGTCCCGCGACCACACTAGAGACACTACACAAATTAACTCTATACCAAACAGCCTGTTCAATAACCTTCCCAATTAGTCCACAACAAGCCGCGTTCAACCAAAAACAAGAACTAAACGATCCCCAATCCAGCTTGTTCTAAACACATATTAATAGCCGAATGTCCCTTCGGTCTCATTATACGCCACGATAAATAGTTGGTTGCACAACCAATCGGTTGCCGCTCAGTCACCGATGTAGATGGTTACCGGGATTAATCACGTGTCGTGCGATGTAATGGTTGCAGCAACCAGCGAGTGATGTGTTGCAGTGTTCGGATAAATACTGGTTGTGTTAGATAAGCGTTGGATTAGCTGGTAAATGTTTGGTGTGTGTCGTCCTTTGTTTTATTGTTTGGCGGTTGTTTTGTGGGTTTGGTACTGATTCTGGTTTTCAATCGATGTCTTCAAAGTTGAAGTATCTTTTTTTTGGAGGTACAGTCGGTGGCCTGCATAATTTGACACAGCTATCCTTATTCGACTGTATAAGATGGGTTATGTGATGAAAGGCACTACCAGTACCTATCAAAGGTAAGGTAATTACACGTAAATATTATGCAATAAGCAATATTTTCTTGATAATTAAATTAACTTATTATTAAATATTAGTTTGGGTCGAGTATAGCAGTTTCTCTATCAGCTAAAATTGTAACCTTCTAAATGTTTTGTTGATTTAGATTTAATGATTATTTATTACTCATAAAGAACTCGGTTCACTTACAATGAGCTTAAATGACTAATTATAACTACTTATAGCTATTACAATGTTTTAATTTTGTACAGAGATCAAACGGCTTTAAAAGATTTTATCGTATACATGTTTTTTTAGTAATTTTTTAAACATAGCAATCGATTGACTGTCCTTTATGTTATTTGGTAAATCGTTATATAGTTGTGCACCTTCATACGTAATCTTTAATTAAATAACTTAAAATAACATTTTTTAATTTTACCCTTGAACTAAATGTTGCGTTTTAGTTTCCACACAACTGCAACTCTTACAAAACAAATCGGTTTTCTTATACACACACTGTAATATTATAAACACGACAAAGCACAAACTATAAAGGATCATAACATAAAACTGATAAATACATGTAAAAGCTTTCAACATCACCTGCGAATGGCACAGAACGCCGCCATTGGCATCATAAAACAATATCCGGAGTGACTACACTGGGTGCTCAAATCTACAACATTGTTTGTTTACGATGTGGTGTACTGGGTAGTTGTTATGGCACCTATCAGCTAATGTAGCTGGGTTTGGGATTGATAGGTCTGCCGATGGTTTACTAATATTATAAATATGTAGCGGAACTCCTTGGACGAACCTTTTCAGAATGTTAGTGTTTTTTTTAACGTGTTAAAATAGTCAAATGAGTCCTGAATAATGACTAAAATCTACAGTGTTCTTCAATAACACTTTTCGTTCCAGGGTCACGGTAACCCGTTTGTTCCGGGACCGCAGGTTAGTGTGACAGTTAGTTTAAAAAAGAATATAATAGTTTGATGTTATTTTACCATTGTAAATTCACGAAAATAATAATTTGGACATATTTTTACGAACACTCGAGTCTTAGCCGAGTATCTAAAGACTAAAATGTAATAAACATAATTAAAAATTGTAATTAATTTAAAAGGCATTCAAAACGACGAATCTGCATAACAGAACAAAACAAGGATGCAAAAATAAATATTTAAGTGGTGGAACTTACCAGACTTTCTTTTAAATAAAAGAAAAATTCAACGAAAGAACTTAATTTTCCAAGGTGACTTTTTCGTGCATAAAATTATGCACATGCAGTCGTAATTACCAACAGGGACCATATTTATCAGGTCCACCCTCCTTGCTATCTGTACGTCGTATCTTTTAAAACTCATAAAAATGCAAGTCTTACCGTCGCGTCTTATAAATATATTTAATGACTTTATTTAATTTAAGTTTTCTGAGATATCGTTGCGTGATTGCAATGGCTAATGAGAATACTTAATTTTTTGAGGAAAAAGTTGCGGTTTTTTAAAGAAGACTAGCACTACGCTCGCGACTTCGTCCGCCCGTATTTCCAATGCCTCTGTGAAATTCTACTCCCGGTCAGCATCTCTATGAGATACTTTTGGAAAATCTAAATAAATATCCAGTAAAAAAAGACTCCTTACACTTCAAGTAACGAAGTTTCATACAATCTAACAGCCCCAAAAAGAACATCATACTTGTATCTCAGCTTCAATTCTTTTATGTGCGCATCATCATGATTCTTGTATGTCGCCATCATCATACTTCTAAGTCGGTCATTACACTTGTAATTTGGCATCACCATACTTGTAAGTAGGTATCATCATACTCGTATGTCGGTATACAACAGTCTATTATTCAAATAGATAATACATAACAACTAATACGTCTATAATTATTCCGCTCGCTACTTCGGAACCTTCGTTAAGTAATTTCGCAGCACCTACCTGTCCCGTTTAGGCTTTTCTACACTACATTATAGTGGGGGAATTTGTTCTACTATGGATAGACGATGCGTTGTCACTGTTTTGTGATTCGATTACTTCAATATTTCAAAAAAGTCTTCATTAAATCATGAATGAAGATAGAGAGCGTGAAATTGCATTTGTGGGGGTGAACTGGTAATTAATTCCTGTGATTTGTAGTCTTCGCAAGAATTAACAAGCTCATCTGCAATTTTTTTATTGACCTCAAAATATTCTTGTCTATTCGTTTTATTACTTTTATGTTATGATTTCCACTATAACTGTAGACCGATGCAAGGGATGATGAATTGATGACTTTATTTTCTTTCCACAGGTAAGTTTTCATCGAATGAATTCTGCAAAATTGGTGTCTTACCGGATGTTCGAGAATGTGAGTTTAAATGCACCAATAATACAAGATGCATGCTAGAGAGTAGCAACATTTAAAAAAAAAGTTGTGTTTTCTTTGCCAAATATTTTATACTAGCTGTGCCCGCGACTTCGTTCGCGTGGATGTCGGAATCGAACAATGTATTTTTTTAGTTCGAAGCGCTTAGTTCTGGCCACGTTTTTCATATAAACCCTGTATTTAGAATTTTCTAAGATTTATCAAGAATATTTGACACTTCTATTCCAGGTTTATGTAGAACTATTTTTCCTTACGCCCGCTCTATGCACTCCACTCCATTCCCTTCCGTTCCACTCCCCTCCACCCCACTCCCCTCCCCTCCACTCCCCTCCGCTCCATTCCAGTCCATTCCAGTCCATTCCAGTCCATTCCAGTCCATTCCAGTTATTTGAATAATGTAGTTTTTCTATTCGAAGTTAGATCCCGCGACTGACGTACGAAATCAATGTGTGAGACCAAAGTGCACCCGTAATTTTACTTCTGAAACACTTTAAATTCAAATATCTTTTGATAGACTGAACCGATTCCAATGAAACAAAAACTAAATTCCTCTCCAAGTTACGCTTAATCGTTGTGTATAAAAGTTATCTACATTAATTTCGTACATTTTATGTGATACCTGGACAAATACACAGACAAACAGATAAACAGACAAAAATTCTAAAAATGCTAGAAATGGGTTCTATTGGTTGTCCTTTAATACCCTGGCTATATTTTTTGAGTTTTTTTTTCAATGTACAAAAATAACTTTTCTACAGTTTTATTATATGTATAGATCATCACGGTGTGACTATGCCTCGAGTTCCAAAGTTAACCCTCCACAGCTAGGTATTCATTTTAACATAGTCTGGGACAGTTTAAGAATTCGTGCCAAGATCCTGTAGGTGGGACCTTTCAGGTAAGGATTACATTTGGCCGCTGATCAAAGTTTTGAACGCTATTTCCTTTTAGCGTTTTGTGGTCTTAAATGCACCGATTCAGCTACTTTTGTGTTAAATTGTGTAGGGATCGTCTGGGAAAACGGTCGGGGTATTTTTTGGTCTTTATTTTTTTTGGTGATGATGCAGTTTTTCTGAAATCCTTATGGAATTCCTACTGCACTGAGACTGCAAAAGAAAATCATTCAAGGAAGTAAAATTAAAAAAAAAATGTATTTTAAAATCTAACGTTACGTGTGTGATGATGATGATGATATTAGCATTATTTCTAGATTATGTTCTTTTTTTTCTGCTTAATTCATATCCTGTCCGAAAATGTTTATGGAAAATTCAAAAATGTTTTGGATTGGTACGAACTAATAAAACAAAAAGACAATTTTCTGTTGTAATTTGTCAAAAAAATCTACAAACCTGCCGAGGTCATTTATATAACCATATTTACAATAATTATCAAAATAACCCATCACACAAACTAAAACTACTGATACTAACAGTCTAACGTAAAAGCATAATTATTATAAAGACATTTAAACTTAAAATTAACTACTTAGACTACACGTTGTTGCCACGTCCACCAATAAGCTACCAACCCTTGGATGCTTATAACGACACTCATGGGAAGTTATAGCGGCCCTCTTATTAAGACATCCCCTAATTTATCATAGCACATTTCTAAAGGATATTAGTGGTTGAAGGTGCCCTACATAATTTAGTAACTTTTCACTAATTTTGGCAATCGTCGACGAGCAAAATAAATGAAAGTTGTCTTTCTGACTGGATGAAAAAATTGGGTTTTATTTTGTACTGCTGATGGTAGTTCTTTAATAGAATATTAAGTAAACAGTAATTTGGTAGTAAAGTTTTATGTCAGCGACATAAACAAATAAAAACAAATTCAGGGAACATCAAAAGCAAACGACATTTTTCGTCCTTTCTAATTTATCCAATTAATACTAGATAGTCCGCCTGGCTTTCCACAAGTTTAAATTTTCGATCTATCCGGTGAATTTTTCGAAAAGTTTCTCGAAAACCTTGACAATGACGAATACAATAAAAATAATAAGTAGACGTGTCATGCACTATAGACCGCGTATCGGCACGTGTAGTGTGGGACACCCCCAGCTAATTATACCGACGACCTTAAATAGGTGGCTGGGACCGACTGGATACAGAAAGCAGAGATTAGAGATCAGAGGCCTAATCTCTAGCAGGGGTCTGCGATAGACCGAGTTGAGTTATTCAGAAGTTATGCAATTACGTACAGACAGACATAGTTAGCTTTCTTTAACATTATGTAAAGGTTCCTACGAGACCTTTCTCGAAATTAGAGTAACAAAAATAAAACCAGTACCTCCTCCATACCTACTGACGGAACCCATCAAATTCATCCGTACGTACGATCGTTCGTATAACGTAACGTAAAACCATTTTACTGACAAAGTTATTAGCACTGTTATTGGTTGTAAAAAGCTACTTGCGAGCCGACAACGGCCCCTCGTTTTACAACGCCTAACTTACATGTGAGACATGTAAAAAAAGTTATCAAAAGGCTTACTTTGGTGTGATGGAAAATTCCTTGGCGTATCTCATAATAACATCGAAACGCTACGCTGTTGGTCTCGGCTGCCATAAAGAAGATCTTTGACAATAAGTTAGTGTCTTGCCATGAGTTCTGCAACCAGTTTCACCTATAGTATCGTAATAATCATCATCATTTGCCTAGTTTTTACTGACTATTTTAAGGCCAGCACAGGCACAGACACTTGAGCAGGCAGCACTGTCGAGTTCGGAATCATAACTTGAGATTTGTTTTTTTTTTTCGTTTTTTTAAACGTTGCTCAACACTAGGAATTTCTCCTGTGTCGTGGGTGCGTTTACAAACATAGAAACTCACATACACAAACACTGATACTCGTAACAACCAAGAGAATAGGGAGACAATCGACTAGGTAGACAGATGACCTTGTTAAAGTGGCCGAAAGAAACTGGACAATAACACAAAGCCGCCAGAAGTGGAAAGATTTGGAAGAGATCTAGACTTAGAATTGGGTGACTCAAGGTTGAAGAAGACAGGAGAACAACAAATGTTTTGTTTGAAATGTTTAATTTGTTCTTAGTGCACCTTCGGAGTAACATCCTGCCTGTTTCTCATTTTGTGCTATCTAAGCTAATAAAATTGTTTGTTCCCCTGTATACAGTTTGCGAATTACCAAATTTATGTCAAAGACATGTTCCGGTTGGAGTAATTCAAAGCGAAGTGAGGTCAATTCGCAGTCTTGAACACTCCTGAATTACGCAGAGGAAATGCGCTGTAAAAATTATACCTGAAATAAAAAGTTATTGAAGTTGATACTATCCTGACAGTAATGTCTGTTATGTTGGCAGTAAACAGAGTAATATAACGCAGCTTCTTTATCGTCTCTTGATACAGTCACATACAGCTATGTAGGTATGGTTCAGTGGTAACACAAAACCAGTTTAAGATTACCATTACGTCACTATTCTAACCTACGGATTCAGTATATCCGATGCTCTTACCGAACTCGGGTGCAACGAATACAAATATTTTTCTCGTGTAACGTGAATTGAAGCCGGGATACGCAGCACAGCAGTCAGACGATTAGCTACTGCGCCAACTGTGCTGTTAAGACTGGGAAAGTGTTGAAAAAAAAAAACAAAAGTATCTTACAATAATACCCGGGACTATTCAAATTTTTTCCCATAAAAATAACTTTAAAACTACCTAACTACTGCGAATTGGACGAGTATCGAACATGTTGGTCTCATTGGAATCTCCATCTACAAATTCCTTACTATTCACATTTCACTTACGAGTACAATCGTCTCGAAGAAGCATTGTTGTGTTGCGGTTTCACTACTGAAATCATTCTACCTTGTTCATTCTGAAATTTAAAGAACATATGACATTTAAAATCTTGTGAAAATGACAATATCGAATTATTTAAATTACATTTCTGCCTTAACAGTAAAAACCTTGACAGTAAATTGACAGTTATAGTCAGCACCACGACTCAAAGCTCCTTTGAAGCGACACAAGTGTCTGTGACATCAAATTGCATTAAAAAAATGTAGTAAGTACCGTGACCCCGGAACGTAAAAGGCTATTGAAGGACACCGTGGATTGTAGTCAGTACCAGTCTGACAGTCCCTCTCGCTCTACCCGGCGTGGCGACTCATTTGATGATTTTATTACCACGATAAAAAAAAGGTCATGAGTGATGGCGTGGGCTCTGTTACCGTTGATATTCAAATCACAACTGTCAATCTTTTACAGTTACATGAAATTCCAAAATTGGTGGACAATTTCGCTCGAAATTATTTCCATTAGATCTTTATGTTACTAACTAGATAATAATATAGATCCTAACACCAAAAACAATATATAAGATTGAACTTAGAAGTCTAGAAAGCGATAACGCATGTGTTTTTATGAGCAGACGATAAAAAGGTTTTAATCGGTTGCTTACTGTGTAACATATAGCCGTAGTAATGCTGACTGATAAGAATTTATGGGTCCTTGTGTGTCTAGGAGACTGGACGAATTTATGTAGGGTTGATAGAACGATTTTTGTTTGAATTTGGAAGAGCCTGTTATTTGTAAAAAAAAAACTATAATAAAATTGAGGAACGAAATGAAGTCTTTAATATTGCTGTTATGTGTTAAAGGATTATTTGTTTTGATTGTCATTTTTAACAGGAATCGGGTAGTTACAATTTGTATTGAAGTACTTACATAAACAAGTGTTTTAAATGATTAAAGAAATAAGTTTTACAGTTTTGGCATGCTTAATGATGATAAAAAACACTAAGTTTTAATATCAACAAATAAATTACGAATATAACAGTAAAGCTTGTCTATACATCTCTTTGATCGCTCAACGTTACAATTTTTTTGACAAAAACCCATTTTTTCCCAACAAAATAAATTGCCTTTGGACCGTTCAAAAATCTATCTATAACACATGCAGGCTTTAATACACTTCATACCCATCAACGACCATCATTGGACGAAAACAAAAGCCTCATACATATTGCAACGAAAACTTTATCAATAAATAACGTTACGCTATGAAATACGGCACTTTTACAGAAACGGGTAATACACGTGAGCTTTGGAAATATTTTAGAGTTCAATGGTAGAATGGTAGAATTATGATATAGTGTTGCGCTGTGCGGGAAACGGGCAACAAATGAAAATTTACGCACGCCGGGCAAGGTATCGTTGTTTATAGCGCGTCTCTGATGCGATTATGCTATAACTGAGCCACTTTTCCGTAACTATGAGTTAAGGGCACTTCAATATGGTTGTGTTATGAAGTGTGGGTTTTTTAAACTCTTATTTACAGGGTGTAAAAGAGTTTAAAGAAAATTGAGGCTCATTTGTGAGGTTTTTTATGGAGAAATTAGTGTGTACTTGATTAAATTTATGATATAATGATGATGTATTGGCAAGTTTCGATGAATAGATAAGTGTCCGGTTATTTTTGAAACGACTCTATCGATTTTTAACAACAATTTTATTGTTAGAGAGTTATTTTAGATTATGTAGATTTTTAATCGGCCAAATACCTACGTGGGTATTTTTTAGTAAATTACTAGCTTTTATTCGTCGCTTCGCTTCGACTATGGTTTGAACGTATCCCATTCCAAGGTAATCCCAAGTTAATGATGGCAAGAATTTTAATATATTTATCGAATATATACAATATAGTTAATGATTAATTTCATTAGGAGAGAATGTAGTACACTAATTTTTAAATTGGTTGATAACTTTAATAGATTCTGAATGACAAATAGTCGAGACAATTTGCAAAATCCACCAATATTCTGAAGTACTAAAGATTAAAAAAAAAACGTAAAACCACTAGACCTGTATCATCCTCAAAGTTACTGGAAAAGACTAGTAAATTCTCAATAATTACAAAGAAAAATACACTCCAAAATTACAATCTAATCACCCAACTTGATAATAAACTTAGTCCGCGTTCATTTTAATAGGAGTCATGTTTCACCGCAGCTTCGTTAAAACTTAATGAACCAACAAAAAATAAACTTTAATGAACACATTTTAATCATCATTGTTTTAATACTCCGTCTTATGTTGTTCAAGCTAAGTAAAGCAATAAATTGTAGAGAATTATTTATTGGGGGCTTTTTTAATTTGCGTATTTTTTGTTAATAGTTAAGTGGGTAAATTATTATGTGTTTAGGATTCGTTTTTGTATGGTTTTCGCTGTTCTGTGTTTGTTTATTCCTGATGTTTCATTAACAATATGCCATTTTATAGACGAAATATTACACCTGTTTCTTACTTTTTTATGATTGAAAATAACCAAGATGTGTTGAAAGAATTGAGATGATATTTGGCGCATAAAATCAGGATTAGGATGTAAGGTTGTTGCGGAGCGGGTCTGATGTTCTTCATGTGTCGTGGGTACACTTATTAACGTTTAAACTCACATATTATACAAAAATCCAGACGTGGAACTACTATCTATAGGATATTTAATATTGAAATCTTGTGCAAATCGAACCAGCGACACTCAGAGCAAAAGCCAATCACCCAGACACTGTGCTAACCGTACCCAAGGCTACCAGTTTGCTGTCCATAATATTTACTCTGGAGTATTTGGGCTGGCTTTAGTTGTATCGTAATCAGTCAATCAGGCTTGGTAGCACCTCATTCAACAATGGCAAGTTGTCCAGGTGCAAGCGAGGTTGACACTTGTCTAGTCCTTACGTCTATTGTTCCTGTAAGTAATCATTTAATCAAATGGGTTAACTAAAAATTTAGCACAACAATAAGAAAGTATATCAATTTCCCTCACCTCCACGAATAACCAATTCCAAAAACAAAGTCCAAAAACATCCACAGGAAAGGTATATCTTTGCCAATTTTTCACCAGGAACTACACGCCATATGTTACAAAATTAAAAACAATATCTAGCCGGTTGCCAACTAAAAATGTTACCAACTTTAAATTCTCAAAGTACAGGGGTATTTGGCATAATGACACAATTTTGCCAAGATTTCCAGCAACATGCATAATGGACGTAGGCCTTGCCAAAGAGTGCTTCCGACAGTATATCATGTCTTACCGCTGGTTGTTGCTAATGTTACTACATTTTTATGGATAAACTTATTTGTAGTTTTATTTTTATGTGGCCATGGGTTAGTGATGGTTTTACGCATGACTGGGTTTTGGCAGGACGGATGGAAGCTGTTGCCTGCGGCTTGGTGCGTGGTTTGCTGTAATTGACAAAAGAATTTAAGGAATGTGTGACTGGGATAAGCAATATCCTTTGCCTTAACCCAGGTTGTTGGCGTCATGTGTGAGTGTGCGTCTAGAGAAATACATTTCGCTGAACTGTTTAAAATATGAGATTTATTAGTACCTATTGTTTTAAAAAATAACCTTTTGATGACTGAAGTTGTGTTATGCCATGACCTTTAGAAATGCATAATCTACGTTGATTTTTCCATTTAATATCTAAAAAATAAGTTAAAAGAAGTTTTTTTCCTCTGTTTTGGTCGACCCGTAGTCGACTAAATATAAGAAACATTTTTTTTCTACATTGTCCTTTCCTCTGTTCCTTTCCTGACAACAAACTACTTTGTCATGCTGGCTGTTTGCTGGTGGTCATTCAAATTCCTTTCTCTCCAATAAAATTACGCAGAAAACGATTCTTTGGCAAAAATTACTAGAGCACTCAGCTTTAGGTATCCCATTACTATTACACTTTTCAGAAAAACAAAAAAGTCGGAAACTTAAAAGTTCCACAGTCAAACAAAAATATTTATTTTATTCTATGACCGTACAAACCTTCCAAAAACATTCACATCCACATTTAGCTGACCTCTCCAAAACCGTGTGAAATGTACACAGAAAATAAAACTGTGTACAAAAGTGTGGACTCTTGTGTGCTGGTAAAAATTAACGTCACAGCCATTCAGCTAATAGCCGGCGCGAAGAGAAGTAGTTTGTTGCATTAGATTTGTATGAAGGGGGCTGATTGTGGAAGCGCTCGATATTAGGAGATAACGAACAAAATCTGTAAGCAAACAAAATGAATGTATTACATACTACATAAACTCACGCATAGGGATAGGCAGGAACTACGGATCACCATATCTGCTACGATCCTTAAATAATCCTTTCTTTTTTTCTTCTTATAAAAAATGTGACTTAAGTACCAATAGTTATCAACTATTGATTTAATAAATAAAATATATACCTAGTTAAGTTTTT
Source organism: Agrotis ipsilon (assembly GCA_028554685.1). Classification (NCBI taxonomy): domain Eukaryota; kingdom Metazoa; phylum Arthropoda; class Insecta; order Lepidoptera; family Noctuidae; genus Agrotis; species Agrotis ipsilon. Next base: position 1,414,999 of record CM052965.1, read on the forward strand.
GCCACGTTCATTAGTAAATTTTTGCCATGTCAAAACCAAAAACAACAACTATCAAATTCCACCGAAAAACATTTAAGCCTATAATTTCTACTAACAACCATTTCTTTTTAACAAAATATTTCAGCACGTACCCTTTTTACTTGCAGAAATGCGTACAAGGACTGACAAGAGGTATAAATTGAGTTACAGGACTTGCCTACATTTGTGTGAACGTGCAAATATTTTTTTTGCACAAACTGAACGTGCTTTGGTTATTTTTAGTTTTTTTGTAAATTATGGCAAGTATAAGTCTTATTACTCAACAAAATTCGTTACTTTTGAAACCAAGACCCGTTTTCGCTTATCTTATAAGAGTATGAGTGTGTATGTTTTAAGTATATTTTCAGTTATAGTGCTAAGAACATAGCTGTATTATTAAGTAAAAAAAAGTGACAAGGCAACTTCTGATTTTTGCGCTTACTGCAATTTGCAGATTGTAAAATCCAGATGCGGGTATTTGAAAGAGATACTCAGGCCCAAGATCACAAAGGGCAATGGGAGGAATAGAATGGGTTTTAGCCAGTAAGAGTATCATTTACTTCTGCTCAACCCATAGTAGAAAGAAAGTTAAGAAGATGTCATTTGACGATTAAGTACCCCCCCTTCCCCCAAAATACAGCTACAATCATAGGCCAAAGTGTAATATTTGCATTATAAAATGTCACAGCTTTTTTATAGTTTCCGCGTCGACATTTCTAACACTACGTAGACCCAGAAAAATATCGAAAGCTACAAGAATAAAAGCTCTTTCAGCCACTGCCGCGCAACTCAAGTTGCGAGTCTAAGTTTTTGTGACAAGCTAACTCTCTCCCGAAATGTTTGAGTTCATAGCAATTTCGCAGTTCGCTACTGACGCCGCTTCGCGACATTACTACTAGTTAAATTGAGTTTCTCGCCGTATTCATGTTGGCAATGAAGTTAGACATGTCTTTGCTGTTTTTCGGTTTTATTTGGAAATATATTGAAATTACTGGCGACATGTCTTACATAGCTTCTTTGGCTTGTAAATGAGGACGTGATATTATGTTAGGCAAAATGGAAATAAGATTTAAAAAATTAAATAAAAGTTTATGCATGACAGGAGTTGTAAAATAGAAATGTGGGCCCATCTGTGAAGGTAACTGTGACTTTAGAACGCAAAGGGCAAATGACAATGGCAGTGACAGTTCCTCCCACTTCATCCACAGCAGGAGGACTCATTTAATGATCATACCCCTTGAAAAAAAAAGAACTTTTAAAATGCTTCGCTGGCATTAGCGTGTTTGTGCAGTAGTTGAATTATGATTATGAATAGTCTGGTTTACTATGTTCATGTGCCATATATCCTTCATTCAAATACTTACTTCATTATTGTATAACCATTCTTAACCCCAAGGAAAAGTACTACCACTCAATCCTTAACATTCCCACAAACATAAATTACTTTCCCATTCAAAATCCCGATAAAACAACCTAACCCGACACCTGAAAAGACCCCATTAATCTCTCCGATAATTCACTCCATACAAAACTTCGCTATACAAGAAAAAAGCCGAAGTTTCTTCGACAATTTTCCCCCAATCTCCTCTTATTTAGAAAAACATCCTTACGTACACAAAATATCCGCGAAATGAACCGAACACGATTTGAATATCTAAATTGGCAATCCTTCGGTACTCCCAACTTTCCTCATTACAGTCGCGTTCACCTGTTAATTTTTTGGGTTCCGTAGCAGTATGGAAGGGAATTTCTTACAAGAAATTCTTAAATTCTTGTAACAAGTAATATTGTTTTCTAAGCATAACTTAGACGTCCTAATGATTAATTAACATTAAAATTCGAAATTAGAAAACGTTATAAAGCATCATTTTTTATGTTTCATATGGTACGATATGGTTGTTAATTTTAGAAAGGTTTTCAGCTGGAATCGTTAATACAATTAAAGGAAGAGCTTTTTAATTGAACTGTAATAGAAAGTTAATCCGCTTAAACCAGATCCGCTCTGACTATAATTAAAAAACATAATAGTTCTGTCCTTGAATTTTACTAAAACATCACTACTGGTAAAATTAATTTATAACTATGAATTTATTCATGGGATCTACGATTTTCTGCTCAAAGGCAATTTTTTAAGGGCTAAGCTATGACTTTCGCTTAATTAAAACGGATCCATTTTTTTTTGTAAATCTATTACTTTGCAGTGTTAATTTACAAAGCTCGATATTTGAATTTTTCTAACGAAAAGCCTAATACTAACTTCCAAAACTTTTTTAACGAAGAGAATCTCACACGTGAAAAAAACTACGGAACTTCTGCACACAGCACTCACCCACACTGCCACATCTCCCCGCTTCGGTTCCGACTATCTTCACGTTTCGCGGGTAATTTTTATTGTAATTTATCGAGACCACGTGACTAGGCACTTTAGTTAGTACATAATAGTCTACCACGAGACGGAATTATAATTGTACTTCAAAATTTCATGTGGACAATTTGTGGGAGCGTTTTATAGCCTTTTCTGGGTAGTTTGTAATGGAGTAAGTTTTTTATAGGCGTCGTAATATGTTTGAAAAAGGGTTTTTAGTGCGAATTCGTGTGTACTGAAACTGGTTTAATTGTTGTAGTTTTGATATTGTCCTTTATTTTTTGGGTGAGATAAAACTTCTGAGGTGATCCTTTGTTTTGCGTAACATGTAAACTAAATACAAAACAGATAAGCATGAATATGTTTAATTACTCGTATTAACTACTAGACCATTCACGTTAGTCACTAAGACTCGCTTCACCGATAAGATTGACGAGATTAAAATTATTTTTTTAAATACTTCATTTTCCTGCTAAACGTTTTTTATGTGGTTAAAACATCTAAGCACTCCCCCCAATGGGTGGAACGGAAGAGACTGTTAGACTCTTACTGACTAAAGTCCACCTGCACTCTAATGGATGTATCTGACCGGGGCCACCACCAACGCCGTCAATGTGGCAGAGTTTTGGTCGAAACATGCAATTTAAAGGAATCATCGACACGACGAAGAAGAACTGCATAAAATCCACCTTATTTCTTCAAATGCCCTTTAGGTTCCAGGATCTTATACCATCACTGTGACCCCGGAACTTAAAGGGCTATTGAAGGACACCGTGGATTTTAGTCAGCACAAGTCTGACAGTCCCTCCCGCCCTGCCCGGGGTGGGAGGACTCATCTGATGATTTTACCACGTAAAAAAAAGGTTCCAAGGTCTCGGCAATTTTATTGATAGAACTTTGTTTAATGCAGTGTTGAAAAGTGCCACTTATTTCAACAAATGATGCTGTCTCACGATTAAAAAATCTAATTTGCAACGACATCGTTCTTGAGAGCCAATGCATCTAATTTGTTCCGTCCCAACGCGCCTGAGGGTTCGCCCTTTATTGATGTCTGAAGAAAAAAGTTAGCTGGTCTAAGGATGGCTGCTACAAAGACTTTAATCGAGATTCGATTAACGGTTAATATCGAATGCATCTCAGATGAGGTCGTGGTCAAATGCAAGCTTGATTAAATTTTCAGAAAAGATTTTGGAAAATATTTACAGTATTATAGCTGTATAGTAGTCGTTTCAGAGGCTTATGAGTTATCACGTTTTTGTGACGTGAAGTAAAAGGGGACTTAAACTTTAATTTGTCTTCGTTCATACACTAGAAGCGCTTTTTCATTTTCCATATAATTTTCTTCAAAATACTTCAAATACGCTATACGGCCAAATACGTAGAATTTATGCTAGGGCCTCAATCCTACTGAAAAGAATAAACTCATGAGGTTATGTGTAGATATTGAATATTAGTTCTGAGTTTTGGCCTCAAACTATCCCATAAGCAATAATGAGACGAGAAGATGAAGCTGGTGTTCTAGAAAAAACTGCTAACTGATTCCAAGAGGATGTAAGTTACGAGCCAGCCGGTGCTGGTGAGGCCTACTTTTACCACTGGGATAACAGGGCCCCACAGCAAATTATGTGGTTTACGGTACCGTTACCCAAGTATGTATTACACCTGTACGCTAAATTATAAAAAAATTACCAAGCTAGGTGGGTTGGTTATTTTTTATAGTTAATTAAGTATAGTAATTACCTACTAAAAGCATCTATTTAAACTTCATAATCATTTCATTTTCGTTATTCATAATTATAAGTTAGGCGCATGTCGTCCGTCATTCATTCATATCTTAAGGCCATATTCACTCCATTTTTATCTAAATCATCCATGACACAGTACATTTATCGTGTCTTACAGCTAACATTCATGCACAAATCTCATCTCTACAATTTTCCTCATTTCTCCGCATCACATTTACATAACAAGACAGCCGATTATCACACATAATTTAGCCATTTTCACTCCATATTACAACTTTTTGCACAAAGTAAATCAACGTTTATACAGATCACCGACCTTTCCCTTCTTATATTTATATTAACGAATAGTCCATTGAAACAAGATTATTATACTAAGTTTGAAATACCTAATAACTTAATCTGGACATAGACACGAAAATTGTTACACCACTGTTTATAAACATTACTAATTCTATGGTTACAATAGCAATCTTATCGCTCATAGTAATATCTTTCAGACAACCTATGAATGGACAGTACGAACATAAATCAAAGAGGTAGTCAGAAGCATCAGAACTAAAACACCTCAAATCTAAAATGACATTCACAACGAGATGCTAGTTCGATAGAGGGCGGGCACTCGCAAGTCCGAGCGTTGAAACGTTCCACCTTCAGTACCGCGTGGCTTCACAGCCTCCACGCACGCGCCACGCGTGGCTATGACGTCAGAGGCACATGTAGCGCGTACCAAATCGACAGTGACTTTCCGTCTTTCAGTTTCCGTGCGAATGTTTTGGATGTAACACGGTAAGTCGATCGTGGAGATAGTCTTTTGTTTTTAGGAAAGTGAGGTTATGTTTTTGTAAACAATGGGCGGTGATACGGGGCTGATAATGAGTGATTGGGAGATAATTAATTGATTAAGCTGATGGTGTTGAAATTGGTCGTTACTGTACGATAATTGGATTGCAAGATTACTTAATCAACATATTTATAAGTATGTTGATAACTGATCAAATCTGTGAAATTATGTAGGTATTTATCAACAAACGATGCCTTCTTTGAACATATACGAAATGTAGATAATCATGTAGGGGAAAAATTACATAATTACTTACACTTATTTAATACAATAACATTCTAAATTGTGTATTTGTGTAGGTCAAGTGTATGAGTGAACGGAAAGTTATGAATGAAGGGTGTTCATTGAGTGAAGTTACGTGAATAAGGGATAACATTGTCCTAGGTCATGGTGCTATACGCGGACTTCTGAATATTAGTACTTTTGTTTACCGTACTAGACACTCTACCGTCTCTATCGATCCTTATCTAATAACAATTCATCGCATTCTAATTTAAAACGACTGTGAACAAGATTGACGTTATCATTTGAGATAAAATTTTGCATTTATGTCGTCTTCATCATATCAATGAAAGTTCTTTCAAACGGACCGCTTTAAATTCTGCAATGGCTGCAACTTTTGACAGATACTATAGTGCATATTGCTGTCAAAATTGGATGTCCGAAGTCCGGTCAGCAATTAGTCCGTATCAGTTCAACGATGATCTAAGGCCCGTTTTGATTTTATCAACAAATTCCCCCCCCCCTTGTGTAGGTCGTAATTATGAGACTGTCAGACTTGACTGCATAAAAAACACAATATTCCTTCAATAGGTCCTTGTACTTTTTCTGGCCCCATGGAGCCACTATCTTGTCTCGTTAGTAGGCTGACAGATTTAATACGCGCGTGGAACACGACATGCCGTCAACTCAGGCTTGTTCCTTAATCGGACGGTGAGCTACCCATTACTTGCCGTCCGTAATTTCGCCTCATGGTGCTCAATAGCAAATAGATCATAAATCATTTAATCAGAACTTTGCATCAGTGTAAGACATTTAGGTTTTTATTATATAGTGATCTGTTTATTTTGGTATGTACTCGAAACTAATATGTATAATTGTCTCTGTTATCAAACAGTAAAGGTGTGATTATAACATAATAGTATAACTACAAAGGGAATGGAATGGTAACATTGTAATTGAACTAATCAAAGTTTGTGGCGATAGTTGGTGAGGTTATTTTGAACTTAGATTAATAATATAGGTCTGCTATTTTAGGAAGATTGCCTTTTAAAGTTAAAGTGTCTCACATCCCGCCTGTTCTCGAATCGAGGAGTGGACAGAGATAGAACCACAGGAAATTGTTATTCGTCAGGTATATCGGTACGGCAAGTGCACAGAGGAGCACGGCGCTCACGGCAACGGACGTCGCGAAGTGATTTCTGGCATGCATGCGGACTGCGAGTAACGGTTAACTCGTCGGCCGATCATAGACCATGCCCGGGTCGACGACGCGTCATATTCAATGCGCGCCTCAAAGTCCCTCCGGGGTTACGTGACTGTCTAAACAGTAGTAGGTAAGCGTGACCCTAAAACGTAAAGGGCTATTTAAGGAACATCGTGGATTTTAGTCATTCCACCAGCTACCACTCCAACCAAGGCGGGTGGAGTTTTTAGATGATTTTACCAAGTAAAAAAAGGCTATAGCCAGGAACTGGAATGCTTACTACGCGTCGTTTACGAGCGATTTATTGATTCTGTCAGACAGAATCACCACCTACGATATTCCCTTTCTCATGACAAATGAAAAACTTATTCTTTTCAACTTCAATCATCAAAAAACCCACCGTAATGAATCACTTTAAAGCCTTCTTTTCTACAAAACAACTAACAACTTCACCATCGCATTCAATTACCTGAAAAACGAATGAAAAGCGAAAGCATTAGCCAAATAAACCTGTTCTACAATAAACCACTACAAGTCTACACTAATTGAGTTATTTGCCTCAAACAAGCTGTTTTTAGAGGCTCAGTCTGCTTTAGCGAATCGTTTCACAAATGCTTTCAAATACGTTTGTATGGGATATAAATGATGGTATGTTGTATTTCAGTTATAATGTTTTGTTATGAAGAAAGTTGAGTAAGGAAGTGGAGTTTTATTCAGAAATGCACATTATATTCTGCCTAATCTCTTCCTAAGACTCGCATATTTATGACAAGCCGGTGCCTTGTTTATCATTTACCAATTCATTGTTGCATCCTAAAAAACAACTTCTGTAAAAACTCCAACTTACCAAAACTACTAATTAACTAAAATAACACCCGCGCCTAAAGACAGCGACACACCGAGCGATATGCAAATTGCAGCTTGTTTACAATGAATCAACGTACGCAGCTGCACAAATATGTGTGCAAATATAATGTGTAATCGCGACGCTAGATGGCGCTGCACGGCGGCGCTCTGTCAGGATTAGGGGCCTGGCTAATTGGATGAGGAGCCGGGTTCAGTGATTACGTGTGATTACGTATTGTATGCCGTGACATGTTGCTATGTATGAGATTAGGTGGCGTTGCATTTTGAGGCCCACGTGAGCATGAAATTAGAAGCAAATCGGACGGATTTCTCGCAAATTTTTAGTTGAATCTGGTTATGGCTTAAGGATTATCTTAAAAGGATGTTCTAGAATTTCTTACAATAAATTATGTTAATGACGTAAATATAACATCAACCCTTTTTTAAATGTGGTCAAAATAATTAAATCATTACATATCTTTTCTCGTCATAGGCGGAGAGGAAGGGAATGTCAGACTGACTGATTATAAACCCATTCTGTTCTTTTATTTACCCTTTGTGTTCAGAGGTTTTGGTTACCTCACAAACGGTCCCACGACTCCAGTCCAATACCTTAACGAGTCCTTTTCACAATGCCAAAGGCCTAGCAAGCACCAATCATTTGACATCCCCATTCACCACCAGAATTGAAGTGCGAGCATCAATCCGCGACGTTGCGATGCAGCGATGCATAATGCAGTATGCAAATCTGTCGTCCACAAACTACCGACCGACTGATTGCTAGTTCTAACGAATTTACATTTTTTCCAGGAATCGTGTATCGTCGATTGGTCGTTTGAAACAATTGGATTACTTTGTATTTTGTGCCCGGTGTGCCCCGGGCTGTGAAGTTTTTTTTTTAATTAGCAATAGGCTTGCGTTTGACCGGTAACTAGCCTGATGGTGAACGAAGATGTAGCCGAGGGTGAAACCTGCCTGCCTAGATGTAACCTATTACTGTTAACTTAAAAAGTTTTTTGAGTTATTGATATAAACGCCCTCTAATGATAATATTTGTTGCTGAACTATTTCTTATTTATTTTTGAAAACATCGAACGAAAACATCGTGAAGGAACTGACATATATATCCTTGAACCAAAAATTCGAAGGTGTGCGTTATCTACCAACCTGCATTGGAACCGCGTGGTGGATTATAGCCCACTGCCCCTCACAGAGTGAAATCTGTATGTTGGGGTCGGCTTCTACCTCAATTTCAGACACTAAGTAAAGACGTAGATTGTTTGTGGTTGCTACACGTAGTACCTTTAAATTCAGGTAAATAGGAGAAACACCAATACCTAAGCCTTAATAAAGAAACGCATAGAAACAAAAGCGTAATTCCCTACTGAAAACCTATCACAACGAAAAAACTAAAATCGAACAGAACTGCCATTCCATACATCGAGCCACAACTCTCATCATTCATAAAACAGAGAATTTATACGTACATTCCCTTCGGTACCTTACGAAATCCGTCCCCTATTCGATTCGAACATAGACCAGACATTTATAGATGCGACACTCACGCTGCGAATAGTCATTGATACCTACAATTTCGTTTCGCGTTTTTTACCGATGAACTTGGTAGTGAAATGATGTTTATAGCATGATGTTATTACGCCTTTCTTGATAAATGGACTACACAACATTTTTTTTTTGGATTTGTACCTTTAGCAGTAGTTCTTGAGTTAAGCGTGTTAACCAAACAAACTCTTCAGCTTTATAGTATTTATTAGTTTTGAAGTACAGATTATGTCGCCACAGCGCCACAGTGAGCAATAAGCTTTCACAACCACATAAACCGTAAAAAAAGTCTCCCCACACTAGGAATTTTTCCTGTATCGTGGGTGCGTTTACAAACATAGAATCTCACATACACAAACACCCAAAGCCGGAACAACTACTTGCATTGCAGTTCATACAAATATTAGCTCCGTGCGGGGATCGAACTCGCGACACACAGCGCAGTAGTCGAATTGCTCAGCCACTGCGCCAAACGTGTCGTCAGTCATTTATACAGAGAGTGCAATCTCTGACTTGAAATTTGATCTTTCACACGAGAGTCTCTTCTAAACAGATTTCTTATTCTATGACCAGAGGTATCGGTACATTATCTTACACATTTTTGCCACACTGTCACATAAAGTGACAATACATTATTGGTACCGTTAAAACAGGTACATAAATGTATCGAGACGTTTTGCTTAGGGATTGTTTATATATGTACGTTCCGTTATACGTCGTTCCCGTGTGTTTTTTATGGAAGTAAATGATCAGGGTCTGGTAATGGAATCTGGGTGACGGAATATTCGATGTTTTGTCAAGGTTTTCTGTGTTAAACAGGTTATTCTAGAATGTTTGTATTGTCTTTAGAGAATAATGCGATAGTTCGGTGTTTGGTTTCAAGTTTTTTTTTCTTTGTTCCTACTAGAAATATTATCATGTATGTAGGCCATACAAATATTTGATCTGTGTGGTTTCAAACCCACAACACGCAGTTCAGCAGTTAATCACTCATGCAGCCATTGCAGATCGTGCCGTCAATTTTTTCATTACAGGTAATCATTTTCCTATCGATTAAGATTAAGAATAAGTCATCTAGAAGATAACTAAACGTTATTTTTAGCCCTAACTCTTCTTTTACACATTTATAGCATCTTCTATACATATAATAAAACTGTAGAAAAAATATTTTTGTACATTAAATAAAAACTCAAAAAATATAGCCAGGGTATTAAAGGACAACCAATAGAACCCATTTCTAGCATTTTTAGAATTTTTGTCTGTTTGTCTGTTTATCTGTTTATCTGTTTGTCTGTTTGTCTGTTTGTCTGTGTATTTGTCCAGGTATCACGTAAAATATACGAAATTAATGTAGATAACTTTTATACACAACGATTAAGCGTAACTTGGAGAGGAATTTAGTTTTTGTTTCATTGGAATCGGTTCAGTCTATCAAAAGATATTTGAATTTAAAGTGTTTCAGAAGTTTCTTTGGTCTCACACATTGATTTCGTACGTCAGTCGCGCGATCTAACTTCGAATAGAAAAACTAGATTATTCAAATAACTAGAATGGACTGGAATGGACTGGAATGGACTGGAATGGACTGGAATGGACTGGAATGGACTGGAATGGACTGGAATGGACTGGAATGGACTGGAATGGACTGGAATGGACTGGAATGGACTGGAATGGACTGGAATGGACTGGAATGGACTGGAATGGACTGGAATGGACTGGAATGGACTGGAATGGACTGGAATGGACTGGAATGGACTGGAATGGACTGGAATGGACTGGAATGGACTGGAATGGACTGGAATGGACTGGAATGGACTGGAATGGACTGGAATGGACTGGAATGGACTGGAATGGACTGGAATGGACTGGAATGGACTGGAATGGACTGGAATGGACTGGAATGGACTGGAATGGACTGGAATGGACTGGAATGGACTGGAATGGACTGGAATGGAATGGACTGGAATGGACTGGAATGGACTGGAATGGACTGGAATGGACTGGAATGGACTGGAATGGACTGGAATGGACTGGAATGGACTGGAATGGACTGGAATGGACTGGAATGGACTGGAATGGACTGGAATGGACTGGAATGGACTGGAATGGACTGGAATGGACTGGAATGGACTGGAATGGACTGGAATGGACTGGAATGGACTGGAATGGACTGGAATGGACTGGAATGGACTGGAATGGACTGGAATGGACTGGAATGGACTGGCATGAATTAATCGCTTAGAACTAAAAAATACATTGTTCAATTCCGACATCCACGCGAACGAAGTTGCGGGCACAGCTAGTTACTAATAAACTCACTAATGAAAATTAAATCATGAGGTCAGTCGATCTCGAAAAAATCCATAATTATGAAATAAATCTCGTTTAGAAAGAAATTGGTGTTTATTCCAAACAAAGCGAGGACTTTAATTTGTTCCATTTTTTTACAAGATGAAACCCACTATTGTTGAGGGAAAAAAAGCAAACAAATAAAATCACTAGAATTGAACACAATGAACAGACACTCAATAAACATGACAAATAAATCCATTTCTACATAAATTTCAATGAAAATTTTAATTAGCTTGTACTCGACATTACAAAAGGCAAAAACAGTGCAACAAACTATGCATCAATGATGAAAACTTCACTTTCCGTCTGTTCAACTTTATCTTCTATATATATAAAATGAAACCCGTTTTCCGTTGTCACGACATAACATGAAAACGGCTTGACCGATTCGAATAATTTTTCTTTTTGTTGTGTTTGTAACCATCGCGACCGGGTTTTAGACCGGGTTCTCCACCCGTGCGAAGCCGGGACGGGCCGCTAGTATATAATAAAACAGTCACAAATGGACGAATGTATTTAGTCTTTAAGGCTATCGATTGATGGGACTTAGATCGAGGCTAACGGTAGCCAAATTATGATAAAAGATTTTATTTTTAGCGTGGTAAAATCATCAAATGAGTCTGCCTTCCCAAGGCAGGGTAGGATCACTGTCAAACTTGTACTGACTGAAATCCACGGAAGCCAAAGAGCTATTGAAGGACACCGTGGATTTGAACGTAAAGACATTCCAGGGTCACGATAATGAGATAAGTTCCGCGACCCCGGCAGGCTTTGGCCCACTAAAGCGTCATCTTGCTGACACCCTTTTTAGCATGCGTGAAATATAACGTACCGTCGACTCGGGCATGGTCCATGGTCGGTGAGACTTCGATTAGGTCTTCTTGAATTCTGAGTGTTATACTTATGACGACTGAAAGTGAGGTTATGTTATTGCTTTGAAACGGCTTGCATACAGGGCGATAGTGTGGTCTTCATCAGATCATCTGTCCACCTTGTAGGTGAACGTTCTAATACGCTTTGCGTGCGCCGGTACGTGGTCCCCATTCGGGAGCCTTACTTGAGATCTGAGAACTTTTTTTTTATCGTGGTAAAATCATCATATGAGTCCATCCAGGGCAGAGTGGGAGGGACTGTCAGACTTGTCCTGACTAAAATCCACGGTATCCTTCAATAGCCCTTTATGTTCCGGGGTCACAGTAATTCGTTATTCCCGCGACCTAGAGATCTGAGACCTTAGCACAAGATTTCAGTATTTTACTGAAATCTTGGACTGGAATGGACTGGAATGGACTGGAATGGACTGGAATGGACTGGAATGGACTGGAATGGACTGGAATGGACTGGAATGGACTGGAATGGACTGGAATGGACTGGAATGGACTGGAATGGACTGGAATGGACTGGAATGGACTGGAATGGACTGGAATGGACTGGAATGGACTGGAATGGACTGGAATGGACTGGAATGGACTGGAATGGACTGGCATGAATTAATCGCTTAGAACTAAAAAATACATTGTTCAATTCCGACATCCACGCGAACGAAGTTGCGGGCACAGCTAGTTACTAATAAACTCACTAATGAAAATTAAATCATGAGGTCAGTCGATCTCGAAAAAATCCATAATTATGAAATAAATCTCGTTTAGAAAGAAATTGGTGTTTATTCCAAACAAAGCGAGGACTTTAATTTGTTCCATTTTTTTACAAGATGAAACCCACTATTGTTGAGGGAAAAAAAGCAAACAAATAAAATCACTAGAATTGAACACAATGAACAGACACTCAATAAACATGACAAATAAATCCATTTCTACATAAATTTCAATGAAAATTTTAATTAGCTTGTACTCGACATTACAAAAGGCAAAAACAGTGCAACAAACTATGCATCAATGATGAAAACTTCACTTTCCGTCTGTTCAACTTTATCTTCTATATATATAAAATGAAACCCGTTTTCCGTTGTCACGACATAACATGAAAACGGCTTGACCGATTCGAATAATTTTTCTTTTTGTTGTGTTTGTAACCATCGCGACCGGGTTTTAGACCGGGTTCTCCACCCGTGCGAAGCCGGGACGGGCCGCTAGTATATAATAAAACAGTCACAAATGGACGAATGTATTTAGTCTTTAAGGCTATCGATTGATGGGACTTAGATCGAGGCTAACGGTAGCCAAATTATGATAAAAGATTTTATTTTTAGCGTGGTAAAATCATCAAATGAGTCTGCCTTCCCAAGGCAGGGTAGGATCACTGTCAAACTTGTACTGACTGAAATCCACGGAAGCCAAAGAGCTATTGAAGGACACCGTGGATTTGAACGTAAAGACATTCCAGGGTCACGATAATGAGATAAGTTCCGCGACCCCGGCAGGCTTTGGCCCACTAAAGCGTCATCTTGCTGACACCCTTTTTAGCATGCGTGAAATATAACGTACCGTCGACTCGGGCATGGTCCATGGTCGGTGAGACTTCGATTAGGTCTTCTTGAATTCTGAGTGTTATACTTATGACGACTGAAAGTGAGGTTATGTTATTGCTTTGAAACGGCTTGCATACAGGGCGATAGTGTGGTCTTCATCAGATCATCTGTCCACCTTGTAGGTGAACGTTCTAATACGCTTTGCGTGCGCCGGTACGTGGTCCCCATTCGGGAGCCTTACTTGAGATCTGAGAACTTTTTTTTTATCGTGGTAAAATCATCATATGAGTCCATCCAGGGCAGAGTGGGAGGGACTGTCAGACTTGTCCTGACTAAAATCCACGGTATCCTTCAATAGCCCTTTATGTTCCGGGGTCACAGTAATTCGTTATTCCCGCGACCTAGAGATCTGAGACCTTAGCACAAGATTTCAGTATTTTACCTACTTTAAATATTTACGGCTTTTATTGTATAGAAACTGAAAAAGCGCCTATAGTGTATGCATTAGAAGCCAATTTTTCCATCAAAGTTCCCGATTACTTTTATGCCACAAAAACGCGTAAAATCGTGCTTGGGGCCTCTGATACTGTACGTAATTAATTTGAATTAATCCTCTTTGTAAGTTTGTTTGATTTACCAGGTCCGACAGGCAGTCGCTCCATGTAAAATACTAATATCCAGCTGAATCTGGTTCGACTGAAAGCCGACCCCTATATAGGCAGACGATGATGTAAGTTTGTTTGATTGTAAGATTGTTTGAAACCTTTACATTGTTCTTTGTTGTGATTTCATCCCTATGTCTTGATTACTTTATTACTTGTTGCTATATATTGCGAGTTTTGCCTTTGCATGTATTTTTTTATCATTTGATCTCATCAAATTATCATCTAATTAAACCAGAAAAGTCTCTCAGAAATAGTATATGCGTAACTTCTGAGTATTATTTTATTACTCATTCTATTTTCTAGAAAGTTTCAGTAAACGTAACAATGTATCTTGTTTCATTAGGAGAACCATGTTTTTCTTCCATTCTCTAGAATTTCTCTACATTTATAAATATTCCTTGCCTCAAGGAAAAGTAAGCAAAATACCGCTTTTTTATAAAAAGTAAGGGAACATTAAAATAAGATCGGACGGGAGACAATATTTCAAAAACAAATTGCTTGGGACGCCGTCACATTTTTTATCATTATTTGAAAGATGCGGTCTCCTTTTGTCATTATTTTTCTTTTAATTTATTGACGATCTAAACGTGGTTGGCAGGTTAGGGGTTGACTAGAAGTGTTCGGAAAATATACTCTGTTTTTATCGAAGAAGCAAGCCCCTTTATAATCTGTAGTATATCGGCAAAAAATATGACAGCCTTTCTTACAAATTTTAAATTTTAATTTAAAAAAATATTTTCTGAAAAAAAATATAGGCAGGATGATAATGTTCTCAGTTCTAAGCCGTTAAGCGGTTAAGACGTTCCATTTTTTGTCAGAGAATTTATTAAAGTTAGCTCACTTCAAGTGTCGATTGATGTAGCTACGGTATAAATAAAAATAAATATATAATAAAAATAAATCTGTAAATGTAATGATCAATTTCAAACACCTCATTGCTATCGCTTGACATCAAGTAGCAACTTTATGTCAAACGTAGGTCATAAACTCATAACCCATGATGGTAATAGTTCCACCACAAAATATTTCCTCTCAGTAGCAGCTTCCGTACACATAAAACATAACACAGACACATTGCCAACAAATCCAAACCCAGTTCATACTCCAGTTCATTTTCAACTTACCAAAATTTCGTTAGCAAGTCTGCAAGTGCCTATAAAATGTAACACAGAGATAGGTAGACCTTGCTAATGCGGGCTGCCGTCACGAGAATTTTGGCACTGATGTATGGTTTGTTTTGGCTATGAAACTACGTCGCCGCTTCAAAGAACTTTACCCACTAATGGACCCTGTTTTCACATTAAAAATTTCTCGTAGCGAATCGTAAAATTCGTGACGGATTTTTATAGTTTTGAATTTTTATGTTGACAACATTTTTCGATGTTATTTGATGTGTGGTTGTGTTTGTTTGTGAGGTAAAAGTTTTATGTGGGTTCAGATGAAATGTATTGACTTATTTACTGACTCGAATTCGTGTAATGTCAGTTGGTAATAGATCGAGTGGAAAGCAGCTTCATATGGAGAATGAATCAGCATTGTTTGCTTAGTCACTACATATTGACGATTCCAGATATTTGTCATAATCTCCCTTTCTATTTCTCGTTCCTTTTTTGATGAATAATATCAGAGCTTCCGCCGTTCTTCGATTAGTTATCTTATATACAGCAATTAGCCACCAAATGCAAGTTGCAGTAACCAACCTTCACAATGCTCTTATGCCGGCGTACAGGTTTGTTATTAGGGATCAGTTTATCGACCACATTTTCAACCCTAGTACACTCAATGTTATTTTATATTACAGAAAACTAGCTCTCTAGCTTATGAAAGTACTAGGATTGCATAAGCGGTGAGAAGAGTTACTCTGTCCTCTCATGAACAAAGACCACACTAAAATGAGCTTACTTAATCAAAAGACCGCATGATTAAAATCCAAAACAGGCGAGGAATTAATTAAGAGAGACATCCAAAATCCTCTGGAAAAGTACTGGATTTTGAGGGCTGACGTTGAAAATAAAATTGTGATTTTAATAAAATGCAAATGTGGTGTTGCGGCGGGCTGTCGGGCCGTCGTGGCTTGTGAGTCGTGATGGAGCGAGGCGGCCATGTTTTATGTGTATGTTGTAAGTTTTGTCTCAAGATGCGCTTCAATGTTATGGTAGCGGCGTATTGGGATGTCTTGGCGTTTCCTGGTGACGTAACTGTGTTATACTTGACTAGTTGAAAATTTTATAATTTATAAAAGAGTCCATGGAGTTTCTTGTTTATTCTTCTCCATAGAGATCTACGCTTTGAAATTAGCTTGTGCGAGAAACTTGAAAGTGACTGGGACTGTAGTTTCATTTTCGAAAATTCAAAAGAGCCTGCAATGGTTAAATTAAAATAAATATTTTAAGTTCTGAGTTTTTAGATTTCACATGTTTTAACGTGTCTGCAATAGGAAGAATTTCATTTATGAAACCTATGATATCGGACATATAAATAAAGTTCAAAAATATCTTATGAAATATTATTAGATTTAATGATGACACTATAGATCATGATCCTGGATTAAATCTGCTAAACCAATGGTTTAAGTAATTTTTTAAAAGGGTTTTATTGCTTTATCAAGGAAACTCACGTAAGTTCTTAATCATTTGCGATTAGGCTCTTCCCAGTTGCGTCCAAACAGGTCCATTTCAGACGAGCCACTTACAGGAAGAAATTGCAAGGCTTATGCTGGCCTGAGAACCACAAGTCTAGGGCTAAGAATAAGCCACCCAATCTCTTCCCCTAAGTGTCCTCGCCGACTAAGGAATTATATTAGGCGGATGGCACAACGACCTAGTTCAGCCTGGATGGATAAGGCAGGCTAGGGTATGAATAATCTGTAGAGCGCTTGCACTGAGGTTCGCTTTTAGTAATGGTGATTCATACAACCATAGCTTCGTGAGTCTTAGCATGTATTGTACCTTTTACTGTACAAGGAATAAATTTAAGTACAAAGAGAACTACAGCGCCACCAATAACGTAAATAAACTCTATATGTCACAGCCCTCCATGAGAAAAGAACATGTAGAAAAACTCGACTGCAACGTTAAATAATATTGCAATATATATATATATAGTAATAAAATATTAATAGTAATATATATATAGTGCAATATTGAGCTTCTACAAACAAGTCTGGTCTTTAAACAGTGAGTCTGATGGTGACTTTGCAGCGGTCATAAAGATACTTTAATACTTAGTTAAAGTTATCAACTCTTTAACATTGCAATCTACTTGAGGTCTAAAATGGCTCGGGGAAGAATGTCCATGCGCCATGGTTTGTCATCCCTATTATTAATGATTAATAATTTATATAATGCCTCTGGTTTTGGTCTGCACAAACAAAAACAGGGGGGATTTCTATATGTGGGGTTGGTTGGTTGGCTTACCCCTGTCCGGTAGCCATTTTTGTTTTTTGATCGCTTTTCATGAAGCTTGTTAACTAAAAGCACTGTAACTTTGAGATTCAAAGTCAGACAGCCTTGAGCAAGCTACCACACATTTAAGTTTATCCAGGCCGGAATCCGACACATTGTACATAATCACCACTTAGCGCTCTACATCTAATTAATACTCTCTTATAATCTAGGCCTTCTAACTTCACCTATCTGTTTAAGTTCGAAGGAAACTAAGTGAGTATGTTTACCAAAGGTTAGTTCTATTTAACTTAGAATAGATTAAGCTAAAAGGGTAGGCAGAGGTTAAAGTAATGTTGGAAGACGACTGTTAGAAGTTAAAAGGGTTTTTGTCGGATTTCGAGGTGATCTTTACGCGTGCAATAATAGAGTAGAAAACGGAATTAACCGGTATTGCAGAGAAACAACTTCTACAAATAGCTCTGCGTCGTCATTCGTTTAGATTTTTAAGGGAAGAAAAATTTTACTGCTAGAAAGACTTGAACTTGCGTCCCTTTGGATTAGAACTCTAGCCCATTAACCGACTTAGCTATCGTAGCCCTACCGATCTTATTTTTTTGTTTCTAGTATACTTTTTGCGTTGACGTTGCGCTCCTTGAGACTCTTAAAATAGAATTTCGTAACAGTATTACAGTTTAAGAACTGATTAAAATATTCATCATACTCAACTATGTTATTTGTTCATTAAAATGTCCATTAAAATAAGCTACTATCCAATCATAGTTTGAAAAGAAACAACTTTTTCTTTAATTTCATATCAATTGAAATAAAGAGCTTAAATTAATATTGAAAGTGCAGTTGTAAAGCTTGTCGCAAACGAGCGTAATTAAATATCTCTTTAACTTAATTGCTGCATTAATAAAAGAGCATGTGTGTATGATGCCTTTCATTCGCAGTACAGGATGAAACATTCAACGTGAAAAGGGAAAAGACTTCACAAATTAAAAAGGCTGGCCGAATGAATGAATGTGATTTATTTCTGGGGAAATAGTTTATTTTTCTTTTTAAAACTGGTCATGATTTTGTAATTAGATTACTGGGATAAGTTTATTGTTGAATGTTCTAGTAAAAAATGAATTAATTTGTCAATGTGGTGTCTGTCCCAAACATAGACAATAACATAGCAAAAAATAAGCTGTCTAATAAAAGCAATGTTGTTTAATTTTAAAAAACATTTATTTTTACTTATTCGTAATTCCCGAAACATATTATTTTTATAATCATGTCAAAATAACTGCTAAATTGAAATCTATTTCAATAAAATGAAAGGCTTTCTTTTGTTAAGGGCAAACATCGAGAACTTCTAGTTAGACTTTTCTTTCCAATGCCTTTATTATTGTTGTTTTTTATAGATTTTTTTGTAGTTTTTATATTATAAGTAATACTAAATTGAATCTTGTTCTTACAAATAACGCGATTTCGCGTTGCCGTCGCCAAATTAACCCTTCTCTATGAAATACTAACTAACAAAATCGAAAGTTCTTAATTACAAAGGTTCGACTTAGCTCTAAATATAATTCAGTAGCTAATTAAACGGTGAGACGGTATTGACGAGTCGTTTCGTTAGTGCTAAGTAAACGTTAGCGCTAAATACTAGGTCCCCTGTGAGCAGTCGAAGCGAGAAACTATTTAGTTCACTCAATTAAATTGTCTGAAAACTGTTTTCTGTTTTTAGATTCGCCTCAACAAAGACGCCATTGACTTTAGTCCCTGTATTTTTTTAATGTAAATGAGGAGCTCGTGGGTAAATAATAACAGCTGCACAGACCGATCTTCAAGGTTAAGCCGCGCTTGCCGAGGTTGGGCTGTGGATCGGTAACCATCTGTCATAGCTAGTCTCCTCCGTGCCTCGAAAAGCACGTAAAGCCGTTGTTCCTGGCTGTCATTTGTAGATATTTGCCGGTCGTTACTGTTAGAAGCTCTAAAGTCTGACAACCAGTCTTGCTAAAATTGATTATGTTTCTATGGGACTAACGGGCCCGTCACAGTTGTTTAAATAAAATAAATAATAATAATAATGCTTCATTTTAAATTTTTTATATCATGAAATGAGTGATCACCTCTTGGGTGAAGTGGCAAGGACTGTCAGACTCACTAAAATCAACCCTGTTCTTTCAGTTGGCCTTTGCTTTCCAAAGTCACGGTTACCATCATACATCATCATCATGAGAACAGACGTACGACGCCCAATTATAAACATAGGCCTCCTCGAAAGATTTCCAATAAAACTGGTTGGAAGCGGCTTCATGTTATAGTCCATCCAAAAATACTAGACAGAGAATAAATAAATATTTAGGTGAATTGAATTCTTACTACCGCTGATGGGAAAATTACAGGAGCTAAGTTTGCAGCCAATCTCCACTGCAAATATAACTCAGTCTAGCCCAATGCTACTTCTAAAATATTAACAGACCGGACAAGACATGAAAGACAGGCAGATAATTTTAGATATCGATTTCTAGCAATTGTCGCCAGACGACAATATTATGAGAAATAATTTAGTGAAACAAAGATTTATTGTTGAGTTGATTTATTCTTTTAAAAACACAGACTTTGAACTGCAGCATATTATTTTTATATTTTTCTTCATTATGTCTTTGTATTGGTGTCACGATAACAGTTTATAAGTAGTTTGAGTTGATACAGGTTGATTCTGCAGTTATATTGTTTGTTTTATGTCTTTTTCGTTGCCTACTCAGGAATTAACTAGATATTATTAGTTGTGGAAAGATCAGGACAACTTACCTTACGGGTATAAATACACTATAGCATTTTTACTGTTTGGAGTATTTGGTTAATTAAATATCATAAATAATTTCATGAGAAAAACTTGATTTTACACAAATATGCTATGTACAAAATTGTACAGTCAATGAAAGAGTTATCAAAGCAGGCATTAAATTCGTTAAAGTTATTTTTAACGTTTTGTTTTTTGTTGATTTTATATCTAACACTAACGACCCGCCACGACTCCGCACGGGTGCAATCTCCACCATATTATGCATG
Organism: Agrotis ipsilon; assembly: GCA_028554685.1. NCBI lineage: Eukaryota > Metazoa > Arthropoda > Insecta > Lepidoptera > Noctuidae > Agrotis > Agrotis ipsilon. The sequence goes on from CM052965.1 coordinate 1,435,697, forward strand.
TTTTATACATAAAACCTTCCTCTTGAATCACTCTATCTAGTAAAAAAAAATCGTATCAAAATCTGTTGCGTAGTTTTAAATATATAAGCATACTTAGGGACAGGAAGCGGGAAGCTACTTTGTTTTATACTTATGTAGTGATTGTGATTGTAATTTTTGTGAAACATTCTTGCATTAACATCTTTTCTTTTTGCAAATGGTATAGTAAAATTGTTCAAAATGCAAAAAATTACGTTCAAAATTACGCATCCAACTAAAACCGTAGGCGCCATGAATACACGTCATTGCCGTAAAAATGCATCGCCTGCCGTGATTAAAGCATATTTGATTCGCCATTTACTTTATAAGATTATAGTACTGTGTGTTTTTACGGCAATTATGAACAGTAAGTACCGTTTTCAACTTTCCTTTAGGGTGATTAAAATATTTCCCGTTTTTCGCGATAGCTTATCGGGTGTGTTTTGTTTCTTTATAAAGTTTTTAATTTGCGATGGAGGTATTATAAGTAATTTAAGAGCTGATGGGGGCTGCTTTAATGAAAAAATGCGTTTATTTCAAAAGTAACTATTCACAGTCAATTATTGAGATTACTACAGCTATTACACAACGCCATCTAGTCCCAAGCTAAGCAGAGCTTGTGATACGGGTACTAGACAACTGATAAACATACTTATATATACTTAATATCTACAGTTTTATTATATGTATCGATAAATTACACCCAGACACATAACAATAATGATCGTGCTCATCACACAAAGATTTGTCCTGGGTGGGAATCAAACCCACGACCTCCGGCATAGCAGGGTCACTAACCACTAGAGTCTAGATCAATAGGCCGACCTCCGGCTTAGCAGTCAGGGTCACTAACCACTAGACCAACAGGCCTGTCTAAATTACTATTAGAGAGTCAAAATCAATCATTAAAAGTACTGTTGTCGTTGTCGTTTTACCGATAAACAACTGTGTTTATCGGTAAAACGACAACGACAACAGTACTTTACTTATTTAAATGACCTAGCTTCATAATATACGTCTTGTCAAGATATTTTCGGAAATACATGGTCATGTTCTATGTTATCAGTTTTACATGGATTAAAATTTTTCACCTTGTTATTTGTTTTACAATATTCATATAGATACACAATTAACTATATAAACATCAATAAAACTAAACAATAATATTCTAAAATAAAATAAAATAATAATAATAAAATCTGTTTAGTCGAACAAAAAATATACCGCAATTCCTAATAAGAGCATGATTGAGCTATCTCAGTGTGAAAATAAATGCCATTGTTTATAATATAAACAACCTTTAATATCCTAATACGTTACCAAAGTATCTCGTATCACAGACGATCTAAATGTATTACCATAGTTATAAAATTTGGCACGGTGATCAACAATTTATCGTGTTTTAATAGAGTACCATAGTCATCTAGCGTTAGTTATGGAATTATTAAGTCCCTGTCTAAACTGTAAGCGGAGAGCGGAAAGGTGTCAGATTAGGTAATTGAGATTATTGACTGACAATTTTGAACATTTCATTGTTGACTATTCGGTACGAGTATTTATAAAACCTTAACTACGTCAGAAATAATACCGTCAAGGGTAATTAATCAACGTTTGGGAAATTCTTGTAAGATCTTCTCGCTTCTTTTTGCAGTGTTTTTTACCGCATATCTGTATGGTATCTAATTAATCTCCTTCTTCTATTATAAAGATGTAAAGTTTGTGAGTTTTTTCAGGAAGTAATTATTAAGAATTGTGTAAGCTCTACATGAACGCAGCTGAAACGCAGCCATATTGATTTTAAAATGACATTTTGAAGCTGTCACCTGTCACTCATTATCTGTGTTCACTTCCTGCTCACAGCTCTTAGCCTCTATAAAACCGTTTTTGTGTTGTCTCCAATATTGTCCAATTTAATTCAGATTCATCATAACTAATTTACAATGGACGTGTAATATCAGCTTGTATTTTGATAAATAAAAGTCTGGATATTCAATCGAAGTGTTTATTTGGTTGATCACGCCTGACACGCCATACATTCCGTTGCGTATCACAACGCCTGCACCAACAGGTTTTGGACCCAGTGAAAAAGAAAGGTTTATATATTATATATATTTTCTGTACCAAGAGAAAAAGGCGTGCAACGAGGGATCTACGCATAGTTACCGTTGAATTTATCACCAAAAACACTGTTGACCAGATTTATTTTTTTTCAAAGAAGAAAGATGGCGACGCAACCAGCGATACACATCAATAACCACGTGGAGAAGCTGAGTGGTATCTCTTCTTATCCGAACTGGAAGTTTTCATTGAAGATGTTACTCACTTTAGAAGGTTTGTGGGATTGCGTGATCGGCACCGATACTGACGCCGTGCGTGATAGCCGCGCCTTGGCGCGTATTTGCCTGGCACTTCAACCCAACTTGTACCAAATAGTTCGATCAGCATCAAAAGCTAAAGAAGCATGGGAGAAGCTAGCTCATACATTCGAGGACAAAGGTCTATATCGCCGTGTTCTGCTACTTAGACAGTTACATCGAGTTGACTACAGTAAGTTTAGCAGCATGACTGAATACATAGAAAATGTCACTGGATTAGTTCAGCAACTCTCAGACATAGGAAAAGTTATAGACGACGGTGAGGTAGCTGAAATTCTACTTAGCGGCTTACCGCAAGAATTTGACACACTGGTCTCCGGTCTTGAAACTGCCAATTTAACTAGCTCGCTGACTTCTGAACTAGTGAGAACGAGATTGCTTCAAGAGGAACACAGAAGAAATGGAAAATGTGATAATGATGCTTCAGCCTTTCATGTAAAGAAGAACAAACTTTTCCAATGTGATTACTGCCGAAAACCAGGACATACAGCGAAGCGATGCTTTAAGAAAAAGAGGGATGTGAAGAAGAAAGAAGAACAGCATACCTTTTATGCATCGGCTTACATCGCTCAACATAATGATGTCATCATCGACAGCGGGGCCTCAGCTCACATGATCAATGATGCTAGGTTAGTAAGAAATTTTAAAAGTTGTAATAATAACTCAATTTCTATAGCAAATGGTGGTCAATTAGAAATGTCTGGCATTGGCAATTTAGTTTTGTCTACTGACAAAAATAATATCACTTTAGAAAATGTTTTAGTTGTTCCCAATCTGTCAACGAATTTATTGTCTGTAAGTAAAATGTGTGACAATGGTTTTACAGTAGTTTTTGATAAAAATGGGTGTCATGTTTATAATGAGATAAGTTCTTTCACTGGCAACCAAATTTTAGCTGCTACAAATGTGAATGGTTTGTATAAGATACAGCAGTGCAAGCCGCATGTGTTGGGACATTCCATGCTGGTGCATCCTAGGCAGCAGCCAGAGAGTGTTGATACTGCTTTGGTGTCTGCGGCAGTCTGGCATAAGCGTTTAGGCCATATCGGCCAGAAAGGTATGAATAGCCTACGGGGTGGTGGTATATGTTGTGGTGTCGTTTTTCAGGATGACGACTCGCCAAACAAGTGTGTTCCCTGCTTAACTGGAAAGATGCATACGAAGCCTTATCCGAAGCTTGTGGGAAGCCAATCTACCGTGCCACTCCAGCTTGTGCATTCCGATGTCTGTGGGCCCATTCAAGTCAGCAGTTGGGGCGGTGCCCGTTATCTTTTGACTCTGACGGATGATTGCACTAGAAAAACCTTCGGTTATTTAATGAAAACAAAATCCGAGGTGAGTTCACATATTGTTAACTTTAAAAATATGGTTGAAAAACAAACAGGTTTGCAGCTTAAAATTTTAAGAACCGATAACGGTACTGAATACTGTAACAAAACGTTGACTGATTTTCTTAAAAGGGAAGGGATTATACATCAAACATCGGTGCCTTACTGTCCACAACAAAATGGAGTTGCGGAGCGCGTCAATAGGACGATTTTTGAGAAAGCTAGGGCCATGTTACATGACGCGGGTCTGTCTGAACGTTTCTGGGGAGAAGCAGTGATGACTGCTATATATCTGAAGAACAAGTCTCCTACCAGCGCGTTGTCGGATGACATCCCTGACAGAAAGTGGACTGGACAGCCAGTCGACCTCAGTCATTTGCGCGTATTTGGCTGTGTAGCATTTTCTCACATTCCTGATGTAAAACGTCGTAAACTTGACGCTAAAGCTAAACCATATATCTTTGTTGGCTATGGTGAGACTTGTAAGGGCTACCGTCTCCTTGATCCATGTAATCCTAAAAAGGTTGTTTATTCACGAAATGTTAAATTTTTAGAAGATGAATTTATTGGAGGACTTCACTTTAAAACACAAAGCAGAAATAGTGATTTTATCTCTCATGAATGCATTATAAATAATAATAGTTATACAAATATTGATAATGAAATTTTAAATATTGACTGTGATAATAATAATGCAAATGAAATGAATGATAAAATTATTAATAATGTCTGTGATAAAATTAGTCATAAGTCTACTACGGAATCACCTATTTCAGGATCTGAGAGTGACATAACACCTCCGGTGTTGTCTCCCTTGATGGACCTGGTCTACTGTACTGGTGACGAGGGTGATGTAGGTGATGAAGATGATGTCTGTAGGGACACTGTGTCTTCTCTGCCTGATGCCACACTTCGAGGAGGAGAGGTTGACCATGTGCAAAGTGTTGCCTCTGGCTCGCGTCCCGTCCGCACTAATAGAGGTAAAATTCCGCTAAAATATAATGATTACGACTTATCGGCTATGCTAATTGAGCAGAGTTTGGCAAGTGAGCCTAATACATACGAGCAAGCTACGAAGTCTACTGACTGTGAACAGTGGCTTCACGCCATGAAATGTGAGTATGATTCATTAATTAAGAACAATGTTTGGACATTAGTTGATCGACCGGAAAGTGAAAACATTGTAAAGTGCAAGTGGGTCTATAAAAGGAAACACGATGCCACAGGTAAACTAGATAAGTATAAAGCTAGATTGGTTGCCCGTGGGTTTAGTCAACAAGAAGGTATAGACTACAATGACACCTTTTCTCCGGTTGTCAGACATTCCACATTGAGAATTTTATTTTCCATTGCAACAGAAATGAATTTGCAGATGGACCATGTTGATGTTACCACAGCTTTCCTAAATAGTGATCTGGATGAGATTATATATATGGAGCAGCCAGAAGGTTTTTGTTCAGATAAAAGTAAAGTTTGTAAGCTGAATAAAAGTATATATGGTCTCAAACAGGCTAGCCGTATGTGGAACTTAAAAATAAATAATGTTTTAATTAATAATGGATATACTCAAAGTAAATGCGAACCATGTGTATATATAAAGAAAAATGATAAAGATTATATAATAATTGCTCTGTATGTCGACGACTGTTATATATTTCATAATGGATGTATTAAGAATGTTTTATCATTGTTGAAAGAAAACTTTGAAATACGCCATCTAGGCCAATTAAAAAATTGTTTAGGTATGAATGTCACTAGATATAATAATATAATTGTGCTAGACCAGTCTAATTATATAAGATGTTTGCTAGCTAAATTTAATATGAGTGACTGCAAGCCAGTACTTACACCATTACCTGTAAATTGTAAGTTAGAAAAATCTGATGGGAAGTGTCTTGATGATGAGATATACAAATACAGACAACTGTTGGGATGTTTAATGTATTTGAGTGTGTGCTCACGCCCGGATATTTCATATGCTTGTAGTCAACTTAGTCAATACAGTACATGTTTCGACGTGAGTCATTGGCGCGCAGCAAAGCGAGTACTTCGTTATTTAGCAGGGACAATCAATTATGGTCTTCATTTTACAAAAGGTGCTAACTTTAATATCAGTGCTTATGCAGATGCCGACTGGGCTAATGACTCATCAGACAGAAAGTCCTACACTGGATTTGTTATAAAATTGGGTAACTGCTTGATCAATTGGGAAGCTAGAAAACAGCGTAGTATAGCTTTATCAAGTACAGAGGCAGAGTACTTAGCAATAAGTGACGTTTGCAAGGACATTTGTTTTGTGAAGAATTTCCTGTCTGAAATTATTAACAAAACTTTTGATGTAATTGTATACAACGATAATCAAAGTGCTCAAAGATTATTACTTGTAAAAGAATATTCGCATAAGAAAACGAAGCACATTGATTTGCGTTACCATTTCGTCAAGGACTTAGTACAAAAAGGAAACATAACTGTAAGATACTTGCCTACTAATGACATGCTAGCAGATGTATTGACAAAGCCACTATGTGCGCAGAAACATTGTAATTTTGTAAAATGTCTAAATGTGAGAGTTTGTGGAGCAAATGGTTAATGTTTTGTTGTGTACTTATATTGTTAATGATTAATATTATTATATTGTGATGAATCCTGTTATGTATAATTATATAGAGTCGCTCTTAAGTAGATAGAGTATGTAACTCTTGAATGTAGAGTTTTTTTTTAAGACTAAATGTAGAGTCTCTTAAATATTGTATAGAGTCAGAGTAGTCTCTTTTTCTCTCATGTAGCGCTTAAGGAGGAGTATTAAGAATTGTGTAAGCTCTACATGAACGCAGCTGAAACGCAGCCATATTGATTTTAAAATGACATTTTGAAGCTGTCACCTGTCACTCATTATCTGTGTTCACTTCCTGCTCACAGCTCTTAGCCTCTATAAAACCGTTTTTGTGTTGTCTCCAATATTGTCCAATTTAATTCAGATTCATCATAACTAATTTACAATGGACGTGTAATATCAGCTTGTATTTTGATAAATAAAAGTCTGGATATTCAATCGAAGTGTTTATTTGGTTGATCACGCCTGACACGCCATACATTCCGTTGCGTATCACAACGCCTGCACCAACAGTAATCTTGAACCTGAACCGATATCGAAAAATCTTTAATCAGTACAAAGCTATAAATATAATTCCTGAATGACAAAAGTTATTTATTCTATTTGTTATCCTGACTGATGAATTCACGGGCGAAGTTCTACTCATCAAATAAAATAATAAATGATTTTAGATGGTATTAGCCAATGAAATTACAAAATATAAGGTTTTTATGGATTTGCAAAATTTTACTACGATGAATAAGAACTTTTAATTCTTCTACTAAAGCTCTTTCGATGATTGATTCTGTTCGTTTGGGACCCCCGGGATGAATGAACTAATTCATATTAAAATATTTTCATAAGCCTCTCCCTTACACCACATCCTAAGAGGTTAATATCCCGAACATTCCAGGTCGCAGCAAGTCGAGTAAGCCGATAGTTCGGGAATCTCAAGACCTCGCTAAGACGCTCCAGGGTTTTAATTAATTGCCCCTACACACTCGGATAATTTGATATGCCTATCATCCTGGAACACTTCTTTAACTTGCCAAATGAGTTTTGTTGAGTTTCCTCAGGAGTTTGGAGGTGGAGTTATGTAGTGGATGTTCGTTCGGGAAGTGTTGGTTCTTGTTTTAGATAGTTTGATTGCACATGTGTGTTGAGGAAAAGGTTGATTGGGAACGAAACTTTACAGTTTCCGTCTTTTTAATCGTTCGTTGTAATATTATGCTCTTGTGAATGATTATGATAGATTTCTTGGCATGGTAGTTGACGCAGTTGCCGAGCAATTAATCTATTGTATGAAATTTTAGCAATTGCCTAAAAAGTATTTGAAATTAAATAATTTAATCAACTAATTTTTGACCGTAAATAGTTAACAATTTTAATAAGGGGATGTTAGTGCTTATCAATTTACTATCTCAATAGCAGCGACATATGAACACTTATTTAAATCATAAGCGACCATAACAAAACCACAATTTCACCAACGATTGCCTAAAATCCGTCACTTCCCGAAACTAATAAACTGCTAAACATGTCCTTCTTTTGTGCCTTTTTGTTGTGACACAAAACTTCCTAAACTTTATGCTATGGCCGGCAGCTAAATTTCATAATATACATTTTTTGTTCGCAACCCCAACGCAATTTTGAGACCACAGTGCATACCTATTCGGATAACCGATTTTTGGTGAAGATTTAAATCGTTCGATTCACTTTAAAAAAAATGTTGACAGTAGATTGCGTATAGATAAGCTCACATAGTATAGCTTAAACAGTCTGCCCACTACTGAGATACAGCGTGTTCTCGATTACAAAAAATGGGTCACAAGCCATCACACTGGCCTGTAAAGGTTGGTAGAGGTCATTTGTCTGACAGTTTGGTTCAAGGACATGTCAATTTCTTCTTTATGTTCCTTCATTCCTTTGCCATTATGAAAACAATCATACTGAAAAACATACTTCTATTATCTGGATGAATGTGGAAACCAATCCATTAAAAAAAAATATCCATTTTACATCCTTGTGATATTCGATAGTTATAATAATATTCCACAACTATCACACAACGCCATCTAGTCCCAAGCTAAGCAGACCTTGTGTTATGGGTACTAGACAACTTGTAAACCTAATTAGATATTCCTAAATACATACATACTATAGATAAATTAGACCCAGACGCAGAACAAATGATCATGCTCATCACACAAACATTTGTCCTGGGTGGGGATCGAACCCACGACCAGCATAGCAGTCTGGTTTAATCTTTCCTGTGTAAATACTTTAACACGTGACCTAAATACAATGAAGGCATCTATTCATTTAAATATTTGATTTTCAGTAAACAAATCTTTTGTAGGTGGCCTATAAAATTCGATTGTTCGAACTGGGCTTTATCTATGACCCGTTTTTGTTCTTCGATATTGACTTGCGAATGTTCGGGGATTGAATATAGTTTGTGTGTGCGGATATTGTTATTCGTTGGGTCAACTTTTGGTGAATTTATGATTGTATCCAACGGGTTCGTCATAATCCGATTACATTAGTCTTTACGCTAGGTGCGTTATGGCTGCGCCTCATAGTGACAATATTATTGGGGTCAGATCTGCCAATTCTCACCAACGAGATATTTTGATAAAGATTTTTGGTATCTTTTTCATTCACTCCATAGGTTTTTCCCTTAATTCACACCTCTGTCAAATCGTGCACTGATGGGACCCGCGGGATGAATGAACCAATTTTGATTATTTTTTTCATTGGTCGATTGGATCAGTCAGACAGTCCCCACCATTGACTTCGCACGTCGCTTTAACTATGCCACCTTTAAGCAAAGGTATCCCCCATTCCTACACTTGTTTGAGGTATGGTGAGCTTTGTCTTGACAATTTCCCTGCAATCACATGAAAACTAATAACCATTTAGAAAAAAAAATGTGCAGGTATTATATTACCTAGTGGCTTTACATACGCCGCGACACTTCAATAAAATAGGCCTCCTCACATGCCAGTCCTGTGCCAAATCCAACAACATTTCTTCGACTCACTGAACCGTGAAAGCAGGACAAACAAACTAATAAAACAACTCGTATTACTAAGAATTTGTCAAACCTATCACTGTCTTAAGATCGCTTCTCGTTCGCAAGTTTGTGTAGAATAGGTACACTGAGTCCGAGGAGCAGTTATTGAAGGCTCTGTGCCAAGAAATCGGCCTAAACGCTATCTTCAACCGCCACGCCGTATCACCTCAGGCCCCAGGCCTCGGGCATCAGGCCTCGGAATTATTCAAACTGGATTACATTACGGAATTGTGTATGAAAATTTTATGGCCTCAAGTGTATTGGTATTGATGTTGTGGAATTTTTTAATGATTGCTGTTGAGCTTGTTGATTTAAAGTTCGCTAAACTCTTGTAACGTGATATATGTCCGAACTATGGTTTTAATTGTATAGTGGTTGTAAACTGGACTGCTGAGCGGGCCCAACACAGTTGGGTGCCCAGGTCGCGCTCAATAACTTTGAAATGAAATAAAGGTAAATTCCAAAAATCCGAGTGTTGTTATAAAATAGCATAAAAACTTTAAAAAAGGATTTGGTAAAGGTGATTTTTAAGTAGTGAAGTGTAATCTAGCTGGTACCAGCAGCTTCAACCGCTTGTAATTTTAAAATTATATCACGGGAACGTAATACTGAGAAATAAGGTATCCTATGTTTTATCCCAAACTATAAGTCATAATCTGAGCCAAGTTCATCATGACCCGTGCTACGCGGTTTAATCCGGAAGATCGGCCTGTGCAGCTGAAATTATTTAGCCACGAGTTCTTCCATCGAAACATCCATCTATCTATATATTAGTAAAATATTTAAAGAAAGAAACCGAAAAATAGTGCAGCTTTATACCCCAAATAAAAACCTTTATACCCCTAACTGTTCAATAAACCGGTTGCATCACCAAATGAATGGCAGCACCCAGTCGGCATCGGTAATGCCATAGAATTATTCATGACCAGCATCTTGGATCATATCTTCATCTCGCGGTAATGGCGGCTGCGGGGGGCTGAAGTGAGGGGGGCGCGGGGGGCGATAGTCCACTTGCACGTAATGATGCGATTGTTGCGAAGCTTTAGTTAGGTTTGTGTTTAGTTAACTTTAGTTATATCTGGTTAAGGTTATATCTATTTAAAAACAATAGTTAGGGCGCTCCCTCACCGCGAGCATTCACGTTACAGATTCGAACATTCAAAGACAATATAGCATCAAATTGCGCACTTTGATGTAATATTACAGGTGAATGCTCGCGGTGAGCGAGCGCCTTTACGTAATAAAATCATCAAAATGAGTCCTCCCGCTTTTTGTACAGCAGAAGGGACTGTCAGACTCGTACTTACTGACAATTCTACAGTGTTCCTTCACTTGCCCTAAACATTCCAGGGTTACTTAGATAGTCTCGCGACCCAGACGTACTTATGGACTTCTATGGAGGCCTCCTCACATTGCAGACAGCTCTTTGCGGTGGTCGGATTGACATTATTGTATCAGTTGGAGACAGTATAAAATCATTTATTTCCACTAGGCTATCAAAATATAAATTTTGAGCATTTTTTTTTTCAATGCGGATCGGTCGGATCGGATGCGGTCGGATTGACATTATTGTATCAGTTGAAGACAGTATAAAATCATTTATTTCCACTAGGCTATCAAAATATAAATTTTGAGCATTTTTTTTTTCTTATATCTTTAGCAAGTTATATAAAGTGTCTATTAAAAACATACCAAACTGTCTCTAAATTCTATTTAGTAAACATTATACTGTTAAATTAACACGAATCCTCATTTTCACTCAAACATAGTGTTACTGAAAATGAGCATAACATATCTGCTTTAATGAAAACTATCAATTACCACTTCAAACAAATACAACCAGTGAGCAGTTTGTTTTAATTGAATTACCCTAATGCTGTGCTAATAGTATTAAATTTAAACAAAACAACACAATAAACAATAAAATTATATTTCACTTCAAATTAAATTGCATCGGATTGTTGTGAAAACGAGGCGTGAATGACGAAGCACATATTGCGTTGCTACGCCGTAGCCTCGTAGCTTTCGTAGCGTTCACGTAGCAGATGTGCTACGAATTATTTTAAAGGTAAACGAAATACCTACGTCTCTGGTGTTTGTTTGTGATTTAATGTAAAATGGGAATACCTTCTCAAAAGTAATACTATAGATAAACATTTTTGTTCCAGCGGATCAATAGTTGCTGGATAAATGGCCCCGATTTAAGTGTAGGTGTAAAATTAAATCCAGGGAAGCATTTTTTTAAATTACCCTCTTTATATGTATAGCTCACACTATAAGGTAGAAAGACATTGTGAGGAAATGAACGTTTCATATCATAGATGCCAGCACATAAACTTAACAAAATCTGTCAATTTTTCCCTTTCAAATATGAGCTTTCTTTTTTGGTCATAAAGTAGAAAATGTACAAAATAAAACTAAAATTTAAAGCTATGTGATATTTGTGACGTATGTAGTGTAATCGTTTTTATAACAGAGTTTCTATGTTTCCAACACACAACAAACGATATATTCGGACTATATTTTGCGAACTATTAATTACGTAAACTGATACCTTTTGCCATTCAAACATAAACAAAACAAGATAAATTCCACCTAAAAGCTTATGGCACTATAATTACACCAAATTAATTCGTATAAACATTACATATCCATTCAAAATAATTAATTACCTGTCATTCAACAGGTTACCTGCAAATTATCAATTCATTGCACAATTCAAATAAATATTATTCAAATTGTTCAATAGTATTGTTTGACAAATTAATTTTCAAACATTCACATTAATTATTTTAATGTTTTGGACAAGTTTATTATTTAAAAATATGTTTTTATTCAAATTCGAGTTAATTATTCATAAATGGAACCGTATTCTATAAAGGTCATGAATTGAATTGGTGAATCGTTTTATATTGTGGTTAGTCGTTCATGCATAGAGATTTTAATTTTCCTGAACGAAAATAGATATGCCTCATTTTCTTTTCTGAAAGGTATCGGCATTTATTCATTCTCGACGTCTTATTAATATCGCATGTGTAGGTGGCATATTTAGGTTCGATTGTACCATTTGGTTCGAAACTTATTTTTTTTTTTGATATTTAATTTTTTTCACGTTAATATACTACGGCTATGTGCACGAATAAAAAACTGTTATTCGTGCAACAGTACCCAATATTATTGGTTAATACTAATAAAATAATAATAATATAAAACATATTCATAAAAGCTGAGCTTATACGGTTTATATTGATGTAAAAATAACTAAGCATAAGTCGCCAAAATTATAAATTAAAAACTATACGCATAACTTTCGTCATGTTGAAATAAAAAGAACGACGCTTTACATACGTTAACTTTTGTAGTGCAAACGGCTTTACATTCAATAATGTCATACAAGACAAGCCGAAAATTGGCAAAAAGACAATACCCAAGCCATTCACACAGCCATTAAACACCGGACCGCTTGCCAGAATTAGCATAAAAACAAAGATTCAATTTGCTCACTTACACGACAGTTACTGTTAAGGCCCGTTTACACGCTGCAAGAAGTTGCACGCGAGTTGCAAGACTATATATGGATATATGGATAAAGAATTCAATTGTCCAAACAAATTTCGGCAAACTTGCATGCAATTAGTTGCATCGTCTAAATGAGGCTTTAAACACTGCTGGAGACTTTAGCCTACTCCCTTATTGGTGGTCGTGGGGCCGTCTGCCAAAATTTCTGCCTGCTATCTTCTAGACCACACTCCAACCAACGATTTATATCGAAACTTGCTGGCACGGAAGACAACCTCAACGTATTAGCCCAGTATACACCGTAAAACCATATAAAAGTGTTCAAAACTTACTTTTCTGGCACCGGTTTTAGTTACAATTTTTCGACTGTCCCTTTTTTGTGGGTTTTTTAAGTTATGGTCTTTTTAAAGTGAGTTGGATATTGAAATATAATGTTGTTAAGTATTTTTGTTACTTTTTCTGAAATTTATATTTTTCTGAGAAAAAGTTAGGTGGCACAATATTGCATGTTCTTTGTTTGATTTATCGTTCACTAAACTTTCGAGAAATAAAAAAGTAATCAGTTAAACATCTCCAATCACCAGCATATTACACAATTCTCTTGAATGTAACGAGATCTTAGCTAAATATTACTTAATTATCTAATAATCAACATAAAACATTTGGAACTTAAATCATACGATAACAACTGAACTAATGTCAGTTTTTCATCACATATTATTGAAATAAATAGCATCGGCCTAATTTAGTGTTTAAATAACTATGAATTATATGTTTTTTTAAATCAAAGTCTAGAAGTTTAACGCCACCAGCACCGTAGCTGGCCCAGAAAGATATGGCGAGTTGAACTTAACTGGCATTGAGATGGATGGGTCAAAATGGTGCACCCAAAGAGTATTAGGAAAGATACACATGAAGCCTACCTTTCAGAATGACGTGATTAGCAAAAAAAAAACTTGTATTGAGACACTCGTTGACAATATAAACAGCATTTATCTATTAAGTCCACGTGTACTGAAATCAAGATCTTACGTAAAAGCTTGCCCTTAGGTCAGCCTTGACCTAACCCTGTCTTTAAAGGTACAATTTTGTCCGAGTGAAGGTCAATAGCTTCGGTTACTAAGATACGAATGGCACCAAGCCAGATCGAAAGAACCAATGTATTTTATAAGGTAAGGGGAGAAGTGGACTTAACCGATGTAACTTATCGAAATGGTACATTGAAGTTGAGATGCCTATGAAGTATCAAATGTTTTCATGGAATTATCTGCCTATAATATAATTGACGTTACGTTAAGCGCAGTGGTTAAGCATGATTATGCAAATCTGTAAGTATTTGTTCCGGGTCTGACGTTTGTGTATGTGGGTGAATCTTGAGAGGTTAATTTTACGTTGTCCGAAGAAAAAAAGTACCCGTAGTATTTAAATTTGATGTCAAAATATTTTTTTTATGCCACGTTAATGTATGATCTAACTGTAGCACGATAGTTTTTGGGTCTAATTTAGTACTAAATAGTCGAAAAAAAATCCAAAAGGCCTAAATATTGATACCCCTGGCGCGTCCGCTACACATTTTGCAAACAACAAACCGACAAAACCCTAACTTACGAACATAAACAAAATAAACAATGCGGTCTAATCGCTACCACGGTTGTTGTAGATATATAAAAAAAATATAAGCCTTGTGTATTTATGATAGTTTTATTAAGAACTATAATATAAAGTTTGTCCGAGACTAAACAGTGATTCCCGTGGCGCGTCACTAAACTTCGTAAATCTCTAGTAAAATATTCTAGAACAGTGTCTCCGAGCCGTCGCACGAGCGCTGCCGGTAGCGCTTCCAACGTAGTTGTTGAAGGTTGCGCTGCTCGTTGGTCCAGGACGAAATTACGAAGGTAAACATTTGATTTCCCTGGTTTTGGTTCGCTAGCTCGTTGATTACCCTGATCACGTTTATAATTGCAATTTGAGTTTTAAGGATTTGTTTTCGGGTGTACATGGAACAGCTTTAATGATCATTATTTATTTATTACATTCATATTATTTAAAACGAATTGTTTTTATCAGAATCGACAAAAACATCGTGTTTTTTGATTCCATTGGCATTGATTCCCTTGGTATTTGCGCCAAGGTAATCAAAATGTATTATGGAAATCAAAAGGTTTCTGTGAAAACAAGAAAGTTTTCGTTATATTTCTTATACATAATTTTTTTAAACCGTCTTATCGATTAAAATCATTTATCTTATTTAATTCGCACGAAATTCCTGCCTGTTTTCATATTTCAGATTTGAGCAATGCCCCCAAAACAATCAAGGCAAGAAAGATTAAAAAAAACGACTTGCAGAACATCTTAGACTACAAAAAAATTAGAGGCTACGTTAAAAAAATAATAAATCTTGTTTTTCTTTTAAATCTTTGTTTTGATTTTGATTCCCTTGTCGTCGTTTTTTGATTCCCCTGACAAGAAAAAAACTAAACTGCTATATATTGAGAACCATCCGGCCAAAAGTGATGCCAATTAGTTTAATGTGTTTATAATGAAGTTAAATTTTATATTACATTGTTACTTAGAAAGAATGTGTGAAAATAAATTTCGCCAGGGGAATCAACTAAATATTGGCAATCTCAGGATTCACCCATGTGAGTTTCTATGTTTGCAAACGCACCCACGATACAGGAGAAATTTCTAGTGTAGGGCAACGTTTTTTTTTTTTTAAAAAAAAAGAATTATAACATAGGGTTATAAGAGAATTCAACCTTAATGGTTGGTAATTGATCACTCGAACCCAGTAGAGGCAGTTTGTTATTTTTTAAAAAAAACGTTGCTGTACGCTATGAAATTATTTTCTACTTGGGTGAACAAATATTTAAAATAATTATACACAAAAACCAGACACGGAACTGCTTGCAGGTCATAAGATTATTTGTTGCATGTGGGAATTGACCCCGTGACATGTTACGGAGCAGTCTTTAGCTCAACCACTGTTTTGAACCGTGCCGTCATCAAGATTTCATTTGTGTTAAAAATACTTGGCTTTATGGTTTACTGATTCTATAATGTCTTGAACATTTTTTAAAAATTTGGCGATACCATAAAAACTTACTCATTGACGACCCTCGCCACATGTAATAAAGACTGAGCCTTAAATAATCCAACTTTGTACATTTAAATTGAAATGCTTACAAAATATAAAACATTTCACAAGTCTTGCAAACGTGGATACTAATATATTTCTGTTAGAAACCAAATACATTCCATACTTTTCAATTTCCAATATATAACATTGCCCATTCAATTCAGATTCATCTATTGTCAGAATGTTATATTGCAAAGATTCCGCTCGGGTACAAATAAAAGGTTTCTTTACCTAGACAGTTTAATCGAGGCCGCATTTGACCTAAAATGGTTTCTAGACATGTCTCGATGTGATTGCGAAATATCAAGGCTTTTAGCGTTATTTGTTTGTAGAACTTATCAACTTTTTGTTGGCGGTAACATAGTAGAACAATATTATATCATCGTTCGAAAAGGATTTGCAGAAGTTTGATTTATCTGTCTGGTCTGTATCAAAACTTTTTTTTCATCATTTGAGCTTCTAATCGCGAGAGAAATGCCGCTAATTTAATAGCATAAGCAATTATAATCAGCCTATAATATTCCCACTGCTGGGATACATAGTTTACTTCTGTGAGAGGAATTAGGCTGTCTTTCACCACGCGGGTCTAGCGAGTGTTGGTTTTAACCTTATCTTCGGTTTTTGTTCCTTCACCGTTTTGAGAGCAACTGAACAGAATTGTATGTCTCCGAAAATGCTAAACATGTAGACTATAATTATTATGCTTTAATAAGTTCATAATCATCATTATCTGCCGAGCCCAACCGAATCCAACATAGTTGGGAAAATCTAGATCTTTTTTACAATACATGTTGAATGACAGTCTAACAGGATGCGGCTGAAGAAGTATTTTAATTTAGCAACTGCCTGGCTACATATCAGAATCGGATACTGTGATATCCCTTAGAACCTTAATAACCAGGGATCAAAGGAAATTTTTTCCACACGGGCGAAGACTGATCTAATCTAAACTTAAAATAACACTGAAAACTTACCTTAAACCAATGAAACACGTACCTTGAATAAGTCTGAACAAGTTACAATCCATCGCGCTGCACGGCCGAACACAGTATGAACTTGTGTGAAACTTAGCTGAACTTGTTCTAGGCGCGTGTCATACATTCTAAGGTCCTGCTCATGGCTTCGGGCGATACTCATGACTTGTTCTAAACAATTTATTTGTTTTGTTTTCTCAGCAGTTGCTGTTGCAAGACTTGGCTAAATATGAAAAGCTGCACAGAGTGATCTTCATGTTTAAAAACCACTTTTGAAGGTCGGTTTATTACATAACATTTATTACATAAACTTGAAGGCCCTGTAAAACACGTATATAAGCCGATTGCCACAGTAATTATTTTTGTCAATTGTTTGACAGATGGCCCGAAAGTCTGAAGACTAGATTCACCTTTTTCCAAGTCTGAATAACTTGGAAAAAGGTAAATCTAGTCATCAGACTAGTGTAAAACGACGTAGACCTAGTGTAACTGGGTTTTTGAGGTCAGATATGTAATCCGTTTATGTAAAATACAGGGAATCAGTATCATATGGCTAGACTGGAAGTTGATCCAAAAATATTTGGGAAAGGGCAGGCAGATGATAAAAACATAAAACTAAACATATGTACCCTTCTGGTTATACTGGTGACGACACTATTTTAAGTTTAGACAAAAATAGTACTTAAAGCTTTACATAGAGTAGACTACATGTCTTTGCGTGAGTACTTTTTGCATGTAAAGACTTGGTATCTGACTGCAAGAGATTACTCTGGAAGCTGACACCAACATGGTAGTCACTGTCATTACACATTATACTGTCTGTCATTATAATGTCGCAATTTGTCGTGTCGTGTGAACGTGTAAGTCGTGGCCAAGCAGTAAAACTAAGCTAAACTTTGTAGGCGCGTGTCATACATTCTAACAGTATGCAGGTTTTGGCAGCATTCTTATGTGTTTCTGCCAAAAGGTTGTATTGTGTGTCGTTGAAGGTATTGTGTGGTAATCTTTGGGGAAAAGTAACGGGGTTTCGTGCATAGGTGGAATGGTAATATTGTAAAAATTAGGAAGGAAATTCTTAAAAATCAAAATAAAACGTCGCCTGTGCTAGTCGTATTCCGTAGATCACGGTGGCAAACCAGGCCGAAGGTCAAGGTCAATCACAGGATAGCAGATCATTGTAAAAATTAAAAAATACATCACAGCTCCTATCCCCAGACACCTTATTAAAAACTTATTATCTGAACAAAAAAGACAGTTAAGATAAGAATTTTTAATTAAGCCACTTTCGCTTCTGATAATAATTTCGCAGGTGTTGGCGAAACTTTTGATTTTTGTTCTAAACTTTAATGGATGCGACCTCGTTTTGAAGTTCACAACTTTAATTGGGTGCGATGTTCAGTGAACTATGTGGTATGGATTTTTTTGTTGTCTTTGGTATATTTTTTTTCTGTCAACATTCCGCCTTATTACAAAATGGGGTTTAACTAAAAACCAAGATTTTGCGATAAACCATGGTCTAAGTCGTAGCTGTCAAAGGTGTGTCAAAACTTCTCAAAAGCTACTTTTTCATTGTGTTTTTTTATGTTATTTTCACCCAAAATGGATTAAAACGTGCTAGATTTAATTGTTAGTACACATGGCGTGTTTAAATGTTAAGACAATGGTTCAAATGACGGTACTAAAGTCTACGTTTTATCTAAGTTTTGTAATACGGAGAAATTTAAACCATGGTTCTGAAGATAAGCCTGGACTTGTTAGTACAGGTTTAAACCAAGGTTTATTTAGTTTTTGTAATAAGGCCGATTGAGTTTATTGATGAGTCTTGATAAATTGAAGATTACCGATGTCACGTCTGTTTGTGGATGTTGTTGTATTTGTAATTACCAATGCTAAGCTCTGGGTCTTTTATTGCTTCGATTTTCAGCTTGGGTAAAGCGTTAGCTCATTGTATACCAAGGATCTTAATACCAATGCGGGTTTGAATATATAGCAACTGGCCCTTTTGATTTTCGTTTAAAATATATACATTTTTCTCATCGCTTACTTCAAATTGCCATTCCGTCTGCTGTCCTGAAAAAAACAAGGATCTAATCTAAAGCAATAAAGAAACCCATAAAAAATAGTTAACCCATTACGAACCCACTCAATTTCTTCAAAGACTCAATTCCCTGGTTTGCATACTAAACGTTGGAGGCTCAAACAATTAACGAGCACTACATGACGTCATTATCATTACGTCATCGGCGCCGCACGCACGTTCGTCTCCACCATAAAGAACCGTGGCGCCTCTATGCCAATACTATTAACGGCAACCATTTATCGCGACCCCTAGTCGTCCCACACTCGCCCTTTTGTCACCTTGATTTGGTTAAACGGGGAAAGGTAAGGAGGATCTGGTTGAAATGGTGGATGTAAAATGTTTACGCCTCTGCGAATTCCCTCTCCGTGCTTGAGTACAATGATGCTTCACTCGAGGGTGTCTCGTAGGTGAGCATGTATGGCGATTTAGTATTGAAATGTATGGATAATTTGGTGTAGGTTGTTTGTTTATATGTCAGTCACGGAAGATGTTTATTATGCGACTAGCTAAAGCCCTTAGCACTTGTATAAGCAAGATGAGCGCAAAAATCATTATAATCCGTCGGTTGGATTGTCAAAAAATATGTCACCAGTATTTACTCTTTTGTTTCGTAAGCCTAGTGTTTATATCTGACTGAACATCAGTCGCGTAATATCGGTCGCGAAACGCCAGAACAGACAAATGTATAGAAAAACACTTGCGGTTCACACACAACCGATGATACGTTACTGCGTCAAAGAACATTCGATGAAACGCTCGACATATTTTACGTCAGATAATTATGAACCTTCCCTTAATTGGAGAAGATAGGACGCTTTTCAAATTCACAATACATCACTTCCGATTATGGCCGACTCCCTTTCATAAAGAGGAAACCTATATCCCAACAGTGGGAACTTTATAGGCTGATGATGATGATGAGATCATTTGATTCATCTGCCATCATGATACATACTGCTCGTTTTGCCTAATATCTTCAAAGAGGTATCAAAATCAGTACGGTTATATTCTGTGCCTAGTTCATTGCTGAACATTGAAAATTTCATTAATATTCAAGTATTCATTTAGCTTTCGTTTTACGTTAATGAAAATGGGCATCCATTTGTTAACAGAAAACTTTTGACCTGTGAAAATTATAAATACTTACTCGGTTGTAGGTTTAAACAATTTTATATTTCAACCGAAGTGCCTTTATTAATAAAGATTTTAGCAATAAGTAGTTTCCAATAACTGTTAAAATACGAGCATTCAACAAAACATAAATGAGTCATATATCATCCTTGAAGGAAAGTTTAAATCTAAAAGTGCAAAAAGTTTTTAGTAAATAACCTGTTCTGTCTCAATGCTAGGCATCATCATCTGCCTAGCCTTTTCCCAACTATGTTGGGGTCGGCTTCCAGTCGAACCAGATGCAGCTGAATATCAGTATTTATAATGGAACGATTGCCTATCTGACCTCCACCACCCAACAACTTGCTTACACGATACCCCTTGGAAAGACTGGTTGTCACACTTTTGAGCTTCTGACTGTAATAAACGACTGTCAAAGATCTATAAGTGATAGCTGGGACAAAGGTCAAAGGTCTACACGACAGCCTGCTTCCGTACAGGTTGTCTCGCCTCAGTTTTAGGGAATAGCTTAGCACTGATTGTGAAGAGACTTTTGCCCAGCATTCATTGTGCACGCGGTTAACATGGACCCAAAATCCTATTTTCGTCTAGTAGATTTCATCATTTTATAAAAGCCCTTTACATTACTGTAAAACATTAAATCCTCAAAGTACACTATCCATCAACGAATAAAAAAATAAAACCACGAAACTAATTTGAACTAAGAAACTATTGTTATAACTCATTCAATATTATTCTGGGTTACCATCCGTTCATTCAGTTGAGTTTGTGGAAAGCAAACACATTTTAACCGTTAGAAATATATATTATCGGACCGATCCGTAGCTTAATATTACAGTTTACATTCACTGATTTGATGCAAGTTAAAGGGAATATTGTTCTATCATTTTTCTTTCTAGACGGCCTTAAGGGTGCATAACCAGAAAGTTTGCAAATAATTTGGCAATGTTACTGTTTGGAAATAGGAAATAAGGTTCTGTAGTGCACTAGAAAATTGATATAGGAATGCAATTAAAACACTGCATTTGACGTTGTAACCGTTTCAGGTGTATGAAAGGTATTTGGTAAGTTTCCAAATGCTTTTTCTACATCTAAAACTATATATTCGGCGTTGCGATATTAAATATTGCATTCCCTAATCATTTTTTTAATGCACTACAGAGCGATATTTCTTATTTTCATACAATAAATTTGCAAAATTAATTAAAACTTGTAAATATTTGACAGCCATTTGCGACGTTGCCAGCTTTCAGAATATGCGCTCTTAAGAGGAAATTGTGGCCCCGAAACACAAAAATCAATCGCAGAAACAGGGTGAATATTTAGACAGAGCCTGACAGTCCCTTCTGCTCCATACGGATGGACTTATTTGATTTTTACCGCCACCCAAATATGACAATAGGATGATGTATCTAAGAGTATTATGTATGGAAGTCGAGTAATAAAAAAACATTACGGGAATCAAAAAACTAAATTCTTCCCAATATCTTTTTTTTATATAATAAGCGATAGGCTCTCGTTTGACTATTAACTGGCCTGTTGGAAACTGAAGATGTGGGCGACGTAAAAGCATGCTTGCCTAGAAGTAACCTATTCACACTTGAAGACATTTTTCAAAAAAAAATGTAACCGCCTTCAAAACCAACCACAAAAAAAGGGTAAAATAACTTTTCTTTCGGAAGTCGGTGGTTTTTTTTTTCATTGTCTTTTTTGCCACCGACTTCCGAAAGAAAAGTTATTTTGTAGGTTATTTTACCCTTTTTTTGTGGTTGGTTTTGAAGGCGGTTACATTTTTTTTTGAAAAAGCTTTTATTTTACTCTTTTTAGTTTAAATATTCAACCCAAATTCTTGTCAAATAGGTACATCATTTTCTTACATGTGCCCATAAAATTCCCTATCTCAAAAACTACTGAACCGATTTTGATGAAACTTGCAGTGTTATATACCTAGTATAACAAAAAAAGAATGACTTAAATCGGACTTGTAGTTCCAGAGATAAGCGAACACAAAATAAATCCGTCGATGCCTACTCCTTACTGTTAAGGAGTTGTACCTTCCATCATCAGCTCAGCTACTTGAGATTATGATTACCATACGCAAATACTTAAATTACTTCATAATATTTGCGAAAAACTATATGTGGGCCTATAAAATTTGAGGGTTGCCCTCGATTTCTCCAGGATCCAATGATCACATCTTGACTTGGTGAATATGGGACCATTCCGGAAGCATTTCCTTTCGAACAAAAAAAGAATTTTGAAAATCGGTCCACAATCGCCGGAGCAATCGCGTAACAAACACAAAAAAAAAAAAAAAAAAACATACCGTCGAATTGATAACCTCCTTCTTTTTGAAGTCGGTTAAAAATCGACACTTTCACAAGCCTAGTTTTTAAAACTAAGTCCAGTTACTACCTAACCTAGCCTTTTATTTAATAAAATATAACTAGCCTTTTAAGGTCACGTCTCAATTTGGCCCAACCTCGCCATCTTACTAAGTTTATAAAGTTGGTAACTTGTAAAGGTCGCGGGGAATTATTGTGAAATATTCAGCGCTAAATTTTTTACTATTTCTGATGCGAGTAGATTTTATTTCAGGTATTTTAGGGTTTAGGTATATCGAATTAAAATATTATCATTGAAAGCTTATTGTCGTACTAAGTTTTCATTTTGTTATTTTTATTAATTTAACAAAGTCATATAAGACGAATGATCAAATCGCGAACTTCACGTAGAAAGTCGCGGGCAGCAGGTAGCTGTATAGTATGTAACGGGTATTTTTAAATAGCATAGCCTATCATATAAATAGCATAATAGGGGACAAAGTAGCTTCAGAATGGTGTCAGTACTTCCGAATACTACTTACCATCAAAACAGATTGACAGAAAGTAGAAACTTGTTTACTAACAGTAGGAGCATTATTTTAGTTTTATTTTTTTACCTGGTAAAATCATTGAATGAGTGTTTTACCCAGAGCAGGACGGCAGGGACTGTCAGACTTGTACTGACTAAAATCCTAAGTGTCCTTCAATAATCCTTTACGTTCCAGAGCCACGATTACCTGATACGCGAACCCGGCAGGGAGCACTTTTTTTGCTAGCAATTTGTAGACAAATGATGGGTCCTACATAAAAAACATATTTAAAAAAAAACGCCGCACCCCGCTCTGCTCATAACTCAGCCCACATCCCAGCATCTATCGCGGAGATTGTCCTGGGACGTATTCAATTTTGCACGGTGCCCTATCTGCAGGCTCTATTAGCTGACTTTGATGTTGCAGATTGCATACTCCTACTTGTTTGGATAACCGTATGGAGATCGGTAATTAGGGAACATTGATTGGATGCTGAACGGTACGGTATTGGGAGCAGGAAATTGTGAATTGCTTTTTAGTGTTGCAAACGAAAATTCAGAGAGCGAAACGGATATGAAAGCGCGTCAGTCTGTCACTTGCGTTTTTTTTAAGTTAGTTGTAGTCACAGTTATTGGTAATTGAAGGGATGCAAAAATTAGATGATGGTAAGAATAGCACAAAAGAGAAGTAGGTATCTAGACGCGTGTCAATCCAAGTTCTGGCATGCATCTCACAGCTGTGTGTAACATTACACGAACCATTAGGAGCCATAGATATTTATAAATAGCCTGCTCGTTATTTTTTATTTATATTTTATTAATAACCTGCTCTATTGATTGAACAAAATAATAGAATATTCTATGATACCAATTATATCAAAATCGTGACATTAAAATTGATAAAGAATTACGACATTGATAAATAACAATTTTAGCAACTGTTGGCGACAGCAACCAACCTCTTTTTATACCCATATTATTATGTTCCTTTTTATAGAATTATTCTTATGTTTTCCTTTATGTCACTCTTAGAAAAGTATGTAAAAATTTCTGCTAACTAGAGCCAGCAATAATGTTAAAACTCTGTGAAAAAGTGTGGTTTTCTAACTCTATCAAGCCTCCTCATCCTCAACAGCAACAGTGATATAAGTAACATTACTAAAGTGGCTATTACAAACCTGCTTGTCATACAGGCACGCCAATTACAACGTACTACGCATCCGATCTTTCAGAAAGGTCGAGTACGTTGTAACTGCATTGCACTTCATCACCAATAAGGCCAGTATAGGTCTTCCTAGGGCGTCCCCCAGCGTTACCAGTCATATAAATAAATAATGTACTTATTAATCAGATATTTAAACCCACGTTCATAAATCATAGTGGGAGGATGTTGATTGGATGGCAATCCTTGAAATTAAAAATGTCAATCAAATTACCTGTTGGCAGGTAACTGATATGATTGAAGTACCTTAATATCGTTTACTGTTCAATTGATCGGTAATTGCTTTTCAATCAGGTGTAGGCAGGAGATCACAGTGTTGTTTTTAAATATAATTGCAAATGATGATGATAGTATTTGCAAATCGAATTAGATCCTCAGTTCGAGTTTTGAAAAATAACCTTTGTTTTTTTTTTTAAATCAGTGAGGTTTCGTGAAGTCAATACTATTAAAAATAATACCTAGTAATGAATGTGGAAAGCGTAGTATATTCAGGTTGAGTAAGAAAAGAAAAAAAAATGAGTAAAAAACATTATCGAACTAATGAGTTTTGTTTAGACAGGGCAATTTATCTGATAGAATTCTTGTATGATCATGTATTTAAGTTGACCATGTATTTTATTGCAGAGCAGTGGTGGCCCAGTGGTATCGGTCCCGACTTACGAGTTGTAGGTCGTGGGTTCGAATCCAGTCAGGCGCATTACTTTGTGTAATTTATTTCGTCACCACTGCTCTCAAAACAGTGAAAGAAAACATCGTGAGGAAACCGGCATGTCCTAGAAGCCAACCATTCTAAGATATGTGACATCCACCAACTCCCACTGGGCCCGCGTGGTGGATTATGGCCCACTCCCTCTCTCAGAGAGGAGGTCTGTGTCCAAGCAGTGGGAACATTTATAGGGTGATGATGATGATGATGTATTTTATTGACCATGTATTTAAGTTGACCGGAACTTATCGGGAACTTTCCACAAAAAATGGAAAACCGTACAAAAATAATGTATCTTCGCTCCTACCTACTCGATTGCTATTAACAGGATTGATTTTTCGCCTCACCTGCTCTTGTTTATAGTTTCAATTTCGTTGAGAGGTTGCTATGGTGTTTGTAGGGTTCCGTGGCTGAATTGTAAACTTGGTACCTGTATTGTTTTATCAAGCTTTTTGGAGTTTATGTCAAGTCTTAGTCAAATCAGCTATTTCATTTATCTAATTCTAACTGTAAAAAAAATAGGGCTATTATTTCATTATTTATAAATTATTTCCAACATGTACCTAGTTTTGCCCGTGTATTTCTCGATATTTATCCCACTGGGAAAATATCATACTGGGATAAACAATATCCTATGTATTAATCCAGGTTATAAAATATCGGTATAAAAATATTTATTCAAATGTATTAGGCATTTTTTGTGCGAAAGAGTAACAAACGTACAACTATATTCACAAACTTTTGAATTTATAATTTTAGTGTAATTCTTGTTAAAGACAATTAATTATACGTGTATAGTTTTTATTAATAGTTCGACCCACTGTACAACAAAGTTTCAATATACGGAACCCTGAGACAATATGTGAACGTTGACAAGCCCGATTTTTTATGGTACAAAGCTATGGTGTTCGTATAGAATGTGAACAAAATGTGGTCACATGTGAAAAAATTCGCAAATTGTCGTATATTTTATGGAGAGAATCCATCTGAAGATAGGCTGTATATCTTGATGGGGTATTGCTGTGCCGTAAAAACTGAGGTGTCAGCTCTGTGTTATTTTTCTTAACTTAAAAAAAAAGTTACCCTAAGCTAGGAATATTGCTCCTGTATCGTAGGTGCGTTAACAAACATAAACTCACTTATATAGTTACCCAGACCCGGGAAAACTACTTTTAGATCAGACAAATATTAGTTCCGTGCGGAGACCGAACCCACGACACGCAACGCAGAAGTCAATAGCTCAGCCGTTGCGCCCACCCTGTCTTCAGACAAGTTCCTCATGAACATCTACTTCAGCCGCGTGAAAGGGAACCTTATCACTGTGTAGTGATAAGGTTTGATTTGATAAGAAACTCTTGCATAAGTACTAAAGTCATATAAAAGTAACCTTAATTGCCCAAAACAATTGGAATACCCAGAATAAATTTCGTAGATTCAATTATTGACTTCAGCATAAACTTTCACCTAAAATATGGAGAATATTGAATAATAAAAGACTTTGAAAAGTAAGTCTTGGTGAATCGCGATGAATTATTCAGAGACTAAATGACTGGCTGGTGATTTGCAACAGAAAGGAGTGAATGCTTATATAGACTATATAATTTTGTCGACTTTGTTTGTCGCCACAATGCGGGCTTATTAACATTTCTGAGGTAGTTGGAAAGAGACGGAATATTTGGAGGTTCAAAGCTAAAAATAGACTTTTTATACCATAAAAGTGGCAAACAAGCATATGACTCTTCTGATGGAAAGTGGTCACCGGTGTCAATGGACGCCTGGAACACTAGAAGTTATCGTCTGTACATTGCCAATCATTTTTTTAAATCTTTTTAGTGGTGTTAATATAGTAGGAAATAATAAATGTTTAGTTCTGACAGTTAAATGAGAAAATATTTTTTAGTGAAATAGGTATGTTGCCACACTGTCGATGATCGGTGGTCGATGACGATGCAACGATCGTTCAAAAATCGGCTCACAAACGAGCTATTTGACTGTCTTCCTCCACGCTAATATCTGGTCAATTTACCTGTTGGCAGTTTTCTACGCCTGCACAGGTTATTTGTAAAAGCTGACAAGTGACGCCTGCGCAGCCTACACTTGTCAGCTGATTTTTAGAATGGAAAAACGTGTGGCGAACTATATTATAGTTAAAATAATTGTCGTCTTGTAAAAAATTCTTCAAAAAACCTATTAATTCTAGTGCATCGAGATCAAGTGTCGTTGCAAGGACCACAGTTTCAACTGAGAGTTGGTACAGATTCGGCTACGTGTAAGGCCTTTAACCAAAACCACTGCGGTCTATTTCTTGCCAACTACTTAAAGAAGAATAATAAGCTACAAGGGTACTATTTTCCACGAATTACCGTGACTCCGGAACGGAAAGGGCTATTGAAGGTCACCGTGGATTTTAATTAGTATGAATCTGACAGTGCCTCCCGGGGAGGGTGGGAGGACTCATTTTATGATTTTACCACGCAAAAAAAAGACGGGTATTTTGGGGATTTGTTGTGGATAGCTGTTATCAATGTCTACTTCCAATATCTCTTCATTAGTTTATTGCGGGATGATTATATTTATTCGTAGAATAATAAAAACAATTAATATCAAGAGCTTGTGGCTCAATAATGATAGCCGCGTGCGTCGATCTTCAAGATTAAGGCGCCTTTTCTTTAGTGAGTCAGTGGATGGCGAACCATCCAAATACTACCGAGTTTCTTGTGAGCCAAGGAAGATAATTATGATAAGCCGATTATCCTGTTTGTTATTTTTACTGTCATTTGCTTTGACAGTCGACACATGTAGTCATTGGTCCGAAAATCAGACAATAGTACATCGTAAACTACTTAGTGGTAGATACAGACGCTTCCAATGATATCTCGTTTATCAAATTACGATAAGGAGTTTTGAAGTTATACAATAAACATAGATAATATGTACATACAAATCAATCAAAATCATAACACTCCTTTTTGCTTAGCTACAAACAGGAAAAGGGATTGCTAGTAAAAATCATAATACGGACAAGCAATAATTTATTTACAGTATAAAACTTAAAAAAAAAGAGTCCTTCCGTCCCAGATGTGGCAGAAGGGACTGTTATACTCTTACTGACTAAAAGCACCCTGTTCCTTCGGTTGCTTTTTACGTTGTCGGGCCGCGGTCTCTAAACAGTCCCGCGAGCCTCATCATAAATACTGCGATACAATTTTGCTATCAATTAACCGATTTATAATGATTAATTCACTGAGTCATAACTTGAAGCAACGTGTGATTGGAATCTTACATCTATAATAAAAAGTTAGTAAATAAATACAAATATTATCACTTTATCATACAGTTAAAATGCAATGAAAAATTGCTTTCATAAATTTGTAGTTTAAAAAAGCCTTGCAACGACAGCGACAATCTTAACTACAACGATGGTCATACACGAGCCAGTTTATCGTTAACTTTACAGAGTAGTGTGCGATAAGTATGGCTAACAATATGCATGACACCTACTTTTGATAGCAATCATCGTCAAGTTGCCACCTCAAGCGCACTGCAACTAGAAGTTACGAACTCGCAGCCGACTGCCGACAGCAGCAGCAGACGACACGGCGTCGCCTATCGTCGCTCGACAACACGTTTAATGTATCGTCTTTTCGTTTCAGATAAATTGGATCGTGTATGGCTAGCACTATTGTTCTCATTACATTTTGCTAGCATTCCTTTTTATTAGTGTGTAATATAGCTACTATTGTATTCACCAGTCGATTCGTCTTTGATGTCGTCATTATTAAACAGGTGTACGGTTTTTGCTTCTACCCAGTTTTTTGCACATCTATAAAATATGTCCTGTGTATACTCGTATCAGAACAAAAGTCTTGTTTTAATTTTGTTACGGTGTGGAAAACACGTCAAACTATATCACTTTAAAATCTATGAGACTTGCATGCGGCTTGATACCAATTCATTTTTTTCAGAATTCTGCGAGATATTTCGCCCTAATAAAATTCGATGCCATTAAAAAAGTGAATTTCTCCGCTTGATGGCATTTGTCTTTTCTACGTCACTTTTCCCGGTTA
The DNA here is from genome assembly GCA_028554685.1 of Agrotis ipsilon. Taxonomy (NCBI): domain Eukaryota; kingdom Metazoa; phylum Arthropoda; class Insecta; order Lepidoptera; family Noctuidae; genus Agrotis; species Agrotis ipsilon. The sequence continues at coordinate 1,464,778 of CM052965.1, forward strand.
TGAGCAACAAGTTTGTCTGCTACTCTCACCAGGACGTTGATCCACCTTGCTTGGCACCGTCTCGCATATTTGAGAAGTCCGTTTCAACATCTTTGGATTTTTCATCGGGAATATACAAATCATCATTTTTACCGTTGTCCTCTTGCATTGCCTCCCAATAAGATGGCGGGGCTTCCCTGGGCTCAACAGACTCACTGGACACACCAGCTTCTTCAACATTTACTACATTAGCTACTGCAGCAGGACTTTCGCCTACAAACACAGGTATTTCAATTGTCGAATTCACATGTGGCATTGGCACCTTCAAAGTTACTCTTACTTTATATTCTCTTTCTATTACTCGCGAATGTCTTACCGTACAAATATTTGGTGCCACTGGTATTATATTGAATAAATTAGATTCACTGTAGTCTGGTATTTGTGGGGTCTTCACTGTACTCGATTTAATCACTTCAGTGCTACTTTTTGATTTAAGAGTAGCATGATATTTGGTTTTGGCAATCAATTCTGCTTTAACACCAACAATAATATCACTTTTATTAGCAACACTAAATGATATTTTTCTTTCACCAGAAGGATTCAAGTACGCTTTTTCAAGTTCAAGTTTCACTTCAATTTCATGTTTCTTCTTAGCAAACGGTCTGAATAGAGTCTTATTTAACGACGCCATAATTGATTCGTGTAAAAGTGTTGATTCAACTTTGGGATACACTGTGATATTCTTTTTGAATGTTTTGTTAAAACTAAAGGTTTCAGGCTTTTTGAATTTCAGAAATAACTGATATCTTATGACTCCGGTATGGTCTTTCATTGATGCTGGAGAATTTTCTGGTATTATGATTTCGAAGGGGTGTTCAAATGATCCGGCACTTACTTTTGATTCTCCATCTGTGGTCTTGTTCAAATAAATCTTCTGTATCACATTTTTTTCGTAGCCTCGAAATACAACTCTTTGACTGTGCCTTCCTTTATTATTCGGGGAGTTATATCGAGTCTCAGTCCACTCACAGTGACCTTCCTGTATGAGAGACAGAGCTATGTTCTTGAAAACTGTGTCTTTGTCGAGATGAAACCTCACTACTCCGGTTAGAGGTCCTCCAGTTATATGCTTTCCTCCTTTAGGAATGTAAATTAATAACTCGCTGGTCACGCCCATTATCAAATTATTTCACGTCGTTCGTGTCGAATGGTTCTCCTCGCACTATATTTATTTGATAAATAACTCACATCAAATCGTGTTTTGTATTGATAAACGATAAGCGTATTCGCATGTTATCTGATAATGGTACAGTTTGTTTCTGATTTTATCTACTGGAGGATTACCGATACCATTTTAATAACAATACAGTCATCATTTTTGATAACTATGCAAACCGTGAGCAATTAATGGTCTTTTTTCTTGTTGGCAGAAATGAGAAAATGTGTTGATTAAGTCTAAGGAACATGCTGTAAAAATTGTATTTTAAATTGATAATAAGAAATGAAAGTAGTAAAAACTCCAATAAATAATAATAATAATAAGTACTGAGAAAAACATGTTTTGTTTCATTTTTCCGTGGTAATTTAGGGAAATTATCTTATGCTCAAAGATAATTTTTCATTATTTTTACCTGTACATAAAAAAGAACGGTATCCCAGTTTTATATTTAATCGCTACAAAATATTTTAGTGAAAAATGAGCCCTATAGCTGAGCTGTCTCTATTTTATAGTATCCAATTTATTTCAATATTCAAGGCTTCAGTATCAATTTATTTATCCATGAAACTAGAAGCTGAAAAAATGATGGACGATGTAACTGAATTTTAATAAATACCGACTTCAGTCGTACTTATTCGTATAAATATCGTGTTCCATCCATTCATCCATTCAGATTGTCCTTTGCTGCCCAGGGCCACATTATCCTGCTTTGGCAGTAAGTTTGCTGATAGCTCCTTGAGGCGCGGGTGAAAATATGATCTGGGGGTGTAATCTCTAAGCACGAAACCCGTGTTTCGGCCCTAGTTACGGCTGTTTTAACAACGAGCTCGAACTAAGAATGAATGATATTAAGATTTGACAGGTATCTCCTGAGACTCAGCGCCACCTCTCATGACTTGCGGATAATTCGTGGTTCTGCCTTTTTTAATGCAAACTTACGTAATGACTATGACATATTAGACACTAGCACCGCATCAAAAGGTGTTTAGTCGGTATTATCCATCCGTTTTGTATTTCACGTCAGTTACATTCGTATCCATACCCGAGTCTTCGTTCACGGAATTTAAAAGTACACCTCCTGGTCTTTTATCAGGCGGCAAGCTTTACTCTACGCCTATTCCTACGGTGGCCGGAAATCACTGTATTTTACTACATCCAACACAATTTGTAGTTCACCAATCCATCGCACTAATCGTCACACCGCATGTGACGGCTAAATACCGCCTTGTATCGGCGCAAACCGAACGGTTGGCCTGTCGGATCTGTATAGATAATTCAGACTATTGTCCGTCTGTGGGTGGCTGTGGTGTTATCACGGTGTTTCGGGATGCTTGGATTAACACTGGGACTTTGGTAGACTGGAATTTGTAGGCTGCGTATTGTAGGATGATATTTGAAAGAATTTCGATGGTGTTCAATGTAAGTTCTTTTTCTAGCTAAGCTAGCAAAAATGTTTAAAGTTATTTCAAGTACCTGTAGTAGTCATTAATTATCATAACTAGTTTTTTGAAAAACCCTATGGCCGTAGGGCTATCTAACCGCTGCCCTGGAATGTAAACGGGAACCAAAAGAACATTGCGGTATTAATCAGTAGAGAAATCAATTGACAGAAAAAAAAAACCGTATACGTACACTTTTAGGAACTTTCTGAACAGGATACCGCGGCCTGGAACGAAAAGGGCAACCGAAGTAACAGAGTGAATTTTCGTCAGCCTTTTATGTTCCACCTAAAGCAGGAGAAGTCTTATGTTTATTTTACAACCTCAATAAAAAAACCCGTACTACACACCAAGCTATGCTAAACCAGTTTATCTTGGTCTGACTTTACGGTATCTTTTCCCACAATTAACGATTAGCTAAAACTAGTTTTGTATAGCCGTGTGTACAATTTCCCTAAAAATCCAGCATCACCAATAAAATTCGCACCGGTTACAAAGACTGATCATATTATAACTGACGAGGCTTAAAGGTTCGGGCCTTTCAAAATGAGTCATCTAAATTCCGTAGAGGGGCAAGGTGTCAGTCTCCATACCTTCAATTTGAGTGCTCTTCTAAATTACAAAGGTCTTCTCATAAATTGTTCCAATATTCTACGACGCCAACGGCATGTTAAGCTTAAATAGGATGGCTGTTACACCGAAGTAAGCGTTAAGGGGGGTAAATGTATTTTTTTATGGGTTGTTTTGGTTTTGCTCACATAGAAGGAACTGAAACTCTTGCGCATTGATGGAATACAGAAAAACGAGATGATGGTTGCTAGTCAGACGACCTTTGTGAAACCTACAACCGCTAGAGAGATTGATTGCGAGAGAAACTGCAGGCAAAAGTTAATCTAATAATCAAAACTATAAATTTCAATATCGTTGAAGATCAAGGACGTAGCAACATCCACTTGTTTCTTTCACGTGATTACCATCACTAGCGAGATGACTCACGGTATGCTTTCATTCAAATCTTTCATTTATTTTCTTGCAGACGTTATCTCAACATGGAGTGTAGTTCGTGTCAATGAGTTTGTATCTTCTATAATGTATTGTGACTCAATATCTGCCACTGTGACTCAACCTATAAAAATGTGACTCAAAGCGATAAGTCTCCAATGTCAATTTGACGAAACGCTCTCCAGACGGCAGGCTTTTTGATCGCGAATAATTGCGAAGCATTTTCAGCATCATTACAGCCCAGTTTCACCGTTCTTTCTCTTCCATTCTTATACTCAAATCTTTACCGTATTGTCCACATCTATCTTTCACCTGAAGATATTCTTACCTTAGACAGTTTTGAATGACCTTGGTTTCCTTGTCCAATATTTTCTTCTGGCGTGGAAAATTATCAAATGAATTCTGACGCTCAGGGATAATGGAAAGGGCTGTCAGAATAGAGTGACATAAAAAAACAGCCTAGTTCTTTCCCGCCGCGGGCCGCGGTATCCTTTTAAAATAGTCCCGCAAATTGCCCACCAGTAATATCAGCCGAAATTGTAATTGTAATCTGCTATCGCCAAACAGAAAGACGGGACGTCAAATAGACAGAAAAGGTTTTATTGAACTCATACAGGCCAAATCAAATATTACTTCAAACATCTTAAACTGGAACGTTTATTCCACTTTTTTCACCTGGATGATATCACATGGGTGAACAAAGTGTAATAAGTCTCGGTGAATGAATGTAACCTTCTTGTGTATCGCAAACTCAATTTACTAAGTACTACTTTATTACGAGTATAGGAATAAACTGTTACGAGTGTATCTGCGTAACAGAGTAAACATACATTACACTTCGGTGTAACAGAGCGCCCTTCAGTCACGTAACATCGAACGCGTCGACGGATCGATGCCGAATGCCGAATGCCGAAGCGTGCGTATTTTTCATTAGCGCCTCTCGCCAATTAGATATACAGCCCAGCTATTGTGATAGAATAATAATTGCAATAATGCTGCGGGAAAGTGATTCGGATACCGATGAGAGGCATTCCTGTGAAATTAGTTTGATTTGTGATTGGTAGGGAATGTAACAGTTTGGATGATTGATCATTGTATTCACTAACAACTAAGTGACATCAGTCTTCTTGGTGTCTTTCTTCTTCTGTCTTTTTGTTTTTCCACAAATGCAATAGTTCAAACATTGCTCCGTATTGTGGTAAATAAAAATGCCGAAAAACACCGATCAACTGCGAGAATTACTCACATTTAAAAGATTTCGCACTTCTTTTTGTATTTTTTTTCCACGTGTTGAAAAAGAAATACAAAAAGATTTCGTGTACTTTCACATGCTGGAAACTAAAGTCTAACTAAAATCTTTCAAATATCTTGGTGCTACTATTTATACATAAAGTTGGGCAATCAAATATATATCTGAAATTTCTCTTTGAATCTTTACAATTATACTAAGATCACATTTATGCCTTTTTCCCAAAATAACTGACTTTTGCCCCCACTACTACTACAACTACAACCCTGTAAAATTTAATCTACGAAGAATGAGATAAATATAAGAAAAGAAAAAAATACACTAAGTTATTCACCGCAAACCACACTTTGAAACAAACCACTTAATAAAAGAGTATTTAAATAAAAACTAAAGCATCTTACATTTTACTTGATAATCCGTGGAATCAGAAACATGGAAAAATACCAGCTTTTAATAAAGCGGCAAGAATAATCTTCTGCGGCTTAGACAAGTGAGACAAAGGCACAAAGAGTTTATTTTAAAACATGGAAATAATCAATGAGGAGACGAGGTAGACATGCGGCTTTCAAGATGGAGTAATAATCTTTTGCCACAACAAAGATTTGAAATAATAATATGAAACTGGGTTTGTTTGTTTGCTGGTTTGTCATTAACGGCTAACCGCTTGGTCTAACTGTGGTATAATTTGTATTTGTGTGTGTGTGTTTGTAATGAGTAAATGCTAATATAATTGTCATATCCACCTGTGCGAAGTCAGGACGAGTCGCTAGTTGTAGATATGTAAATTATTGTAAACAGACCTTTCACAAAGCAGCTTTAATTAGTACAGTCGAGTTCAATAATATGTTGGCATTGTCAATGATTCAAAATATTGTGAGCGTTGATAAGCTCAATAAATTCTACAAATTTAATCTGCAGATAAAAAATATGTCCTCATGTGAAGGTTTAATATATAATTTGCATTAGGTAATAATATGTGCGAATGCTTTTCAGGTCTTTTGAAGTGAGTATTTCAATGCCATAGTATTTAGAAATATTAATGGTTTTTTTTAATGACATGTGCGTCAGTTATTTTCTTTTTAATAAAAAGGAAAACTAGCCAGTGATACCTAAATACTGTTGCAAACTCCTCGACGACCCAATTTTAAGATTGCTAGTAAAATCATCTCATATAAGATTGATTTTTAATTACATTTACTTGTTTAGATATTACTGTATTCATGTGAGCTTACATATTTGTAAATTTTACATTGTTCAGATAATTCTGATCTTAAAGTTGTTCATATAAAAATGACCCTTTGGCTGCATACATGTTATTAAGAAAAAGTAGTCACATATTAATGAATCTAAATTTTGATCACAATTTAATGATGCTTTAGTTGTCACAATATTCAGAAGTATTTTGATGTTCATATATTTTTGAAGTCTAGACGTACCAACATGTTAATGAACGCGACTGTACATAGGTCATGCGGGTATTTAAAATAAAAACTATGTAATAAAGAATATAAGTGTCATATGAATTTGTAATAGAAAAGTAATACGTGCAACAAAAAAAAAGCGGAATTTCATACGTAGTTATAATTCAAGAATGCCTCAGAATAAGTATGGCGATTACGATTAAGCATAGTTACGATAACAGGATAATTTTATGAAAGGCAATTAATTGCTTAAGACTTGTACTGATACAGAAATTAAACAAACTGTAATTTCTTATTATCATCAGAAAGATTACACCGGTCGACAAATAAAAAAAAAATTTTTGAGCATGGGTTTTACTTATTATATTCTGATTATACAAGCTTATTTACTTAAAAAAATGTGATAACAAATCAAAAATATTTGCTTTAAGAGTTTTTTTTTCAAAGCTTTCAGAGGCGAAAATTAAAGATAGAGTGTCTGTTGGCGCTCAAATAAAAAAAAACCCAATTGTGATATTTTCCTGAAATTGCTTAGCATTGAAGAGAAAGAAGCCAGGAACAGTTTTAAGGCATTAGTTCATGGTTTTATTGTAAACCCTAGAGCTAAAAGTTATGTCGAGCTGATCACTGACACGATTACGAATTTTTTCCATCATCAGAAGTAGAATGTCTCTAAAGACACACTAAAAATACATATGCTACATTCTCATTTGGATAAATTTAAAGATAACATGGAAGCTTGTACGGAAGAACGAAAGGAACGCTTCCATCAAGACAATTTGAGATTTAACAAGCATTTTAGACGTTACAAATGCCAGTACTGAAAGGGATATGATGGGAGACTATATTTGGGAGTTAATAAGAGAAACTTCTACTAAAAATAGCAGGAAAACTAAAACTGTATTTTTTAAATAATTTAACTTTATTTTAAAACTTATTTTGTAAAAAAAAAACATGAATGGATGTACGGTTTCCTTTGTAATAACTTATCTCTGTGTCAATTTTTAAGTATTTTCAATGATTTTAATTAACCCATTTTTTTCTCACAAAAGCAAATTCAGAACTTTTTTTTGTTCATATTCTTATTTCTAGATATACAAACAATAAAAATAACGTATGTAGAACCCATGCACAAAAATGCTGTTGACCTATGTTATAGAGTTTAATCCAATCAGCTTCAAGCATAACACAAATACACTCTACTTATTTTTGTATAAATTAGAAAACTACGAAAGAATATCAACACCGCAGCCAGACCAAAATATCCCCACAAATTCACAACAACACAAGTCACTCATCTAACAATAAAAAGAAGAAAACAAGAAAATCTGTACATTTACGTGGCAACACCAAATCTTCACATCTGGCAACACTATAGTGCGATGTGCACACAAAATGCACATTCCTTACAAATTGTATGAGAACAATAAATGAAAGTTACACATTATTACGGCGAGCCCGTAATAAATACATCTAAAACAAAGGGTTCCGTATATTTCAAACTACTCGCTTTTACAACTGCATTCAATCATTTCGAGTCCAATTTCGTCTCGGTGGAAATTGTAAGTGATAAGATGTAGCGGGTAATATCATCTGACATTGATTGTTGCCTTATCTGATGCAGGTACCTAGATTAGACTTGAGTATTTGAGCGCGGCGACCTAATCAAGAAATTCCGTAACGAAAATAAACCCAACACCCCACAACGTCTAACGTCGTCAGTTCGGTAGACTTCGGCACGGCAGTGTTTCTTTTTCTTGACGTTTCACTTGATTGACGTGGCTGACCACAGCATAAAAAAAAAGAAATTGCATAAGTTGATAAAAAATGCTAAGCAATAGCTTTACCGCGGCAGAGCTAGAGTGCCACACGTATTTTTATTTGGTGAAGAGATAAGGCAGTATCTAGTTCGTTATCGACAACTGATATTTCATAGTTATTTTCGAGTGGTACTTCATCTTTGTACTAACATCTTGAGTACAGAGAGCGATAAATATTGATCATCGATATTTGGAAAGAGTACTAGGCTAGGTTTTAGTTTTGTAGAGCATTATCTGTATGATGTATGAAGCGTTATCTGATTACAACGAGCGAGGAACTGACTGATATCATAAGGGTAAGGTTGTATTTGAAAGATTCAACGAACAAACAAGCTCTGCGAAGCCGAACTTGCCAATTATTTCTGTCCGAAGCTCGATGGCCAATATTTATTACACCTGCACTTATATTTCGTCTGAGGCAGTATGAAGTTTCAATAAAATAAGACGCTGACGTAATTGGACTTGTAGCTCTTTGTTGAATCTGTTCCAAATTTTCAATTTGTAGCTTTTTTATAAGGTCTTAATTTAAAAAATAAAACGTCATCTATGACTTATGATTTTTCCAATTACCTGTAACAGTTACTTTTGACGTTGATTTTTACTAATGAAATTAACTGATTGTCTTGCTTCACATTTAACAGCTGTACTAGCCGCGGTAGCTGTCACAAATCGCCACCGCTTATGCCTTAATCCACATCGCTAGACGCAAGCGTTCTCTGGCAGTCCCTGCGGACTCCTATCGCTGAGAACCGGGCGAGGCTTAATCTAACGAATGTAACCCTAACACAAGTTACTACAAATGGAATTCGATTCAGGATTTAACTAAGAGCTTCTATGATATTCGTTGTACGTTTGAAAGTAAACACTTTATTTCTTTGTTATTATTGTATTCGGGGTGCAATGTACCTAATGTATTTTGCTTAAACGGTTTCGTTTGTTTCAGATTTTTGATTTTATTTGTTTGAGAAAGTAATACTTTCCTTGACTCAAATATAAAAGTGCTAATAATAGTGTTAAAATCAAACCCAGCTCTTTTAATTGTCTGTGATGTTCTTTTAAGACATTCCTGTGACCTTTTTTTTTTTTTTTTACCTGGTAAAATCATCAAATGAGACCTCCCACCCTGGGCAGGGCGGGAGGTACTGTCAGACTTGTACTGACTAAAATCCACGGTGTCCTTCAATAGTCCTTTATGTTCCGGGGTCACGGTGATGGTATAAGACCCGCGACCCCGGCAGGCTTTAGCCCTCTGAGAGGGGGCCTCGCGAGTTGCCCTTTACTCGCCGCCCGCATGCCCGCGCCTACGGTGGCCGGAGATCGTCTTGCGACGTCCGACGCCGTGGGCGTCCACCACCGCGGGTGGGGCGGAGGGAGGACCTTGTCCTCTCTCTCACGCGGCCCGCCTCCTCCTTCGCGAGCATGACTGCTTCGCAGAAGGAGGCGACCGCTTCCCACTCCGTCTCGCCCCGCAGCATGGCCGCGACCAGTGCTGGGCGCGAGAGATCTCCGCCTATCGCCGCCGTGTGAGCACACGTCGGTGCTCCGCCCAAGCGGGGCAATCCTGCACCGTATGCTCGACTGTGTCCTCCGGGCAATCTACGCAGTGGTGACACCCAGCCGTTTCTTCCTTTCTCATAAGACACAGGTACCTCCCGAAACATCCGTGTCCGGTGAGGACCTGCGTCAAGCGGAAGCTTAGGGCGCCGTGACGTCTCTCCAGCCACTCCTCAAAGAGGGGTCTTATCGCCGCTATTGCGGCGTGCCCGGCCGTCGGTCGCGACAGTCGTGCCCTCCATACTTCCCTGAGATCGCGCCGGAGCTCTTCCCGCCGCGCCTCGACTTCTCGAGGCAGCGGGGTCACGCCCCGGCGCTGCGCCTCCACGCGCCATTCATAGACGCGCTGGAGGGCAGTCGCCTCCAGATCCCAGGGCAGCAATCCGGCGAGCAGGTTGGCCGATTCGCCGGCAATCGTGCGGTATCCCCGGATCATCCGGATAGCCATGACCCTCTGGCATGCGACCAATTTGATTGGTCGCGTCCGGATGCTTAGGGCCCACACTTGGGCCCCGTAGAGGGCCATGGACCGCACGACACCGGCGTACAGCCTACGGCAGGAGGCGTTTGGCCCTCTGAGGTTGGGCAGAAGTCGCCTGAGGGCGCCCGCTGCCCGATTCAGTTTCGGGGCCAAACACAGGAAGTGCTCCCGGAAGTTCCACCGGCTGTCGAGGACGAGTCCCAGGTACTTCATCGTCCTCAAGACGCCGATGCGAACCCCTCCCACCGTGATGCTGTGACCTTAGCAGGCGTTTGACTCCGTCACTGCGCTGACAGCTCATCCAATGCGTTTGAAACATGACGTGTTGCCGGTTCAGGCCGGTTTGGACGGCAAAGTATTCGTACTCGCTATCCGCATAGTGGCCCGAAATTTTTACCTATCTCTTCGGGTAACACTGCGTATTCGATGTTTACTTAGCTGGATAACATAATTATATTAAACCCACAATATCGTAGATGAGTGAACGTATAGTTTAAAGCCAATGAACAGGTAGCTAATGAGACTAATTGCTGAGCAAGGATAATGGACTCCAACCTCAGTTTATGATCATTGGGAGAAGATATTACCTACGTACAATAATGTAACATAGTACTATTAAGTATTAATTAATAATAATCTCGTTAGATACGGGTTTATGGCACTAACAGTATGTGCGTTGGATGATATCAAATTATTGATTGAGTCGATCCAAGAAAAGTTAAACTTTTGTCCTGAAGTATTTGATGCAATTTTTCACGCATTTTTTTTTTAAACTTTGCCTCTCTCTAAGAATTTATCGTGTACCGTATCAGAAATTAATCAGTCTACTACCCCGTCGTATCTCAGTAGTTCCATTCCATGTTCTAGTTCCATGTATCTACTAGGAAAAAAATACCAGTAGTTTATGAAACTAGAGAATTTAACTACTGGGTGACTGCCACAATCATGAAGTCAAAGGTAATCTGCTATAATATCTCAATCGAGACCAGTAATCATGAACTTACGTTCATTATAACTCCAGCTATGGTTATAATATACAACTTGTAACATTAAAAGCGCAAAACCTCTCGTGGGATAACTCAGCCCATGTTACTGAACAATGTTTGTTCTAAGAATTTTGGAAATTCGCAAAAAAAAAAAAAGGTTTTTCTTACAAAATGAGTAATATTGATCGAGTATGAAAAATAACTTCTTTTTTGCGCATTTCCAAAATTCTTAGTAGTTCAGTAACATGGGCTGAGTAACTAAACATGGCTGAGTAACATTAAAAGCACAAAACCTCTCGTGTTACCACACGAGAGGTTTTGTGCTTTTAATGTTACACGTTGTATAGAAGAAATTACAATTAATAAATCATTTTCAACTCCTCATACGCTAACAATATTCTAAAACGTAAAATAAAAATAAACCTCCATCATACCCATTAATGAGTAATTTGTGACGTCACCGACGTACCCCAGTTACAACGTCGACGTCGACGTCAGTGTTTGATTTGACGTTATCTGTGGTGATGAGGGTCGACCGACTACTGTCAATGTATTGTGTGTCCAGTGTAACATAGAGGGTAAGCAGAGCTCTAAGCTGTTATGGTACCGTTTATGAATATTGATGCTCGGTAGAATATTTTCATATTATTTTAAGGCATCGAAGCTTCGGACATCACTAAAATATGTTAAAAACATCATGAGAAGCTAGATGTAACAATGATTTTAAAAGAAAAACATAATGGAAACCTATATTTATCCCTGTACCCATTTTAAATCACAAAGGCTGTGTACTCGTAAGTCATTATTGTGAAATAAAGAAAAAAAAACCAAATCCTCAATGCCCAAAACCATCATACCTTTTGGCAGACGGGTAAAAAAAAAACTCTGTTCCTTCAATTGTTACCACTCTTGATAATTCGTTGTTGAAGCTGATCTCATATTGCGTATATTTTTACGGTTCCGTAGTCGACAAGGAACCCTTATAGTTTCGCCATGTCCGTCCGTCCGTCCGTCCGTCTGTCCGCAGTTTAGCTCAGAGACGCCAAGTACTAGTATATTTCCTATTTACCTTGAACAAGCACTGTGATCAATTCTCGGTCAGTGTGCGAGATGAGAATTCTTTTCATTGACTGACCTAAACACCACCTAGTTTTTTAAAACTTTCGTGAGAATAGGCCTTTTGAAGTTTAGTGGGATAACAGTAAGCTGAGATTCACCATGGATGATGATGAGATGGACCATGCCCGGGTCGACGGCGCGTCGTGTTCCACACGCGCCTCAAAGAGCTGTCAGCAAAATGATTTTACAACGCTCAAAATAAAAAAAACTGAGATTTAAGACACAAACTGAAATCTTCTATAGGCGATCAAGTCTTACCTACCTATCTAGTCAATTTTTTTTTAAGAAACTGCTTACATTTTAACTAAATTATGTAAACATTCACCCCTTCAGTCTCGCAAGGGGCCGAGTCTCGTAAAATGGCCTTTTGGGATCATTCACGGGATAAAAGTTAGCGTTCAAAGTTTGATAGAAAGTTAGCTCAGTGCCTCAGTTGGCTGAAATGCCTAGGTCTTTCAGGAATACATTTTTATTTTAGTAGTTTTGTGAATATTTTAGATGGAACTTTGATATTGATTACTTTTACTAATAATTTTGTTCATGGAAGATTGGGTGGGAGTTTTAAAGAGCCTACTGTTGCGAATGGGTTTTTAAATGATTTCGAATAAATCCCATCCCATCACATTTCCTTTAATTTTAATAATCGACGTTCAAAAGTGCCTCTTTGATGTCCTAATTGAAATAAATGATTTGACTTTGTTTTTGACAAGTTCCCTGTTAGCTAGTGTAACTTAAAGTACTTAAAAAACTCCATCTGTGAAATCATCACTTTTACCAATTGGAAATCTTGTTTTTTATTATAGCTATGTTCGCGTTTGACCACGCTTGATGGTAAGCAAATATGAGGTCGACGGTAAAGCACGCTTGCCTAGAAGTGACCTGTTCACTCTTGACTCGAAGACCCCAAGGTTATAGCGATAGTTATATGTTGAGCGAAGGTGAGTGACAAAACGATCTAATTTAGTCGTAAACGAAAGACCAGAAACTTACAATAGAATCAATCTTTCCATTGTAGTCGATTCGCCTATTCTTCCGACGAAAGTAGTAAGTCTAGTTTCCATAGTATCACGCAGCGACCTACGATACCTCTTACATTAAACATCACACAATCACTAACGCGTAACAAACAACATAGTCTAATACAGTTTAAAGTTGTATCCGCAAGCGAACATAACTCGGCTGTTGTATGCTATCGAAAATAATTTAATACTGTTAAATTCGGAGCGTGCTGCCTTCCAAAAACCACAAGCCTTACCATTTGCTTGTGATATTGGTAGTTTGTGTTTACGCGTCTTGTCTCTGTTATGTAGTCAGGAATTCCATGGTTTCTGAGTATGTGTTTTGGCATGTAAGGGATGAAATATTAAAGTACTGAATTTCAAGAGATTATTAACAGTAACCTCATTGAATTTTATTTGTCAAGAGTTACCAATGTAAAATCTAAATGAATATTGAAATGTACTTGCAACATTGTAAGATTTTATTAACAATTTATAAGATTTTATTTTGTATTTTCGGTTAATTTAGTAAAACTGTTACCTTTAAACACTGTAAGTTACATAAATAGTTTCTTCGTGCAAACTTTTTAACTTTTAGAACTCTGAATAATTTCCTCAGAAAAGCAAGCATATATGTACAACAAATTCACTGACGCTTTTGTGTGATTATTCTTACGGGTGTCATTGTTGGAAACATTAAATAGTCGATTGCTTTTTAAATGATTCTGTTATCTGTGCCATTCTATTGCAATAGTTTTGTATACTATCTGTGGAGCCCCCTCGAATAAACTAGGAATCTGAGCAAACACATTTTTATAATTAAAATTGCTCCTACACGAAGAAAACGCCAGAAACCAATCATCAAGTCATAATATAGTATTTAAGTACTATACAATACCATGAACAAGAAATCACTAGATAAATAATATTTATACTATTGAATTTTCAACATACATGCGTCGCTGGCAGCTTTTTATAAAACGGTAAAGTCTATTCTACCACTAAAAACTCACTAATTTCTCGTTTCAATTAACATCTGCACTCCTAGTACTCTGAACATCGTCAGGCGCAAGTTAGCCAAACAACTTAGCACGAACTTAGGTAGCATTTGTAAGACGGACCCGGCAGAGTAGCCAGTCATCGCCAACTGAGCGTGTGTTGCTAATTGTAGCATTGTTTTTGTTTTAAACATGTCTGGCATTAGGATAGTCCAATGTTTAGTTATTTCAAAGTTTATTTGTGGGAAATGATTAGGCTTATCAACTCGAGAAATGAAATATCATAAAAGTAAGCAGGATATGCACAGGTTTCAAAAGTTTCAAAGAATATTCAAGTCTTTTTTAAATAATTTTATAGTCTAATTTTGCTGTAAAGCTGTGACATTATTTTGCGAAACTGTGTTGTGATACGTTTTTAGACCTATGCATACTTATACGTGTAAAGTTTCATTAAAACCGGTTAAGTCATTTCTGAAAACAGGAACATAAAAGTTATAAAAGTTATAAAATGCCGTAAGGCGTTTACTCCGTAAATATTCCAACCAACATTCATATAGGTACTGGTATTTTAAGATTACAAGCTATTGCTTTTTTAAATAAAATAAGAAACAATATTTATATAATGATTGAAATGCCTCACTAGAGCAGGGATCAAAGAAACTCGTTATAGAGAAAAATAATGTTATTAGAATCTTAGGAGACAGAAACAAAAGATTTGCGAAAATATGTCATTATCATCACCATTCTCTTGCAATATCGCAATTGTAAAACTAAGCCTTTTTTACATAGAACAATTATCAAATGAGTCCTCCTACCCAGGCAGTTTCACGGTGTTCCTTCAATAGCCCTTTA
Source organism: Agrotis ipsilon (assembly GCA_028554685.1). Lineage (NCBI taxonomy): Eukaryota > Metazoa > Arthropoda > Insecta > Lepidoptera > Noctuidae > Agrotis > Agrotis ipsilon. Next base: position 1,479,895 of record CM052965.1, read on the forward strand.
CATTCCAGGGTCACTGTTCCCTGATGAGACAGTCCCGAGAATTCGACAGCTCAGTCTTCAGTCAGGACTGAAGTTGAGAGCTGAGTCATCGTTTTATGCATGAAGAAGATTATTGGTCTTAAATAATTGTATTTACTAAAACAATTGTATCGCTTAAAATTAACGAATTCCATAAAGTTTTATCCAAAGAAGAATACTTCAATCTTCTCAAATACGAAGATTACAAAATTGAAAATAGCATTGTTCGAAACGTAATGGTGAAACAATACTAATATCTAAAACTTCCCAAACAATAGAATTCCCATTCAAATTAAACTCTAAAGTCGTTTATCCATAGAGCTAATTTATCATAATATGAAACTTATACAATTCTATTGTGCCCTGACTTAGTGCTTAAGCTTTGACGTCGGCAATTCATTGTCATAAAGTAGAGGCGTTTCGTCTTTCTGCCAACGTAATCCCTACTTACCCACATTATATCTAGAGTGAGACTCGTTTGCTTTAGTTAAACATTAATAATTCAGCTGCGGTCGGTCCGCGACAAACACCACCCTTGCATATTCATAGGAGAGGCGAAATATATTTTTTGTCGCTCCCACAGTCGGCTAATTACAAAAGTCTTCATCGTTTTCGACTTTTTTCCGATTCCCATCTGCCTTTGATTGGGTATCGGGACAGGAGAATATGAATCGACGATTTAATTAAGGCGCCTCCTATTCGAAGTTTGTTATGAATGAGATCGTTAGCGACTAGCTTCAGATTGATTACAAAAGTTGACAAAGATTTTATTCATATATTCATTCGTTGGACGCTACTTATTGTTTCTATTCCTTCTTTTATATTCTCTCTTTAATAAGTTTGGAAGTGGCGGACGTTGTGGAATGCTCCCGAGGGGACGAATGATTAATTGAAATGAAACGTTTTTACTTCTACCAAAGATGAATTAGAGAAATAAGGCAAAAGTAACAGATTACTTCACTGATTGTGCTTGATGGCCATCCTATGGATTCTTTTTGCTTTTAGTGTTTTCTTGCTTGTTTCCTGATTCCATTTCCCATTAATAGTATTACGGCTTTCTTGACCCTAACCACATAAATATGAGATAAGGATTACAATCATACTTTGACAATCGTATCCATAATCCATATCCAAAACCAAATAGAAAGTCAAAAATGTCAGAAACCATTAAACTGCATAACTTTCTGTATGGGGCCGACCTCATGATCGGGAAAAATAATCACACTGTTCTATATTATAAAGCTTCGATACTTTACTCGACCAAAATGTTTTGGAATAGCTGATTTTATTTATTCGCAATCACGAGTTTGTTCCTTGGGGAGAAGACGCTCAGTTTAATTTTCTATAGCTTTCCAAAATAAGTAGTACAAACAATGACAAAGCATTTCTTTGGTTCAACTAATACAATTAGTTGTTCAACAACACTTTCATACATAATTGGTCGGAAGCACTCGTTCGGCGAATCGATGGAAACTTTCTTTTGTTTGAACTTGTGTTGTACTTCAACGTTCTGGCTGCACGTTTTAACTTTGTAAGAGTATTGAGTAGTTTGTTTTGGTGGGTAGTTAGGTAATTATGTTCTAAAGTGGTGGTTTATTACTTAGACAGGATACTTACAAAGCACGAATATGAACCTAATTTGATTTATTTGCCGTAAGGCTGGTAAGGCTAAAATTCGCATCGCATCGCAAATATTTGCGAATTCGCATCGCAAAAACTTGCGATCTGATTTGCATTGTGCATTTTTGCAATGTGATGTCATATTTGGTGACATCATTTCAGTACGCCCTGAGATAGTCTTGTGGTGTATGGTCACCTGAACCTTAAGATACACCGCACGAATTATAAATAAATATCGCAACGCATCGCAGTTTTGTGTGGGAGCCCTAAAAGGTACAGGAGGTGTAAGCGACGCTTTGTTTGAAAATGAGTTAAGAATGCCATCTACTTAAGGGCGTGTATCCATACAGTTGGCAAGATCGCAAATAGCTGTTAAATATTTACAAGTTGTATTAATTTGGTAATTTTACTGTATGGAAATAAGAAATATGGCTTTGTAGTGCGTACTAAAAGTAGATTATGGAAATAAAAAAACCAAGTTGGCAAAATATAAAAGTGATTTAATTTATCTTTCGCTAGGTGAACACGACTAAAATTTTTGGCACGTCTATATGAGGAAATAATAAGTGATAACTATTTTGAGTTTCACCAACAATGATACAAGTGATACATGTGTGTCCAACACATGTATCACTTGTATCTAGTTGGTGAAAAGCCTGTTTCCCGAACATTTTAAGTTAAGAAAAGGGCAGGCGGATAATGAAGTAAATAATATACTCAATTGTTTGCTTATAAGACTTAATATTATTAGTAGACAACATAAAATTACTCCCAATTTTAAAAGAAAATAATCGTTTCACAAAATAAGCACTAAAATTTTCAAGAAACACCAAATTCAGCATAATATTTCCCGAAATTTCATCCTCACCAATTCATAGCTTTCGTTCTGTGGAAAATACAATGATTTCAGCTGAAATCCACACTACGCGGGATGTGTTAAATTCCATAATAGAATTCCCAGGCGTGGAAATTTTAATTATGTCCGAAAATGCAAGTTACGTAAACGCCTAGTCAGCCGCTGCGAGTTGGTGAGCAGACGAACGGCGACGGGAAATGAGCTTGTATGTATACCTATATGATGTGTGGGCATTGGGATGATAGTGTACGTAGAGTGGGATGAGTTAATTTATCTTACTGTAAGTTTCATCCCTGACTACTTTGTGTAAAACCAGCCGAGACAAAGTCAGAGGTGACAGTCTCTTTTTTGTTTTGCTATAGGCATACGAAAACTATGCAGGCGTCTGGGTGATCCTTACTTTTCAAGAAAGAACCAGTTTGAGTAGACCAGTCCAGTCGGTGTCCAGTTAGTGCAAGCTTAATATGTCGGAGCTCAACGACACGACGAGCAAACTAAGATATGTCTGACATTATTCAATTATTCAAAATTTTAAATTCGTTGACTGATTCACCATCGTTACTTGGAAAAATTTCACTAAAAGCACACGCTCGACTACCCATACGCCCCTCACGTACGAAACCACTGTTTGTACCTCCTCGACTAAATAAAGTATACACTCGTAACTCATTTATATACCGTTCCACTAACAATTATAATAGAGAATTTACAGACATAGATATTTTTAACATTTCTCTTAATAGCCTAAAATTTAAGCTAGAAAGTAGATATATATCCTATACTTAACTTTAGCATTTATTACTTTAAAAACAGGCAATTTAATCCAGCAAACTCATAGTTCTGATACAAAAATTATTAATATCGAATGTATTGTAACGCGTCTTTCTTTATCAGGAGTTGGTTCTTTTTAATTTTTAACATTTTATAACATTGTCGGCACTATAGGTCTATTGTAAGGAACAAATTATTTACAGAATCACATTGTTTGTACATGACTGTTTGATGCCAAAATAAATAAAATAAAATAAAATAAGAAAAAGACATTTACATTTCATATTGTTGGTCTAAAGTCGATAAAATTGGTATTGGGTTTTCCATCAGGAATTTCTGTTTGGCGCTGTCTGGGTGCATCTCTACCCCATCATGGGTCACTAGCATGGTTCCCCATGCGGTTCTGAGACTGTTTTCGTGTTTGAAGGTTAAGGGTAGACCTTGACTCCTACCCATGCCCATATTATTGGTTATTAATGCTTTACTCTTGACTGAAAAACCAGAATAAAAAGACTTCCGACGATTTAAAACTTTATTAATAGAACTCCGTAATTATTGTTTATTTTGGCAAAGGCAGTATTTCCGTCATACTTTCAGCATACCTTTCTCCATTTCCACAGTAACAGAAATAAAACAAAGTTAAAACATATATTATGGAATTATCTACAAAACTCGACGGTGTTATGCCGCGTTGGCATGCCAGTAATTGAATGAAATGGCACTAGCCACGCTGTTTGGCAATTAAAAACTGGCATCCTGCCGCTGACGTGCAACGTGCATTTGAAAGGGTGACAAATTATGTTTTTTAGATTATTTTGGCTAACTGGGGAGTTGCGAGGTTGTCAATTGCTTTGTTTGAAAAGTTTGCAGTTTTCAAATTTTGTGAATTCACTATTTTCAAAGTAGAAACTGGAAACATTTAGGTGCTGTAATAATTTTAATTGCTAGAGTAGGAGTTTTGCATTTGAATAGAGTAGTGGAAATCCCGTAATAACTGTCCTGACTAACGAGGTCATGGATTTGAAACAAGGCAAGCACTTTTTGTGCAAAATTATTTAATCTACACTACACGCGTAGCTTCATAATTTCTATGTCTATTCCACTACGAACTGACAACGTTATTTCAATGCGATTCGATAGTATTCTCACGCAAATGTTACACAACTCGTAGACGAATGAATAGCAGTTCCTTGCATCAATAAAATTCATCATCATATCTGCCTATAGATTTCCAATAGGACCAGTTGGTAGCGGATCCTGTGAATTGCGCCAGATCGTCTGTCCACCTCGCGCTAGCCGGTGTGTGGTCTCCATTATAGAACCTTACGGCTCCATCGGCCATCTGTTCTGCGTGCTATAGCCTGCCCACTGTCACTTCAACTTGGTGATTCGCTGGGCTCTGTTGGGAACTTTGGTTCGTCTACGAATCTCCTCATTTCTGACTCGACCACGCAGATAGACTCCGAGCATAACCCTCTCTATAGCTCGTTGGGCTAAATTGGTACGACAGAAATCATTGTATATTCTTTCATTTTATCTATTAAGTTCTATAGTTTGCTGCGCAAACTGCTCTCTACTATGTTAAAGAAGATATGAGAACATCTGAATGCCTTATAAGTAATACATTGGAGGCAACTGACATTCATCAAGCAGTAGATTACAAGAGAGGATCAGAGCAGTGGGAAAATGAAGTGTATGTATGCTATCTGAAAATATTATGAACAAAAAGAGAAGATTGTTTTAATAAAAAAGATGCTGCTATTTCATTTTAATTTTAATAACGTATCAAAGAAGCCAGTCTTTCAATTTCGCGAGTTAATTTTCGCTTCCACCGTGAGCTTACACGGGACAAGGGAATCAGTGTCACCTGTCGCCTTTATTACAACATTACTGCATTAAGAATGAAAAATGAATGCCTTCATCATATCCCACAGCTGTTACCTTGATACGGGCGGAATTGGATTAGAATTTAATTGTCTTTGTAGGCTTTATTTTAAAGGGGATTTGATACTGAGATTAAATGATTTTGGTTGATTTTAAGAGTGATTCAAAGCTTGAATTCGTAAGAAGAAAAGTCAATTTGGATAAAATATGATATGATTTGCAATGAATATAATTATTTTACTACCTATTTTAGTCCTGTGCACTAAAAGGGGATTCTTCGTATCGCTATCAGCCGGGCCTTTTTTCACGCAACGTATTATGTTTGTCGATTTGCGATAGAAAATTTCAATGACAGTATATGTACCCGACCTAGGAATCGAGCTCAAAGCAACAGTATCTTCAGTCAATAAGGCCGAGGATTTTATAATAAATACTGTTTTAATAAAATCCAATCTAAAAACAGTTAGTATGGAAATAACAAAATGAGGTAAACTCATTTACACTTTTATCCAAAATTTATTCATTACTTCACTATGTAAACAGTTGCCAACTGAATCATCATCATCATTTCAGCCGTAAGACGTCCACTGCTGAACATAGGCCTCCCCTTTAGACTTCCAGTAGGACCGATTGTAAGCAGCCTGCATCCAGCGTGATCCTGTGGTCTTCATAAGATCGTCTGCCCACCTAGAGGGTGGACGTCCTACGCTGTGCTTGCCGGTGCGTGATCTCCATTCGAGATCTTTACGGCCCCATCGGCCATCAGTTCTACGTGCTATATGGCTTGCCCACTGCCATTTCAACTTGCTAATTGGTTGGACTATGTCGGTAATTTGCTTTGTCTACGAATCTCCTCATTTCTGAGTCGATCGCGCGAACTGAATCAATTTTTCTTAATGTCCACACGAAAATAACCTACAGTCCTACAAAATATCATCCCCAGCACGATGCACTAAACTCTTACACGTATTATGTCACCTGCTAAACCTATTAGTTCACCCGTTTAAGATTTATTACAGCTAAGCTCTCAGTGCGTCGCTTTAAACCTCAAGTTGGTGGCTGAAATCGCTTCGATCAATCAAAATTATATTACCAATAAATCTACGGCGGCTCACGGTTCGTGAGCAAGAGCCTTTATGTATGGCGATGTTGTGGTGTCGTATCGTTTTAGGTTTCAAAGTCAAAGATATATTTTTTTCAACGACAGCAAATCGTAGAATAATGTATTGTAATTACTCATACTATTATATTTTAATAGTGTTGCATAGGTACAGAAAGAATTCTACAGGTTTAATATGATGTCTGAAATTTATGGAGATCTGCCATTCTTCTTTATTTAAAAATTGGGGAAAAGTTTCCTGGATCTTTTTGCATGGTATAGGAGTTTTTTTTTGTTAAACTTAATAGCTAGGTATTTGGTTAGAATTGAATCTCTGGAAACATTCAGAGACTTCTTCGCACATGTCGTGTCGTCCCCACGTCGTCTATTCAAAACAGGCCCCAAACTTTTGCCATACACTGATTGCTTCATAATAATTTATAGTCCGTAATCTGCGAGCCATCGAGCGTGGTATATTACTCATCGGAAGCCGGTAAACTCGATTACGGCTGATGTGTTCCGATTCCGCGTTTTAATTTGGATTAATATTTTTCATTTAAAACGAATTTTGGGACTTTAAAATTAAATGCGATGGTTTGTTTCGGGATTTTCTTTTTAAGTTATATTTTTGGGTTGGTGAAATTCAACGCTTCATTGAATGCTTGCTTCATTAATTATTTCATGCATTTTGATAATATAACCATGCATGAAGCTACAAGTTATTCAAATATTTGTTTGGAAAGTCCTTACTGAGCCAGAGAAATCGGTCTTGTACAACCCACGTAGGTACTTTAGTAAACTAAGAACGAACGATCTAATTCCCAATGCACATCGGGCATAAAAACAAAAAAAATATAATAATGCAAAGAATTTAAACGTATTAAGTTTCTTGGCTGCTTTTCAACCGTCACTCCAGTCCCCTGGCAGCTTCAGATCCACGCATTTATCCCAGTCTGACGACTCCGAACTATTTAAATTCAAATAAAGTTTCATTGTGAATTGTCACGGCTCACAATTGTGTTCAAGTTTGCCGTCATTCTTTTAATATGTATAAGTTGGAAAAGTTAAAACGATCTAGCTCTTGGATATTGTCAGGTCATCGTTTATGTGGAAATTTTATAGTTTATCTGCTTATTTATTGTATCCTCATCTTAATTTTTATCTGTTTCTAAAATTAAGGCATCTATAATATAATGATTTTTCTAATAATCAATAAGATCTTTCAGTCTCATTTGTTTAATAATGTAAATACAATGTGATGATAACACTAAGTGTCAATTAATTTGTAAATTCATGTAAATATCTGAGTTAGAATTAACTTATGTCTGAAACTTCGTTGAACCACTTAACGCCATGAGCACAGTTGCATTAAGCGAAAAGCATTTAGTTCCAAGTGAAAATACAGAGTCAATTTGCATGGCTGTCGGTACAACTGCGCAGGTACACAAGTCAACGAGGAAAACGCATACAAAAGCGCACTTGTAATAAAGAAGTATAAAACCAATTTACCCCTGTTTCATGTTCGTGACAAAACATTTAAATCACTACTTGCTACCAAAAAATACGGTTTAATTTTCACAGTTTCTCAATGAATGTAATAATTAGTGAAATTGCCGCTTGCGAGGTACACAGCACCGGATAATTAGTTCAAAGCACTGAAGTGTGCGCCGTGCCTAGGTGAGATGCCACTCGGCGTTCAGGTTTTTCATCCCCCCCTTTTTACCCCTATTTCACCCTTCTCTGCGGCAACAACCATTACAATGTAAAATTCTAATTCACTCGTTAAGTCCTCTGGCCTTTTCTGGGCACTTTTGCAGAATATAAAGCAGGTTAAATGGATTTGTATCTGTATAGGTAGGTCGGAAATTATGGTAATGTGCGCCCCCTTGTTAGTGAATATGGATGGTCGCCTGTATTTTATATTATTCTATATTTTATGTATTTTTCCTTTCTTGTTATTTTATGTTAATTTGTTTCGTAATGAATTAATGCTGTTCTTTGCTTGTAAATCATTATGTGGGGCACTACATCTGCATATAAATAAGAAAGTTTTTTTTATAAAAATGTAGTGGCGTGTTCGCAATGTAATTATGAATAATATTTAAACAATTTAACCACAAGGATGTAATTAGCTTTGGAGTTGAACACGTGCTTGACGGTTAATGAAATGTTATCAATAAATCAACTGAGGTTGTTAAAATTCGGTGTAGTAGGATATAGGCTTCTTCAAAGCTACCGCATAAGACCTACTTCTTCTACATGCAGTCTGATCCAGTTTTTAGCTATATAGTTGGATTGCGTCTCACAACTATCAGCACGTGATCACTCTACAACTACTTTGCTACCATCATCCTTTTCACAACAACTAGGCGGAGTTCAACACCAAGATACATCAGCAAAGTTTTGTTGCACTCTTGAACGTTTGTCAACTTACGATAAGTTTTATTAACTTTGCGTAAAGCAGCAAGCTTTATCAGTAACCACCATATCTCGGGATCACAGGACTAACGAGCTACCGTGGCCCCCGGAACGAAAAGGGCTATTGGAGGACGCCCATGGATTTTAGTCAGTACGAGTCTGACAGTCCCTCTCGCCCTACCCTCTGTGTGGGAGAACTTATTCGATAATTTTACCACGTCATCATCATCTGCCTAGCAATTTACCGACTATATTAGGTTCGGCTTCCAGTCGAACCAGATGCAGCTGGAATCAGTACTGAATACTGAATTAGAACTGTCTATCGGACCTACACCACCCCGTATCTGTATGTACCGATGATTGAACGTATCTGTATCGATGATTTTACCACGTAAAAAAAGCTCCAAAACTCTCACCTGAAATACCAACCTCCTCAACCTACATAATCATCAGCTCAAACAACCAAAGGTTCTGTACTCACTTCAAACCAAGCTCTAGCTTATAAGTGCACTGTTGGGCAAAATTTCTTGTAAATATACACACCTACCCTTGTGATACGCCTTAATTTGACGAATTTTACTTGCTTTTCTTTGCGCTTTTACTAAATCGCAATTCGATTTTCAGCTATTTTTTCTTGCAAAGAAGTACATATTTTAACAAAACTACGACTATTTCAAAGAAGAGTCATTCTGAAAGACGAACGCGCTTAGACGTTCTTTTCCATTTTAAATACGTGTGACAACTGACACCATACTTAACGATGGTCTTTGTGGAATACCTCTCAATCGATGTATTCTACGAAGGGTTCCTGACACCTGCGAAAAATTTTGGCAGAAGCTTTATGTCGAACTAGCTGTTGCCAGCGGCTTTACCCGCTACAACTCCAAAATTATCCCACGGGAACATAAAACCGGGATAAAAACTATCCTATGTGTTAATTCAGGTTATAAACTATCTGTGTATCAATTACAATTACAATTACAGCCAAATCCGTTCAGTAGTTTTTGCGTGAAAGAGTAACAAACATCCATCCACACATACAGTAGGATAGATAAGGTGCAAGTAGCTCAGGTGCCATTGTCAGCGGGTGCCCTTCGTGGAATACCTCAAACATATATCACTCCAAAATTCCATCAATATCAGCATACGACTTCATCAACACAATGAACCGAAGATTCTCTCTTCATTTCAAACCAACGGTGTTTAAATCAAACTCATTTATAATCCGCACTACACAGCGTATTGTTATTTCGCTATATGTGCCCGTCGGTGCGTCGGCTCACGTCGCCCTGTCACTTGTGTTAATTAAACGTGCTATCTGCTGGTATAGGGTTCTATGGATGGGGTACTGGACTTGAGTAGGTTTTGAACTGACATTAGGCATAGTTCTTGCTTGTGTTTTTGTCATTATCAGCGAGTAGTTTGGATATCTTCTTCTAATGCTTCTCAAATTGCAATCGGTCATAAATTTTAAATATTACCTCTTGGTCGTTGAAAAGTGCAACAGCGCTTGTGACTTTATTCCTATCGGCAATGATCTCCAACAAATTAATGGCTCTGTATTTGTCAAATATTTTGATATATTTTGAATTTATTCTAGGCAACTTATTACATAACTAACAGACGTTTTAAAAGAATCGACCTTTTTGAAACAATTTTAATGAGGTCTTCTCTCCTACCAGTGGTATTTTACTTGTTTATTAGATAAATTATCACTTAGGCTCTACTCACATTTCAAACACAGCACAGTTAGTCAGTGTTATGCTTCCTGAGAGTGTCTGCTCTAACTTATCTTCTTAGATAATGTATTCTTCTAATCTGATTACAAACCCTTTAAGCAAGCACGTTTTTTTTTTATAATCCGCTTTTAAATAACTTTTTGAAATCTGCAAGTATCTAGGATACAACTTGATCGCACTTCATTTCAAAAGTTAATTCTACTGACAAGAAATTTCAACTTTTTTCCTAATATTTCTCGTACGTTATACCGTTTCCAGTCGCTCAAGTTCCTCGTTGTCGCATTTACCGTTCCTATATGCGTATACATACACACGTCCGGACAATGCTCGGCTGTATTTATGTACAGTTTTTCCGTAATTGGTTTTCGATTTAAAGGCAGAGGGTGGCTATATAAGGCCTTACACAGAATTATGTTTTTACAGGTGTCCGGGAGTGAACCCACGGTTTAAATTGGGGATTTTGTAATGGGAGTTTGTTTGCTGGGATGTTTGTTTGTGTGTCTGTTTACCTATTTGAGACAGTGTTATATTGTGCGTGTCTGTATTTGGGTGGTATTAATGTTGTTTTTGTTTAATTTAGATTTTTGATTTCCTTTCGAAATATATGGATACTAAATTATAAAAAGTTATTTTAAGTTTGGACATAGGAAGTTATTTCTGAAACTACTTGTTAAATTTTAAACTTTTAACCGTCTGTAATATTACCTCTTATTACAAAGATGGAAAGAACGAAAAAAATACGAGTCTATTATTATTATTATTATTTAGTACTAAGCACAAGCAGTTGGACAACTGCTTACCAATAGTCTCCTCAAATCATTCTGGTTTTTTTTGAGCTTGTAGATAGTCCTTCCTATTTCTTAATGGTTATTAAGTAAATCGTGTCATGAATTTAATAAAGATGTTTTAAGGAAAGGTCTCAAGAAAACATTTTAGTAAACATTCAATTGCAAGAGCATAATAAAACTTTTTGGTCCTCACAAAAGCAACTCGAAAACCCCAACCCATTCGTAAGGTATAACTCAAACACACAATCACCATATTTCCCGAACTTCTAACTCCAACCCTTTCTCACCAACATTACACTTTTCCATTCCAAAAAACTCGGTGGCGCGCAAACTATTTCTTACACTTTCAAAAACCAAAAAAGTTTTCGACTAAAATTTGTTACCATCCTTGCAATTCCAAGTCAAACGCTATTAAAACTTTTAATGACTTGAAGCATTCTTTCGGTTCTCTGTTCGAAGTGGTATTAATTAAAAAAGAGAGGCTGGATCAAGCACCCGTTGGTTTGAAGTTCGGCCAGCTGTGATCCACGATCCAAATGGACGTACAACTTTAGCAGCAAGATGGTTGCCAAAAACAAAGTTTCTCGTATAAAGTTTCGGTAAAAATGTTGTGTTTTAAATCGAGTGTTTTATTGACTGGCTCTGGTCTAGTTATACCTGTTTGGAAGGGAAATATAATTTGTATTTAAATATTTTGCTCCAGTTATTGCTGGCTTATTAAGGTGCATTAAATTAGTATTTGAAAATTGATTAATCTTAATATTACTCTCCACGAAATCACAGATTATTCAAAAATTACCTCATTTCAGTAAGATAATAAATCGCATATTGCTTTACTAATAAGTTAATAAGTAGCAATATTGTTAACCTTGCATTGAAATAAAATCAGTATCGTTATGTTACAATAATACTTCACAAACAAAAAATTTAGTGCACCATATCAGATATCTTTAGGAATCTTTCGACATTGAAAATGTTAGCAAGAAATCTTGATCTAAGCGCACAAAACTGCAAGGAAGACGAAAAATCGTAATCACAATTTGATTCTACCATTATGGCGGTTGCTTGCCATTCTCCAATTTCTACAGATTCACTGAACAAGAAAATTCCTAAGTCACGACAAAACGTTCACAGATAATTTAAAAACGAATCATATTCGAAAATGGAACGCTGCCAGCTATCTGTATGATCTGTAACGCACGAACGCTTTTACAAGCTCATCGCTGCTAGACAAGCTACGTGACCGTGTGTAGTCAGTCGTTCTTACTTCACTCGCGAACGAATGAATCGGGTCTCGTTCAGTCATATTGAATGCATTGAATCTAGGCACTTTGGCTATGCTGCTATTAAGTAGTGGAAAGATAAAAATTGAAGGTTCCAGATCTTTATTTTTGTATTGAGTTGTTCGTTTTCTTTCATGAGCGAGCGAGTTGTATTTGAATGAATCTCGTATCATTATACACTCATCGTTAGTTGGAAGAGATCAATTGGAATTGGTTCTCTTCAATTCTGTATTCGTGGATAGAATTGAGACCTCAAATGAATCTTTAGTCAGAATGAACGTCAAATCCATTATTGCTTTTTGGTTAGCAGACTTCCTCTATGCTCTAATATTGGTATCGATGCCAACAAGACAGTCACTTCCCTTTTTTTAAATATGGATTGCAAATCCGAATCTTTGCTAACATAGACGACGAGAGTACGAACTTGAACTCCGACGCATCGATGGATTACAGTAAAAACTGTTATCAACCAATGCGTAGGAAGCTTACCTCTACCAGTGGGCACCTCCATCACTCAGCCTTCACTACTCTGAGGTCTCGCTGGCTAGAGTGGATCCCATTCACCCGTTAAGCTACGTGGCTAAGATATTATGTGGCTTGGCCCTTATATGGACATTATATTTCAAGCATGGTTAGTCCATCTTTCGATTACCTTAATTACAAACTAGTATGTAAATTAAAGCCTCTTTGATTACTGTTTCGATGAATACTAAGAAACTCACTATGATTGGTTTTATGAGTAATACAGTCAGAAGTATTGCGAAGTATATTTTGTTAGTCCGAAGTAAGACATTCTGTGTTTTTGGTCACGGAGTACGATTTCCAGAGTGGAATTAGAAAGGTGGTTTCAGATGTAGCATGGTGTACATGTTCTTAAGTATTTGTTTCCATCGTGCTACTTTTCATTCAGTGTAATAACGTGTCCTTTCTTTCTTTGGTGCGCTTATAGTGCTTTGAAACGACATTCATGATTAAGTCTCATGTAATGGTCGCGGGACTTATTTCATATCCGTCACCCCGGAACATAAAGGGCTATTGAAGGACACCGTGAATTTTAGTCAGTACAAGTCTGACAGTCCCTCCCGCCCTGCCCGGGGTGGGAGGACTCATTTGATGAAAACTCATGTAATAGGGGTTGAGTCCATGTCATCGACCGGGCAACTATGAAGTCTGGCTCTTTCTATCATCATTTCTAATGAAAATAAACCAATAACACTTTGCCCGACCTGAGAATCAAACCTCCTTCTCAACAGTCGCTTATAATTACCAACAAGACTCTCTCTGAAAATCCCTTCCTGATCTATAAAAACATCAGTCTCCTTCCTACAATAAAATACGAACAAACTAGAAGCTATTGTATTAGCAAGAGGCACGTTTTTCAAAGGACCAGCGCATAAATAAAAACTCGAGTCAGTGGACGTTCCACGGTAATTGGGTTTGGCTGTCCAATCCCGCGCTTCAGCCGACGACGTTGAATAGCCTCCGTACAAAAGCGGAGATAGTGACTGGCATCTGAGAAAAGATCGCTTTAAACTCAGCCTGGGAGAACAGCGTTTAGCTTTTGTTGGGTTAAAGGAGATGATTTTTTCTTAAGAAGCAGTTGAGCTGGTAACTTGGTTAACTGGTATGGAATGGAACTTGCTAGATAAGATGTGTACTTTTGAATGACATTTAGGGGGGTTTGATCAACTAATCCTTATTAATATAAAATTTGTATGTTTGTGTGTGTGTAATGTTTGTAATGAATAATTTTCCGTTTATTCATTACAACACACACCTACTGTGCCAAATTAGAAAAGTTTTTCACCATTAAAAAGCCACATTCACCCTGAATAGCAAAGGCCAACCGTGCAAAGTCAGGACGGGCGGCTAGTAATAATTATATAGAATTATGTGTAAATATCATTATGCGTATAAAATATGCTGTTATTATGCCAACATGCCAAAAGTATTTATGGCAATAAAATTTAGGGCAAAAAATGTATGACTCATAATAATCTTTATCTTTATGCTGAATTTTTTATGCCAATGGAAGTTATGACAGCATATTTTATGCTCAATACAACTATAATAAGTAGCTCGAAGAAATCTTTGTTCAAACTCGGAACAGTAAAAAATCTACATAGCTGGCATAAAATAAATTATATTAACTTTTCATAACAACCCGCCACTCCAATTTCATGGCCGCAGCGCTATGTAAAAGAACGCGACGGATTGGACAAGGCGAGTTGATTTTGTTTATTCTCTTAAGATGTTAAAAAAATTGCAAGCTGCATCGTAATCTGTGGAAAGAAATTGTAAGAGTAGATTCTACTTGAATTGTTTGTTGAGCAAGTTGGATTGGAAGTGATGGACGTTCTTTCTTTATTATTTACTAGCTGACCCTTGCCCACTTCGTTGGGCGGTAAAATTTTTAACTTGTGATGAAATGATGAGTGTGGTTCGGTTAGTACTGAGTGCCGAGTGCTATGATTTATTTCCTGACTGCCAAAAGGAGGATTATGTTTTTATTGCATACTGACAGTAACCGCCCGCCGACTTTCTGTTGCTAGGCGTTGCTCATGTTCAACGTTAGATGCCCGAGCATGGGCCTGCTATGTTCTCATTGTTTGGTTAGCGAGCCACTGCGAGCGCTCAGCGCTAGGGTCCCTATCCCTTGTTGCTGAGATATGCTGCTTTAAATCACTGAGACGCTGCGAACGTTCAGCGCTAGATTCCCGAGCACGGGCCTGCGATGTTCTCGCGCTTTGGCTTTTTTTTCGTGACATCAAATGAGTCCTTCCAACCCGGGCAGAGTGGGAAGTACTGTCAGACTTGTACTGACTAAATCCACGGTGTTCTTCGGTAGCCCTTTGAATACCGGAGTCGCGGTGTACGTATTTCCCGCAACCCTGGCTAGGCTATGGCCCTCTATAGGGTCCCGTCATTATGCTGACACTCTTTGAGGCGCGTGTGGAACACAACGCGCCGTCAACCCGGGCATTGTCCATGGTCGGACAGCGAGTTGCCCTTTACTCGAAGCCCGCATGCCCGATGATCGTCCAACGTCATCCGCCGCCGTGGGCGTCTACTACTGCGGCTGGGGCGGAGGGAGAACGCTGTCTTCTCTTTCACCTATTCCACCTCCTCCTTCGCGAGCATGACTGCTTCGCAGAAGGAGGAGACCGCTTCCCACTCCGTCTCGCCTCGCAGCATGGCCGCGACCAATGCCGGGTGCGAGAGGTCTCCGCCTATCGCCTGTGTGAGGACACAGCGGTGCTCCGCCCAAGCAGGGCAGTCCTGCATCGTATGCTACACCCTGTCCTCCGGGCGGTTCTCCTAGTGGTGACACTTGCTGCGTGCTTGCGAAATATTTTCTCTATTCCTCGAGAGGCACTGATGATTTTCAAGAGCAGACTCTTTCATACGGCGTGCTCGAGTTGCTCTTGTCTGGGATGTCTGTCGGTAAAGTTGTGATTTCTTTCTAGGCATGGTAAACAATCGCTGAAACTGTCCGATATCCTAAAACATAAATACCACAGCTTCGAATTCAAAGAATGAGAACGCGGTAGTATTTGTGTTTTAAGAAACCGAGCAACCAAAACAATTAATTAATTAAAGACCAACACGTAGGGGTGCTAAGACAGGAAACCTCCACGTGCGCCCGTGGACTGGAGTTCCCTCTCGGATACGTCCGGGGGGAAGACCAGTTTTTCGGGCCGGTGCACCCTGGGACGCGGGCAAAAATTCTTCCCCCCCCCCTAAGGCACACAGTGCCTATGTAAATAGCATGTCGTGTGAACGCTCCAACGCGTGTCCCTCTGATCAGTAGAGGGCACAGCGGCGGAGTGGGCTTGCGGCCGATGAGTAATGGGTAGCTCGCCGTCCGACCAAGGACCAAGCCGGTGTCGGTGTCGGTGGCGCGTCGTGTTTCGCGCCAAATGCCTGCTGGGACCGCGGGTTTTTGTTAACCCAGGATACCGTGGCCCCGGAACGTAAAGGGCATTGGAAGGAACATGGGTGGATTTTAGTCAGTAAGAGTCTGACAGTCCGCCTCACCCAGGGCTCAGGACTCATTTGATGATTATACCACATAAAAAAAGACCAACACGTAATTGCACAACGCCATCCAAGGGATCTTTCTTTGTCGTGTCGATGATTCCTTTATATTGTATGTTTCGACCAAAACTCTGCCACGCTGACGGCGTTGGTGGTGGCGTGGGATAGATCCCTAAGAGTGCAGGTGGAGTCACAAAGAGTACAATTGAGAAGGTGGGCCATCGTTTGCGATGATCCAATGGATAAAACGTCCGTACAAAGCACTTTCTAATGCGGTTCGCGAATGGACGGCGGCATTTTGCGATTTAGTAATTTTAAATATTATTATCTTCGAAACTATTTAATCAATTTACTTACTGTTTTGGGCAAATCGTATCTCTATGATGTTCTTGTGATCATAATAATATTTTTTTTGTTAAGGTTTAATATTTAGTTGATTAAAAAACCGTCCAAAGGTATAATGTGGTTCGTGAATGGACGGCGGCATTTTGCGATTTAGTAATTTTATGTTATCTTGGAAACTATTTAACCAATTGACTTACTATTTGGGGCAAATCGTATCTCTATGATGTTCTTGTGATCATAATAATATTTTTTAGGATAAGGTTTAATATTTAGTTGATTAAAAAACCTTCCAAAGGTAAGTATGACGAAAAATACTTTTTTTAACTCGTAAAAGCTACTATATCTACTAAAAAATAAAAGATAGAAATATAGTGACGCGGACTTTATTGTAGAACTATTTAAAGCGGACATTTTTGCCATACATTGTTTTCAATTATAAACAACTGTTAAGGCAGCGCATGCTAATAACTCTGTTAGAAGAGCAATTTTTTTCCGCCCGGCTAAACAAAACTTGAGATAGTTCAACTAATATGCATGATATCTTTATAATTTATAGCCTATGGCACTCAGGGATAATGTAGCTTTCTACCAGTGAAACAATTTAAAAAATCGGTTCATTACTTTCGGAGATTACCCATTACATACAAACAAACAAACAAACAAATTTACCTCTTTATAATATTAGTATAGATTTATTTTACAGTAAGAATCATTGTCTAAGGGTGCTCCCACATTTACCGACGCGGAATCGGTTTAAGCAGATTCCGCGTCGGCGAAACATTACTATTCTTATCACCGATCATCTGAAGGCGAACTGCTCGTTTCGCCGTCGTCGGCCGGCGTCGCGCCGCGTCGTCCGAGCCGATCCGATGCGAACGGTATTAGTAACATCCATAATACATAGACATAAAGGCTTTTTTGACTGGCGTTAGCCGATTCCTCGTCGAAGCACCCTCACTTTAGTGCTACTTATAGTCGTGATGGCACATGGCAGACTTAGCCTCACTTCTCAAGTACGAGGATGTGAGTTAAAACATAGGCTAGTACTCGCGTACTAATTTAACCGTGCAGTTACCAATATTTAATTTTCAATACATCCACACTTTCTTAAATAGGCGATCATCTTGAAACATAAAACCCGAACCTCTTTTTTGGAGTTCATTACCGGAGAGTGCCTGCATGGTTCTTATATGAATTTAAGCTTCTTCGTACACAGCGTGATGCAAGTCTCCGACACCTAACGAGTTTTGTATCCAGGCGACTATAGCAATACAAGTCACTAGAGGTTCATACAAAGGCACGCGTCATTGGATACCAAAGTAGTAAGAATTTTAAAAGACTTCGTAGATTTATTTCAGAGGAAGCTTAATTAACCTTGACACCAGAGACTAGCCACATTCTTTCCAAAAAAAGATTGTCTTACTAATCTTAATAAATACGAGTACCTACTGCTAATAGCCACTAAAGGTAAGAACGTAAAGTAAAAACAAATAAGGGACCTAATGGCCATGTTAGTGACTAATGAGGACAAAAACACAACCGCAAGAAAATCGAACTTGAAAAATAGGCTGAAAACGTTTTGGGGAGAAAACGAAAAAGAATTCGTTCCACATACATTGATCGACGAGACTTGGGGTAATAGAATATGAATAATTTATATTTTCACAAAAGTCCTGAGACGCGATTGAAAGAAAGGGGTTACTGTAATATTGGGACGTGACTTTTACGATATTTCTGAATTGTAAAGTGTTTTAACTCGTCTTGAGACGGTTTTGGAGAGGGTTGTGATTTCGTAACGATGCTGATGTTCAAATCGTTTGTATGGAAACTTATGACACTAGTTATTTTTTCTGTAATATTTTTCTTTGGATTTTTTTTTTACGATAGGCTCACGTTTACCACCGTCGGTCTCTTTTGAAGCGGTGAAGCACGTTTGCATAGCCTAACCTATTCATTCTTGACTAATAGACTCCGAGGTTGTAGCTCCACTGGCCATCAGTTCATCAAAAACCATGGCCAGATCACTGCCACTTCAGTTTGCTAACTCTACAGGCTATATCGTTAATATCGCGGGACTGTCTTATCAAGTAACATTGACCGTGGAACCTGAAGGGCTATTGAAGGACGAGTACGAGTCTGACAGTCCCTCCAATCCCACCCTGTGTGAAGCCCTGTGTGCAGGGCGAGACGGGAGGGACTGTCAGACCCACTGGAAGACTCATTATGGTGATTTTACCTGAAAATTCGAACCATAATGAGAAAAAAGCCTTCTAAGCAACCCCCAGCGTAGCCAAACCCGGTCCATAGCACGCTGATTGACCTTGAATTTGCAAAAACCAGGACACACTGGTTAAATAAGTCTTGAAAGAAAACCTTGTGATTCGAAAAATTATTTTTATCAAAAAATATCCGGCCATGGTAAAGTTTAATAGAGAGTCTACACAAGTTGCGTATAGTATGTAGCACAAAGGGGCCCGTGTTGTTGCCCGTCAGCGAGTTTCCGAGCTATATGCTGGGGCACACGGGGATAGAGGATGGACAACTGTGAAAAAAGGCGCGTAATATTTTTGTTTTAAAGAAAAATAGACCGTGAAATGTGTATAGTTTTTTTCCCAAATCATCATCCAGATTTTATAAGTTATTTTTGTGTAATATTTATTTTTTATAGACCTAAAAAAAAAATATGTTCTATTTTAGACGCAGCGAAGGCTCATAAGAATTTAAACCCGGATTACCATGTTTATTTTGAGTTTGCAAGTACGGTTTGATCATTGTGCTTGCCACAGAAAAGATAGTACCTAGTTACAGTCAGCCCAATTGACCATTCACAATTAGTTTAGAAATTTATATTTTGCCTTGTTTTGTTGACTTTTGATTGGAAAATGTTGCTTAAATTCTAATAATATTAAGTGTCGTAGACTATCGCTGCAAACGTAGCAGTCTTCACTCAGCTGGAGCATGCTTGAGGAGTGCCCCCTACTCCTCAATCAGCTACCCACTTCACACTAAAAGCTAAAAAACTGACATGGACAGAAGTTAGCTATTCTATTGAACTGTATGTCCCCCAACAGAAGACTGGTAGTGCCGCCGGCGCCGCGCGCAACACTAAGCCTCGTTTAATAATGTGGACATTGGACTCTCATAAGTCGGTAGCTCTGCCATCTGATCTAGACAATCGTAATTAGTTGCCCGATTTATGTCATTGTTTTATCCTGACGTGTTAAGTGTGTTAGTGTTGTAGTTTCTTAGAATTTTCTTTGGGAGTACCTTTTTGGTTGGTGATTTTGAAATCAGCTGAAGACTGCAGTCGTAGAGACCGACTGTTTAAGATGGTTCATTTCCTTTACAAAATTATAGCAATGACTGACGGTGGTCAGGTCAGTCAGGACGAATCATTCCTTTCCAGTGTTCTTCAATAGCGTTGGCTTACGTCCCTGACTTATGTGAGAGACTGAGGATTCGAAATTTCGATAAATATTCCAAGAGAGTGTCGTGTGTGAGGCAAATTGTCCATTTTTGGATAGAAAACCATCAAATAGGTCCGTTTTAGGTACGTGGTGGGTTTTAGTCTGTCAAGTCTTCTAGCTTCCTTCAGTTGTCCTTTGCGTTTCAAACAACCCCATAATACATTCCCGCGAAGCGAGGCAGAATAACTTAGATCCAAAAATTCTAAGACCTGTGACATACCATGTCACATTGTACCCACGTAGTTAATTCTAATCATTTCCTTCTACCTACAGGTAGAAGCGGTACAGCTCGCAGCAGTCTCTAAGACCCCTGTAATTTAATGGGAAGGTTCTCCAGTTTCTCAAGCAAACTCTTTACTCAGAGGTTTCTTTAAGTTAAAGTCATTTTGAACAGAACCTCATGTAAGTATTAACTTACACAAATTCCTTAAGCCGACGTGTTCATTGTTAATTGGAGACGTATTCAAGTTGGAATAGTTTTAGAATTCTGTTAGATACTAAGTAGTTAAGTTTTGAAGGCGATGTTGTTTAAAGTGTAATCAAAGAAGTTTCGTGTAGTTGGAGTGGAGCCGCGCGGAATGTATAACAAATGAAACCTCTTAGTATAGTAAGATGTGAGTTTGAGATGATTTTGAAAATGTTAAGCTAAGTTGTATAGGCCAGATGGGAGGTTACGCAGGAAATGGGACGACAGGGTTTCGTCCGAACTGGGGGGGTATTACAACGTCTTAAAACCAGGCTTATTCCGGCGAGTGAAAGTGACAGAGCTATACAAGTCGTCTAGCGCCATATCGTTCACTCACTGGAACAAGCCTGGTTTTAAGCTGTTGTAATACCCCCCCTGGAAGGAGAACGCACTGTCGTGAAAGGTGGAAGGAGTTGAAGGAGACCTTTGTCCAGGAGTAGGATAACCTATGCTTATTTTTTTACGTAGTAAAATCGTTAAAGTAGTCCTCCCACCCAGGGCAGCACAGGAGGGACTGTCAGACTTGTAGTGACTAAAATCCTCGGTATCCTTTAATAGCCTTTTACGTTCCGGGGCAACGGCTACCCGATAGTCCCGCCGCCCCGGGCCTTCTTTGGCTCTCTAAGAGGTGCCCCGTCATTTTGCTGACAGTTCTATGAGGCGCGCATCGAACACGACGCGTTTTCGAAGAATAATGTTGAGTATTTGAATTTGTAGTAGATCTAAACAGACTTCACTTACTGTGGTCTAGTTTAAATAATCCAGCTTTACCTTATATTATTTGCTTGAGTACGGAGAAAAATATAAAATCAAAAACTCTTTCAGAAACCGTCAACATTATTGCTCAAACTGCATTCACTATGACCAAAGCAGAAATACATCGTGTAGCAAAACCACACGGAACGTTTACCGATCTAATATCGTAGTGTACCGAGCAGGCTCCAATAAAAAGTAATTAAAGTCGCCAGTGAGCTTCAGGCAGATTTGTCTCCTCTGTAAACATGGACATATGAAGAGTTGTTTGTTGTAGACGAATTTTGACTGACCATAGATCAGTTTCAGTTATTTGGGACATGAACTAATAAAGGGTTTGAAATTTTGTGAGAGATAGCTTTAGCACAAGATTTCTATGTTTAATCTACAGTGAAAATGAAGTATTTACCTTCTGCGTTTATTGTATGGAAAATTAAAAAAGCGTTTCCCGCGTATGAATGAGAAACTAATTTCTACGAATCCAAAGTTTCCATTAACTTTACGTCACAAAAAAGTTAAAAGTCATGTTAGGGTCTATATATGATTTTTTTTGAGGACGGTTTCGTTCGTTCAGGTATAGATATATCTTTGATAGATTTCAGCTATGGGCAATTAGGGCAAAAAAAGGGCTTTAAGCCCTTGTCAAAAAGACAGGCGAAGCGAAGGCGATCCGAAGCGTTTTTGTTTGTAATGTATGGAATTGTTTGAAGCCAGTCACATCAACTATCGGACCGCTTTTGTTTTTCAATGTGACTGGCTTCAAACAATTTCATACATTACAAATAAAAGCGCTTCGGATCGCACAAAGGCTTAAGATTAAAAGAATGAAGTTGATAATCTACACAGCGTTTTAAAATTGTTTAACGTTTGCCACTTGTTATTGAAGACAAAACTTGAACCACTGAAACTTGAATTTTACATAAAAACCAAAATTAAGAACAGGAACAGTGCAGATACCGTATCTGCTGGTTCACGCTCTTTGCGGGCCGGATTTGACCGGTCGGCGCGAACTTGCTCAAATCTGCCGATGGTTCCGGCAACTATTGCCGAAGCGGATTGAATTCAGCTAAATTTATTCGGAAACCGACGCGTTGCCCATTCATTTTCATTTTCCTCCCTTTTTTTGAAAAGTTTCTGTTTAATTTCCTTTTTTTCCGGACTTTTTTCATTTATTTTGTGGTTTGCTTTTTGCTGAGTTCAATTTTAATCTAAACTGTGGGAAATTTGTAATTATTGAATGTTTGTCTTTCAAATATGAATCAATTGATTCATATTTCAAAGACTTTTATGCTTGTATCAGTTCATTCAAAGTCAATTAATTAATAATCAACAGTATTTTTTTTAGTATCGCATTAAATATAATTAACTTTTTTTTTACAGGTACCTGGAAGCCATCCAAAATGACTGAGACACAGTTTAGGTAAGTTTTAATTCAACCCATACATTTACGGGTACTGTTGGCCCACTGGTCGAGCGAACAACTGCTGCGCTGCGTGACACCCCTGATCGATTTCTGCACGAAAAAATCTATATCTATGATAGTACTGGTTCTGGGTTTGGATGTTTCTGTACGTGAGTTTCATTGTTTGTAAACGTACCCACGATACAGGAAAAATAGATAGCATGGTAGAAAAAAAAACTCTTCGTTTTTCTCTTTGCTTCTTCAAAATTTTAGTTTAGTTAATTTTTATTCAGCAGACTACTTATTTACTTTATCTCCATACCCCATGTGACGACATAAACTGAAGAACAATACTTCTTTGATACGCTGCCAAACACAGGCGTCGCTCTCAAGCGGCGGGAGTCTAAACAAAAAACGTCGAGAAATTTCCAAAGCCGCAGGTACCTACAACTACATACATCGAGAATATTCCCGAGTTGTTTTTTTTTTAAACCGCCCAAAAAGTCGAGCAACTCATTAGCCGAATGAGCGAAGGTTTCCGTTTTTCGTAACTTTGAGTCGGTTTTGGTTTGCAGTCTTACTAGTTGTTTTCAGTTAGTTGAATTTTCGAAGTGATAATTGGACGAGTTTTGCTGTAGTGAAAATGTTCTTGTTTTAGGGATTTTAAAGTTACGAGTAAAACTTATGTGCCTTTACATTCGGACTTGAAGTTATATATTTTCACTGAGAGGAGGCTTGTCCTACCTTGCGTTGGGAACTCTCTGAACATGTTCATTTTAAAATCTAACAGAAAATAATCTGATTGTAACTCGCAATGAAACCATCCTAACTACTGCCACTATAGAGTTTCATTCCTTTGGTGTTATTTATCAATCAAACCACTGCCACTACACCATGATTTCTCCTGTATCGAGGTGTGCGTTTACAATCGTATTGAATAACGAGTAATGTGGAGAATGACTGGTGCGGGAATCAAAATGAATGATTACTTCCCCAATTTCTAACCCGATTTCGGTAATACATCGCTTTAACGAAACTTCCACGAAATACTTCGAGAACAATTAGTACCACCATCAGTAGAACCCCAACAAAAACTTCTGCCCTCAGAGGGCCACAAGTATAGCCCAAATATAGGCGCCCTTCTAAATTATTCATACTCTACGCAGGAGCACGTGGCCTGCGTACTAACGCCTTGAAAATTACAAACTTTTTCACTAAAACCTTTTGTTTCGCAACGATTCCTGTTATTATTGCTAAGAGGTTTTGTTTTATGAACGGACAGATTATTATATAACTTGTTATACGAGAAACTTGATTAATGGGTACGGTTTATTAAATATTACTCGGGAGTTAGGGGTCCGATAAATAATGGAGGAAGATGTCGGTTCAAAATTGTGTTTGACTAGTAATGGTTTGTCGAACATTGTAATAATTTTGAATTATGTGTTTACTACGGTAATGGGACCACAGGTGTCCCCTCTAAGAAAGGAGCAGGGCCATGCATGTACGGGGTCAGTCTAATTTGGAACATCAGAATAATCTGGGTCCGTGTGCTGTTTATACATATTTCAGTCAGTTTCACGATCTTGGTAACCCTTTGTTCGTTACTGGACTACACAAACGATGAAGCCTTGTTAGGTTCCTTACGATGTTTTTCATCACTGTTATTATTACAGTATTGATTTTATAGTGTGAGGCTGAAGCCACCTCTGGTGACAGATATAATTAAGCCGCCTCTAGGAACACCATAGGTCTCTAACGTAACTTTGGACTAGAGGTTTTCTCACGATCTTTTTTTCGACCTCCTCCTCCGCCTCCTCCGGGCCACCACGATACTCATTTCACTCACTTAATCGAACTACTCAAATAATTTTTAATTTATATGTCGGGCTTAATTACAATGTCTTTCAACAACATCATCAGCGTGTGTAAATTTTTATAGATATACAGTAAGTATAATTATACATTATACGTAACAGATGTATAACCATTCGTCACAGCTGTGCCTCTTGAGGGCACAGATACACATAATAGATATAGTCCTTTACATCCACTAGTCATGTTAGGAGGAATTAATTCGTCATTAGATTCCGGGAGAGTTTTCTCAGTAATGCATTTTTATAGGTGCTCAAATACTTACCTAAAGAGCATTCAGATTCTCAAAATGCTGATGGAAAACATCTTAAGAATGTCCTGGAAGTGTAAAAAAATCGAAGACATGAGACATCTTATAACTTCTACTAAGTGGTAGTGTAAAACTTCCTTATAAAGGAGAGGCGTGTGTTTAAACGAAGGAAAATATCGCGAGAAAATCTGCGTATCCTGCAAGTCCTTTTTGATGGTGGTAAAATCATCCAATTAGTCCTCGCACCCAGGGCAGGACGGGAGGGACTATCAGACTTGTACTGACTAAAATCTACATGTCATTATTGTTCCTCGATGAGACAGTCCCGCGACCCTGGCAAGCTTTGGCCTTCTTGCTATCGGGTCTTTGAGGCGCGTGGAACACGACGCCCCACCGGGGTACGGTTCATGATCTGATGGCGACTCACCTATTACTCACCATCCACATGAATGATCCAAAAATTCCTATAACCAAAACTTCAAAAACATGTGGCGTCTTCCAACCCGCACTAGGCCACCGGGCCCACGTGGTGGATTAAAGCTCACTCCTCACAGAGTGGAGGCCTATGTTCTGGCAGTTAGGAAATTATAGGCTGATTTTGCTATTCTGCTATACCATGGTCGCAATGAATTATGCAAGTACAAATTCCATCTCCAGCAGTTGAAAAAAACGCATGTCTCATACTGCCTAAAAGGCAGTAAGAGTCTGACTGAGATCTTTGCCTATTTGGGAGCCGAGCTATGATTATTCTTAAATGTGAAAAAAAAAACATCGGCTACATAATAGTGTGAGCAATAAGGTTGATTTTTGCATTCAAAATGTTGTTTTTATATCATGTGGTTGATTCTACCTTCGTCTCGAGATGTTCTCGTAAAGTGCAGTTTTATGACGCGCCCAGCAGTAAAGTTGGACCTTTTGCGTTAAGTGCATCTTGCGTACTTAACGACCGCACATATTTTGATACATAGTCAGGTGGGTCGCCGTTTATATGTTAACTTTGTCTATAAAGTTTCTTAGTTCTTTTCGTCATTTATTCATGACTGTGTTCTTAATATTTTATTTATTTTCTGTGAGAGGTTGAGGACAGAGTATCCGGTTAATTAAGCCACTTTTGAGAAAACCACAAGGCCTCTGACATGCCTTTGGACTTTTATATTTTTTTATAGTTTCGTCACGACATGTTTTCCGTCAACGATGTCAGTGATATCCAAGATAAAAGTTAAAGAAAAAGTAAAAGTCATATGAATTGAAAAAGACACATTTTGATAGTTGCCTGGGTTTGAACTCGCAACATGAGGTTGCGAGTAGCTGCATGAAAAGCGAGGTGCTAAACCTCCGGGCTATCACGGCATATTTCGTTTGACTCCATAGTTATTTTCTGTTTCACATGCTATAAATGTAAATAGTTTTCTATTTATATATGTTGGTTCCTTAACTTGCTAGTGTACGCTTCATAACACAACTTACGATCATCAATCATCTCTAAATACTATAAGGTCCACTCCTAGTAATAGGTCTTTGATGTATTGTCCAGATATCAAGCTACCTTTACCACCTTATTTAGAGCACTCACTTCTGGAATAGAAAACCAAATGTTCACAACATCATTATTAACCAAACCTCGATGGATTTATTATATCATTTTTACCATCATTTCCCACAAATGAATTTTTTCAAGCGATTTAAAAAGAGAAGAACTTCTCACTTATTTTATGTTTGATACCTCAAAACCTCTGCACTTTTAGAATAAAAACCTATTATCTCTATGCAAAAATTGAAAGAAAGTTCACCAAGTTTCATAACAAAAATTATTTGAAATGAAAAAATAACCATATTTTATTTCAAATCTGGTACTTGTAAGATAAGGACAACCAAGCGTTAAATTTCGTTAAGTTTCCTACAGTCACAACATGCCTTAGTACGGCCATTAAACCAGCGAGCCTCTCAGGAGAGCTTTATGCGCCGTTTATGTGACCGCGCTGTGCCTGCCCGTGTTTCTTTTATTAACACTTAGTAACTGCCATGGTTGGACTACTTTTTGGCACGTATCAGTTGGGAATGGTCAAGTCAATAGGTAATAATAAAGTAACATGATAAATGATATTTATTTTGCAAATAGGTTTTCGCAAACACTTTTACAAGTAAAAACACTTTCTTTTTATAACTAGATGAGGCCGGTGTTTCGTACCTGACTACTCTGAGAAAAAACATCCGAAACAAACTCAGAGGTCATCGTCTTTTTTAAAGTCCAGACATTAAATTGGTTAAATCATGCGAGGACCCTGCAGGTTTGTGTCTGAGATGGTCTTTTGAAGAAAGAACCGTACAGAGTGGACCTGTCCAGTCAGTGCAGGCATTTGTCAGTTATCGTGAAGCTCGACTCATAATTCAAGGAGCTCAACCAACGACACGACGAACAATACCAAAGAAAGGACATTTGGGTAGGCCACATAAATAACTCAAACTGTCAGACTGTCAAAAATGAACTGGACGAAAAAAAATGGCGTGACCCACATAGATCCTCAAATTCACAACTAACAGAGGTAAAAGTAAATTCGAAAATCATGAATCATCTCACTAATCGAGCTACACGACAACAGACAAATACTTGCACTGACTGGACAGTGGACAGGTACACTCAAATCTGTATGGTTCTTTCCTTATAAGGCCATTTCAGATCTTCGTATGGCTTGAAAAGAATAATGTCTGGACTTTCAAAGAGACAGTGACCTCTGAGTTTGTTTCGGATGTTACTTCTCAGAGCAGAATAAATCCCCTGAAAACTGTGACGGCTATATACACATAATCAAAGCGTTACTAAAATCAATAATAGCAAAAAAAAAGTAAAACCACGTGAATCAATCATCTTAAAAAAAACCTTTCAGTCCCTCTCTGAAAGTTTCATAATCAGCAGTAAGCTTTCACAAGGAGATAAGAGCAAGTTCTTATTCGGTCGATCGGATTCCAAGTGGCATTATATTCAGGTGCACCTAGATGCATACTAAATCTTATGAATCAAATTGGAATGCTGCCAAATCTGTCCAAATTACATCTCTGGAACGCCTCTAGTCAAAGACAAACTTATTCGTAGACACCTAGAGGATTTCGCTTTACTATCTGGTAAGAATAACTAACTGATAAACTTTTAAGCAGAATAAACAGTTTTTTAAAGTCTGAAATTAATATTGTATCTTAATCCGATCCCTATCTTTGTATATTCTTTGACGGCAAATAATAAACAGACAGTACAAATCTTGATGCTTTTGTTGGCGGCTGCTTCTGATTGAATATCTTTAGGATTTGTGTATAATTCAGTTGATTAAATACGTTTGAAAGATTGGTGACTGTTGTTGTAGTTTATGTACAGACGCCAGCACAACAAACTACCTCAACTTGTCATTTTTTTAAATATTTTCAATCTTATGACAATCATCAGCCTATAATGTTTCCACTGCTGGGTCACATGCTTACTCTCTATGAAAAGAAGTTGGCGATAATCCACCACGCGGGCCCAGTGCGGATTGATAGATGTCAAATGTCGTCGAATTTTGGGTTCTAGGACATGCCGGTTTCCTCACGATGTTTTTTTCACCGTTTTGAGAGTACTGTGTCTGACGGGCTTTGAACCCACGACCTACAACTCTTAAGTCGGGAACCGATAGAACTGGGCCACCATTGCTCTTTATGACAATAGTGGAAGGTTAATGTTAAATGGGTAAAAATTGACAGATTCGGGTAGGTTGACCTACAGGCGTCCGTACATTGTTTTACTCTGAAACGTAACGTAAAGGTAGTCTGTAAAATGTATGTGATGTAATAATATGAAACACTGAAGAAAGCCAGCCAGCACCCTCTTTTTACTCACAGTTAGTGGCTGTCA
The DNA here is from genome assembly GCA_028554685.1 of Agrotis ipsilon. Taxonomy (NCBI): domain Eukaryota; kingdom Metazoa; phylum Arthropoda; class Insecta; order Lepidoptera; family Noctuidae; genus Agrotis; species Agrotis ipsilon. The sequence continues at coordinate 1,508,847 of CM052965.1, forward strand.
AATGCCTGTTTTTTCACGACTTCCACCAAGTCACGTGATAGTGTGATTTTTACGAGTTTCGGTGCTACTTCTGGTTCTCGACGCAAAAGAGAAATTTAGTTATCTTCTAATTTAGCATAATATTAAGAGATTTTTACAAAAATAAATAAATTACACCTAATTAATTTAAAAAAACAAGAAAAGAAAAAAAAAATACACTGTACATAAAGTGAAATTGTGTATTTTCTTTATACAAACGTTTAAATATAATCTGCCTATTCATCATAGTACTTGTAAATTATCCAAATATTATCTATACTAATAATATTATAAAGAGGTAAATTTGTTTGTTTGTATGTAATGGGTAATCTCCGAAAGTAATGAACCGATTTTTTAAATTGTTTCACTGGTAGAAAGCTACATTATCCCTGAGTGCCATAGGCTATAAATTATAAAGATATCATGCATATTAGTTGAACTATCTCAAGTTTTGTTTAGCCGGGCGGAAAAAAATTGCTCTTCTAACAGAGTTATTAGCATGCGCTGCCTTAACAGTTGTTTATAATTGAAAACAATGTATGGCAAAAATGTCCGCTTTAAATAGTTCTACAATAAAGTCCGCGTCACTATATTTCTATCTTTTATTTTTTAGTAGATATAGTAGCTTTTACGAGTTAAAAAAAGTATTTTTCGTCATACTTACCTTTGGAAGGTTTTTTAATCAACTAAATATTAAACCTTATCCTAAAAAATATTATTATGATCACAAGAACATCATAGAGATACGATTTGCCCCAAATAGTAAGTCAATTGGTTAAATAGTTTCCAAGATAACATAAAATTACTACCTAAATCGCAAAATGCCGCCGTCCATTCACGAACCACATTATACCTTTGGACGGTTTTTTAATCAACTAAATATTAAACCTTAACAAAAAAAATATTATTATGATCACAAGAACATCATAGAGATACGATTTGCCCAAAACAGTAAGTAAATTGGTTAAATAGTTTCGAAGATAATAATATTTAAAATTACTAAATCGCAAAATGCCGCCGTCCATTCGCGAACCGCATTAGAAAGTGCTTTGTACGGACGTTTTATCCATTGGATCATCGCAAACGATGGCCCACCTTCTCAATTGTACTCTTTGTGACTCCACCTGCACTCTTAGGGATCTATCCCACGCCACCACCAACGCCGTCAGCGTGGCAGAGTTTTGGTCGAAACATACAATATAAAGGAATCATCGACACGACAAAGAAAGATCCCTTGGATGGCGTTGTGCAATTACGTGTTGGTCTTTTTTTTATGTGGTATAATCATCAAATGAGTCCTGAGCCCTGGGTGAGGCGGACTGTCAGACTCTTACTGACTAAAATCCACCCATGTTCCTTCCAATGCCCTTTACGTTCCGGGGCCACGGTATCCTGGGTTAACAAAAACCCGCGGTCCCAGCAGGCATTTGGCGCGAAACACGACGCGCCACCGACACCGACACCGGCTTGGTACTTGGTCGGACGGCGAGCTACCCATTACTCATCGGCCGCAAGCCCACTCCGCCGCTGTGCCCTCTACTGATCAGAGGGACACGCGTTGGAGCGTTCACACGACATGCTATTTACATAGGCACTGTGTGCCTTAGGGGGGGGGGAAGAATTTTTGCCCGCGTCCCAGGGTGCACCGGCCCGAAAAACTGGTCTTCCCCCCGGACGTATCCGAGAGGGAACTCCAGTCCACGGGCGCACGTGGAGGTTTCCTGTCTTAGCACCCCTACGTGTTGGTCTTTAATTAATTAATTGTTTTGGTTGCTCGGTTTCTTAAAACACAAATACTACCGCGTTCTCATTCTTTGAATTCGAAGCTGTGGTATTTATGTTTTGGGATATCGGACAGTTTCAGCGATTGTTTACCATGCCTAGAAAGAAATCACAACTTTACCGACAGACATCCCAGACAAGAGCAACTCGAGCACGCCGTATGAAAGAGTCTGCTCTTGAAAATCATCAGTGCCTCTCGAGGAATAGAGAAAATATTTCGCAAGCACGCAGCAAGTGTCACCACTAGGAGAACCGCCCGGAGGACAGGGTGTAGCATACGATGCAGGACTGCCCTGCTTGGGCGGAGCACCGCTGTGTCCTCACACAGGCGATAGGCGGAGACCTCTCGCACCCGGCATTGGTCGCGGCCATGCTGCGAGGCGAGACGGAGTGGGAAGCGGTCTCCTCCTTCTGCGAAGCAGTCATGCTCGCGAAGGAGGAGGTGGAATAGGTGAAAGAGAAGACAGCGTTCTCCCTCCGCCCCAGCCGCAGTAGTAGACGCCCACGGCGGCGGATGACGTGGGACGATCATCGGGCATGCGGGCTTCGAGTAAAGGGCAACTCGCTGTCCGACCATGGACAATGCCCGGGTTGACGGCGCGTTGTGTTCCACACGCGCCTCAAAGAGTGTCAGCATAATGACGGGACCCTATAGAGGGCCATAGCCTAGCCAGGGTTGCGGGAAATACGTACACCGCGACTCCGGTATTCAAAGGGCTACCGAAGAACACCGTGGATTTAGTCAGTACAAGTCTGACAGTACTTCCCACTCTGCCCGGGTTGGAAGGACTCATTTGATGTCACGAAAAAAAATCCAAAGCGCGAGAACATCGCAGGCCCGTGCTCGGGAATCTAGCGCTGAACGTTCGCAGCGTCTCAGTGATTTAAAGCAGCATATCTCAGCAACAAGGGATAGGGACCCTAGCGCTGAGCGCTCGCAGTGGCTCGCTAACCAAACAATGAGAACATAGCAGGCCCGTGCTCGGGCATCTAACGTTGAACATGAGCAACGCCTAGCAACAGAAAGTCGGCGGGCGGTTACTGTCAGTATGCAATAAAAACATAATCCTCCTTTTGGCAGTCAGGAAATAAATCATAGCACTCGGCACTCAGTACTAACCGAACCACACTCATCATTTCATCACAAGTTAAAAATTTTACCGCCCAACGAAGTGGGCAAGGGTCAGCTAGTTTTTAAATAAAGGAGGAAGGCTGCCCTTTGAGCAGCAAAGTACCAGTACGAGCTAACAAAAAATTTTTGATTTCGTTTTTACGATTGACTTTTTTTTCAGAAAACCGTTTCCTTGGCCTTTTTCTCACTCTATAGTATTTCTTCTGTGTCATGGGTGCATTAACAAATATACACACATAATATTAAACACACATACGAAAACAACCAGACCAGGATTAACTATTATGTAGACCATAAAAATAATTATTGAGTGCATCGTCAACTCAACTCATTGCCAGCCTTCGCGCCAATCGTATCGTTTCTTCTGAACGGTATGAAAACTTTGAAAAACGTGAGTGATATTCTCGTGACTTTACTTCTAAAACCAGCAGTACCACTCCATCGTGACAGAGTCATACGGCGACTTTACGAGCTCCGACAGTGATAAGAATTGTTAATTTTATAGAGGCTCCGGCGACGTGTGCATCAAATTCAATGTCTTCTGCTAAAGTTTGGTTTAAATGCACGAGATATGGCGGGGACGATGAATCTTTGACGATGTAGGCTGGTTTGTTTTGGTGTTGCTGTGAGAGATGTGAATACGTGTGTAATATCACCATTATGTTGTTTTCGTCTAATTACAGAGTCTTTGGGGTTAAATTTTGTGTTCATAACACCTTGTAAACAGTTGAAATGTTATCTATAAATAGAAATGCACATAGCAAAAGTTAGAGTGAACAGGGGCCTTAGTCAAACAGCATTCGACAGTAAACGACAATCGCTATCGTTCATCAGTCACCAATACATTTTCAACTTTATACCACAGCGCGTAAAGTTGAAAATCTATTAAAAACTACTTATCGATAACGAACGAAACAAACGAAAACGATCTGTGAACTTCAATAGATTTTCAACTTTACGCGCTGGGGTATAAAGTTGAAAATGTATTGGTGACTGATGAACGATAACGAATGTCGTTTACTGTCGAATGTTGTTTGACTAAGGCCCCTGGCTTTCTCTTGGTAAGTTCGCTAAATCTTAGATGTTGTCTGTATCGCCCATGACCTAAAGTCAAGAGCAAACCCATTAATAGACATAGCATGACTATTTTTATTCTACCAAGAATAGACAAAGGAATAGACAATTTAATACAATTCGTCGGTTTTGTTGAACGATTACGACACGATCCGTAGATGACTGAAGAATAGAAACAACCTTCCTTACATTTTAAACATCGCCATGTTAAGGAAAACTTAGTTTTGTTTCTACGGTGCCAAGCTATGTGCTGTATTGCCATTTCAGACCTGTACCGTCAGCACGAGTTTTCTGTAAATGAGACGTAAAGTAAACTGGAACTTTGACACTTTCAAATTGACAATTTTCAAGGCAAAAATGGAACAGCGCCTCTGGTGTGCGAAAAAGGAACTAATTTTACCGTTGAAAATTGTCAATTTGAAAGTGTCAAAGTTCCAGTTTACTTTACGTCTCATTTACAGAAAACTCGTGCTGAGGGTACTGTTTAATCACATGCACATAACAGCGTTGCGATAAATGTGTTCGACGAATGTAACCAACATCCTACCAATTTGTCAGATTGGGATTGATTAGTAAATGGTCGTGTATTGAATACTGTTGTATTAATCCTGTAGTGCGTGCTACGTACAAGCCTTTGGCTATACCTCTGTAATCAACGCGCTTCAAAAGCGTCTGTTTTGAGTAGAATTCCAGGAGTAAAACATTTTTCAAGCTATCTTTTTTGATGTGTTGTGCTTGTTTTTTTGTCTTCTCTAAGGGCTATAACAATAATAAAGAAAGAGAAAATAGGTACCAGTCATCTACCAAAAAGATGAAAGATGGACATTTCATTATTTCGTTGGACCGAACGTGACCGTGAGAGTTGCGGGCAACCGTTGGATGCAAGTAGCGGATAGACGTTCGGCGTGGTGTTCTAAGTGGGAGGATTTTGTTTAGTAGTAGATATCATGGCTGATGTTGATAAAACTTTCTATCCTATACTACTCAATATGTCTGCTACTCCAACCTTATTGGGGTCTGCTTCTAGTCTGACCACATGCTACTTAATACTATTTATTTTATTATGAGCCATTCTGATGTCCACAGCCAAGTTAGGAGTACATCATATCTTTTAGCGAGACTGGTTGTCACAAATTTTAGTTCTAGATCTATATTGACTGACAACATACTACTGTATTAATGCTCTTATAGCTGCTTTTAGGCCTTTAAATTACTAAAAGACAGTAAAATACCAAGCAATTTATCGCGTCACATATCTCAACCTCCACGATCTACTAATAAATGAGCGCGACACTTCACAAAGCGCATTACGCGGGATCCAACACGGTGCCTTGTTGCGGTGTGTTGCCGTGCTCAACCTGAGTACGCACTCAGCGGATTAAGTGCTCTCTGTGCCTCTTAATCGATCGGTTGTATTGTGCCGCGATGATGTTCGCGAGATTTGGTTAGAGACTCGTCATACATACGTAATGTGGAGGGAATTCTCTTGGGTTGTGTTTAGCTGGGATTGTTATTGGTCATGATTTGTGATGCTTCTAAAGCATCACAAAGACTACTTAAAGCATTGCTATTTTAAGAAGACTTCTTCAAGTCTTCTCAAAATGATAATGATTTTTTAAATAGGTTTAAAACAGTGATTATTTTATACGCGACACCACCTGTGTCTAAAATGCTTTTTGTCTTTTTGAAATTGTGAGCATGACTGCGATAGCTCGGTTGGAGTGTCTGGTGTACTGAATCAGAAGGTCCCTGGTTCATATCCTGCTCCCTGTCTAGATATTCTTCCAAAAAAAGATTTAGTTTTCAAAAGTAAAGTATCCTCTCTGCGAGAGGGAGTGGACGAAAACACATAAAAACCTTCAATTTGACAGAAATCGTTTTGAAAAAAAAATGGTAGAAAAACTCACTATGTCGTAACCAACGTTAATCTCAAAAGATCTGATAAACTTTATAACTACCTCAAACTTAAACATTCATTACCAATCAATAAAATGCTGATCAGAAGTTAGTGTGGATGTCACAATGCACAAACATTGGAACCGGGACAGAATACTGAGAACACCTCAAAACTTTGCGACGCTCCGCTTCGGTAATAATCGTGAGTTCACAGGGCTGGCAAAATGTTAGGATGAAGGAAGGTTTTCATGTAATTTATTGTCAATTAAGACCCTCATGGCATTATGAAAATTTAAAGAGCCTATGTATATTCTAGGTTATTGAGGAGAACGTAAAAAGCTACACTAGCTGTGAGGCGTTGCCCGTGTTTGGTCCAGTAATTATCGGGCAAGAATGTCATACTGAGATAAAAAGTTCTATGTATTAATCCAGATTATGAACTATCTGTGTATCAAACACCAAATATTCTAATAATAATTAATTAACTAAGCGTGTGTAAAACTTAGTAAAAGCATGACTTTTGATCTGACCAAAACTACTACACAATTAAATGACGGCTGCACAGTTGGTGCAGTGGTTGAATGTTTGACTGCAGTACTGTATGTCGGGGTTTTGATTCCTACACGGAAATTATTTGTACGATCTACAAGTGGTTGTTCCGAGTCTAACTGTCTGTGTATGTTAGTTTAATTATTTTTAAACGCACCAACGATACAGAAATAACTTCTAGAGTAGTTTAAACGGTAGTAGTAGTAGTCGTTTTCAACGTTTTTGGAAAAAAAAAATATTAAAATTGACAAACAACACAAACCAGTGTCGACCCTACGACCTTCCGAACAAAACAATTGACACTACCGACAAAACTCTCGCTATTGGCGGGAAAAATTTATGAGTTTTGTTCTTCCAGATAGTTCTCGTGTTACCCTTACTGCTATAGATTTTGTACCAACCGGTAAATCGTGACTTTCAATCTAAAGTTCAAAAGTAAATGAAACCTATAATGGTCGATAGTGAGGCTTTTGAGAAATGGCGGCCATTTTGTGGTTTGGTGTTAGAAGCAAGACAGAGTGTTATTGGATACAATTAATTTTGTTACACGACTTAAATACCAATAAGGTATTTGCCGCCTTGATTTCTGAGGAAAATATTTGATTTATCGGTGTTTATTGTGTTTTTTTGAATCTTTGAAATCTCGTTGAGACATTTAATGTTACTATAATTATGAACTTTTTTTTTTGCGTGGTAAAATCATCACATGAGTCCTCCCACCCTGGGCAGGGGGGGAGGGACTGTCTGATTTGTACTGACTAAAATCCACGGTGTCCTTCAATAGCCCTTTATATAACTATACAGATACTAACATTAAACGTAAAAAAAAAACAAAATGTCACTAATGCAAATTACTGGTTAGTTCTGAGAAAATTCATAGGGAATCCTCATAACTCTTAGCTCAAACTTATGAGCAGCAAATACCAAAGCAAAGTAATAGAATCATATTCAGTGTATTTTGGAGGTTGATAGCGATACCAAAATAGCAATTTATGCAAGCAATTTGAACAACAAACTGTAAACTCAATATATTATTACTATTAATGTGTAGTTTCAAAGCGTTTTCTATGCTCCTTAGGTCAAAACTTTCTCCTTCTGTAATTTTACTACTTGCATTGTACAGTCATCAACGGAGAAGGTAAAATATACGTACTGTTGAATTGGGCTGGGTGGGATCCGCGTTCTAGTGGTTCACACCACAGGCAGTAGACAAGAACTTCACAACATGCGCCACTGGCGGTGGTAGGCTTGACCAGAGCCTCGACCACACATTCTGTCTGAGTCTATCTACGCGCTAAACAGTTTTTACTGTCCCGTCTTCGGTGCGCAAGAGTTGCAATTTCTTCTGAGTAAGCGCGACCGTTCCGTCTTTTGAAACATATTAATTTAAAAATAATGCAATTTCAAATTGCCAAATCTCATCGTAATACCCAAAGCTTTTCACCTTTATAAATAAACACATCAACGCTGTAATAAGTGTCGTGTTAAAAATAACATGTAGGTGAGGATTGAAAATACATAAAATTCCACCTTTCCACAACAAGGAATCCTGGCAACATTTTAAACGGTGCAGATTTTAATTCACGCAGAAATCCGCATGTATTCAAAAAAGGCGACGCGGAATCCGGGCCTTGTGTCCGAAAACGGAGCGTACGTACGGACGGCCGAATGATTAAATTTTCACGTGCATATCGGCGCTTCACTAGTTGGGAGATCTTTTCATTTAAATGATGTTGTGCTGCGATTCTTTTAAAAGGAGCTTGATTGGTTTTTAGTTTCATCAAGCTAGGTAAGCTGTGCGTGGTTTGAGTGACTAAAGTTAACATTAATTTAGTCAAAGCGAACAGGTTTCAATGAAATGTTATGGAAAAGGACTTGAAATTCAAATGTCTGTCTCTGTGTATATCTTCCGATAATTATATCCTGAGGTCGTTTTCAGGGTAAGTGACTTTTATCAGTCATTACTTTAAGCTAAGCCTAAAATATTTTTAATATCAATAACAGTACTTGTAAGTTATTGTTGTTTACATAATACAACACAATGGATCTTTGTTGTATAAAAAAAAAAATACGAATGGATCCTGTAAACTATTTATTTGCAAAAAAAAACCAAAAATTGCAACTCTTTTGCTCACACTGAACAGTCTAGCAAAAATGATCCCTAATTCATTTCGTCAAGAGATAGAAAAAGCATTGTATCATTTCTAAATGTGTAACATTCATACATTTATGTGTATTTTTTTTTCTTCCATAACAACACAACGAGACATCGAACTATCTTTGTGTACATAATATTGCTCGAAGCGTTACCATCGTACGGAACTAATTAAAGACTCTTATTAAGATTTAATAGGGTATTCTTTGCGCCGTAAATAATGAGCAAAACAAGGCAATATTCTCTGCGGAAGATAAATGTTTTATTTATATTTTATGGCTTAATTAGCATGGAAATATGGATAGCGGAATAATTTTAATGTTTCTTCCTGCCTTGAGTTTTCCCAAGTGTATCTGCTCGTCGGACTTTCTTTTTTACTCTGATGAGCCGATTTATTATCGGTGTTTTTCTTTTCTGTATATTTTTCATCTTAGTGTACTCCAAGGCCAGTCATTTGTTTTTATTAGTTATAAATTCAACATCCCACAGATTACCTTTAAGTAACAATCGGCCCTACCCAGTATAACACTGTATTAACTGGGTTGTGATCTCATAATGGTACTCTACATTCTGGAAGCCGACTCCAAAAAACTTGAGAAATTGCTGGGCAAACGGGTGAATTGAAAAACGTAATTTATAAATATTAAAAGGTACAACCAACGAAAAATGATTTTTAACAATATGTCAACCATCACACCAAAAAAATCACCATAAATCCCATGAATACTAAATCATCCTTAAAAAAATATTCGCCACAAAACGAAAAGATACTCTATTTCCATTTGTTTGTGACAGTCCATGTAAAAAACTAGTATATTTTAAAGCATGCATTTCAAAGGGCTGGAGCGTGCGAGTAAATTCAAATTACCTTGACAAATAGCCTTTCGGTTTTACATAAAAAGCAGATCCACCGGACGGGGCGCCTCGTACAAAAGACTGGGATATAAACGAAAATGGCGGAATAGAATATTATATTGTAGGGGGTATTTGTTGAGGGGTTATTTACATATTTTTGTACCTACTAATGGTGCTTTATAGCTTGGTTAGAGCGCGCGACATTGAGATCTTATGAAGCTTTTACAAGTATTCCTGTCGAACTCTGAATAACTTTTATTTATTTATTTATTTATATAAAGAAATGTTAATCACTGTGCGCCATTTTTGTTGGCATTAATGATGGATTTCTTTTTTTTTATAAACGTTGCCCAACTCTAGGAATTTCTCCTGTGTCGTGGGTGCGTTTATAAACATATAAACTCACATATACAAACGCCTAAACTAGGAACAACTATTTGTAGATAAAAACATTTCCTCCGTGCGCGAATCGAACCCGCGACACAGCGCAGCAGTCCGATCGCTCAGCCACTGCACCACCCGTGTCGTCAAATTATAAAAAAATAATAAAAAATAAGCAATGTTACGTTTTGTAGCCTTATATTTGAGCAAAGTCGTACATTTTAAAATACCGAAGTTTAGTGGTACGTATTATAATTTGATCGTATTACCGAATCGTAAAAAAAATTACAAAAGTATAAATTCCAAATAGCGTAACACTCAGAAGACATTGAGTAAATAGGCATGTCTTTATTATATTATCAGCGTAATAATTTGAACTGAAGTTTAATCTTAAAACCAATATTTTACTTAGGCGTAATCTCTTTATCACTATATTTATGTAACAAACGTCTTTGTTACATAAAATTGTCGTAAATTATATTATTATAGTCCTGCCAGTTAACCCTGCTCGCAGCTCATTTTTTTCGTTCGTAAAATATCTTCTTTATATGTCATAGTCGTCTAAATAAACGATGTAATGATAAACAAAATTAAATTCGGGCTTAACAACGTTTGTACTGGCAGCTTGTATAATTTCCGTTTTAAACGAATTCACCAAAACGAAAATACCGCAGTTACGTATAATTTCTTAAAAAAAAGAACTCAAACATAGCGCAGAATATACCTAATTCATAAACATACAGTTTTATTTAAAAATGAAATACAAGCTTGTGATTTGCATACTCGCACGACAATTCAATTCGCATATTCATGCTAAGTCCGTCTCCGTTGGAACAAATTTAAAAATATTGCTGCAACATACTGCTCGCTTTTTCGTTTGGACGAGTGCATCTAATTTTCTATATTGAAGTCATTCGTCTATTGCTCCAGTTCTCATGACGTACTGGCATTGATAGGGACTAAGACTATTGTTTCTTTTTCAATACGGGAATCTTGTTTATTACATAGCTAACCTTATGGGTACGCCATGAAACGCTAACAAAATAAACAACATAATAATGTTACAGATTAATTTTTCTTTCAATTTTTATGGTTAGTTACCTAATATTACAGTTTTTGACGTGTCTTCTGGAATGAATGAGTTTCTGTCTTAGGAAATAACTTTCATCAAAAAAGTGTGTTGTCGTCGCACGTGTTTTCTTCAAGAATCGTTTATGAATTTAATTTGTTAAAATTGCTTGTATAACATAAGAAATCGAGTCCACCTGGTTGAAGGATGAAGTTGATCAAATCCCTATTTTTTGTATTATAAAACAGGAAACCAAAAACCCACTGAGAAAATTCTTAAAAACGTAACAGTGCAAATTCTCAACAAATCCTAGATTACGACGGGGCAATTTTAACACAAAAATACAAGAGCAATTTGAGCGGCCATAAAGCGAGGCCCCAATTCAGAACGTCTTAATAGTTAGTTGGCAAGCTTTGTTATTCCCGACACCGGAATGTGAATCTGTGTGGAGTGTGCGGTCGTAATCTGGAACATACTGTCCTGTAATTGCGATCCTAATTGTCCCAGCCTCCCCTTCTTTATTCCGTCCTCCTTGTTATGTTCCGTGTAGCCGTTTGTACCCACTGTGCGGACTGACCGCTCTTGTTTCGTATTGTGCGGGCCTACGGTTGCAGAATTTGATGCCTTGATTGTGGCGGATAGAGGCCTTTGGGCCTTTCATTGTTGTGGGGTTCCTCAGGGTACGACATGTTGTTCTTGTTACTGACAGAACTGTGTTTGATTGAAGATGTGCATGACGTGAATATAATTGGACGTTGAAGTCTATTGGAATATTCATTTTCCTTTAGAATTTAGCATTGGTTCCGTCTTTGACGATTTATTGATCAATGTTATAGTGGTCGAAAATGATGATGCAGGTTATGAGGCTCTAAGTACGATTTGAAGCACAGTCAAAGTTTTGTTTATCAGTTTCTTAGTAGCAACCAACAAGTCTGTGTTTGTACCTAGTTGAAAGCAATAGGCTCGGGCCCTTTTGATAAGGACTTTATAATGTGGGTATTTTATCAGTTGTATCTCTAACTAATCGTTAAAGGATTATAAGCCTAAAGTAATGATGCTAAGACTGAAAGCAATAAAAAAACTCGTAGCATTATAAAACATTAATTCACACATACATTTCACAAAACTAACCCACAAATCTTAACACACATTTGGCTGAACAACCTCAATAAAAAGATTACAGATGCAATCTCCAAGCAAGCGGAACAGTGGTTGTATCTGGTCCGGTGTGTGCCATCTGTTGGCAGGCCTGGTTCGTAGGCCCGCCAAGCACGATACATTCCGCTAATGGCTAGATTACAAATCGTTGCGTTCACTCAGCCTCTGGCGGGACCGACGATTTAATACACTGGAAGTACAGACCGAGTGCGGGATTTTGGAATGGGTATGTAAGTTTGAGGAATAGTTTTCGGGTTGGTCTTTGTTATTTCACGGGGGTTCTTTGTTTTTCAACTGTTATTCTTTCAATTTTGGGTGTCAAGTAAAAGTTATGTTTGTGTTGTATAAACTACTATTATGAAGATGTACAGTTTGCAAGTTTTAATGTAGGGGATATTCTTCGGCCGACTGATCCGATTGAGATTGATATAGAGATTGATCTGTCCTGGGTGGGAGGACTCATTTGTTGATTTTTCCACGATAAAAAAAAGTGTCATAAAGACATCAAAGCTGCTTCTTTGTATGTTCTAAAGTATTATCATCACTGATGAATTTTCTTGTAAAATATTTAGGTAAGCCTTGAAAGCGCCCTTGATGAGGCTCGACTGGGCTTTTAGAATGAGACTAGTGGACTGTATTAATAATAGGATTTATTGCTACAACTGCCTGATACAAAGGAATATTTAAGGAATAAAGAAATGACCCGACTGGTCTGCGCGTGGTAGCCGAGTGTGCGGACCGCCAGCGGCGACCGGGCAGGCGCGGGTTTGGTTCCCCGAGCCCCTTGGTCACCCCGCGGTGGCCCGCGCATATGTGAGGCGCCGACATATTCCCCGGGTTGAAGTATCTCTTCAAATCTTCACTCGTCGACTGGAAGGGGGCAGATGCAGTTGAAGGCACGTCGAATGATGCCCCGCTTCGTGTTCAGCTCAGCCACCCTCGTGACTCCGTCTACGCCGGGATAGGTCTTCATGACCCGACCCAGGGACCAGAGCAGAGGTGGCGCTGATTTGTCCTTGATCAGGACTAGTGACCCTGGCTTCACTTCACCTCTGGAATGAAACCACTTGGATTTGGCCTGCAGCAGAGAAATGTACTCATTATGAAACCGTCCCCAGAAGTGCTGCCTGATGTGCTGGATTCTCTTCCAACGATCCAGCCGCGTGATGTTGGCTTCAGTCACCTGGGAATGTGGTACTGACAAGAATGGCCGTCCAATCAGGAAGTGGAAGGGAGTGAGTGCCGAAAAGTCGTGAGGATCTGAAGAAAGAGGAGTGAGAGGGCGTGAATTTAACACCGCCTCTATATGAGTGAGACAGGTAGTCATCTCCTCGAAAGTGAAGTGGGTAAGATGCAGTAGCCTTTTTAAATGATGCTTACAGGATTTTACAGCAGCTTCAGCCAATGAATTGAAGTGAGGGCTGTAGGCAGGCGTGAAAATAAATTTGATGCCTTGCTGTGCCATTTCAGATGCAACATTCGACGATTGCAAAAACCTACACATTTCATTCGAAGCACCTACAAAGTTAGTCCCGTTATCGGACGTGATGCTTCGAGGCTTGCCACGACGCGCCACGAAACGATTTAAAGCGGCCATGTAGGCCTCAGTGGTGAGGTCGGTGACGAGCTCCAAATGTACGGCTTTCACGGCCGAGCAAATAAAGATGCACATATAGGATTTTGTAAGTTTGCATCCTCGGCCTTTACGATTGGCCACCAATACTGGCCCAGCATAGTCCACGTAACTATCTAAAAAAGGAAACTCGAGATTTGTTCTAGAACTAGGCAGTTGACCCATTATAGGTTGCACGTTCTGAGCTCTATGCCTGAAACATTTAAGACATTTACTCACGACAAATCTAGACAAGTTTCTGCCACCTAGAGGCCAATAAGTTTGTCGTATGTGTGACAATAACAACTGTGGACCAGCATGTACAAGCTTTAAATGTTGCATTTGAAATATTAATTTAGTAAGAATGTGCTTACTGCATAAAACAATAGGATGTTTTAAATTAAAATCGTAGGGGGAGTTATCGAGCCTCCCGCCCACGCGAATGATATTATGATTGTCAATGAACGGAGTCAGAGGAAGCAATCTACTTTTGCGTGGTAATTTTTGTCCAGATTTTAATAATTTATATTCGTCAGGAAACATTTCAAGCTGAGAATAATGTATAATTGAATTTAAAGAATTTTCAAGTTCTGATACTGAAAAATTACCTAGCAATTTATTTTTATTTTTTACATTGTAAATAAAGCGTTGTACATATGTAAATATATTTTGAATTTTTGTTAGGCTAGAATACTTAATTAATAAATTATGAATGATTGATGAATGAATGGTAACGTCTGAATGATTACTAGTACTTAATGAATGATTGTTGCTATCACCACTAATGAAATGAGTCATTACTTCCGGCAGACTATCCTTCCCGCTGTTTGGCATGGTGGGCCACTCATTTTCACTATGCTGTAAAAATGAGGGTCCAGACCACCACAGAGGTGTGTCTATGATAACGTCGGCCCTTAGACCACGGGAAGCAAGATCCGCCGGGTTGTCCTTCGACGGTACGTAGCTCCAGGTATGACCACATGTGCTTTCTTGAATCTCATTGACTCTGTTCCTCACAAAAGGCTTTAATTGACTTGAAGGAGTAGAAAGCCAACCCAGAACTATTGTTGAGTCACACCAGAATCTACATTTATGAATGGGCATAGTGAGTGATTCTTGAACCTTAGTACACAGCCTTGCACCTAACAAAGCTCCACAAAGTTCAAGCCTCGGTATCGTCGTCGGTTTGATGGGCGCTACACGATTTCTAGAAACTAGAAGTTGTACACCTAAGACTTTACTACCATTACAAGACCGAATGTACACACATGCGCCGTATGCCTTCTCGGAAGCATCGGTAAAGACGTGTACTTCATGTGTAATAGAGTCTTCACGCAAAACCCAACGAGGAATCTTTAAGTTGTTTAAAGCTGATATCGCGCCTGCAAATGTAGACCAAAGGTTTTTGACTTCACTCGATACCTCGTCGTCCCAGTCACATTTATCCAGCCATAGACGCTGCATGATAATTTTCGCATTGACGACGCACGGACCTACGAGGCCCAGTGGGTCAAAGATCATACTAATGACAGAAAGTATATGACGTTTGGTAACTTTCTCGGTGGAGGTGATATTTATATTATAAGTAAGTGAATCGGAGTCACAAACCCAATTAAGACCTAAAGTTTTAGATTGAGCTGAGTTTGGACCTTGCTCAGAAAAATGTAAAATATTATGTAAATCGTTACCTTGAGAAATTTGTTCGAGAATTTTAGAATTATTTGACCGCCATTTACGTAAATTGAATTTTGCAGATGATAGAACCGAATGAACCGTTTTTGAAATATTGACAGTTTCAGCTACGGTATCCCCACCACCGAGATAGTCGTCAACGTAAAAGTCACGTCGTATGGCACATTGAACACGACTATCCGTTACGTCATCAGCCAGACTTACAAGACACTTGGTGGCTAAGTATGGTGCGGATGCAGTCCCATAGGTCACCGTGTTTAAAGTGTAGGTCCTAAGAGGTTCTGTAGGGTCAAATCTAAAAATTATTTTCTGAAGAGGTCTTTGGACTGGATTTAACTCAATAGCCCTGTACATTTTTTCCACGTCACCTGTAACTACGTATCTATGCTGACGAAAACGTGTTAGAATGGAAAACAGATCGTCTTGAACTACGGGACCGACCATCTGAATGTCGTTAAGAGACACCCCAGAACTGGTAGGGGCTGATGCGTCGAATACTACGCGTAGTTGTGTAGTGGTGCTAGAATTACGGATAACTCCATGATGTGGAATGAAATATTTATTCATGGAGTTTTCTGCTGGAAGAGTACAGTCTGAGTCTAACGTCATATGACCTAGGCGCTCGTATTCTCTCATGAACTCGTTGTATTTTTTATGAAATGTTGGATCGCGTTTAAATCGCCGTTCAAGGGATAGGAAGCGTTTCCTAGCATTGGCAAAAGAATGCCCTAATGTACTAGGATCCCCTTTTAAAGGCATAGTGACGACAAATCCCCCACTGTCTTTACGAACAGTGGTTTGAGCAAAAGATTGCTCACACATTCTCTCTTCAAGTGAGAGTGAATGCTTAGACGCAACATTGTCAAGCTCCCAAAATTGAGTGAGGTCGGGAGTGACGTTGGAATGATGGCATAAATGATTAGCGGAAAAACATGATTGTTGCGAAATACTACCTGAAACTAACCATCCTAATTTGGTCTCGCATAATTTAGGTAGGTTTTTCCCTAAGTCTATCGTTTTAGTACCTATGACATTCCAAAACACTTCAGCCCCTACCAGGATATCTACGACCGACGGAACGTTAAAGTTCGGGTCTGCTAGTTGAATACCTGAAGGAATAGGGACGTGTTCAATATGTATGAATGAAGTCGGTAGAACCTTTGTGATCTCAGGCAAAATGTGACACTCGATATCTACAGTAAAGGCACAGCATAAAGACTCTATTGTGAGGCGACAAGACTGTGTACTGGTGGATATGTGATTATTTATACCCGTTACCTTGGTGCTCGTACCGCGTCGTAACAAACCCAGCTTCTCTGACAAGCTTTGCGTAACAAAGTTCGCCGTACTGCCGTTGTCCAGCAGCAGGCGCGCTGTGTACTTCTTACCCGTCACGCCAATCACGTTCACCATAGCTGTGGACAGTAAAACATGCGCAGAAGTATGAAGCTGCAAAGAATTAGCTGAAAGCACAACATTTGAAGAAGGTGAAGCAGAAGGCTGTGTAGAAGGCAATGGATTGGAAGCAAGTTGAGGCTCGTTACTATTTAAATGCAAAAGCGTGTTGTGTTTAACCTTGCAATATCGGCAATGTGAGAATCTGCATTTATTCGAATTATGTCCGAAGCGTAAGCAATTCATACAGACTTTAAGTTCAATTGCCTTTTGTATGCGATTTTCTACGGACAAGTTTCTAAAAGATTCACATTTAAATAAATTATGTACTTGGGAGCAAAGTGGACATTTACTATTTTTAATTTTATTGTCTTGCTTTTTATTTGATTGGTTAGATGTAGAATCATTTTTATTCGAATCATGGCTATTATTTAAGGCGACAATAGTATTCGAACCCAAAGAAGGTTGATTGACTTCTACCGATTCTAACCAATCTGCTTTCCTGCTTAAAAATGAACAAAATTGTATTAACGTTGGATCTTCTCCTAAAGTATTGTTTTTGTGTTCTTCCCAATTACGCGCTGTTAATAAATCTAGTTTTTTAACCATTAAAAAAATTATAATATCATCCCAATATTGAGTTGGCCTTTTTAAAGTTGTAAGTGCCCTTAAATTTTTATTAATAGTGTCGACAAGGTTTCTGATGGAAACACTTGACTCGGTTTTGATGGGTTCCGCATCAAATAAAGCCTGTAAATGGTTGTTCACGAGAAGACGATTGTTATTGAAGCGCTCACACAATAAGTCCCACGCAATATTATAATGATCGGCTTTAAAATCAATATTTTTGATAATTAAAGCCGCATTCCCCTGAAGTGAAGCTCGCAGGTAGTGGAACTTATTGATGTCACTTATGCTAGTGTTGTCGTGAATCAATGACCCAAACGTGTCTCTAAACTCGAGCCAGCATTGGTAGTTCCCATCGAAATGAGGCAAGTCGATTTTAGGCAAACGAACAAAAGAATTCCTAAATGGAACATGTGCACCTGAGTCAGCATCTTTGAAGCCCGCCTCCGACGGTACACCGTTGGCCGAGACGCCGAGCAGGCTGCGCGTGAGTGCCACGAGGTTGAAAAACAGGCGGTCAAAGTCCTCACGCTCAGTTAACGCAGACTCGTCGTCATCGGAAAGCACTTCGATCTGTGTCTGAAAGGCATCAAATTCGCTATGTAAGGCTTCAAATTTATTAAAACGCTCCTGCAAGTCTAGGCGTTGAAGCTCAGATACTACGGCACTACTTTTTACTAAATTTAAATAGTTGCTGTAAATTGTAAGCTTCGATTTAATTGAGCTACGCTTCTTAATTAAAGTTTTTAAACTGTCCATTGTGAAGTAAAGTTAATAGGTACAGTTATGTAACAGCTGTTTGAACCGATGCTAATGATCTTTATAGGAAAAAAACTACGAAACAGATGTGCGCTAGTGAAAGGAATGCTCAAGGTCAACGACACAACATGTGATTATTGCGTAATGCAAATTGGTTAATGACCGAGCGTTTAAATAATATGGGATTTTATAAGCCGTGCTATATAGAAATAAGAAAGTACTTATTTTGAAGCA
This sequence comes from Agrotis ipsilon, assembly GCA_028554685.1. Taxonomy (NCBI): domain Eukaryota; kingdom Metazoa; phylum Arthropoda; class Insecta; order Lepidoptera; family Noctuidae; genus Agrotis; species Agrotis ipsilon. Next base: position 1,527,235 of record CM052965.1, read on the forward strand.
ATATGAACACAAAAATGGAAAAATGGAAGATAACGCAACGACTTTTTCGGCATGAAAAGAAAGCAGAAAATAACTAATTGGAACGGACTCACTCAAATACAGTATTATACTCCCGTGACATCAGCTCCCACGATGATGATGATGCAGCAGGCAGGCCGGGAACGACTTCTCTGTCCTTTTTTCTTCGTACCGCGTGGCGATCGCAAGTGGTCAAAGTTCACGCAGGCGAACACGTCGACCGATGATTTTGACGGCGATATTGTAGCAAACCGGTAATTTTGCACAATCGTAGGACCAAAAACTGATGACGCTCGACTGGGCTTTTAGAATGAGACTAGTGGACTGTATTAATAATAGGATTTATTGCTACAACTGCCTGATACAAAGGAATATTTAAGGAATAAAGAAATGACCCGACTGGTCTGCGCGTGGTAGCCGAGTGTGCGGACCGCCAGCGGCGACCGGGCAGGCGCGGGTTTGGTTCCCCGAGCCCCTTGGTCACCCCGCGGTGGCCCGCGCATATGTGAGGCGCCGACACCCTTGTCCTTAAGTATTTTTTGTCTACAAAATACCTTAAGAAACTAAACAACATGAGTCTTCAATTTTGCTAGTATTAGGTACTACAAAATCTTTGGTGCAACTTTAGATCTCATGAGACCAAAAGTTGTTCCTACGGAACCTCAGTGGATGACTACTTTCAAGATAGAAACACTGTTTCTTAAAACAGCAGCAGCTAGACTGATTCAGAACCTCAAATGACGTCACCTAGATGTCAGTGCTTCATAAAAATTCAAAACTACGTACACCTCTTTTATGACAGTGAATCATGGTTTATTTATTTCGTCTTCGTCGGATCGTCTCGCCATGCAAATGTCAACGCCCAAGGAAATTGCAGTCTCAAGCAGTATGGAAGGCATTCTGGATAGTGCATTTATTTTATAGATTATGAAGAACCGGTATTTTCTAATGTTTTATTATGATTTTCTTGAAACTTTAGAAACTGATATGTTTCCAGTGCTTGTGCTGAATTCACAAGTGTCAGTAAATAGTAAATAATTAATTTACTATTAAATAAATCAAGGATTTTTTTCGGGTCTGGGTATTTTTGTATGTGAATTTAACTGTTTGCTGACTCACTCACAATTCCTAATTCCTAAACAGGAGGATTAAAAAAATAAAACGTTTAAAAAATAAACGTTACCCTTGGTAACATGAAATAAGTAACTTTGAAGTTATTTTCCGTTGTCCCCCGAAGAAATTCCAAAGAAATTTAAGCTTTAACATTCTAACTAACTGACAGGCTCTTTTCTACCTGTAAATTGTCCACTTATGTTCAGTTCTTAAAAAAATCTTTGAATTTCAAAACAAATTCTTTTACAACTCACTTCGTCCACGTTTGAATTTCAGTGTTTTTTATTTTAGTTCTTAAAATCCTCGGTGTATCTTTTTTGTCACAAAAAGCTAACAAATAACTTAGCTCAGTAAGCTACTAGCTTCAAGTAAAAGCTATTTGTGCTGTTGCATCGTGATTGATGCAAACGAATTAAGTTACAAGCTGCTTCAAGTTAGGGGAACTTGACTAATGGAATTAGCTTGCTTGTTTAATTTCATTTTATAGTATCGTTTACAAAATTTTGTTTGCAAAGGGTTGGTGTATTCTTGTGTAAACAGCATTAATTTTAGTAGCTATGGTATTATTAAAATGGATTGGTTCTACTGTTTCACTGATTAAACGATTCCTTGGCAATTTAAATTACCTGTTGTTTTGAAGAAAAATACTTCCAGTGCAATGAAGGCCCAGTGAATATGGCCGCGACATGTAGGTCATAGATTCGATCCCAGCCTAGCATTGCATGGCACTTTACCTTCTATATTTATGTAATTACAAAGCTCACAGAACGATGAAGGAAAACATAGTGAGGAAACAGGCACGTCCTAGAACCATAAAGTCTAAGACATGTGACTGCTGGTCAGGTCTAGTACCAAACGGTACTAGACCCGAGCGGTATATAAGATCCATAGTTTCTCATAAAGTGGCCTGTGTTCCAACAATAAGATAATTAAAGGATAATTAAGAAAGCTTTGAGTTGATGTTGAGTTAGTGACGTCACTTAAGAAATAAATAAATGTTTATTTGTCATTGTCACTGGGTAGGTATTAAAGGGGCCTTTTTAATATGCATAGCCTGTAACACAGCCTTATTTAAAGAGCTTTTAATATTCTAAATAGCGAGCTCAGTTAGTATTTTTAATTACTTTGCAAAAAAAGTAAGTAAACTTTTTAATATTTATGCTGTGAGTCTTCATCAAAGAGAATTTATTATGAAATTAATTAACATATTTTTGTAAAAAGTAACAGTTAGATAAAACACGCTTTGAGGAAACTTTTGAGAGTTAGGCTTGGATAAATAATTTTATATATTTGGTTGTAAGCTAAATTAAAATGAGAGTGATAAACTAACAGAGCCTCTAAAGAACATTGTGTCCTTGGAACGCAAAGGGCAACTAAAGGAAAAGGCCGTTTTTGTTTAGAGAAGTTAATGATTTACTAATTTATACAAGCGTCGCTGAAAGTAGTTTTTATTCTACCTTTCCTCAGGTATTGGCTCAGTGATCGCAGATTTGATGTGTGTTCGGTAATAATCCTCACTAAAGCCGTCTGATTTGCTACCACCATCCTATCGGAGTCCGGCGCAGAACAATTTTTTCCGTCAGTGCGCAGGAGTCCCAGTGTCTTCTGGGCTGAACTTGAATCTCTTGGGTCTCATCTTTGTTTTTGGGCTAAATTGCAAGAAAACGAAACGTCACAGGGAGGCGTTAGAAATCGACTGAAAAATTCGACGCAGTAAGTATGGTGGTTCGGGTAGAAAGAGCGTCGGCTGTGCTGAATCCGGAGGTCCCAGTTTCAAATCCTGCTCGCAGTTCTATGTTTTCTTTACAAAGAAAGCTTTGAAATTCACAACGCATGCGTTAATGCGTAGAATATTTATAAAATATTATTCACACATCTGGTTTAACCCTTTTAGAGGCCCGATTGTAGGTATATGGAGCAAACCTATTTCACATAGTAATAGGTTTTCAAGAGGAAGGTAAAGGATGTCACTATAAATGCCGTTTACTCCGCCAATGTACGCAGTCCTCAAGTGAAATCAAATATTGGGCCTTTCGATTTATTCTAAAAGTGTTTGATACTTGATGCTTTTAGGTCTTTGCCAGCCAATTTTCAGGTTTTATTTTACCAAGCGATGTTTTCTGTTGAATTCACACGCAGTTAAATATCTATCCATATCTATGAAGCAATGTTCCACACTTAAAAACATCGTGATCAGCCTGTAATATAACATACACACAGGAGGAAACAGGCCTCCTCTCTGTATGAGAGAGTGGGAAGTAATCCACCATGCGGGTCCAGTTCGAATTTTTAGGTCTAGGATCGATATGCCGATTTGCTCACGATGTTTTACTCCACCGTTTTGAGAGCAATAAGAGAACCCCCCATGATCACAGAACGCTCCCAATTATATCATAGAGAACTCCTAGAATTTTCTCATTTTAATAATGATGCAAACAACAGTCCTTTTCCTCTCCGTCTTCCCTTTCTCCCCAGCTTAATTAACTACACAAAAACCTCGCCTAAACAATTACACCAAAATTCAACCCTCGAGCTGCGAAACACCAAAAATCTTGTTCACTTCGTACCGTAACTTCGGTAACACAAACAGCCCTAACAAACGGTGCCACAATAACGAGAATCACCCCAATAGAACGCAAGACAGGTGCAAGCCCCTGACACAGAGTAGAGTGACACAAAAGGTTTGCTCTGTACAGCGTAGGAAAACGTATGCTCGAATAAATATGTGTCTACGTCCAGCGAGTGTTTTTTGTATTTTTTAATGCCGTAATAATAATAATGAGCATGTCTCAGTTTTCGTGCTTTTCAGTAATTTTAATATTTATTTACAAACCAGAGAATTATTTTATTTCTACAGATTGAGTATTTTGTAATTTTAAAAAAGAGGTGTTTAACATTTTGTTTAGCCTTTGCCCAGCAATGGAACAGTGTAGGCTGAACAAAAAAAACATTTTGTTTTTTTTTTTTTTTAATTAATGGTCGTTGTCTACGTTAATTATTCTAATGGTATTTTATATGTTTACTACATATAAAAAAAACATCGAATATTAATTACAAAATTTCTCATGTAGGTATGCTAGTCGTAAGTTCATATTTGAACTTGAACCTTGTCAATGTGTGCGTACGTCTCTCTATCTATATATGGGGTTAGTCTTCTGTATCAGTTTACTCTGTGGCTTAACGTAAATAAGCTATACGAACAATTTGTGGTGAATGGTTAGCTGAAGCCAAGCTCCCTGGTTTAGTCAAGACTTGGTGCGGCTTAAATCTACAACAGAAAACTGAATTGAGGATATTTTTTAATAACATTTCGGAATTGTTTGTTTATTTTTGCCGGCTCTCGCATTTTCATTTCATATCTTAAGAAACACTTCTTCGTTTTTGTGAAATATGACAAATTTTAAAGAGCCTTGAAGCTTTTTCCCGTAGTTGACGATAGGAACGATATTTACCTAACGAGCGTATTAACTAATCCAACTTGAAATAGAATTTCTCATTAAAACCCACTTTAAAGCAATGTAATTCTATTCACGCAAAGATACTTTGAAAAAAGGCGAGATTATTAGAGGTCCTACATAAAACAGTGAGAGTAAAACTTTTAATGAGCCAAAACAGAACATCTTATCCAATATCACGAGACCGAAACCCATAACATGGCTTTAACAGCATGTTAAAGGAGGCCCAAAGCACTAAAATAAACAAAGAGATAAAAATTCCCAAAAGGCTTTGCGGCAAGTGCCCTCAAAATCACAATTCAGCCCTTTGGCGATTACATGATATCGGCTTTTTGCGTTACATTCGCGAAATTCAATAATACCGATGCTCGTAAAGGGGCGGGGTGGCAAAAAAAAACGGTATTTGGCTCACTAAACCGTTATTGTCAACCGCTGCAAATAACTGGGATGTTTTTTCTTGTTATTTCATTTTAAAAGGTTCACGGTAAATGTTTGCTCTAATATTGAAAGGTTTTCGAAAGGGTTTTTGATTTTTGATGGTACGAGTATGTTTTTGTAGGTACACACTTATAATACTTAAGTCTAGCTGGAAAATATCTCTTGTCAGCGTATATTCAAGATCAAAAATACAAAAGCTAAGAAAATATATTTCTCGAACATTCTAACACGCGACGTATTATCTGCTACGATCGCGTAGCTGTGTCATCGTCGCGTCAGCTACGGCGTAGCTACAAATATCGACAAGTCAGCTACGTCGTAGCAACAAATTGACGAACGAAGTTATCTTTTTAGCTGACTTTCAAAAGAAATAGAACAACTGTGGAACAGTTTAGGATGCTTTCGATATTTATTTAATGTTTTTTTTTACAATGATGTTAAGACACGCAAATTAATTTGGTTAATCAGAAATTAAATCGGTAAAGCAATCATCTTTTTCTTTACTTATCTATTACTTGCAATCTCATCAGATTTCGTAATTCTCTGTAGCTATTATCGTCTTTCGTTCTACATATTCCAACTATAGTGTATTCCTCTTTTTTCCCTGTTAGAAGCTTTCCCCATGGGCTCCTTTAGAAGGTCAAAACCGGGGTCACGGGATTGTCTCATCAAGTAACCGTGACCCTGGAAAGTAAGGCTATTGAAAAATAACTGTGGATTTTATTCAGTACAACTCTGTCGATAAATAAAAGAAGTTATCAGTAAAGTGACAGCACTGTCTTCAAAGTACAATCATGCAGCTCTAGAACGCAGTCAGGTTTGGCAGCCCCTTGTGCTCCAACTAAGGCTAAAGACAGTTGATTTTTTACCTGAAAAAAGGGATGTCAGTTAGCCTAAAGATTCAGTTCCATTAAAGCTCAAAAAAGTCAGTAACTTTGCTGAATCCCCAAGAACACATAATGCACAGTTAAAATCTGGCAAAAAGGCACAGTTTTAAAGTCTGCAATGGTGCGTGAACAGGGTCCGGTTAGCCTGTCGCGAGTTACGAACGAGCGCTGTTGTGCTCAGTTGATTTTTATAACGCGTGAATATTTACAAGGTAAAAATATGCTGCTTTATGCCATGGAAATACTTACTTTGTGGGCGTCCTTTTGACCGTGAACGTTACTGTTTTTATTGGTGGTGTCATTTGTAAAATAAATACCGTAGAATTCATTCGAGTAAATCATGGTGGCTTCAAATATCGTCAAGTTCTCTAAAGGTTCACCATTTTTTTTGTCAGGCCCATGCTGCCCCATGACTGCGCATAGGTCTTCCCCAATTTTAAAGTCTTCATTTACCATCAAAGGATATAGTGGTCAAACGCGAACCTAAGTAAGTGAAAAAATGTTCTTCCAAATTCAATATGAAATATCAAGTGTTACATGCCTGTTCAACTAAGCGATATTCGTCTAGATAAGCGTGGTTGACCAAGCGTGATTAAAAAAAACATGAATCATATCGAGACGAACCCACAAAATATAATTCAGCAACGGTGGAATGTTCACCTCCAGCGAGGCAGTAATGCTAGCGACGAAGGAGGTGGAATGCATGAGGCATCGGATATCCTCCTCTTGACCTAGCTACCGCAGCAGCGAGATACGCGCAATTGAAGGAACACGATGGATTTTCATTCTACGTTCATTACGAGTCTGTTCGTGTCATTACGAGTCTGACAGTCCCATCCGCTTTACTCAGTGTGGGAGAACTCATTTGATTATTTTATCACCTAAAAATTCAATGGTAGAACATATTTTTCCGATCAACTATGGACGATGATTTTCAAAGAACACTTGTGGACACCTCTCTCCTTACTTACGTACATAACGGTTAACGTTACACTTTCCAACATAGCACTAGAGTGCAAACCAATCGCAAGCATTACTTTAATCTCGTACAAAGTAGCACAAACGCGCCACCCCAGCCAAACGACTCCATTGTCCTCTAAACACCGTTCCACACCTAAAAATGAACTCACAGATCCGAGTCAGGTACTCTCAGATTCAACTCTTGTTCCCATCGCGAAGTAATCGTGTTCCTGAAATTGAGTCTGCAAGTTTCGGCGTGACGCGTTATCGGATTTGTTCGGCACGCGCTCGGAATCTGTCGGGAACTCGCGATGCTCCGCCTACTCACGAATTGCATCGGATACTGGAAGCTTTGGCTTGCTTTTTAGCTTTTGGTTTTTTTTTCTTTCTTTAATAGGTTGAAGGATTTGAGACACCTGGTCTGGGTTTTTGGGTGAAGTGATGAAGGTGGCTGGTAAAAAGGCCATGTCATTTGGTGCAACACCTGACTATAATAAAATTGTAAAGAATTACTTAACTAACTCAGAACTATAGTGGAAACATATTTTTCCTATTCCTCCACTATTCTTTTCTGATTAATTTCGTTGCAGGACCCGAGACAGGTAAATTCATTCTCCGGGACACGTCGAGCTTCATTGTCTCGGCGCTTTTCTGGTGGTTTCCACGGTTGATTCTGGCTCTCAGGAGTTACAGCGGTTTGGGAATAGTATGGTGGGTTTGTACCAAAAAAAAAAAACTCCGGACTATATGAATCAAGATGCCTTTATTCTAATCATCACTTAAATTCGTTATGAAATTCCTTCGAAACGTAGTCTATTCGTTAATGACAGATTGAGAAATATAAAGTTGCTTATATTATACCAGGTAATTAACAGAGAAGCGGTGTTTTTAGAGGATGCGTTCTTTTAGAATATAAAAACTATGTAACACTAAATTAATAGAAATTGCAGTGAACGAGTTGATTGGATGAGTATGCAAAAAAGATGCATGTCGCTTTTGCAAGTCTGTAGAAAATCTATAGATAATCATAATACTATGTATGTAGGTTAAGTAAACAAAGAAGATACTCCTTGAGTATGTTGAAAAAGGCGTTAGCAGCGCAAACAAGAAACTAAAAAGTTTTTCTCAAGAAAAGCAGAAACTGCTTAAACACGCTGCACGCTGTAGAAATTGGTATTTTCTCTACAAAACTACCAAGAAAACATACAACACCAACAGTTAAACGTACAAATTCAAACTTGCAATCAGTTACACTCCCATTGCCTGCAATGTCTAGCATTACCATAATTATTCTATATTAAAACAGTAATGTAATATTAAAACTCTGAAGACGTCGCCTGTTTAAAATAACAGATGGCAGCACATGTATTATTCATGGGTCGGTTTTAGTTGGACTGCCGATAAGTTTGAAAGGCGTTGGGGAAAGTTGATGGTAGATGGTGACATTTACATTTTAATTGAACGCATTCCAGATGGACAGATGAGGAAATCTATAAAGATTGCTTTTAAATTGGTCACTCTTTTTACTGAATAAAGGCGCTCCCACATCGGGAGCATTCACGTGTAATGTAACAATATAGATTCGACTTTGAGCAATACATTACAATACTACATCCCTGACTGAGGAGCATTCGCGTATATTTAGTTTAGATTTGATACTAGGTGCGCATTGTGATGCTCGATTGTTCTCCCTTACCGGCTCTAATCTGTAACGTTACATTACAGGTGAATGCTCGCAGTGAGGGTGTTACTCTTATTGTTTTGTTTAAGCTATACTTTTTGGAACGTTATAGTTGAACAGTATAAGTTAGAATTTTAGGCAACATATAATTAATAGAATGATGGTTCCTATTAATACCTCTTACAATTAATTTGATCTGAATATTACAACATTTTACAAACCCTCAAACACAATGATCATTTTAAAGACATGTTAATAGTTCACGTTAGCAACAAATCATCTCCAGATGGCCTACCATGACGTCTGAAAGCCAGACTTGTTACAGTGTGGGAAAGTGACAGAGCTATACAAGTCGTCTAGCGCGACCTCGTTTCCTCACTGGAACTTTTTTGGCTTTAAGATGTCATGGTAGGCCACCTAGAGCAAATAACACAGCAATTGCAGTAAACTATTGCAATTGCAGTAAACTATTGCAATTGCAGTAAACTATTGCAATTTCAGTAAACTATTACAATTGCTGTGTTAATGCATGAGGTCACTATAACCTTACGTTAATGATTTCCTGGTCGCGGGACTTATACCATCACCGTGACCCCGGAACATAAAGGGCTATTGAAGGACATCGTGGATTTTAGTGAGTACAAGTCTGACAGTATGGGGGGGAGGACTCATCTGATGATTTTACCACGTAAAAAAAAAAATTAATGGTTTGTTAATGGTTTCCTGCCAATGTTATCGACTTTTTTTTTAAATCTATTTATGGTACTAACAGATTCGTTTGTTTGTTTCCAGAATGGAGCTTGCATTGCAATTGCATCTCCTCGAGATGGAGGCTCTCGCGGCGTACGAGTACACTCCTACCGTATATATGCTGGGCGAGGGATATTCCCGTAAGTAACACATATATTTTTACCTTTAAATGGCATTGTTAAAACTTATAAATAGCATTATGAGGACTACAACACTTGTCTTTGATTGATTAGGGCACCTACTGGTGTCTTAAGTGGAATAAAATGTTAAATAACTACTTTATTTCACTAATGCCATCTGCGAAAAATATGTAGATATAAGTGCCGTATGTGAAATACCTCAGGTGCCATTAATTCGGGTGCCATTTCCATGGATGACCTGAAAACGAGGCCTGATCGTAATAATTCAAAAATATCTGATCGCTAAGATCAACATGTTAACCGACAACGTAATTGATAAGTATGTTTTACTTATGTTATGTTATACTTCTCAATAACGTAACATTATTAACTAACTACAAGTTGACAATTAAAAAAATGTTTTTTTTTGTCCTATTTAACACAAACGATATCTCCGGTTAAAAAAATTTTTTTTTGGTATTAATGACAAATAATATGTTATCAAAGACAAAGAGGTAGTACTTTTAGATTTTATGAACTTTAAATATACTAAATAGAAAAACTTTATTGTGGCGCACATGAAAATAAAAATACCAACTTATTTAAAAATATCGACCAGCACAATGTTTTAACACTAAGAAGCCTTACCAACTAGAACATCAGCTCAATTTCTACTCTACTATGATAGACACCGAACACATCACTAGCCAATCAGCGTATAATACGTGTTTACGTGCCGGCGGCGTTAGGCACCGTTCACACTATCGATTTGGTATGCACATGCTTGACACTTGCCATAGTTGCGCTAAATATGTGGAGGTTTTGTCTAGCACTAGTATATTATGTATGTGTCGTGGCTTAGGGTTATAGAAAGGGAACGTTGCATAATAGGTTAGTGGTTAAGATTTTTTTCACGTGATGATGTAGCCAGACTCTGGTGTCAGAGTTAGTAAAGCCTCAGGGAAACTCACAAGTTTCTGACATGGGTTTGGACCTACCTATTAATTATGTGAGTCCAGTTTTCCTCACCAAGATATTTTTCGTCACAAAGATTTAATTTTAAAGTATACCTATAATTATTATAATTATCTCCATATTCTACAAAATCAATTGCTGTTCGTTAGCCGCGTTATAACTCGAGAACGGCTGGACCGATTTGGCTAATTTTGGACTTGAATTATTTTTGGAAATCCAGGAAACGTTTAATAGATGACTAAATATGTTAAACATATTAGGAACTTAAATAAAGCAACACTTACTTTTTGCCTCCCGTCGTTCAGAAACCAATAAAATTTAAAAGTCGTTCAGAAATCAAATAGGCGATACAAAGTTTACCGGGTCAGCTAAGTATTAAATATTAAATAAGGATAATACGGATCTGTTCGTTTACTTACCGACAAAATACCTACCATACTACGTAGACACTCATTTATCTATGTCGCTGTAGGCCCCATGCGGCGTTTCCAACTAAGCATCAAGATCACACCAAGCTCTTACGGCCGCGGGACTACGGCGAGTTAGTCCGTAAGCTTAAAAATCAATTTGAATTAAAAACTATCGCAAACTGTGTTCGTTTGCTTTTAGCTTGCTACGGCATTTTTGTTTTCCGCCCTACGTAGAATAATACAGTTGGGTCTTTGATGGGATTTGAGATTAAGTTCATTGTTTACCGGGGTGGAATTCATGTAGATTAATAATAATAATATTATACGTGTTTTAGAACTAATCCGAAGTATTTTAGTTTACAACAGGCAAAGCCTTTCAGTAAATAGATCTGTTTTGTAGTAGATTTTTTAATTACTTAAAAAAAATGTGTAAGACGCTATGGGCGGTTTGTGAATCGTCTGCAGCGACGGCAAACACCCATCATTACATATTTCAGTTCTTTATTTGTGAAATTCCGGTGTCTTGAATACCTACCATTCGCAATTTATTTTTCTTATAAAAGGCATTACTCAGACACAAAGACAGTTGAAAATTATTTAATCTCCTCTTATCACATTTAGGAGCCTACCATGATATCTTAAATCGAGAGTAGTTCCAGTTGTGGGAAAAAGACAGAGCTACACAAGTCGTCTACCGTCATCTCGTTCCCACAGTGGAAATACTCTCGCCTTATGGTAGGCCACCAACTAAAATTAAAAAAAAAAACCTTAACATAATACTCTCGCCAAACAAACATCTGCCTTCACACATAACACAACAGAGAGTGAGACTAACAACTGGCGCCATCTAGTGCTGCACAGCTGCTGCCCCCGAGACGTCGGGAGCTCTTTGCACGGCGCTAAAAAGAGCATAAACCGGTATAGCCGATTGTGAAGATGTGGTGTAAAGTAGAAACGGAAGCGATAAAATTTATATTTGTTATCGTCCATAATAGGTAGTCCACCTTAGATATCGTATCGTCCATATTAGGGATATTTACGGGTATTTTTTATTTTATTAAATACTAGCGGCCCGTCCCGGCTTCGTAAGGGTGGACATGGTATATAGCCTATGTCACTCAGGATGAATCTAGCTTTCTAATGGAGAAAAAATGGCCTAATATCAAATAATAAATGTTTACCTATTTAAAACAAAAGGTTTAACAGTAAATACAGTTTTCTTTAATGTACCTCACGTTCACGAAAGATTTATGCCTGAACTATATAGATAATCTTGTGCTTAAATCGTTGGGAAATGATTATAGACTTCATGATCATCTTTTTAAATGAGAAAACTATTTATCACCTTTGCTACCCGCTACATAGCTTCCCTCTTTTACCTTACGCCACCACCTGAAGTCGAGGACAGTACTAAGTGCTCTCCAGACAACTAGTGTATTGCAGATAGTTGTCCAGATTTACGAGCTCCGCCGCTCATAGTAACGTGGAAGACTTCATTCACACGTGCCTGATCTGGCACATTGATTCGGTTTGATAGTTTATCTGGTGGGCGTTTTATGGTACATGATGAGTGGTATTAAAGAAAGCATTAGCTGTTCTTTCTTCTGGCAAGTGCTGTCTTTCTGTAAAGTACCCATTAGGAAGACTTTACTAAAAATGGTAGTTATATTTTAAAAATTCCTGAGCGAAAATTCATGATAAGCATGAATTTTCAGTTATTGTGACGTAAACTGGAACTTTGACATTAATTTCAAGAAAAAAACTATCCCATTTTTTCTCTACAAGAAACGCTGTAAATAATGGAAAGACGCTGTAAAGTAAAATACTGAAAACCCGTGATAAGGACTCTGCTGTCTCAAGTGTAATCAACCAATTCATTTTTTCTATGCATTTTTCTTTACAAATACTTAATTCACTCGTGCCTGATCAGGTCTATTCATTCAGTTTGATAGTTTCTCTGGTGAGTATTTTATGGTAGACCATACTACATGGTCACGGGACTTACCGAATTACCGTGACCCTGGAACGTAAAGGGCTATTGAAAGACACTGTGGATTTTAGACAGTACGAGTCTGACAGTCGTCCCCGCTCTGTCTTGGGTGGGAGGACTCATTCGATGGTTTACCACGATAAAAAAAGACCATACTACATTTAATTGGTCTAGAAAACAGTAACTTCGCGAGAAAATAATTTTAATATTGATGATAGGAGTATCGAAAAATATTCCTTATCGTTGCACCAACCCAATTATTTCTAATGATTTCCCATTTTTAATCCTGTAAAACAGCTTGGTCTTATTGAAAAAACTTCAACGGTTTCTGCAAAGTATCTGCTCTAAATCAAAGTATTTCTATTGACGTGCGGTCTACAGTACTAGTCAATCCAACTATTATACAACGATCAGTCAGGGTACCCAGCAATCAACACCTTATCACCCAATGATCTGGAACACGTAACTATGATAACATCTTCGAATCAACCTTTGTATGTTACCGACATGAGTCATCGGAAGAAATAAAAGCACGTTACATATATACAAAGAGGTCCAATGCCAAGAAACTCTACCTATTCCAAGCTATTAAATTACCATTCGTAGAAACCAAGTTTGAAACCGACACGAGTTTTGCTATTATTTTCTTAGTAATTGAACATGTGAAAACATGGGCGATGGTATCAAATGTTTGATTATAAGGCGATTGAATAGTACTCGGGGGCAGGAAGCCTCATCGGCCCGATAGTGGCTCCGTGGAATGTACGGGCTGAAAGTTTGGCAAGTATGGATGGATTTTAAATGGAAAACGTTTGAAATTAGCAAAAATTGGCTTCGAAGACTAAAACTTAATATTAGAAATGAAGCTCAAATAATTTGTTAACACTAACAACCTAGTTTATGGCATTCTCCTTTTTGAAAGTTCAAGAATTCACGTGACGCTTTCAGCAAAGACGATAATAAATACATGCATTATAAATGTTAAGCGTAACTTTCACTAAGAAAACAACGTCAACACATAAATAAGTTTTACAATATTTACCACAGCCTACTAGAAACAGCACGTAAATGTTATCTCACACTTAATTAACGTCAATCCTAGATACTAAAAATTAAAACTAACATTAACCTAATGCGTTTAAGTCCACACAATATATTTCACCATTAACGTCACAGAAATAATTATAACAACGACCGTACAAGTTTAAACAGTGACAAACTCGACAGGCCACACACTCACGAACTACACAATAACTCACTCTGACAAGTTAGACAAAGCGCGACATTCATGTTTTTCTCAAACACGCAAAATAAACACGATACATTCTTTACATTGTTGGGTTGAACGCGAGTCCGTGTGTGACGAACTTAGCAATATACGTAGCTGGTAAGGTCTGAGCAGACGAGGGATTAAAATTCAACTCCATCATCACTGGCCTGTCATTACCCTATTTTTTATTAACAGTAGGTTGCTCTTCTAGCCCAGGAGTAAAACTGAGAACTCACCTAGATGGAACTGGAATAGGAGTTTTTAGGAACTCACCGACGAAACATTGAATAAGTAATTTGTTTGGCACCGTGCTCCGAAAGGATAGTTCGAGAGACAGGTGGATTACACCAAGGACTTTCCATGGCACGGCAGGCACTTGATCGCCATGCCATTGTGAATAGCAAACTTACTCTAAAGAGTTTAACATGGACAAGACACAGCAATGCACACAGCAGACTTTACTGGGTGCATTGTTACGTCTTGATTAATTTGATGATTCCCCGTACTTTTGTGAGGTTCAAAGATATTCTAGTAGACAGTATTCATTACCTACAGCGGTCATTTATTTGCTTCTTTAATATTATACGCAGTTATAAATTATCTATTTTGGTAGACGAGAAACGATTTGACTAAAGTCCCTCGTCTACGCAGGTCTTTAGCAATAGACGTAGCTATTAGACGCGCATGCAACGCCGCATGCAACCCCACTGTTATGCAACTTATCGAAGATCGAGACGGCTCATAGTTCGTTGCAATGCTCGCGCTAAATTACCCTTTGATGGATACAATTATTGCTTGAGAACACATAAATGTTGTGATAAGGAAGGCGTACGAAAATGAACTTTATTGGAGTTCTAATGAACACCTCTTCATTTAAAATAGATAAAAATATGTTTCAGTGAATGAACAGACTTATAGTCAGGTTAGGGACCTTATACCTGGAGTTAATTGATTGATTTATTGATAAAAGTATGTTTGCATATATTATAGACGTAATCATTAGCTACTCGTGTAGTAAAGCTGGCTTGTCGCAGGTTAAACCTGACATGTTGATGTGAAAACTGTGCTTTGCTTCTAAACGCCAGTTCAGTCCAAATCTACTATCTCATTATCGGTCATGCTGTTACGTATGGTCGCAGAAAGTCATTGCTAAGCTTTTGATCCATGTCTAATGACTGAAAAAAGTATTGAAATGTCATTATCAACGTTTCGAATCCAGTTAAAGTTATGTCGCACCTCTACTTTCTAAACTATCGGCGATGTCCGGTGTCCATAACATATCCATTGTTAATTTCTTTTTGACGAACAATGTTGATCAACAACTCAACCAAAACGAAACATTAAAATTAATACGTGCATAAGGGCGTCCTTCCGCACTGTCCCTACAATTAAAGGCGTTATAATTTTACAAGGGGCACCCTAATTAAAAGGTCCGTCATAAAGCAGTATCACAATGCGTGATAATTTTAATGTTGCAAGATAAAAATATCTCATTTGAATTTTAAACATGGCGACCCCATCCCTTAGCGGAAACGGAGGAAATTGTAAGTGAGGTCGCGTCTCGTTCCGCTTCCCGCGTTTTTTGAGTCCCGAGGCCTGGATATAGGTGGAGGCCTTACGTTGAGTGGCGAGGCCTCAACCTCTATTACCGGGGTGGGGTTGGGGGTATTTTAAAGTGATATTATTTGTTGCGGACTCTAAGAAGGTTGTCGAAAAACAGAAACATGACTTGATTTTGCAAGTGTTTATTATTGTTATGTTTTTCGATGATCACTAAATGTGTATTTTTACAGAAGTGGATCTTTTTAAATGGTCAAAATCAGAGTTTGCTTCAGTTTTCATGACATACATTTTGTACATGGGAAATGGTTATACATAGTTTTTAAACACATCAGAGATTCGTGCCCATACATTGCATCTCATTAGTATTTCTAAGCAAATTCAAAAGCCTCTTTTTTATGTTCTCATCACGTTATTTGAAACAATAATTTAGACTAACCTGCTGTATGATATATAATAATATATCTATCTATAGGTATGTGCCCTCTCTCTTTACGTTGTGAAAAGTTACTAAACAATTTAAACATACTAAGTCAACTGTAATAGTTGTTTTTCCTTCTACTTAGAAAGTGAAAATGTTGCAAGCACTCTCATAAGCAAATCCTTTAGGAATTGAAATACATGCGCATTCAATCCACACTAAACCTAGCACTTCCATATAGACGCGTCCCCTCTCAGCCTAGACGCAGTAAAAAGTAAATAAACGGTGCGGAATTTATACGTTTAGTCGTAAAACTCGGCCGCTCCCTACGGACGCTGTGCGTTTAGTGGGCAGTCTCGATGAGCACACTGTCATACGCGGTGCAAGGCGGAATGAATTTGTATGAAAGTGTACTATGTTATTTGATGTACATGGAGATACTGCCAATCTAATACTAAAGTTCTAGGGACAAATAGCTTAATAGGTACACTCAGTAAGCAATTTGTTGAATGTCGGAATTTCAAGTTTCTTGTAACCTTTATAAACAATAGCCTAAGGTCTACAAATGATGACCAGGATCAACGGCTAAACTTATTTAAGAAGTATAAGGGCTCAATTTAAGAAGAACTTCACTGATTGAAAGACTATCCTCAGCGGGGGCTCATAATCAGCCTACAATGTTTCCACTGCTGGAACACAGGCCTATGAGAGGAAGAAAGCCATAATCCACCACGCCGGTCCTGTGTGGTTGGTAGATGTCACATTTCTTCGATATTTTGGTTCTAGAACACGCCGGTTGCCTTATGAATTTAGCTGTTAAACGTTTAGAGAGGTGTGGTGATTAAATTATTTACTCGATGTACTGCACTGGGCTGGGTTT
This sequence comes from Agrotis ipsilon, assembly GCA_028554685.1. Lineage (NCBI taxonomy): Eukaryota > Metazoa > Arthropoda > Insecta > Lepidoptera > Noctuidae > Agrotis > Agrotis ipsilon. Next base: position 1,544,162 of record CM052965.1, read on the forward strand.
GAACCCACAACTTGTAAGTAAAATTGGGCCAATGCGGGCAGCATTAAGCTAGCGTTACTTAAACTAGAATATCGAAATGTGTGACTGTTATCATTTAGTCTGTAATCCCCCGGAATAAAATACATTTCGTCGTAAAACTCGCCGCTCCCTATAGACGAGTTCGTTTTGTGACATGTCTTTATAAGCACACTGTAATATACTGGGCAAAGTGTAGTTGAATATGTTTGTTATTCTGTTAGGGTCCAGTAACTCTATTGTGCAAATCACAATGTTTTTCTCTTCTGGCTCGCTCTATGTGACTTTTTGTTACCCATTTGAGAGCTATGAAGTTATTGCAAGCTAGCAAGGATTTGGGACCATCATCAAAGCACTTCCATAATCAATAGATTCAATAGCACTCAAACGTGTTAGCAAAATATCACCGGTGCACGGGTGGACTTAAAATTACCTTTATAGTGTAGTTACAAATAGTGTTAATGAATGCTAAACAAGGATAATGATGAGATAATTTCTTTAACTTTATTTTTACTTTATGTTTAATTACCTACGTGTAAAACAAAAAAGGGGCAGTTTACAGAATCAATAAGTAACCAGTAAAACCTGCTTCTTAGAATAATTTCTTTAACTGTTTATAAAAATTGTTATCAAAGCAAAGATTAAAGGTAGTGTACAAAAAAAAATAAGTCAAGATTCATTCCATTATCTATAATTTTTCTGAAAACCAGAACCTTGCCACATTTAACAGTATCTACCAAACAAAAAAAAACTTCCAGTAATCTGAGTTTTTTAACCAAAATATTCATTTTTTACCGCTGCCCAGTGGGTGCGACGTTTTATTGTTTCCCAGTTAAAAGTTAAGAGATTAGCAGGAAAGCCTATAACTGTGCGCGTAAAAATTCCACCCAACCGACCGAGCACTGCGACTGGCGTGGTTTTAGAGTTCCTTTTGGACTGTTCAAGTTCATCTTTGTATGGGGTGATTTTGATAATTCTGATGATAATATGCCAATACACTGCAATAAGTAAACTTGGACATAGCATTGCTGTATGATTTGAAAAAGAGTGATAAATACAAAAGGTTAAGTTAACGAAAAATATGGTTAAATATATTGTGTTTTTTTTTTTATAAAAGAAAAGACATTTATTTGGAACAAAGGTACCACGAGGACTCATACATTTAAAACATAAAAAAAAAAAAAAAAAATGAAAACCTATATCTAACACAAGCAAAAGTCATCATCATCTGCCTAGCCTTTTCCCAACTATAATGGGGTCGGCTTCCAGTCAAACCAGATTCAGCTGGGTAGAAGTGAAGTAGGTTTAAAAAGGTTCTTACGATACCCCATGTCTCCTTTTCTCTCTCAACACCCTGATTTTTTTATCCAACACACTGAAATGATTCCAAGTCGTAATAGAGTGGAAAGACATTTAAAAAAAAACCTAATTAAACAATTAATATCAGTAAGAACAGCTTAGAGTAATTAACGGTTTTTTCAACTGCAACAAAATCAGATTAAACTATTCGCCTTACAGAACCTTACAAAATAATGCATCCGATCTCGCTTTACTCGGTTTTTTCAGCATGTTGTTTCCATTTCAGGAGATACGCTCATTCGTTCGCGGCTCGCCCGCCGCTGTGGCCGCAGCAAGCGCTATTGCGTTTCCAATTTTACTGCTTTTTTCCTCACTAACTATGTAGTTTCACTAATTTGGTTTTTTTACGGTGAATTTTTTAGTCTAGGCTTAGGATATTTTGATTATCATACATAGCCCATAAAGTTCCTAAAGCTGGAATACGGCGACGTCCTTGTTTATAGCAGAGTAGGGGCAACTTTGGAGTCTTTAAGTCAAGAGTGAATAGATTACTTTTAGAAGGGCGTGCTTCATCGTCGCGACGCGAGCCTATCGCTTAATAAAGAAGCAAAAAAAAAAAAAATAGAATTATAAAAACAGAAAGAATGTTTATAAAGGTTCTTATGACTCTCACCTATTAAGTCAGTAAGTAGCCTATTCTTAATGTTGAGAGAGAGGTCATCCATCAAACAACAACATATCCTTAAAAACCCCGACACAAAAACCAAGTTCCTTTTAAAAAGTAAAAATAATAAAAATACGTCCGCCCAAATGGACCGCTCCGAATTATTTATTATCTACTGTTTTTTCGCTTCATCCGTTCGGGCTCTATGTTGCCACAGACAGACAGACACTTCAAACTTATAACACCCCTCTTTTTCTGTCGGGGGTTAAAAAGAACGAGAAGGAGGTAAGTGTACCTATGATCGTAAAAAATAGAGAAAAAAGTTTGTGTGAAACGTCAGAGTCAAGATTAAACTGTTCCAAATTACAAAAAAAGCAAAATAAATATTCAAAGTTGATAGAGAACTTTCAGTATTTTGAGAGGCACCAAAATAAGAAAAGACTTAATTAATTGAATGAAAAGAAAAGAAAAAATACCTATACGTGGTTACCCCATTAACCTTGACAGAACGGTGACCAATGGACGGAAAAAGAAGCGAGGCCTGTGATGGATCGGCAATTTCAGCAAGAATTCAGGTCAAAATCGATGCGATACACGCAGAATTGGGTAAAGACGGGGACAAAGATGGGCATTGATGCTATCTATTGAAACTTGAGTGGGATAAAATAATGATTTTGTACGTTCCATCCCAAGAGATAAAGTTCTAATTCAGTTTTAGGATGTCATTTAGGTCTAAGATTTACGGTTGACGAGGTTAGTAGCTAGATTAAAGACAAAGCCAGTTATGAAGATTATTATGTCGTATCTCATTACTTGTATGCATTAATGAGAAACTGGTCAGCAAAAAATGCACAGAGGAAAGAGTGGCAGATTGTAGGAGAGTATTGAGACATTTAAATTAAAACAAACCAATCATATATCATTAAAGTATACATAATAATAATGATGAGTAGTTAACCAAATCATTGAAATTAAAGAAATCCTACTTCAATCATCTTTTCTAAACAATGGAATATAATAAATTGAAAAATCGGAACCCACAGATGCTCTCAACCAAAAATTTAATTTTCTTCAGGAATATTTCCATATCGCCTACATTCTGTGTCTGTCACAAGCCGTATTTTTATCGCGACGCTGAAAGCCGATGATAAAGGACGAACCTATTCCCTTCGCTTCAATCTTTACGATGTGATAAACTGGTGGTAACCAGACTACGGATGGATTGGGTTAGATATTAGCCAAACGTAGAGATATACCAAAATACAGATATTATTTATTTACTAAAAAATGTTACAATAGGGTGTGGGACACTGGATCTCGCACTATAAACTAAGTACTTATTTTTAAACACACTTTCTCCTGTATCGTAGGTCCGTTCTCAAACATATAATTTCACATACACAAACGCCCAGGCCCGGAACAACTATTTTTAGATCATACAAATATTTGATCCGTGCTGGAATCGAACCCACGATACGCAGCGCAGCAATCTTATAGCTCAGCCACTGCGCTAACCGTGTTGTAATTTGGATTGATACTAGTTCTTATACATAATTTTATCTTCTTTCAGTATACGGTTTATAGGTATATAAGGAGGTCCTTATACCTAATTATTTACATTTTGTACGTATATGGATCAAAATCAAAACGGCGCAAAAAGTGGCTGAAAAAAAAAACGCATATTCGCACTATGAATATAATGAAATGGGAGACAATATGCATCATATACCTACACGTAAAATGGCCATCTCCATAATGCTGTGTCAATATACGAAATGGAAGCACAGAGCAGATATTCTTTTTTTTTTGGCTTGTATATGAGCGGAAGGGTTCCTTTGGTTGCCCTTTGGTTTTAGACAGCCCCGTAACATTATTAGATAAAAATAATAATAAAATTGCAACTGATTTTAGGTGACCAACAACTAATGAATTCGCTGAGAGAACTTGACAAAATCTTTCATCGCTGCGTTCGTTATCTAAATTATCTTATCGCAGCTATAAAGTCGAACGAATTCCAACAATACAATTATCATCGAATAATATCCTCAACCTCCACTTCGATAGCCAGATAGAGACAGCAACACACCACAGACAGAGACAACACAATACTTATTAAATTCCTCTGTCTTCCCATTCCTGTACCTTTTCCATTATTTCACAAACTTTCTGCGAATTCCTACACTATAGCATTCGCGTTTGCTTGCGTCACAAGGCATATAAAGTGAGAATTTATGGGTACCGCTATAATATTTAATTATTATCGATATCTGGCGATAAACTGGCTTGTTATAAGTGATTTTATACGTATTTTGGTATTTATGACATGCTGTGTATGAGAGAATATTAAAAATAATATTGTCAGGTATGGAAATAAGAAGTGATTGTTGACTTGAAACTCAAACGAAAATACTCAAAACTCTTCTTAGTATGATATGGCTTAGCCAAGACTTTGTGCGCCTTTATAAAAGCGTTGTTTTGCAGAATGAAACCTTATATCTGTGTACCCAAAGAAGTATTTCTTTGAGTGTCATGTTACTTTATTGTAATCTGGTACAGGGAATAGTCTGTTGTAAACGGTAAGAATAACCTTTGCGATGTGATACCTTGTGAATTTGACAAATCAAAATAATCAAGACCCATTTACACGATGCAAAACCTTTTTAATCGTGCCAAAATAGTCAAAAGAGTCCTCCCACAGAGGGTGGCATGGGAGGGTCTGCAGGCTTGTACTGACTAAAATCCACGGTGATCCTTCGATAGCCCTTTACGTAGTAACATTCTTTCATCGCAAAAAATGTAAAATATAAATAAAACTCATTCGCTGTAGGTAATTGAATGCGTGAGGTTTACGAGACATTCAGCGCAGGCCATTTATCTGCTGGGCTGTGCGCGAATTTGGGGGTCTAATCTCTAAGCACGAAACCCGTGGTTTCGGCCTCATTTTCGGGCGTTTTCTACACCCCGTGACATCGATATCGAACTAAGAATGGATAATATTACGATTTGAGAGATAGTTCCTTAGGGCCACCACTTCCGATAATTCATGGTACTCATTTTTTTAATGAAATTTGGTATAATGACATAGACACTGGCACCGCGTTAAATGGACTTCAGTCGTGCCGCGGTCTCTAAGTTTTGACATTAGTTACGTTCGCACATCGGGGTCCATGTCTTCGCTAACGGACTTAGAAAGTAGACCCCCCGAAACAGAGGTACAATCACAAAATACCGCTCGTTCGTGTTAGGCCCGCTGTTGTTTGGCCCGAACGAAATTCTGAAACGGTTGAGTCGTGTATAGCGTTCCCTTGGGCAATGTTGACCGACTCACACACAACTGAGTAATGGATAAATGGTTTATGTTCCGTTGTAGGTGTTGATCATAATGCAAAATGATTTTTGATTGCATCAGCGATGAAATGATTGAGAGCACAGTTCACAATACTTAATTATTACAAGACTATTTTTGCTGCTGTATATACGAGAACCAATTGCACACTTTGTACCATTGTGTGTGTGTGTCAACAGTTTAATAAAATAAAACATGTTTTGCGCATACAGATTCACAAAATTATGCCGAGCAAGCGTAGCGTAACAATCAAACTATGACCTCTCACTGTAGCTTGTCACTTGAGCTCATTTCGTCGTTATTTTTTCGATGTTTTGCATTATTTTTCATAACAAAAATATAGACTTTTCAGTGAAATTATGTGTTGAAGCCAACATTCTACATGTTTTTACCAATAATTTACTTTAAACTTTCATAATTCAGCTTTTCAGAGCAACTATCAGATATCTTACTGCTCTATTTAAAACGTTCGATCTCGGTTCTACCACTTACCTCTCCGATATTACACCAGGTGAAGTACGTATTCACTTCCACCTCATATATTTTTCTGCAGAGTCTGTTTAAAAACATGTTAAAAATTCGAAGCGTCCGTTTTCGCAATTTGCGAACATCCCCTTGGGCAATGTTGACTGACTATTACACATCTGCGAGTGGTAAACACGGCCAAATACTTTTTACTCTGTGGGCAATGTTGCGTATCGTTTGTTAACATTGATTTTGCGGTTTTGTAGCGATCCAATTAAAATAGTTAGTGTAAATACTACACTAAATTCTTTACATTTTTTTATACTTTGGAAATATTTGAATTGTTTACCGTGTGGTTTTTTCCCTTTGACAGAATTTCCAGGTTTTTAAAATACGTTTTCCATGAAAATGGAATTATTGTGTATCTCTGTTTATTTGCTGATTGAAAGCTTAATTAAATACGGTATTGGTCACAGCTCAAATACTGAATGAATGTATATGTTTTCCACGAATAAATAAAAATAAAATCTTTTAACAGTTAACATTAATTTGCTGACGAACAAAATTATATCATTTAAACAGTTGCACATAAAATCAGGAAATTAAATCAGAATTAATAATGAGCAGTGAACTAAATACAAACCCTTCCATTCAGTAACAAGTTTACGACAAAATGTCAAACATTCAAAATAGCCCATTTACTAAATGGCGACATTGGCTGCGGACCGTACTAATTGAACATCGGGCAACATTACGAATGGGGAAATGGTTCATGAGATATTTGACACTGATTTTAATTTGGTCAAATATTTTGTTGAATTTGATTTTCAAAGATATTTTGACACATTTTGTAAAGATACTTAACTGAATTTGATGTTTATTTTAGTCGTTGAATTCTGAAGTTTGATGTGACTTTTTTTGTACAAAATCTTTCTTCTTTAATTCTATTTTATTCTATTCTATTTTATTAATTCTATTTTATTGTATTCTCTCACATACAAACATGCTATTATTATAATCAATTTACTTGTAATTAAACAAATCAGTTAAATCAACACGTTTTGCTGAATTGATGATAGAAGTACCTCTTTATTAATTGATTAGAAAAGTGCCACTTTCCAATCATTATTACATTGTTTGTCTTATGCGGAGTAATACCAACGGTTTTGCCAATTTTTACCGTCTTTCTACATGTGTTGAACACTTGTCTTAATAAACTGTTAATGTCAAATTGGCATTTCAGTTTGATATAAGGTTCGTTTTGCAGTGACACTTTTTATGACAACTGTCAAAAGCTGTTTAGGTTTTTATATTACGACGGTTAAAGTCTATTATTGCGACAATTAAAAATCACAATGACATTTTTCGTAACCGCAATTTTATTTCTTCAAATCCTTCATTTCATATTTTCCTTGTAATAATTTTAACCGTTTCTTCTCTGACATTCTTCGTGTACTGGGAACATGAACGTATCTCGTTTTCACGCCGACCCTCGCACACATTCATACATTCCACCTACTTAATTAACTCCACATATTTTTCTGTGTACTTTAATTTCAACATTTTCGTCGTGTTTTACAAAGTTTTTCTGGAGATTTTTCTTCTGACGTATGTTGGGTTTTATGTATGTTTCTGTTTACTTTAAGCTGTGTTCATTTATCTTTGGGTGTATGCAAGACCGTTTTGTTTAAGAATTAAGATTTACATACGAGATTTCGTGTTTTAACTTTTATGTTGGTTGCCTTAATACAAGTTATGGAATATTTATCTTACTTTACGAAAGTCTATGATGTTAATTTAATGTAATGAAAAATAATTGTGGGATTTATAACAGTGAAGATTCTTTTTTACATAATTACGTGTCGACAGTTTTTAAATAATTATGTTTTGCTAACGTTTGGCCACGACTTTTTTCACACTAATTCAAAATTTATGTTGGTCGTTCATTTCAAATCATAGGTATACGTGGAACCATCTATTGTTTGAAGAACGTTAGTGTTGCTTTCTTAGGAAACAGGCATTTTTTTCGGGATGGACGATCACATATCCTATTCATTCGTTTCTAAAAACCTGAGAGCTATGTATATAGAATTTTAAGATGATCGTTTTATTGGAATAAGCCGTGAAGACAAACTTATTTTTGTATCCACCTATAATATTAGCTAGGACTGTGGCAAAGAAAATAGTATTTACGTAGCTAGACCATTCAACCATCTCAATTCTTTAGAACCAAAAAATCTGAACTTAAATCTCCGTTCCAGATCGGATATCACGAAAACTGGAATTTGAAAGAGTTGTGAAACAAAACTCGGAAACGGCTGACATTTGCAAATGACCGGTCCCTGTGTCGGGGCCTTTGTTACTCTACTCGTACTAGGCCTTGTATGCCTTGTTACCAAACTGACGCATCGACTGCCTTTCTATTCGATTTTATTGATTCAGTTTTTAGTTTTTACCTGAAAAAAATTGTTTTTGTTCAAGAGCTTTGTTTTGTATGTTTCGTTTTTTAATAATGCATGTGAGTACTAATATCCAAATTTTTAATTTTGAAATAATTTAAGATGTTCTTGTAGACAACAAGAGTTGCGAACGATTTCTTTCCATTATCTTACTACTTCTAGAAGGTATAAATGTGAAATTTTGTGAGAATGCATAGATGTATGGTTGGTTTAGAACTTTGTCATGTAGTTCTAGCCTAAATTAATTCATGAATACTTTTATCGCAGTTGTAAGATTTCTGTAGATAAATTGGTACTGAGACACATGTAGGCAAACTCACCGACATAATTCAGTCATTTTTATGTGTCAAAATATTATAATGTATTATTTACACAAACTTTTCAATTTCTCGGTCTCTTACACCACAAACCGAGGGTCACTTGCACACTTATTCATTACCAACTTTCACACTATCCCCTTCTGAATCTTTAAAACACTCACGCGCATTTCATCCTTCGGATTTTCAACTTTACAATTAACATAACATTATAGCTTTGAGGTATCATGCTGAGAGAGGACAGATGTTCTTTATTTTTAAAGTCAGGCCCTCAGAAGAGTTTAGACAAACTTACCGCCGCCAGTCCTCCGCATCTCATGCTGTTTAAATATACTAACTCCTACCTAACATTACTCTCACTAAGGTTCTAAGTATAATGTGAAAGTTACATAACCGACCCAATCAAAGTAATAACAGCGTCATCGCATTCCTGAGTGCTACAATTCTGTCAGGACGTTGTTGGTAAGATTTATAGTGTCCACTAAATTAGTTCGGGACGGTCGCATGATGAATGGCCCGAATTATGAATGGCCTGACAGCGGGACATTCGATGACGTCACTGATGAAATTATCGTTTTTTATTTATTTATGTATTACTGTTTTTTGTTGCTCGATGTTCGTTTACGGCTTGAATTTCTTTTTACGGTGACGTCAACGCCGCGTTATACGTCAGCGTACATCTATAACGGCTAAACAAAACAGTTTTAGTTTTTGTCTTTAGAAATCAATTTTAAAGGATTCTAAAAATTGACACACTCACGCAATTTAACATTAAAGCCTAGTCTTGTCTTCTAAAGTATCAAATGCTATAAATTGTGATTATTTAAGAAAAGAAAAATTACTGAAAAGTAACCATTAAACACTTAAAGTGTTTCCACACTCTCGTAGCATTTTTATGGTGTCCCCATGATTGGCACTTTTTATATCGCGATGCTCTCAAGAGTGACGCGCAAAAAGTGAACGCGTGATCAGTATTTATGAGTTTCTGAGATAACTTCACTTGACGGGGTGAAAGTGATTGGAAATGTGGATGCGGAAGGTTGTAGGCTTATGCGCCCACGATGTAATAATTAGGTATATTTTGTATATGGGTCATAGGACTTAAAACTACACCACTGTTTTATGACAACTGTCTGTGGCATTTTGTAAATAGGGGCTGATTTCTTTAAAAAAATGCCCAGATGTGAATTGGAGCACGCGCACTAGAGAGTTCTATTTAATAGTTATCCCAAAAACAAACTTGTAGTTGAAAACTGAAGCTGACAAACTTGAATTAGCGGTCGTGTACACATACATACAGATATAATTCAACACGTCCTACTTCCATAGTACGGACATAGGGCCAAAAATATCCTCAGCGGACACTACTAACATTATACCAACATTATAAACAAAACTTTGACCCCTTTGATTACTGAAATGACTAAAACAAGTGGAGCAACCTTTAATAAATTTAAATTCATAGAGTTATCAAGGCGGTATGCAAATGAGCCATATAAAAATGTTAATTACAGTGCCCTTAAGCCTGGCTTGCATATGCGAACGGGTGATATGAACGCCTACAATTATAAACTGGAACAAGTCTTTGTGAGCTGTTTTGTAGTTTAAAAAATAAAAATAAACATGCTCTCCTTTTGGGTTTCTTTGCTGTAGACAAACAGTAAAGGAAACCTTGTGAGACCATTATGTAATTTTTTTTCTTTTTTGTTAATGTTTTCTGCTAAAAATAATTCAAAAATTGACGGCATGTCACCCGTTGTGGGCAATTATTGAACTCATCAGAAGTCAAGCAGTTAAAAAAACAAATTCATTTTTAATGGATTAGCATATCTCCTTGTGATGGACTATAATGGTTCAAAACGGATTACTGATTGCACAGTTTTACATACTCACAAGTTCATTAAAACTGGTTCTCGGTGACTGGCTAATCTCCTTGCATCACAGGTAACTCGTACCAAACGAGAAAAGGAGAAAAATGTTTAATCTTCGTGGTATTGAGGAAGTCGGGCTCGAATGACGATATCAATTCAGTGATAACAAGCTAACCTCTTTTCGTATAGAGGGATGAGTCACATGGAGTAAAGTATTTCTAGAAAAGGGAGGTACTCATATTTCCGGTTTAAGGTAGTAGCTGTTAGAAGGCGCTGTGGTAAGGATGTGGACATTTTGGGAAACGGACGTTTCGGGAAGTGAACATTCTGGGAAGTGGACATTACAGGAAGTGGACATTTTGGGAAATAGACGTTTTGCAACCGGTGGACATTTTGGGAAGTGGACATTCTGAGCCTGAGCGTTCTGGTGTTGTGTCTGTACTGGACTCCTAGTCGACTGTTGTTTTTGAGTTTCTGTCTAAATGTTACTGATGTTGCTATACAGCTTTTAAAGACAGTCACTTGGCTGTACCCTAGAACGTGCTCGTCCAGTGGAGCTATACAAGTTCTAAGCCTCTGACAGACGTCCTTCACTGCCAGTAGCTTAGTGAATACCAAACTGTTGTTTCGAAGCTGCGACAGCGCTGCACTCAAGGATCCTGATAATTGTACTGCTGATACCTAATTTTGTAGGAAATTTGCGTGGCTTATGTAACTTCGACAATGCAAAGAATGATTTACCAAAAATCATAAACATACACCTTTTCCTCAAGAAGCAGGAACTATGGAGCACCAGCTGTTTTTTCACAATTTTTAAAATTGGTTTGTTCTAATCTAGCCCAAAGCAAAGATGAGAAAGAACTAACTTCGGAGAAGAAACTAACTTCGATTTACTTTATTCACGTTTTTGCATCTAATACACGCAAGCCAGTTACAAACACCATACAAGTAAGCACCTAGCAAAGTTATGGTTACATCAAAAACATCACAACTTCTCAACCAATTTGTTTGTGCGGTTGAAAAGGGATTTCGCAGAAGGGGAGGCGGCATCCATTTTATTATGTGTAACACGATATTACGGTTTCTAATCTACCTGGCAGCCGCGGCCGTAATTACGGTATTATCTCGGCGATCTATGATCAAGGCTATGACTTTCATGCCCAGCATTTGAAATAGGAGGGGAATGGTGTTGAGGAGAAGTGATATCTTTTTGATGAATAATTATTTACAAATTTTGATTATAAGGTTCATTTTCTTTTTTTCTCAAGACTCCAAAACATGTATACCGAAAAGTCAAGTTGCTTTTGAAAAATTCACCTTATGCTAGTAATTTCGGATGAACTAGCACTTCTAAACTGATGGTATCCTGAGCTAAGTCCAAGTTAAGGCCCAGTTACACGCTGCAAGAGAAGCATGCAAGTTTATGTTCATAATACATTGCAGACTATTCTTGGACTATCAATCCAGTTGATCAACCAAAAACTACAAAAATTGTAGTCTAACTTGCATGCAACTGGCATACAATTCCTTGCATCTTCTAAATGAGGCTTTAGTCTAAGACAGTAATTACATAACCGTATTTGTTTTAATGTTACTTACTTGATAAAATTTGATAATATGCTATTTCTTTTATAGTTATTATAACTTCACTTCGACCCATTTCGCTCATATTCAACTACCGTTTGAGTCTCTGCATAGCGAAAATAACCACAAACCTCCACAAACTGAACAAATCAATAACAATTCGCTTTACGTTTTAAAATTGCTACCGTATACAGTATATACCGCTTCTAATCCAAACGGCCTCAGCGGATTTACATTCAATGAATATTTGCTCAAAACATTTTGGCGCTGCGCACTCTGCCATTGTCAACTTTCAACTCCAAACTATCCTTTTGTTGAACAATATTGAACTTTATTGCTCTAACAATAAGAGGGCTGTATGTGTTTGTACGAGTTTCAGTCTATATGTATTAGATTTAGCTGCAAAGGGGTTCTGCTGTAGCGGTTTTCAATATGTTGATGAAATAATGTTGTAAAATTAAAATTTATATAAAGAATTCTAGTGTTCTTCTTTATATGATGTAAAGCAGTTCAAAGTAAATTTTGACCTAATACAAGTAAATTAAATAAAGATTATTAAGAAAAAAAAAGTATCTAATGCTTTCAACCGAAAGACTTCCACTGCTTGAATTAGGCCTCTTTCAATTTTATTGTCGTTCGCTACATGTACCGAGTCTATGATTCATGAACCTAGCAGATTCTTGTAAACTTCAATGAATCACCAGGCCTACTAAATTCTCACATCGAGACCCCTTCCTGCCAGTCACCGATTTAGTTCGTCAGTTTCAATTTTCATACGAATACAGTCGTTAAAACTGGTCACTGGCCTGAAAATCTGATAACTAACTTTGTTTGGGTTTCAATATTGAACAGTATTTCGATTTCGGAGGGCATATTGAATTGCAAAATATAGCTAGTGACATCTAGTTAAAACGTTCATGCCAATATAGTAGTTCGTCAAAGGCAGGCTGGGCTAGATAATAATTTAATTATGGCCTTGCTGTGTTACAAGGAAGCTTGGTTTCGGCAGGTTATGGCTTCGAAGACGGATTTCAGAATCAGTGGATTCATAATCTTAATACAAGAATAGTATCAGTACAGTGTTCTTAAAGTCGAGACATATACTTTCTATCCCCGCACGGAACCAATATTTGTATGACCTGCAAGTGTTGTTCCGGGTCTGGGTGTTTCTGAGTTTCTATGTTTGTTCACGCACCCACGGTACAGCAACAAAATACTAGTCTGGGGCAACGTTTTTTTAAAAATGAAAGGAAATGAATTAGACGCCAGCCAAGATCACAAAGATTTCTGAAATTTCTGTGTCTAGGAGATGACACATTCCTGACACGAAAAAATAAACTCAAATTCAAATTCTTTATTGCATTCATGTGTTCATAGGTGTTACAGAAGTAAATAGTTTTAGCATGAAACCCGGTTAGGGCACGGCAACATACTTCTTATGTTGACTATAGTCCTCGCCATATAAGTGTGGAATAAAGGTCATTGATCCTAATAACGCATCGTTAGAATTCCATTATACCGTCGTTCGAATTTCAAAATAAAATGTAAGGTCACGGTCGCCCCTTACCACGATTCGTTTATTTTAATCGTGTTACGCCACTTTCTTTACATTTTTTCGAATGGTTTTGAAATGTTGGAATACATTGGTACACGGGGGTCAATGAATTTTATTCCACACTTATATGGCGAGGACTATACCTGTACTTTATCCCTGACAAACGTGACACTACCAATAAACTAAGGTAAGCTGTGTAAGCAGTATCATTGGAAAAACAAATGGCTATAAACACAAAAAACTAGATGACAGGCACCGATATAAAAGTTATATGACCTCTATACAAAGGGCTATCTAACAAAATGAGAAGGGCTATAACTCTATACTTCTACGGCCGGTAATAAAGGCATCATAGCCGAATTACTTTTTTTTTACAACGAATAAAGTAACAGGCAGTAAAAGTGAGGAAAAGGGCGTATACATAATGTAGGGGGATTAGAAAAAATGTGTTTTGTGTAATGATGTTTCTCTAAAAAAGGTCTTTTTTAAAAAAATCTTCTTTTTTGTTAATGCAGTATTTTTTTCCTTCAAACTTAAATTTAAAAAAGATAGACTACTTAAAAGAAAATGTCATGAATATGACTTAATATTTTTGTTTCTGAAAATGATTTAACGAAGAAATAAAACATGAGAGAATTAAGAAATGGTGGCCTTTTGGCAAACTATCTGAATAAAGTGCTGTAGTAAGACGTTAATTGCTAGACTAGGCATTTTATCAAATGGTATTACGATTTTATTTCACCGGCTTTCAAATTCGTTTGCTTTTATCATCAATGGCTCTGTAATTAAAACTTACAACACTGATCAGTATCATCATTATGCTGCCGTAGGATGTCCAAAGCTAAATAAAGACTCCTTTAGATTTCTAATACGACTGGTTTATCGGCTAATAATGATCACCTTTCAATCGAATTTTATGATGTTAACAAAAATACTCGGTATATGAGAAAAATTAGGTACACCAACGATACAAAAGTGTGAAAATAATTTGTACATAATATAAAAACATAAACAATGAAACCAGAACGCATATTTGCATGTGGCCATGTCAAGCCCTTACAACCAGTGGGACAATAAAACGCACTCGCTGCCTGTGACCATTCGTGAAGAGATGAGCGACGGGTACCGGAGTAAGCTGTTCACTTTGTTTGTTTTCGGTATTTGCTATGTATCTGCGTAAAAGATGTAGCTGTTTGGAAATACTTACCAAGCTGTAGCAACTTGGGTTTTGGTTAAGTTAGGTAATGCAAACTTTAAAAAAAACGCAGAATACAACACTATGTTGCATAAAGTTGAGAATCAATTTTTTTTTGTTGGCATAGTCTGTATTTTTTTTTTCTTTTTTAAACTCTAAAGAATAAAGATGATAATCTATTAAAAACTAGAGAGCCTTGTTACTTTTCGTTTGCTTATAGGCGTTTTTACAATTTCCTAATTAATAGAATCTTACTTGTTTGGTTACCAAACCACAACTAAGGACCGTTCAAAACAGTATCATAGAGCAGTCAGACGGGGTTCGATGTCCAAGGGCGTTGCTGTGGAGACTGAGATGGGTTGTCTCTCATAGATCTTTGCCAAGCAACGCCCTATCTCAATTATATGACTTTAATACTACTCTTTCAAAAGCTCTTTGTGATTTTAAATTCAAAGAATTTGTCTGTCTATTTGTTCGGACTTCAAACGTCATGCTGATTTGTTACAGTCGCTTACGTTCTAAAACCGACGAATTGTAAAAACAGAAAGTAAGAAGAAGAAATACAGGCATAGTTTTTGCAAATACCACACGGTCTTGACTTTTCTGAAGAACATTACCAATAAGGACAGTTTTATCTCCTTTTTGTTGTCTCTTGCCTTCATCAGGACTCTCATTTCCCTTAAAAATGCTTTAGAAATCTCTCTGACAGTTCATGTAGTGTAGACCCAAAAAAGTCTCCCCATTTTTTTTTATCTGACCCACACTGTCTCACTGCTGGGCAAATAACTCCCCCAAGTTTTTCCAAGAAGTCACCTCAAACCAGCCAACCAATCTTCTCATATACGAGGAGGGATCAAAAAGTAGTGAGAATGAGATAGAATATAATGACTATTGATAACTTAATAATTTATTTTTCTACATAGTCTCCGAGTCTCTCTACACACCGAGTCCAGCGCTTTTCCAAGGCTTCAATCCCTTTAAAAAAAATAGATTTGTCTTGGTCCTGCAAAAAGCTCTCCACGGCATCCATCACCTCGTTATCGTCTTCGTAACTGTTTCCCCTTAAGTATTCTTTCAATTTGGGGAACAGATAAAAATCGCTAGGCGCCAGATCTGTTCAATAAGGGGGGTGGTCAACCAATTCGAAGCCAGCTTGCTGAATGGCAGCCATCGCAACTGACGACCTGTGCGCGGGTGCGTTGTCGTGATGAAACAGCACGCCCCTTCGAAGTTTCCCTCTCCTTTTCTCTTTGATGGCATTTCTCAACTAGGGAATTAAAGCTGCATAATATTGGCCTGTAATAGTGGTTCCACTCTCCAGGTAATGAATCAACAATATCCCTTCTGAGCCACGGCACGAAACTTCTTCGGAGTCGGTGATGATGGCCGTTTCCATTGCGAAGATTGCTGTTTTGTCTCGGGATCAACATGATGGACCCATGTTTCGTCCATTGTTACGAAACGAGACAAAAAGTTTTCGGAATCTTCTTGAAACTTGTCCAACAATATCTTCGAAATGTCAAGTCAATTTTGTTTCTGACTGTCGGTTAACATTCTCGGCTCCCATCTTGCGGAGACTTTTCTCATATTCATAGATTGTTTCATTATGGATTGAATACTTCCATATGAAATGCCCGTTTTTTGAATTAAGTATCGGATGGTAACTCTTCGATCGCTCAAAACAATTTTCTCGACTTTTGCAACATTTTCTTGGGTGACTGACGTCGATGGCCGGCCGCAACGATGATCGTCTTCTGTGCTCGTTCTCCCTCCTCGAAATTGAGAAGCCCACCTTGCAACAGTGGAATACGGCGGAGCAGACTCTCCTAATGTTGCCTCCAAATCGCAATGAATCTCTTGCGTCGTAAACTTTTTTAAACACAGGTATTTAATAACGGCTCGCACTTCGTTTTTCTCCATTTTCGAGAACACGTTCCGACACGAAGCAAACAAATGACTACATTCAGAAAAAAACAAAAGAGAATCGAAAATTTTTTTCTTTATTAATATTACAATTATGTATCTGAGCTATGCCTGCCAGTATTTTTTTTTTCTTATCAAGTAGTATGTCATTCTCACTACTTTTTGATCCCTCCTCGTATAAACGTTTTAATGTAAACAAGCACAAACCCTGTACTAACAACAAAATAATTTTTAGCTCTTTACCATATTCAAAGATGATTACTTCATCTTACGAAAGCGCGATACACTGTGCATTATCACAACACAGAATCGCGATACCCCCATCCTTGTCTCTCCTCCCAAGTTAAAACGAGAAAGAGTGTACTTCTACTGAAGTTACGTTACAACAGTTAGTAGAATCATGTTTACTTTGGTTCAGGCAAACTAGTGGATTAATGGAAAACAAATATGGCGAGGTTATACGATATTTTGCATGAATGACGTTGTATGTTCGAATTTCTTCAGTATCTTTGTGTGAATGAGCTAAAATGGCGGTGTGGCATGTGGGAAATAAGACTGGCGGAATAGAAGCTAGCTTTTGAACAATTTTGGTGTGTTTAAGATGGATGTTAGTGAACATTTTGTTGGTCATTTCATTGCGCTTTGTTTTAGAGAACGCTTTTGGGTAAGACTAAACAAGATTTGTCTTTTATTCTGCATTTTATTAGCAGTGAATTTGCCGTTTAGCAGAGTTTGGATGTCACCACATATACATCGGTAGCTTCGTTCTGTCGAGAGTTAAGTATAGATTTCAACCTTGTGTACAATGTTTCTATCGCTACTTAGGTAATTTTTCATAGAAATATACTTTTGATACAAAACGGTGCCAATTAATTATAATGATACCTACATCATTATCATTATCTGGCTCTTAGTGTAGCATTTATTACTCGTCATGTCAACAATCATCTGCATTCTAGCCAAATCATTCACTTCAAGTCTTTGACCTTCCTTTACTCTCACATGCAAACTCAAAACTATAACTTAATCATCCTCGGTTTGAGTATCAGCACAATGACGGGCCCGGGCCTTTAGAGAGACAAAACCTGCCGGAGTCGCAGCAACCCCGGTTAAAAATTATTCAATAACATTATTTTCTGCAAAAAGAAATTCACGATTTACACCCTCAAAAACACATAAAACCACAAATAAAAGGCAAGCAACATTTCAATTAACAACATAACTCTTCTAAACCAAGCAAAAAAGGCAACAGAGCCCGCGATATAAAAACACATGCAATGGAATTAAAGCCCGGATGAATTCGACCAATAACACGAGCACAGACGCAGCAATAAAAGAGTCGTGCACATATGTTGCATGAAGTACGTTGCAGCTTTGTTTGTACTTATCTCTCCCATTCCGCCTTGTTATGAGCTCGGTTTGGTGTCTAAATCACGGAGTAAAGTTTCTACTGAAGGTTTAGAGAAAGATGTTTGAGTTGAAATTCGGTTAAAAGTGTACCTAACGATTGTTGACACCGTGGGTATTTGGATGAGGCTGGCACAGTAGCGTTCAGCGTTGGTGCAGATACAGTGTGGCTGAATAATGATGATTATGACGATGCTTCTTCTTCGTCGTTGCACTCTTGGTAGAGTGGTCGTAGTTGTCATTTCAGCTGTTAGTGGCTCGCCTAACAATACGCCGCCATTTCTGTCTGATGGCCGCCTTTCTGGTGCAGACGTGCAGGGAACTGTCCACAGCTGCTCTTATTTGGTTTGTCCATCTCATGGGCGATCTGCCTCGTGCTCGGGTGCCTTCAATTTTGCCCTGCACCATTAGGCGCTCGATGGGCTCGTCACCACGCCGGGATACATGTCCAAAGAATGTCAGGATTCGAGTTTGCACAATAGAAGACAGGCGCTGCTTGATGTCAAGTTCCCGCATTATGGAGACGTTAGTGCTTACTCGTACAATAAACGGGGACTCCACAAAAATATGGTAAATGTCCAAATTTTTCAGTTGTGTCGCTTTGCTTTCAGGCTCTCTCTGTGACTCATAGATACTGTGTAACATTTCTTCTCATAGCCTCTCTAGTATGAGCATTTAAATATCTTTGTTTGAAATGCGAATTTATATTGCAAAAACAAAACATTTTCTAGCTTACAGCTGTAAATTGAAGTTTAGAACAATCGAATAACAGAAACATAAGAGTATAGATAAGCGAGACATTACATTATCCTTTAAAATTACAGACGTGACTAAAATAACAAAACTCGAAATCGAAATAATAATATTTATAATAATATAAAATGATCGAACTCTCAGGACTTGATCAAAGAAAGGGAATTACTGAAATCCTGGATGATTTGGGGATCAGAAATTTAATATGGTTATAAGACTCCATCAGATCACTATTTCTACTCCAAAATAACTTATAGTAGATAAAAACTAGCGGAATCAACTCCCCAGCAATATTCTAAAGTTAAAATTTTGCATCTATTAGGTACACAATAACTTTTCTTGGTTTTCATAATAATACAATTCATAGAAGCACTTGATCAGAAATAGTCGAAATACTTTTAGACTTTTAGAGTCCAAGTGCATATGCGGGCAGTGCACTCCACTGCAACATGTGCCGGTGACTTTTTTATAACCTGCGTTTATTTCCAGCCAGAACTATAGAATGCTGTGCCTGTGTTCCGCCACTTTCTAATTAATGGATGAAATAAAATTTATATTAAGTAAAACTGAACTGCATTTTGATGCAATATAAACTTTAAGATAAAGGATGATGTCCTATATAGAGTTTAATTATTGGGACCAATGAAGTAATAATAATAATATTCCACAACTATCACACAACGCCATCTAGTCCCAAGCTAAACAGAGCTTGTATTATGGGTACTAGACAACTGATAAACAGACTTATATATTTCTAAATACATACATGTTTTAGATAAATTACACCCAGACACAGAACAAATGATCATGCTCATCACACAAACATTTGCCCTGTGTTGGAATCAAACCCACGACCCTCAATATAGCAGTCAGTGTCACTAACCACGAGACCAACAGGCCAGAAGTGAGTTAATGGTACACAGTGGATTTATGTGAAATGTTGGTCTAACATCCGGTTAGCCTCAAATCCTAACCCAATATATTTAGGAAAGAGCTAGACCGAATGAGATGATGGCAATAAAATAAACATGTCACAAAAATTCAATATTCGTGTCACCGGGAAAAAAATGTAAAACATTCAAAGGCCTTGCAAAAAATATTTCATGAAAACCCAAACATTTTCTATCTGTTGCCAAAACCCCTGGACATTAACAAATGGTTACCAGGCCCATACACTCTATCAAACCCAATTTGCTCAACAAAAAATTCAAGACGAATTGGGCCATACAATTCCAGGTATGCTCCAAAATTCGGTTGACACCATTCTCGCAATAACAAATATGGAGATGCAGGTCTCCGACAAAAGGAAGGGTAGTAAATAATTTGTTCGGCGACATCTGGGCACTTCCCCTTCGTTGTAGCCCTCGGAACGGCGAGCGAATTGCAAAGCCGAGGAGACGGCAGAATAAAACGGTCACACCCACCTTCCTATTGAGTTTTATGGGAGACACACTGTGGGGTGCTTCAGGGAACTATCTTCGGCCCACGATTGATTTAGATTTCAAATTAGTATAGGTTGGATGAATCTAATTAGTATCACAAAAATGGATACGTTGAATGTGCTGAACTCATAGCGTGGCTCAGTGATAGCTCAATTTATATTGCACGCTAAGAAGAAGTCTCTCAAAAGTCGCCAATTTGAAGCAAATTATTAAGGTATCTGAGGCATAGGGAAGAGTTTAGAATTATCTACTTAAATTATTTCCTTCTCTTCTATAGCCCAAAGATTAATTTTAATTGCTGTCACTTCACGTGCATTATTTTTTGACGATTCATAATGCTCTTTTCAACATCGCAGCGCTACTCAAAAGCAATTAATCACTCTTCATCAATCCTCCACAAAATACTAAACTAAAAAACTTTTCAGATCTGTATCATTAATCTTTGTTACCGTGTGTCACCATCTACCTTCACCCCGCCGTACCGAAATGGTGAATATGGATATAAAAAAATCACCCGAGGCATTTTTACCGGATAACTCTGAAATGGATTTTTAAAGATACCTTTAAGGTTTTCTCCTTTTGATGACGACAAACAAAGCTGAAATAATAATTTGGATCCCTTTTTGTGGAGCGTCAATTTTCGTCGTTAGTATTATTGGGAAAAGGATATTTTCTTTTGTTGAGCAAAAAGTTGGGTATGAAATTGCCATTGCTTTGTTTTTGAAGTTGTGCAAAGGGCTTGTTTGTTTTAGTGAAGACAATTTTGTTAATGTACTGAAGTGTTTCCTCAAACGACTGTAAGTTTCGAAAAAAATAAAACAGAAAAAGGCAAAAGTTGCTTGCCTGTTCGTAGCGTACAATGTGTTGAGAAAGAATCATTCAGTCAAATTAAACAGTCTCACATGCAAATAAATATATGACCAATTTTTCATTCCAGAAATGTCTCTTTTTTGGAATGTTCACATAGAAACTGTATTATCATTCTCATGAAGTTAAGACTCAGTGTTATTAGATGAGGCTTCTATTTCCTCGAAATACACAACAAGGTCATAAAGAAGAAACAACCCATCTTGATACACCAAAACAAGAAACTTCGCCAGAATTTACTACGAAAATATTTTTTCGCTTACACGATCAGAATGAATCAGGCAGAAACAACTCACTTAATATACCACCGTATTCAGATAGTTGGTTCAGATAAACATAGGCTCTACCTTTGGAGCGGAAAAAATGTGGCAATAAATCTTTTGGCTGTCAAGCAAGCACACTTAGCAGTAACAGAATAAATCAAGACTCGTCTTCGGATAGATTGCATCGATGGTAATGTTGGCAAAAAAATTGAAACTGATGAATTTTATTGAAATACTGCACCGATTTAGAGGTTTGGTATTTTGAGTTGATAACAATGATTTGTGGATTTAGAATTGTCTTGATAATAATTTTGTATCTGCGTGTTTTTAAATTTATCAGAAGACTGATATATGAGAATAAAATAAGTAGATAACATTTTTACTGAGAACAGTAAAAAAATGTAATATGTTTCACATCAAAGACCGTAAAGCCAGACTATCAAAGCCCTGCAACAAAATGACCAAAAACTCCATATCAAAATTACATCCAGCTTTAACCCCTAAAAAACAACCAAAAAACCATTAATAAAACTTATTCTGCAATTCGTACTCCGCTCTCACATGTTAGTTCGGCAAAGTTCGGCAAATTTCGGCAGCGCTCGGCTCGGTGGATGCCATTAATCTATCTTTATTACCAGTATTTGATCACGATGAGTTCTCACAAAAGTGTTTATGTGAGCGCAATGACTGCGCGAGTTTCAGTACTCCACGTTTCAGAGGACGACGCCTATAATGTATGGTTTTATTTTATAGTTTTTTATTGAAGTTCCTGTTTTGGAATTTGTGTGAGAGAGATTTTAGGAACTAGAAATAATGGAAGGTTTATGCTTTCTTTAAAATGCTTTGTTGTAATGATTTATGGGATGGTTAAAGGGCAGTTCACAAAATTACTTGATCATGTCTGTAAGCTGGGTTTGGCTCTAATTAAAGATGGTACGTAGATCTGTGAGACTTCTCGATCGGTCATCTAAGTTGGTTTATTCTGGTCATCACCACTGCTGAACATAAGCCTTTTCCAAACAGCACCAACGTATTGTAATGATGTATTTATGTAAACTTTTAGGCACAATTGTGGTACATAAGACCACTATTACTATGTACATACTAGTTTATTAATCTCACAAAGGTGATCTGATTCCGAAATTCGAACGAAAATATAAATCTTTACGAAATAAATTATTGTACTGTTTACTGAATTTTTACCTATTTACATTACTCTGTTTTGTACTCAAATAAACCATTCGAAATAGTGTTTATTTCTAGTGCCATCGATAACTGTTTGATGGTAACTACTGAATATTTTGACCGTGTCAACAGACGGTTGATCGCGGTCTGTTGAATGTAAATATTTAACGGTTTCAGCGTTTTACTGTGTTTTTAGATTCTATTTTTGACTATTTGACTAATTTATAGCGTAATGGTGAGTTTTTCAGTTTATATAAAAGTTGGTAAAACTAGATCATTCGTAAACAAATACTATATCATTTTATGTATTTTATTTTAACTCACATCAATTTCCAGTAACGCACATCAGATAAGCATGATCATAACTCTGATCAATCTTCAAGGTTCAAAATTGTATGGTTCTCATCATCATCACCTAGCCTTTCTTTAATTATGTTGAGGTCGACTTCCAGTATAATCGAATGCAGGTGAATACCAGTATTTTGAACTGCCTATCGACGTCCATAACCAAGTTAGTATTGGAGCCGGATGTGAATCCGTCAGCAAGATTGTTCGTTACACTTTTGGACCACTGCAACTGAGTACTTGAAAAAATTACAACTAAGAAAACTTGGTACGTATGTAATCGATAGTCACTCTTTCACGGACCCACTTAGGCAATGTTTATTCTTGAAAATTAACCTGTAACCTGTCAATATATTTCGACTTTAGGCACATACTATTCGCGGGACTGTCTCACCTGGTAACCGTGGCCCTCGTACGTAAAGGGCTATTGAAGGATCACCGTGGATTTTAGTCAGTACAAGTCTGACAGCCTCTCATCCCGCCCTGGGCGGAAGGACTCAAAGGATGATTTTACAACTTAAAATATGCGCAAATAACGCACATACTATGCGACCACGAAAAGGCACACCCCATCTCTATCCGTCGACTGTAATTTGAATTACGCTTTGTGAAAATTAATTTATTGTTATATTAGCTTGTAATTGATTGTTATTTTCGATTTTGATTGTCATTTGATTGTCGATTATTATTGTTTTGTCACACTAAATGGCGTCATCACAGTTTAAACCCTTTCGTGGTCGTAAGATACAAGTGTCCTAATATTTGCGGATGTTACTGCACTTTGAGATAAGAACATTTCAAAGTACAGTTATAACAGTTACATACATAGTTTTACCCACAACATCACTAGTTATTTTCCTCCCATTTTCGGTACTGTTTGAAGTTAAGGCGACTCAGGTCCATCCCATGCGCCCCGGGCCACACAACTTATATCAGGGTAGTCCTTACTTCTGTGTAGATGTTCTGTGTAACACTGTTTTGTAACTTGTATGAATATATTTACATATTAGATCATTTGGGAGTGTTGTAGTTAGGATAAATAATTGGGTTGACTAGTGCTCGTTATTGTAGTGGTACACGTTTATTGGTGTATTTTGCCTTTCTTTTAGGGATTTTAGATTATATTCAAAGTCTAGGAAGAGAGGAAGGAACTGGCCAGATTTCATTTACTAAAAATTACCCAGTTCTTTCAAACGCACCCACGACGTAGAGAAAAATCCTCGTAAAGTTATTTTTTTTTAGCATAGTACGAAATTTATATTTTAAAGTTTTATTTGATCGGATGTAAACGTTCTGTCGTCAAGTGACGTACTAAATAATATAGTGCCCGCGAAAGTGTTAATAAGTGTATTTTATTGCTATTAGATTAGTAATTATTGTCACTGACAAAGTAATCATCATCTAAATTCTATAAAATTAATCCCAAATTTAATTATATCATCAGCTTGTTCCCCATCGATAATCCAGCATTTAATTACAAATGCCTCAGAAAGTGTCTCTTTCAGAATACTATGTCGTTTCTTCTTGGATACTAACATAATCAAATGAGTTCTTCCGCCCTGGGTGGAGATGAAGTAACTGTCAGACTCTTATAGTCTCCAAATGTTCCTTAAATTACTTTTGCTTTCAAGGGCCGCGGTGACCTGTTCCGCAACCCGTACTATATAGTTGATGTTGAATAGGACCACAGCAGTTTATTGACTTAGCATATTAGCTACAGTTGTGGAAGCATTTAATTAAATCTTAACTAGTTATGGAACTTCAGTCCTTAGGGAGGTCAGCAGAGTGCTACTGGGTCGGTAATAATAATAACAAGTGTGTCTTTTATCAAACTAGAGAGCATTTTGGAATGGTCTTTTATTAGGCGTTGTTTTAAAGATTTGAGATACTAATAAAATACAAACATCCTCGTTGATCGGACTACGGGCTATATAAGCTGTGGTGTGGTTGTATTGCGGTTTGAGTCTGAATAGAAAATAATATTGCAAAAGATAATACATAACTGTGATTGGATTTAGGTATGACAGACTACCTCATTAGTCTAGTGGTCGTAAAATGCAACTGCTGAAAAGAGTTTCCAGTTTTGATTCCCGGGTCGGCCTAAGTGTTTTTCCAGTTATACTAAAGTATATTGTTCTACATCTTTTCATCATTTTACCATTTCATTTCATGAAGGTTTTATTGTCTCACCGAAAATAAAAATAATCCTGAACATGCCAGGTACCTATGACAGTAATAAGCATTGTTAAAAGTTTTCATAGCGCTACGGTTATTTTTGTCGGTTGAGGTTTCTGAAGTCAAAACTTGGATGCGGTTTAGTAATAAGATACTTATGCATGTTTTATAACTTATTTAATTTTCGCAGAATTGTCTTTTTCTTTTTGTTCTAAATTTTAATCTATTTTACATTTTCCTTCTAGTCTATCGAGTTTGTAATATTAAAATTATTCTTTGTTCATAATTAACTAAATCATTAATTAATAGAAAAGTAGCTCATACATTATGAAGATTTTATAAAAAAACAAACTGTAATTTATGACAGTCTATTTTTTTAACCGACTTCAAAAAGAAGGAGGTTATCAATTCGACTGTACCTATGTTTTTTTTTTTTTTTTTTTTGTGTGTTTGTTACGCGATTTCTCCGACGATTGTGGACCGATTTTCAAAATTCTTTTTTTGTTCGAAAGGAGATGCTTTCGGAGTGGTCCCATGGTCACCAAGTCAAGATCTGATGATTGGATCCTGGAGAAATCGAGGGCAACCCTCAAATTTTATACGCCTACATATATTTTTTCGCAAATATTATGAAGTAATTTAAGTATTTGCGTGTGGTAATCATAATCTCATGTAGCTGAGCTGATGATGGAAGGTACAACTCCTTAACAGTAAGGAGTAGGCATCGACTGATTTAGTTTGTGTTCGCTTATCTCCGGAAGTACAAGTCCGATTTAGGTCATTCTTTTTTTGTTATACTAGGTATCGTTCAACTGAGGGAACACTGCAAGTTTCATCAAAATCGGTTCAGTCGTTTTTGAGATAGGGAATTTTATTAGCTAATTTTGTACATGAGCGATGTTATTACCGTTGCTACGGATTACAAAATTCTAGTGCACATGTAAGAAAATGATGTACCTATTAGACAAGAATTTGGGTTGAATATTTAAACTAAAAAGAGTAAAATAAAAGCTTTTTCAAAAAAAATGTAACCGCCTTCAAAACCAACCACTAAAAAAGGGTAAAATAATAACCTACAAAATAACTTTTCTTTCGGAAGTCGGTGGCAAAAAAGACAATTAAAAAAAAAACACCGACTTCCGAAAGAAAAGTTATTTTGTAGGTTATTATTTTACCCTTTTTTAGTGGTTGGTTTTGAAGGCGGTTACATTTTTTTTGAAAAAGCTTTTTTTAAAGTCAGATTTATGCCGAATGAACAAATTTTCTTTTCCACTACAATCCAAATAAAATACCCTCCATAGATTTCGTCTCTTACTTCGGTGTGAGCCCGACCCACATTCATAGCTCCCAATGAGTCCGACATGCGACGAAAACCGATCCCTCCCAACTATCGCCCTTTATTACATACTCACAGAGGTTCGGCAGATATGTACGAACGGTTGGATTGTATATTTTTGAGGTGGTCGTCTCACCAAACCAGTTAGTTTGGTTGATGATTTTTGGTATTGTCTACTTAGATCAGGCCTAGTAGATCGTCAATTGTTATTATTTATAACAGTTAAAGTTTCAGGATATTTCCTTGAAAGATATTATCACATCTCTAGGAAATTAAACGTAGAATCATCATCTACCTAGTCTTTTCCAAACTATATTGGGGTCGGCTTCCAGTCAAACCAGATGCAGTTGTATATCAGTATAATATTTTACATGGAGCGACTGCCTGTCGAACCCTCGCAACCCAGTAACTGGGTAATACAATACCCCATGGTAATACTGTTTGTCAGACTTTGGACCTCCTCCTTTTCTTAGAATATTTAAAATAAACAGATGGGGATAACATTATGTTAGATAATATTATAACTTCCATAATCTGCTACTCAGCTAAAAGTAGTCCATTGCTGGTCTCTCCGAAGTTGTGCCACAGCACCCTATTCTCCAATTTTCTTAAGCACTCTCTCCCAACCACCGCTGTTACCGCTGGTATACACTATAAGGTTTGATCAATCAGTCAATATAGAGACCGTACAGTACGGGTAGACAGATGTTTATTACTTTTTCTCGCTAAATTTACTAACGAGTTTGGTAAACCTGGATTATCTCATATTTAAGGCACTTTTGTTCCTGACACATCATAACAAAAAATCACGAAAGCGATCAGGCATAATCTAGATGATTTTAAATTAAGAAGCTATCACAGAAAACAAATGTTTCCACAACGTCTCCCGTGTTTCACGATAATATCTTCACTGGTGAATACATTGAAGTACTTCATTCAACGACACGACGCGACGTCATTTAAATTACTTTTCTTACATAAGTTTTTCCCTTCAATATTTTATTCCAGTTTTCAATCTTATCTATCTCATTCCATTGTTCTGTTCGAGAAAAAACGAATCATTCACCTCCGCAGAAATTCATTCGATCCGTTCATCAGATACCATCGAGCGTCGCCTTCGTTCATTTATATTTCATTCAATTTCATCGGTCTTTTTGTCACCTCATAAATATAGCTGTGTTATAAACCAATATTGAAATGTCACTGGAATGATTTGAATTTATTTATTGTTGAAGAAATATTTATTTGTAGCACCGCTCTCACATCTGCCTCTTAAATTCCTTATATGTTAACGCCGGACGCTCTAGGAAGAAAGGTCAGCTTATCAGGTTACCGTGATCCTGGAACGTAAAGGGCTATTAAAGGAAAATCGTGGACTTTAGTCAGTTCGAGTGTGGTTGATTACCACGTAAAAAAAAATTGTAGCAGGTTGTGCTCTGTGGTTTCTGCCTACCCCCATGGAAAAAGGAATAAGTTTATGTATGTTATTTGTCGTAGTAAGTTGCTTGGCAGCCTTCACAGTTAAACAATGCTACATGAATCTGACAATCAGTCTTACGAAGAGGTGTTCCCAAGCACTAACTAAATTGTGAAGATCAGATTGGTATTGATTCGGTTAGGCTAGAAGCCGAACCAAACACAGTTGAGAAAAAGCTAGGCAGATTAAGATGCGTTCTTGTCCCTTATATTCAAATGTTTGATTCTAGGGTTTCCTTACGAAGTTTCCTAGAAGAATCGTAAGCAATTGTTTTTGTAGATAAATACGCAAGCAAGTTTTCCCCTAAACTATTCAAGTCTTATCATGACAAACTTTCTATCTATTTAATATTTTATGACCATTACAATCCTCCTGTCTTCTTAATTTATTTGCTGGCAGCGCAGTATTTCCTCATCTTACATAATATATCATTATAATGGTACAGGAATGGCGACATATAAGGAGAAAGTGTGACGACGTATAAAAATGGATGCTTCTCGTATAATGCTGTACTATACCTTGAGCTGAACAATTGTCTCCATGAGATAAAGTTCTAAGCTGTTTTTACACATTATTATATTATCAAAAACTGTTTGTTCCCTATTGTTTTTGTTACGTCAATCAAAATTGACGAAGATAGTACAACGCTTTTAAAAATCCCAAAACGTCATTCGGTCGATATAACATTACTGGCGTTATAAAGTTACTAGTTGGCACTTTCGAATGTGAAAGCTTTTCATCTTTGCCAATATTCATTGATTTCTAAAATCAAAAGACAATAATTGTGTTTATTAGTTTCCGGTTGGATTAAACATGTTTTCAATTTATTTATGCAAAAAGCCTCCCCTATTCTACGAGCAATGCCAGTGACTTTAGATCTCTGTTCTCCTTAGCTGCCGACTAAACTTTGCTAAATGCGATCACACATTTCTGATACCCGCCGCTAAAAGTATGACGATATATAAAAGTGTGTGAAATGCGACACGTCTTTAAGATGAGGAGCGGCGTTGCGGGTATAATGGAAATCAATAACGTTCCCAAGTCCGAGCCCTTCTCTTAGTACTCAGTTTTAGGGATAGAGGAATGTGTGGAGTCGCTGTTGCAACATGATAGGATGTTTTTTCAGTTACATCATCAAACCGAAATATACATTACATAGACATTGTTAAAAAAAAATAGGATTGGAAAAGTATTTTTAATATTACAATAAAATTATTTATTGAAACAGGCACTTAAGCTGTCTCAAGATTGATGGGCGTTTGAATATTCGTTCACTATATTTTTAAAATCACTTACAATATCACTCTTATTTATTTAGAAGATTTGTAAAGATTTTTTGCGGATTGGAAAATTCGACCGCGAGCAGGATTTGAACCTGAAACCTCCGGATTCAGTACATCTGACGCTATTACAATTTTTTCTCTCAATAGAAAATCTTTGAATTATGTGACGCAAGCATTAAAGTGGATTATAAAAAAAATGTAGTTTTGGTTGAAAATAACACTAGGTCATACTTTTGTATTTGTCATCTAAAGAGTCATTCGATTTTTTTGTGACCCAGTCCTAGTTCCACATTAAAAAAAAAAAACTATAACATCAATAGCCACTCCTTGCCACTTCGAATCACACATCACATATCCGTCTCCTTCGCTTTTAAATACGAACGGGGACGATTCGATAGCACAACCCCCACGTGTTCGAACCCTTAGTGCACACTCACACGATCGTGTACGAAAAATGCCGAATATTTACGAAAACTATTCGGTCATTGATAGCTATCTTAGTTCTGTGGGGTATACAAGTGGAGTTTGTATTGCTTGATGCTCTTAGGTCAGTTTTGGGGAAAAAGGAGATTGGTGTTCATAAAAGTTTTGGATTTGTGCAGAGGTTTTGGGTGAATAGGGAGATCATGGTGATAGTAATATTGAAGGCTAAAGAGTATTAAGATGGAACATATCCTAATCCTTTCTAATTTTTGTTAATCCGAAAAACATACATACTATAACTATTTTATTGTTTTTACCGAAAGTAAAGTATTAGTCAAGACATAAATAGATGAAGGTTTTCAAAACAGACAGTTTGATGTTCTCACGTTAGTAATTACTTACTCGGACCTTGAACAGACCAGGTTATGAAAATTGTGTTACCACTAACGTGTGGTCAAATGGACCTAGTTAGCATAATATTTTGTATTTTTTTTTAATTCAAAATCTGTTTTAATTAATTTAGTTCAGAAATTGTGAACTGGAGAAAACCCCGTTTTAATTTCAAACATAATTTTATCGACTTTTCTCACTAAGAAATACCCTAGTTTTGTTGCAACGGAAATGCCCGAAATAAGTCACACTATTTGATATTATGATTCTTATCGCAGTTTGTCAGGAAAATGCTTGGTTGTAAAAATAATACCACGCTTGTACACTAGGGGACAAATCGTTGAGTGTTCCCTTTTGTAAAAAATGTGTATTATTAAGTTGTGTATGGCATGACAGGTGACATTATTTAAAACCATGTTATGCAATTTGTTCGTTTTATGTCACTTTTAAGAATTTGGTTAAATACAATAAAAGTTTTTGGTTGTTCGTTATTCATGCCGTTGCATACCGTTCGTTCGGCTGCGATAAAACTAATAACAATAGTCATCTTATTACTATTTTCTAAATAATAAGAACTTAAAAGAAGCGAACAAAGCCGCGTGCAAAATATAGTTTTAAGAAAAAAAAATGTGGGCAAGTTGCGAAAAAGAGGAAAATAATAATGAGCGCTAAATAATAAGAATTGATTCAACAATTCAAAAAAAAAAATCTTGAAATACTTTTCGGAATCTGATATTTTAAACCCAAGTGTAGTTTTAAATATCAGATTCCAAAAAAAAAACATGACATTGCTTAATCAACCAAACCCCAGGGACACACCTTTGCCAAAAAACTAAATTATCGATTATTTCTCTAGTCACCCCTAGTTTTGGGCCCATGGTTCAATGACCTTCAAAACCAATTTTGGGGTGAGTTGTCCACGCGCCAAGATTTAGCTCAAACTGGTCCCGAACCGGTTTGAACCGGATTAAAAAGAGGGTTCTGTACACGGTGACATAAAAGATAGCGGATTGAATGGCGTGTTACGATTTTATTGTAATGGTCCTGTGATGGTAAATTGCTTTATTATAGCAGATATGTAAATTAAATGTGAAGTTCAAAACAATATTAAAATGAGATATATTTAGGGTCATGTGTGTGCACATCTTTATGTCGTAAAATGAGTTGTTTTTAAGATTTTATCAAGAAATGTTTTGAATAGCACTTCACTCGTGAAGTATTTTGCGTATTTTTTGCTATGAGTTTTGGTTTCCTTTGATGTTGAAAATTATAAAAATATTGAAACCGAATGTTTTAGCAATCAGTTGATAAAAAAAAACCCTTTCATTTAAAATTGTCATCCCATTTTGAACTAAATTAGGGGATGGAATTTCTAAAATCTGTTTTTCCATATTTCTTGCAAAATTTCACATTACTAGAGCCAGCGGTTCCTATAGTGCGTTGATTTTTTTTCTATAAATAACAAAGATTGACTGACCATTGGTAACTTACCCAAATAAATTCAATACTACCAACATCAATAAATCATTAATAGAAAAATACCCATTGTGATACACTAAACCAATTTCATACCGTTCAACGTTATAAGGCGAATGACTAGTCACCGGACAGTTCGACGCAAAATAGAAGTGACGCAGCAAAAATCCATTGAACCGAGCATCTGGTCGCACAATGAGGGTGAAAGTGAGGGCGAATAATGCTTTAGTAGGAAGACGTAACTATTATATTGTGTCGAACTGGTGAAGGTGAATTTGTTGAGTATTTAAGTAGGGTAGTTATTTTGAGGTTAAAGTCAATAGAAATGTAGTTTGTCGTCGGCGTGACAGGTTGGTCTATTCCGCGTGGCGGTTTTCATTTGAAAAGACATTGCCCCATACTGGAAATTTCTCCGGGTTTGTGGGTGCCATTTACAAACATTAAAACTCATATACAACAACTATTTAATTTTGTAGGCCATACAAATATTTGTTTCTTGAGCTAATTGATCGCGCAGCCACTGTTCCAACTGTGCTGTCTATTACTGTGTTAGACTTTTTGAATGATGTCTACGCTTTGTTTTAAAAACCAAAAATCTGTAGCTTAAATATATATTATTTTGGCATTTGACTATTGTAATGTTCTGAAATGTTTGTGTGTGTGTGTGTGCGTGGGATTAGGGAGGTTATGTCAGTCGCATGCTGGATGACCGCTGGGTAAAAGTTTCCACACAATGGGTGCTCAAAGATTCAAGATGGCGTGAGACAAGAGCTCTTGAAAGGGTTTGGGATGCAATTGCACAGCAGTGGTAAAAAAAAAAAAATTAAATTATTTGTCTACATCGTGGCTGTGAATGAAATTTTAATGTTATTTTGAAATTACTATAAAAGCAACATCACAACGCTCAAAACAACTTTGTAGGTATAAAAGACTTTTTTCGTTTTATAGTGGAGTAGTAGTAAATTAAAAGTATATGCGCTATAAAAATAAAACGTGCTTATAATAGCAATAGAAAAACAAACGCCTTTTACTGAGACCGTACCTATTTTATTTTCGAGAAAAAAAAATCCTTACGATAAAATAAGTAAGTAATTAGATCAAATTTCCAATTACGTCTTAAAACCTAAGCATTTATAATCTAACTTCATATACTTACTACTGTTTAAGTCCTCTAAACCCAAGTTAGTATATCTTCGGTAAACTATCCAGCAACATTGCGTGCTCCCAAAGCGGTCTGTCGTTATAATTCTAGTGTGGATGGTCAACTTATTGGCCCCAAGACATTGGTCTGACCAGTCTTAGAGTGTGTAACTTGCTACAGTATAAGGATAAGCCTCGGGCATGTAACATAAGATAGTAAATAATGTTTTGGGGAATTCTCAG
This sequence comes from Agrotis ipsilon, assembly GCA_028554685.1. Taxonomy (NCBI): domain Eukaryota; kingdom Metazoa; phylum Arthropoda; class Insecta; order Lepidoptera; family Noctuidae; genus Agrotis; species Agrotis ipsilon. The sequence goes on from CM052965.1 coordinate 1,577,060, forward strand.
AGATATATGGAATACAGTTTATAGCAAATATATTTTGTTTACTTACAAGTACATTTTTATGTAGTATAAATTGTCAGCGATGGTAATTGGTAGAGTTGACTAAAACACGGGTATGCAGCATGTTAGATTACTCGTCGTTCTTGCTAATGAGAATGTGTGCGTACAGGACGCGGCTCCTCATAGGGAGTCTTTATCTAAGCAAGTATACGACAATCCACAAAATCAACCGACCATTATTTGTTGACGCATGACGTCATCCTTTCATTCCCAAATAACAAAAAAAAATGGAAAAAATATCTCTCAACGATTTAACAAGGTCTATTCACAACCCTAAGTTAAAGGGGTCCGTAGGTCCCCATTGTTTGGAATAGTAAGCACTTAAGGGGACCACATTCGCACAGTTTGTGAAAACTTGTTTCGATATCTCCATTCATTCATTGCATTCGTTCTTTAAGTTCTTCATTCGTTCTCCTAAGCTTTGTCAGTCTGCCGCCCGTTCACGACCATTGTGCTAAAAAAGTTCGCTGAAATGTATGTAATAGTACATTAATGATATAGAATTCTTTCTATTATGGTCTTAATAAAATCGCACAATGCAGCTATCCGTCGCTTCAATTAAATTTCATCAAGTAAGTGACGTCACGACCAGTCGCCATGACACAAGCAAGCGTTTTTGCGCCAATTTGTGAATTTAATGTAACAATATTTATTTAAATTGTTTAATCATTGGATTTATTCTGTTAATAAAATAATCACTTATTCAAACTACAAGTAAACACAATTAAATACTACAGTAATAAATTACTTAAACCTTAATATTTAACAAACAAAAAAACTGGACATAACCAAATTGCTAAATTAAATTAGCAAAACCTTTACTTTCTAAAATTTACGTTATTTTTTGGAAATATGTTGTAGTACGTAGGTCAAAGTACCTACGTACTACAACATATTTTTTTTTGCACACTAAAAAAAGTATTACAAAATTAATCATCATGCTTGTACTCCTAGCCTTTGCCAGCGGCCTGTCCATGCACAGCATTTATACTAAATTATTCCTCTAGCTGCTAGTTGGACAATTTAATTATTTTTGTTGAAGTTAGGACTAGTTAGGATTATGTTATGATTATGTTGACATTACGGGTTAAAAAAAAGTTTTGATTGGTTTTTTGCGTTGTTGGTACGAAAGTGAGGCTTAAATGTTCATTACTTTTTAAAATGATGTTTTGTAAAGCTTACCATTGTAACAACATACCATGTTGAACGATAGTTCAGATTTTACGATACATAAAAACTCACAACTTTTTTTCTACTCCTTTCCCCTCATCTACATTCATATATCAGCGCTTTTCTAAATTACCTCACCAACAAAGATTTCCTTCTAGGTCAGTTTCCACGATTTTAACCTGTAACTTCTTTTTTCAAATTAATTATGCGTACTCCATTCCTTCTTTTCTTATTAGGCTTCTTGATGTTGTTCTCGAAGAAGTCATCCGAGGCGACCCGTCTTTTCCTTGGTTCGTTGTTACCTTGCCTGGCTCTTAAGGCGTCGTCAGTCTTGCGAACCCACAATGCCTGCAACCAAGAAAACATAAATACTAAATTAATAAGCTAACACTTTTAAATACGGTGGCCATTTCGATGCAGTAAAATATCTTGCATTTGATTTTTCTACCAAAATTATAACAAAGTCACGCTGTATTTGCTCGCCCACCAGAATCCCATAATAAACGGTATATTGTATTTTTTCACAAACCATTTCAAGCCCTTCAAACAAACACTATGAAATCCTGCAGTTGACAGTGTGTGTTTCATAAAGGATGCGTGAAAATGTTCCCTCTGCGTATGTATGTGGGTATGTACAGTCATATGCAAGACTATCTATACACTCGGGCACTTCTAACAGTGATGTTATTACAATTATTATGTTACTGACTGTAATTTCGTGTATACCTTTAAAAATAGAATATTTGGGTGTACAGATTTTTGCGATGCAATCTCAAATCGAAGTTACATGCTGCATGATATTTTAGAACCTACATTTTTGGTGTCATACCCTTTTTTTTTGTTATCGTGTTAAAATCATCGGACTGTCAGACTTGTACTGATTAAAATCCAAGGTGTTCCTCACCTACGGTGGCCGGAGGTCGTCTGCCGACGTCTACCACTGCGGATTGTCATACCTTTAGCATAAATAATTAGCCTATTATAGTCTTACTGTTGACACAAGGATTTCCTCCCTAGGAGGTTTATATGAATTTCGTTTAATAAAAAGTTTAATGAACGCTATGTCTCTTGTCTTATGGTTGCATTTACAAACATTGAAGTTTCTACAATTCCAAAGTTGCAATGACTATTTCGTTAGAAAAACGTTTGTAAGTAATACAATCTCACTGGTGCTCGTGACTGTACAAAGGCGCCCTCTGCGTGCGTGCGGTTTTGACCGGCGCTCACACATCTCTGTTGTTGACACCTTCCGTTGATGTTGTTTTGACTTCAACCTATATGTTTTTTGTGGGTGCGAATGTTTGTTTTGTGTTTGTAAGTAATTATACTGTGTTGGCTCTGTCGTGTGATGAGCGTAGACTGTTTGCTTGTTGAGATAGCAAATAGAGTTTTGGTAAGAAAATAGGAACACTTTTGCAAAGCTACTACTGAACTTTACCTTTTAAAGTCAAGGTTGATGACCAGTCTAGAGATATTTAGATCATTCCTAGTCTACGTTTAATCAACGTTTACTAATCCTGTCTTAATTCAGGTTCTGGACTAATATCACTGAGCAATAATAAACCAATGTTCAAAAAAAAACGTAAAGAAATCATCATCTGCCTAGCCTTTTCCCAACTATATTGGGGTCGGCTTCCAGTCGAACCAGATTCAGCTGGATATCAGTATTTTACATGGAGCGACTGCCTGTCGGACCTCCACAACCCAGTAACTGGGTAATACCATACCCCATGGTAAGACTGGGAGACTGTTTTTATTAAAAAAACGGAAAGAAAATATTATAAATTAATATCCTTAGTTTTTAGGTAGTAAAATCATCAAGTCCTCCCAACTTGTGTGGACAGGTTAGCTGTTTAGACAAACCTTTTGAAGTGCCAAAAGCATAGGGGGATGGTGATTATTATAACTCTACTATACAAGGTACTTTGTCCATCCATAAACACAGTTTGATCAGCGATCAGCAGTTTCATCCTAGACAAAAAACTATACCTGTACTTCAACAATTTTCCTCTACGGTACAATCAAAACTTCTAAAAGATTCAAACTTACAATAGTGTACAATGAAGTGCATAAAGTTGTTGTTATCTAAGCCTTTGTTTGTGCACTAAGAACTCCGCCAGGCTCGATTATGTGTTGCGGAATTACTTGAAGTTTTTCTGAATTGCTTGCTCTGAACTTCGGTGCTGAAAGTAGGTGCTGTCAAACACAGCTGTGATGATTTTGAAAGGAAATAAGGTTTTGTCATTACTATAGCCTAGTGGGGATCTAGTGTCATCTTATATCAATCATACTAGAGTATCATCTATAAGACTACTACACTAGGTATTCTCCTGTACCCGTGAGTGCGTTTACAAACATAGAAATTCACCAAATTTCAGACCCAGAACAACTACTTAAGATCGTCATATAAATAGACCTCTGACATATACAAGAGTCAAGAGGAAACACATCTGATAGACTCATTTTTTTACTGATACTATAAGATACTATAAATAGGATATATTGATAATATCTTCTAAATATAACTGAAAACAGGAAAGAAGATCTTATCAGAAACATTTTAAGCTCTCCATTTATCCAAAATTCTAAAACACCATTCCAAAACACTTCCTCCACCACCATAAAACCCATTACTATAATAAAAACACGTGTATTCTCCTCCGAATTCCGTGTAATTGTGGTATTTTTACGACTGTGTGCCGTACTCTGTCACCCGAACACCCCTTTCACCCCTTCACCCCCTTTCGTGTTGCGTAACTATAAAGTGGATGCCGATAATTGTCCCCTTCGTTGATTACTTGGATGTACTCGTGAGTCGTGAAGTCGTGATAAAACTTATCAAGACGTATGTGTGTTTATTGGGTAAGCTTACTGTTTACTGGATTAATTGTAATGTTTGGTGACAATTTGCTGTTCCCGCAAAAAATAATTTAGTCTCACTTAAGATTCTAACTTTATTATCATATCAGTTTATTGTAGACTATTGCTGGACAAAGACCTTCCAGAAGGACCACAGTGCATGATCACCTGCCTTTTTCTACCAGCCACCTACCTTCGTTATCAGACCATCTTGCGTTCACAGACTAAGCTCACCAACTCGTGGTTTCTATTGAAGAATCGATCCTAACTTGGTAATAAAAATTAATTTAAGAAGTCATGGGAGGAGTCTTTGTCTAGCAGTAAGATGATGACTTAGCAATAACAGTAATTAAATAAGTAAATATCTTCTTTAATCTACCGGACTAATTAGAATGAAACTACATCTCCAACACACAACCTTTTCTTCCCCCTAGCAACCGTATCTTTCAACCCCAAACTAAAACTGCACAATCCTACACAACTCACATCAGCGTTAATTGGATCTGTTCTATTCGCCGCCACTCACACATCTTGAACAAAGGCTACACGTCAAAGTTCAACGAAGAACCGAAGACAGTTCCAACCACAGTTAGCACATGCCCGCTCAAATATTCAATACAGAATGTTTAATAACTAGGTCGAAACCTACCAAGCCCCTTTGTTTAGTTAACGAAGTTCTAGGAGACTAAAATTTTGAATTCGCGGGAATTTTTGTTGAGATTGTCTTTTGAAAGAGTTGGAGTTCTCGGATTCGTGATTGTGTGGAAACTATTGGAGAATAGACGTGTGAATAAAGTAAAGAGTGTTAGACAAGTACACCTACATTTTTAACATTTGTTCGTTTATTAATATGTTTTTATTTTTGTCACTGTACTTCTTCATGTCGTAACAATGTAATCCATAAATTACTAAATGTATAATTTCGGTAAGCACGTAGACTTTGCAGCATAAGACTTTTTCGGTCATCTTTCGATCACATAAAATTGATCTTACGAGAACGCACTATCGATATTTGAAGTACTGAATACTATGTATATCTTAACTTAGTCTACTTGTGGAAAAAAAAAAATATAGGCGTTGAAAGTATGACTGTGCAATTTCTGAACGTTTCGTATCATTCCCCTGTTTCTGAGTCACACTTTAGGTGAGAATAACGTCTCTACCTATCTACTCAACAAAGGGCGATGAAGTATATTTTAATAGGCGTAAACTTCTTCCAAAATACCTTGGAAGATTAATGCTGAAAGTAGCACCTTACCAATAGTCAGTTGACCGCAATGTCTCGCACCAATGATGATGGTGGAACTAGCTATATTAAGACACGTTACAGAGCTTTATCTTGACCATTTTTCGGTCATTAGGTTTTTCTTTACACAAAATTATAAGGGGGTGATTTTCGGGAAAGATAGACACACCTACGACATACCCTGTGGGCATCTTTCTGGATCGCATCTCCCTTTTATCCTTGTTCTTTTGATATTATATTTAACATAAATAGGTATATTACATAGAAAATTATATTTCTGCTACGTCAATTAGGTAGCAAAAATTATAATATTTTTTGTGTACCGTATTTATTGGTTCTGTTAATGCAGTGAATTTACTCGAAATATCAGTTTAAAAAAACCTAACCGAAAAATGAAATCAATCTTTATTCACATAATATATTATTTTGACACAAGTATTTATTGACTTACATTAGAAACCTTATACCTACTAATATTTCCTTAACTACTTACTTGTACCAAAAAATTCAACATAAATAGCGTTCTATAATAATAACATTAAACTAAATATCAAACATTTTGGTCATACCTATCCAATTCCAAATTCAAATACAAAGTTACGCACGTTAGGTATCAAAAACGGTAACATTAGTAAAATCAAAATATCTAGCGTTTGACCAAATGTTTGCGGTTTGCAGTATTTGGTCGGCGGCGCTCGCATGCGACTGACGGTTCGGGGGCACGAGACCGCACCAAACGGGTCCTAATTGATGCACGGGAGATGCAAACAACACTGACATGTATCTGTGATTCTGGGCATCTATTTACGTAATTTTGTTATAAGTTTTTTGACCTATCTAGGTTAATTAGCCTTTCAAGTACTCTGTCCTTGCTTTAAGCTGTAAATAAAACTGATAAGTCCTCCCGCCCTGGGTGGAATGAAGGGACTGGTTGACTCTTTCTGACTACACTACACAATTGCACAGTGCTTCTTCAATTGTCCTATACGTTCCTTTTTTCATCGTTATTTCTGTACAAATCGAATGTTTTTTTGCACAAATTTGATACGTTTCACTATCATAGACCATTAAAGAATAGAAACATTTATTTTCTATATTTTAAACATTATCATGCGTAATCTGTTAAAATGATTTTACGTTCTGTCATTTTATCTTTTTTTTGGTTGAAAAAACTTTTTGCTACGCGTACAAAGGGTACTCTATCGTATAGATTGTTGAAATAACAAATTTATTTCTTACATAAGTAAGACTTATGTGCTCTACATAATTGACCAATAAATCGAAGATATGCTACATAATAGCTACAGTGGGTTACGACTTACGAACAAGTCAAAAACACTGAAAAAAAGTGGGAAAATTGTTTAAGGCAACCGACAACGATCAAACTGTGGTTCTTTAAGGCTAAAACCTTATTATGGATTGACCTCATCATAGTTTGAAATATTAGTTTTTTGTTATTGTGGCTTATATGAAAGACTGCTGACGGCATGAGGAATATGATGATGATGTGAAATGCGATTGCTTCAGCTCCGCTGTACTTATAGTTCGCGTGCTCACATTTGTGACTTATGTAACCTTATTTTAGAATAATAATGAATTTATTGGCCTAAATTAACAAAATGAATGGCTTACATTTCAAAGTGACAATTTTTGTATTTCTTTTATTCATATAAATGGTGCAAACGAAATCAGTGTTGTCTGTACCATTGATGGTGCAAACCATAGGTGGTTAAAAAGGAAAAAAAAAATCATTGATTACAATATAGTTATTTTTATAAACATTTAAACAAACATTGTTTTAGTACCTACACAAAAGGCTATTTATCAGCTATTTACGATTTTAACAGTTGAATCCTGTTAATATTTGAACGACAACGACTTAATTAATTTGTTGATATATAAAACCAATTAGAATAAAATTATTATGTTTATTTTAAATTGAGGTGTCAATTTACAAAGCAATTATTTTGTTAACCAACATTATTTCGATCAGTGGGTACCTATACTGATTTTATAAAATGAGAAATATAATTTAGAAATTAAATATTTTTGTAAACTTTTGGATTTCCTGTTATTTCTTTATTGTATTTTTGATTATAAAGGATGTTAAGAAGTTCACGTTTTCAAGAAAGAAAGTGAAATAATTATTAAATAAAATGTAATAAATGATATTTACCCACAAATACTTTTCTCGAGAAAGCCTTACTAATTAAGAACTTAATCACCACATTTGTAAACATTTTCACCTTTTAAAATAATAACACGTACCTCCTGCTGAACAATTTGTAAATAAAAAATAAATAGAATAAAGTAATTAAGCCCCTCAATGTAATAAATATTAAACTTTGCTCACAATGGAGTATAAAAATGACAAAACAATGCATCAGCTGTTGAATATCCCACGCTAAGGGTTCTTTACCTTCATAAAATATTACTCGTAATTCTGAGCGGACAATAATTTTTAGAAAAGGGTTATCCTTTTCTATTTTTGGAGTGTAAAAATCAAATGACTGCTCCCGCCTTGAGTGTAGTGGAATAGACGGTTAGATTCTTACTGACCCAGTTCCTTCACATGCCTTTTGTATTTCAGGGCCACGGTGTACTGCTTACAGTCTCGCAACTCAATTTTGAATAACCGTTAACATCGAAACTGTTAAAAAGTAGTACAAAAATCTTTATCATAGAACGAAAAGAAAGAAGCAAAACACGTTTATTGGCACATGCCACAAGTGCACACAATATTACAAAAAGAAACGCACAAGAAAAACTTAAAACTAAACAATTTTAAAGCAACTCAAATAACTGAACTCAATCATCAACAAGTAATACTGTCAAATAAGTACAAAAATAGGCAGCTGATTAGCTAACAGGACATTAACCAGTGATATCTGTTACAATCGAATATTTTAATAAACGTGACGTGTTTAATAACTATAACCCAAAAAAAATGTAATGAAATAAAGCTAATAAGTCGACGACTCCAATCCTAAATAGCTACGTAAGTACAAAATCTACAAGATAGTCAATAACCCCGTTCCTAAGAGTTCATCTTACAGATAAATTACGAGTGGGGTACATCGACAAACCCACACACACCCCGAAGCGATACAGGTTCAAAACAAAATAAAAATAGCTCAGCAAAAACCCCTTGATTAAGCCCCTCGACTATCTTATTTAAATATTTCATAAATTAAAAAAAAATCCTCGAGAAAACTGAAGGAGGGTTTCCTTTTTTATGTATTTTTCTAAACAGCCATTACGAGTTGCGTGCAAAGATCATCGGAGGCTGAGGTCCGCGGGGTGTGGGGCGGGGGTGAGAGGGGCGCTTCATCCCCTTCGCTATTTTTGGGGCTTGAATTATAGCTCGACCAAACATTGAAGACCTTTTACCGAATTTGCCATTGCGTTTTACGACCGACTACTAAGCGCCGGTTTCCTAAATTATTCAGAAACCAAAGGTTTTTTTTGCTAACACTTGATGTGGGTTTAAGCTGTGTTTATTAATAATGATACATTGGTCTGCTTTCGTTGGCACTTCTGAAAAGATTATTTTTGGGTTTATTTTTTGTTTGAAACGGAAATAAATCTGGCTTAAAAAATTACAACGAAATAGTAATATATACGAGTATATTAACAGGATTTTTGAGCTTTGATTTTTTTTCCTTCGTATTAGATTTTTTATATACTAATAAAATATTATATAGGTAACTAAACAAAAAAATATCAGAAATTAGCCACTTTGCCATTCATAATTATTTCAACAAACGATCTAACGTTAAGCAAAAAAAAAAAACAAAAAATATAGATAAAATTACAAAACATGAATATGCGTTAAAAGTCATAAAATAAGATTAAAGTCACTCCCAAAAATACAATCGTAAATAAACAACTGTAGATAAACTACAACATTTGAATTTGTCCCACCTAAAATCATAAAAACACACACATTAACACATTTTATAATCAACAGAAACACGCGAAATTTTCCACATAATTCAACAACAAACTAACACGCATCTCGACACCGTCAACGGAATAGCGAAACAAGAAATTTCAAATAATCAACCTATTCACACAAAGCGAATTTACTCGCGTATCTAAGGGTGAGTGAAAGGGAGGATTGTATCAAGACTGGAGGCTCCCCCATGGCGTGCTATGAGGGGACCTCGGAGGGAATTTTAGGTTAGTGGACATGTAGGCATATAGACGGGAACACGGCAAATTTGTTGTCTCATTTAGTTCGTGTTTTGTGCTTTTCGTTTGTGCGTCAAGTCATGGTTAATCGTCGTCAAGTGCTAAAATAAGTTAGATTAGTAAAATAGTGATAAGTGTGTCGATAAAAAAAATATTTACATTTTTCTCGTTAACATTTTTTCGTGTGTACTGTGACAAATTACGTGTGAACAATCAGAGTAAACGGTGGAATTACTCGCAAAATAAAATAAAAAAATATATAGAAAAAATAACGTGTGTCGGACCGCGGTTTGTTTGTAAACAGAGCCCCGTGCGACGCCGCTCTCGCTACGTAAACACTGACTAACATTAAACACTTTTTTCACGTGTGAAAAACTCTGTAACAACATTCCAAATTAGTGGGAAAATTTTAAGACTTTTCGGAAAACTGTGTTAGAAAATTTTCGCTCAAAATTAAATGTGTAGAATTAGCTTCGTGCCAAATTTTTCTGTGTTAATTATAATTAAAAATAAAATAGTTTAAGTAATTGTTCTAAATATTAAGTGTTAATTAGAGTAGTGCTAATTTAAATCGATGTGCAATATTTGTTAAATAATAATACTATAAAAATAAATTTTAGAAGAAAAAATATCACTCATAAAAATAAAAACAGAAATAAATAAATCCGCGTCAAGTGAGAAAAACGGGGGGACGACTGTACCGCTACTACCGTTACTATACCGATCGATAATATTACGCATTACGGGGTGACTGTGAGAAGAGACGAGCGCACACAGACGCGCGTCCCACGCACACCCACACAAGCCAGCCCCTCCTCCTAAACACTCGCCCTCCGCGAAAAACGAAAGTAAACACGAGTGAGCTTTAAAAAACTTGCAAACCGAATTTATAGTATAAGGCAAACGAAGTACAAAGCACTGTGATTAATAATTTGTGTTCATTAAAGTCTGTTAACTGTGATAAACATGATTGTGGGAGCGAACATGCGTAGCGTCAACCCGATGTTGTTGGGTTACAATATGCAGAATGTCAACATGATCAGCGTTCCTCAAAGTTGTGATTCGAGTGTTGGGACGGCGCCGTCGACGCCGGTGCACAGCCTGGGCTCGGACCCGAAGCGCGCGTCGCCGCTGACGCCGGCGGAGCGAACCGGCGCGCCGCCGGGCGCCGGCAAGGACGCCGTCAAACTGTTCATAGGACAGATACCTCGACATCTGGAGGAGGACGACCTCCGGCCCATGTTCGAGGAGTTCGGGAAGATTTACGAGCTCACGGTGCTTAAGGATAAGCACACGGGCATGCACAAAGGTCGGTAATGATTTATTGTCGATTAGAAATATGTTGCGCGGTAAGTGTTCGTAAATTTTACGTTTCAGAGATATGGGAGAACATTCCAGGCACGATAACGGTTGGAACGTCAATTTCGGAGCACATAAAAGACATTTTGATGTGTCTTTTCGAGAGTAAACTTTGACAACGACTGTAATTGGCTCGTGCCTAGTCAAGGTCGCATCTATATTTTTTGCTAAGCAAGTAAGCAAGTAACAGACAGAGACAAATTTTATTGTTCAATGTCACAATGAAATGTCAAGTTGATGTGGGAAGGAGGTTTTGTTTCGTAAGCATGATGCGTTGAAAGTAATGCTAATGTAACAGGGTGTTTGTTTAATTTAAGGGAATACTTTAGCAGTAACAAAATACCACCAACATTTTTTTTTCGGTTTTATTTAAATTGTAGCTCGAAGCAACTATGTAAATAATTATACGGGTTATTTATTTGCATTATTTACTGATAATAATTAAGGTAAAAAGGAATAAATAGTTATTTATGTATTGTTATTTATTAGTCTAGGTTTGATGCCTAGATAATGATATAAACATTATACATATAACCAAGGGATCCCTTCTATTCGCATAATGTTCTTTGTCCTAATATACTTCGGCATAACGATTTTCGCACAATTTGTTTTGGCATAATAATACTACGGCATAATTTTTTTAGGCATACATTTTATGTTGGCATAATCATCTTAAAGACTAATTTGTTTTGGCATAAATTTTATTCGCATAACTTTAGTACGCCTAATGACTATTAGCATAACGTTAGTAGACCTAATGACTATTAGCATAACGTTAGTAGGCCTAATGACTTTTAGCATAACGTTAGTAGGCCTAATGACTATTAGTATAACACCAATTTGCTATAGTTTCTGTGACAATTAAGTAATAATTATTGTTGGTTAAAAATTTGATATGCTGTGCAGCGAAAGTGACAAACCGAATTGCTGCAAAACCGACTCTACGTAGTCTTGTTTGTCCTACCCCTAGAGTGTAATTTAAAATCGCGTAGGCGCGTAGGGGCGAGGCGGCCCGCGGGCTGAGGAGCAGGCGGCTGCGAGCGAACCGCCGCGGCTGAGGCTGGCCGGCGAAGCCGGCCAACAAGCCGAAGCTGCGGTGGTGAGCGAAAGCGGTCTGCGATGATAAGCACGCGAGGGGCCGCCGGAGACCCGCAGCGCCGGAGCCGTGACAGAAACCCTGCCTGCTGCATGTTGCACGCTCGCTTGAATGCTGCATGCTTGCTTGCATGCTGCATGCTTGCTTGTTTGCTGCATGCTTGCTTGCATGCTTGCTTGCATGTTTACTTGCTTGCTTGCATGCTGAATGCTTGCTTGCTTTAGGCTTCCTACAGCGAAAAAAGAGCCCACAAAATTGTTCAATACATTTTCTATAAAAATATGTTTTAATATCATTATGCGTAAATAAATTTATGCTTTAGGATATTATGCTTAAAAAAGTTATGCTTTAGAACTTTATGCTTAAAAAAGTTATGCTTTAGAACTTTATGCTTAATAAATTTATGCTTTAGAATATTATGCTTAATCATTATTATGGTTAGAGAAATTATGCTTAAAAAATTATGCGTAAGCTGTTATGCGTAATTATATTATGCGAAAATATAATTATGCCAAACAAAATTATGCTAAGTTATATTAGGTCTTAAAATTTTATGCAAATGGATAGGGAACCTATAACCAAGACCCAATAACGTATCGATCGGAAAGTAAAAGTAAGCCAGTGCACCATCAATGTGTCTTCTCAAGTTGTAAAAGTCACTCGAGAGGAAAGCTTACTTATCACTGTTCCTGTTCAAAGTGTGGCGTGAACAACACTATCGATTAGTGGGCACAACACTATTGTTTCTCACATGATGTATTGGTATTGCTGTAGTCTTTAGATGCGAGTGTTAAATGGTTTTTGAAAAGTGATTTTTATTTTGTTTTATTTCGTTTTTCCTTGTGAAATATTTTATCTGTTTTTGCTATTAAGCCATGATGCTGTTCTAAGACATAAAAATCGAAGTCTCGGTACTGTTTGAGGTCATGGGACCGTCTTAACGGGACACCGCGGCCGTGGTACATTAAGGTAACTTCATGGATGATTCACACAATTTTTTATGCAGTTCCGAAAACGAAATACTTTTTTACTTTTTTTTTATGTTGAGAAAATAACAGCCTAAATTGATAGAATTTCGATTTGTCCGTAGCACTTTTAAAAAAAAACGCTTATATATGACTGTAGGATAGTAACATTATTTAGTAGTGACAAAAAAAGAATTACGATGTTTTTGAAAAACTACGCAATACACAATGAAAACATGAAAACAGAAAGGATGATCGAGATAAAAGACTTTCATTTCAAAGAAGACATGAACGTAATTAAAAACATAAATTAAATCATACCATTTAGAGAATAAGGGAAGCGTAACAGCGTAACCTTATTAGTGTACGCAAGTAATGCATCCCTACCCACCTTTTACAATTCTCTTGCTACCCCGAGATATAGTGGGGTAACTTGTAACCCCGGGGTAAAATGGGGTGATTCTCTCATCTCCGCCTTGGGGCACATGGCTAATATAAAAACGTTGTAGGATTTCATCTAGGGGTTGAAGATAAAAGAGAAACTCGGAAGTCCCAAAGAATATTATTAACAGAATTCAAAGATGAAGGATGCTGTTCATTTGATTGTTTTTTTAAGTGAAGTGATTTATTTAAGTCCCCCGTGTTCGCTTATAAGTCTATCAAAAAACGTCGTTTCTATATTCGAAATAGAATTATGGAAAGTATTTCATCTTTAAATTGAACACTTTTTTATTTTCTTTCAGACTGATATTTTAACAATTTATTTTAATTTGTAGTAATGTTATTAATAAGAAAAAATCCTTTTTATGAAGTTGTGTAAAATTTTACAAAATTTAAGTTTATACAGAGAAGAAATAACAGAAATGTTTTTTAAAACAATAATTTATTTACTCTCCCATGTACATTGCTGACACCTTTAATGCTACATGGCATTATCTACCTGTCTACCTTTGGGCCATTTGTGAAATTTCGATGACTAAGGATCTCTAGAATATTTCAATAAAACAATGTACAGCTAGTACCTACTCTCTCCGAATTTATAGCTTTACTTCTTCAAACAACGTGCCAAAATCAACTCTGTCTTCGTCTCAATAAATAGTTTATTTCTTTCTTACTAACCCAGGTAACAAATCAGTTGTCACGCCTGTGACGAACGTCACGTGTGACGTCACAACACAGCGTGATTCGTGTTTTTTTTTATTACTACGTCGACGTCCCGCCATAATCTTCAGGTGACGTGACTCGAGTGCCTTATTTTTATTGTTTACTTTGATTTTCCTGTGTTTTTTGTGTGTACGGGTTACTAATGTGTAGTTATGATGTCTCTATGAAGTGGATATTCTGAATTTGAAATACCAATATGATTTAGAAAAGTGGTCATGTTTCGAGAGTAGACTGGTCATTATTATTAATTAGAGAATCCCATATTTATGAACAGGATAAGTATTTAATCTTTCTTATTTATAGCAAGTAATGTTATTAAAAAAAAACAAATTTGACATGTGTGTATCGTGTTTCGTGACTGAGATTGATAAACTGAAAATTATGGAATTTAATTTGAAGATAAATCTTGTAATCCATATTCTTGAATTCTAAGTAATTAATTAAATTTATCTTATGGATTATTATGTTAACGGTAAAACAATTATCCAAATCCGTCTATCAAAAATGGGTCTTTCACTACATAATATTCCTATTACATACTATTCAGAATTAAACGATGACTGAATTACTAACGCGGGAAACTGCTGAAAAGAGCGAGAGAGCGGAGTCAACGTCCGCTAACAAGAAGCTGATAAACTCTCTCCATCTCCCTTACTCCTATGCGAAAACAAAAATTATTGCGGTGGAAAACGCTCGTAAAAATAACAAAACACACCTACACAACACACATACATCAATGTAACACAATCCAGAAAAATAGCTTCATCGTTTTTTCCTCGCGTGCCCGTTGCAACGCTTTTCAAGTTTCGGCCTCATACGTTTTTATTTGTACAGTCACACGCAAACGGTGTTATGACGCCAAGTGAAAAATTTGTCGCGGACACACTTTTGTGTTCGTTTTTGGTGGAGTTTCGTGTTTCCCTGTTGTTTGTGAGCGTACGTGTAGGTTTTGGTTCTGACTGCACTCATTATTGTTGGTATTCGTGTAATTTTTAGTGTGTTGTGGATTGTAAGGATAAAGTAGAAGGAAACTTGATCATTCTACTTTGAAAAATTACTTTGCTATGGGATTTATTTTGCAAAGAGTGTTTGTAATATAGAGTTCAACAAAATGAACTATAATAATGGTCTTCCGTTCATTATTCCGCCTCTAAAATTGAAAATCATATCACGTGTCCTGACCTTTAGCAAATCCAATTAAAGGTATTAAAATAATTAACAAAACGAAATTTATAATTACAGTGGAAACATTTCAGGGCTATCATTAATAATTCGAACATCGCAATTACAATAAGTGGGTATATTGTCAAGGGCCGCCACATAAAATTTAATAATGTTTCTGAACGAAAAAGATACTTGAATTTTATCAAGGGTGACAGGAAAAAGACGTCTTTCTTGAGTATAAAATTTGGAACTATAAATTCTCACCCCTTTTGTTATGGTTTATATTAAATTGGCGCGGACTGGACCCCGTGGGGTTTTGATTTAATGTGTTTTTAAATAGGCTCTGTTTTACGTATTACGAGTTTATTAAGGTTCGTTATTGAAGGGTTGGCGAAGTTTGCTTAGGATTTATTGGTTCATTGGTGTGTTCCTTGTTTAATGGTATATTTATTGAATAATTTGGCAAATATTGGCATGAATTTTGGTTCTATTCGAGTTCCAAAATAAGTGCTTTACTGCATCTGTCTGATGTAAGACTCTCACTTTCAATTCTTACAGAGAAATGACACATTTTTCGAGTAAATATTATACACGAAATTGTCCCACATTTTATTTACTATATTTTAGTTCCATATAAAAAAAGGATGAGCTTAGTGCAAGCAACGGAGCACAAAACCCAGGCATGCCGAAGTTTTTTTTTTTTAATAACACACTTTTAATAAACCTAGATATAGAATAAGATATTCTATCTTTACATCATGTTCAATGTGCGTTACATTTTATACAAGCACAAGCATGTGCTAGGATACAGGCCTTCACTCTATGAAAGAGAATAGGCTGGATTACAAAATACAGCAAGGGAGCATAGTTCGGATTGACAAATATCACATGTCATCATTCTTTTGAAGGCTCTTCTCTGTATCTCTCAACTCTTGAAAATTACTTTTTACAATATCGTTATCATATTGTTAATGTTATTTTCATTTTATAATTATTTAAAATATAATAGGAATGCAATTGAAACACTCAATTTGATGTTGTAAGCATTTCAGGTGTATAAAAGGCATTTGGAAAATGCATTCCTTTATCATTTTTTTAGGTGCATTTCTAAGCTGTATTTCTTATTTCCATACAGCAACATTGCCAAATTAATTAAAACATGTTAATACTTGAAAACTAATTGCTTCGTTGCCAACTTTCAGAAAACGCGCTCTTAAGTGCGTAAAAAGCGTTTGAAAAACGTTTATGACGTCACAGTATAATGCCAATACGATTTCGTTCTTAACGTGGTCCCATACATCAATTCATCCGTTGCTCCTCACCAGTAAGACGTACAACTCACTCCTAAGACAAAATCTTCATACAACTTCCATACAACATACTTACTCCCATTAAACCAGGCTCTGCCTTCCTCATACATTCGAAGAGCATTAGATAGTTCCAACGCATAAGTTATAACAGCCAGTTCAAAGTTCTAAACCATAAATGACATAGGAGTCAAAACTTGGGCCATAGTTAACGGATACGCGATATAGTTTAACGTCGCAGGTGCTTAGAAGATGTTCGGGGGCGGGAATAGGCTAGCCTATTTTGTAAGGGGTTTAAATAGGCCAGCTTTAGTTTGTATAACGAATTTATTATGCCAACATTATAGTTTTTGTTTCTTACAAACAACACGCCAATAGGTAGTTCATTTCCTGATTTCACTCCTTTGTTTTTTTTTAGCGTGGTAATATCATCCAATGAGTCCTCCAACCCCGGGCAGGGCGGGAGGGACTGTCAGACTTGAACTGACTAAAATCCACGGTGTCCTTCAGTAGCCCTTTATGTTCCGGGGTCACGGTGATAGAAATAAGTCCCGCGACCCCGGCAGGCTTTGGCCCTCTGAGAGGGGGCCCCGTCATTGATTTGACTCCTACCAGAAGTTTATGCTCAAAAAAATGAATTAAAAATGTAGGTATTATGTTAAAACAGCATTTATTACAAGATAACTTTTTTTTTACATGGTAAAATCATTAAATGAGTCCTCCCACCCCAGGCTGGGCGGATGGAACTGTCAGACTTGTACTGACTAAAATCCACGGTGTTCGGTGGTGATAAGTCCCGCGACCCCGGGTTACAAGATAACTTAGACATAATAAATTATTCGGAATATTATATAAAAATGATGACTGTTACAACATTATTTTTTCTACAGTGCGACTTTAATTCTGTATCTTTGATGTAGACAATTCAGGTCGTTAAGGCTGAATATTGCCTAACTAGTAGTCTCTTTGAACCGTAGTGACACTTGTACCAATTGACCTCTTGCTGAGAACGAAAGTCAACCTTAATGGTAACCATTATTTATTAGTACGAAAGATGAGTAATTTTACATGGCGATCATACTGAATACGTGGGTTAAAAGTAATTTCACATACACCACGTCTTTTTTATATGCGGGACTGTCTTAAAAGGACATCGCGATACTGGAACGCAAATGGCATGTGAACAAACGAGTGGAAGAGTATGACAGTCAGTTTGATGATTTTTACATTCCATTTTTGTGATTTTTTTTTGTCTTAGGATCTTAAGCTTCACAGTATCTACGTTACATCATATCCGCAAAAAAAAAAACAAAATCTTACAGGAAAAAGTAACAAAAATCGCCAACATCTCTTACTGTCTAATTACTTCACCATAAACCCTATTCCGCTGACATAAAGTCGTTATTACCGGTTCACTATCTTCACGGTCGATGGACAGGAGGTTGCAAAATTGACGGGTACGTTAACGAACGAATAAGCCGGTTCAAAGAATAACCGGAGTGGGTTTAAAGAGAAGTAAAGGTAAAAAAAATGGCGCGTTTTCTGCTCAATTGGACGAAAACTGGTGTTCAGAGGGTGTGTGTAACCGCTTTTGTGAAATAGGTTAAGTCATTATTTTGTACTTTCATTTTTCTGAAGGGTCGTGTTTTAGTCTTGAACGTTTTTGGTTCAAAAATTTAATATTCTCGAAAAAAAAATACTATTTGTTTAGCGTGATTGAGTAAAAATATTCATCCATCCATCCAAATTTTCCCTAATATATTAAGTTTAGCTAGCTAGTCTCGTGGTCGCAAACGCATTACCAAACGGGCCGAACCCATTACGGGCTCGGTTCTCGGGTTAGAAAATATGTTATTGGGTTTTACTATTAATATTTCTCAATAGCAGCCCGGAGTTTGTCCTGCCTGTACCCCTAGCACGAGTTTTCACTATTTTACTTTACAGAGTTTTTCCAGTATTTACAGCGTTTCTTGTATGAAAATATGGAACAGCGCCTCTGGTGTGCGAAGAAGGAACCAATTTCGTCAAAGTTCCAGTTTACTTTACGTCTGAAATACTGAAAACTCGTGCTGACGGTACTGATCTCTTTCCGGTTATGTCGGATTGCTGTCCCATTAGTTTTTGAGAGTAGATGAACAGAGAGTGTGCCTGTGACTCTGCACTCATATTTTGTGCACTAACATATCTTCCGCGCTGTTGGCTCACCTCCGTCTCCGATGAGATAACAAGCCGTGGCCGAAATCAGCCAGGAGACTCAATCAGCCTTACTACTACTATCCTTCAACCTCAAACTCCGATTTGTAGTCGACAATTTTTTAGACAGTGTTCAACAGGAGACACTCATGCACATTTTTAAAAAGGGGCATTTGGCCCGCAGGCCAGTTTTTCCGTGGGCGAGATGTCCCATAACCCAAGCTTTTGTAAGGTAAGACGGATTAAGTTTATTTACAGACTAAAAAAACACAGGAGAGCAGTGGTGGCCCAGTAGTATCGGTCCCGACTTACGAGTTGTAGGTCGTGGGTTCGAACCCCGCCAGGCGTATTAATTTGTGTAATTTATTTCATCACCACTGCTCTCAAAACGGTGAAGGAAAACATCGTGTGGAAACCGGCATGTCCTAGAACCAAAAATTCGAAGATATGTGACATCTACCAATCCACACTGGGCCCGCGTGGTGGATTATGGCCCACTCCCTCTCTCAGAGAGGAGGCCTGTGTCCCAGCAGTGAGAACATTATAGGCTGATGATGATGATGAAAAAAACACAAAATTAATAAACAAATCCCTAAGTAAACAGCACACAATACCGATATTAAACCACAAGTTATGATTGAGTGCTGTGTTGTTATTATCAGACGTAATTATGCAGCCTAGACTGAAAGTAGGTTACCCTATCTAGATCTAAGCTAGCATAGCTGGAAGCCACGCATGGCAATAAACGGCTGAAATATTGCAACGCATAATTGGTGACGGCCTGACTTGCAATCATTATGGGAAGTGATATGTGGCCTGGGGTGGTTGCTATCGTTTTATAAAAGCTGATGGGGGAATGGTGGCAGCCATTTTAGTTCTTGCAGATAGATTTTTTTTGTTTTCATTTCGACTTATTTTCTGACTAGCCGTTGCCAGCAGCTTCGTCTGCATGTATTTAGAAAATTTCCCACGGGAAAAAAAATACGAAAAGAAATGATCGTGATGGAAGTATCCTATGTGTTTGGTTATAAACTATCTGTGTACCTAATTTTATCTTCATCCGTTCAGTAGTTTGTGTGAAAGAGTAACAAACATCCATCCACCTAAACAAACTTTCACGTTTATAGTATTTTTAGTAGGAAGTAGGATTGTAGGATTTATTTTGTTTTTTAAAATGTTAAAATTGTTCATAATAATTATGTGTAGAAGCAATTTTATTTTAGCGAATACCAAGTGTCAAAAACTCGTCAAGTTAATAGCGGGTGTTTAATACATAATATTCTTCAGCCAAAAAGCCTATGGATTACAAAATATTACTGAAGTCGTTGTGATTTTCATATATATATTTATAATAATAATCATTGACTGACTGATTGACATGCTATTAAGAACGTAACTTCGACGTGCAAAACCTGTTCCATTTACTACGCTTAATAAATTGTCGTGTTTGTCGTACAACCACAAAATTCCTCTATTATACAATGGTTCAAGATGACGACACTAAACGACGGCAACCAATCAATCCAGCACAAGGACAAGAACTGGTTTTTATCAAAAGGATATTGTCCAGAAGCACGCAACAATGATCCACTCTGGGATAAAATTAAATGCCTTTCTTACAAAAGAAAGCCCTTACCTACCCGCGATATAGCAAACGAAATAAGTAAGAAAAAATCCGGACAAGTAGCTAGGAAAAAATACCCCTAAAATATAATGATATTGTAGTTGAAAAACGAAAAATCCTAAAAATATCATAAAATCATCATAGATGAAATTACCAATTTTTAAATTTTCCTTAATTGAGCTGTGAGACCTTTCTACATAGCAAAAATGATTCTAGTTCAGCAGAAAGTAAAAGTTTCGATTTACTTTACTTCAATATTTCGCTCTAATGGCTGATGTTTTTTTCAAGTATTTTTTAAAAAATTCAAAGCAATTAAGACCTTATCGGGTGATAGTAAACATCATATTAACTTGCATAACTTCATGCGAAAAACAGTATCTCTACCAAAAAGACGGAAAATGAAGTGAGTCCTGTAAGTGTTCCGTTTTTTCCTTTCAAGTCACGGAACCCAAAAAGGCCTTTTCTTAATTTCCTAAATCCTTGAACCATGTTTCTTAATATCCTTCTCAAGCCCCTCGTAAATATCTTAATAGTTACTTTTTTGCCAAGAAACAGAAGACAACGAGGCCGATCAGGTCGGACGCATAAAAATTAACGTTACTGCCAACTCTGGCTAATATCCAAAATACTATAACATCTTTGAATATATTTTTGAAATATTTTTGAAACTTTTTGAAATAGAATATTTGGATGAAAGGTAGTTGTTCCGAGAATGGGTGTTGTGTATGTAAGTTTCTATGTTTGTAAACGCACTCACGACACAGTGAGAAATGCGTAGTCTGGGTTGAACGTTATTTTTTAAGCAATATGTTTCTGGAATAGGCTTAACGTATCCTGATGAGATGATTAAGATACCAAGAAATAAAATTGGGAATTAAATACTTGTAAATAATTGGGCTGATATTTATATAAATTTTGTTACTTAAGCTATGTTGAATATTTGGAATTGTTAAATGTACATGTAAAATAATATTATATTTTGTAAATAAGTTAGACAGTTGTCTACTACAAGTACGTTCAGATTCAAACACACACCCTATAAGGGTAATGCTACGAGACGTAGCCACCTACGGTTCGTAGCAGTGCTACGACGCTACGGTGCTACGGTTTCACAGGTATAAAATGGGTCAATTGCTTACGTATTTCTAAGATCATATTATTTTATGTAGTGTACAAAGTTTTTTGGGAAATTTGAGTGCTCAGAGCCGTTTATTCGAGTTTTGGTCGTAGGAATATCTGTGGAATAACATAATGTGTAACAAAATATCAGCAGGCAATTTCTTAAAGTGCCTACGGATGTCAAAGTTTTTATAACTTATCTGCAGAGACGATGTTAGGTACCTGTGTCAATGACTCTTTACTGTCGATATTGACGCACGTATAAATATCATCACATTGGGGTAAATTCAAGAAAATGTGTATAAAGTTATTAAGAAAAAGGTTCGATTGCTTGTTCACGTTGTTCACGATGTTTATCACATCAGAAAATACAAGAAACTCTTGTTCGATCACATGACTAGAGGAGTGCGGGTTGATGATGAGTAATGATTTCTATCATAAATCAGTTTATATCTAGAATAAAAACTATAACGTTTTCACTGTTTTTTCTAGAGGGTTAAATCTGACAACGTGTATGCAACATGTCAGGATGATCGATACAGTAGTATAGGCGTAAAAAGGTAACAGACAAACAATACTAATATACTTTTGCATTTATACAATTACCTTTTGGGATTAAGATTTCAAATAAATTTAGCCTTAAATTCGTTTCAAGATAACAACGCATCAAAGTTTCCATAGAATTTATACCCAATATGACGCGTTATTATTCTTACGTCAAACAGCATCGCCAAAAACCAAGCCATCCCATATAATTACCACAAAACCTTCACCTAATCGTCAAATATTTGAACAGAACTGTGAATTTCTTCGTTAATTCGCCCTTAAATAAACAACCAAACGTTACCTCTACAAATACGATCGACCCTCCGCACAGTTATGATATCATTGTCATCGTACCCTCAATTAACGTAATCAGAATCAGGAGCCAACGTGTACTGCTGAATTTGACAATGTTTCTAGTTTAAAAAAATATCCGCCAAGGAATCCTTGAGGGATTTTTTTAGACAACCATAAAAATACCTGTTTTTTTTCATTCGATAATTTTCGCTGAAATAAATATCAGCTTTATGTTGGTGTTAATTAAGACAATTTTTGAAAATGGCACGATTAAAAAAATTACAAAAAGTTATCATTATTTTTTACGCACACTAAAAATGTCTCCTGTGTCGATAGTGCCTTTACAAACATAGAAACACACATACACAAACACTCTGATAACACAATTGAAGGTCATACACACACGTAGTTTGTTCCATGCCAGGTTTGAACCTCCGACACGTTGCGCAGCAGTCAATCGGTCTGACACTGCACCAACCGTGCCTATCAGAAATATGCACAGGTTTCCAGAATGTTTTAACTTTTATATCTAGCTACTAACATGTACTGCCCGTTACGATAATATTAATGAACGATCGACCTCAATACCAAAATAATTTGATTGATTAAAACCAATCTCACACATCACAAAATAAATCAAACACCCAGTCAACATACTCATACATAAACAAATTGACAATCACAGCCTCCCTGACTTTCTGTATCTGTAACTCACGCACACAAGGGGACACACATAATTGACACACATACACGCCTAATGGTCCGGGAGCCAATGACAGATTTACCTGACGAATTTACTCTCCATCGATACTACATGTAAACTAATCTCAGGTAAAATTTGAGTCGAGAGGAAATCACTGAAAAAAATAATAAAAAACATTACATGTTTGAGTGACCAGCTGCTGACGTGTTTTCCATCATGGTACAGTCAGATGATTGTTTTTATTTTTCGTGATATAAAGTAAGCTTCAATATCAAAAAGGTTTCAGTTGGGAGAAAAAAGGTTTTTTTTTTCTTCATGTTTGATCGCGGCTATTGCTGCTTATCCCAATAACGGAACCGCAGCTGACTTCCATCTTTTTGATAAAACGGGATTCTACAAATTATTGCTAGAGAGGAAATCACTGACGAAATTTTGACTTGGCTCCCTAACTATAAAGACTGTTGGAGTAAACACGCACACATAAACATAGAAGGAAAACGTTAAACCCCCACAGAGGGTCCTACCAAGTTCGTTTGTTAATGTGAGTAGGGTTTACGAACACAGACTCGGTCTATGGGTACTGTCATGTCCAAAATAAGTTTGTCACTTTACGGGGTACTTTTGTCTGTTTTGGAATTGCTACTCTCTATTCAATATTGCGTCGTTTTGTCAATAGCACAGAAGTTAATTCTGCCATTTTATTACCATGGTAGTTCAGAGTTATAGAAAAGTGACGTTCACAATAATCAGATGAAACATGTTTTATTTTATAAGAAGTATTTTATCTTATTATTTTATACATGGACAATAGAAAAATTCTAGGCTATAATATATTAAAGTCAATTCTGAAAATAACAAGATATTATGCCAAAGTTTCACCTATGCCATGCTCGTTATAAAAAGCAAAATATGATTTATAATTTACCATGCAATAGTCTACTCAGTGACTCGGCTTTGATTGTTATCAATTGTCTTGCATTAAAGTTAACTCCTGAATAAATGCTACATAAATGTAATCATAAAAGTTTTTATTATATCTTCTTTCCATGCCTAGCTTTTGTTGGTGCCACCCCTGCTGTTATAGCCAATGTCACTTAGGGCCAATGCATCATCTATTGATGAAAGATTTTTTTTTTAATTTATCCTGTAGTTTTCAAGTTTACTAATTACAAACAAAATTCATTATCTAAATGAACCCATGATGTTTCCACTACTCACACACACGTAAGAAGGAGTGGGCCATAATGGTCACATGCTTTTATTTTTTTAGTTTTAGGACGTGTAGGTTTTCCACTGCTCCCAAAATTAGTATTTGAAAAGGATAAAAGTCTCGACTGTACATCAGACATCGTGTACACACACACACATCCACAATCGTGTAAATACAACTGCCCACACGTGAGGAGGTAATTAAGTAAGCCTGGTAGCTGATTGACGGCCGCTTGATTGCGCCCGACCCGATCTGCGACCCACTATGATCTTTGCTCACCCCTCCTAGTGGTACGTTTGAGGTGTACGTCAATGTATTTGGGGCATAGTAAGGAGTAATCTTTTAATTAAAGCTAAAGTAAAAATATAAAATTATAATTAAATTTAGATAGCTACAACGTTGTGGTATTCATGCCAAGAGGGAATAGGTTACTTCGAGGCAAACGTGCTTTACCTCGACCACATCTTCCCTCATCATTAGGTTAGATAGTAATCAAACGCGAGCCCATCATCTCAAAATAAAATTATGCCCCACACTAGGAATTTCTCCTGTGTCGTTGATGCGTTTACAAACATATAAACTCACATACACAAACGCCCAGACCAACTACTTGTAGATCATACAAATATTGGTTCCGTACGGGAAGCGAACCCGCAACACGTACCGCAGCAGTCGATCGCTAAGCCACTACGCCTTCAATTCCTCAGGGAAACTCCAAAAAAAGCTTTTTCCATGTTATGGAAAGTAAAAGCTTATGGAATATGATCTGTAGGCAAATCTGGGATCATCTTTCCTACATGATTAGTCGTTGTTGTGATGGTGAATCAATCACATCGGCTAACATGTGATGTGAGTTTACTGATTGAATGCGAGGTTTACTGATTGAAGATTGTTATTGTGTTATATGTAATATACAAGCTGTTGATAGTATAAGCTGGAAAACTTCGTACTGGGAAAAAATAACCTATGTGTTAATATTTTTATCGTAGTAAAATCATCAAATGAGTCCTGCCACCCCGGGCAGGGCGGGAGGGACTGTCAGACTTACACTGACTAAAATCCACGGTGTCCTTCAATAGCCCTTTATGTTCCGGGGTCACGGTAAAGATATAAGTCCCGCGACCTAGGTTACAAATTGCCTGTACTTTTGCGTGAAAGATTGACAAACATCCATCCATCCAAACAAACCTTCATGTTTATAATATTAGTTGCAAGTAGGATTAAGTCTGTCAAAAATACACAAAACGTGACTGCTACGCTGCGAGTCGCGGATTCGATTACCATACGGAACAGATTATACTTACCTATGATCTACTAGTTGTTTCTTCGCGTATAGTTGTTTGTATGAGTGTGAATTTTAATTATTGTTAACGCATTCAAAGAACTAGGGTAAGGCAATCTTTTTATGAAAGGAAAAAAAAAAAACACCGATGGGAATAAATATTTTTTTGACGCAGACATACAAAAACCTGTACAGCATTAAGAACAAAAATCATGCTAATCCATGACAAAAACTCTGTTCCTATAGACAAGAATTTGCTATCCACTAACCTGAAATTCTCAAAGCAACTAAACTCAAATAGGTAGCGTTAGCTTCCGGTCCAGGCGCGAACTTCCGGGTCGTCTAGCGTGAGTGTGTGTAATACAAATGGCTTGATTTAATTGTAATGAGGTTAATGTAATTATCTTCGGACTGATCTTCATTAAATTGTGAGGGCAGTAAAAGAGTAATAAAATTAAATGGACCGCATTATAGTGACCTCTGACCAGTAATTTTTGTTATCTCCTGTTGAAAAGATAATGTACGACGGCACGATTGGTGTAGTGGGTGATCCCCGCATGGAATAAATATTTGTATGGTCCACAAGCAGTCGTCGTGTCTGGGTGTTTTTCAAAGCGAATTTAAATTTTATTAAAGGCACATACGATACAGTAAGAAGTTCCTAGTGTGGGGCAACATTTTTTTATAAGAAAGAAAAAATAATTTTCGCACCCATATTTTTTTTTCAAAAATTGACTCATAATAAACATACAGCGACACCGCAAAAACCTGGAAAACTACTTGTTGATCATATTAAAAAAAAAAATTGTGCTGTGCAGGAATTGAACTGGCGACCATAGCCCCAACCGTGCCGCTAAACAGGCCAATCAATGTCACCAACTAAATATTTAATTCTTTAAATGTATAAGGATGTACATAAACTAAATGAGAAAGTGTGTAATAGTTTATAAGCTTGAATGAAATGTTTGTAAAACAAATTAAATCTTAGAAAGATAAATATTTTATGGCAATTTGTGAGACTGCTTGTCAGAATATTTTAAAATAATAATCAGAGAATATTCTATAGTTTCATACAAAACAATTTGCTTACCAAGTACCAATAAAACAATTAAATAGTACGTATCACTAACAACTAAAGACAAAACCAATTGAAAGGTTTTAACCCATCAATAAATAATTTGCAGAAGACAAAAGTTCATTCAACTGTATCGTAGCTACGTGCTACGCGTTCTCGTAGCGATGTGCTACGGCGTAGCAGCTGTAGACATTTTATTAACCGTTTTGTTAGACAGACAACTACGTGTTTGATATTTATATTATTTATTTTATTTTTGTGTCTTTTAAAATGAGAAGTGTTATTGGTTAGTATCGTTTATTGAATGTAAAACAAATGGTACTTATAAAATACTAGCTGTTGCTAGCGGCTTTGCCCATGTTGGTATCGAATAAGTGTTATAACAGTCTGTAATAAATCAATTCAATTGCTAATGTGTGTTAAAGTATGAACCATCCATCCATCCTCAAAACTTGGCTATTTTAAATGACATCATTTTGTACATAAAACTATAGAAACATATTTTTAGCGGGAAAATTACGGTAGGGCTTTATGTAAGTGGTAGTAAAGTATGTCTCCCCGACCCTGGAGCTCAAAGGGCAAGTTAAGGATGATGGTGAGTTTTAGACTGTAAGATTCTGACAGTCCTATCTTCTCCACTAAAGGTAGGAAAACTTTTGAATATATGAAAAAGGGCAATGTAATGCAGAAGATTATTGTACAGACCGATTTGTGTACTTTTTACATTTTGTATTTAGGTCTCTGCTTATCACTTTACACAATATCAACTAGTCTAATAGCCAAAACGCACTATACCAACATTACACACAAAATCAAAACAACATAAAATAGTCCTCAACACAACTCTATCGAACTCTACATGGAGTCGTCTCTATCTACAATGAAGAGCGTGTCTCTATCGGAGTGTTGTATGCTTGGCTAGTTAATAATGCCCTTTGTAACGACTCTACGTGCGAGGCTCTATTCGAAGGGTCAAGGTCTACACAGGATGTGTGGAGGCTCTCAACGAATACTTTTTTAGCCTTTTAAGGGAATAAAAAGGCTCAAGAAATTGGGTTAAAGAGTTTGTGACTAAAATGTTCTGGGTGGTTTTAAATTATGTGTAGTTTATTATCAATTTCGAAGCGCTCGTGGCTGAATAATAACAGTCGCATAGGCTGATCTTCTGTGTTAAGCTGCACTTGCTGAGGTTGGTCTGTAGATGGGTGACCATCTGTTATAGCAGGTTTCCTCCGTGACTCGGAAATCACATAAAGTAGTTGGTCCCGGCTGTCATATGTAGATCTTTGACAGTCGTTGCTGTCAGTCAGACGGTCTAAAGTGTGATAAGCAGTCCTACCATGAGGTATAATAGTATTACCCAGTTACTGTTTTGCGGAGGTCCGATAGGCAGTCGCTCCATGTAAAACACTGATATTCAGCTGCAATTCAGCATCATAGATGATGAATTTGTGGTGAATTAGTGAAAGATTTTAAAAAGTGTTTAAGTTCTTAATTAATTTTTAAGTCCATGTGCAGTGCAATGAAGCACTATTTAGATTACTTACTAATAACCACGTTAGAAGTAAACATGTCAGTGAACTCATCGTCAGCAGGCTGCCACTTGTAATTAATTACTTTTGCCTTACTTAGTGACTAATCAGCAAGTTTAATCAGCTAATAATGTGATCACCGCTGGAAATAAGGACACATTATAACTGTGAGTAGGGTAGGTTTGTGATAAACCGAATAGTACGTTAGAAATGGTCTCCTATTTTTATATATCGATTTCATTTCTGGTTTTTACTTCAGTGTTTTGACTAATGGATGCTGTTAGTATCGGAAACTTATTTTCTGATTGTGATTCTTTTAGTATGAATTGAAAAAAGAGGGACTTCAAGAATATACGAATAAACTTTAAGTAACTTAACCTTAACCAAAATTTATAATTTCCAAATTTCTTTAAAGATTAACAACAATAAGAAGCCATCTTTTGACAGCCGTCAACTATTCCAACACAATAATAACTCGCATCTCATTCAAGCCAAACTTAATTAAACTAATAAACATAACTTTCAGCTTCGTTTGCTCTGCACACCGTACTTCCAAAACTTGCATATAACTAAGTTTGCGTAAGACGCACACTGTCTGTCACGTGCGTGGACGACGTGGCGTGTGGCTGTGTGTGTGCGGACGCATGCGCGGTGAGCCGCGAAGCTGAGTGTCATGTGACGTCACGGTCGGCTCCGACACCAGTCCAGAGCCACCAACGGCCGCGAAACACGCCCGCCGCTCCGGCCCAACGCGATACCACGCGCGTAAACAACAATAATAAACAAGCCAATATGAACGCACATTTATGATACTACCCCCGACGCGCTAAACCTTTCCGTGCATTTATTTCACAATTTTGATGTATTCATTTCAACGTTGTATATTTAAAAATTAATAAAATATTATTATTATTAAAAATATAAATATATAGTTGTGTGTGTTGACGATCAGCGGCGGTTATTGCTGTGTAACAAAATCGATTATAAATCGTGTCTTTTTAGTGCCATTTTTAATTCTAAAAAGTGATATAATAGTAGTAGCGCTAACGATACTTATCGCCAGTACAAAGTTTAATATTTCATTGCCTTCACGCCTCTAAATATAGAATTTAAAAATCTCTTTAAATAAATAAAATAGCCAAGCTTTCGAGTTAGACGCGCTAGTTAGTTAAAAGACATAGTCAAAGTTAAATTAGTCGATTTTATAAATAAAATATCAATCATTATTACCTCGATGTCTCTTATTTGTGGAGGTAAGTATTGTAACCCCAGTAAGGATAAAATAAACAAGGATTTGTTACACGTTAGCCAAAAAATCAGGTTTTGTGTATCAGCAATCATACAAGCGGCGACATTGTCTGGCTCGTGAGTCATAACATGAAAAACAAACAAATTATCACTCACACTGTGGTTCGTTAACCGGCAGTGTGGACAAAAATAATGACGAGACAAAAAATAATAAAACGTGTGGTTAAAGTAACTAATAAGATAACAAAATAAAGTTAAAGTGACGAAATTTAGTTTAGTTAGCGGGGACGTTAGGGAAATGTGAAAGGAAAATATTAAAAATTAAGAGTAGCGTGTGAAGATTTTGGGTTTTGGCGGTTTTCTGTTGTACACAAATAAAATAAAGAACTTACGGTTCAGAGGAATACTGTTAAAGACATGTATTTAGTGGAATTTAAGAAATTAATCATCCAATAACGTCTTTATAAACATAAAAATGGGCAAAAAAATTACGAACTTAAGTGATTGAATTTTCAGTCGTGAACTTGAAAATTAATGACTCTCAGAAAAAAAGTCTCAGGAGATGTTTTAAAGAATCTGTCCATCATTCAAGTCAGACAACTTGAAGGAAAATAAATTTCTCGCTGTACTTCCCGCTATCTTAGTTTGGCCTACCGACCAAACTTGGCCTGAGATTTATGGCTGTACTAACTATATTTGACCTGAAAATTAATTAGGGAAACTCCACTGAATTTCTCAGGGAAACAGTTTGTAATGAAGTTTTTGTAAGAGAAACTTATGTTTTGTAATATAATAGAAATTATGTTGGTTGGTGAAGTTGGTGAGAAAGAGAACGATAATAAACAGTTTTGTTTTCAAGAGAATTTAATTTAAAATCTAATTTTGGTACGTCTGCTGTGATACAATTTTTGTTGTTGTGATCGTGTGTTTGATTTACTTATGAGTGTATCTGTTAAAGTTTGTGTTTACTTATGCTTGTGTCAAAACTAGTAGAGTGTGTGATAAAATCATGATCACGGTAACGAAAAATATTTCAAAAAGAAAACTTAGTAAATTCGAAAATAGCAAAAACAAACAAACAAATAAAATAAAAACATTAATTTCTCAGACGAGAAATCTTTTCATAAACACATTACTCAATAAAACCACTGTGCAATAATGAAAATTTTGTAACAAAACAAATAAAATCGCTAAACTGAATGTTTTCCTACTACACCTCCATAATAAGATTTCAATTAAGATAAAGTTATTTAAATGTAACGGATGCATCATATAATAATTTCTGCAGAGTTTCTTGGCAGATGTTATTGGACCAAGTCAGAAGCTGGAATAAGTGTCATTATAGCAGCCAAACGATGGAAAAATATTTTAGAAAACTTTTATTTTGTTTTCGCACAGTGGTTCGGAGAGGATGAAAAAGTGTGTTTTATTGACTGTCGGTGAATCATTGGGTTGAGGGTTAAATTGAGATTGATTGTGGACAAAAATGTTTTTAGTGTTTTGTGACTTTCGTCATTGTTGTGTTTGTTAGTGTTTTTTTTTAAACCACGTAGTGTGCTTAAGCCTTGATTGAAAATTGAAAATAGTTTTTTCTGTAAAACAATCCTATTTACAAAATTATTTTACTTATCAATTTAGCCTGTTACTCAATAAATAAGTCAGCTGTAATTTATTATTCCGTATACGAAGAATTTTCTCTAAAAATGCCTCGGGGGACTTTGATAAAATCGAAGAAATCCACCGTATATGGATCGACAAAGCAATTTAGCTGGGTCCCGTCTTTACGAAAACTTGTTTAAAGGGTCAAATAGCCAATAGATATTACCGAATAAAGTTCGATCTCTCAGGTAGCCTTTTTAATAAGAATAATAGATGATGAATTTATCGAAAATGTTGAAGTAGATATTATTATTGTTGTGAGGGATTAAAGTGGTTTTATTGTAAATAATAAAGGCGTCTGTGAATTTCGAAATAAAAGTGGTGTGTGTGAATAATTAATAAGTTAACTGAGTTGTGAATAACTTATTGTATGTTGAAAAAAGTTAAATTCGAAGTTACTGTGTTTCTATTTTGTGGTGTAACAAAGAATTGTTGACTTGATAATACAAAGGTAAAAAAACTAAAGCATTTTGCTAAAAATAAGATAACACTTAATAGAACAATGAGATAATTTTTCTAAAACTATTAAAAGTCATGTACGAAAATATTAACCAAAAAAAAATAATACAAAACCAGACAATATCGCAGATTAAACAAAAACTAATCGGGTAAAAACTACAAACATACCTATCGTGTACAAAACAACATTTTTGTAGGTACGAGGTAATAAATACTGATATGATAATATCATGTTCATATTCAAACCTCTCGTGAGATAAGGATCGAACATTTTGTCCAGCGATAACACAATAACTGGCTAACGTGTAAAAAATTCACAACAAAAATACTGATATTCCGTGTTTTTAACCGACTACGGTGAAAGAATGCCTGTAATTTCAGGATTGTGTTCAGTAAATATTGTGAATATTTTTTCTATGAAAATTGTGAAGTGGCCCTCTGTGTCGCGTTTTGTAATTTAAATTTTGTAATTGAAAAATAACATACTCTGTGTTATTTTTTGGAATAAAATATTTAAACCCAAAAAAAACATAATGTGCGTAGCAAAGTAAAGTAAAACAAAAATGTATTTTCAGGATACTTTTTCAGAATCTTCCATTAACCTAGAATGGGATCCATCACGTTAATACTTTTCCGAATAAATATCATGTAGCACGTAGCAGCGTAGGCCTTGCTACGCCGTAGCGGCGTAGACCGCGTCTACGTTCGTTTAATCCGCTACATCTGTAGGGATGCCTTTAAGTTTACTTCAAGGACAAAGGCTTCGAGGTCTTTTGTTGTTTTTTGGTTTTAAAGGGTAGAAATCTGATAATAATATAGTGTTCTCTTAAACTTTTACTGTAATTCTAAAAGACTTATTTTAAGTCCGGAGCCAAATTGATTTATTATTAATTATTTTTTTGTATTTTTTGTTATAGTATCCTAAATTGAACTGATACACAGTGTTACTATATGGGAAAGTGATTTTGAGTACTAAAAAAAAGAAGATGAAATAAAATATGTAGATAAAGGGCATAAAAATTAAATCAACTGAACACAAAAAATCTTTTCAAATCGTAGTCGGTTATCAACCACCAACAATATTTTCAGTATTTTCAGTGTCAAATACAACAAACCAACAATTGCTTTTCAGAGCCAACCGGTCTGATGACAGAGCCGATATTGAGCCTATACAAATCCCCTTTATCAGGTATGATAGCTTATCATTATCAGTATATCACTATGTAGTATAACTACTAAAATATATTAAGGTTTAGATAAAATAAGTGCGCGTGTTTGTAATCGTGTTTTTATAGTGTTTAGTTTTAATAATGGTGGTTTAGTGTTTACATTGTTAAATAGAGCTCCTTGTCTACATTTTACGAATTGTTGAATCTATTCTGCATCGATATTTTTACATTTAATTTCAATACAACTAAAAATTTATCATGATTTTTACTTTTAGTATTTTAAATGAGTACCCTTGGTTTCTTGAACATTCCTTGGTTTCTTGCACTTTTACAAGTTATTATGTTTTTTATGAGAATTCGAAAGTACCTTTCAGGTCAAATCTAAATAACAAAGTTTGAAAAAAAGTCATGAGAAAAACATTGTTTATTTATAATGATATCATTTGTGGCTACAAATGATATACAGTTAACTAAAATAAGTGCCAACAAAAAATATCCGACTAATACAATTTTGATGGTTGTACTATTTAAGTTTGTTTTGATGTCATCATCATCAGCCGGACATACTGCTGAACATAGGCCTGTGTATCTTGTTTTGATGTGCATAATTAGAACAATAATATCTTCGTAGTTTTTGGCACTAAAAATCAGAATTGTAGATGAAAATTGTATCCGTATTACTACACAAATTTACTTCTTGAAGAAAAAATTTAAACTGTAAAATGATCTGTAAATCATCATCAAATACCGTTTTACAGTTGATAGTTTTTATACAAGTATTCAACCCATGTTTAACTTTTTTGTAAGTTTTAATAGCCGGCGTCGCGTCAAAACACATAATCCTTAAACTTTACTAATACCTAGATAATTTATTGATATACGAGTAGCGAGATAAGTTATAAAATATTTCGATCCTGTAATAAAAAGTCTAAGCTATAACCAAGTAGCCACATAATTTAAACAAAAAAAAAACTCATGAATCTTTTAAATTACGAAATTGGTTTAACATCAGTTTAAATCATAGTTTTTTTTTTACTGTATTAAAATATCGGGAAACTTTATGCTCCGATATTCTCTTCCCGTGGGATTATTTTTTACAACCGCTAGTCATCATTTAAGAACACAATTTCACTTTAAAATTTTCTTATAATTAAGATCATATGCACACCACGTTGACGACGTTGACGCGCGTTTGACACTTTGTATCTTGACAACAAACTGCTCTGTTTGACAAAAATGTGGAATGCATGGGCCTTAAATCTCAAGATTGAGCGGAATAAACCAATGCCGCACACGTCTAATCTCTTCTGTCTGAGAATCAGATTAGACTTTTATGTTAATGTTAATTTTGTAATACAAAAAATCAAAACAGCATTAGTCGTCAAAATAAAGTGCCTATAAAAGTGCTAAATTAATGTGTTTTCTTATTAAAAGCTTTTTGTGTTGAAAGCTAACTCATTTTCCAAATTATTGTTTATTTTATGAAATTTATGAACCAAAAAAAAAACAGAAAAAAGTTACCCTCTTTTTTGGGTCTTGCCGCAGTGGGGTAAGAAAAAAAATACGGAAACACAAACTCTGCCTACATTTCGGCATAATAGTGTATTCGTTATTTATTGCTGCAAAAAATACCTGCTTCCTTATTCTACCCACAAGGCAACAGATGCCAATAAATCACCGCTATCTTCGCTAAAAATTACCGTAAAAATATCCTAGAATATTTTTCTCCAGCAAATATGTACTTGTCAATCTCACAATGTGCAATGTATATCATTTTATTGCCTTTATTTTGTATACAGTAAACACGCCGGCCGCTGGCCCGTGTCATCAATCACAAGCCTTTCAATTTATTACAAAAATGCCTAAACTGGTTCGACGTGAATTTTTTAAATTTCGACGTCGCCATCTTTTTATTTTCCATTTTTTTTAGATTCGCATTTGTTTTTTTCACGGTTTTTTGTCTTTTGTATTGTTTTTAGACCATGACTTAAAAAAAATATGTAGGTATGTATACTTTTAACTGTCTGCGTAGCACTCTAGCTATGAAAGGGGTGAACCAATTTAAATGTTTTTTATTTTATTTTTTATCATAGCAGGCTTTCTAGCGATGGTTCTTAGGTATGATTTTTCAAAGTCATTAGCTATTTTACCATGGGCATCAAGGGTAGCATAATGATCTTTATTGAGAGCATCTAAAATAGAACGGAATTTGATAGAGCTGAAAGTAGATTACATCGCCTAAACTTTTTTTTAAACTTCATTCGAGACGAAAATAATGACCGCACTTTGCTTAAAATTTGGTCCCTTTTAGCGACTCACCCCAGCTTTTTCTTTAGTATATTGAAGTCTGCTTTCAGTCTAGCCAGATGCGGCACAAAGTTGGGACTTGCTCGCTAAGTAGTTTTTCGCTTAACCTGGCAAGTAATTACTGCTGAACTGGATTAAAAAATCTATATTTTACAGTATTATGATGTCAGATAGGCACTCTCCATGAAAAATAGTGATATTAGCTGGTAGCCGACCTCCACATAGTTGGAAAAAGTCTAGGCAGAAAATGATGACTATAGGGAATTATGACAATACGTAAGAGGACAAGACGAATGTAATCGCGGTACTGTCTTAAAACGGCCCTGAAACGCAAAGGGCAATTGAAAGAACAAGGTGGTTTGTTAATTAAGTTTGAAAGTTTATTCAGTTAATCCTTGAGTGGATTAAAAGGAACATTATTCTACCCTTTGGGAAAAAGGAAAGCAGCTTGCACAGAAACTAACTGAAACATAGAAAGAAGGCATGATTGACGCAGTAGATGAGCGATGCACATCACGGGTTTAATTCCCGTACGAAACGAAAATTTGTACAACTAACACCTACAGGTACCACCGAGTCTGGCTGTTTGTGTATTAGTTTGTCTAAAATCTTACTGTCAGATTTCGTTTTTTTAAAAGAAAAAAAAATGAATCCCCCTGGCTAGAGGATTTTAGCTCTAGGTATAGTCCCAGAAGTAGAAATTATAAAAGCTTATTCTTTATACCAAAAACCATAAATTTTAAACGTGATGACGGTACCAGGGGAGCCTGGTAATGATTGTGGTTGATGCTCAACCACTACAAATTGACTCCATTCATGGAGTGCTGCAAATTTGATGACAGCTCCACAGTATATATTTATTGCTCTGTGGTGGCGTCGAAAAATGTTTGATGCGTCGCGTCGGCTTTATGATTGTGCAGTAAAACGGCCCTGAAACGCAAAGGGCAATTGAAAGAACAAGGTGGTTTGTTAATTAAGTTTGAAAGTTTATTCAGTTAATCCTTGAGTGGATTAAAAGGAACATTATTCTACCCTTTGGGAAAAAGGAAAGCAGCTTGCACAGAAACTAACTGAAACATAGAAAGAAGGCATGATTGACGCAGTAGATGAGCGATGCACATCACGGGTTTAATTCCCGTACGAAACGAAAATTTGTACAACTAACACCTACAGGTACCACCGAGTCTGGCTGTTTGTGTATTAGTTTGTCTAAAATCTTACTGTCAGATTTCGTTTTTTTAAAAGAAAAAAAAATGAATCCCCCTGGCTAGAGGATTTTAGCTCTAGGTATAGTCCCAGAAGTAGAAATTATAAAAGCTTATTCTTTATACCAAAAACCATAAATTTTAAACGTGATGACGGTACCAGGGGAGCCTGGTAATGATTGTGGTTGATGCTCAACCACTACAAATTGACTCCATTCATGGAGTGCTGCAAATTTGATGACAGCTCCACAGTATATATTTATTGCTCTGTGGTGGCGTCGAAAAATGTTTGATGCGTCGCGTCGGCTTTATGATTGTGCAGTCATTATTTCTGTGCAGTTTTGGTTGCGGAGTGTGGTTCGCTATGATGTTTAATTATGTTCGTCATCAATTTTTGTGATGGTGTGAGCAGTAACTAGTCAACACAGGTTTTTATGGATGATAATAACAGATACGTATGTAGCTCAAAATATTCGAAGTTCGAATAATAGTTCTGAAACAAACTTATTGACATATAATCTTAGACCTACGACTATTGGCCGCTTTTGTAGCTGAATTTATTAGAATCACTGGTACACAAATAAGTAAATTTTTATGTATGACTACTTTAATATGACATCAGATGTCCTCAACGACTGGGCCTTTATTCATTCCAATAAAAAGTCTAACTCGATTTATCCATTTAAAAGCTACATATCTCTAAAACTCGCTAGATGGTCACACTGTAGATAGCTTAGAAGAAGATATTGCAAAAGAATTGTGTAACAATTTTGGTTCTCGATAAATACATCCTGATATCTATCTTAATAGCCTACATAGTATCACAATACGAACAACACACACATTCCACATACACGGATATTTATTACATAACCTATCAAAGAGGAAAATATCGTCGGTAAATCCGTACGTTAACAATCAGTTCCGTGAATTGCCATAATCAGTGCCACCTGTCACCTTTATATAAATTGTAGGTTATACATCCGTGCCAAGTCACCTTATGAGTTCAGAGGTATTTACGGATCGCGACAATGTATGGGGCTTAATGTATGTTTAATTGTGGTTTTAATTATTTTGTTTGTTTAAGTTGAAATTGTATAATTGATTGGTGGTCCTTCGAACCGGATGTCATGATGTTTAGGTGATAAGGTTGAAGTTTACTTATTGGAATTTTAAATCGATATTTAGCAGTAATTTTATTTTTAGAAAATGTTATCATAAATCTTATTAGAGTTATGCACTTGTAAGGTGAAATTAAAATCTGTTCAGTAATTTCAACAAATAAGGACTTGAAAATTTGTATGAAATGCCTTTCGACGTACACGCTTTTATTAGTAGAGAAAATGTTTTTTTCGTAAATTTCCTTTGTTTTTGACAAACAAAACTAAACAATCCACAACTAAACAAAATAAAGACAGCGTTATTCCTACAATATAAATGTTATCCAAAAAAATAACCATGACTAAACTTTGAAGAGAGTTTTTGTTGTATGTATGTATTTATGTATTTATTTTAATATTTATGTATTTTCATAATAGTTTTCTTGCTGCACCTACTGTGTTTATTTCTCTGCATCACCTTAAGGTAGACTGGTAGAAAATGCCTAAGGCATTAAGTCCGCCTATGTACTCTGTGCATGAAGTTTTAATAAATAAATAAATAAAGAGAGGCTAACAATCCTGCGGAACCCTGCGGCATACATAAATTACCTACCCTCCGATCACATACCTAGATTAGATGTCAAAGAGTTTTCCAGAAAAAGTTTTCTTCAATATCCATATAGTATTGATATAAATGTAAAAGTAAGATCTGTCCGTCTGTTTGTTACCTTTTCACGTTCTAAGAGCTGAATGGATTACATTTTTTATATATAGGGATTCTTTAGTAGTATAGTATTTTTCTATCCTGAATTTTTCAGCAGCTGTTCAGACTTCGGATTAGTGAAACTAAAAAAACTTGAGGTACGATTCCCTTCAACGAAAATACAGGCGTTATGTATTTTATTTTATTTTATTTTACTCTCTATCTGCCTTTTCTATATTTTTATACTTAGTAGATAGTTATCATTCTTACCTTCTAGTCTCACATATAAAATCAATTTCTGTTCGTTAGTTTCGAAAATAAAAAAAGATTCTGAGGCGGTATGAAGTTTGCCAGATCAGCAAGTCTTAAATTAAAATAATTTCCACCAAAGTGCAGTCACGGGCGAAGGCTAGTATCCGTTTATTATTCTTAGTCAATTGCGAGTCCACGGATGACATGAGATGAGGACGTCATTACATACAACCCACGCCTCCGGGTCACCCCATTGGTGACACTCGATTACCAACATAATTTGATAAAAAAGTAGGTTAGCATCGGAGATTACGGACAAATATCTCAGAGAAGATGAAAAAAGTAATTTGTTTTAGGTACTGAAGTGTTTTTTTTATTAAGAGTGTTATTAAATGTTGTTTTTGAGAAGTAGGGATGCTGATGGGATTATAAAAAGAGATTGGGGAATTATGGAGGTACACACACTGGCCAGCTGGGAGATTTTAGCCAATTCTTATGTTCTTAGGTCCATTTTTCTTTCAAAATATTGCTCGTTTAGATACCAATGTTATGTGATAGATATACGTGAACTAATATCCTTTTTCCAAGAATCCTCCCCCACCCAGGGCAGGACGGGAGGAACTGTCAGACTTGTACTAACTAAAATCCACGGTGAACCTTCAATAGCCCTTTTCGTTCCAGGGTTACAGTCCCGCGACCTCAGCAGGCTTTTGCCTTCTCAGTTTTCTAACAGATCTGTGAAACCGCCATGCACGTGACCTTCGACCCAAAATTATGAATTCCCAATAAAACATGATTTTTAGTAGCAAACTTAAATGCTGATGCTGAAAACCATGTTTCATTGGGAAAGTCTAGCTAAACCTTTTAAAATATCCTATCCATAAAAAAAAAACATTTATACCATTCCCCCTCGAAAAAGCTACTTTTACTCACGGAAAACAGTGCGTAAAAGTAGTCTTTTACGC
Organism: Agrotis ipsilon; assembly: GCA_028554685.1. Classification (NCBI taxonomy): domain Eukaryota; kingdom Metazoa; phylum Arthropoda; class Insecta; order Lepidoptera; family Noctuidae; genus Agrotis; species Agrotis ipsilon. Next base: position 1,616,286 of record CM052965.1, read on the forward strand.
ACTGTTTTGGTGTTTGAATTTAGAACACTTTAGTACATTCGACATCGAGCGAGATGCTGGACAACCCCCTTGCTAATATGAAAATTACTCTTAATTCAAATCATTGTTCCGATTTTAATGTCAGCTTGTTGGCGCAGTGGCCGAGCGATTCTTCGCGAGCAGTCTTATTAAAAAAAACATTATTTTGTTTCGTTGAATATCTTTTATCGCTCAAATCTTTCTTTTTCTCGTAGTCATGGTATAAAGTATCGTTTGCAACTCTTGAATAAAACGGATTTAAATCGAGGGCCTGAATCATTCGCGTCGCTCAGGATTTAAATACTTGAATCACTCGCTTCGCTCGTGATTCAATCATCATGAATCACTCCCTGCGGTCGTGATTCAGTAATTAAAATCATTCGCTTGCTCTTGATTCATATAATGGCCCTCGCTTTAAATCCGCTCTTTATTCAATCGTTGCAAAATATACTATAAGTGAGTAACCATTTCCCTAGATTCTTTTCCAAAGTCTAACATTCCCAACATAAAATCGGTAGCCATTCAAAAACTTTTAAACGGAAAACGAATACTGCTTCCAAGACACATTAAATATTAGCACTCACAAGATCAAGCTATAAATAATAGAGGTTATCCGGAGCGAAAATCGGCAAATTTGAACATCGTAGATACACAAAAGTTCGACCATTAACTACAGCTTACTATGAACCCCGGTCTGCTATGACAAACGTTCTGCAGTTCAGCTAATAGATCACTACTGTCGAATGATTTTAAATGTATTTATGTAGGCGGGGAAAGTTTTGGTATATTATGTGCTGTTTTGGATTTTTTTGGTCGTTACCTACTGGTGGAGGAATCTATATCCAAGGGGTATCGTATTACACAGTTACTGGGTTGGATTTAAATATTCGTAAATAGGTATTCTATGGCGGCTGGTTCTACTACAAGCCAACCCATATATTAGTTAGGGAAAAGGCTAGGCAGATTGATATATCGTTATTGGAAATGACGAAAAAAGTCAGTCGCCTGGGAGCTACTGGTCGAGGAATCCGTTTAATATTGGCGGCAAATGGCGAAATTAATATTTGTAATACCTGTATTCTTTATTAAACGAAATAAATAAAAGATGTCTCTGCCATCATTGCTCCACTGCTACATTTCCATATACCTACAGAAAAGACATGAACACCGTGACCGTGGTCACACAGCTTGCTTTAGGTCACCACACATGGCGATGTCAGTGTATATTAATTAAAAGCTTAGTTTTGAACTTGTTATTTTCCTTCACAACTGTCAGTAAAACTTAAGCTTTTTAAACAAAATGCCGTAATTAACTTGAATGTAAAAATAATATCATAAAGCAACAAGACACAAAAGAATCGTCTACGAAAGGAATTATGAGACATAAAACAGTAACAAGCCAATTCATAAAGTATAAACAAAGAAAGGTCCTAAAATTACAAAGGTTCATCAGGAGACGAGTCCCGAAATATTTACACAGACGGTAATAACGACTTTTTTTAAATAAAAAGAGGTTCTATTTACACTGGCAGCAGAAGGCTTGATCGAACTGAGATAGCCCCTTGCAGCGTTCCAAATGAAGATTTTAAGCAAAGAGTTAAAATGGCCGAAACATAAATTTTGGGAATAATTCTTGAAGAAACTTTTTCTGGAGAGTATTAAAGTGGAAATGTAAGAGATTGTTTTGATGCGAATCTGTTAGTTGAAGAAACTAAAGTTGGTTTTATTATAATAGGAACTTAAGTTAGAAGAGTTTAATATAATGAGACTCTTTTTTGTTGTGCTCAGAAAAAAATTGATAGCGAGTAGAATGAACCTGCGATTCAGTACATCAAAACTGAATCAGATGTTCAACAAAATGTTGACAATTCGCGACACAGGCGTGCGAATAAAATATTTGAAAATAATGAGTAATTGTCTGCCTAAATTAAAGTGATGAACTATAATTCAATGTCAGGCTTGATAATAGATAGTTTGCTATTGACAGGGTTATCTAAAACTATAAACTAACTGATCGACATTGCCTATTAAACTGTCATGTTAAGTAATTGTCTCGATTATCGAAGCAAAAACATTCAACGTTTAATCTTCAGTAAACGTATGACAATAAACTACAGAAAGTCTCATCTAATTCGATGTCAAACTCAGACATAAGTCACAGAAGCAATAAAAACGAAAAGGACTATCTGCAAATCGGAGAAAATTATAAAATGGGATTCCATTTGTGCTTTAGTTCAGATGGGAATAAAATCCTGTGTGACTTTCCGACCTGGGGTGGGCTGTGCGATAATTGAAAATTTTCTTCAGGCCCGCAAAAAGTTACAATGGATGGAGATAAATGTTATTCTGCGGTTGTTATTGCAAATTAGTAGGATTTTTGGGAAGCGAACGGAATGTTCGCGATTGTGAGTGGTAAGGATTTATGTGGAGTACTTCCAGCTATTTTGATTTGAAGATTCTTGGCATGCGTACCTTGCTCTTTAAATGGAGGTGAATTTTAAGATCGAGAGAATTATTGGTTTCAATATAAACTATTCCTTGACCAATGGATTTTTTAATGAAATTGCTTCAAAATGCTTTTGCATTGTATGACTATACTTTACATTTTAAAAGGTTGGCACCGAATATAGGAATCCAAGTAGTCCCTGCCAATTATCAGATGTTATCAACTTTTGGATTCTGTTCCAAATTCTCTTACACGAGCAATTTGAATTACATTGTTTTTTTGCTCGAAATGTAGGTTACCTTGGTTAGTTTGATAAGTATTACAAAAGGATCTGTTTCACATAGTAATAGGGTTTGTCACTCCATGTAAAATATTGATGTTAAGCTGCATCCGGTTTGACCGGAAGTCAATCTCAACGTACGGAAAGACAAAGCAAGATAAGATTATGAAATAAACGAAAGATTATGATAAGGACCTAGAAGTTTCTCATTTATTCGGTTCGAATGGAAGTAAAACCCAAGGTCGGTTTCCAGTCGAACCGGATGCAGCTGAATACCAATATTTAACATTGAGTGACTGCATATCCAAGTCAGTAACTGGGTAAGACTGGGCCCCATGGTAAGTGTGTTTGTCAAACTTTCAAGCTTTTAACAGTAGCCATTGTAAAAACTACAAAATAATGTCAGCAGAGATTAAACGGCTGAACGTGCTTTTTTAGACACGAAAAAACGTCTCTATTATTGATGCTCACCGATCCACAGACCAACCCCATCAAGTGCGACTTTTAACCTTGAAGATAGACCTACACACAGTATTTACCCAGGAGCTCCTTAATTTATCCGAAACTGGGTTTCCTTTCATTCCTTAGCGGGCAGTCATTAAAATAACTCTACATCCGATCGGTTACCGCAGCCGGGGCTCGTCTTATTTATTTTCCAACTGAGGGCAATTCGCGTGCTGTATTTATTGGCTGTCGTCGAACGTTCGTATCAAGATTTATTGGAATACACGTTATACGATCTGTGTTTGTTGGGGAATCTGTCTTAGGATACAAGGTTGGTGATCTGACCATCATTTTTGGTAGTATAAGTTTTGAAATTTTGTGGGTATTCTTAGATGGGTACTCCCATCTAGTAAAAGTAAGTAGTTGATAATGTAAGTGTCTTCATTATGCCAGTTTCTATTATTTATTTCTTTTTATGGATTTTTATTTGGTGATCCTTTAGTCGCGTACTGTAAAAGAAGACCTGTCTTCTTTTTTTTAAATTAATTACTTCTTTTTGCGACTTAATCCGCAACATATCTATGACAAACTTGAGTTTGACTTGAGTGATTGAAATCAGATGAGAAACCTGCATTCAAATCCCGTTTACGATCGTTATTATAATTTTATCACCAATTTCATACCGAATGAAAAGCGCGCGTAGGTGACAAAATGAAAAAGCGGGGAGATCGTGTGCTGTGGTGCTCTGTAAAGAACATCTTTGTGCACCAGTCGGCTGCAATAGGCTGAAATTATGATGATGATGATTTTGAAACATTAATATAAACCAGAATCACTGTTGATTTAGCCAAAACATTGTCAAATCAACACTGCCGTGTTTCTACATTATAATTATTCTATTACCAATTCCATAGTGTCATCACTAAATTAATATTGATGGCTCTTGAATTTTCAATCCAAACACACGTTCGTGATGACGGATCGGTGCTTCATTAGCAAGTCATAACTAAACAACGGCTATGCAACGAAGCTTATCATAATACAGTCATTTATGTATTACCATTCACATAGTCATTTATGCATATATACATCTGATATAGACTTTTTGTAAACGTTTACCCCATATTTGGAAATTATCGAAAAAATACCGACCGAATTGAGAATCTCTTCCTTTTTGAAGACAGTTAAAAATAATTATCATGAGAATTATTTACTGCTCTTTACATGCCTATTTACCTGTCTGGTCTTCAATAGGTCTAATAATGACGATAAAGGCAGGGGACATCTCAATCCAAATGAATTGCATAGGACAGGGAGAAATTCTGCGCAGCTTGTCTTCTTCTTTCATACTGAACTATTTTTCTTCATCCCAGCATCTTCTTTCATGTGATACATCTTCTTTCTTTTCATGTGATAGCCTGGTGGTCCAGCACCTCGTTGCTCATGTTTGTGGTTGCGAGGTGCGAAACCCAGGCAAGCATCAATACCTCTTTTTCGTAATTACGTATTTTCTAAGTTTATCTTGACCGTTGACGGAAAATATCATACTTACTGAATAAATATAGGGGCAACTGCTGTATCTATGGACGCTTGTAACTGTGAAAAACATTAGTTTATGGGAAAACGGCAACCCTAAAATTCTAATTTGAACGCAGCCGCATTTGTCTATGGTTGACAATCTTTTTTTTCCGTGTTGTTTTCCCCAGAATTATCGGCGTCCAGAGGTACAAGCGTCCATAGGTACAGCACTTGCCTTTACAACATACGAGTATAAGCCTCTGTTGATATTATAGGGTGGCCACATCTTCACACAAAATGACAGAAAGATCCTTCACACAGCACAATTATCATTGCTTATGACTCAACTAACATCAATAAATATTTATAAACTAACCTAAGTACATATTTATGTGAGTTACTCTCATTTGACTATACCAACAAGCGGGTATCGTCCGACGCATTGTTTTCCTTTCAATTCAATCAGCCTGAAGTCAATACAATCAATTTGATACCATTGTGGCTGATAGGTGAATGGGCAGATTTGGAGTTGTTTTATTTGGATTGTGATTAAACTTTTGTATTATGGGATTGTATCGGATAAGGTAGCTTTCTATTTAATTTTTGTTCAGTTTACAAGAGCAGGCTATTTGATTATATGCATAAAATCTTGTAGCTCCTGCGTCGCCGCTATCGCCGCTCTGGTCACCGCAAAATTCGAGGGTGAGGCCTTAGGTAGGTACAGATGTTTGACCTTGGACGCCGTGGACAAAGAGAGAGCATATAAGGATTGTAGCACGTGATTTTTTCTAGTCCTTCTCTTTTCTTCAAGCTTGGCAAGGCACAGGCAATACATGTGGTGTTGCAGGCGTCCATAGGTTATGGTGATCGTTTTCCATCAGCTGGGCTGCATGCCTGTTTGTCTCATATCTGGAGAAATACCTAATGAGGGGAAAAATATATAAAAAAAACTCGCGCTTTTTCTCATGGGATAAACAGAAACCAGAAAACATATTGTTCTTTGTTATACCTTGTCGATATTACTATTAACGAATTATTTATAAGCTTTATATCACCTTTTCACCAAGACGTTAACAAAATTACCACAAGTAATTTGAGAGGCTTGTCCAACAGAAGGCGGCCATTCAACAGCGTCGTTCAATAATTAAAGTTCAGTGTTTGCTGCTACAAAAGACGTAATTGCTTCAGTAATTACAAACACAAGAGTGCAAACAAATGGCCTAGCACGTAGTTTGAAGGAAAACACTGAATTTGGAGTGGGGATGCCGAGGTGACCTTGTGCGACCGTCTGACTTTTAGGTTATAAAATACTAGCGACCCGGCCCAGCTTTGCACTAGTAGTAGAGCATTATTATCATGCCTACATTGTTTTGTTACATCTCAAAGGGACTTGACACCGGGAAAACTCCGAACTTTGAACATTCAACGTCTATTTAAACCAATTTATACAAAACCTCAACAAATTATAGGTACATTTTAATCTTCCTCGTGAATAATTCTATGAATTGATGAAAACAGCGTGAAATCCGATTAGTAGTTGTTGAGTTTATCGCAAACAAACAGACAGACAGATGCGGAGGTTGAATTTGATTTATCACAACTAAGTATATACATAAAATCACTAATATATTGTGCGCTAGATTTTTTAGACTTTCTTTGTATGAAACATTGTAGGCCACATTCCACCTCACTGGCCTAGAAGAAAATTTGTCTTATTTTCTATATTTTGGAACCAAAATAACGTTTATTTCTTTTTTCCACCTTCTCTATTACAAATGTAATCAAAAGCTCAAGTGTTGATATTTAAGCCTTTTGACTGTAGCGGAACGTAGTAAACGCACGCTATTTTTAAGTATTTCCACACGTACAAGTTATTTTTAGTCGCTTATTTACAACTGTGACTGATTTAAAATAAGGTTCAAAATTATATTTAGTAAGTCTAACCTTGAATGTCTGAGACGGTTCTGTACAATATCTAAGCTAGGTATACAAAGAGTAGGTTTGAAACGAAGCACGCTTGAGCAAAGCGATTGTGTAATAGACAATCGCTTTTAGGCAAGGTAGGTTCCAACCTACCTATATTTTGTGAATAAGTTTATGCTTATGCCGCGGACACACGGGGCCAACGAACGTCAACGAACGCCTTCGCTGACCGTCCATTCTTCATGTTACTGCTACGCTTCTGATCTCCGGCGAACACCATCTAACGATAGTTAGGGGGTTAGCAAGCCAACAAAGGCCAGCAAGACCCATTCGTTGGCCTTCATTCGCCCAGTGTATAATTATCAAACTGCCCCAAACTGTAAAATTTTCCTGATCGAATATAAAACTTGTTGCGTTGTGATAAAGGTTAAAATCTTTGAAGGTTAGTAGATTGATATGCTGGCGTCTTTATATTTGGGAAGCAAATTTCGTGTAAATTATGAAGATAATTATTTTGATAAGGTCACAGGGGTCATTTAAATGACAGCTGCTCGAAATACTGAATTTCGAAGTTAATATTATTAGTATACTTAGAAAGAAACTTTTTTATAATTCTTCTTTTTTCAATTGTAATGAGATAATTATAACATTCAATATTTTTTTTACGAAGTAGGTAGGTACGTACTGTCCAAACGGGTAACCATGTACGATCCTTGAACGAGCCGTTAAAGGAACACGGATTTTACTCTGTACTAATCTGACAGACCCTTACTCTCCACAGAGGGTGGGAAAAAAGTGTGTGAACTGGTGAAAAATAACTATTTCCTAAAAATTTAAATATTTTAGCTAAAATTGTAAGATTTTCACGGACATGTTTCTCTTTTCCAGTAAGTTATTCTATATATCTGAGTTCCCCAAGTTTCAGCGTGTTTCTAAATGATATCATGTCACGTTGCGTATTACTGGGGAACTTCTCGTGCGAGATGGTTGGATTTGCGGTCACTGCGGGCAGGCGTGGGAAAATACGAGAATTTCGTATATTTCAGTGTAGATTTTAGAATTTTGAGGTCAGATATTTTGGACCACTTTCACTTAGAATATTGATAAAGTAATACTATCATAAATAAATAACAAAGTATCACTTGTATTTCAGGACCAGAGGTCCTAGCATGAATTCTATGTATTTGGCAATACAGCGTACTTGAACTTGTAAGGAAAATAAAAAAAATACTACAATAAATTATTGTGAAAGTTTCGTTTTACTCTACGTCACTCAAAAGTGAAAAGTGGTGCTCTTAGGTATTGATTTTAATTTAAAATTGTAGTAATCTTAAAAACAGTAAAAAAAATATCCGGCTGTTCAGTGAAGGTGAAATTTGCTTATTTTTATGAAAATTGACTTAATTACATAAATTATAATTATGATAAATGAGAAAAAAATTACAAAAAACAACTTTGAAATACAGCTACAAAATGCAGAGTTATTAATAAAGTACCTCCATTATTACAGTATAAAGAAATATACTGACAGTAAAGTACTGATATTTTTCAAAGAGTCAAGGCAAGCTCGTAAATGAATATCTTTTTATGTGTCAAACAGATGTGACTCTTACTTGATTGAATGAGAACACGACACATTTTATTCGGAGAATTATTTCGTTCCCATATTAAATTTCCTTTTTATAAGCTACTGAAGAAAAGTTCAAATGTATGAGACTATTAGATTTCTCGTTAAAGTTATTTTTAATATACTTTAAAGATATTAAAATTATTTCACAACTTAGTTTGCTCTATACAAGATATCTACGCCTAAATATGAAGAATGGTGAGTTATGTAAAATTAATCGTGTAGGTGAAATACAAAACAAAATTAGTTGTAATGAAAAAAAGGTAACTTGTTTTTGTTGTTTGTGGTAGTGTTGCCAAAAAATGAATAAAAAAGAGGGTAGACCGAAGTCTTACTACCGATTATGATGTAATTGCAGGTAGATGCCGCCCCCGAAATTACTTTAGTTGACCCGTGATCATGGCGCTTGCAACAGTGTCAATATATCAGAAAAGTATAACAATTATTAAACGTGCAAAATATCCAGTTACAAATTCTAATAGTAGTGTTAGTGATCATGTTTTTTTAAATACATTCATACATCTTAAGTTAAGTAGACATGATTGCCGTTTGAGGTAAGTGATTTAAACTTACTTACAATATAACTTGAGAGACAATAAATTCAACTTTTAATACCAATAAAATGAAACTGAGTAATTCACCAAAGAAAAAAACCTAAAAACTTGGGAAGAGACAACATTCAAAAGGCCTAACAAATACAATGTAAAGTTTGTCGCGTAAAAACTCCAAACTTGAAAGTACTTTTAGTTTTTTACAACACTTTAAGACGCAAGGTTCTTGTAGAAAGAAAACAAAAAAGTCTATAAGAATCGTAAATGTTGCTCCAATGTAAGTTTTGCCGTTTAAACTTATATATCAATACATCTATATATGATGATGGATTTGCGAGAATAGTTGGGGAAAATAACATGTATGTAGGGGATAGATTTTGATGGATTCTTCCTTCGTACAAATGTTGGAAAGTTTGAGTGATAAATCAGAAATTCTTTGAGAATTATTCGGTTGTAGAATTTTTATTTGGAATGTTGTTGTTTGTTATTCAATTTTGATGATAATGATGTTGATTTGATCTCAAAATAAAATGGTAATACAACTCACAGCTAAAGCCTCTTTTATTACACAGAAAATTATTTACAAAAATGACTTCTACTTTCGTTTATCATGTCCAAAATTATTGAATAGAAATAATTTGATAGAATATTAATTGGAAATGTAAAATAGTTGTGTCAAAAATTTGCTATATAATTTTAAGCATTCAATCACTTCCTAACATCACATAAAACGAATAATTACACTTCAACCAAAAATAATTGGCATAAAATAAATCAACCAGTAATCACCACTCGACTCAAGCCTTGTTAAATCATAATTAAAGATGCAATCACACACTAATTGTTCGTGAATAATTACCGCGTAAAGTGACGGACGTCCGTACGTAACACCTACGTAACAAATACGTATTATGTATGAACGTAGTGAGTACGTAAGTATAGCTGGTCACTTATCGAGGGCCAAGTGGCAAAGGTATACATGGAGGGCAGCAATTAGTGACGTTTATTCTCTCGTTTTACATTGTTTTTTTAATAATGGAAATGATGGAGAGTTTATCATTTTGCAGTTTCGTGAACAAATATCTGCATATTTTTTTAAAAATAGTATCTAAGTTTTGTCCGTACGTCGGTCGTCGCAAAACGATCTCCGGCCACCGTAGGCGCGGGCATGCGGGCGGCTAGTAAAGGGCAACTCGCTTTCCAACCATGGACCATGCCCGGGTCGACGGAGCGTGGTGTTCCACGCGCGCCTCAAAGAGCTGTCAGCAAAATGACGGGGCCCCCTCACAGAGGGCCATAGCCTGCCGGGGTCGCGGTGCTTATTACCATCACCGCGACCCCGGAACATAAAGGGCTATTGAAGGACACCGTGGATTTTAGTCAAAACAAGTCTCACAGTCCCTCCCGCCCTGCCCGGGGTGGGAGGACTCATTTGATGATTATACCACGCAAAAAAAAGTAGATCAGTTTGGATTTATAAACATAGGAACATACATAGGGTTGTGTTCCGTAGTGGGCTACACTATAGAAGGCTGTCTGTAGATCTCCCATTATTATTTTTTTAATTAGTAAAATGAAATGTTTCTATACATACCTATATTTGGGCAAAGTCATAAATTAAGCTGGTTGTCAAATAATATTATTATTTATATTTACCTTTAGATTTAACAGTGAGTTGACAGAGTCTGTTTATGAACAAGAAGTAAATGACTATTGAGAACTCGGGGCTTAGTTAACCCTGAAAAAGAAACATTCCAATTTCCATTGAACACATTTATTTTCCCATTTTTTTCATTATGCACCTGCATAAAATATTCAAACCGCCAATATTTTCCTACGGGAACTATAAAAACTAATTGCCCCACCTAAACGCCTCCTAATTGTCGGCTATTAATGACGTCACGTCGGCATACCCCGTCACTTATCGGCGTCAAGTGGCTCGTGGCTCGTGACTCGTGGCTCGGGTTGCTCAGGTAGCTCGTCTGACGGCCACAATTAGGGACGTCGATGGCTCTTAGACGTCGCTGAAGAGCGATTCGACTGTTAGGGTCTTGAGTATGGGAACGCGTAACAATAAGGTGTGGGTATGTGTGGATGTGGGATTTTTTGGGTATTATCTGCTGTTGGCAATATTATTAGAGCAAATAATACCTATATTAGAACACTTAAACTTATCCTATATGGGCTTGGGTTTTAAGAGACTGTCTCGTCATTTATTTTTATATATTTTCTGTCTCTTTCTACTACGTGGCGTTGCAACCTATAATTATAATATTCCAAAACTATGATCATTTCCAGACACAGAACAAATGATCATGTTCATCACATAAACATTTGTCCTGGGAGGGAATCGAACCCACGACCCCCGGCATAGCAGTCAGGGTCACTAACCACTAGACCAACAGGCCAGTCAAATGACCAGACAAGTGTCGGCATAGAAAAATGTTAGCTAGCTGTAGCTCAAAATCAATATCCTATTCCGACGCACGCCGTATATATGCTCTGTAATACGAAAGGAAAGGAGATCACATTAAAAAAATGAAAGTATAAAGTTATGCGTATGTTAGAAGCAAAACTTTCATGCTTTGAAAGTTGTAAGAAATGGCTACAACACAGCGAATAGACGTAAGCAAATTGATTTCCCTTACGGTTAATAACATCACCCAAAAAGTTCAGCTTTGTTGAGCAATATTTCTGTCTGCCATGAATAGAATTTTCGTAAAAACCGCAACCAACCAATCAGACGAACCATGACCACTCTTTTAAGTGTTGACTCAAAAGTAGAATTTATTACTGACATTGTCATTAATTCTGGGTCTCTTTAAATACCAGTAATATTAAGGGTCATATTTTATCAGCACAAGGTTGTGAATTCAAACCCGAGCAAGTACCGATGTGTATTTTTCATAGTACCTAGTATACTTACTAAGTTTTTATTTGACATCACAGAAAGTTGAGAACAAAAACATAATCAAGTCACCTGGTCTTAAGCCATGTGGGGCTTAGATCGTGGAAATATGTAAACAGGCTATTGTGCCCCGGGAACGTAATAGATAACCAAAGAAACAGGGGAATTTTTAGTCCGTACGAGATTGACAGTCCCTTCTGCTCCACTTAGGGCAGGCACTACTCATTTGACAATTTTTTCAAGTGTGGGGCGAAAATCAAATCCAACAAGTTTATTTTTAACTAGCGGCCCGTCCCGGCTTCGCACGGGTGAGGACCCGGTCTAAAACCCGGTCCCGATGGTTACAAACACAACAAAAAAATAATTATCCGAATCGGTCAAGTCGTTTTCATGTTATGTCGTGACAACGGAAAACGGGTTTCATTTTTATATATATATAGATGTGTCCAAACCAGAATAAAAACAAACCAAGTGTCAAAATTACTTTCAATCTATAAAAGATCTGTGTTTAATTTAAAATCAGTTATTTAATTGAAAATATACATACTTTATCCCAACGCACTTACAAAATGTGCTCCATTCAGTGAATACTAATGTTCGCAAACATGCTTTGTTTGTATTATATTATTAAGTTTGACTACACTATTAAAAGTTTTCCTGCAAAGCTTTGAAGAGTTAATTCGTATCTTCCATGTGAACGCATCCGGGTGTCTTGTTTGTGAGATTAGATGTGAAACGAGGAGGAATTTCATGTACAAGTAGTTTTCAGGTTACCTTGTATATTTAGTTTTCGTATTCAACTTGTTAAAATAATACCTTTTCTAATTAATCTTCTAGATATTATCATTTTTCGGTGAAATTAGTTTGTAGGGATTGTGGAAGGTGCTCTCTAAATTTTACCTTACCCCTTGGAAAAACAGGGCGTGAAGAAAAAGCTTGAAAGCCTGACAACCAGTTTTATAATAACCACAGATTTGGCCAAATTTTTAAATCCCATCAAACGTTCATATTGCCTAGGCCCTAGACCAATACCTTAACATACTTTCCACGGCACGGAAGAAACTCACCTTTATTATAATAATGGTCACCCATCCACGGACCAGCCTTGGCAAGTGCCTTGAAGATTAAACCATGCAGCTGTTATTATTTAGTCACGATCTCTAGTTCTAAATGTAATACGGTTCAAGGGTAACAGTATTCCATTTCAAAATTCACTTCGCATCGGCAATCGGGGAAGTCTGTACACAATTGTAAGTAGCAACATAGAAATATCAGTGGATTAAAGTAAATATAGGATGGCTGTTCGGATTCCAGTCACAGTGTTTAAATTTGAAACTGTGGTACAATATGAGAGGGGTCCAATCCACTTATCATCGTCTTGGATAGTATTTGTTCTGCCAAGTGGATTACAGATAGTGTATGTACTGGAAGAGACGCGCTAGTTGTGTTGAAAGTAAATTGTAGATTGGATTTACTTTGTGTTATCTTGTCCGTGGGAGTAAGGATGTGGGAAAGCTTAAAAGTTTTCTTTGTAGGAGTTTTGGTGGCATTATCGTCGCAGTTTATATTGTAGTTGATTATTAAAATGCGTGTTGCTGGATCGATTTTCTTAAGAAACAATTTCTTTTTATGATTCTGGGTCTTGTTGTTTTTGGGTGGTGAGTTCATAATTTCTCCTAACATAATTAGCTGTTAATAAATCAAAAAGCGTCAGTTTCTTCTTTCGTTTTTAATTTTATTTCATCTCCATTCTCGACATTTTATCAATAATTTCCAAATATGAATTTCGTATTACAGGTATAGAAATGCAGTCTAGATTCCGTCAAAACACAATGAAAAAAAAAAACACATAAACTCTATTCACCATTTTATAGACTGCCTCTTAGGTCTCTACTAATTAAGAGGGACTTAAAACAAACAGAGGAAGGCACCAAAACCGAAAGAGCTAACCAAACTTATCATAGTTTATGTCAACTAAGCACACACACATTAAAAATAAGTACACCACCCAAAAACCACATGCTAATTTTCATAAATATTTTAATAGCCCACTTGCTCATCCATTTTTTCCGGTGGATAGGTGACCATTACCATACGGAGTATATTCGGTTCTAAACAATAGCGGGAGCCATTTGCAGATTTTTGACTGTTGTTACTGACAATTGGGGGCGCAAAAGTCTGACAACCAGTCTACTAAGGGGTAGAGATACTAACTGGGTTTGGGAGGTCAGGTAGGCAGTCGCTCCATGTAAAATACTGGTATTTAGCTGTTTCCAGTTAAAGTGGAAGCCGATCCCAATATATTTGCGAAAAAGCTTGGCAGATGATGCACTATAACAGTCGCCTAGTCGGTTTTAAGCAAAGGCTTTATTAAAATTTGTTGTGACACTGATATTATTTTAATTATTTCGGAGTGCTCAAGTTGGATGTGTGTGTGTAAAAATTTAATATAATCTAGATTTGTGGGTGTAACGAGTTTTGTAGTGTGTTTGTGGAAGGTTGACCGTGTGTAGTGTTTGCTTTGAGCTGGATAAAACTGTCAGTCAGACTGTTTTATGAGATTTTCTACACAATAGGCTTGTGTCAGGCTGTCACTCAGATTGTAATAAATACTTGACCCGTATTTTTTCTTTCGTTACGTTAACGAAAATTGATAAAGATACGACAAGTGTAAAATTAACAATACATCACGCCGTTGTACAATTTTTATTTCTTTCTGACGTCACGAGACCACTCTCGTGTTTGTATACGATTTTTCTTTTTAACTTTTATTGTTTAAAAAAAAAACACAATTCCATTATTTCTCAATACTCTTAAAAAGTGCCGGATTAAATTATATGTAATTTATTGACGGTAGAAATTAACCTGTCCAGTTGATGTCAATGTTACACCAACGATACAGGAGAACTTCCAGTAACATACAAGAGAAGTCATACGGATTCTATTCTCTATAGCCTTTGTAATACGTAGGTATATACCTTTTTATAGAAAGCCTTGCATCTCCGTCGACACACATAGCGGCGTCCTCCCACTTACGTCTCCCATCGACACGCAATCTACTTGCGAGCCATTTACGTAGTTCCAGCCGTCAAATTGACGCCGCGCTCAAGGCAAGTGGGTACGAACTACTATGAGAGAATAGAAGAATAGCGTGGTTCAATTGGTAGGTAGGTGTGTTGTTTCATTTGCGCATTGACGTGGGTGATTGGTTTGAGCTTTGATTATTGGCATCGTATTACTTTGGTTTATTGAGGTTTCGCTCCATGGAAAGTTTTGGACATTAGAATCAAGATAAAAAGGCATTTATTAGGTAGTTTTACTTTAATGGATAAGCCATTTTTTTTTTACTTGATAAAATCATCAAATAAGTCCTCCTACCCAGGACCATGCCGGGACCTGTCAGACTATTACTGACTTAAATCCACGAAGTCCTTCAATAGCCCATTACGTTCCGGGGTCACGGTAGATCGTTAGTCCCGTGACCCTGGAAGTCTACAACATACTAACATAAACGCCTATCCTAAGAGTCTTTGTACAAATACGAAACGTTTTGAATGCAAATTGCCATGTCTAGCTAGGATTATTTGTTGTTAGTTTAGCCACCATTCCACTTTAAACTTTTTTAATTGGATGATAGAGATAAGTAACTGATAATTTCATTAGGAGTCATACTAATTGGTGAACCGGTGACCCTAAAATTTATTTTAGATTTCTACGACACAGTAATTTACGCTTCGTATACTATACTAGCAACCTATCTTTGAGCTGGGTTGCTAGTATACGTCACGATTTTCATGCTATTTATAAAACACTGCATAATTACATTGTCAATGAATAAACCTTCAACTTGGTTACATTTTTGCACACCATGAAAGTTAAACGTAACTGAGTAACTAACCTAACGTAACAAATAATGTATAACCTCACGCCATATTCATAAGAATTGGCAAAAACTATAAAACGCGACCTACGAGTACTAAGATCCTTCAATAACCTTGCTGCGTCGTTCACATTCATACATCTAGTCATATACTCACGCAAGTTGCGAATATCACGCAATTGACCTTATCAGGGTTAGCGTTTGTCCTTTAAAACTTAGGCCTTTTGTAGTCACATTCACCTTGTTAGTGCCCTTTATATGCTCTCAACATGTTCAATCTTACGTATAATAATAATATTCCACAACTATCACACAACGCCATCTAGTCCCAAGCTAAGCAGAGCTTGTGTTATGGGTACTAGACAACTGATAAACATACTTATATATTTCCAAATACATACATTATTAGAGATAAATTACACCCAGACACAGAACAAAATAATGATCATGGTCGTCACACAAACATTAGTCCTGGGTGGGAATCGAACCCACGACCCCTGGCATAGCAGTCAGGGTCACTAACCACTAGACCAACAGTTTCCAAAACAAATTCATTAGGTGACGGGATTGGACACAAACACTGTACAAGACGAATTTCAAGTGTTTCACTTTGGCCCAGGATCGTAATGGGGTGATACTTCTGCTCAGCCGTGGCAAACTGACACTACAGACGCAGTTAACGTTACTGCAACTAAAGAGATGTTCCACTAAGGACACTTTGGCACCTGTGAAAAATGTTGACAGAAGCCTTATGTCGAATGGATAAGGTGCAAGTAGCTCATGTGCCATTGTCAGCGGGTGCCCTTCGTGGAATACCTACAATTAAATAAAACTCTGCGTTGTCAATCGTTTACGTGGAGAAGTCATTAATTTTCTCCTGTGATTTCCTCTTCGACCATGCGGCCTCATTCTGAGTTAGGAATGCATTTTATGACTCTCTCTATAGCGCGGTGTTGCAAACCTAAGTCAGACTAGTAGCGGTACTAAAAAACATCGTTTCTATGTTTTTTTTTACGTGGTAAAATCATCAAATGAGTCCTCGCATCCCGGGCAGGACGGGAGGGTCTGTCAGACTTGTACTGACTAAAATCCACGGTGTCCTTCAATAGCCCTTTATGTTCTGGGGTCACGTTGATGGAATGAGTCCCGTGACCATCGTTTCTATGCTTGAACTCGATTTCAACGACCATCGTATAGCTGATCTATAACATGAAAAGAAAAAAGTTTTCACAAAACCGTTTCTTTATTTCACTCAATTTTCTTTCTTTCATTCTGTCCTTATCAAATGCAACAATCGTTTACGTGAACAACAATAATATGTTTATAAAAAGACATGGGCATTAGTTGGCAGTGCGCGTAATAGTGTCATGCATTAGGGCCCGCGCCGGGGAGTAATAAAGGGGTAATCGCCCCGCCACGGGAGGGGGGAATTACTTAGGGCGGGTTTAGTTGGACAAGGTAGGAGTTGTAGCGATTTAGTGATACTGTTTTCTTGTCAAAATACAGTTCAAGAAACTAGTATGTGAAGGTATATTGATATAGTAGTGAAAATAGTAGCAACAACAAATAAAGTCTTACTTTTGATGTGCATTTGTTGTAGTTGTGGAGCTAGATTAAGATTCTATGTCTTTCTTTAATATGAAGTCTTCTTTAAGAATACTTTGTTTTACTATTATTTAGAACTGTTTCTCTGTCTTTAAGCTATTTCATATCCTGAACGTCATTAGTAGACGCCACACTTACTGCCTTTACATGCAGATGCGGATAATTAAATAGCATACGCCATTAAATTCCAATCAAAAGCCAAGCACATATCATTGGTAGAACAGAACAGACAATTCCATCCTCAAACTTGTCAACAAAATAGTATAAACCGAGACTTTCATCTCGCTTCTCTTATGCCTGGATCCACACTCGCGTCAGGCTAACGTTTAACTCCGACCGGCACTGGCCGCTATTTATTGTATCAGATGAAACGTATAATTTCTGATTCTTGTCGCCAACAATACTGTTTTATTGTTGGGTCACTGTATTTCTACTATTGTGTATCTTTTTGCAGAAGGTCAGAGATAAAGGTTGTATATTTCTCCCTCGTATCTTTACTACGAAGAAAAATTAATACCGTGTGTTACTCAATACATAAATACTGGTAGGGAGAGCTGAAGCTAGATTCCTTTTAGGATACAAAGTGACTAATTGAATTTTCCTCTCATTTTGCCCTACATAAAAACGGATAACTTTATCTTTCTGACTGACTGTCTTCTTTAAAAGTCAAAAATATCTGTAAATAGCATATTTATAGCATAATCATCCTATTGTTTCCACTGCTAGGATACAGGCATCTGTGAGCAGTGGGCTTAATACATACATGGAGTAGGCCCAGTGCGGATTGATAAATGTCACAAAATGTCTTCAAATTTTTGATTCTAGCATTTGCCGATTATCTCACGATGTTTTCCTTCACCTTTTTAATGATCTAATGGAAATAAATGCTCGATTTAATTTACGAGTATCGTAACTGCATAAGGAAGGGAGTTTATTTCCCACATTTTCCACGGCCGGTTATGGTTTCCATCCACACATTTATGACGTTGCTAACGTGACCCCACACTCATTACAAGTATAATTATTCACGTGGAATGGTAAACAGGAATACTATTCATACAAAACCTATAAGTAATGCCATTAGAGTTTTTATTCCATTTTTCTCGTGTTTCAAGTCAAAGCGTGACCGTAGTGCCTCCATGTTTATTGTGGTTGTTGAAGAAACGTATAAGCATTATTGTGTTTACTAGCTGTTGCTTCGTAACTCCCCATTATAGCTTGTAACCGTCTTTTTCCTCCCATCTGTCTCTCTACTAAAATTATTCCAATTCAGTGTTGGTTACACTGATTTTGTATAATTTTGAAAGTAGTTAGTTTTTTTTAAGTGTGTAAATATAATTGAGCTATTTATTCTGGAAAGAATATTATGGCATTTTTGAGTTGAGGCTTCCTTAGAAATCAAACTGCTTAAAGACTTAATATCTTTCTTTAGAAAATTAGAACTGTAACCGGAAGATTGTATAAATAGTATACTAATAAAGAACTTATTTCTACTTTCTCTTTGTAACTGCGAAATGTTAGCTGATTTCTCGGTTTTATATATTTTTGAAAAAAAATCGGTAAAGTTGATGAAACAAAGCTACGGGTTTTCATTCACCCCAAGGCATGCCAAATAGTGTTGTTTAACTTTTTTTTTATAAAAAAAAAGAAACAAATAAATAGATTAACAAAGCACTGCGCTATGCCGTCATAGTTCACGTCAACATCTAACAATGACATGAACGAACCACAAACAAAATGGTTTTATTTTTATTTTAAATTCTATCACAAACAACATTCTAAAATTCCAATCGACCACGAACAAATACTCACGATTGAATGGTTCAATATTTTTTGGTTTATTTGTAAATCCGACAAAGCAGAGGTATTTCATGAAACCATACATAGGTATCAGGGAAAAAATTCATAATACCTACATAGCTGTTTTTTTCTCAAATGTTTCCTCCCACCCTGGATGGAGCGGAACAGATTTTAAGACATGACTGACCAAATACCATCGTATTCCTTCAATTCACCCTTTGTCGCAGTACCCTTTCAAGATCCGCTCTCCTGCAAGCGAATTATTTCACGAATGGCACTTGGCACCTGCGAAAAATTGCCTTAGGTTGAATAGAAAAGGTGCAATAGGCTCAGGTGCCTTTGTGCAGTGCGTGCCCTTCGTGGAGCACCTCTGGCAAGCATTTGGCGCCGTCAGTTTCCTGACAGCTTCCTGAGGCGCGTTCGGAATGCGACGCGTCGCCAACTCCAACGTGGTGGTCTACAATGACGTCTTAAAACGAGAGTTATTTTAGTGTGGGAATGAGGTGGTGCTAGACGACTTGTACAGATCTGTCTATTTTTCTTACTGAAATTACTCGGTAATTGTTACTGTATTGTTACTTACTGAAGTTACTCGGCGAGTAATGGAGCTATCCATTACTCGCCATCCAAAAACCCGATCGTTTCACAACAACAAAACAATTGAACATCAAAAATAATCGTCATGTCACTCGCGATCTAACATCAACAAACATAATGTATTCGCAATGAACGCTGTCACAATACATATACATATAGCCATATATCGTGGCCGGTTGGCATCGCGGGATGCGAATTTAATATCTGTCAGGCCCAGAGTGTCCCGCGAAGGGTCGCCTACCCGGTACAGTTGGCAGATTCGAACCGAGTGAGCCAAGCGTAGAGATATAATTAGAATTGTGTGTGTGTGTGTTTGTTTTGTATGTGTGCAGGGATGTGGAAGTGTAGGGCATGGGGAGAAAGTATGTGGGTTGTTTTTTAATCGGGACGTGATTTTTTTTGGTAATTGGGTGCTGTGCTTTTAGATTGTTTTAAGGGAAAGATAATGTTGAAAGATTAGATTTTTAACCCTCCTAAAATAAATAAAAATATCCGCAGGAAGTCTTAACGAAAGCTATTGTATCTTATTTTATACAGTATTGTATATCACAATAAGAAATATCCCTTATTTAACTTTCTTTAGTGAAAGATGTTTGTCAACACCTTTAATTTAGGCATTCACTTGTAATGAGCATTCTATAGAATGTTACATTACAGAAAAATAAAGGATAGTTTTTAAGCGAGCATTGTAACGAGCGTTCTGACGAGCTTTTTACCAAGCCGAGTGTAACGTCTTCAAGAAGAAAATTTTTTGACTATCATCGTTGTACTACACTAGAGCGTTCGCGAGAAAGATCGTGAAAATGTTCATAGCGTTTTACTACTGAAGTTTGACTGAGTTGTTCAGTTCGACAAAATTAAAACTGGCAAATCCTCGATGTTCTATTACAAGTTCATTAATCAACACCTTTCTGTTAAGTAAATTTTATATAAATTATAAATAACTTATAAGCTAGTTAAACTTATACAAAGACCAAGCAAGTCGAGACAGAAGCGTCTAATATGCCGACGTCACAGGGCACGACGTCGCACCGACTCGTATCCCTGTGTTATGAGACATCTCATTTCACGTGTTCCTTATCATTGTCTATTCATACAGTAAATACTTTTTACCTAGATAAAGTATAAGCTAGTAATACTTAAAGAAAAGCAAAGCAAGTCATGACAGAAGCGTCTAATATGCCGACGTCACAGGGCACGACGTCGCACCGACTCGTATCCCTGTGTTATGAGACATCTCATTTCACGTGTTCCCTACTATTGTGCCCGATGGGAGAACTCTTGTTTACTAAACGATTTTGTAAGCTCATACTATTTTTATGGTACTGCTTTGAAAGTGAGGTAGAATTGCTCAGCGATCGTTGTCGTTCGAATAATTTTAGGTGTATTGGTGTACTATCGTCGACAGGTTATGTTTTCATATTGCCTGTGTTTATAAGGTTATGTTGGTATTATGGTTTCTTTGACGGCTTTGCTAAATGGAGCAAGAGCATGTTACATGAGCGTGAAAGAGAAAGTTAACTGATAGCGTCTCTATTTCTAAACGTGACGGCACTGTTGGCGCAGTAGCTGAGCCTTCGACGGCTGCGCAGCATATCGTGAATTTGATTCCCGCACGAGACAGATCGTGTATGTGAGTTTTTATGTTGGTAGACGCATGTACTTTGATTTTATCGCAAAATAGCAAAACTTACCCTTTATATGATATACGTTACGGTGGCCCTGAATATTTTTCTTTTACTTTTATGTTATAACAGATGAACGAATTTCATCATGACTCGTCTTAGTGAGCACCAATGTCCTAGATGGGATAATTAATCCAAGTAGTAAATTCCTATGGGATAATTTCAATCTCGTTAACACCCACACAGGAAAAATAAAGTGGAAAAGTCCTACAAAAATATAAAACAAAATCTAGCCAAATTCAATATACTCGTGACAAACTAAAAATATATTTTCCGATTCTAGGAAAATAATGGATTCACAAAGAGTTTTCTAGAACATCGTAACTAAATCCAAACGTGGGTCAAAGCAACTGGATTACATTTTTGTATTGAAAAATAGTGCTTTAGTTCAAAATATTCAGAGGCTAGATAGATATTGTCGTTGAATTGACAGCAGCATTTTATTTTAGCTGCATGTGTTTTTGTTTTTGTCTGTACCTTTCGGCGATAGCGTCAGTTGACATGTCCGATATGTACGGGTTTTGCTTTGGCTGTTAGAGCCGTTTATTAGGCAATCATTACTTTTGCTGTCGTCATTTTGTCTGTAGATATTAATGTAAGAGTATCGGTGTGCGTATAGTATATTTTTGAGTTATTTTATTCTCTCAATTTTTGTATCGAACTTAAATTCGTAAGATTACAATAATACCTTAGACACTACACTAGTAATGTTTCATAAACTATTTTCTCTTCCCGCTTTTTATTATGGAGGTCTAATAAGTAGTCTATATTGGTTTTCAGCTGACAGTGGTTAGACTTGAAACTAGTTCTGAAAACCCAGGCAGAAGATGATGATAACTCATTATGGCTTGGGCAATAAAGCTTATTATTCCCTTTACTACATTTGCAACACAAATTTATACCCACTAAGTTAGAAACAGTATCGTAAATCAATATCTTGTTGTTAAATATTATTATACTGAGACACAGACTTACACCAGTCTCTCAACTAGAAAAAAAACTGAAAATTCTTTTACATTTCAATCCTCATAAACACAAGAAAAACATTGAAAGCTTTTGTAGCTTACAAAGCACTAGCAATGTGTAACCCACATTTTTCACACAGCTCATAATTTCAGTGGAGTTGTAAAAGTTAAGGGAGATAAACACGTCACCATTGTGTGTGGTGGTTGGCTAACATCGCTTTGTGTGGCTGTTCGGGATCTACACGCAATCATTCTAGCATCTCTCGTCTATTGCTATTGGAAGGATCTGAGTTGAGTGGTAGTATTTTGAACTATGATGGTGTAAAATAGTCAGTCAATTGAGGCTTGGTCAATGTACTGAGTATATAAACCCAACTTCTAAACTGCTAATGGAATGAAAATGTTTACAAACATAACCAACGATTTGATTAAATTGATAAGTTATAGGTACATACATGATAATGGCAAAAATGTTTTTGTAATGTTAAGTTACTTTCATTGTATCTGTCCCACAGGATCGGATGCCGATATATCGAAAGATGATTCAGTAATCACTTAAACAGTATGTGTGTTTGTATCAAATGGTTTTAAATCATGAATAAGCAACTACACCCATCAAGACAATGCAAATGAAACTGTGTCTATATACATAGTCACACACTTATCATATACAATATAGATTGATTTTATTCTAACCGCAATCATATCCTTGTTGATATTTCCGACACGAAAAAGATGAGACCACCGCATACATAACCCATGGGGAATAACAACATCAGACACAACTCAAGTTGAGCAACAAAGAGCCATAAACTCCCTCAACAATAACCCTTTGAAATATTCCCGAAAACCTCAGAATTTCATAACATCTAACCTCATTAAAGAGGTACAATATTTTAATTCGTCTCAGTAACTTGTGTCGTAGATTTTCATACAAAGCGTTGGCGGTGCGTCTCGCGGAACTTTTCGATCCTGAGAACAACTTGGCGGATAAAGGAAACATTATGTAAATAGGCTCCGAGGTTCATGATTAACTTCGGAGTACGTAGGGGATCTTATCTGGGGAACGCCTGGTACCGTTTTAATACACGCTTTTTAGTTCCACGCTGGTACTTTTTTGGGGTGGTGATCTTTTTGCGTTTTATGTTTTTTTTGCATTGTGCTTTTAAGGATTGTCTGCTTTTTGCTTTGAGTGGAAAAATTCTATATTAAAAATGGTTTACATCTTTTTTTGGTTGATAGCCATTATATAACATTCCATACCCGTAGGATTGTCATTAAAATTAATTGGTAGTTATACTGAAAATTGTCTTGATGCAAAAAAAGGTATGAGTTGTTGAGATTAAAACCTAAGAAACGATAAAATGGACGAACTGAATAAAATATAAAATTGATACAAATAGTGACTTAAGATAAATTAATATCTTCTTGGAACCATGCTGTGCCAATCCCAAATAAATTGGAATGAGGACAAAATAATTTTGAATTTATTACGATGAGTACGAAGATATTTCCCAAAACAGATAGTAGGTATTGCTTTTTATGTAAATGAAGATTCTCTCGTGCCAACAGAACCTAAAATGGGCATGTATTCAAGCACATTACATTAATATGTAGCAGGAAGATGGTGACGCGAATTAATTCACTTCACGTGGGAAAAAACAAAATTATGATAAATGAAAGCGAGTTAACAATGCAATGTTTGTGTGAATTTTAATTTAAACAGTAACTAAATAAACATGTCTGTGTTGTAAAAGAATAAAGCTGGACATTTGTTATTTTGTATGCCTGGAGGGGTTTGTCGGTATTTTGTGTTTAAAGTCATTGTTGTCTGTGATATTTTTTGCTTAGAAAACACACTGTACTCATAAATTCGATTAAATGAAATGAAACATTATTTATTTCAGACCAGCTAACCCAGTTCATTATTTTTTTTTGTTGAATTCTTAGTTTTATTTGAGTGATCACATCATGGCAATTTTTTTATTACATTTTGAGATATGCAATTTTTTGCGTGGTAAAATCATCAAATAAGTTCTCCTACCCTGGAAGAGACTCGCAGACTCATACTATCTTAAAGTCCATCTTGTTTCTTAACATGGCCTTCGCGTTCCAGGGCCACGGTATCTTACTTAAAGAGCCCTGGGATCTATTCTGTGTAAAGCTCTGAAATTGTTATGTCGTAGCGTAAATCTCTATTAAAACTTAATTGATTTAAGAGACAAGAATTGTCAATAATTTGTTGTATATACTATGTCACATTCAATCACAAATCAAATACGTAGTACATGTCGCGTTTAATACCAACCAACAAATAACCAAGTTCCTTGTACCAAGCAATGTATAGCATCCTCTTCAATTTATGTATTATGTCGTCCGAATTAGTAGCCGACGGATTTGCTACGCTTATCTAATTTGCATTCCATTAAGAGCCTTATTATTTTCTTAGTACTTACGAACTAAATTTGGTGTTTTTTCAGTATAACGTAAAATGTTTCTCTTTTAACTGCTAATGGATTTTAGTGAAGAGAATTTTCAATTAAGTTTATAATATGTCTGTAAATTATTATGTTAATGTTAATGAATTTTTATTGTCCTGGGTTTTGTAACTCAAGAACGGGCTCACCTATCCAAACCAAATGTTTAGGCTTTGTTCGGCCTATTTAGTAGATTGTTTATGAGAAGTTTGCACAAAATTGTCATTTATCACATTTTTGTAACAAATTAATTCAATAATTTGTTACAAAAATGTGATAGGTTAATGGAGGTTTTCCTGTATAGTAGAGATAACACCCGTGCAGAGCCGGGGCGGGTCGCTAGTTGTATTATATAAGTCAACTACTTCGCCAATTGTTGAAGTTTCTAAGAGATTATTTAGTGTGTTATGCACCCATAACTCTCTAATTACTCTTTGAATGTCATAGTTGAACGTAAATAAAAACGATTTCAGAGTTCACAAATTTTTCTTCCACTGAAATCTCGGATCATCGTAATTAAAACTAGTTTCTCCACAGAATCCGATCCACCGTTTACAAAAAAAACAACATCAAAAACATCCCTTGCCGGTGTAAACCGAAACCACTAGCGGCCGAAAATACCACAGACCAAAAACAAGGCCGAGAAACAGAAACAAATTCAATTGGTTTCCAAAGGCACGCATCAAACGGGAGGCCGCGTAAAGAATTTCCAATCTAACCCGTATATAGGCTTCACATGTACCACAGAAAAATATATACGTTAGACGTGGCTATATTGGGAAGAAAGATTACTATTGTAGTTTTTTTTTGTACATTAATTAATCGGTAAATCATCACCATCTTCGACGGTACGCTTAGTGCTGTGGCTGAGCGATCGACTGTAGTGCATCGTGTCGTATCGTTCGATGTGCGCACGGAACAAATATTTGTATGTTCTGCAAGTGGTTGTTCCGGGTCTGGGTGTTTGTTTATGTGATTGTTTATAAACGCAGCCACGATACAGGAGAATTTGCTAGTCATGTAAGATAAGAGAAAGAAACATCTGCTAAGCATTTTCCCAAACTATGTTGAGGTCAGCTTCTAGTCTAACCCACTGAGGCACTGATCTGCTTCACATAGAGTCACAATCAGTCTGATCTTCATAAGGCAGGTAGTAGTAGTATCTGATTTTCAAGACACCTTTGTGACGATTGTCAAAGATGTAAAAATGTAAGTCGAATCTGCCAAAGGCTAAAAGTGAAGATTAGTAAATCTTCTTTCAAATTGTTTTAATTTGTATGAAGGAGAGATAATTATAATGATACATTTATATGTGATGATAGCGTTTTCATTTAATGTTTGTGTTAATTGCATATATAATGACAGATTGTCAGTACGTATTAATAGCTTGATTATCATAGCAGTTAATAGTATAGCGAATAGCATAATTTAGATTCGAATATGATGTGTTCATGACTCGAAATTTAATTGAAATGATGAAGTAATTGATATTGCTAATATCCTAATATACAGGGTGAATTTTTCAACTGGGCGTGGATGGCTACTTTCGAAACTATGAGGAATATCGAAAAACGTTGAAAGGAGTCTCGAGGCCGATTTTGACGAAAACTAAAACTGAATAATTGGATTTTAGAAAAATCTAAAATCCTGGTCAGGAATCGAACCCGCTGATTTTGGAAAAAAAATCACACCCTGTATTATTATACCGTTCGATAGTGTTGCTAATAAGGATCAAATTCTGGGAAGTAATCATATACGGCAAACTTAAGGAAAACGTATAATTACAAAAAAACTGATTAATCTTCAAGGCATTTCAAACATAAGTTACCGTTTCTTCTTTAAAATAATGCTATTTTTAGTTCAACTCAATAATTTCGTATTGCTAAGTACAGTGGGATTGTTGAAACGTCAAATCCAGTGACACATTGAAAACAATGAAATTTTATATTTCGAATAAATTATGGCTCAGTAGATGTAAAGTGACATGGAAAAATAGCAATTTCATAAAAATCAGCCATTTCCTTAAGTTTGCCGAATATGATTAGTTCCCAGAATTTGATCCTTATTAGCAACACTATCGAACGGTATAATAATACAGGGTGTGATTTTTTTTCTAAAATCAGCGGGTTCGATTCTTGACCAGGATTTTAGATTTTTCTAAAATCCAATGATGCAGTTTTAGTTTTCGTCAAAATCGGCCTCGAGACTCCTTTCAACGTTTTTCGATATTCCTCATAGTTTCGAAAGTAGCCATCCACGCCCAGTTGAAAAATTCACCCTGTATAATGCTCTGCTTTCGATAATGTGTAGAATATTATAAACTGAATGCTGGTTAATTATTTTTATCGTAAAGATGATTTTTGAGGAAAGAAAAATTTTAGATTGCAAGTGGGATTCGAACCCGCGTCTTCTGGATAGGTACTCCATTTGAATGCTGGTTTATTAACTACATTCAGTACTGTATGATGGCTAACATTAATATTACCGTTCTTTCTTTAAATATAATTATTTTCACAGTCAAACAACGTTCAAACCGTCATTAGTCATTTATAATAATTATATTTATACCAATTTTGATTCTCCATAAATATTACGTATCTTTCTTAAACCAACAAAATTAATTAAGAATTTCTCTTTCTTTCTTGTTTGTAACAAAAACAATAACATCATCTATGTAAAATGTTATATCTAAAAACTCGTCTACATACTTTTATTAGTCTGTATTCAGCCTCTAAGTGAAAAGGACTACTCGTCGCTCATCGAGGTGGTTAGGTCAGCGAAAACGTGTGTAATAAACGTAGAGAGGCCTATAAGGGTACCCGCAGATGATCCGATACCGATTTGGACATATCCGCGCCGTTGATCCAAAATGGACGCGATAGCTTTAATGATGTGTTAGGAGATGTTTTTAGATGGCTGAGCTACATTGTTGTTGATTACTGTACTGATGTGTTACTATTCCATTATTTACTCAAGTATGTATGTATTCTGGAAGTTTGCAAAGACGGTCATTTTATTAAATGCGAGATATAATTATTTTATCAATAAAAGAAAACGAAGAAACGCTCAATGCAATTTTTCCTACAGGTAAATTCGAAATTGTGACCGAAAAATGACAGTGACTTTTGTACATAAAAGGAAAATTTGTAACTTACATATCACCAGTTATAGTTAAAATACCAATTACACTTTACATTTTTCGTCCAAAGCGTTGAAACTCAATTAAAAGATACGTCAATTCGTTATAACGCACTAGTTCCCACAAAAGTAATAAAAATCGTCCACCAAGCTCCCTCTCAGTTATTGGAATTGACTGTTCATTACAGCATAAAATACTCAATACACAATTCTGAATACATTTCAGTAAATCCATTTTGAAATATAAAACCCATTTCCATGCATGGCACGATTCAAACGCTTTTCTAAACCGATACAAAAGTGCAACACGCGGCCGTCGTACACTTCCGTCTGAAGCGCCCTTAACAATACTATTTCATTCCAACATACGTACCATGGTCTGGTCTTCATTTCCCGTCCATTGTTTCATTTTTAAAACTGCCAGCCGCCACCGGCTGACCCGAATAGGTGAGCGTACATCGATGATTTTGCATAATTAAAACCGTCTAGTGTTCTTTTAATAGAGAACTTTAGCTGCCGTGTATAGGAAACGTTGCCAGCTACTCAGATTGTTTTGAAATATCAAGTGGTTATTTGAGGACTCTCATTATATAAATGAGGACATGGCACATAACTGCGGTGCATTGAAAGTCGTTTATTTTGCGATTAAAAAGTGAATTATCCTATGCCGATCACCCATAATTAACTCAAATTCTTAGTTTTGGATCAAGTTAATTGATTTAAGGCCCCAATTGACCTGTTAGCTTAACATAAAGTGATAAAAGAAGTCTCTAACAGATTCATGTGCCACGAAAACACAGGGGACTCAAGCATTTTTGCAAATGCTCCTAAGGCTTGAACTACTTAAGCATAAGCGTTGGGCTTAAGTGGGCCAGTAAGCAGGCTACTTAGTAGTCCATCGCCTGAGTGCACCATTAAATAAACCATTTCCCCTACTTGAGTTTTTAAGAATATTTGAGTATGTTTCTTGATCGTGGATTTTTATTAGAACGTAGAGGTACATTTAGAAGCTAAGGTTGCTAAGCTACAAAAGGGGGCTGTTAAATAGCTCATGGTAAAATAATAAAAGCTGTACAGGTCAATTTTCAAGGTTGAGCCACACTTGTTTAGCTGACCCACGGGTCAACTCGCTGTGATCATATATCACGTCACCACCTATCATAGCGTCGGCTATCATATCGAGTTTCCTCAGTGCCTCAGAAAGCATTACATGTTGTCCCGCAGTTGTTGGTCTAGGCTGGCATTTTTATACCTTTGACAGTCATTATTGCTATTCAGAAGCTTGGAATCCTGACAACTTAATAGTTGTCCGGATTCCAAGCTCACAACTCAATAACTGGGCATTACGATTATTACCAAGGTGTATCGTATTGCCCAGTTACTAAGCAATAAGTTGTGGAGGTTAGTTCTAGCAGTCGTTCCATTTAAAATACTGATATCTAGATTATTTCGGGTCGATTGAAAGTTGACCGGAAGTTAGTTGGGAAATGGCATAAGAATAGACATAATAGGTATAATATTGCTTACTTTCTTGGTAAGAAAAAACATAACTAGCAATAGATAATTAAGTAGTTAGAAAAAATAAAATGTGTACAAGGGAAAACTACCGGTGTGGAGTTCATTGTTTTAAAATACTTTGCCGTCAGAGATTTTTTATTCCAATTCTGACTTATTATTTTTCGTTTTTATTCTTTACAAACTATTCGTCGAGTTCGGGCCCGTACAACCCACGAGCGAAGCGTTAACTTCTGAAGATATTACTAGAAATTCCGCTTTGCGCACTGAATTCTGTTTCGTCGTTCAACTAAAAAGGCTCCACTGGCAAGTTTCTGTCAAGGAGAATAAAACTTACGCCAGATTTTGTCTTGCGACTCCCCCGCATGGGAAATCTGCTGACTTCCATTCAAAAACTATATTTCTCGTACTTGTTTCAATGAAGCTTTACAAAGATACTTGTGTATTTTATATTGTAAAGCGTTATTCGTTTGTTTCCAGCTTGTCGGCTCTGTATTTGCCGATTCATCATCAAGCGCGTTTGCTATTATGAGCAGGAAATGAAACGTTGATTGAAAATGCCGCGAAACGTCGTCGCCTTCTTTGCTGTAATTATTTGGTCATTTACAACATTTAAAGTTAAAAATTTTATGTACATTTTCCATCGGTACGTTAACGTTTGACCAATTCCTCCGCTTAATTCACATTTCGCTATACGCTTTCATTCCATAAAGCTGAATGGAAGTATTTAATCAGTTGGCATTGATAATATAAATTGCACCAATACGCTATTTCCTTTTTAAATCAACGCCGACATGGAAATAAATCGGCACTCACTATCCATGCTAGTGGGTATACAGTTTTCCATTAAATTTTTGTATAAAAACAAAAATCTGCAACTCTGTAACGGATACGGCCATTCATGAAACACAGAGTGAACCTTTTAATAATATTGTTGTTTTATTTCATAGCCGCTTTTCCTTTTATAATTATTAATGAGTGCACCACCGTTGCTCATTTTTGCTCACAAGCAAAGAGAGGACTTAAGTGCTTTATAATTTACTTGTTCGAGTACGTTTTATTCTTGTGATCTGTGTTTCTGTGAAAAATGGTGTTAGTTTTGGGGTAATGGACAATTTAAAGCTCATTATGAATTTCCCAAGCACCCAGTGGCAATGTGAAATGAATAAAAAGGAAATTGGAGGAATGGTTTTTTGTTTAACACGAGTCTATCGCTTTTGATCACTGTCTCGTATAATTCCTTATCACGCCCTGTTTTATAAGTATTGACCTAAAAATTAAGTGGCATTTTTTACATAATATACTCACAATGAAAATTTTCACAAAATCATGCAACTACTAAACTTCACAGCTCTAAAAAATTCTGGCAATGGCCGGCACCCAAAACTTTTGTTTAGAAAATACGGTCCGTGTCCTCAACATGGGCATCGACGTTGAAATATGAGAAGCGGCTTCCTTTCTTCATCCCGTGCCAGAGGGGGACGGCAGGCTTTGAAGGCCTGCCGTCCCGTTTGTTATACGTTGGCGACGCCGGCCCCGGCTTTGTCGGCTTTCGGCCTCAAGATGATTAATGAAAGGAGGGAAATTTTAAATTTACACGGTCCTAGCTATTTTTCTGTTTTAATTACTCTCAATGGTTTGGTCCTTCTTCAATCTGGGAGAGTTGATCATGTTGGAACAGCTGTTGTGGTTTACGTGATTTATGTTTTATGATGAAAATGTTAGGTGTTGTTTCTGATAAAATTGTAACCATAAAAGATAATTTAAAGAAAACAAGACATAATCTATACTAATATTATAAAGCTGAAGAGTTTGTTTGTTTGTTTGTTTGTTTGTTTGTTTGTTTGTTTGTTTGTTTGTTTGTTTGTTTGTTTGTTTGAACGCGCTAATCTCAGGATGTACTGGTTGGAATTGAAAAATTCTTTTTGTATTGCATAGTCCATTTATCGAGGAAGGCTATAGGCTACTAACATCACGCTATCACCTATAGGAGCGGAGCAGTAATGAGAAATGTTTCAAAATCGGGAAAATGTATTCCTTTTTTAGAGCTTCCGTTGCGTGCGCCGCGTAAACGGTTAGAGTTTCGCAAAAATTATGTACTACGGAATTATTCTTCATAAAATTTTCTAAAATAAAGTCCGCGAGAGCATATATCTATCTTTAAAGGTTAAGTCACTATAACCTTTTTTATGGGAACCAAATTTGTTTTAAAGTAATGCATTATTTGCGAAGGTGTTTTCATTAACATGATATTAATCCTTATCCAAATAAATACGTTAATCATCACAAGCATTTAATTTTGAACGAAATTGCCCTTTACATCATTTAATTTCAATGAATATCTTAGGAGATATCACAGTTTCAAAATAATACCGCGACAAAATAATGACGGGCTGGGTAATTAATGTCACAATTGCGTCGATAAAATCCCTCTTTAGGCCAGTCAATATCGACATCAAACATTGCAAACGCGCATGTAACTACCATTTTGTTATAATTTGCAACCCTGGAAACCCTGTGCTGTCAATTCAGTAGTTTTTGCGTGTGTATCTCATGAACCGTGATAGCTAGAGATTTGAAATTTTCACAGGTGATGTACATCTGTTGCTGCTATAACAAAACATACTAAAAACCAGAATACAATAAATATTAAGGGGGTCTCTCATTGGTCGCGGGACTTATTTCATTACCGTGACCCCGGAACATATAGAGCTATTGAAGGACACCATGGATTTTAGTCAGTACAAGTCTGACAGTCTCTCCCAGCCCGGGGTGGGAGGGCTCATTTGATGATTTTACCACGTAAAAAAAGGGGGGCTCCCATACAAAAAACGTTTAACGGTTTTGTTGCTGGTTTTTGTAGATGTTATAAAGTAATGTAATGTTTCGGAGGCTGTTTCATACAAACCGTGACAGTTAGATAGGTTACATTTTCACAGATGATGTATGTCTATTGCCGCTGCAACAACAATTACTAAAAACTGGTTAAGTGCGATTTTGATTCGACATTGACATTGAAAGAACAGGGTCATCAGGGTTGCAAACTTGGGTGTTAAATACTCTAAACTCTAAAGGGACCTAACAACATATAAAAGAATCGTAGTTACATGCGCGTTTGCAATGTTTGGTTTTTTTATGTCGATATTGACCGGCCTACTTTAAGGATCGTTTGGAAAGGCTACGGGCTGCGTCCTCACCTTCAGTCTGACGCAGTCCTACCGGTTTTCGTTTTTTTCGTTTCGGGAGGTATCTCAAGATTCAGTGGCAATTAAGGGGAATGGTTAGCAGTCGGAATGCGTGAGGGAAAAGACATCCTCTACTTCTCGCCCCAGCCACCACTGAAGATACCCACGACGTCGGAAATAGCGCTCTTCAAGGGAACTGATGGAGACGGGACTATAGGACCAAACTCCTAACATGACGCGGGTGAAACCGCGGGGAGAAGCTAGTCCTAAGATAAAATCCCTCTTTAGGCCGGTCAATATCGACATCAAACATTGCAAACGCGCATGTAACTACCATTTTGTTATAATTTGCAACCTTGAATACCCTGTGCTGTCAATTCAGTAGTTTTTAACCCCCGACGGAAAAAGAGGGGTGTTATAAGTTTTTGCGTGTGTATCTCATGAACCGTGATAGCTAGAGATTTGAAATTTTCACAGGTGATGTACATCTGTTGCTGCTATAACAAAACATACTAAAAACCAGAATACAATAAATATTAAGGGGGGCTCTCATTGGTCGCGGGACTTATTTCATTACCGGAACATAAAGAGCTATTGAAGGACACCATGGATTTTAGTCAGTACAAGTCTGACAGTCCCTCCCAGCCCGGGGTGGGAGGGCTCATTTGATGATTTTACCACGTAAAAAAAGGGGGGCTCCCATACAAAAAACGTGGTTTTGTTGCTGGTTTTTGTAGATGTTATAAAGTAATGTAATGTTTCGGAGGCTGTTTCTCACGAACCGTTATAGTTAGATAGGTTACATTTTCACAGATGATGTGTGTCTATTGCCGCTGTAACAACAAATACTAAAAACTGGTTAAGTGCGATTTTGATTCGACATTGACAGAACAGGGTTATCAGGGTTGCATTCTTGGGTGTTAAATACTCTAAACTCTAAAGGGACCTAACAACATATAAAAGAATCGTAGTTACATGCGCGTGTGCAATGTATGGTTTTTTTATGTCGATATTGACCGGCCTACTTTAAGGATCGTTTGGAAAGGCTACGGTCTGCGTCCTCACCTTCAGTCTGACGCAGTCCTACCGGTTTTCGTTTTTTTCGTTTCGGGAGGTACCTCAAGATTCAGTGGCAATTAAGGGGAATGGTTAGCAGTCGGAATGCTTGAGGGAAAAGACATCCTCTACCTCTCGCCCCAGCCACCACTGAAGATACCCACGACGTCGGAAATCGCGCTCTTCAAGAGAACTGATGGAGACGGGACTATAGGACCAAACTCCTAACATGACGCGGGTGAAACCGCGGGCAGAAGCTAGTGTGAAATATTTTGTGAAAAGGTTGCCAAATATAAAGCTAATCTTCGAAGAATTTTAGCAGGTAAACCGAAATTGCGGTTTAAAATCACCGCGTTCACGAATCGGAAGTCCGCAATCTCGCCACGTTTTCATTAACACAATAATAAATTCTACAAAATTGGCACACAAAGTAACCATTAAACTAGAAATGGCAAAAATAAATTGCGTAATTATTGCAGATTTTAATGTATAGATATCACGTGATCAGTTACTATAAGTTATTGTAATATCTTTCCAATAGACATTTATTTTTGGCAATAAGGAAATTGAACTGAAATCGAAAATTTCTGAAAGAAGTTTAACTAGTAATACTAAACTAGAATAGAAAGAAATTGAACGATTCAGACTAGGTAATGTTATTCTTGACTTACTCGTATTTCACTTTTCCTTCTATAATTCTCTTTTAGTACCCCATTACTTTTTACAATGTAATCAAAATGACTATTTAGATCATTCCTTCAGATCTTACTATACTACTATATGCGTTTCAGCTAAGAATGGAATGACATTTTTTTTTCGTGGTAAAATCATCAAATGAGTCCTCCCACCCAGGGCAGAGCGGGCAGCAGATTTGTACTGGCTGAAATCCACGGTGTCTTACAATATCCCTTTGTTCCGGGGTCTCGGTGAT
Organism: Agrotis ipsilon; assembly: GCA_028554685.1. Classification (NCBI taxonomy): domain Eukaryota; kingdom Metazoa; phylum Arthropoda; class Insecta; order Lepidoptera; family Noctuidae; genus Agrotis; species Agrotis ipsilon. The sequence goes on from CM052965.1 coordinate 1,650,835, forward strand.
GAAATAAGTCCCGCGACCAAAGAATGTGATGACCTTGGCACCATATTTTCCGTTAAAATATACTAAGCCTTTAAAACAAAAAATGCTTTAAAAGTTTGTATTAAAGAGCAGAAGCCAAGTTACAAAGTTAAGTTACACCTATTTCTGTTTAATCTAAAAGAGATTTGGCGTGAAGATTGATTTAGTTGCTCTCTGTGTAAAGTGACTCTTAAACAGTGCCAAGAAATTACACGTGCAAGTGCATTGCAATAATGGAATTAAAATATTTTGTTAATAATAATTTATAGTAAATTATTAACTCTGCAAAATATGTTAAATCATCCCAAGTATCCATAGTAGTTATTGCAACATTCTCGCTAAGCGTGTAAACATGTGTTTTGTGGCTTAATACACATTCAAATTCAATTGAGCAATCGGTACCTTATCAAGTTATCATAGACCCAAAATATACATAATTTTATGTGCTATAATTATAATAATTTCCTAAACAAAACACCCTTTAAACTTACGACAGTGATAAGCACGGTTCACGTCCCCTCTCCCATCCCGAGTCACAACTTAAATCATTTGTTACTCCTTAATGTCCCTCCCAAAGGCGACCTCTAAGTATCACTGCGATATCATCACGGAAACTTCCATTTCTCCTTTATTTTATTAGTAATCTATACATATAATAAAACTGTAGAAAAGTTATTTTTGTACATTAAAAAAAAACTCAAAAAATTTAGCCAGGGTATTAAAGGACAACCAATAGAACCCATTTCTAGCATTTTTAGAATTTTTGTCTGTTTGTCTGTTTGTCTGTTTGTCTGTTTGTCTGTTTGTATGTTTATTTGTCCAGGTATCACGTAAAATGTACGAAATTTATGTAGATAACTTTTATACACAACGATTAAGCGTAACTTGGAGAGGAATTTAGTTTTTGTTTCATTGGAATCGGTTCAGTCTATCAAAAGTTATTCGAATATAAAGTGTTTCAGAAGTAAAATTACGGTCAGTTCACACCAAGACGCGTAGTTCATAGCGCGATCTAGCTTCGATTCTGCTACATATTCAAATAAAAATTCATCTAATGATTATGATAGGATGGGATAGGATAGGATAGGATGGGATAGAATAGGATAGGATGGGATAGGATGGGATAGGATGGGATAGGATGGGATAGAATGGGATAGGATGGGATAGGACGCGACAGGACGGGACAGGACGGACAGGACGGGATAGGACGGGATAGGATGGGACAGGACGGGACAGGACGGGACAGAACGGGACAGGACAGGATAGGACGGGACAGGACGGGACAGAATGGGAGAGGACGGGACAGGGCGGGACAGGACGGGACAGGACGGACAGGACGGGACAGCTCGGGACAGGACGGGACTGGACGGGACAGGACGGGACAGTACGGGACAGGACGAGACAGGACGGAACAGGACGGGATAAGATGGGATAAGATGGGATAAGATGGGATAAGATGGGATAAGATGGGATAAGATGGGATAAGATGGGATAAGATGGGATAAGATGGGATAAGATGGGATAAGATGGGATAAGATGGGATAAGATGGGATAAGATGGGATAAGATGGGATAAGATGGGATAAGATGGGATAAGATGGGATAAGATGGGATAAGATGGGATAAGATGGGATACGATGGGATACGGTGGGATTTTGGAGGGAGACCTTTTTACCCGACGCTTCGCACAAAAAAATACATTGGTAATTTCCGACATCCACGCGAACGAAGTCGCGGGCACAGCTAGTAGTCAATAAAAACGTTCACTGTATTCCTTCGCGCGGACATAGCTGTTTGACACTTTTATTAGAGCTATCGATATTAAAAGCCTTAGTGCGGAGAGGGGTACGAACTAAATGAAACCTTGTAAGGGAAAGAATAAGGTTGGATGTGGAATGTTTGGTGTTGATTGAAAGCAGGGTCAGTAATGAGCCGGTCAGCAGTTATTGATTCACGTGGCACCATTAGGCTGGTTGTACACAGTGCGAACTCAGCGCGACTGGGAACTTAGTAGATAGTGATCATATATGTTACACATCGGGGGGTGGTTTTATTGTCTACCCACTTTTTGTTTTAACTGCCCCTTTTGTGCTGATGTTGCTACCTATGCTTTTTGTCGTTACGTTTCCTAGTTTAATGGTGGTTTATTGGGGTGCTCGAATTAGTTTTTTTGCTGATAGCAACTGGAAGGATTGCTTATTGGTTTTTGGGTTGTTTCGTTGTACTCTAAAGCAAACAATGTTGGTTTAGTAACAGAATATAATTAAAATACTACGTTGTAAATTAGGTTTAGATGGTAGGCACTATATGAGTCTAGAATATAAATTAGATCTAGGTCTAATATTTGGGCTTATAAACTTGTTTTAATTCGTTGATAATACCCTCGACGAAATATGTAATACCTATTGAAATACATTGTACTCCCAACATTTCAACCTTCTCGCTGCCAACGAATGTTTGCAACGTTGTTGATAGCCAAAACAAATTATGTAATTTTCTGCTAGCGCTGATGTAAAGGTTTTTTAGGTCTCAATGAATTTTAACAAAAATGTGAAGCAAATATAGGTACACAGAATATTAGAACCTTGTCCTTTATTTCTTAAATACTTTGAGGATGAAAAATCAGCATTCTTAACACCTGTTGGTTTTTTTTTATAAATATGAGTAACAGTTTGAATATCAACTCTTCAAGTTTTGAGATTTTTGGCGTTGTTTATACTTACACTCCTTCTTATACTCCACATTCCAAAGTTAGTACTGGAAACCCACAATAATTAAATCGAGACATTTTATGAATCCAATTATCAAATGCCTTACTTAAACCCAAATAAAATTAGTGACACCAAACACCATATTAAGACATAATCTCACTCATAAACTTGTACTTAAAAGTACAATTAAGGATAATATGATCCGCCATACTTAATCCGGGCAGTGCACATTATACCTATTTAACGGGATACCCCGGGATATCCCGGGACTGTTATGAGTCCCGGACGTAATCCCTGTATAATTGTTGTCCGAGGAATGCCTCCGAAGTTGGTGGTCGTAATTGAGGGCATAAATATGCGGGATTCGCACTTTTGAACCCGGGATTTTGGGTTTCGATAATTTGAATTAAATTATAGATTAGATTGTGCGAGCATTAATCAGCAGACTAGCGGCAATTACGACGGGATTCGTTAATGCTTCATGAATTGTTTGAAATGGACGACAAATAGAGCGTTCGATATTTAATTTTCGTAGTTGGGAAAGTGAATTTCGGAAAGATAAGTTGAAAAGTAAAGCTTAACTATCTATTATTCTATCTATCTATCTTCTATAATATAAAAAATGGATTGCAAAATGTGTTGCTAAAGCTCATAACTCGAAAACGGCTGGACCGATTCGTATAATTCTTTTTTTGTAGTGTTTGTAACCATCGGGACCGGGTTTTAGAAGAGTTCCACCCGTGCAAAGCCGGGACGGGTCGCTAGTTTGATATATATTTATAATTCGATTAACCAATAGTCAATTTGTCATATCAAAAATCATTCCAATAATAATAAGATCGAACCAATAGGTCCCGTTTTTCTCATAGCTGCAATAGCTTCTGCAGAGCACAGGTTTGGTTCCTTTGTTGGGCTAACTGTTATTTTGTTTCTCCCTGAAAAATTTCTCAGCAGCAACCGGGAATTGCCCGAATGGTATGCCCCATCCCATTATACCATCACTGGTGAAATGTACCAACTCTGCTCAATCTGATAGGAATTACAGGCTTGAAGTTATAGAAAACAGATTATTGCCAAACAACAAACCTACAGAAATAACAGATCTCCGGTTTATGATAGAAATGAGAGTAAATGACCGCAAAATAGTTGGTACCTACTGCGGGTAAAGCAAAAATTGTTTCTTTTTTATCCGTTTTTTTGTCTAATGATCCAGATATAAGTTTCTTTCGTATTCTAGGCTAATAGCGGCTTTTATATTGAGCAAAGGGTCCATTTAGTGTTTATCAATAAATTACTATACTGTATGGACACTAATGGATTATTTATTATAGTCAACGTTTGTTTTAATGGTTTACTGATAAGTTAATATAGACATACTGGCAACTAACCACTGCCGTTTTTTTGTTCATTAATGCTCTAGAATATTATATTAATAATCGATTAGAAATGAAAAATAATTTGGAGGAATGTGTTGTTAAATAATTACAGCTATACAGGTCGATCTTAAAGGTAAAGCCGCGCTTGCCGAGATTGATCTGTGGATGGGTTATCATTTAGAATAGGGGGCTTCTTTTGTGCCTATCGTGTCTTTGTCTGATCATTCTAGATCTCCAAACGAAAAAAAAATATGGCCTTCATGTATTTCAAAATTTTGTATAGAGATGAGTTACCACAGCAAAGAATTTAGTTATTTGTAAAGCATCCTTCTATAAACTAAGTCTACTGCGGTGTGTTAGCCTTAACAATGTTATAAGTAAGGCCGAAAATTACATTACTACATGTACTGTGCAGTGACCTTACATTGTATGTACCTACTACTAAATCCACAAAAACATAGGCCAAACTAATTTACAACACTCACATCACAATGTTGCCATAACACAGTTCTCAATAATAATGTTGCCATATTAAATATAAATCAGCTATAAATAGCGGTCTTTCCTCACTTCCCTGCGACAGGCACGCCATGATAATTGGAGTGAGCTGTTTACAAGACGTTGAGCTTTCTCGTTGACACATTTCACATTACATTAAGAAAAATACGTTTAAATTATTTCATGAATGTTTTTTTAGAATTATTTTGACATGGAGGTGAGATCTAAAATACAATGTACTTTTGTCTGAGATTACAGCAGCAACCGTGTAAAAGGCTCGATGATATTCAAAGGATTTCGGGTGAAACCTGGTCGAGGCTCGCGTAGACCAGGGCACCAAAAAAAATAAGGAGGAGATCAGTAATCCGCGGTTGATGGGGCAAGGTTGTAATTAATAAGAATCATCATTATCAGCCTATAAATATTGAGTCACAGGCCTCCTCTCCACCTGTTCTCCTGATCCACCACGTGGGCCCAGTACGGGTTGGTAGATGTCACAAGTCGTGTTTTTGGTTCCCGAACATACCGGTTTCCTAACGTATTCCTTCAGCGTTTTGAGAGCAGTAGTGTGGAAATTAAATAATACCTACAAAGTTATGCGCCGAGCTGTACCTATTTGATGGTCTAGCACTAGTTACTCTATACTATTTCTTTGGTAACACTCACTCTCACTCTCTGTAACACTCTTTTTTAACCTTTTTTGTCACACAATTGGGCAAAGGTCTCCCTCATAACCTTCCACTCTTTCCTCTATTCAGTTTACTCCGGTGAACCTTGCAGAAACCCAAGTCGTCACGCCAGTCTTTTCTGGGCCTCTCTCGGTAACTACGCCCGACAGACACACATTGCGTGACGACTTTGGCCCATCGATCCTGCTACATTCTTCACACATGGCCTGCCCAATATCAATTCAAACTGGCAGTTTTGCCCACTTCAGTGATTTCAATTTCACTCACAGATAGAGAGAAATATTTTGAAAAAATTCTTTGAAAGTTGTGCTTTTTACCTGTTAATATTTAACATCTAGTTGATTACAAATAATTTCGGTCACAGAACGTTGTGTACTTTATCAAAATAGCTTTTATTAATGGTTGACATTTTCAGTCTACACGACATCAGGTTCTGTACTGATAAATTCATGGTCTGGTCTTGCTTCGTCAACATGGACTAAGAATAGACTTAGACGTCGTAGCTATTAATATTCTATTGTAATTACAGGCTGTTACGGACATAATTTATTTACTGCTTGTGTTATTTTTATAATCTTGATAACTAGACATATGTAGTAGTCCTAGACCCGTGGAACGGCACTTTAAATACTAAGCACTATTTAATAATATAGAACATATATGAAATCTGGGCAGTTCTGGTAATATTACATACATACGGGTCGAATTGATAACCTCCTTTTTTTAAAGTTGGTTAAAAATGGAGTCTTTGTGAAGCGGAAGTCAGTAACTACTATCTAAGTATATGTTTCACAAACATGTTCAGAGCGGAATTTAAGATTTGACCTTTGTCGACCTTGACTGCGCTGGCCCAGATGGTAAGGGCTCTGGTGTTTTAAATCAGATGGTCGCAGGTTAATAAGCTATACATCTCGCGAGTATAAAATACTCAAAAATTAACAACCTAAAGTTTGTGAATTTTGTTTTTACTTTGATTTGAAAATTCAGAATTTTTCTGAAGTCGAGAATACATAACCAAATGAGAATGTATTTTCATCAGTTAGTTTGTTATTGCAAAGGGTCTATGCATAGAACAGTTCCATTTATCCTGATGGTAAACCTCAATACACTAAAAAAAGTTAAAGAAAAAACTATCGAATCATAAAAATGTTTCAAAAAACAAAACACAACCGAACATTCGATAACCAAAAACAATCATCCTAAAGGCTGCTCTCAATAAAAGTCCAAATAATTTTAGATTACCCTCCTTTAGTTTGAAAACGGTCCCGTTTCCAATTTAATATTAGAAAATGCATAGCACATAAACAGTAAGAAGTTGGGCCGATAACCGGGACGATTAGCGATTAGAGTTGGCAAAATTTTGACAATGCGCTTGGTGCTACTGATAGCGTTTTATTCCAAGCGGCAATGGGATTTTAGTGTTGCCAGATGTCGTAATTTGAGCCGGAATATTTCGATTCTGATAAGAATGCCGAATGTTCCGATTTTCACTTAACCTCTAATCTATAATTATTTTTTATTGGATAAACGAATATTCGTTAAAGATCTGGAAAGTGTTTCTGCATAAAATATTTTAGTTCCATTTATGTTTTTACTTTTACAAAAAAATATTTTTTTCAAAATTAAGAGCGTAGCGTTTAACGCTCTTTAATCGACTTCAGAACAGAAGGAAGTTCTCATGCAAGTCTAATTGTTTTTTGGAACCTAAATCCCGAAAAGTTTAATCTTTTTTACCGATATTATACACTTAGTTAGATTAGTTCAGCTTTTATGGATTTGTACTTATACTGGCGTTGATGCTTTTAGTACGCTAAAGTGGTAAAATCAAAAGTAACAGGGTCGTTCCCAAACGTAGGTTCAAATAATAGATTTTTAATTATTTCATTTCATATAAAATTCTCATCAACATTATAAATCGTTCAAACATTACTCAGTGGAATAAAACACGATAATTTATCGTGGTAATTCTTTACACATCCGATCCATTGCTTGCTACACCGCCATCAATCGCACCAAGCCCTTTGTTGCCCAAACGCTGATTGTATCACAGGTCGGCTGAACGCCGAATATTATCAGAACAAATTGGTACAGTCACGATATAACATTTGTTATTTTTATTTATATTACCAATAATGTTTTGGAGCGCGAATGCTGTACCGTTGACGATAAATCTATGGGTTCAAGGTTGAATATTATTCTGAAGGTAAATCGAACTTGTTTTTTGAATTGAAGGGTGTCAGCTGTTTGGCATAGCGTTTAGGTTATGGATTGTAACGTGGCATTTTGTATTGTGTTTCGCTTAAATTTCAAAAGAAGAAAGCCGTTTGTCTATAATTCTATGCTACTTTCTGGGTGCTTTACCAGAAACTACAGATAAACTGGGATTATTTTGAAAAGCTTGGACCTACATGTTGGAGAATTAACCAGAAACCTAGCTATGGCACTCTGTCTAACCATTGGTAAATGATTCTGTAACATGTTCCATTGATCATCCAGCTCATGGACCATGGTTTTGTTAATCATAAATCGTTAGTTTTGTTTAAACACATATTAATTACATCTTTGTCCATATTGTTTACTGCATTAACGTTTTCGCTTACTCTTTTTGTATTTCATTCCATTCTACATTATTTTACCATAGATGACATTTTACCCTTGTCTACAAGAAAAAAACAGGGTTCAAGTTCCTGCATAAACTTTTGTAAGGGGAAAAAAATCAACTGTTTATACTAATTGTAAGTAGCAGTAACTGCGCGACTATACAAAAGTGCCACGCACGCGATAACACTCACGCACTCGCATTTCTTTCCTTTTTTCTTTCTTTCTGGCAATGCAAGTTGCCAGTGATCATATCGCACCCTTATTGATTGCCACTGCAAAAAAATTGTGCGTGTGTTTCCAGCATAAGAAATGTGTTTTTTAATTATTGTTTTAGTCAGAAGTTGAATTAAGAACCCCTCGGAAATTATGTGAATAATTTGGATTAGGAATTATTGTAGTATTTGACTTAATTGTATTCCTTTATTTATTACCAAGCTGTTTTGTGGTGAAGGAGTAGCTCACGACGATACAGAGAGAGGGACTTGAGACAAGTAAGAGAATGAGAGAGTTAAGGACAGTTTAAGTCCAGGTGGTTTACCATGAACTCTTAAAGCATGAGTCTTTAGGCTGTGGGAAAGAGATGGCTCTAGGCGACTTGTATTAGCTCTGTCTGTCTCTTTCCTATAACCTATACCGGATTGCATTAAGAGCTCGTGCTAAGGCCCTAGGATGGTTGCTATTGGTCGCGGGATTATCTAGACTTGTAGGATAGCGCCATTGGTGGCGTCATTCTAGGCGTGTTTTATTTAATACTTTTATGTTATTTATTTTATCTCACACGTTTTTTATACTTTGATAATTATGGATATGATTTTATTTAATGTATTTAATACACTTCACTTTTCCCTACTCACATTTCTCATTGTTTATTTGTTTTTTTAACAATTTTTCTTTAATATTTATTTTATTTGCCTACCCTCGTCCGTGTGTCACAGCGTGGTGCCAACTGAAAACCAGCGCTGGGTGTCTTTTGCCCAGCATATGCTGAGTTGGTAACCCTTTTGGTGTGGACATGCTCAGCAAAATTGTTATTGTATTTTTAATTTTATTTTTTTATTATTTCTGTGTGTGTGTCCTACATCGAATAAATGTTTTCTATTCTATTCTATATTCTATTCTTTACCTGAACGAAAAGGGCAACTAATGAAACAATGAACATTTATTCAGTAAAATTTGACTGTCACTCACCCACGGACTCGTTAATTTGATGATTAAAAATACGAATAGTCTCTTTCTAACTTTTGTTTCAAGGACATGCTAGGTATGGGGGCCGATTCTCGGTTCAAGAGATGGTGTCGAACTCGACAAAAATTTCTAATGACGTCATTTTTTCGACAAATTTTACTGAACTCTAACGTTAGCCTTCGACAAATGGCCAATTAACATATCAACTTTTAAAATTTGTCGAAAAATGACGTCATTAGAAATTTTTGTCGAGTTCGACACCATCTCTAAAACCGAGAATCGGCCCCATGTTCTTTACAAATTTTTTCTTCACTGTTTTGTGATTACGAAATAAACTTTACAAAGTAACGCGCCTGTATTTCATATTTTACTGGATGATATTAAGACTTCTTATTCAATCTAGGTTTTGGCTGGCCTGCCGCCAGAATGCAACGTTTATAAGCAAGAATACGATCAGTTCCGCCAACCGTGATATGGCATTTTATGCTTCCGTCAAGGCGTTGAGAGAAATGCTTAGTGTTTACAATGTGCTGAGAGGGTTTGGCCTCGGTTTTAAAATAAGAAATGAAAATGCTGTTTCTTATTTTATCTAGAACCTAGGTACCATTATTTTGATATGATAAGTATTTTTTCTGTCTTTAATTTATGTTTCTGTTATAAAATTACGAGTACTACAGCAAGTAAAACCAATTATACTAAGTCTATTTCACAAGACATAATACTATCTCAATTATATCACAAAATACCAACTGTTACCTACATTGTATCATAAATATAAAAGGCGTGTCCATTCCAGCGAACAATGGTACCTACTGAAAGTTGTTTCGCATCATGAAACGAATGTAAATTGTTGAGTGAACAAACTCTAGCCATTTGGCTAAGTAAGTTCAGAACTGCGATGAAGCCGTAAACTTGTGGGATTTCCACTTTATTAAATAATAAACAATGTAACTACATGGTATATGGAATTATAGTCAGCTGAATTATTAACTATTTTGGTACTTTGTTCATGAGAGGATTATATGTTGTGTATAAATTGAACGTTCAATTACTGAAAGTTGATTAAGCCACTTGAAGATTTTTTTTACCTATGAATTAATTGACCATTTCTATCGATTTTCTTTGGTTGACATGAAGTTTGCCAGAGATTTTTTGTCGTCATCGTTCTTCTTGGTTAGAGAGTGATTCTTCATTATTTTTATTATTCTGTAATCAATGTTTCTTTCTAAAGCTTAACACACACTAGTCTCTTGTAAATACAAACATTCGAATTGACTTACGTAAACGCATTGTTATGTTTGGCATAAGGTTTTAAATAAAGAATCTTGAAAAAAATCCTTTGTCTATCCACTTATATCACTCTAAATTCAAATTCCATTCAGTAACTCAACATCAGAAATTCAACCCCAGTAATTCCAGCCCCACATTTTATTTGCATTAAAATCTTCCACATCCGCGATATCTCTATCCAGCCAGCATTCAGTTTTACCTTCAGGAAAATATGCAACTTCAAATTTTTAAGTCCAACTTTTTCAGCGTGGCTTCGCTAGAAGAATAGTAATTCCCGAGGCGGCCACCGACGGATTAACCCCCACCGAAACGGTAGCTTCTATAGTGTGAACGAGACCTAGTGTTTTTCGCTGTACGGATATACCCGCTTTTTGTTTCGCATTTTCTTTATTTTTGGGGTATTTTTTGGCGTTTCAGTTAAAGGTATGTGTTGCGTTGTGTGGTAGGAAATTATAGAATAAGGTATGCTGAGAGAAAATGTGTCTCTTCTTAAAATGGCTGTTGTATGAATTTCTTATTTATTTGTTTATGAGAATTACAATAAGTTATGTAAATGAAAAACCCATTATTTTCTTTCGTAGAAAATTCAGGATCCTAAGCTTTTATATTACATTTAACAAAATTCGTTAAAAACTATCTGCTCAACCTTGCTTCAAAGCAACAAAATAAGCAGACACAATGACAACAACAAAAACCATTGACGGACAAAACTTCAATCTGAAAAACGCGAAAAAAACTAAAAACAAAGTCCCACAAAAACTACTAGCTCTGGAATCCACTGTATTATTACGTAATTAAACAAGAAAAACGTTGGCCTCTGTTGTAAAAAAGCCAACAAATCTGCCACCGAAAGGAAACGCAAACAACAAGGTAGCTATGTGCAAATTGCCAAGAAAGAATTTAGTTGGAAAGACCAGCAAAAAGTTTAGGCCGTTGGGCGATGCAGGGTAATAAACAAATGAACATACGACCCACGGCCGATCAGCAAGATTGTGGATTATATTTTACTGGCCACGAATTTTGTTTTTACATTAAAAATGAGACTACTGGCTTACAACGTCGTGTCACGAACGTATGTAGTTTCGGGGATATAAATTCTTCTGGTTTATTGAAGCGGTTCTGTGTAGGTCGGGCCTTTGGAAGACTGCATTTGATTGTATTGTTGGCGAATTTATGGTTGTCGATAAGTCAAAATACCTGGGATTTTTGGTTTAATTTATGAGATTTTGAACTGAGCAATTGAGAAAAAATGCCACTAAACTTTTCATAAACATTTTTAGATTTCGCTAGCAGTGATCTTTCTGAATAGATAATTGTCGTTCTTATAATCATTCTATTAATATCGAAGTAATTCTGTCTGTCTTTTTATTTGCTTGTAGCCTTCATGTCTATAAAATTTGGCTATAGGGATTCTCACACATCGTCTTGAGGTTGGGTCATACAATAGTTAACTAAAAGATAAACTACCTACACTCTATTACTATAGCGTACAAACTTGTTTAACACTATAAACTTCAACAAGATTATCCCAAACAGTTTTTGCAGCTCCTCATTTGTCTTTAGACCGGGCTCTGAAATAAATTCAACGACGAATTCTCTATTAATTAACGTGCTAATGGCAAAGTGTCTTAATTCCGTGTCTTTGGAATTATTACTTGCAACTTTTGTTTTAATTTCTTCTAAATGCTTTAGTGCAATTGCTTTTATTAGGTTTTGTGCTTATGTGCTGCGAATTATATTTATAATGTAGATATTGATTTGTTGGAATGATTGTGATAGGGAATTATTTTATGCTGCCTTGTCAGATTTTTCATCGACTTCAAAAAGTTCAATAGTTTTTTTTAAGTCATTCCTGTTTTTTATGTTTTCACCGTTTACTACGAGGTTTCTGATATATTTTTTTTTTGTTGATGCGGCTTTATGTGTCCCATGAAAATTACATCCAATTTGACTTAGTAGTTTTTAAAAACATAAAAATAACTGTTCCTTTGCGTTATTAATTTTCTTTGAGTTTTATTTGGTAATTTATCAACAATTTCTCTGAGACTAAAACTATGTCCAGTTGATGGCAATAGGATTGCCCCCTATTACATACCACTTAAACACGAGTGGTAAAATATGGGTGTGGTATTTAGGGACAGGCAGAGGTGTGCCCCGCTGCCTAACCCTTTAGGGATTACAGGGTGAATATGTTATATTAACAATTTAATTATCCGTTAGTCTATCTTGTCGGGGTCGTTTTAAGTCAGTCAAATCTGACATACTTTCCTGTTCCACCTCGAAAGCGATGACACATGTGATTTTATAACCAAAACACCATCTTCCCTTCTCTTTGTTGAATATGCAGTGTAAGTATTCACTTACCTTTATACTATTGTGGCCAGGGTTCTCTCTTGAAAATTAAAATGAGCAGAAAAAAACTATTTTAATCATATTAACAGAGTTATTCTTTCGTTAATGTTATCATCCGTTACCTGTCTCCTTAAAATGACATTAAATTAAAAGCCAGTAATATTTTAATAGATTTATTAATTTAATTTAATTTAATGTTCCACAACTATCACACAACGCCATCTAGTCCCAAGCTAAGCAGAGCTTGTGTTATGGGTACTAGACAACTGATAAACATACTTATATATTTCTAAATACATACATATTATAGATAAATTACACCCAGACACGGAACAAATTATCATGCTCATCACACAAACATTTTGTCCTGGGTGGGAATCGAACCCACGACCCCCGGCATAGCAGTCAGGGTCACCAACCACTAGACCAACAGGCCAGTCAAATATATTATCTCGTCATTGTCACTTTCGTAGTATTATTCTTATTTACTTAAGGGTTGCAATAGTTACAAAAGCGTGCATGATGAGCTGACGTCACAATATGGCGCCAACACAATTTCGTTCTAATCTTAGTCGCACAGTACCTAGTACCACATCTTCATTTATACATATTTACGAAGTCCCTGCAGACACCAGCATTTTATATTTGGAATGAAAATCTATGGAGTATAAAGTGACAAACGAGGTTAAGGCTAAAATAAGGATTTATGGAGTGTGAGAGAACGTTGCGAAATGAATTCTTAGATAATCTAGTTCCTTTTGTACGGTGGTCAGTGTGCCTTTTTACTTACTGCTTTAACTAAGCTTGATAAAGTACATTTTTTAACGCGATTCAGTATAATTACTGTGGTCTGTTTGTAATTACTGTGGGGTTTATTTTTTCTTTAAACTTAACTGTTTCTTTTTGCGTGTTTGGTCAATCGCTTTGTTGACTGGAACCAGTAGTATCTAAAGTAACTTAATATTATAAAACTGTGCGAAAGTTTGTATGGATGGATGTTTGTTATTCTGTCACGTTAAAATGGCGGAACGGACGACTGAAAATAAGTTAAGTGATAGTTAATAGTTCGGAATAATACATCGAATACAATTTATTTTTGTATTGTGTTCATGTGAGATAATTTACAAGTACAAGCGGGCGGAGCCTAGCCCTATACTAAGGTCAAAGTTAACCCCATATTATTAAAAAGGCATCTGAATGAAATAGGGTAGCTTTTTTGTCAGTATTTATTTATTTATTTATGTACACAAAAACACATAAATACAAGAAATGACATTCAGAAAAAAGTGAACATGGACACTGCTTATTGCAACAAGAAATTTCTTCCAGCAGACCAACGACAGAAGAGAGATAAAATTAAAACGTAGACACAGTATTAGACTCTGACAGTTCTTTCCACTCCCCCTAAGACAGATGGACTCATTTGATGGTATACACCTAAAAAAGATGCCTTGAACAGTAGAAAAAATAAAAAAGTAAATGCTTTCGGCTAAAACAAACTGAATGCCATAAAACCATATTTTTTTCTGAAAATTATACCGCCCAACTTTTACATATTTCTTCACGAGAACGCTAATTAAAACACGGTGATAATGCAATTCCGCTCGAGGAACCCATCGGGCCTTTTACTAAGGCGCGCCTCAAGACGGCCTCGCCTTGAAATAGATCGAATTATTTTCAAAAGAAAACTGTATTATGAACTTTTAATTTTGCTATTTTTTGCTGTCATCGCCTTAAATGGGAAACGTAGAGCCGTTTATGATTGTGCTTTTTATCTTTTAGTGGGGTGTAATTATCTTTTTAACTATTTAAATTACTCTATCTGGAAAGTAACATTTTTAAGACTGAAAGCCGTCACTTTATTCATCACAGTCATATGGCTCAACAAACGTTGCTATGTTGGAGCACAAAAATATTTTTTTAAAGTACCCATAAATCAAATCTTATTTTAGTCTTTTCTGTAGTTCGGAAAAATAAATCAATAAAACATAATCTATAGCTGTTGTTTTGCTGTTAGTAAACAAACTTCTAGTATTACTCAGCATGACACATCCACCCACTTATCCACCTATAAATAAATACTTTACTTTCTTTCATATTGACAAACCAATCCACCCTTGAAAGCGTGAGCAAACTCTATAAAAAAGCCAATATTACCAAAGTACACAACTGATGACGTGCTATAGACAATCTTATCGGCTTCCTGACCGATCATTTCGATGCAAATAAACCGTCCGGCAGCCGACCGGGCACGCAACCGGCCAACTAGATAGAATACACTTTATATCTCTTCTGACATTCAACTGGAACTAATTTCACCCAACAATGTAAACTTGAAAGCGAACTTTTGCACTCCCCACAAAAAACGACCTTACTCCAACCATTTCACGATCCGGAATAACTCTTAAAATCGAATTCTTAAGCCAGCTTTTTCAATGTCAGCGAAAGAGAGTTAGAACGAATTTTTTATTGAATATTTTTGTAGAGAACCTGCAGCGTTGCATCTTTTCAGTCGTTTCTGAAGGAAGGAAACTTTTCTTGAGACTTCGGGTTCCAGGTTTTTTTCTCATTAACGATTTGAATTTCATAAGTTAATTTTAATGAGAAAATCCCTAATATTCTCATTAAAAAATTGTACAGGCATTCTTTTGCTTGGCAGTCATAATTACGCTGCGCTTGTTGTTTTTGCGGAGCTTATAAAAATACTAAACTATATCACGGTTAAGCTTCACTTGCTGAGGTTGGTCTGTAGATGGGTGACCATCTATCATACCTAGTTTCCTCCATGCATCTGAAAGAAACTAAACCCGTTGAGCCTGCTTTTATTTGTAGATCTTTGATAGTCGTTCTGTTAGGCAAAAGCACGAAAGAGTGACAGTCTTAATAAGTGGTATCGTATTACCCAGTTACTGGGTTGTAGAGACCAGATAGCAACGACGATTTATTACTAGACTCAGCATGCACGTTCTAAGGAAAAAAACTATTCTGTCAACTCCATGAGGTACTACGTAAGCGAGGGGGACGGGGTACTGCGTTGTGATTGGCTACCTCAAGGTCTGTTCCGTCTCAAGTTATGTTTACGGCTCACAGGACTGATCGAAATAAGACGGATATAAGACTTTTTTGTCTAATGTGTTGACAGACATCGGTCGCCTGTTATTAGGAGTCTAGTAATATATCGTCGTTGCCGGATAGGCAATCGCTCCATATAAAATATTACTTGCATGTCAGATGGATCTAGCTCGATTGGAATTCAACCCCAAAATATCTGGGAAAAGGCTAGGCAGATGATTACTTATTGTTTATATCAAAGTGTATTTTAATGATGTAATAAAAATGTATCACTATTTGTTCAAACTGTGAATGTAAGTTTGAATTTAAGATCCTTTTGTTGGCCGTAGTTCTAAATATTGTGGAGATGGAGTGTACAAAGAAAACTAATTACAACAGTAGTTTACCTGTTTCACAAGGTTTATTTGAAAGAGAAAACTTTATATTTTAATACTATGAAACTGTTATTCAGCGTCTCTTGTTTTCGGAGTCAACTTTGGAAAGTGGGTTACTGAGTTGCTTTATTTTGGAGAATGACAATAACATGCTTGTTTGTAGTTTTCTGTACCTCATAAATATGATTTGTTTTTTACCAATAATAAACATAACTTCGTAAGAATAAACAAATCATGTCAGCACTTTCGATGACGTTTCGTAAAGCGCCGTAAAAGCCCGCGCTTCAACACTTGTATTTTAGCTTGAGAGAAGAATTATAACTGTAACAAAGTCCCCATCGATATCGTCAACGTATATCCCACGTATTATTATCTACCATATTTTACCTTCACCGAAACATCAACTACCAGTGAATCATATAAATTACATTTAGAACCAGCTATAAATAAATTTTAACATTGATGACATAATTATGACCTTCATAAGCAAGTGCGACAACAATAATTATGATGCTTAAATGACTGTAACACTAAGTTCCCACTTTGAAAACTTTAAGTACAAATTCCGTACATTAATAATTCTACTCCAGAACTAACCAAACCACTGACCAAGCCTTCACGAAAAAAAGACCACTGCAACAATTTTTTAAACACCGAAAAACCGTATGTTAGCCGCATAGGCATGGCTGGGCGTAACAGTAGCAGATTACAGCGGCTTAGATAACGCTAGCTCGGAAATAAAAGCGGCTAACTACTAATTAGCAGGCTGTGGTTCGTTGCGGCCGGCGTCGATGCAAATTCGACCGGCCAGCGTGAATTAGCGCGGTGCTAATCGCGTGCTTCTGCGCTTATTTGATACGCTACAATCGGTTTATATACAAAATCGTGGTGTTATCGTAGATGTGCAGGTTGTTCGCGAATTTGTGCAATTTATTTTGGGGGAGAATTATTTAGGTTGTAAAGGGAATTTGTAAAGTGTAGAAGTCTAGTCGGTCTAGCCGGCCTATAAAGGTAAATAAAACTCATAGATATAGAAAACTTGGTTTAGGTTTTTATTTCACTTAGTCTCTTGCCATAGTCAGAGTGACAGAGGCAAAGTTTACGATGTAGTGAACCTGCCATGCAGTGAACTATACCTATACTATCGTATTTATTTTTATCTTATCAGTAAACACGATGAAATTCAGATAACACTTATTGAATGTAATTTCAGTAATTTTCATGGCCCCACCGACCTTACATCACACATCAAGTACATGACGGTCATAGTCTGTCTAAATACATTGTGCAAGAAAGAGTTAAACTCAGTACCAAAAGTGAAAAACAAAAATTACTTGAGATCCCCGGAATTTATTATACTATTTTTATTGGGCACAAGTCTGAGATAATGTTGTGCGATTGCGTAAACAATGCATAGATATGTAGTAGCAGCAATCGCTGTTGATCTGTTGTCATCTATCGAAGAGCTCTCTCGATTTCTCCAGGATCCCATAATGAGATTCTGGCCACCATGTGTACTAACTGGAAGTATATAAGCTGCGAATACACTCTTTCAAAAATATAAGATTTTTCCAAATCGGGCATCATCATTGAAAAATCTGAGAACGTATTTTAATATATTCGATGAATTAAAATTCCTCCCTTTAATAAAGTCCGTTAACAAAAATAGGAACATGTCTAAGCCAACACACGTGTAAGAACAATAAAGTAATATAACATTACGGATGTAATCCCCAAAGGATTAGGCGGTAACTTACAAAGATTTTCAAAACCACAACAAATTTGCAAATTAAATGAGAACTTAAATATTCAACCACAAACTCTAAAATCCTTTGATAATAATCTTTACCTAATAAAATTGAAACACGTGCAAGTCCAACATTAAAACAAGACTATTATAGCAGCAAAGCTTTGTGCTTGATCAAACAAAACAGATTCATTTGTTCCGAGCCGCTCCACTAATGAAATGATATTCAAAATCGTGTCAGGATTCTGTTGCTGCAAGAATTGTGCTACTGTTTTTAGAATTGTTATAAATTTTGGAGCTAATTTTGGTAGAAGAGAGAGAAATTTTTCTTTTTCCGAGTTAAGCACTGGAACGCAAAGGCCAACCAAAGGAATAGAGTAGACTGCTTTCGCGCCTTAATCAAAGATTAACACTAAACCGCTTAAATTAGTTTCTCGAAGAAAAGTCACACTTTAATCAGATACCAAAAGACAAAAAATGTTTGAAGTAGATAGCTTAAAAAATTGAAGCCTAGAAACTAATCAGTGAGCTATAAATTAATCAAAACTAGCCAAGGAGATTGTTTGCTACATTTTTAATTTGAGCAATGTTTTGAAAATCCTAAAACACTAGCTAGCTAGAGTGATTGACTGCCTCTATCGCATGTGTCACCTACTGCTGTCAATCGCATTTCGTTACTAACAAGCTGCGAATACACTGTTTGTTTTGTATTGTGTGTATTTTTAGTTATATACGGTGATGGACAGACTTTGTTAGATGGACAAGATGAGAACAGTGAAAGGTATCAGTCTTTTAGCTTTATCTTAATTTAGTTTAGGTCAGTTCAGTTTTTTTTTTTTTGGAAAAACTAGGAATTTCTTCATAGTTCTTTTAGCCCCTTCGTACACAAAGCGACCCATGTTTCCGATACCTTACGACTTTGTTATCCATTTGTATTGCTATAGTCGCCTGGATACCAAAGTTGTAAGGTATCAAAAACTTGCGTCACGTTAGTCGTAGTTGTCACGAAGGGGCTTACTTGTCTTCTCAGCATTCACCACTTTTTTGTTACTATATGGTCTAACTAGATTAATAACAACGGTTTTGTCACAGAGAAAAAAAAACCAAGAAACACAATATCTGAAAAGTGTGAAAGATCGACTAGGCGATGACTATAAATCAAATACCAGCAGAATAGTCACAATACAAAATCAAGAACAATGATAACAAAGGGTAGAAAAGCACCCACAGTCACCCTATAATCCAAAAGCATCGTAAATCTATATCGACACATATTATACATAAATCAGAGCCAACCCTTTAAAAGCAATGCAACACATTACCATACGTCATAATGGAGCATTTCATCTGCTATGGTCCAGCAACACGAATAAATCGGCTGCCCAGCTTCCGCACAGCCATCTTGGATTGCGCTAACGGGTTCATTTCCTGCGCCTATACATTTCCGGTCCATTCGATGTTGCCAAGTCATAATTTTTAAAGCTCCAAGTTAGCCTTTCGTTTATTTTCGGGAAGAAATGTCCCGTTTTTGGGACAGGACGTTAATTATCTTGGGTATTAATTGCAGGGTTGAATTGTGTTTATTTGTTAATGTTTGGGTATAGGGTGGTTTGGGTAAAGAAACCGTGAAGTCGAGATTATTTGTGTAATGGAGCCATTCGGGGTTCCTTATTAGGTGTTAATTTTGGGGCCTGCACCCGTTCAATTAAAGGGATATGTACTTATTGGATTAAAATGTTGGAGTTTATTGTGCTATTTTGTGAAAGGACTTAAACCTTATTGGGGTCTTTTACTTGCATACCAGACAGTATATGAAATAAAGGGCAAAATGACTAATGAGATGAGATTTTATTATCAAGGAATACAATATTTCAAATAGATATGTTACTAAAAGATCCAATTTATTGATTTAGGAAAAAGAAATAAGAGTATCTGATAGCGTGGTGGCTGACAGGAAAGAGAGCATTCCAATCTTAAGATTGGAAATTGTTAATTAATTAACAAAGAACAAGGCCAAGAGCATCAATTTGTATCGAATGACAATCCATCTTTGGTTTGGTCCTCTGAAAACTCATACAATTACAACTCAAACACTTCTGAACAAACCTATATACCCAAACACACAAAACTCCATTACAACACAACTGTACATAGTACACAAACACTGCAGTCTGCCCTTTTAAAATGTGACGTAGACAAATGGCCGAGACGCGTTACATGACAGTACGATCTTCTATGTCCCAGCGGAGGAGACGCGCAAAATTATTAAGTGATGCTTGTGTTAGCACTGGGCTTCTTTTGTTGGTTCTTTTTAAGAAGGAAATTTGGGATGAGGGCTTAAAAAAAATTAGGGAGATGTTGAGAAAATGGTTGTTTGCGTGGCCGTTAAATAATAATGAGAGTTTAGATAAGAGGCATTCGTTTTGTTGCATTATTTTCAAAGTTGCCTTTTTTTATTTTGCCCATTTATGTCTAGAAATTACTATTGAACCTGATTTGTTTCTAAACGACTTTTTAGGTGACCAATTGACCAAGGTTTAGCGCAGTACTGTGACCACTCCATAGCAAAGCATTACGATAAGGGCTAGCTTTCTTGTCACAAATAAACCAATGTTACTTTCAGTCTGTCGCTTCTTTTGCGTAGCATCATTATTATCGCTGGCTGAATGACTCTCTATCTAGTCTAAGGATTTGCTGTAGTAAGCTAATTGCAAAGATATATTAATCTGCTCTGTATTATTACTTTGCTCTTTACGATATAGTAATCGTCTTCTTTATAAAAATCTTCACATAGATCAATAAATTATAATCAATTTGTTTCTTAAGATTCTAAAAACAACCAGGAAGTTCTTTTCTTCCATACCACTTAAACGCTGAAATCTATTAAGCAAAAACCATTTAATTCATTTTGACTCTTAGTGCTATCACCAGAACAATCAAAACCGTATGTTACTGTTTGTTTCCGTCACTACCCACCTCTCGACTTAGTACGTCCATCAGCACGTTGCACTTACGTCTAACGGGCCGTCAATAACACGATCGGTTCATTCCTATTCGACCGACATCGTCGCCTACAAATAAAGCTGCGCTTCGACTGTAATCCGAACACATATCAGCTGCCATTTTCGACGCGACAAACTGCAGCGGAATTTTAATTTTTTTATTGTATTTGTTTGTTGACGGGAGATTACGTTAAGCTGGGGTATCGGGTGTAGTAATGTGGCTGTCGCCTTGAAGATAAGTCTTTATGTAAGATATAAGACCTTTTTCGGGCGCTTTGGGAGACTGTCTCACTGATTTTGCAGGCCTAAATGACCTAAACTACTAGATCGGATTTTCTCTGCTAGATAATTCCTTTGGGACTTCAAGTCGCTATAACTTGTCATTTAAAGACAAAACTAATTCTTTTTGGTTTATTTAATTATAGTATCATACTTTTGCGTTTGATTGTGCTCGACGGTGAACCACGATTGTCTGGAAGTAACTTGTTCTCTCTTGACTTAAGAAGACCCAAAGGATTTCTTAGAATTGCTTATTTAGTGCTGTTAGAAAACAGAATATTACGAGTGTACCAGGACATTGTTTTTCTCTCTAGTTACTATTATACCTGTCCTTAATCTGTAATTCAGCCTTCAGCGTATTCATACCTCGTAACGCAATTCCTGCACGACCACCCTTCGTATCTATTTAGGTTGTCCTACTGAATAGTTACTCTGTGGCATACCTTAGCTCCACAGCTCACACAAACTACAGTGTGTCAACAGTGAATAACTGAGGCAATTATAATGGACTGTCTAGGTACTGAATTATTGCTAATTCAATGATGATGTAGGCTTGATTACAGGAACGTGTGTTACGCTTACGTGAACTAGTCTAGCCAGATAACTTGTTGAAGTAATTGGGATAATATTGGCTTTGTATTTTTATGTTAATTTTATGATTTGTTGAAACAAAATTGTGACTGTATTATTCTCATACCGAGACGAGATTTGTTCGAAAATGAGTCGTTACTACAATCTATCTGCAATTACTTATTTTATTGTAACTAACAAACTCTTTTTTTTACCTAACGTGTATTAATATTTTACTTTCCGGACTTTTTTAAACAAGGAGCTCTATTATACTACATTACCAACCAAATACATTAACAAATTTAGTTTTAAATACTAACATTGTTTCCATGATTTTACATGTTTTTTCCTCTTTAGTATTTTATCCACAAAAATAACAAAGGCTTTGTTTTTGTTACAGGGTGTGCATTTTTAACATACTTTAATCCGGAGAGCGCATCCAGCGCTCAAACGGCTCTACATGAGAAACGGACACTACCAGGGGTAAGTCGTAGTATATTTTAATAACAGCTTAAATATAATTATGTCAAATCTCAATCTACTGTTAAATTGTACACTGATTTGTTTTTTTTGTGTCCAAGACCCCAACATAAATACCCAATATCAATGGTCAAGAAAAAAAAAAACAATGTGTAACGTTAATAGCGCAAAACCTCTCGTGGGGTAACTCAGCACATGTTACTGAACAATGTTTGTTCTAAGACTTTTGGAAAATCGGATTTTCATACTGTATGTCATATCATTTTGTATGAAAAAGCAAATTTTTTTTTTGCGAATTTTCAAAAGTCTTAGAACAAATATTGTTTAGTAACATGGGCTGAGTTACCCCACGAGAGGTTGTGCGCTATTAACGTTACACATTGTATATAATAGTACGTTTATTAAATCATTATTTTAAAATCTCCTGTGTTCTACTTACAAACTGACACAATATAAACCACGGTTTCACTTGAAAACAATATTTTTAGCCATTGAAACTTTCAACGAAAGGGCTTAAGGTTAAATATTTAAATTGAAGCAAAAGCATTGGTTTCTACATTTAAAGCCGAAATTTTATATAAACCTGTTCAGTATTCAGGATTCGTCTAAGTTAATTTTATTTCAGAGAATAAATTGTAATGCATAATGAGTTTAGTACAAACGTGAGTTAGGTCAAATTACTTAAGTTTTGTAATTAAAACGGATACCTACAATAAACAGTTCAGGTATTTTGTAGTTATTAACGATAAAGTGTAGAACGCGTTGGTTATTTTGTTAATTAAGTGGAATTATTTATAACATGAATTTGTATAATGAGTAATTTAATTACATGAAGTTACTTAAAATAATTATGTTCACTAAAAATATGACTCGAATTTATAAACGATATATATATTTAAACTTATTTGGAATCTATATTAAGATTGATTTTGGTATTAGATTTTAGGGTGACCTTTTTAGTTCCGGTTACACTTCAAATCACCAAATAGCTACGATTACCGTTAAACGAATTAAAAATTTTGTTTTTTTTTAATGGTTTAATGTTCGGATACAGAATAAAATTTATTGTAAAACTTATAGTGAATTGGTTCTATTTGAGCCAGATCTCATCTTTTGGGTTACCTTTTAAGTACTCACAATGCTGGAATTGTATAAAAACATCTTATACCTTTAATAATATATTTTCAGAAAAACCTACAAATACCTCGTAATATTCTATCCACAGCCGATAGATCCCCTATTTTCGTTAACCCTAAAATATGCGCGTTATAAAAAGGTGGCGGGGTACACATGTGGCCTACCCGACCCAACCGCAGCGAGATGTTAATATCACACCTACCCTCACTATGATGTAAAACTTTCATGATATTATGCATGCACAAATTTTGACAGGTTGCGTCATGTTAATGGATTAAAAAAATGTATGAAAAATAGATGTTGAAACGAATTACTTTGGGGTGTAGTTCTTTTGTAAGTTGAGATCGAACGGATAAAAAAGCTTTTATTGTGAAAGTCTGTAATAATTAATTCGTAAGGATTATTATTGACCGCAATGCAGATGGTTTGATGTTCATATCCACGAGGCAAAACATGGCCAGATTATGCCAAAAAGCGTAAAAGTTTTAAAAAGAGAAAGGAGAGATTTTTGCCCAATAGTGGAACACATTAAAAAATATTTTTTTGTAAATGTGGGTAATTTATTTTACGACAATGATTTCTTCAGAGAATCGTATATAAGGACTATTAGCTAGTTACTCGAAAGTAACAACATAACCTATTATTAAAGTCCATTATGACGTCTCAACACCCTCAATCGTCAGTGAAGTCATCACAAACCTGATTCGCACACCATTCACCATTATAAAGGGTTTATCCTTCAAGAATGTCCAGCAATTCAGATTCTCAGATTTAAGCTCGGTTGATGGCCATATATTCGCTACCCTATTACGTGGGATTTCAACACAACTGTCGAAATGTGGATATAGTTACATAACCTCGCGCGATGTTGTGTTCTTCTTTATGATACATTAGGATTTTTGGCAAAAAAAGTAAGATAGGTAAGTAATGTACCCTTTGTGTCGAAAAAGGGTTTGATAAAACAATTTTAACAGAGGACGTAGCATGAAATTTCGCGTTTTTGAGAAGTAAGATAAACAGGAACATTGACGTCAGTTAAAATTAGTTCCTTGTTAGAACACTATAGGCGCTTTGTCATTTTCAATTTTTTATCGTGGTAAAATCATTATCCATCATTTTCAATACAATAAGTATACTTACTAGAGTAGGTACTTCAAGTAGGTAAAATACGGAAATGTTGTTCTATGGCCTCTTAACTATGAAAATCTTTGCTCTTTTGTCGAAAATGTAGGTATGGTAATTAACACAGTAAATTCTATTGTAGGTTATAACGTAGTATTATGCTTTTGCCCAACAAAGAGCTGCTGACGCTTTGTGCTGCGTTCTGACGTGCAGCTCAGCTGTTTTGATATGAACTGTGAACGCGTTAAATGGTATAGTTACTATGTTGTTCGTTGCAGTTTAGAATAGATGGTTTTGTAGATGATTTACGATATATTTTGTAAAGGTTGTGAAGAAATAACGTCATTGTTTTTTTTTGCTATTATTTTATTTTGTTTTTAGTGAGAAAATCGTTGTATTTTATGGTAAAACATCCAAAATAAAATTTTCTATTTAAGTAGGGATCCAACCAAATTCCGTCACTGCCTATAAATGTAGTTTGTCGTATGCTATGTGGTAAAAAAAAACAGTACAAGGTGACCTCTGTACTGTATTGAAACTCTAAACTCGTTACCATTGATGTGTGGTCTATTGTAAACTATTTAGGTGTATAACACAGATAGGTATAAGTTTCAATAATTATTCCGTCTCTTCCAGACAACCTTCAAAATCTTAAACAGAAAACGAATAATAATGTAAATACAGACGAAAACTCGTAATCGGCTAGAAGATCAAGATTCAACATAATTTTATGACTAGCACACGTCATGCCATTCACACGCTCGCGAACGATCCTCATAAACCGAGACGAAACGCAAACGATACGCGAACGTAACGTATTTTAATTTTTGATCTCATCCCTAATCTTTCCATAAAGCCATACTCCTGAGTTCTGAGCGTCCTCTCTGAATATAAATTGTGTCATTTTAGCGAAACCGTAATGGAAAAGCAGATTAAATAATTCAAGCGTAAGAAATTTTGAGCCCATAACAGCATTCATAAATAATGAGGTTAACACATCGGGCGCGTGCGGCCGTTTTCGTATTATGCCGCGTAAGCTAAGTATGTTGCGATCCCCGGCGATGCTCGCGAATTTTTGTGAACAAGAAAAAGCCTGCATATTTTGGAATATAACGAAATTATGGTGATTATAACAAGGCATATGAAATTGTCATTCTGAATTCATGGGAAAAAAATAATTGAACCTCTTAACTAGATCCCTGTGGCTGTCTCTCTTCGAACTTGCAAAAATGCTATAAGTGTTGTCTAACAATTGCGAAAGTTTCTGATGGATGAATGTTTTGTTACTTTTTCACTCCAAAAAGCTGTCATCATTGCATCAGCTATCAACGAATAAAATCATATAGAACTAATTATATTTTGATTACTCTAAGTGCCCACAATGATGGGATCCATTTTAGTATAAGAGTACACTTCAGTTATAAACTAATATATGATTAATCTTCGTCTGTGGGAAGTTTTTCTTCTGAAAGGTCCCAATGGTCCTTTTTTCAGGTCATCAAAGTCCAACCGCAAAGTTGGACAGTTGGATAGTTATCTTATATACTCTCAAGAATATTTGAAGAATACGCCATACTCAAGTTTTTATTTATCTTTATATTATACTTTGTTAAACAATTCCTCTGTTTTCTTATCAGTATAAATTGTCAGAATGTGACTAAAACGTACTTTGTTAAAAACATAATATAATTATGTAAACAGCAATTTATCTCTGAATTCATAATTGAATGATACTTTAAATAGAAAGTAAAAGACTTAAATTAAATGCAAAAAAAATCTTATGATATATTTAAATAAGTTCTTCAAACAGACATATTTACAAACAATCAAAACGTAGTTTTTAGTTCGTATATTATTATGCGCATCCAACAACGACAGACACCCACCCGTTCCCGTATTACTTGTATATCTTTTGTCGTAAAATATTCCCTATACCCGAAAGTAGGTAGGAATAAATCGTTGAGATAAAATTTTACCGCACCCAATGATTTATGGAGAAAATTTCGGGATGAACATTTTTTGTTTAACTTTTCCCGTCTGTTTATAATATGAACACGAACACAGACATAACGTGGTGTTTGTTGCTCAGATACCTTTTCTTTTTCAAAGTTTTTTTTTTCCTAAAATATGTACCAACATTGTTAGATTTAAATATAGTCGGTATCTATAATATAGTCGGTATAGTCGGTATATAGTCGGCTATCGGTTGTTGCGTGATGTTAAATAGCCTATAACCTTTTTTATTTTTTCCTGCTCCTCCACTATTCTTGTCTGATAGACAGGTAAATTCATTCTCTGGGACACGCTTTATTGTCTCGGCGGTTTTCTGGTGGTTGCCACTGTTGATTCTGGCTTTCAGGAGTTTTCGTGGTTGGGGAATTGAGGGATGGAGTTGTCCCAAAAAAAAGGCTTCCTTAATAAATGGACAATTTGATGTTATGGACAATGAATAACAACTTTATGTGAATGTTTATTCAATTGATTTCAGACTAACATTTCAATAAAAGCATAGTTATGATTATGGCAATTTAAAGTGTTCATGAAATGAAGCAATTTAATCGACTTTTCAGGAAACAATTTATAATATCAAAGGAAACCGTTTATGCTCCTATTAAAATGTGACACTACTTAGTTGCCAACCAGAAAATCTTTTGAAGTCCAGTTATAATTTAAAAGCCGGAGCGCGACTTTTAACACGCTAAATTAATTAATTATACCTATTCCCTTCTGATGAACTTAAAATCTTCTTCTAATTTCTTATCTACGATTTAATTAGAAAAAATCTTCCTTTGTCGAGTGGTCTATAACTATAATATTGGATTGTAATGCAATAAATACACCATATTTTTAAGCTAGCCCATATAGTCCCACTACTAGACAAAGGCCTCCCCAATTTTTTGCTAGAGTTAGGCTTTATGAATAAACACTAATTTTAATAAAAATCCATAGAAAAATGAAATATAGTCAAACATAAATACGTCAGGCAATTACCTTATACTTAGTTATTTAGGTAGGTAAGTGTCCAGAAACGGGAATCGACCCGCGACCTACAAACTGGACGCTCCTCAGCCATTCCCGTCGACATTTATTTATACTTTCTTCGATTTTCCCCAAAAATAGTCTACAATTTATAGTTATTAGTTCTCATTAGCTAAATTGGGAGTGGAGGGCTAAATAATATCTCTACCTTTAGTTATGTTTATCTTTAGAATGTAAAAGAACGACACGTGTTTATGTTGTTTGAGAATAAAAAGGATTTCAATGTTAAAAGATATTATAAATAGGGTTTAAAATCGAACATTAACATAAAAACAAACTTTAAAACTGACAATTCAGATTATAAGCATTGTTCTGGATTAGACCGCTTCATGAACTGTCGCTACATTTCGAAGTCTTTTATCATTTTCTATCTTTAAGGCAGAATATCTAAGTTGCGGGACAGTCTAAACTAGGTACCACTGCTTCGGAATGAAGAACAACAGAAGAAACATTTAGTTAGCCCAGGGAATAGGAATCAATTGATACTAATTCCACTCCAAAAAAAGGCAATATTGTGTTAGGTACAGTCATGCATGCTTGCCAAAATTGATCGGCTTTGCCCAGTAACTAGATTGTGGTGGTCAGATAAGCAGACGTTTCATGTAAAATGCTGAAATTGAGATGCATCCAGATAATCTGGAAATAGAAAATAGCTACGCAATTAATGATGATTACACTTTTTTCCGCCCCGGGCAGGGTGGTTGGGACTGTCAGATTACACTTAGATATGTAATAATTAATTTATAGAAGTTCCCATCGTAATTGTGATCTGGTTCATACGTTTCTACCGTCTTCTCTTACCTACCAAACTTCGATCACTGGTAACCACACAATCTATTTCCCTAGCATATCTACAGAAAATGCCGTGTATAATATTTTCATAGGTAAATTTAAGTCGGTGGCTCGAAGAGGGATTCACTCGAGAACATAGGCAAGCACACATATGTTATTTGCGTACGTCGAGTTCTGTAAAATCATACAAATATTATGTAGATACGTGGTTGGTTTGATAATGTATATTTGTGTTTAGATTATTATTGAAGAATTCGACGGAACAAAAGGTCTTTTTATTACCCGACTGCGCGACGCAAAGGAGGGTAATTTTAGAAATTGAAGCTACTGTCGACGATATTCCAAAGGCAATTTAGACCACTATCATTTGAAAAATACAATGAAAAAGGCAAATTCCGGGGCCAAAAGGGATGACTGTATTACTAATATGATCAATTGATCGTATTTATGTGACTGAGAGAGATCAAAGATCTAGTGACACAGGGTCGTAATCTGAATTAATACTGCATTTCATGTTTCAAATTTAAATTATCTTTTTATCAACGTCATAAGAGCGCTATAAGATAATTTTAACATGTTATCATAGAATCAAACTTCTATATTTGTTCAAATAAAGCTCCTGAAAAGAATAATATCGGCCCCTCACGAAACACAAAGAAACAACCCATTCTTCACTTTCACTATATCAAACAATCTGTAACTCATAAATAACAGCTTCTATTTCAGGACTATGAAACATTCTCTATATTTAATATTCATTCGCCTCATATTTCATCAGAATTAAAGTTAAAAGAACACAGTCAAAGTTCTTATTTCTGTTTCTACAAAAAAAAACAAAGTTATACTAAGATCCGAGTTCACCGACTCTCGTTTAACCAATGTTTGAGTAATCGGCCGATGAATTCTTAAACATCGTATCTTAAAAATCGTAAATTGTTGTATGACAACTAACATCAAATGTCAAATAGATGGTTAAACGTCGGTTAAAGTCCGTGAACACGCCCCTAAAACAAAGTCTGTCATAGTAAGATGTTGATTAAACCGTCAATAAAAAAAAAACTAGACATTTTATTGACGAGTGACAGTCGCTGTCAAAAGCATTTCATTTTCTACAGATTTATTCTATTCTATTTTTATCAAATTTTCATTCATTTTCTACGATTAACGTCTGTACTGTCATAATCGTTATTATGTATTATACACAGGAAATGTATCTAATGACACGGTCATCTCTGTTTACGTTCGTTTATTTAATTAATTCTTAATGCTATCAATGTGTTTAAGCCCTCTATCTATTTATACTATGGACTTATAGTTAATCAAATACCTATTTCCTCGGAAAAACTTTTGTTAAATCAGACAGGGTTAAAAAAATGATTCTTCTTTATAGTTTTCATTCCCCATCTTTCATTTATATCGTATTAAAGGCACACAAATAATAAAAACCACAAACGGCCATCACTGAATTCCGCAAAATAACGACACGGCCTAACAATAAAATATTCACTTACAAAGCTTAATATTCGTGCTTACTTCACTCGTAAACTGTGAAATAAAAAAGCAACAATTTTCACACCAGAGAGCCACATGAATTACTGCTGTTTAAAAATGTTGTTGAATTCAATCCTAGTAATAATGTGAGAAGTTTTTGAGTGATATTTCTCACGCAATGCTTAGTTGGGCTTGATTGCTTAGTATGAAAGTGCTAGCGTCCCGTACGCAGACGGTTTAATATAAAAGAAACATGAGAGATTCGGAGATTCTCGAGACCTTTACCTAAGCGTAGATGGCTTTAGACTAATTTGAGATGATGATGAAGATCTAACTACCTTCTTCGCGGTGCAAAGATTGAACATGACAGAAACTACTAGTCTCTCTACTCCTTTTGGTTAATCTAGGTTCATTCATGTAGCCAAATACGCACGTTTGCAAGTACTACGCACCTCACCTTTTTGAGGAACGTCACCAATAAAGCATGAATAAGAAAGGTGAATCCCATTTTTAAAAGCTTGTTGGCTCTTTGTACTAAATATGATTAAAT
Organism: Agrotis ipsilon; assembly: GCA_028554685.1. Taxonomy (NCBI): domain Eukaryota; kingdom Metazoa; phylum Arthropoda; class Insecta; order Lepidoptera; family Noctuidae; genus Agrotis; species Agrotis ipsilon. The sequence continues at coordinate 1,681,209 of CM052965.1, forward strand.
GATAGTGAATGATTTAATTGCTCGTCATACTTGAATTCCAGAATTTATAATTATGGAAAACAATAACGATACAACTTTGGGCAAAGTAGAACAAAGTAACGAAAATTCCCAACAACATCCTACAACTTAGAAAACAAAACTCAAAGCCGCCATAACTTTTTCTCACCGCAATAACAGAGAAACACGTAATATTCTTGTTTAAAAACCGCTTTAAGAATTCAATTCAGTTCCTACGCACACTTGGCACCGAATGGTTGTGAATTGAAAAATATAAATGATAACTACAGCGGTTTTATTTGACTATATTTCACTTAAACACTGGAATGGGTCCAGTTGTAACTGCAACAGGTCATGCGTGTTACTGGATTTAGGAAACAATGAAGCTGGTATTTTGGATTGGTTGGGGATTGGCTGGTAGTTAAACTGAGGTATGTTCATACTTAAGAATTGTAGTTTGACGTATTACACGGAAATCACTGAAATGTAATCTAATCTCATTGTCGCCTAGTACTTAGGTAGGTACTTAATGTATTACAAGCTCGTTGACGAGCTAGTGGGGGGTATAGAGCATAGATTTGTTGTAGACATCTGATTCCTGCCAGAGTAAAGTCCAAAGTGAATATTACTACTATTTTAGCCGTAAATTGCAAAGCTATTTCCACTTACAATCAAATTTTATTTATACCAATTTATTTTGTGCTCAGTATTAGCACCACACATTTGTGCTCAGAATCAGCATGAAAAGACTAGAAAAGAGAAAGACTCCAAAATACCAGCCCTTCATCACTTTTTTGTGATAAAATCTAAAAAAAATATACCATAACGGACTCCCTAGCAACACAAATCTATCTGTAAATCAATAAAGTATTCAAATTATGATTAATTAACTGTTCCCCATGTTGCCGTCGTAAGAACATCAACAAAACATACACATATCATCAATTTATTAACGCACTATTATGACACTATCTTTCATTCACTCACTAAGACATAAACGGATGCAGCAAATTGCTCCATCGTAGCAAAATTAAATAATTAAGGCGTAAGACATCGTCACGTAACATTTCCTTAATGAGTGTATAAATACTTACAGCGGTATCCACGCGTTTGGAGCGGATGTCGCACGTTTAGACTCACGTGTGAACTTACAGATAGTATCTGCAAACGCAGGATAAAATTGACACTCTATCTTTTTAAGGAAATGTTTTTGGAGCTTAGTCTTTTCAATGATAGTGTGAATGCATCGTAAAACTAGAAATAAGGAAATGTAGTAACGTTTCGAAGTGTCATTATTAGTTGGTTACGTAAATCTGTCCTATACTTTTGTTGAAAGCCTGTAATGTTATCATCGACATGTTTTTTTTTCTAAGTCCAAAGTCCAAGTCTACGTATAATCAACATTCTACCAGTCCAGTAGTTGCACTTTGTTTTGTACAGTTTTTAGATATCGGGCTCAGATAAGTGCTGAATATCAACCAGTTACCATAAACATACATTTACAAGCTTTAGTTGCAACTCATTTCCAACAACCGCAGAAAAAAAACAGCAAACATTTTCTAACATCTTGCTTCCTCTAACTGCCAAACCACATCCTATAAAGTCTGCTACACACTCCCGATTAAAGGCAGCGATTATAAAATCGCACATCCACAATTTCCTAAGCCGCCGCGTGGTCGGCCGATGCGTTGCCAGACCGCATACAACGATCACGGCGCAATAAATTGCCACGATGCGGTATGTAGCGTCGGCTTAGCGGGGCGTTTTATATTGCGAATGTCTTGCTTGTTGCATAGGCGTTATGTGGAGGAAGGTTTTGCAGAAGGCCTATCTCTTTTGGGCTGAGGGAGTAGGTAATGAAATTTTCAAGGTTCGAGCTGAGGAAGAAATCAAATTTCGAGGTAAATGCATCCTATTTATTATGAAATTAACAACGGGAAAGAAATAAAACTAGTTTCAGTTGATTCGTAACATTTACAATAAGTTTCAACACTAACACTTTTGAAAGTTAGGGTAACACTAAATTGTTTTTTTTTCAATGTTGTAGATATTCCTTAATAACTCACAAGCTTTCCAAAGCTGTACGACTAAACTTAATAAAATAACCTTAGCTTTATCTCATCGTAAGCTTTTGCTTCAATAACTCTTCCACCCGCAACCATCGTGGGTGGTTCAACGACGACTCGACTCCCTGTCATCTGCCGCTCGCAAGACTGTTGTCGTACACCACGGGGTGCATAACTGGAAATGGCGTTGACATTAGCAGGACAACTGAATCGTCCTACACAAGGAAATGTTGCTATGGTAAAATAAAAATGAATCTTGGAAGATTACATTGTTTTTGTTGAGATTTGAAAAACACTGTCTGTCTTAAGACAATTTTTTCCAAAGATTTCATTCATAAGACTTGTCTTCGCATCCGAACAAAATCAAAATGACTTCAGTAGATTTTTATGTTAGTTACGTGCGCTCAACTGTATCCGTTCCCGTGTTTTCGTCGACGGACGGTCGCGTTTGGCACCTTTGAGTAATGAGCAAAGAACCATATCATGATTTTGGTCAGCATGAATTCAGATAGTTACTTACAATTGCCATAGCCATAGTACTTTGAAATCAAAAGCAAAGCATTTTTGTTCAAAATCAAGTTTTGTCAAGTTGCAGGCACTTTATTTGTCTTATCATCAAAAGCCAAAACAATATTGATCAGTCTCAGTTACAAAACATAAGAACTGTGAAAGTACTTTAGTTAATCTATGCTTCTGGTCCTTTTTAACCGACTTCAAAAAAAGGAGGAGGTTCTCAATTCGGTCGGTATGTTTTTTTTTTTTTTTTTTTTTTTATGTATGTACATCGATTACTCCGAGGTTTCTAGTCCGATTAGTGTGATTCTTTTTTTGTTCGATGCAGGATACTTGCAGTGTGGTCCCATAAAAATTTCATCAAATTTGGTTCAGTACTTTTTATTTTGTGAGCATTTTTATTAATTTCGCCCACATGGATGACATGATGATCTTTACTTTTTGCGTGTTTGTTACGCGATTACTTCGCCAATTGTGGACCGATTTTCAAAATTATTTTTTTGTTGTACTGGGGATCGTTCACCTTAGGGAATACTGCAAGTTTCATCGAACTCTGTTCAGCATTTTTTGAGATAGGGAATTTTATTGGAACTTTCTTTTATGTACACAACATGGGCGATGTTAATACCGGTGCTACGGATTACAAAATTCTAGTGCACATGTAAGAAAATGATGTATTTGCCAAGAATTTGGGTTGAATATTAAAACTAAAAAGAGTAAAATAAAAAACTTTTTTCAAAAAAAACTTAACCGCCTTCAAAAACAACCACAAAAAAGGGTAAAATAACCTACAAAATAACTTTTCTTTCGGAAGTCGGTGGCAAAAAGACATCGAACTAATAAAACAAAGCCACCGACTTCCGAAAGAAAAGTTATTTTGTAGGTTATTTTACCCTTTTTTGTGGTTGTTTTTGAAGGCGGTTTAAATTTTTTTGAAAAAAGTTTTTCATGTAAGTGCCTGTTGTAAGTGAGCCTTCTTAGCTTACATCTTTATTTTGTCATCGTTATTATACATTTGTCGCAGCATCTGGGATACACACATATACCAAGATTTTTTCTAGTTTGTGGTTGTGAAAATGTGGGTGATAATTCTTTTAGTATTATTAAACCGGCCGGGAAATTGTGATATCTTTTTGCATGGTTTCGTGTAGAAGCGAGGATGTTATTGTATTGTAGAACGTTGCTGGTATGTTATTTTACTATTAAACAAAACTTGCATATTGTAGCCATTAATTTGTTCATGACTAGCGACCCTGTTGTGCACGGTTAGTAAAGCACATAAATATTATGCCTGTATGTTTTGTTATCTCAACAGTATATGGCACCGATTTTGATGAAATGACTTAATTTTTTCCGAAATTTTCAAATAATACAACAATTAATAATATCATGACTACTTAAACCAATTTACAAAAACCTTCGCAAATCATACAGTCAAATCTTCGTTTTGAGTTCTTCTATATAATACTGAAATTTCTCTGTTACAGAAGACTCTAATTGCATTAAGTCAGTTCAAGTTTTTGACTTTATCTGAAGAAACTGTGAAATGTTACTTTGCTACCAAAAATAATACTTAACAGTCAACAATAAACATAGACAGAGCAATTGTAACGTAGCTCCAAAATTTCTAGACTGGCTTCATAATTAATCATTTTTTATTAAATAACCTGCCAATTCCAACACAAACCAGAAAAAGCTGTTATATGCGTATCGGACTAAAAAGTGAAGGATTCCGTAGTCGGAATTAATATTTTTGTCACTGAGAAGTAAGTAGAGACAGGCTTCTAGGTGCTTACCTAGAAGTAGTACTTCAATTGTAATTCAAAGTATTTCTCAAAAAGTTATTTCTACGGTTTTAGCTTTAGTAAAAAAAAAACAACTTGTGGGAATCAAGCACATTTCAAATAACGACCCCTTTTTTAGGAGACAATCCGCGTATTGATTTATCTTATATGTAAACGCAACTTTTATGTATAAAGTTCTGCAATCCAGATAGCTGTGCGTCATCGGCCTTGATGATATCATTGCAAAGGCTCCATTTTTGAACTGCAGAACCCTAAAAAATGCTGCCTTGTAAATTCAAAACAGCAGCTGTTTAGATGGTATCTATTAGAATAGCATTCAGTGCGAACTGAAGCTATTTATTTTTATTGCGCACGCGGTTCCTGCGTTGCAGACTTTTTCAGACTGGCTGGAAAAAAGTTAGTACAGAAACATGCAATAAATCCGGGCAGGTAATTATAGATAACGAGAAAAAGTACCGAATACCATCATAAATAAAGTCGGGAACCATAGAGGTTAGTTTATTCAGGTCATTTTTTTAAAGGTTTTTTTTTTCGAAATTTTCTGAGTTTGTTTTCTAGTTTTATTTGGTTTTTATTACAAGACACTCTATAGAAGCATGGATCCTTTTGTATGATTGCTAAAATTCGCATCTGTTATAAACTGATTGAAATACAATGTCGGTATGAAGATACCAATGTATCATTCCCAATACCCATTTCATTTAACATTCCTTAACCAAATTTTGACCTGAAATCAAAACAAACAGTAGATAAAAAAGACATTTTCTATTTCCGCTTTATTCGCGAATAAATCGTACCGCAACTTTTTCATGCGAACGTAAATTAAAAAATAAATAAAGCCACTAAGAGCGGGCAAAGCGGGTTGCACTCGAGTCCTAACAATAGGTATGAATCGGAATAAAAATTTCCGTAGAAATTATAAAACAGACCAACATGTTTGAAGTAACTCACGAGTCGGGCACACGCTATAACTCGCTTCCTCCTCGAGTGGAATTTAATGGAGTTGTTGAAGTGTGACAAGGGAGGTTTTGGTGTGTCAATTTATTTGTTTTCAGCTAGGATGTTTTGTTACAATCTTGAGATTTGTGAAGAACTTATACACACGTGTATTGAAAGATAAATAGAGTGTAAGTAATTTATTGTATATCAAAATTGTAACATATTAAATGCTTTATATTACCGTTCTGTTGTTACAATGACGGTATTATCGCTGAATCGCATTTTTTCTTGCAGAATGTAAATTAGCACTGAGTTCATTTATTTATAGCCACTAAATTTATATTCTGGCACTGATGATGATGAGTGAACGAAAAAAATGTTTAATGATGCCAAACATAAACTTCACCAACTGTTCCAAACGTTACGACTCGTCGAAATACTTCATGAAAACTTCGTATCCGTAAATCAAAGACACTAATTCGGGCAACTAGAATTTATTTTTACCTACTTCATCGCCCAATCATATAGGAACAATACGCCCAAGTGATATGTGGTAACAACATCTCTATACATACGCTACAACATCAAAGATTTGTGTTTAAAATTTGGTCTTAATTTAGCTTTACAGGCGTTTGTACGTCAGTTGGGCCGGCCAATGCGTCTTATATCGACGGAACGCACGGGCAACATACGCTGTTCCATCCATCCAACCATACACCTTTATTGGAAAAGTCTCAGCATAAAAATACAGTGATAACTTGTGGTGTGGTCGTTCATTGAAAGTTTTGTTTGTCGTGAGTGTGAAAGTGAGAGTGTGAAGGAGACAATGGATTACGATTCGCTGATATATTCGCACATTGCGAATTACTACGATGAGTTGGTAAGTCCTTAATATCTAAGTTATTGATCTATCATCATCATCACGTTTTTCCAATTTCCAATCATCGACCCATGATTAATTTCGGAAAACAATTCATAATCAAGAAAAATACTTCACAAAACAGAGATCTACACGATATTTGCGTACGTCATGATGTCAGATATTTGAGAACCAAATGATTTAGACGATGATCGAAACTAAAAGGAAATGCTTAATTTATATGATTAATGTTAACATGATTTTACTGTTTTAATTCTTTGATAAGCACTGACAGATGTGCGATGAAATGAAATAATTCTGTTAGGCGTATTTGACAAGTAAAAAAAACGTGTCATACAGGCCCCAAGTAAAACGAGCCGGAGAAATTATGATGGTGATGAATAGAATGTTAAATATTTTGAGCGGGAAAAGGCGAGTTAAGCTTGCACAATGTTTTCTTCTTATTAGGATGTGGGTGGTCCGCTAAACTCTTGAAATAGTTGTTGATCAATTTCGTCTCTTAAGTTCAGGGAATCTGACAGGACTTAAAGTGGAAATCAAACTTTGACGTCATAACATGATCCGTCAAAAAATAGTGTCCGATCCGATTTCTTTGACCGAAATCTGTACCCTAACCGAGTTTTCAGTATTTGAGACGTAAAGTAAACTGGAACTTTGACAATATCAAATTGACAATTTTCAAGGAAAAATTGAGTTCCCTCTTCGCACACCAGAGACGCTGTTCCATTTTTTCATACAAGAAACGCTGTAAATACTGGAAAGACTCTGTAAAATAAAATAGTGAAAACTCGTGCTAGGGCTACTGAACTCTTCCGTGATTCTCGTTCGTCAATTTTCCAGTGTGAATCAGCAATATTGTTAGTTTATATGAAACGTCATTCATTTGTTTTTTCTACAAGAATGAATCAGCGGAGTTATGCTTTTCCTTCATACGGCACTGACATTTGACCTTCATTACAGTCAAGAATTTGCATATTCTACTGTTTTCCAAATAAATGCTTTTGTTAATTGTTCGGAAACCAGATGGTTGTCAAAACATTATTAGTTGGATGTAGTAATAACTATTTTTGTGAGATGTAGGCTGAGAATTTGGTTTTATTGAAGCCACATCAAAAATGAAACAAATTAGAATTTAGATTTACAAAACTATTTTGCCCCCACTGGCAGATTTGCGGCAAGTCAGATCTCTGTGAAGTCCATGCAAGCGGCTGCCCAGCTGGCAATCTTTACCTTAACATGTACGAATATGACCAGCCCAACTTTCATAATATGACTTGTAACCAGGCCAACGAATAGAAATTTTCAAACGTATGTAACTATTATGAACTAAAGTTATAAATACCCACAGCAGGGTCACGGGACTGTCTCATGAGGTAACCGTGATCCTGGAACGTAAAGGGCTATTGAAGGATCACCGTGGATTTTAGTCAAGTACAAGTCTGACAGTCCCTCTCGCCACGCCGTGAGTGGGAGGACTTATTTGATGACTTAACCTCGATAAAAAAGAGCACGATCTGAACTAAAGCTTAAATTAAAACTAAGTGTGAAATAGCCATAGTCTATCCTATCATGCGGATTTTACCAAGTATCGAATTTTACCCAGTCATTTTAGAAACGTTGATGTTATAACAGCCCAATTTCCAGAACTCTGTACTGAATACATTTAGGTTACCAATTCCGAAGTAGAGAACTGTCTGTATGTTTATAATATCTTCAATCTTTTGCTTTCCTAGTACATGGTCTGAAGTTTGTTTACCTATTTATTATATTATCCGATGTTGGTTTGGGTACAAGTAAACAGAACTTCACGTTCTGTATAAATTGTGAAATTCAATTGATTCTGTCTTTTTGGTTTGTGTGTTGTTTTCCTTTATATATATATATTTTTATCTATACCTTTTTCTTTTACTATTTATAGTCAAAATATATCCTCCTAGGTAGACTAGATAGTTTTTTTATTGATCCTATTGAATTATTGATTCCTATTATTTTTTTAACAATCTTTAACTCGCTTGAAGTGTCGAGTGAATTACGAAATATACAGGTTAGCCTCTAAGATAAGAACAACGACGTCAATGACCTCTTTCGACTGTCTCTTGAAAGTGACATTATAAGACTAGACTAATTATCATATTATATTTAGTTTAATCTTGTTTAAGTTATTTTCCCATAATTATTATTTATTTAAGAAGTACAAGTCTTAGAAAATCGTACATGACGTCACAATATGGCACCAGCGTCAGTTCATTCATATAGCAGAAGCACAGTACTTCTTGTATCTTAACTTTATATCACTACTTCTCCATACTAACTAGGATCCGCAGAATAGAACTTTTAGTCTAAATCCTTGAACTAAACCCATTAGCAATACACGTGTCTTCGACTGCTGCCAAATACACTAAGTGTTATCGTTTAGAGCTCTCAGCTCGTAACGTTTTTATAACAAGCGTGAAGGTTTGAACGTTCCAGGCGTCTGGAATTCTACGGTGATGACGCATATCGATGTAACTTGGGTTGTAAAGATTCGCGGTCTAGGATTTTTGTATCTGGGTAATTATTTATTTTGTTATTGACGCTCATGTTTGTTTATGCTAGACGAGGGTTTTCGAACTCTACGTTTTTCTTCATAAAGATGCGTTTTGTTTGAAAGATTGGAAGTTGAAATTGGAAGTAGGCGTAAACAGGATTATGATAGCTGTAATTATTTTTATGAGGGAGAGGACAGCCTCCACATAAAAACGCAGCCACCGCGGAAGACGCACCTGAGTTCGCGAGGCGATTTCCGGTCGTCATAAGCGCGCGCATGCGGACGGCGAGTGGTGACTTGCCGTCAGATCATGGACGATACCCGGGTCGGTGGCGTGTCAAGGAGCTATCAGCAATCTGAGGAAGCTCCCTTGGAGGGGTCTGCCAGGGTCGTGGGACTGTTTCATAAGCTATCTATGACCCAGGAATTCAAGAAATGGATTATTACACATTATTTAACCAAAAACTAACAAATAAAACCAAATCTAATTTCAAATTCCAACCTAAAATATCTAAAATAATATCTATGCGCATTTTCTAAGCAACAAAGTTCTATTGTTTATCGCGGTGAGTCATTGTTTCGACGCCTCCGCCTCGGGCCAGCCTCTAATTGTTATTGAAGCCGATCACCAGCTCACGGGAGGCTGATTGTGCACTAATTATACCATTGTGAAAGGTTCTTTAGGACTGGTTAACACTGTGGTGTAGTGTTTTGTTAGTTAGTTGTTGTTTTTGGAAAGATAGGGCGAAGTGTGTGAAGTGTGACGCAGTATTTGAGGTTATAATTTGAGTTTACAAAAGAAGAATGTCCATTTTGATGATCCAACTAGTAAACAAAACATAATTATGTTTTTGATTGAATTTATTTTTTTTAAATCGTCGTCCCAACACTGGGAATTTCTCCTGTATCGTGGATGCGTTTACAAACATAGAAATAGAAACTCACATACACAAACACCCAGACCCGGAACAACTACTTGCACATCATAAAAATATTTGTTCCGTGCGGGAATCGAACCCACAACTCACTGCGCAGCAGTCCAATTGCTCAACCACTGCGACAAACGTGCTGTCCATTTATGTTCGTCAACATTTATTATATAGCAAAACAAAGACGAACAACTACTTCTTCTGTGAAGTTAGTTACAATGAATGTCAAGCTTGTCAGAAATGTAGATAAATAAGCTTTTTTGACAGATTGAAAGTAAGATAAGATTGAGAAGTTCTATTAAAAAATACTGACTTTCTTATGTTTTATTTTTCTTTTTTCCTTTACTCGTAAGCCATAGATTTTGACTTATTAAAACAATTGTATAAAGTGTGAATACAATGAGCTACATAATGTTTTGTGTTGGCAACAATCACTTCTGTTTCAGTCTCAGTTCTGCATAATGTTACAATCTAGTGCATAACAGTCTTAACTCTATTTATTAGATCAATGAAACCTTGCGCCGTTGTTTGGAAATGTGCTGTGAAAATTTGTGCACATGGTTAATGTTAGTGAACGAGTTACTAGCTCAAATGTTTGTGAGAATGTGTGCGTATCAGAGCTTCGAAAGATAACTTTGTAGTAGTCGATATGTGTGAGCTGTGCTATACAAAATTAAATTAGGTAAAAGAATGAAGGAAATCGTCTTTAAACAAACAATTTAAAAAGTGAGTAGAAAAAAAATACACGTGACAGGTATTACAGGACAGGTCTGTGATATGTTGGGTCCCCAAAATTCTGATAAACTTCTGGATAACAGCATAACTCAACTTAGTCTTAAATACACAGTGTGTGCATATTTCTAGTGTGGTGTAGGGCAACGTTTGTAAACAAAAAGATCAGCTATAGTTTTCCGTTAAAGACAATTTTTTGACAGTGCGCTACGACGAGCAGGTCGTCGATATTGACATTATTGAATACCAAACTGTAAGTTCAACAGTGAGGCTGCATACAAAGCTGTATTCTTAAAAAAACAATGGTAGAAGTGATAGCTACAAAGGTTTGAAAATTTCCAAACGGGGTATTTTTTTTTGCGTGGTAAAGTCATCAAATGAGTCCTCCCAACCCAGGCAGGGCGAGAGGGACCGTCAGACATGTACTGACTAAAATCCACGGTGTCTTTCAATAGCCCTTTAAGTTCAAACGGGGTTTAAATCAGTTTGAAACCTTACATGCTACTCACTTATCTTACAAAAAGAGTGCATTCCATCTATGAGACACGGTGTAACTAAAATTCTCACTAATAATCTGTTACCTCCCTTGACAGTGACACAACACTTCCATGCTTATTAGTAAACTGAACCAAAGTCTGAAGTGAGCCATCATCGTAACACTAGTTTGTAATAGTCAACGCGTCAACTGCGGGAAATGATATAATTAATGGTTCCAACGTAGAATGTGCGAGGAATGCTGTGATCTCTTAATATTGTATGTGTTGGAACTATCTGTATTTATTTAGTTTATGTCATAGTTTGTCAGCTAATCAAATAAAATGACACACTACTCGTAGACGTGCTAGGGGGCTTTCGAAGTCAAATACTCTAGCAGGATGCAGTAGCCACGCAAGCAAACCTTAACCCTATGCTTGCATGTTCCTCCTTCTTTTGTCGCTTTTCTTGCATGTGTGCATATGCATGAGGTTTCAGGATGGGTCATTTCCTGCATGTAATGATAATGCATCCTACATCCAAGCCTAATTTTTTGTCGTGTTATTAAAACTAGATATATTTCATAACCTTTAACACAGATACGCCACAAAAACTCTTGCTAGTATTTCCGTCCCGTTAAAAGCACTTATTAAGACGTTTTAGACGCAGAGAAGCACGTGCTATTGCTAATTTATAATTTCAGGATTCCATTTCCAGGGGTAGGCGTTGTTTCCATTACAACGTCTTAAAACCAGGCTTGTTCCAGTGAGTGAAAGAGATGGCGCTAGACGACTTGCATAGGTTTGTCACTTTCACTCGCCGGAATAAGCCTGGTTTTAGGACGTTGTAATACCAGGTCGGGCAAAGTGTCGTTTTTCTTAAGAAACTCAAGAACAAATTGAGTTATCATTGTAATGAACTCATGAGTTTGTAATAGTCAGCGCGACAGCTGTAGGAAATGTTATAATTAATGGTGCTAATGTACGCGACGAGCCTGTGAAATGTCAATGTGAGAGAAATGTTGGGGATCTCTGTTAGTTGGGTTATTTGTTTGTGTTGACGATATTCGACTTTATTATTTTACATTTTTAATAAATCGTATAATAATAAGTGATATTACTACTCTAAATTGGTTCAAAAGGTAATATATATTTGTGTACAGATTTTACTAGTACAATGAGTGCTGAATTCCTTTAATTGCCTATCAATTGGTATATTTTCCAGCTATCATTCTTTAACATCTTATTTTATGCTCTGTACTTCCCTTTTTCTATCTAATTAAGTTGGTTGTTAAATGTTATGTTGGCAAATTGTCACTGCGAAAATTTTAAAGATTGTTCCTGGATGGATCCTTGCGTCTGTACATAGGTACATATAATTATTGCATCTATCATGTTCCTTATGTGATGATGAATGGGTGGTGTTAGTGAGGTAAAAGTCCTATACACCCCGGTCTTATACCCGTAGACCACTTGTTATTATTGCAAGATATTAAACTAATGTAACCACTATAACTTTTCCCAGAAACACAATTACTCATTTCCGGTACACCCTAAATTGAAATGGTATATCAAACCCAAAATATAATGCAATATAATTATCTTAAAAGCTCTTATGTTTGTGTGCTAGATTCATGCCTGTACTCTTTCGTCAGTCGGCAACCGTAATGCTAAATATAAACTGTACTTATCAATGTTAAAATGATTACACAACGAGGTTGAATGATGCTGCGTTTTGTAACTGAGTTTAATGAAATAAAATGCAGAGCAAAATGTGTTTCTATTACACAGCCGATTTCTTCTGCTTCAGCTATCGTACATACGATGTAGAAAAATTAATACTTAATGTTAATTAGAAGAAATAAAAATAAAATCGAGATAAAAAAACAGCTACTTATCCAATGTGTTAATCCTGTTTATAAACTGTGTACTACCAAATTTCTTCCAAATCCGTTTAGTTTTTACCTGAAAAGTAACAAACACACACAAAACTTACAAAGTCAAAAACTTTCGCATCGATAATATTAGTAAGCATAATATATTTTTGGTCGTTACAACAACGTACAGGTTAATATTGGCAGGAGATCGAAATCAAGCAGAAAAATGCCTAACACAGAAAATCCTAAAAAAAAAAACATTAGGTAATCATCAAAATTCAAACGCCTTCTTGATTTATTTTATTCCTAAAGTTTTTCGCAAGATCAATATAATTTTTCTCAGCCATAACTTGAACAGAACACACACATAACTGTTTCTAACTTTAACCGAAAGTTAACCTAAAAAGGCTGACGCAACATTATTTACCCACCGAGTTGAACCTTCGTTATTCTTTAATTAGCAGCCGGTACCGGCGCGTTACTTTGTGTAATTTATTTCATGACCACTGCTCTTATTGCGAGAAAAAAAAACATTTAAAGAAACTGGCATGTAGCAGAATTCAAAGACATAGTGACAAAGATGTAGTTGTGAGAAAAATATAGACAAGTATAAAGCCGCGATCTATGTGCGAAGTTGTGAAAGGAACGTTAAAAGTACGTGTCAAATTGAATATGCACCACAACCTTTGAAGTTCTTTTTAAGTTTTTTTTAAACAAACTGATAGTGCTTGTCACAATTTCTAGTTGGACAGTAACTGGTGAAATGGGTATGCACTTTTAAGGACACTTCTCCATACCCTTCGTAGATTACAGGCATCTTAATTCTTTTGCCGTTCTAGTGTAGTCTGTAAGGGCCTTAACACTAGTACAGTCGGAGTCATAAACAAAGTGAAGCGATGTGCCACGTGGCTTCGTTATTATTAATCTTTTTATAGATTTATAGTTTTGATTCCGTTTTGTGTATTTATAGCGTACTGATTGTGCGGTGTCGGTTGGGTGATGAAAGATTTTGTTAGTGAATGCTAACTCTGTAAAATATCCGGTTCTATGAATTGTTTGTTTAAAAAATGTTAAAGTTCTTAATATTTATCTATCAAACATGCTTCATCGTCTACCATAGGCGATGTTCAAACGCGTTGTGCCTGTAATAATAATAAAAAACAACTATATCATTATCTGCGTAGTCTTTTCACAACTGTGTTGGCTCAGCATTCGATCTCACTAGGCGCAGCTAGATTCAGTTTTTCATATGGAAAATTTGCCCTGGCTTTCACAAAAGCATTTAACGTTGCGTTTTCTTGTTCATTTCAATAATAATCCTCCAATATTAAGTGCCACTTAAATTACAGGACTAACATAACCCTGAAATGTTGTGAAATGAAAGTGAAAATCTTTTAATTATAAATTTTACTGGAAATACTCAACTACTCAAACACAGACAGACAACATCCCCGCTTCACCCAACAAACTAACAACACCATCAACTTTTAATAATAATTTAAATTAAAAACAAACCGTTTTGTTTGCCCAATTATCGTGCGATATCGCATTATCTTCACACAAATCTGATTATCGACGTATAATGCTGGCTGGAAATAAAATGAGTTTATTATTGAAAAAGGAGGTTCGCAATCAACCTGGTAATTTGCGATGTTAAAACATGGCCGGTCAAATGTGAGGACAGGACAAACTCGTGAAATACGCGATGCCAAATTTTGCAATAATCAGAGTCATTCATCATAAATGATGAAATAATTATTTTGTGTTGTTTTTCTGTAATTGCTTTTCAATTTTGGGATATTTTGGATTTATCATTACCGTAGCTAGACAAACGATGAGTAATTTATTTCAAACCCATCTTGCAAAAGTTTTTCCAAACCAGGTCGTTGGTTGAAATTTATTCCATCACTACAGCTCTTGCTACTGCTCTTAGTACAGTGAAGTGAAGAAAAAATATTTCACAGAGATAAATACCGTGTTCAACAGTAGGAACATTATTAGGTTGAATCATCATCTGCTTTGCCCAATTATGTTGAGGTCAGCTTTCAGTCTAACTATATGCAATTGAATACATCTTACATAGAATGACAGCCAATTCGACCCCTCATCTCATTTAAGGTGCATTCACACTCATCAGTCACCATCACGTCACGTCACCGGCCCGGTTGGAAAAACAAATTAATGTTTCTACACTCCTATATGATATTTATCGACTGGCCTGTTGGTCTAGTGGTTAGTGACCCTGACTGCTATACCGGAGGTCGTGGGTTCGATTCCCACCCAGGACAAATGTTTGTGTGATGAGCACGATCATTTGTTCTGTGTCTGGATGTAATTTATCTATAATATGTATGTATTTAGAAATATATAAGTATGTTTATCAGTTGTGTAGTACCCATAACACAAGCTCTGCTTAGCTTGGGACTAGATGGCGTTGTGTGATAGTTGTGGAATATTATATTATTATTATTATTATTTGTTCCTACATGTCAGTCACCGGCCAGTCACTGGCATGATCTATAAGCCATGTCAACAGTCATATTTCCATACAAAGTTTCATTCGGTGACGTGACGTGACTGATGTGTGTGAATGCACCTTTAGTATAGAGAAATATGATACTTCTTGGTAAAAGTGGCTGTACTTTGATACCACTGAAGTTCAGTAATGACTGTCAAAGCTTTACAAATCACTTATTTGGCTAATGATGCAGTAAAAGATTAATTATTAACCATACTTTAACAAAACAATGCAACAAATTCAAACATAATTTTAGAAACATCTCGTTAAAATAGCCTTACCTTGGACCGAATCACTTATATGTATTCACTTTAATACTAACAGTAGGTACATTTTGACCTCGTTACGGTCGATAAGTGTGAAATCGTTGCTACTTCAAGACTAATGAGTCTTGATACTTGTTTACTTACACATTTGAGATTTTTGCTTCTGGAAAATGTTGATCTGAAAGAGATAGGGAACTCGTGTAAACGAGCTATATTTGTAAACGTGCTGTATGCCGACTGACTACTTGAACTAACTTCTATGATCCTGTTTAACGGTAAAACCGTTAAAGAAATCAAAAGTGCATTTTTCCCGCACAGAACAAATATTTGTAACCTATATAAGTAGTTGTTCTGGACCTGGCTATTTGTGATAGTTTAAATGTTTTGTAAAAACACCCACGAAACAGGGGAACTTTCCAATGCAAGGAAAGGTTTTTTATTCAAAACTGTTGAACAAAGAGAATATGGAAAAAATTTAATCTTGACATGACGCAAAAATAAACGTTCCAAAACTCCCCAGCAACCTGTATAATTTCACGAAACAGACAAATCATAAATCAATAGCTATAACCCAATATATATTAATGTTCTAAGTAGTGATGGGTTGCAGGCTCGTAAACCATTTATAAATACACCCAGAAATGGGTTACTGACGAGCGACGACCTAAGAAGTCCATTAGACGCCATTTCCTTCAGTAGACTTTTATTACCAGGCTTGGAGGATAAGCAGATTGTACGCTGTATGATTTTATTGCTATAGTGTTTGTGGATGGAGAATGTTATCAATTTTGTTGCTATATAGGTCTTTTAAGATGTGGAGGGATGGGACTAAGAGAGTGATGGGTATGATATTATAAATGTTGATGGATATAGAGGAAAGAGGAAGTTCATACAAAACTGTTTTCTTTGAAGTAACTTTACCAAAGCAGTATTTCATAAAGTCTAAGTGAAGACAACATAGGCCATTGATACATTTGCAAAATCTGTTTGTTGTTTTAAGTTTCGAAGACAATAAATTAAACTTTGAATTTTTAAAGTAATCGCAAGTTAGGATTTGTGACGTATTACTGCAGTATTTACACATTAATAAAACAATGTGACTTACGTTAGCAATACCATCAGATCGTCGATAATACACGTAAAGCATTGTTATACGATATATCAGATCGAGACTTAAAATAGGCTTTTTAATTGTAAAAATATAATCAGAGTCCGTCAGTTACATTATCAAAGAATATTGACCCTTATATATTCTGCAGAAGATTTTAAAATCTCTCAAATGTTTATCTAGACCTATCTCTGTAACTACCAAAATTGTACCAAAATCAGTCCACCCGTTCTGACGTGAATAACAAACAACCAAACTTACGAATTTACAAAAGGATAAACGCAGTTCACAAGTTGGAACTGATGACGTCACAGCACATGCACGGTGCAGCTCATGTCGGTACGAG
The DNA here is from genome assembly GCA_028554685.1 of Agrotis ipsilon. Taxonomy (NCBI): domain Eukaryota; kingdom Metazoa; phylum Arthropoda; class Insecta; order Lepidoptera; family Noctuidae; genus Agrotis; species Agrotis ipsilon. The sequence goes on from CM052965.1 coordinate 1,698,185, forward strand.
TAGGTAATACCATCAGATCGTTGGTAATACGCACAAAGCCGGGCGGCGATGGCCACTATTTCTATTTTAATCACGGCTCATAGAGTAAGTCGTAAATAATCCGTCGGCAGAATCGAACGTGCACTGTTGTTAGTGTAAAGGCTAAAAATAAGTTAATGTTCGTTCTGTGTTAGGTGCAAGAATGCTGGTGGCTTGTGCTGCGAAATGTGCGGAGTTGTGTTAGAATTTTATTGTGGGATACATTGTTTAGTTTTTGTTGCGTTGTTTTTTTTTATGTTGGGTATAATTTATGATACAAGCTCAAGATAATTTATAAGCATTCCTTGATAAATTTGATTTTCCTAAGGAAAAGGTAGTTGTCTATTTCAAAAAAATTGCTTGAGTCATATTTTGACTTTGGTTTACTCTTGAAGCAGTCAGTAACGACAGCTTGGGTATCTGCTTCGGGCGGTTGTTGCGATCTAGCAGTCACCAAGCATACTGCGACCGATATAGCGATACTTACTCACACAGGCAAACCACCCCGCAGTTAAACCATTGCTATGATTTTGTGGGGCTTAGTTTGTAAGTTACTTTTACCATAATAAAAACTGCTTCAAGTAGAGTGTATGGCCGCCCACAGTTTTGTGTTTCTAAATGGAGTTTATATTTTAATCATCTGAGTGTCTAAATCGATCAATGTGTATTTAGAACAAAAAAAAATTATGATTGTTGATTTTCAAAAGATCATAGAAATAAATAGCACGTCATCAATAGTACATCGGCACCTATAACCCATATTTCAGGCAGAATTAAGCAAGTATTCTCAAAAAAATTCTGTCATCGACATCTTGAAAATACCGCTCAATAGAAACCATTATCCTTATTCTAAAATAGCCCGTATTCCAATTACCATAAATCCCTTGATGGTAAACACGATAATATCCGCCTGTGTAGAAAAAATACATTTTTTCCATTACGTTGGCAAACAAACATTTTAATCCGGGAGCCGTGTAGATGAAACTAAATAATGTAGTTTGAAAAACACATGAAGATCAGATAAAATAGAGCTTAAGTTATGAGCGATGAGCATGTTGAAAAGAGATTTCTTAATAACAATGTAATGGAAGATCTACGCAATCTAATTTAAGGGCACGATTGGTGCAGTGGCTGAGCATGAGCAATCAACTGCTGCTCGCGCAGATTCGATCCCCGTATTCAAATAATATTTGTATGATCTGCAAGTACATGCTCCGGGTCTGGGTTTGTGTATATGAGTTTCTATGTTCGTAAACGCACGTATGATACAGGATAAATTCCTAGTGTGGAACGATGATTTATTTAGCCTGTATCTGTTTCCGCCGTGCATATATAGTCATAATCTAAGAAACTTCTCCAAAGTTATCACTCCGCCAGCGTTTATTATGACTCTCTCGATGACTTGTTATTGCACCTACTGTAAGAGAATTTTACAAAATAAAATAATGCAATTTTAAAATTTTCGATTCATAAAATGGTTATGAATAAGCATACTTCGACTCATAAAAATACTTGTAAGTAATAAGACAGATTTTACCAGGATTCAGTACATCTAACAATGCCAAAACGTGTTAACAATTTTAACAGTGGTTGTCAGAAAAAAAAAAAACACGAAAGCATACCCAATTCACCCACTAAAATTCTATTCGAGCCCACCACTTGACAATGTCAACCATTTTTAACCGACTTCAAAAAAAGGAGGAGGTTCTCAATTCGGTCGGTATGTTTTTTTTTTTTTTTTTTTTATATAGTTATGTACATCGATTACTCCGAGGTTTCTAGTCCGATTAGTGTGATTCTTTTGTTCGATGCAGGATACTTGCAGTGTGGTCCCATAAAAATTTCATCAAATTTGGTTCAGTACTTTTTATTTTGTGAGTATTTTTATTAATTTCGCCTACTTGGATGACATGATGATCTTTACTTTTTGCGTGTTTGTTACGCGATGACTTCGCCAATTGTGGACCGATTTTCAAAATTGTTTTTTTGTTGTACTAGGGATCGTTCACCTTAGGGAATACTGCAAGTTTCATCGAACTCTGTTCAGCATTTTTTGAGATAGGGAATTTTATTGGAACTTTCTTTTATGTACACAACATGGGCGATGTTAATACCGGTGCTACGGATTACAAAATTCTAGTGCACATGTAAGAAAATGATGTATTTGCCAAGAATTTAGGTTGAATATTAAAACTAAAAAGAGTAAAATAAAAAACTTTTTTCCAAAAAATTTAACCGCCTTCAAAAACAACCACAAAAAAGGGTAAAATAACCTACAAAATAACTTTTCTTTCGGAAGTCGGAGGCAAAAAGACATCGAAGTAATAAAACAAAGCCACCGACTTCCGAAAGAAAAGTTATTTTGTAGGTTATTTTACCCTTTTTTGTGGTTGTTTTTGTTCGCCGACCACTTAACAAAACCCAATATTTTTTGGAAACAAATCGCTATCTCTTACCAATTAAATACCTCGTATCCACATTACATTCGCTATCTCCCAAGCTAGACCACGTACGTTTGTTTTCTTTTAATTAAGTCCAATTGAAAAACTCCCGTAGAAAATAAAGTCGTAGTCAATGATCGCGACGCGACTTTTAAAAACCTTTAGTTTTAAGCTTTAAGTGTAAGCTGGTATTGGTTTTAATTGAACTTCTACTTAAGGGGTAATTAGGTATTGCTTGGAACCTTAATTGAACAGGAGATTTGTGGTTATAATAGTTTTTAATTTATTTTATTTTAGTCATCATTAATCTCTTGCTTTATTCCGATTTTTCTGAGGTTTCCTTTCAAGGATGGACCTTTCCTTTTCACATTTTTCACCGAAAATACACAACGGATTTCGATATCATCTTTATTACAATTGAGATACTGAATTTCAAAAGCTTCATGTGTGAGTCAAATAGCTCAAGACAATACCGCTATAAAAATAATGAGTGTTTTGTCTGGAAACATAGAAAGTTCCAAGGAAAAGACAATGAAGCCATCACCATTAACATTAATACCCCTGACACCTTGGACCACCAGGAATGAGCAAGCTAGTTTATAAAAGGCCTGCTGACTAGCAACAGGGGTTCTGTTTCCGTTATCTACTCGCCGGTTTCGCATCTATAAGTCTAAGTTTTAAATAAGTTAATTTTGTGGAAGTTAATAAAATCAGTGGACTAAATAAAAACTTTAATTTTTTTTTAAAGCAGTCGTAGATCGAGATATTTTGACTGGCGCCCAACGTGGGGCCCAGCTTAAAAGTGAAAGTTATTTGAGTGCGGGACCTTTGAGCCAAATACTCCAAGTGCGCGAAAATTAACTTCACGTGACTCTCAAGTCTTAAAAAGTGGGTGACCTACAAATAAATAAGTCAAGACTCGGGATATGCTGCTGGAAGTCATCGTTAGAAGCATCCTGTGAGTAACCGAACGCATAATCCATCCAAAATTCCGCTCCTTAGACCCCCGAAGTTTGTATATAAACCTAAGGCAGTTAGAGAAACCGAACCACTTCCCTGTAATAATATGGAAGGCAAGCATGGCTACGCTCAGAACGTACCCAGCATTCCGCAGGTACCATTGGGGCAGTCACTGGCATCGCCAGTGCAGTCCTCAATTGACCCAAAGTATTATGTTAATTTTGTGCCCACCTATAACGGTGATGCATTCACAATTTATAATTATCTAAATAATGCCAGACAGTGGCTTAACGTAGCAGGAGGTAATACACCTCAGAACGTAATGTTATTATTGACCAAATTAGAAGGCAGGGCCGCAGCTATAATTTCTATGATAAATCACAATTTTAATTGGGATTGCATAGAAAATACTTTAAAGTCAGAATGCGCAGACAATAGGGATTTAAATACGTTGTTAGTAGAATTATCCAATGTCAAAAGAAAAAGTAGTTATAAAGATTTGATATTTGAACTCAAACAAAAATTATTTTTCATAAAAAGTAAATTAACTGACAAACATGGGTTGACCAAACTGGAATTGATTGAGGAAATAATGGAGCCTTATATCAACACTGCGCAACATACTTTAAGAAATTCCTTACCTTACCATGATCAAATTTATGTCAGCAATTGTAATTTTAATGAAACAGTAACCAGAGTATTACAATTGGAAGCAGAGGGCAGATTTGATAATATTAAACAAAAATTTTCTAATTATTTACCTGCTCCTCGTGTTATTAATCAAATTCAACCGACAACAAGTGTTAGTAACATTCCATTTGAATTACCACAACCACAGTCATCGCAGCAATCTAAAGTAAATGTAAGACCTTTTTACCATACTAGGCATCCTTGGACACCAAATGCTAACAATGTGTTTCAGAGGCCTCCTCATCCTCAATTCCAAACATACAAGACAAATCAAAATCAAACTCAGCAACAAGCACCGCAAAAATCAGAAGACGTGTCAATGAGGACTGCTCCTCAATTAAAACCTAATCAAATAGATTTAGGCAGAGGGTTTGTAGCTAAAGAATTATACCATCACCCGGAACAAACCGATGTTAATAACGCGCAAAATAATGAAGAAATTCAAACATCTGTAATGAATTATTATTACATCCCGGAAGACAAGTGCATATATATTCCGGAAGAAAAATGTTTTATTATTCCAGAAGAGGATACTTCACTAATTAATGAAACAAATCAAAATTTTCACCAGAGTCCAGACCATACTCAAACACCATAGAATTTAATCATGTTAAATCTTATTTACCATATTTCGAAACAGATAATCCTAAATTAAAAATTCTTATAGATACAGGTAGTCAAAGATCATTTATAACGCCATCAGCACAGAAGAAATATTTTCCAGAATTTGAAAAAAATGAATACTTCAGTGTAAAAACGTCACACGGGATAACTAGACATAATGGTGTTATAGAAACTCCATATTGGTGTAAATATTTTGGAAAAGATAATGGTCCAATGAAATTTTATATTTATCAATTTAGTGACAAATATGACGTTCTAATGGGTACTGAAATGATTGAACAAATAAGTGCAAAAATTGATTTAAAAGAAAGAAAATTAAGTATGCCTGAACATGAATTATTAATTTTCCATATGACGGACGACGATAATTTAAACATAAAAGAACTCTGTGAAACTTATAAAGATTTGTTCACTGAAAGTGTAACAAATAGCGCAACAACAAAAATAAAACATCATATTAACTTAATTAATGAAGATCCAATTTATCAAAGGCCATTTAGGCTGCCACAAATTCAACAAGAAGAAGTAAAAAAACAAATTAATACATTGTTGAATGAAAATATTATTCGTCCTTCTGAATCACCATGGGCTTCTCCAGTACATATCATTCCAAAGAAAATGGATCAATCAGGAGTACAAAAATGGAGAATGGTAATTGATTATAGAAGATTAAATGACAAAACTAAATCTGATAAATTCCCTTTACCTAATATAGATGAATTATTTTCAAAATTACAGGGTAATCAATATTTTACTACATTAGATTTAACTTCAGGATATCATCAAATAAAAATGGACGACGCGTCTATTGAAAAAAACGGCTTTTAGTACACCTAATGGTCATTACGAATTTTTAAGAATGCCATTCGGACTAAAAAATGCACCTGCAACATTCCAGCGAATGATGAATAATGTACTAAATCAAGAAATTAATCGAGATATATGCTTAGTTTATCTTGATGATATTATAATTTATTCAAAAACAAAACAAGATCATATTAATAAATTACAACAAGTTTTTGAAGCGCTTAGAAATGCTAATCTTAAAGTTAATAAAAACAAATGTGTTTTTATGGAAAAGGAAATTGAATTCTTAGGACATGTGTTAAATAAAGATGGATTAAAGCCAAATCAAAAAAAATTGAAGCTATACAAAAATTTCCTATTCCACAAACTGTTAAAGAAATCAGAGCATTTTTAGGATTAATAGGATATTATAGAAAATTTGTACCGAATTTGAGTAAAATAGTAAAACCTCTCACTGAAGCTACAAAAAAAGATGCTGTCATAGATATAAAACAAAAGAATTATATTGAGGCAGTACAAATTTGTAAACGCTTACTAATTAATGCACCTATATTAGCTTTCCCAGATTTTAATAAAGAATTGGTAATTACAACTGATGCGTCAGACATAGCATTGGGAGCTGTCATAAGTCAAGATAGTCATCCAATAGCTTATGCATCTAGAACTTTAAGTAAAACAGAGCAAAACTATAATACAACTGAAAAAGAATTATTAGGAATTCTTTGGGCTGTAACACAATTTCGACCTTATATTTATGGTAGAAAATTTACATTACGGACGGATCATAAAGCTTTAATCTGGTTGGCGAAATTAAAAGAACCTAACCAAAGATTAACTAGATGGAAACTAAAACTTCAAGATTATGATTTTAGCATAGAACATGTGAAAGGAAAAGATAACTACGTTGCTGACGCATTAAGTCGTATAGAAATTCATCAAACTGATAGTAGTTCCTTAGAAGTAAATTTAGAAGAAGATTTGGCATTAACTAATTCTGATTCCTCACGAACAGAGTCTGCCGAAAATCCGGAACAGTCCAACAATACAAGCTATAGTCGACAAGGTACTACTCATTCTAATGTAGAGGATAGTGATGAAGGCATTCCGATTATACATGCGTATCCACCAAAAAGATTGAGACGTGTAATATTTGAGTATGCCCCATACAAAAAAGCAAGTAGGGAAAACGGAGTTTGGTATTTTTATATTCCACCAAACAACGAAGAAAATACTATCAAAGAATTTATGTTAGAATATTTACCTCAAGAAAAATATGCTTTTATAATACCAAATGATAATTTATACTATAAAGTCTCCGAAACATATCGTAAATATTTCGATCATACAAAATTTAAACCAAATAGGTTTACAAAATCTCTTGTAGAAATTCATGAAAAAGAAGAGCAGAAAAAGCTAATTAAAGAATATCATTTAAAAGATAATAGACATCCTGGAATAGAAAGTTTATATAAACAATTAAAAGAAAAATATTATTGGGAAAATATGAGAAAACAAATAAAAAAATTCGTTCTCCAATGTGAACCTTGTCAAAAAGAAAAATATAATCGTCATCCTAACGTTACATTAGCTGTGGAAACAGAAACACCTTACGAGCCAATGGAAATTTGGCATATAGACTTTATGTCTTTAGAAAGACAATGGTATTTAACTATTATAGATAAATTTTCTAAATATGCTATTATTAAACCCACAGAAAAAAGTAAAGTTTGTGAAACATTATCAGAGATATTCGCATTAATTGGAGCACCAAAGAAAATAATCCACGATGGTGAACAATCACTTTGTAGCGAATTAATCTCTGAACTATTTCAAATGTATAATATTATTAATCATACTACTTCTCCACAGCACCATAAGTCAAATTCTGATGTAGAACGTTTACATAGCACGATTCAGGAATTATTTAGACTGCAACGGTCATCAGATTTAGGGCAAGACCAAAAGATGTACTTCATTACACATGCCTACAATAATACTCGACACAGTGCCATTAATATGACTCCTTTTGAAGTTCATTTTACAAGGAAACCTAAAGTTCAAAATTTCGATAATTTTCAGGTTTTAGTTCAAAATTATACGTCTCAACAAAAAGAATTTAGTAATCAACTAAATAAAAATATTCACAAACTCTTGAAAAGCGAAAAGAATAAACGTAACGACCGGATTAATAAGGGTATTCACTCTCAGAAAAGTTTTAAAGTTGGAGATAAAGTATATTTAAAAAACAGTAAAGCTGAGAGGCACAAAACTAATCCGAGATTTATAGGGCCGTTTACTATATTAACCTGTGAACCACATAACAAATATAAATTAAGCAATAGCAGAATTTATCATCAAGAAGAATTATTAATTGTTGCAGAATCAGCATCGTCTTCGGACACAAGTTCCGAAAATTAGATCCAAATGAGCACGTAATATTGGTAGACATGCCGCCTACCCGTATTATTGAAGGAAAGTGGACGATAATTCATATGTTAGATATAAGTCCTATATTAGACAATAAGAATAAGCTTAAGGATACTGTTATAAGAATTACAGCAGAAGCTAATTTTAAAATAAGTGATGTTAATCATTTGTATAATCGTATTAACATAATTTTAGACCATGTATCTGAAATATGTAGTCATTTAGATTTACAAAGTAGAGTTAAAAGAGGATTAATTAATGGATTAGGTTCAATTATAAAATCTATTACTGGAAATTTGGATCAAGATGATTTGTATAATATACAAAAAGATTTGGAAACATTAAAAGTAGCATATAATAAACAAATCTCTGTGACAGATGAAACGTTGGAAGAATATAATAATCAAATCAAGAAAATTGTTGAAATTCAAAATGTAATAGATGAACAATACTCTCAGATAAAAAATAACAGAGTTCATCAGAAAGTAGCTTTAGAAATACTGTTACAAGCTCAAACATTACAGGACATAGCAGAAAGATTGTCGACTGCTATTACTTTTGCTGAACATCGAATGTATCACTATAGTATAATTCAGTCCCATATTTTGGAAAATACACTTAGCAAAATTGATAGGAATGTAATGATATCTAGTAATATTAATGATATTGAACCATTTATTAATGTTAAGTGTAAGATTATCAATAAAATTGTATACTTTGTATTAGAAATACCTTTAGTTAGACCACAAAAGTATTATACGCGAAAAATTGTTCCCATAATCCAAAACCACCCTATCTGTACCTATCCTTTAATGCGAAAGGTTACGTTGGCGTATTCCCACTCGGAAATATATGAAATAGAAGATTGTTCAATGTTGAAGGAGCTAATATGTAAAGAAACTATTCTTCAAACTACAAACTGTGAAACAGAACTTTTATTAAATAAAACTACAGATAAATGCACAACAATTCCAATAAAATGTCCGGTAGAAATCATTCAAGAAATATCATCGGAAGTTATTTACATGTATTTTAACAGAACGACGGAGGTGAAGATCAGTTGCGGGAAATATGATGAGACAACATGGATAAAAGGTGCATATTTGTTGACAGGAGAAAATTGTGAAGTAAATATTTCGGGCATATTAAGGTTCCATACACAAGAATCACAAGATAAAGTTATTACTGCAAATTTAGAAATTAATCACACTAAAGATATCCCTGAAATGGAGTTGAACTACGATCCAGTAAAAATCACCATGAAATTAAAATCTTTACATCAAATAGAAGAATTGAGAGTGCAGAAGAAACATAACTTAATACAGTATAGTTGGATCATATGTTTGACTATACTAGTAATTGGTATAATTTTCCAATTTCTTCGATCCAAGGTTTGGAAGAAACCTAGGACTTCAAAATTAGGGGAGGATAGTCAAATAGCTCAAGACAATACCGCTATAAAAATAATGAGTGTTTTGTCTGGAAACATAGAAAGTTCCAAGGAAAAGACAATGAAGCCATCACCATTAACATTAATACCCCTGACACCTTGGACCACCAGGAATGAGCAAGCTAGTTTATAAAAGGCCTGCTGACTAGCAACAGGGGTTCTGTTTCCGTTATCTACTCGCCGGTTTCGCATCTATAAGTCTAAGTTTTAAATAAGTTAATTTTGTGGAAGTTAATAAAATCAGTGGACTAAATAAAAACTTTTATTTTTTTTTAAAGCAGTCGTAGATCGAGATATTTTGACTTGTGTATGTCTTCATGACATGGAAAAATATCAAGGTAGTTTAAATTATTTCAGCCAATATTTTGTTTAGTTAAATTCATACAAAGCGTAGTTGGTAGTGTGTCATGTTTTCGGACGTAAAGACCAAAATCAAAATGGCCGGCTGAAACCAAGTGGTTTACACAGCTTCGGCCAGCGGTCATGCACTTAGTGGGTGCATTAGCACTGATAAATGAATTACTGGGACTTGTTACAACGGTATTACTACGCTTTTGAAATTGCCGTATGGTGTATCTCTGTGAATCGAAATTATTGATGGTAACATTTTCAAAATAGTGTCTTATAAGTCAGCGAGCACCAAAATTAATAATAACAGTAAATTACCATTTTTTTTTAATTTTATAATCTATCATTAATTTTGTTATTTAAAAAATAGCACTAAATTTTAAATAGAATTAAAGCTCTCCTATGAAACGTTTGAAATAACAATAGCTATCGCCGCTTTATGTAAATATTTGCAATAAAAAAGAATAAAATGTAAATAAATCTTAAAAAAATATCTACACAGAAAGCACAAAAATTTCACAAAATACCCTTGTTAAACTATAATATAAGAATTTAACGTAAACAAGCCCACTATCCATTAGTAGCCACGAAGTTAGGTGGCGTAAAGAAACTAAATTCCCCCAGTGGCCAATCTACGTAGGCGTTACTAGGGTAGCGTTGAGAGGGGAACTGGCGTATGTGGACTATCTGCAGTCGTTTCTTTCTTTCATTTATTTGGGGCAGAACCCTTAAGTTTTTGACTGGAAACTTTGGGGTATGAAAGTGAGTTTTGAAAATAGGGGAGATGGGAAAAACATGGCACGAAAATTTTGTTGCAAAATGCACCAAAAATGTGGAATTTGTTTTTGTATTTGTCTATTTTAATCAAATATTACCTCTTTCAGATGTATAAAACATGAAGTAAATTGCCCCTCCTTTTTAAAAAATCATCAATAATTAATGAGTCCTCCCGCCCCGGGTAGTGCATAAGGGACTGTCAGACTCTTACTGACTAATAGAAAACTACCCAGTTACTTTACTTGCCTTTTTCGTTTAAAATAGCCAAACTGGCTAAGAAGATAAAGCCATGTAAGTTTTTTTTTTACACGTAGAGACTAGAAAATTCGTTTAGATCTAAAATTTTCCATCAAAAGCGTACTTAACACCTTATTCTTGTTCTAAATTCCTTTTATTTTCTTCTTAGGTTCTCATTTCCGTAACATCAGCTTGGCTAACACTATTTTCTTTTTCGCTCATCTCGACTCGTTCATTTCTCGCTTAGCTTTACAAGAGTGAAGATGTTTGGTTCGCAATACCCTTGCGATGTATACAGTATGAGGTATTTAGGTATTATTATAACCTTGCTATTTTGGTGTGTGGTTTAAGTGTTAGGCGGTAGCGGTAATAATGAAGGGTGCTCTTACAAAGGAATTTTTGTCGCGATTACGTCCCGCGATTTCGTAAACGTGCTTTTCTTGTGATGAAATCGCGTGTTAGTCGTATTTTCATCGCATATATTCACGGTCTTTTCACGGTCAATTTTTTATTTTACGTCTTGACTCTAGACTTTGTTACTGTATCGATATTGAGCCGCGTGTGTATCGAGACTGACGTGCGATAACAATACAGAAACTTGGTTATCATCCATAACTGGTTTTAGCGTAAAGCTTTCCATAACAAGTTATAAATCAAAGGAAAATATCAAGGTACTACAGTCCGCGATTTTATAGCGGCCAATTTTAATTTGCATTGCTATTACACCGTTGGAAAAAGTCACAACGGGCAATAGTCCTAATAATTAAATATAATTAAGGTTAATCTATTCCGCTTCAGTAAATTAAATGGGGTTTTATAAAAGTTTTCAACGTTTTAAAAGTCGTTTTAAAGTTGGTGCCCGCAAAATAAACGCCTGGTTTTGTCGGTGGAAACAAAAATGGTTTTCCACTTAATTTGATACAGTCATCAGTTCCTGTGTTATTGTTTTTAGTTTAAATGTAACACGGAGTGGACGTTTACGAGCTTAGCGTTTTAATTGTTAGATATTTCGCTAACACTGGCTGTTTCTGCTTTGTTAATTACTAGTGCATTTATTTTTTAATATTCTTACAACGGCTTAATATCCGTAACTAACTAGTAACTTAATAGTTATAAATACCCTTTCCAATCGCACTCTGAAAGATATTTTTTTTTTTTTTTTTTATCGTGGTAAAATCATTAAATGAGACCTCCCACCCCGGGCAGGGCGAGAGGTACTGTCAGACTTGTACTGACTAAAATCCACGGTGTCCTTCAATAGCCCTTTATGTTCCGGGGTCACGGTGATGGTATAAGACCCGCGACCCCGGCAGGCTTTAGCCCTCTGAGAGGGGGCCTCGTCATTATGCTGACGCTCTTTGAGGCGCGCGTGGAACACGACGCGCCGTCGACCCGGGCATGGTCCATGGTCGGGCGGCGAGTTGCCCTTTACTCGCCGCCCGCATGCCCGCGCCTACGGTGGCCGGAGATCGTCTTGCGACGTCCGACGCCGTGGGCGTCCACCACCGCGGGTGGGGCGGAGGGAGGACCTTGTCCTCTCTCTCACGCGGCCCGCCTCCTCCTTCGCGAGCATGACTGCTTCGCAGAAGGAGGCGACCGCTTCCCACTCCGTCTCGCCCCGCAGCATGGCCGCGACCAGTGCTGGGCGCGAGAGGTCTCCGCCTATCGCCGCCGTGAGGACACGTCGGTGCTCCGCCCAAGCGGGGCAATCCTGCACCGTATGCTCGACTGTGTCCTCCGGGCGATCTACGCAGTGGTGACACCCAGGCGTTTCTTCCTCTCTCTCTGAAAGATATTAGGTTATATTTGAAAAATCGTGTGTTTGATAATAAAATAAAAACATTTAATATTTTTGAAGACACAAAAATAATTTTCAAAAAAAAATTGCTGAAGGCAAAAAAAAATGAAAAAATCTGTTGAAGCCAGAAAAATAATTTTGAAAACAAAAATTGCTGAAGGCAACAAAATATTTTTCAAAAAATATTGCTGAAGGCAAAAAATAATATTCAAAAAATGACTCGTAGTTATAAAAATAAACTTTATTATCAAGTATTTTTTTGTCTTTCGCGTTTAGCCAGCAAGAACGATAAAATAGTGATAAAAACATTTTCTCTCCGCTACAGCTTATAACAAATGACTTGATAATACGTTTACATGCCCCAGATCACGCTACATTGCCTCTCTAAGACTCTCCCCTTTGAGTTTAATTGCAATTTTGGTAGGCTCTGTACGGTTTCTTTCAGTAGGCTGTATCGTTACGGTTTCAAAAATAAAATGCTCACTCGAAACCCGAGGTTGCACAGGTAATTAAATCAACGTTTTTGTGTATGAAAAGGACGTAAATAAAAAGATTAGACAGAGCCATAAATTCAAAAGTTGAAATGGAGTTTTTGCTGTGCTTGAATTTTAAATTGAAAACCAAATTGTTGTTGTCTAAATCTAAAAATGTAAACAGGTACAGGTATAACTGGTTTGATTCGCGAGACTGTCCTGGCAACCGATGTTACAGAGAGGACTTTTAATTACCTAATAATAAGTTACCACCTATTTATGTGAATGTTGGTTCACCTGTTATTGGCAACTGTATTATAAGCCTTGCAGTCATAAATTTCTACACTATTTTTTTTAAATTTATATAGGTACAGAAGCTGTTTGTGTACCTATATTAATAAATTAATAAATAATAGTTTTACAGTCCATCAAATGAGACCTTCTGCTCTAAGAGGAGTTAGAGGACTCATTTGATGGAAACGCCAACCGTGTCGTCCATTATTTAGCGCAGAACTTCTACAATTTCAGTAATTTAGGATCACTCTAAGAATTCCAAAAAACCTTATTGTACAACAGTCCTGAAAAAAAACGATTAATCACGTCGTCCTTAATACACGAACAAATAATTTATCACATTTCCACATAATTGCGTTAAGACCATAATTCTACAGCATTGAGGGAAATTATTATTAATATGACAGTCTCGCGTAATGGCGTCACTTCGGTATGCGCTCCCATTCTTTACATTGGCATGCCGACGCAAGCAATACTAGGCTTTATTAATATTGCTATGTATAGCGGTTTGGTATGGATGTGTAGGAAAATAATAAGGCACTCTTTGGTGTGTACTGACATGATGAAATTCATAGAAGCTTAAAATTATTTTTGTGAATATTGTGGTTGTAGATTTTATAATTACTTGGAGATAATTTCAGTTTTGAAGAAATCATCATGAAAAAAAAACGACCCTTAATGAACATTGGCCTGCCCTAAAAGCAGTGGTTATAGCATTAAAATTCTTCATTTGACTTCTAGACCAGGCAAAGCGTTATTGAATCGTTCCATGAGAAATATCTCAACTCATAGTATTTGTGTTAGTCGAGCCGTCCCTTTATTACATGAATGACATTGAACTATGCGAACAGCTCTGCCTGACTCTTAGGAGATGAAGTGTTTCGGGACTGTCTAAACACTTAACTTTGACCCTGAAACAAGTATCATGGATTTTAGTTAGTACGAGTCTGATAGTACCATCGGCTCCAGCCTGGGTAAGAGGAATCACTTGACGATTTTTTAATCATAAAACAAAGTCTATCGCAAATACACACATAAAAAAAAAACATTATAAACTTCTTTCTTATGTGTTTTCTTTACATAGAAATACACTTTTATTTAAAGTTAAAAATAAAACAATTTATTTTATAATCTACCGTAAAAAACGTCAACAAAATAAAACATTTTTCAACGTGATCGCCGCAAAAAAGGAAGAGTGGGAGGTTATGGGGGAGACCTTTGCCCAGCAGTGGGACAATATAGGTTAACAAAAAAAAAAGTTGAAAGTTGAAACTTTTATTGACGTGTTTATTTGTGTTGCAAAACAATCACATAATTCGAAGTAAAAGCCTGCTGAAGGGAAAAGATAGATCGTTACTCTCAAATACAGCTTAGAAGGGATAGCCAATGAGTCACAGGACATTCCCTTAACGTAATTCCTCGCAGCTCTAGGGATGAGTAACCTAATCCCTTGCGATTTCTCGGAAAAGACCGAGTTCTCCAAATAGCCAAAAATTTCTCGTCTATTTGGCCAATGCTTATTATTGTTAAGCTTTAATTCCAATACTGCTTGGCAAACGGCTCGTAAATAACATTTTATTGCCCAAAATATAAAACTGTAGTCTTGTTTTCGGTTTTCCATTTTTAAAACGTGCTGATTTCTGTATTGATAATTTTAAGAAAGATGGTGTGAAAATGTGGTAATTATGTTCGGTAAAACAGTTGATTATTGAAGTCTAGGTACAGTTTTGATTAAAAAATCTTTTAAATCTATTCCTACTACTTATTTGGTATTTTAGAGAGAGATAGATTCAACTCAGAATTTAGATTTCTATGTTATTTATGACAGTTTACATCCTATTGCGATACCTCGATACGCGAACATAGACTTTGTTTCATGATAGTTATAGTCTTTATTTGTTAGAGCAGGTTTAATATTCGTCCATAGTCTTTCTCTTTCCATTTATCCGAAACCGATAACTTCCACTCACGACATAACAAAACATAATATTCGATCATCTGACGCCTTAGCGTTGTTTGTCCGTGAATCCGTCACAATTTTCTCTATAAGTCGTATCAGCCAATCGTCTTCGACTAGGTACAGTTTGTTCGGCGTTTATTTAATAAAAACGTCATGTTGGCAAATAACGCGTGGATATTGATTAGGGTTGTGAGCAATAGATCTTATTGTAGTACAAGGGAGGGGTGGAAGCGGGTGTTTTATAGTTTGGCTATGTTTGGTTATGTTTTGTAGTTTAGGCTAAGCTCAATGATATTTTTCAAGGAACGAAAAATTGAGCTGCGAGCAGGATTCGAACCCGCATCTTCTGGATAGGTACTCCAGACGCCTTAACCAATTAGGCTATCGCAATCACTTACACTCGTAGCTGAATTTCTCGTTCGCTTGTTTTTCTGAACGCTGCATACACGCTCAATGATATTATTAGTAAAAATGTGTAGATACGTTATGCCCGGGGTGGGAGGACTCATTTGATGATTTTACCACGATAAAAAAATACGTTAAACGCGCTCAAATGTGGCCAATTGACAATAATAATGTCTCTTTTTCATTTGCGATGCCATCCTACTTTAACGACTAATCGTGATGTAGTGCGCTATTGCAATATTTAGTGATTCATGTGTCCGTTAGTGTGCCGTTTTTGAAGATAGAATGTCGTGTAGGTAACGTATCTATTCATTTATAATATCATTGGCTATGCTATGTGGGAGAAGAGAGCAGAATGAACGGAAAGCGAGGACAATCCGAAAAGATGGGTGTCAGTGCAGTTAGTGTGCCCGACTCTTATAGTCAAATTTTGTGTTTAAATGTGGCTAGCTTCATTATTATCATCATCATCAGCCTGTAATCTTCCCATTGCTGCTGCACAGGCCTCCTCTCTAAGAGAGGAAGTGGACCATAATTTTCCACGTGGCACAGTGTGGTTTGTTAGATTTTACATGTCTTCGAGTTTTTGGTTTAAGGACATACGGATTTTTCTTTCACCGTTTTAAAATCAGTGGTGATGAAATAAATTACATGAAGTAATTCGCCTGGCTACAACTCGCTTACCCTACCTATCACCCTGACCTACAGTCGGGGCCGATACCACTAATCCACCAGTGCACCACTGTGTCTAGCTAACTTCTTATAAAAATGTCGTCATAATTTTAAAAAACTCACTCGCTATTTGAACTAATTTGCACCGCAGCAGCACAGTTGGTGCGGGTGCGGCTCGCCTATCTACACCGTATATCCGAGGCGTCGGCCTTTGTAATTGATTGATACGTCCAACGGGTTGGCCCCGATGTTTTGTTTAGACCCACACTTGTCCAACTCTAGCCCTGGAAATTGGATTTTTTGTATAAAATCACTAGAGTTTCAGCTGTTTTAATTGATGGAATGGTTTGTTGTTTGGAGTTTTCCTTGGGTGTGAGTGAAAACTATTTCAGATTTCTTCAGCGAACAAAACCTCGCTCTGTCTTTCTTTATTACAATTTAAATTTTATGACAAAAACAGAAGATTTTTTTAAATTGGGGTATGTTGACATGTCTCTGGCTACCAATTTTCTGCATAGCTGATTAGAATATAATTATAAAAATCTCTATATTTTGACACCTTGATTGTGAAATGCACTCCTAAAAATCTAGTTATTTAAGAACCAAAATGGAAAGATTTATGTTCCAAAATTTTGTTTTTAACCATGTTGCAATATAAATTCAGTAATTATTTAGTGATCGAAGAATTATGAAGACGCTACACTTTTACAATTGGGTTATTGTCTTAGTATATACGCCAGTTCTCACATAAAACACCCTACTTTGAATCAAAAGACATTTTTCTAGCATTTCAGTCTTCAAATTCGATTCTTACATAACCAAGTGCTGGAAAGAAGTTCAGGAACTTTTGACTGTATTATATTTTGCTATTTCAGCTTACAGCTTCTCTGCTATAAGCTGAAATTTTGTTCAGCACGATGCTGTGATGTCAAGGAAGGCTTACCTAAGGGTTGGAGATATAACTGGTGATTGTGGGAAAGAGTTGCTAGAAATCTTTGGCTAGGTTTTATCTTCTATATCTATTATCTATTATTATTATATATATAAAATTCAAAACTGACTGACTGATCTGACAACGTACAGCCCAAACCGCTGGGCCTAGAATCTTGAAATTTGGCACAAGCCCTCATTATACCACGAAAGTGAGCACTAAGAACGGATTTTGCGAAATTCAGCCCCTAAGGGGTTGTTTTTGGGGTTGATAGTTTGTATGAAACTTCGCAACTACAGGTGCTAGGAATTCCAAATTTCGCATGGGGTGTCTTTTTAGGACGTAGATGCTAACTATGACGAATTTTGCGAAATCCGACCCCTGAGGGGTTTGTTTTTGGGGTCGATAGTTTGTATGAAACTTTGTTACTACAAGTGCTAGGCGTCTCAAATCTTGCATGCCGGTTCTTTTTAAGACTTAAATACTCAACAAGTGAGAAATTTTGTGAAACTCGACCCCTAAGGGGTTGTTTTTGGGGTTAATAGTTTTGAGACTGAATTTTTTACATATGGATTCTTTTTTGGACGTAAGTGATACTAAAGACGGGATTTTGTAAAATTCGACCCCCAAGGGGTTGTTTTTGGGGTTGATAGTTTGAATGAAACTTCGTTACTACAAGTGCTAGGAGTCTCAAGACGTAAGTGATAGTTAAAACGGGATTGATGTATTGATAGTTAGAGGTCTCAAATTTTACAGGAGGTTCTACTTTAGACATAGGTTCTCACTAAGAGAGGATTTTGCTAAATTCAACCCCTTAAGAGTAGTTTTGGGGTTGTTAGCAAGGAATCCCAATATATTCATTGGGGTTATTTTAACAACGTTGGTTCCACCCAAGACGGGATACTGCGAGTAGATAGAAATTTTGTTGAATATTGATTTAGATTTTCGAAAAGTATCCCTTATGGTTGGGAGTAAAAATTCACAAAAGCAAAGTTCTAAAATCACGCGGACGAAGTCGCGGGCGGAGTGCTCGTCAAGAATATACCTGAAATATTAACTCTGATTTCTTACTTATGTATCTAGTAGTGGCCGTATTTCAACTGGAATCGGTGATTTGATATAAAAAATTATCAATGCGCTTTCATTGTACGTAAAGCTAAGGAGACCAAGAGTGGATAGCTTACATCTAGATAAGCTTGTTTCAATTTAGACCACATCATTGCTTACCGCCAAACGATATAAAAAAAGCAAGGCTATCGTTAAAAAAATTAAGGATTATTATTTATCCATTTTGCTTATACCTACAAGTGACTTAATGCCGTCAGTCAATTTTTTTTTCTTTATAACACATTTTGTTTCAAATTTATATAAGACAGAAATTACGTTTTATAGGTTCTGAAACTCACCACTAAAATCTTCTTCAACTTCCCAAGCTTGTCAACCCCATCTTAATCCCGCCTTAACTTTCACCATCCCACAAAACCCATGCATTTGAGCTAACAAAATAAACCCATTATCCCTTCGCTGAACTTCGTGTCCAGTCCATTCATTACGTCATCCACATAAAAGACGAACATTTGGACATACGAGTCCCATGGGCCTATGTGTTTATTTCTTGTTCTTAGTGTTGTGTAACTTTTTTGGCTGACCTATAATAATTATATGGTGGGTAACTGTTTTGCGTCACCGATGGACTAACTTATCTAACGCAAAGCATCCTTTCCAATAAGCTATACAACGTGTTATGTTAATAGCGCACAACCTCTCGTGGGGTAACTCGGCCCATGTTACTGAACAATGTTTGTTCCAAGACTTTTGGAAATTCGCAAAAATAAAAAGATTTTTCATACTGATAGGCCCGATCAATTTCTCATTATGTATGAAAAAGCAAATTTTTTTATGTGAATTTCCAAAAGTCTTAGAACAAACATTGTTCAGTAACATGGGCTGAGTTACCCCACAAGAGGTTGTGCGCCTTTAAAAGCCTTTTTTTATCGTGGTACAATCATTTCAGTTCTCCCACCCTGAACGGCATGGCAAAGACTGCCAGACTCGTACTGTCTAAAATCTACTGTGATCCTTCAATAGCCCTGTATGTTCCAGGGTCTCGGTTACCTGATGAGACAGTCCCGCGAACCCACGCACGCATTAAAAGCTTTTTGTAAAGCTTTTTGCGCAAATCTAAATCTTGTTGCGAACATTGGAAAGCCACCGGTGCAAATCCTGCTCGCAATCGGTTTTTTGAACATATAACAGAATAACTTTTAAATTAAGCCTATTTACAACATTCGTCTACTTCCACCATCCTTCGAAGAGGACAAAATCAAAATGATAATTTAAAAACGTTTATCAGTAAATCCATTTTATCATTTGCGATGCAATTCAACCTAAGTGTACTGCTACTACTGACTGCAGACACGCTATAACCTGTATACCTACTCACATAGATCACATTCCAACCTGACTGTTAACTCAACGCGCAGGTACTAAAGTCACATATTTGGGTCATTACGTAGCACGTTTCCGAATATCTGTGGAACGATGCTAATGATTCCCCGTACCGCGTTAATTAGTACTACACAAGTTTCGGTAAATAACTGGTCACGAGGTATACTTTCAATTTCGTTTGTTTTGATCAGTATTATGATACTAGGTAAACTAATAGTGAGTCATCATCTGCTTGCCTTTTCTCAACTATATTGGGGTCGGCTTCCAGTCGAATCAGATGCAGTTGAATATCAATATTTGCTCACACCTCCACAACCCAGTAACTGGGTAAAATGATATCTCTTGGCAAGACTGGTTGGCAGACTTTAGAGCTTCTAAGCCCCTTCGTACACTAGGCGACGCAAGTCTCCGATACCTTACGACTTTGACATCCATTGACGAGTGCGTGTTTACGAACCTCTATGGATTGTATTGCGATAGTGAGCTGGATACCGAAATCGTAAGGTATCGGAGACTTGCGTCGCTTTGTGTACGAAGGACCTTACTGACAGTAACAACTGTCAAAGATCTACAAATGACAGCCGGGACTTTACGTGCTTTTCGAGGCATGAAGGAAACTCGCTGATTTCCTCCGGCACTAACATCAAGCTTACATAATAAACAATTAAATTTTAAAGACTATTATTTCGATATAAGTTCACATATTTCTTAAAAACCTGAAAAATGCTCTCTTTTCCAACGAAACAAAAATCTCTTTGCTACTTCATTTGAGTTTCGTCTTTTACATCCACGTGATCACATACGATGTTCGTGACATTTGCTACGGCTTCCTCATACAATATGGGTTGGAAGCTTATTGCCTAAGGCTCGTGCACGATGCACCTCGTCAATATTTAACTACAATGTATAATTTAAACCACACAATGCTCTATCTGTATCTTCTTCTACTTCTTAGTATTTTTATGTAAGAATTCCTTACTTTAGTTCTGTTTTGTGCTTGAGTTTTTAGCCTAAAGCGATATGCACATAACTTATGCATGCAAACCTTTTTTCTTTCATGATACCCTGGTAAGTTTTACGCCGAGATTCTTTACGTGTAAAAATCTAGTCGATTTTTTCAGTATGTTTATACGATGTTTTAGTAAATTCATATCAGATAACTGGTTATCAACTATATTATATAATAATCTGAAATTATCAAAGTAGCCATGATGGTTTGCCAATACGTTTTGAAAATTGCTTCATTGATACTATGAATAACTTATTGTTTTAAATAAGTAATAATAATAAATTAGTACACATTATGGGTATGTCGGAAGCGTTGGGCATCAATGTTACTGACATGAAACAATCGTTGAAGGAGCGTTTCTTTGGCCGCCTGAAAAAAAGTATTTAAGCCTTCTATCAAGTGGTAATGAGGTGCGAGCCTTCAACAGCTAGGTCATGCCAGTCTTGATGTACTCTTTTGGCATACTCAAATGGACTCAAACAGAACTTGATGCCATGGATAGGAGGGTCCGTACATTGCTGACTGCAAATCAAATGCATCACCCACGGTCTTCGGTTATGAGATTGTATATCCCGCGAAAATGGAGTGTATTTTGAATAGACGCTGCATTGTACATAAATCATTAAGAATAATACGTTTCCTATAACTCCAGACCATAAGATGAAAAGCATCACAATCATCGACCATTTCAAACAAACAAAGACCTCGTTCGAAACTTCGGAATAAAGAACCACTTCAGACGATCCAATCGATCGCATCTCATGAGCGTTAATACAGGCGGTACATTCAAAAATCTGTAGCGGAATAAAAAGGTTGGCCCCCATTATGCGGACAACAATGGCCCCGACTGAAAAGTACCCCGGATGCCCGCTGCAACATTATAATAAAAGGTAACTGCGAATAGGTTTCCGGGATAAAATTTTATTGTGAGGCATCGACAAAGGACTTCGTAGCGAACAAAAGTCCGGGGAGATCCGGGAACAAGGCGGGAGTCGGTGACGAAGATATCGCGCAGTAATATTGTAATAATTATATGTATCCTGGTGGGGTTATTGAGTCCGTAAAGTCCGGTCGCGATCAAGTGGGGAGTTGCGTTTGGAATACGGTCGTGTGGTGGGGTGTTTTGTTTTTAAGAACTGTTTCGTTTACTTGTTGTCATGGAAATTATTTTCTTATACCTGAGGTAGGTATAAGAAAATAATTTCCATATGTTTTGATTGAGAAGAAAATTTTAATGAGTATTTTAGTATGACGTCTAGACTTTGCCATCATGTGCTTTTATTTTATGAGTTCTTTATGTATTTTGTTATGTACGTCGCAGTTACATTATTACTTTTTCAATGAAGCATTTATTTATTTTTTATGAAGATACATACAAGTTTTTGAATTATTTATTTTTCCTTGAACTATTATCACACCATTGTATATTGTAAAACTCATTTCCTTTTATACTCTTCCATATATTTAAGTCCCAGAATTATTACTCGTTTCCCGCCTATAATAACCCTAGTTTGTACTGAAACCGTACAGGGAATTCATATTTCAACCCCCAAATTATGCACTTAGAAAAATTACTTCATACCATTTGCTGACTAATAATATTTAATTGTTAGTTGCATGTTCTTTTGTGAATATTTTAACACGTTATTTTGCTATTGTTTTTAATATAATTTATTAGTTTATTTTTAAAAACACTCACTTCGATAGTCACGGGTTCAATTTCGTGGCATGTCAAAATGTGACGTTCAACAAACATTATAATTAATACTTTCTGTAGGGGCCAGTTGCTTGATTAATAGTTAAACCAACTATTGTTGAAATCCAATACAGGCTTTTAACAAATAATTTCAAAAATGTTAAGATTTAAGAAAAAGTTTGACCATTGATCAAGCTATGCGGCCTAAGGTAAATAAGTTTAACAGTATATTTTTATCTAGCTTATATTATTATAGAACTGCTATATAAAGACAAAGTATGAATCTATTTTGAAGAGTATTTTGTATTTATAACGAGAGGAAATATATTGGGTTGCGGCGTTTCATTACCTACAGAGTTCTTATGGCTATTTTTCAGCCTCATCATCAATTTAATCAGAAAAGAGTAGCATTAATAAAAATGTTGATGAAGTCAAAATTAAAACTTTCTTTTTTGCAAAAGTCACAGTATGGCCGTATGCTTTTTTTTCTTTTTACAAAAAAAAACACAAAGAACATTAACTAACCTCCAACAATTTGCGCCATAACTTACCATAGTTATATTATAAGAAAGTCCCACTAAAACAGGCTTTAATAATATAGCTTTCGTGACTGATTAGCGTCGATTATGTCGGGTGTGTCGGCGCAATCATCACCTGTCGCGTTAGCTGTGAGGTCTGACGGAAGTGGCTGTAATGTTGTTTAAAATGTTTCGAGAACAATTATATTACTATTTTAATAGAAGTCGAAACTAAACATGTTGTGGCAACCAATGATATTACATATAAGTAAAAAGGTGTGGATACGTTATACGCGCTCAGAAAATGACACGCTCAAATGTGGTCAATTGACAAACCTTGACTATATTAGTTTCTTTTTCACTTGCGATGCCATCCTAGTTTAGCGACTAATCGTGATGTAGTGTGCTTTTGCAATATTTAGCTATTCATGTGTGCGTTAGTGTGCCGTTTTTGAAGATAGAATGTCGTGTAGGTAACGTATCTATTCATTTATAATGTCATTGGTGGCAACAATAATAATCTTTAAATATTAATATGTTAAGTAAAGGACCTTATGCTTCTTAAAAAATACATTGATAACAGGGTCACAATATAAGAGTGACGTATCTCATCTAATTATGTGAATATGTGAATACCTACTTTTAATAGCGAAGCAAGATGAAATAATGGCAAAGAGCAATACAAACTCGAAACATATTGAATCTACTGTCATTATTTTGTTAAAGTTCTGAGGTTTCCTAAGATATTGGTGCTTACACTGATGTCTTAAATTGATTGTCTTTTTTATTTGGCTTCGATTCCATTCTCAATAACTGAATCCCCATACTTCTTTCTAGAAAATGCAACTGTCATTATAATAAACCAACATTGGCCTAATTAGTCTAACCGCGGTGCAGGTCTACAAATCTTTCGTTAGTTACTAACACAGGTTAGCCAAAAACTATGATTGGATTTTCTTTTCACAAAATTTTCAGGTAGGTACGGAATGAAATTGGAATTGTGCCCGATTACAAGTCCCGCGTGGGATACTGTACCGTCATTGGCAAATCGGCAGCTAATGCTTGTGTTTTGGCGTTTAATTTTCGTTTTGTTACTGCTGGCTCATACATTGTTTTTGTACACATAGACACATACATTTTAAATATAACGTTATTAGTAATATGAATAGTAGCCAAATGGTGTCAGCAAGACTATCGTAAGTAAGCAATGATGTAGAGTTTCTTTTTGTTATTTACCGTTAGTCTCTCATTTAACCACTATCTCGCCTAGTGGTGAGTGAATTGTAGTCTACGGTGTTTCATGCTTGCCTGGAAAGAACCTGTTCACTATTTACCTAAAGACTCGAAGGTGATCATCGCTCCAAAACCGAGGAACCGCTTTCTGGATCAATCCCCTGATTTAAAAGCCTAAAAAATAACAAATTATTATTATTATATCAGCTGTATGATGGTATTTCATTTCTTTCTTATTATAATCAGAATTATTATCCACAAATATTTTCCCATTTACTTTTCCATTTTTATTACCGTCCGCCTTCACCAAGATAGACCGAAATAAAACTGGAATTTATATTAATATTAGAAAAAGTAGCTTCGGGAATTAACGATAACTGTTTATCAACCTTTGTGGTTGTGTGTCACGATACCTATTTCGATTCTTAATAGGCCTATTCCCCGAAGAGCGGGCACGCACGTATCCATTTTGATATTAGTGATCACACACCTAAATTATTAAGTCATAGCCTGAGGGAATATTGCGGTTAAAATATCGTTGTTTTCGTCAAATTTTGTTAACGAAGTTTTTAATTTGATAATGGTTAGTAATGCCATTGTTTATCATTTTGTTAAGTAGGGTAAAACCGAAAAAAAAACAATTGCATAGAAGAAAACAAACTACCGGCAAATTATTAAAAGCATGATATTTTTAATTTCATTTAAACATAAAAAGGAACGACCAAAGCTTGTTTCATCTTTTAAATCCTCAGAAATCAACAGTTATATCTTCAAACAAAGAAACTATTTTTACATTACACCTACTTATATTTTCTTTTATCTTGAAAACGTAACATAATACAGTAACGAATGATAAATTACATCTTGGCTCTAAAATGGTATACCATATTGTGAAATTCAGTACAGAACAACAGAAAGACTAGACATTACAGTAAGTTTTATCCAAGAAAAGTAGATTCTATTAAGCGTTAATTTTTCTGATTACTGATAACATCAACTTTGCAGACAAGTAATTTCTTCAAACCCATCGCGAATTTACGAACCAGTCTTACGTTCCTAAACAGTACATTAAGCCGTTGTATCTCCATTATGAACAGAAGAAAGGGTACCAAAACTTCAAATTTGCATGGCAAAGTTATGACGAACAAATTCTCTGAGTCATGGTGACTAATATAACGGGGTCATGAACTGTCCATTATTTTACATGAAATTGACTAAACTTTGTCGTTTGAAGCTCAAGAATGTCTGGCATTACGTCGACATTTGATTGATAGTGAATTTGTGGGACAAATTGTATTGACATGGTGTTACGTTGTTCAAATATTTGGTTGGCTGTTCGTGGTTTTCTGGTGCATTATTAGTTATTATAGCTGTGTTGGGAGAATTGATAATTGTAACAGTATCATCTTTACTTTGTGTTGGTGAGACTAATTCATCAATTGTAAAATATTTTCTTTATTTATTCTTCTGTAATTAATCATCATCATCAATTTCACTCTTCTGATTTATATTGGAAATTACCATAATGCCATGATCCTCTGCCTACCAACCTATTCCTTACTATCTTATTATGGGATCCCAGTCGATATTTCTACTATTTTACATGGAGGGTTTGTCTGTCTGATATCCACAACAAAGTTGTTAAGCAACACCAACACCTTCTGATGTGACTGACTGTCAAACTTTCGCGTTATAACCTTACTCAGACCAATATCATCATGATCAGTTTCATCTTAATCATTTTATCAATCTGATTTCTGCATAACAAGGTAATTCCGTACCACAAAATCCCGAACTAACTCCCAACATATTACCATCTCCAAGACTCACAAACCTTGACACGCAACAGAAACAAACGGAACTAATACAATACAAAACTGACCGAATCCGAAACACTTCGCCTCAACATCCGCTATCGTTACAATTTATATCCAAACAATTCGAAACAAACATAAAATATAAAATCAGAATACAGGCCAGATGCAAGACTCACAAAAGGATGCAAGAATCTCAATACATTTGCGTATGCATCGCTTATATCGACGCCATAATAGACTTGAACTGATGCCAAGAATTCACCAATTGATTATTGATATTGCTGTGGTATTGGTTTTCGAGAAAATGAGCCTCAATCTTAACGAAGGGTGTGCTTGAGTTATTTCATATTATTTTTAAAGCTTTGTGGATTTTGTGGGCTTGGTTGTGGAGTAAACAACTTTGTGCTGTTTTGTTCGGAAGACTATAATTTAATTTTGTAGGTTGTGTTTTGTTTTTCTCTTAAGATACTCGTAGTTACAATTTGTTTTGGAGAATGGATGTTGTAGATGGTAGTAGTTTTATGTGATCTTATTTAATATTGTATCTCCAATATAGATCCGCGTTCTATGACAGGTGTTTGTGATTGGACGTCATAACAGCTATGATTGGCGAATTTGGCTGTTAAAAGATCGGATTCAAAATTAAGTTTCCAAATTTTACAAAATATAAGATTATAAGTGGCGAACAAGAGTTAGATTTTCGGTTTCGATAATAGTAAAATTGGCCTATTCGTATCTAAAACCCGACATTAACCTCCACAGTTTACCAACCCAGTCAAAAATTACCATCTACTTCAATATTCAATTGTGCCCTCCTTATTTTGGTAGTACCATACAATTTGGGTAACCAAATTACATTGTAGACATTATCAATTAGGAGATAGGTAATAGCCTAGGATAAACGTTGATCGTGTGCGCAGCGTATGTGTAGTCGGGTTTATGTAAATATCGAAGCAACGTCCGAACACTGCCAAGAGCTACAGTCTAGAATCAATTTGCAAATTACCTACTAGGTTATCTTCATAGAGTATGTAGTTCTAAGTGGAAATATAGATTGCTTGGCCGGACATGTAGGTTTAGATGTTACACCAAAATTCTATGTTAGCGATTAACTTGTTTGTGGAAAACTGAGCGGAATTTCAAGCAGCTTTCAACTGATTGAAAGGTGAGGCTTTTCGGTTATTAAATATGTAAGTTTTTGATGTTTAGTGGTTCGTGTGTACCGAGGTCGGAGCGGGTGAATGGATGATGGTGTTGTGGTGGCCCAAAGGGTATAACTCGCTATTTATGTACTAGATTGTGAGTTCAAACGCGACCAATCAACAATTTGTCTCAACTAATGTACCTAGTGGCTCGGGACTTACGAATTACCGTGACCCCGGAACGTAAACGGCTATTGAAAGACGCCGTCGATTTTAGTCAGTACGAGTCTGACAGTCCCTTCCGCTCTGCCTTTGGTAGGAGGACTCATTTGATGATTTTACCAAGTGAAAAAAAAAACTCTTCTGAAAAATTTGGTTTATGTCACTTATTGTGTGTTGACTGGCCTGTTGGTATAGTGGTTAGAGACCCTGACTGCTATGCCGGAGGTCGTGGGTTCGATTCCCACACTGGACAAATGTTTGTGTGATGAGCACGATCATTTGTTCTGTGTCTGGGTGTAATTTATTTATAAGGTGTACTGTGTCTGGGTGTAATAAATACAGGGTGAATTTTTCAACAGGGCGTGGATGGCTACTTTCAAAACTATGAGGAATATCGAAAAACGTTGAAAGGAGATGGAGCCTCGAGACTCCTTTCAACATTTTTCGATATTCTTCATAGTTTCGAAAGTAGCCATCCACGCCTGTTGAAAAATTAACCCTGTATATAAGTATGATTATCAGTTGTCTAGTACCCATAACACAAGCTCTGCTTAGCTTGGGACTAGATGGCGTAGTGTGATAGTTGTAGAATATTATTATTGTATGTCACCTTTTAACCGTTAATACTATCCCGCCACAACCAAACTTTATCTCGGCCAATTCCCCTACATTTTCAATATCAGAAACAGGCCGCACCTTTCGGCTGATAGATATTGGTTGGCTCGCTTATTTCGGTCTAATGTTTACGGGCGGATCAAGGTCTGATCCGATCGCGTGAAGTGGGCCACAGCGTTTTATGGGTACCCGTGTTAAAAGTTGCAGTGTATCGTGTTGGTCGTGTGTTGAGGCCTTTACTTGGGTTAGTTTGGGTTGCTGTGGGTTAATATTTTTGATGCTTTTGGGTGATTGGTGCAGATATATTGTTGAGAGTATACTGATTTTATTGACTTTACGTTCCAGGGTCATGGTAACCTTAAATCCCTGATGTCCCTGAAAACATTTTTGACAATAGTGCATTATCAACTTTCTTGAGAATTTGTCTAGTGTCCTTATCATTAAAACAAAGATGTGGGATGGGAGGATGAGGGATTTGTATAACTACGTCACCGCGAATAGAATTTATAATTTCTTCTTCTTTTTAGCTTTCAAAATTATAATGAACCGTAACAAGTTCATACTGTAGGTAATATCTAAAGGTGAGGTCTACGCTAAGGAACTGAGCTTGGGCTAAGCACAGTCAAGTCGTTAAGAAAAACTCAGGACAACGAGGAATGGTAGGCCAGTCAAAGAGGCCACACTATTATTTTAAATATTGAATGCCACAAAGTAATAATTTAGGTCCTCACAGACGTAAACTTTTAGTCCACTACACAAGTCGTTATTCCCTCAAGTCCAAATATATAAAACTGGTGTTTAGAGACGAAAAATATTAAAACACGTTCCTTCTACGACTTGGACGATACCATAAAATGAAATGTAAATATTATAACCGTCAGGATATAGTATCATGATAAGCAGTAATACAACTTGGCCCTTTTTGTGTGGTCGAATGGGTTAATAACTTCCGGGATCGCGGCACTGTCTTAAAAAGGCACCTTAGCCCTGGAACACAAAAAGCAATCGAAAAAATAGAGTCAGTGACTGTCAGTATGGGTATGACAGCCCTTTCTCCTGTACGAAGGGGTGGAGGATTCATTTGATGACTTTACCACAACCAAAGACAGCTAAAGTTTTTAATTACAATACATGCGAAAAGCCTTAATTTTTAAAGCTACAGTTATTATTGTATTACTAAAATATGTTACAGCGTTGTTTACACGTGTTTTTATGTAATGTGTCTGGTGGACACCGTGAGTCAGTTACGCTACAAAAACCTGTTATGCTTAGCTTAGCCTAGCTTGCTAATTTGTATGGTGTGTGTGCATAGTGAAGAGTATTCTATCTATTTATCTGAGGCGGTCAATCAATCGATTTTCTAATACTTGTAGGATTCATAGAACCATTGCGAACCTACTTTAGATGTTTTTGATACTTTCTTTTTTACCTAGTTATAATACTGTATCATAATACCAATATGTCTGTGACGGGGATGAACGTAAAAATGCCATAAAAAATTGTGGTGCTATCTTTATGGCTTTAATAGAGGAATTATTGGCTTATTCCTATTTATATGTTAGTGTTATCATTTATTTGGGCAATTCCGCCTTGCTGGTTTTATTATTTGCGTGTGTAGAACGTGTTTGGTTAATATTGATGGGTGTTTAATGAGTCAGTAAATGAGAAAATTATTACACTGCCAACTGCTAATTGGAGTTGATATGTTTTGTTATTGCACGCAAAAACGGGTGGAGTAGATGGCATATTATAAGTTCAATTATACAACAATATGAACTAAAAATGGGTTAATTATCATGTTTATTATTTGTTTTGACTTTCTGATATTTTGTCATTTGTAGTACGTGCCAAATGATAGAGTTATTTTGATCGCTTACTACCGGACCTCCACTACTCAGTAACTGGGTAATACAAATACCCCATGGTAAGACTGGTTGATAGACTTTATGAGCTTCTGACTAACAGTAACGACTGTCCTTTGACAGTCGTTACTGTTATAAAGGACAGGAGGAAAATCGCTACGGTAGATATGGTCATTGCACCCACCCATGGACCAAACTCGATAAGCGCGGCTTAACCCGGAAGATCCGCCTGCGTGGTTGTAATTATTTAGTAACGAGCTCCTCAATCGCTTGCAATTATAGGTGGAATAACAACAGCTTCTGTAACCGCTATCTCATGATAAAAATATTTAACTTTGAATATTGCAATGATGGACAATAGTAACATCACTCCTCTAAAACATGAACAGGTAACAAAATGAAGCAAAAGGCGAGAAGAAACAACGATTGGAGAATTGAATGGAATTGTATTTGTTGAAAGATCAAATACTAACGCCAATACTGGCATAATAGCAGTTAGCCATGATATACTTCAAAGCTAGAGAGGTCTAGACGGAAATTGTTTCTAGTAACTTCAAATATTTGGATCAGCTTAAATACGATTTTAGTAGCTAAATCGAAACACCACTCAACTTAGCTATTGTAAAATGCATGAATAGTCAAACTTTTGATGGATTTAGTGCAATGCAATTTGATAAATTCAAATATCTGTGGCAACAGCTACCCGGGCTTATAGTTAGCAATGATATTGTAAATAAGAAATCTATAGGAAGCTGAAAGTTTAAATGTAATTAAAATCACTGGCTTGCAAAAATATCTCAGTCAGTTTAAACACAATATTTTAGTTTCAAAGGCGAAACAAAAACTTAAATAATAACGACCAATACGTGAGCATTTTAAGACCAACAAAGCAGGATTCTAAAGAAAAATGCACCAATTTATACCGTCTGATACTTTTATATCACAATAGATATACCGTGAAAGCCGGGTAAAAAGCCATTTCCTATTTATCTCAGTGGGTAAGCAACGAATGTAGTGTAACTGAATCGACACATCCCTTGGGTGCAATTTACCGCCACGGTCGCAGATGTTAGGAAACTATAGCTGGAAGGACCGTCTTACAAGAAGCATCATTTTTTTGCTCGAACTTATCTATCGAGGATTGTGTATCCTTGAATATTCTTAAGTTTTTGTTTTGTTTGTTGAAGATGGAAATTCTTTACTTGAAAGTTGGGGAATTGTCTGCAAGGAATGTTTTTGGTTTGGGCTGTCTATCTTTCAATGGGAAACTAGCTTTCACCAGCGGCTTTTCCTCTGCGTTGGCAAAATTTATCCAACACAAAGGTGTTAGTAAGATAAATGATGTCCTTTGTATCAACCCATACTAAAATCTATCTCTGTACCTTCCATTCTGGCGTGATTGAGTTACAAATCTCCATCCTTGGATCCTCCATTACTAAAAATCCATCCAACTAAACTTTCGCATTTATTATTGCGTAGATGAGAAACGAGATAGAAAATTATTTGTATGTTATGTGCCTAAAATATATGTGTATTCAGTCTATCAAAATGAATTAAAACAAACAGGAGTAACAGTGCATGTAAAATGTCATCATGACAGGTTATTCCGATTTGCATATTTGCCTACCCAGCGAGCAATGCCAATTTGATTGTAACAGCATGATATGCCCACGCGGCACCAACACTGGTTTTGTGCTGACTAAATAAAAATATTTGTGATTATTTAAAATATTCGTGTATATTTGTGGAAACCAGACGATTGAACATAAATATTACTCATGCTCTAGTAAAAACTGAAATAGGTCCTAATCTATGAAGCAGAGATAAACCGTGATAAAAAAGACAAAAATGAATAATTTGATAAAAATCTAACTCTCAACTTATACTGTAAATAATTAACAAAAACAATTAATAAAATATTTTTGAGTTACACGCGCGCGGCAACTGCTAACATTCCATAACTTCAAGACGATTAAACACAACACCAATAATAAAATTCATTGAAAGAACAGAACAAAATCATTCAAAGCAAATTTCAATAAAAGATATTGCAAGCAAATAGAAATGCGATTCTCAAAGAGGAAGGCACGAAGATCGAGAATCGGACAGTATAGGATAGTAAAACAGGAAAAGTGTATTGTAGAGGTGCCGTCGAAACATTTGTATCTGCAAGTCGTTTCGAAGTATAGAGTTACAGTGTCGAACCCCCAGAGTGTGTCCGTAGAGCGCATGTTTCTGAGAATTGTATCGAAAATTTGTCGAACAGTTCCGTTTTCAATTATGAAAGAGAAATTTTCTAGTGGAGTTGGAATTTTGAAAGAGACGTTAGAGAAAAGCTTTTTGAGTTGATACTTATTGAAATGGCTTTTAAAACTAATGACGTTTTAGAGAGACCGGTCCAATCTCCAATTGTCAATCGCTTTAGTTCGCCACTCGGTCTCACTCTTAAAGTTTTATGCAAAATAAATACCTTTAACTGTCTTCATCTTTATGCCAAAATTAATCAACATGCTGGTTAGCAACTTAGGCGTAAAGGGTGACAAACAAAAACAGTAACAAATACTCGCACTTATAATTATTACGATTATATTTTTTTATGTTAAGTACTGACACCGTAAGATCATTTTTGCAATCACTTGCGTCTCATATTTTTCTACTCGCTAGTGGCTGTGACTGCTACCAAGACGCTAATTTTGAAATAATTGATTCATACCAATAAAACAGGAAAACGAGACATTAATGTAATGAAGTTATACTCCATAATGTAATGACAATATAAAGGAGCACTCAGCAATAAAACTAACATCCTCTCACAATGACGTAAACAGCAATAACGTTGAGAATTTTCAATTACACACGCAGAATTTCAATTTAGAAACATCCAATACTTGCAGGAACGCTGCCATAACAAATACCCTTATTTCCATAAACACATCCAAAGTAATCGCCGAAACAAACGTTCACGATCATACAATGTTTTGGTAAATTGCCTTATTCTATGCTCAGACTGAGTTCAAACCCGGGTAAGTGCCAATTTGTCTTTTTCAATGAATATTCTTAATCTAAGTTTATCTTGGACATCAGTCTCATCGGTAAAGAAAACCTATTACACAATGTATATAAGTTTCAAGCCAAGTCAGTGGTCTGTGGACCTAGAGGTGGCTTAATTCAATCCGACATCAGACTGCGGTCACAGCCTCACACGAAAGAAAGATCAGTATACGTGCATATAGATATAATCTAAAGCATTTTCTTGTGCTAAAGAAACAACTCGATCGGAACGAGGCAAGTGAGCAGTCCCCAAGTCCAATTTAGCTTTGCGGATTCCCAATGGCGTGTTCTGTCCTTCTAACGCCGCAAAGTGCAGTCTGAATGTAAAGGCCTGGTGTGATATGGAGCGACAAATTGTTGCGGCTTTTGTGTGGTGTCGATCAAACGGGGAGTGCGGGCAAGTGATGAATATTGTCACAGTTTGTGTGTATGTGCTCTTCTGTTATTTGCACAAGGATTTGGAAGTTTCGGCGAAGTGACATGTATTAATGAATCATTTTCTTGAGCGACAAAAATATCGTTTTGTTAGGAATGATGACGAAATATATTAGATAAGTAATAAGCTTGGCTGGGTTCAAACCCTTGAAGTACTAAATTAGACTATTATTAGTGGGCCAACACTGTTCTGAAATAGCTAGATGTAGTCACATAGGAGTAGTTGTTTAAGATTGAAAACCTTCAAAGTTTCATAAGATTTGTCTCATTACAGACATTATTTTTCGTTTGAGCATTACAAAACACAGGTAAAAACAATTTCAACTCCAACAAAACAGAATCTACGCCCATAAAAGCGGACTGCTTTTATTTAATTACATCAGTTTCGCTTCCATCCCTTTCAGCTGTACGCATTTACTCACATCACTTTTACTTTTTCCTCGTTAGGCACGTCAACCATTACTTACTGGAGGTACGCTGACCGCTCACTATATAACCGATTCCCGACGGTCGAATCGGCCACACCTCGTCTTTTTTCTGTCCATTTAAACGGATAGGCGCGGTGTCGCATCGACCGCGTCGGGGATTTGAATCACGAATTACAGATTAACTACTAAGTAAAATTGCCCGGTCTCTGTTTGTGTTTTGCTGGCATCTGTGTTTACACATTCGGAAAAGTTCGGGTGCTGTCGGCTTTTTTGTTGGCAGTTTTAACGTGTTAATAACTTGAATGAAATGGATGTATTGTCATGCTAATGTTTCATGGGTGAATAATGGGCATTAATTAAGAGCCATTATAGTGAATGCGGCGAACTTCGCTTAACATTCTCCCGATTGGTCTCAATTTTTTATCTGACGTTTATTGATTTGATATTGAATTTAAGCAGTGAAAATGTTGGGTTGCTGACAAGCGTTAAATAATCAACTACCTACATTATATTAAAGGTGAATACTATTATTAAAAATGAAACACAAATTATTTAAATGAAATTAATTATATTATCATGGCCTTTAAATTCTAAAGTAACAGATCGGTAATGTTATCTAGCTTTTCTTAGAAAATAGAAAAAGATATAAAATACGCAAGGGCGTCAAGAAGAAAGAAACGTTCTCTTAGTAAGACATTTGATACTTACTCGTTAATGGCGTGAGGGTGGGAGCTAAAGATGAATTAAAGTATATCTGTGGTTGTAGGAATTCAGTAAAGATATATAAAACCTTCCTAGCAGATTTGTGTTTTTAATATTGTGATATCAACACGAGATTCAAACGATCGTTAAAGGCACAGTAAGGCTTAATATATGGAGGCAAAAGGTCCATAATATTCGTTCATAAATTGTCATAGTTTACTAGGTATTCGCATATCGATATCTTTGCAACCCGATTCCCCAAGAAATAGGTATGCAACCCAAAAATTACATATTTCTGTAAGTCGGGTACGGGTCTTGGATTCTATCAAATACTTTTATCTTAGAGAAACAGCCTGGGGTTCGAGAGGTCCCCTCAATTTATGCCAAGTGTCATTATAAATTCCACCCGAACGAGCTTAAGATGTACCGATTATAAAACGCTGAAACCTCTATTTTTAATTTTATCTCAAGCATCGCATGGTTCAATGTTCTACATTGACGACGTCATAATAAATGCGAGTGCAGGAGAGTGAATGAACTTTGAATCGAAAGGTGACTAAGGTCGTAAAGATATCGGGTGACAAAGCACCATTGTTATAGCTAGATCTCGGAACGATGCTTTTGAAGAGAATTTATATTCCTCAACAAAAATCATAGGTAAAATATTGCAAAAGTTAGTTTAATATCGTATTTGCTTAAGTCTGTACAGTATCGTTATTAACAAAAAGGAATTCATTTAGTCATGGTTGTAGTAGGTATAGTTAGTTAAAATAAAAATAACAAAACAAAAAACTTGGTTATTGTTCTACTTTCAGTTTTATTAACACTTCATTTAGGTGGAATATAACATAATGTGTTTTCACTGCGAGCAATGACATTATAAGCTGTAACATTTACTCCATTTTAATTCATATCCCTTTATCTTAGATCTCAATTTTGAATGGCAGTTGTCTTTTACAATTTCACTTTTACACGTGCCTACATTATGAAGAACCTTGAAACTTTAAGCTCCTTTTTCACCTTTTGGGACGTTTTTAGTTAAATCCTTTCAGATCTGTACGTAGGATTAGCCTTAATTCAATAACATCTTTTGTACTCAGTAATGGTAAGATGTTATAATATTATTTGTTGACTCCCTGTTAGTATAATGAATAAAGTGTATTATTGATGCAAATCTGATAGTTTTCTTATTTATTTATTCATCTATGTAAGAAGATTTGTTGTAGATGTGAACACTTGTGGAGGCCAGAATTAATTTCAAAGGTTTTCAACTTCTTTCATTAGGTGTAAAACAGATATTATCAGAATCTTTCGCAACCTTAATAAGCACGTTATAATTAAGCAATAGAATATTCTTATCAGTATTGTCCCAAGGAATCGATTCAAGGCTAAAGTCGCAGACGGGGCCCCCTCTCAAAGGGCTAAAGCCTGCCGGGGTCGCGGGTCTTATACCATTACCGTGACCCCGGAACATAAAGGGCTATTGAAGGACACCATGGATTTTAGTCAGTACAAGTCTGACAGTCCCTCCCGCCCTGCCCGGGATGGGAGGCCTCATTTGATGATTTTACCACGATAAAAAAAAGACTAAAGTTGCAGCCTGGGGCACTACTATCTGAGCATGAAACCCGTAATTTCGTTCGTATTTACGGGCTAATACATGTTATTATTATTACTTACGGACATAAGATTAGAGGCAGTAGCTGTCCCAAACCCATATGTGTTGTCAAAAACCGAGTAAGAAAGAACCCTTCATCATTTCTGTGCATAATGATACAGTGATGTCTCATATGCAGGCATCATATTTCTTGATTCTGATTTTGGTTTAGATTGTGATAAATAAATACCTATATTGAAAAATTCAAGTATCCGTGAGTCTTCAGCGTGCTAATCAGTGTTGACATCTGTTTTTTTTTAATTTGTCGCCTTTATCATGAAACTAGGCTCGATTGAAAACTTGATCTATAAACGGGTTGTTCATTAGTATTAATATCGATACATACTACGTATACAGTTTTGCCATCTTATATTCACGTGACCTTGTACAAATTCGGTCTGTTTACAGCTGATTAGAATCTCCGAAGGTATTTATTACTCCAATTGTATTCCTTGTGATGTTCAATAGGTTTACACAGAAGACAGTCTACCAGTATGTTGGCTCAAAAGATCACTTTGATCTTCTTCGCTTTTGTAGCCTTTGGCCGCGTTTCACTGTGGTCTGTTTGCTTAAAGAAACTGTTTGTTTGCTCATTAGCAAATGCATGGCGTCTCTCTATGAGATTATGGAACAGGGTTATTGCGAATCCCGGGACAATGTAAGCAGGATACGTACTGTGTGACCCTGGAATGCAAAAGGCAACGAAAATTAATGAAGGAACGAGGTAGAGTCTGAGAGTCCCTTTTACTCCACCACAAAAAAACATATTGTATCTCACAATAAGCTAAACGAATCTGACTAAAATTGCATAAGCTAATGTCAAAAAAAGAAATAATACTTTTGAAAGAAAGAAAGAAAATGATCCACATCACGCTTGTAATCCTCGACAGGTTTAGCAGAGATGTTTAAAAATGATTTATGCTCTGCTTGCTTAATTTTTACAAAACCGTTCCAAAAAAATCTCGTCTAAAAAGCTGCAAAATTTTCTTTCCATCAAACTCATTAACAAAATCAGAGTAAAGAAACATTCTAGAATAAATTAAAGGCAGGAGATCGATACTACCACGCTGAATTTGTTTATACATCTTTTTATTTTAGAGCAAGGCGAGCTGGGTAATTAATCAGCTGGGCTGTTTGGTTTCAGTCCACAAGAAGCTTGTATATTCTAATGTAATTTATTATAGGAATACCTATCACTTTGTGCTGGATTCTGTAGTTTGCTAGCATAAACTGTTCGAGTTAGTATTTTGGAATGGATTCAGTACGTTTGTGTTAGCGTATTTATGAATGTATCGTCTCGTGTTTTCTGTTATTGGATGTAGAATTGAAGTTAGCACGAAATGTATTGCAGTGGGGTTTGGATTTAAATGTTTTACGTGATACGATAGTATATATTTTAAGCTATTTCTAGGTAAGAAGACTTTGTTAGATTGCGCCATTCTACTCCTAGGTAACGGCTTTCCTCTATGACTTCCAGCTCTTCGGAGTCAGAGCCAATGTTACTGGTCCACTGGTCATTGGTTTTGTCTAAGTTGTCCATCCCTTCTCCAATAACTACCGTACTATGGTTGTACCGTGTGACAGTGGCTATTTTAACCCACACTTTTTAAAAGACTTTTGGTCGTAAAGACTATTAGATAAAGATAAGGAAATACTTACGGTTTGGGAAATAAGTCTTCCATAACATATCGATTATAATGTATATTTTATAAACTTGTCACATTCATCTTCATGAAAACTTTTATAAAATGCCCGAGGGCTTCAAAAATAGGTAAGAAACTCACCTCTTGCCAAACTTTTTCCGATAACCGCATCTATCAAATTCCCAAAAGTATCACCTTTGGCACAAACTTTGGCAACCGCTTCAAAGTTGCCAACTATAAAAAAGTCACATGCAATTACTCTTTACAACATGGAGTCGGACTACACTTGTCAAACTTGGAAGCACCAGGCTTAGTTTCTAATCGAAGTTTGCCTATCTAAAGAGACAGGAAAGTTCTCGAAGTATTCCTGCGCCTACTGAATTACTTGCAAACACGTGACTTCGGACATACTTCGGAATTCTTCGGGATTGTTCGAAGGTTTAAAATTCGGGTTTATTTTTAAAGTGTACTCTGTTGAAAAATTGAGTTGTTCATACTTTTTGGCACTTGTGAATGATATTGTATTTTTGCATACGGTGCTTGAATTTAAAATTGAGTTACTTGGTTTATTTGTTCTGCTTTTCAGTTACCGAAATAAATAACGAATGAATTAGAGTGACTTTGACTGCCTATCATTTTTCTTGGAGTCAGTCGTTAGAATCGATGTAGTGAGTTCAATCATATACTCTATTTTCAGAAGAAATGACAAAGCATCACATTTTTAGACGCACCCTATTATGAAGTCTATATTAGCTAAAGTAACTTCGATCATTTTATAAACCTCTTTAAGCAAAAAAGTCTAGATAAAATGAACACTTACAACATATCACTTAAGGCGACAACCTACACCCTGACTAATGCAGTCTACAAGTACATCATGTTACCAAGTAATGGTTTCGCTACTTTTTTCAGTCTAATGCTGTTTTTGCTTCAAGTTTAACGTATACGTACCATTCGCTAGTGAACATTTTGTAAAGCAACATTAGCTCTAGTAGGGGTGGGCGAAATCAGGTTTTTTTTTCGACTACCGCAAATTCAAAGTGAATGTTTATCCAAAGTTGAATTTCTTAAAGTTATTTTAGTGTTAGATATTTTGAAATCCCTTTAATCTAGTCACTATCCATCGCGCATGGTTTGATTGGTATTTTTTATTGATAACTTTAATCAATTTAAATTAATCAAGTAAACCAATTTTGAATTGTTCCTAGTTATAATTGCTAAAATAATTTATGCATAATTTAATGATGTTATATTTTTTTCCCTTCCTTTATTTTTTAGAAGGAACAAAGTGCACTACAGTGTACTACAGTATTTTTTTGTTACTTATGACTTTTTTTATGATGTTGATTGATATCTAGCAGCCCTAACTGTAAGTAAAGATCGTTAAAACTTTGAAGTAGTGGAGTGCATTAGCCACCGCTGTGGCTTGTCGGCGGTCGAGACGTTACATGGTCAAGTTATGGTACTTCTTCGTGGCCATTTTGATGGTTCACAAGTAATGGTAGGGTAATTTTCAAGTGCTATGGAATTATTTCTTTATTAAAGTGAAATTCCGAAGTCCTATCTGCACTTCGCAGGCCTTGATGCTATGAAATAATAATATTCCACAAGTATCACACAACACCATCTAGTCCCAAGCTAAGCAGAGCTTGTGTTACGGGTACTAGACAACTGATAAACATACTTATGTATGTCTAAATATATACATATTATAGATAAATTACACCCAGACACAGAACAAATGATCGTGCTCATCACACAAACATTTGTCCTGGGTGGGAATCGAACCCACGACACCCGGGCATAGCAGTCAGGGTCACTAACCACTAGACCAACAGGCCAGTACTAAATGCTACTGATGTCGTTTTTATGGACACTTGCCGGTCTTAAAATTTTGATAAGTAGTGTAAATATCTATACAAAAAAACATATTCCATTTGTGTGGGAACAAAGTACGTGAGTCCTTACAAATTAATGAGTACTAACTAATCAGCTTCATCCACTTTTAGATAACTGTTGTGATAGAAATTGCTGTTTGTATCTCTTATTATATTGGACGAAAACAAACTAGTTATTTGAAATATTTCAAATAATCAATTTGTTTTCATCGAATATTCATGATATGGCCTTTAACTAGTTTTGTCTAGACGTCTTTGTAAATTTTGATTTGCCACAATTTATTGTTTTGAAGTACCAAGTTCTGAAAATTATGTTTAACGTCTTACGTTACGGGCATTGGCAATAAGAATTTCCAATGTCCTATTCAATGCTTTCGTGGCAATTAATGGAATTTGACTGTACAATGTACTGTAATCAATTCGAGTCACAGACGCCGCGTGCATAGTTGCATACTAATCGTCATGTTATGAGTTTCCGAGTGGACACTGCCTTTATGAGACTCAGGGGAATTGATAGGGGTGGACCAACTGTTAGAGGGGAGGATGAAGACAGGAAACATGTTTTTATGGACAAACATACATTTATATTAAGAACATAATTAATTTCGGATGGTATAGAATAGATAATGCGCGACCTACTTGCAATATTTGATATTTTTTTTTGTAAATTGTGCAACCTTTCGTCAACATTGAATGCATAAGATGGATGTAGGTATTTCTTTTTATTTTATTTTAGGTTCTATTGAATGTTTGACTTATAGTCAATTGGCCTCAGCTATCATTTGCAGAATTCTTTGACTTGACTGTTTTTAGAGCAGTGGTGATGAAATAAATTACACAAAGTAATGCCACTGCTCACCCACGACATACAACTTATAGTCGAAATCATTACCATTACAGCTCTATAACTTTAAAACCATTTATGATTCTTTTCCTTTTTAATATTCAAAAGCAATTTCAACCATTATTTCCGCTCCCCAAACCACTTTCGACATTTCATTCAAAAGTTTTCGCTACAGCAGAAAAAAACCTATAAACAAGTGCGTATAGGCTCGGTACTCACAGAACCAACTTCTTTATTCAATTAAGGTCCTGCAAAAATTACTGCGGGACACATAAATCAGGCGTAACTGCTTCCAATGTTATTTATTTATGTTAAATAGGCTTAAGTACATACGTACTCTGTATCTGGCACCCTTTATGAGCGAAGTACCCATTTGAGTACAGAAACAACATATTGGAACGTTTAAATTATTCAGAGGAATGTTTTAAAGTTTTTGTATACTCTTTTATTCTGTGTCATTCTTCTTATTAGTATAATTCTGCATGTATATGTATACTTAAGTATCTCATCTTTTGGTCTTAATGTACCTATTGTTTTCCCAATCTGGACCAATCCACTCCAATCTTGTAAGTACCTAAAAAGCAATTTATTACTTCGTAAAAAGTGTTTTTTTTTTTAATTTCTTGTATTGCTTCCAAACTATCCGTTTAATGTCGACTATTTTTAATACTAAACAAAATGCATCTCAATATTGTTATAGTATTTTACAAAAAGCCATTGCCCTTACCACAAGTAATATCTAAGAAACACCGATAATCCGATATCCTAAGGTTAGACCGCTCGTTAGTCGTCCGTAGACCTAACCGAATAATTAATTCTACGGAATATCGAGAACTATTCCTTAGGTTTAATTGGCAACAAGTGTTACCATGTCTATAAATCTTGGCAGTATTTCCTGCTCGATTTTGAACTTTGAACTTAATCGGAACATTGTAATAGTGAAATAGTATTTGCTGACACTTAAAATGACTAAATTAAATACTAATAATTATATGTGTTTTACAAATAGAAAATGCCACCTAAATAAAAGCTTATAAAAATCTTGCTGTTGGATTTATATCACTTGATGCAGCAATGAAGGTTGAAATTATTTAAGTCAACACAAATATTAGCCGAAGTTCAAGGTGGCACAGGACAGGAACTATACGATATGAGGGAGGGGAGGCCGTTGCTCAGCAGTGGGACAGAGTAGGGTAGAAAAAGAAAAATTATGTGTATTCGTTGTCAGGATTAGCTGTTGCTTAGTTTTCATAAAAGGTAAATTTACATAATATTTTCCGTACTAATAAGAAACAACGTTAATGAGCAGCATTATGAACAAATAGGAAACATACCCTTCATTAAACTGAACAAACATCAATTAACTTCACAAAAGCCTTAATAAAGAAACTTCAGTACCCGAACATTATCTCACACATCGTAAATCTAAAATAAGTGTATGGAACGGAAAATTGAATTATATCCTCATTATTTATTCAATGAAATCTTTATTCTACAAAGAGTACGTACAAAAGGTTCACTCCATACAATGTAACGTTTAGAAACGCCAAATACAAATGTAAGTACTCGTACACATAGACAGTCTAAAACTACAGATAGTGCACTCAAGCATTCGCGACGAACATTCGTTTGAAGTTGTCGTACAAACAGTTGACTTTAGTTATTGCTGTAGAATGAGTTATAACCGTTATCCTGGAACGTAAAGGGCGATTGAAGGATCACCGTTTATTTTAGCCAGTACAAGTTTGACAATCCCTCTCATTTCACCCTGGGAAAAAATAGAGGTTGTTGATGAAGCAATTCCTTGGTGTAATAGCCTCGTTGATATAAATGTCAAGATAATATAAAAATGTATAAAATAAATGATAAGAATTACACATTAGACAATTGTAACGTTCCATAATGATTTCAGGTCTCCATTGTGACTCTTTTTGCTCGTTGTGATTGACCTTCTGTATTATTCTGTATAGTGACTATGTATCGGGGATACTGATTATCATCGCCTAATGTTTGGTCTACATAAAGGTCAGTGTGCCTTTAAGGTCAAAGTTCTTCGAATGTTTGTTTATTCGATGTGGGATTGAAAAATCGGAAAAACTGTTTGATATTTTATCAGCCCACACTATGTATGTGATAGACGATATTCTATGTAGTTCATACCAGCTGTTATTTTTGTATTTCAAATGTGTTTTGTATAAAATGGTTGACGTTCAGATTCCAGTGCGAGGTACCCTAACATCATCATAAAACTGCGACAAGACAATATGGTTCAAATCACTGTCAAGAAATAATGATTGCCTCAATAAATCGTTCTGAAATAGCGTGAGTCACAACTCAGATAGTTAAATTTGTCAGTTAAGTAAAATATACAGTTGAAAGTAGCATCTATGAGAATTGTGTGAATGTCTTTGATGCATCTGGAAATGCCAAACATAATTGGCCAAATATAAGCGTATTTTATAGTAGGTAGCGAATTAAATCATCATCCACATGCTGCCTAAACCACATTGCGCCGCGCCACGCCGATCCGAAGTACCAAATTCAGACGACTTTGATTTCTTCTGTGGTGATAATAATCTTTCATGATAGTTCAACTCTTCTACGTTTAAATGTATGCTAAATAAACCAGTGAAGATTACAGTATCAAAAAGTAGACCTTTAGCATTATAACCGTACAAGTTACAGCGATCACCGTCCTCCTAATCCACCCTGGATTTACGGCATTATCCTCAAACGTTTGTT
The DNA here is from genome assembly GCA_028554685.1 of Agrotis ipsilon. Taxonomy (NCBI): domain Eukaryota; kingdom Metazoa; phylum Arthropoda; class Insecta; order Lepidoptera; family Noctuidae; genus Agrotis; species Agrotis ipsilon. The sequence goes on from CM052965.1 coordinate 1,741,459, forward strand.
ACGAAACTAATATGGATACAAAACCAAGCGTACTGTCCCAACAAAACTTAGAACAACATACAACAAGAACGTGTTTATTGCAATGTTTGCCGGCTTATCACCAGCACAATGTTTGTTGTTGGAATGTTTGCGAGCATCACCAACAACAGACCTAAAAATGCCTTGGTCTCTGGTGTTGGATTCGACCGCACGTGGTTTTGTATCCGACATGTTAGAGTCTTGACTGTTGTGTGTAGATAGAGGACCATCAATCACTTATATCTCTAAAGTTGACGTCTTGAGAACTTTAAAATGAGTTTTGAAAATTTATATTTCTTTTATGAAAGCTGGAACATTTTTAGGGAAATATGTGTATTTATTATTAATTAAAAGATTATGCAAGTGTGATTTTATTTTCAAGAGCGTAAACTGCCGAACAACTAACTTTGTAGTATTTTTTTAAAATAAAGGTTTTATGTCATTTCGTCTTTAATTAATACGAGAAAACATTCGTTTCGTTCCCTTCACATGAAAAACCTTACAGGTTTCGTAGGTTCTTTCCCATCTTATGAAATCCCACCGATTTCACAAGATTTTATATCCCACCGGTTCGGATGAAATGATGATGAAAAAATTTACAGGGCTGTTTCTTACGTATTTTCCTGTTTTGCTGGAAATTTTATGTAAAAAACATATTTTGATGTCTTGTTTAATGAAATTAGTCGCGGATCGGAAGAACTGGAAGCTTGTATCAGTATAATAATACGATTAACTAACCATTAGACGGTGAAAATAAAATCAAAATAGACGATCATTTTTATAGATACTTTTTCATATTATGGAAAAAAAAAAACAATTTCGCGTGTAAAACGCCTCTGAAAATTTCCAATATCAACTATCAAAGGGCCAATTTTCACAATATTTTAATGACAGCAATAAGTAAACAACGTCCTATAACAAGGTGAGAGTCAACCCCCCAACCGCCGGCGGGATGGTTGGTACTTAGCAAGCCTTCGAGGCTATGAATAATTTAGTGTTAGAAATAGGGCGGTTGGCTAACCACCGTGATAGACCGGTGCGAAATATGGACAACTAAATGAGGGGTTCAGTTTCCTATTTGTTTCTATAATTTAGGGTGAAGAATTGCTTTATAGGTGGTTTTTTTGGCCGGGAGCAATCAGGGATTTATAGCCGAATATTTTTTTTTAACACCTGTACCCCCAGCACGAGTTTTCACTATTTTACTTTACAGAGTCTTTCCAGAATTTATAGCGTTTCTTGTACGAAAAAATGGAACAGCGCCTCTGGTGTGCGAAGAAGGATCTAATTTTTTCCTTGAAAATTGTCAATTTTAATTTGTCAAAGTGCCAGTTTACTAACTTTACGTCTCAAATACTGACAACTCGTGCTAAGGGTGCTGTATATGTTTGTAGAAGGCACTTTTCAGGTTTTGTGTTTTCTAGCTAAGAGTTACTAGGTATCTCAAATTCTGGGTCTACGTTTGCATGTAATATGATAATTAAGGAACAACAATAAAATTATATTGCATGCTGTCATTCAAAAATAATGCGACTCATGTTTTCATGATCGTATATTTTTAATTGTTTAATAATGTTTTTAATTGTTTTATTGCGGTCATGAGCTTGCATAATTTACATACCACTCGGCCATTAAACAAATAAAATTAATGTTGAATTAAAATATTGTTACAATGAGTGGTTTACGTGGACACGTCACAATTCAATGAATGTATCAATGAATCAAAACATTTAAATTAATTTATGAGATTTAAGTCAGGGATACATTTTGAATTTTAATTTTCAGCTTATAGTTAAGTGGTTTATTATTGTAATTTTATTTTATTGGTTTGCGATATTAATATTTATGGTAGTGATTGATCAGACCACAAATATATTTTTTGGCGAATTTCTGAAAAAAACATTTTAATCATATTATTATTCATTTACGAGTATAGCCTACGTTCTCTGATTTTCTGAAGTCCTAATACCCACGATTTTATTTGTTTAACGATCACAAATAACTGTGTGCAACAATAAAAAAAAATAACAATCAAAAACTTTGTCACCGTTCCACCGCTTTTGCAAAATACCAAATTTTCATTAGTTTGAAAAAAAAAAAGTTTAACAGACGTTCATTTATTCAGTAACCTCGAACGGCCATATAAAGGCACCATTTTGATTTGCTTAAAACTTTTCGGAAATTTAAATCCTGTAAGTTTTTAGCGTGATGCGGTAGTCGACGGGTTATTTGACAAGGATAAAATACTTCGCTGTAGAAGTTTAGACTGCATTTTACATTATTAATGTGTATAATTTTATATAAGTTGTTATAGGTTTAGATACCCGCTAGGTACAAAAAATTAAGACAAAAAACTAATTACCTTCAAGACACAATTAGTGCTCTGTCGTGTACTTTTCAAAGCAGTTTTTACAAGGCAAGATATTTTTTTAAAATAATTTATAAAACCCGCATCTGTAATTTATCCTCAAGTAAGTAATCTTCTGAAAAGAAAGCGCCCAAAGGCATACAGATATCAGAATCAAAGAGAAACGAAATACAAGAACAGCAACATTTTTCCTTTAATTTTTCGGTTTATAAACATCTAAAGGCATTAAGGCGGTACAGAAAAAAAGTACAACACTTCTAAAATTTACATCAAAAGCAAATAATAGGAATACTTTGAGAAAATACGTTATTATTTTTAAATTGCTCGGGGCGATTTTTTTCCCTTGAAATGTAAAAGAATTACGTACATTTTTTTCTGAGTTTCTTTGTCTAATATCATTTATAATTTATGACGTTTTTCTTTTACGGATTTGCTTGACTTTTAGGTGGATGGAGATCGGGTATTATTGGATTTATGATTCGTGTTTTGTATCTTAGCGTAGTTAAAATGCAATATCAAAAACATTCATAGATGTGACGGTAAAATATCGAGACCGCAACTTAAACGAAACTATTTGTATTTATTTTATTAGATCGTAATAAAGTATTAATATTTTATTTTTGATGTTTATGAATTGACAAGTTGGAATACGAATTAATTTATATTTACATTCCTGTCAATTTTTAAATGTTTTCATGTATCCAACCACCATAAACAATCACACAATTAAGTTTTGTCCGTAAATTCCCAGTTTTGTCCTTAACACAGGAACTGCCTCCAACTTGTACCAGCAAATCTTGGAACCCAAAACCTTCCCTTGTTCAGAAACATTTGGGGGATTGACAAAGTACAGCTCAGTCCCAAAAGTAAGAGCTATTGAGTGAATATAAATTCATAATGAAGTTGGGTGCGATCCCTTGGAACTTTCCTGAGGGTAGGATCAGTACATAAGTACCCGTTTAACCATGTACGAGTCGGTATACGTTTACGTAATTGTTACAAAGTGTGGGGTAAAATGGTGGTGTGAAGATTGTATTCTAATGATTTTGCTGAGAAATTTAAGGCTCTGAGATATAAGCAGTTACTGACCATTGTCTATCATTTACTTGTTTTAGAGCAGTTAAAACTGCTATTTCGTTGAAAATCGTTTAAGGATTATGAAAGTTTTGAAAACTATTTAAATTATCCGCCATCTGTTTACCCTGACCAAGTAAAGCATCAAGTGTAAAAAAAATGTTTTAATTGTTTAAATCTTAAATCTTGACTTGAAATATCTCTAGGCATTTGTTGCCTTTCTAAACACGAAAAGTTGTCATAACTTTTAAACCTTAAAAAATAGCACCATTATTATTATGTGTCAGTGTAAAAGGTTGGAAATAACTTCTCCCATGCCCCTGTCCATTTAATCTATACTTCCCGGGACACTCTGTACAGCTTCCTTAGTAAGCCCAAACAATACAAATAATCCAAACTAAACGAGTATTTTAGATGCAAATATCCACTTTAAATCCAGACACAAAAAGAAACGCATGCAAGTCACACCGCGGTTTAAATCCAATGAGTTATTGGAGAAGCAGCTGCTCCCCATAATTGTTTCCGTAAGCAAGATATAATGAATATGGCGTTTTTCGATTGCATTTATCATTGGGTCATGTTTTAAAGGGATGCAGTTGGATCGTTTATGCTTAAAAGTGGGTAGGAAGAAGCTACATACTGATGGATTTTACTTCCACTTATTGGTTCACTTTTTTTTGGTTTTAAGCTACTTCTCCTACCTTATGAAGGTCGCCGGAAGACGCTGGATGCAGTTCGCTTCCAACCGGCACTTGTGGCGATCACAAGGGGAGGCCTATGTTCAGCAGTGGACGTCCTATGGCTGAGATGATGATGATGATGATGATGCTACTTCTCTGAGTGTGTATGAGTAACTTTAAGTAAGATCTAATAATTTATGAGGAATTCGAATTTTCAACAACATCAGTTTTTTTTCAGATTTAAGTATTGCTTAATTATGATTCCTAAAGTTTAGATCCAAGACTTCCTACAAAATTAATAAATAAAAAAAAACACTTGACCGGTCTGGAAACTAACCTTTTGATCTTACGCTCAGAAACACACTAACCAACCTTTTTTTAACATATTACTCGTAATGAATGATATTTTGATGCATCCAATAGACTGGGAACCGACCTCAACACAGTTGAGAAAAGACTACGCTGATGATGACTCGTGATTACAAGAGCTTTGCAACTTATTAGTGCCAAACTTCTTTTGCGCTTTTTAATTAAGCCACCTGAATGTAGCCTCTTTCGACAAAACGCGCCAAAACGGCCAGGAATACATTTATAAATGCGAATTCGAAATTGGAATAGTGAATGGACCCACGCCAGTAATCGAGTGAACTGTTTGACGATGCAATTGTCATTTAAATGCAAAGCGATGGGTTAACTAAGTTCCTCTGTACTGGACTGTTCAGGCGTTCATTTAAGGGTTGGTATTAAAAAGATCGATGAATGGAATGATAACACTATTTGTTGGTATCATTTAAAATTATGCTACAGAAAATTCTTCGCGATTGTTTCCAGTATCTCTACCTGCAAAAATAAATCTATATAAGTCTAGCTATATGAAAGTTAATTGAAAGGATAAATGGAATTGACTTAACATTATAATTACAGACCTAGCTGAAAAGTTTCCACACAATGTGTGGACGCGTTCGTGCGTGAAGAACTCTTGAAACTTTTGGCCATCAGTAGGACAGCATAGGGTAACATTATCACGCATGATCGTATTGATAATAATAATAACATATCGTTATAATAACTTATTAAGAAGGTATGAAATAACTCATTCTTATTGAAGTAAAAAGCAGCATGAATAAATTGCCAATATTTATATTTTTTCATCTTGTCTCTTGTAACAAATAATTTTCAAACTGTTTATCTCAAAACAAAACTACATAATAGTAGATTACGCACCAAGGGAGTGAAGCATTGCCTTACGTCACGGGCGTATTGAGTCCCGAAGCGACACTAAGGATCCTGGGGGTGAACCTCCGTAGCGCAGCGAGGAGGTTCAAGTGTCAATTCCCGAGTGAAACGAGGGAATTAAGTTACGTATCCTTAGGGTAGCAAGGGATTCAAGTTAGCCCAAGACTAGACACCCGAGGAGCGTACTCTGCTTTTCACACCTACTGCGAGGAACTAAATTCGATTTTTGAAATTTGATTTGTTACGACAACCTTCGAACGTGAAGTTGGCACCACTGCAAGCGATCAGCTGTTGTGGCCAGCGGCCGCCATTACTGATAAGACTCCTTGGTGAAAGTTTCCATACGGTTTTCTTTGAGGTTCCAAATTCAAATCACATTATTCCCACGGGAATAATGAAATTCAGTACATATATTATTGCCCGATTCGAGCGAGAGGGAACAATGTCATGCTTTACAGTAGGTTTGCCTGACATATAATATGACATTTACGAGCAAGTAGTGTGAAAAAAGTATTACATTTACATACAATTATGAGAAATCAAAACGATACCAAAAGTTATCCTATCGGCACATTCTCTCACATTTTTCGTTGGAAATAAATATTATTGGTACATTCATAACATTCATCTGGCGTCCGTGCGAATGCCGTAAATACGCGATCGTTCACAGATTTAAAATGAAATACATTGTTTGAAATATAGACGCATTATTTTTGTAAAATGAATTCTTTATTCACTCGATAAAAATGCAATTCGGGATACGGATGTTGGGGCAAATTGGAACTTAAAATTAATTGTAGATGTTTTATTTTTGTGCCACGCATTTACAATTAAAAGTTTATTTCAGGAGTTAAATTATACTTCTAACTATCCTTTATTTATGTGGGCCTGTTTTCTTTAAAATTCTAATTCCATATTATATTTAACTTAATTTACCGTAAAATGAAACACAGAATTGATGAGTGGAATGGAACGTAAGGTGTGCGAGCGAGACGGAGAGAATGGCGAATGATTGCTAACTGAAACGACGTTGTTATTTTGCAAAAATTGTTAAGAGTGTAAAACGAGCCAAAATAAAGAAAGAAAAGCAAAGAAGTGGTTTTTATCATCTCGCCCCATCTACTACAATTGGAGGCACGTCCGGGATTGCCTGGAAACATTGGGCTGCAGCGGTTTACCGGTGCGTGAGCGCGACCGGCGACACGTACATAACGAAGAAGACGACGAACGACGAAGTAGCTGGGTATAGCGGCGAGGTGGCTGCTACTATTCGCTACACACGAAGATTTCCACTAGAAGATGCCTGTGGATAAAAGTGTCGACCCCGGAATAAACACCGGCACCGGTATGGCCGCAACGGCGTCGGCCATTATGCCGATGGAGGCTGCGTACGGCATAAGCAAGTTTAGCGGCGAGGACAAAACCTATTCTTCGTCAAAATGGGCTGCCGATATAGAAGATAATGCTGAAATATTTGGTTGGAGTGCACAGCAGAAGCTCATCATCGCTCGACGGTCACTCGTCGGTACGGCGGAATTATGGCTTAAATCTGAGAAGACTTTTAAGTCATACGACGAGTTGAAGACGGCTGTTCTAAGAGAGTTTCCAGATTCGCTAAACTCTAAAGAAATGCACGAGTTTATGGCGAGCCGCAAGAAAAGGAAAGATGAAAGTGTTTACCAGTATATGCTCATTATGAAGGAGTTGGGCAAACGGGCAAAATTTCCCGACTATATTGCTATACAATATATAGTAGACGGGATAGCTGATTACGAAAGCAATAAGGCGATATTATACGGAATCACAACGTACAGCGTGCTTAAAGAAAAACTCTCAGTTTACGAGACAATGAAGTCAAAGATGAAAAGAAGCAACGAAAGCAAACATAGTGCGGCCAATGCGAGTAAACAAAACTCTGAAAATAAGCAGAAAACATCAACATCAGGCGAGAAGCGACAATCACCTTCCGGTCGTATGTGTTTTAAGTGTGGTGAAAAGGATCATGTGGCAAGTCAGTGTCCGAATGGTGTGAAATGTTTTCGGTGCAATAAGTTCGGTCACCTAAGCAAAGATTGCAGCGGCCATGTTGAAAATGAAGCATCAAAGTCGAAAAAAACGAACGGAGCTGGTCATTCAATGTGTGTGATCGATAAGGTTGGTAGCAATGATAACACCGAACGAGTGAACGAATTGAATGACGACGGACCGAATGGATCGACCAGAGACGCGTGTGAAGTTGGCACCACTGTTGACAGTTGTCAAAGAAACCGTAGCTGTCAAAATTACTCTGACGTTTTGAATGTAAACAACAACAAAACGAATAAGTCTGTGAAAAGTGTTAAAATGTGCGGTGTTACTGTGAATACGTTGATAGATACGGGCTGTGACTATAACTTAATAACGTCTGAGTTGTTTTTCGAACTGAGCGGCGTCGCATACGTCAAAGATAAAGTTACACTCACGGGACTAGGGTCAGCGCAGGTATGTACTCTGGGTAAGTTCACCACATTTTTAGAAGTTGATAATAAAAGTTTTGAGACCTGTTTTTATATTGTTCCATCAGGTGTTATTCCATATCAGGTTATATTAGGTCAGTCTTTCTTAGTGAACGCCACTATCTTATTAGACAAAGGTACAGTCAAGCTTATGCCACAAGATGATTACAGTCTGTGTTTGTTAAGTTTACCAAGCGAGTCTGAGGAGTCTATTTCAAAGATGCCTGCAGTGCAAGAGCTCATTGACAGTTATAGGATATTAAAGGTTAAGGAAGCGCCTATCAAATTAAAGATTATTTTAAAAGACGATATCCCAGTAGCTCAGCGTCCAAGAAGATTGGCTATCAAAGAAGAAGAAATAGTTAAGAAACAGGTTGAAGAGTGGTTAGAGAACGGAATAATAAGACCTAGCTATTCGGAGTATGCAAGTCCACTGGTACTGGTCAAGAAGAAGGATGGAAGTTTCAGAGTTTGCGTAGATTATAGAAAAATAAACCAAAAGATGGTTAAGGATGAGTTTCCCTTGCCGGTCATAGACGACCACATAGATAAATTAAGTAAATCAATCATTTTTAGTACACTGGATTTAAAAAATGGATTTTTCCATCTACCTGTAGATGAGGACTCAGTGAAGTATACTTCATTTGTGACAAGCAGTCCAGAAGGGCAATACGAGTTTTTGCGGGCACCTTTTGGCCTATCAGTATGTCCAAAATACTTCAGTAGATTCATTAACATAATTTTTCGAGATTTAATTGTAAAGGGAATAGTATTAATTTTTATCGATGACATTGTAATCCTCGCTAAAGATGAAAAGGAGGCGCTACAGCATCTTAGTTTAGTTTTAAATATTGCTTCTGAATATGGGTTAGAAATTAATTGGAGAAAATGTCAGCTGTTACAAAGAAAGGTAGAATATTTAGGTCATGTAATAGAAAAGGGTACCATCAAACCATCACCTGATAAGACTGATGCAATTGCACGTTTTCCTGAACCAAAGTCCACTAAACAGGTTCATAGTTTTGTGGGGTTAACATCATACTTTCGCAAATATATTGAAAGTTATGCAATTATTGCTAGACCACTAACGGAATTACTAAAAAAGGATAAAGAATTTTATTTTGGAGAAGAAGAGAGAAGAGCTTTTGAGGTGTTGAAAAGTAAACTGTGCAGTGAACCGGTATTGAAAATATTTGAAAGTGGCTTAGATACAGAGTTGCATACGGATGCGTCGAAGTATGGATATGGAGCAATTCTTATGCAGAAAGACACGCAAGATGGAGAATTGCATCCTATTTATTACATGAGTAAGAAGACCAGTGTTACTGAGCAAAATTATCATAGCTATGAGTTAGAAGCCTTAGCAGTTGTTGAAAGCGTTAAGAAGTTTAGAAAGTATTTATTTGGAATTCACTTTAAGATTGTGACTGACTGTTCAGCATTTCAGAAAACATTGTACAAAAATGAAATATCTACCAAGGTGGCTAGATGGGTTTTATTCCTCCAGGATTTTGATTATGAGATAGTTCATCGGGCTGGAAAGAAGATGTCACATGCAGATGCACTAAGCAGAAACCCACATGTTTACCTTATCCAGTCAGAATTGCATGCAAGAATATGTAAAGCCCAGAAAGAAGATGAAAATTTAAATTTGATAAGGGATATTTTGAAGGAGAAGGAATACAAAGATTTTTACATTGAAAATGACTTAGTTTACAAAGGAGTGGAGAAGAGATTAGTTATACCAGAAGTCATGGACACTGAGATTATAAGAAGAGCTCATGAAGTAGGGCATTTCAGCAAAAAGAAGACCATTGATATGATAGAAAGAGATTATTACATAAAAGATTTAACTAAGAAGGTAGATAAAATTATATTGGGATGTGTTCCATGCATTTTGGCCAGTAAGAAGGAGGGAAAGCAAGAAGGCTTTCTCAACCCAATCGAAAAAGGGGAACTTCCATTAGAGACTCTGCACATTGATCATCTTGGTCCATTGGATTCTACGAAGAAATTATATAATTACATTTTGACTGTCATTGATGCTTATACAAAATTCGTTTGGATATATCCCACAAAGACTTTAACATCTAAAGAGACAGTAGACAAATTAAAAATTCATCAAAAGGATTATGGAAACCCTTCAAGAATTATCACAGATAAAGGGACAGCCTTTACAGGAAAAGACTTTCAGGATTACTGTAATCAAGAAGGAGTTCAGCATCACACAGTCACTACAGGCATTCCAAGAGGCAACGGACAGGTTGAACGCATTCATAGAGTGATCATCTCGGTATTAACTAAAATGTGTGTACAGGAACCAACTCATTGGTATAAGTATGTAAGTCGTGTTCAAAGGGCTATCAATAGCACCTATCAGAGATCAATTAATACCTCACCGTTTTACTTATTCATTGGAACAAAAATGAAGCAGAAGGAAGATATACCAATTTTAGAATTAATAGAAGAAGAATGCAGACAAGATTTTATTGATAAACGACACAGTTTGAGGCAGGAAGCTAAAGCACAAATTCTAAAAGTCCAAGAGGAAAATATCAGGTCATTTAATAAAAGAAGGAAAGAAGAACAGGAATATAAAGAAGGGGATATCGTTGCCATTCGCAGAACACAATTTGGAAATACATTGAAATTAAAGCCAAAATTTTTAGGGCCATATAAAGTTGTGAAGAAGGTAGGTAAGGGAAGGTATCATGTCCATAAGGTAGACCTTAAGGCGGAAGGACCGCTTAAGACTTCAACGGGTGCAGACTGTATGAAGTTGTGGCCATAAGTTTGTTCTGCACTCACTGGCAAACTAGTTTATCAGTTTACTCATTCTATTTTTATTAATAAAATGAGATAGATAGATGCTAGGAATAATAGGTGTATAACCTTCATCAAGTTTACTCATTCTATTTTGACTGATAGAATAAGATAGATGGATGTAAAGTAGGTATAGTAGGTGACATAACCTTCAGCAAATCCTTTCTTGATGATGTGGTGTAACTTAATCTTTGATGTATTGGTGTATCTTGTGTTGTAATTAAATTCAAATTTGTTGCATTAAGAATAAATTCTTAATGCAACAAATTACTTAGAAAATTAGAGTCATTGTAAAGAAAAATTGAAGTTAAGATCTTTAATATTGTCAGTTATAATACAGAATGTAACTCATCTTAGTCATAGTAATAAAACCATTTTTATTGTAGTTCTGTTTCAAAGACTAACGGTGCACAAAGAAATGTTATTATATGATCTGTCATGTAAACAAAGTTATATTTTTCTATAATGAGATGTAACACATTGAGGTGTTGTATAACAAAGTTGTATTAGATTTACCTTTAAGTAATTAAAGTACATATTCAATTTTAATTCATAAAATGTTTGTAAGTAGTGCTGTATAACTAACTTATGTTGAAGTTAACATATTATAAGAATAAGAGTGTAAGGTGGTATGGATGATAGAGGATGGGTGATAGTTGAGTAAAATTCATTGTTAGATTTGATAGTAGGTACTTTATTTTGTTTCTTTTAACCAAACAAGTTTACAGTAATATTTTGTTGTTAATTTAGAATCTTAAAAGTTGTAAAAGAATTTTCAGAGTATGAACATTAAAGAAAAATTTAACCATTGTATTGTAAGTAAAAGTAAAGTAGTTAAGTTTAACATTACATAGTCTGAGGTCAGACTATAGAGCAGAATGGCCGAGCTGTGGGCCTGTTTTCTTTAAAATTCTAATTCCATATTATATTTAACTTAATTTACCGTAAAATGAAACACAGAATTGATGAGTGGAATGGAACGTAAGGTGTGCGAGCGAGACGGAGAGAATGGCGAATGATTGCTAACTGAAACGACGTTGTTATTTTGCAAAAATTGTTAAGAGTGTAAAACGAGCCAAAATAAAGAAAGAAAAGCAAAGAAGTGGTTTTTATCATCTCGCCCCATCTACTACATTTATGTAAAGAAAAATATATTTTCATTTATAGTAAGAGCGTGCGTGAATAAACCTAATTAAAATTGCAAAAATGCGACGTTCAATAAACCGATCTCTATGAATTTTGGTTCAGTTCATTAAACTAGAAGAAAAGGGAGACGGGCAAAGCGGCTGTAAAATATTATTTTATTTGACTTTTAGACAGGAGTCAAGAATGTTCTTCTCAGAACCAAAAACTAACTACTATCTTGTAACCTGAAGTTTTATGGAACGTAATATTTTGTCGTATACAATGCAAGTGAGGACTAGTACATCCCTGCCTTTTCCTCACTCCTCCGGGAATCGCCAGCATTACGGCTCTACTTCTAAACCGACAGTTATTGTTGTGAGTTTTAAGAGCTCAGAACTTAGAGAAATGGGTTTTAAAAGTCGAAATAAATGTACCTTTTCAAGCTTTTAGTAGTTATCTTGCTTATCCATTTAACGGATTAAGGCTTTTTCATTATTAACACTAATAAAATTCACCAACTGTGAATAGTATAAATTTTACCTTAATAGAATTACATTACTAACCAAAACCAATTCATTAAAATGATTCGCCAAAAACATTCACAACATGCTACTCTCACCACTACTTGCACCCCCGTCGCCTTTAACACGTTATTTCTATTCGTAGCTCAAGAGGATCCAACTTCATCTTAGCCGGCGTCGTTCGGCTTTCAAAGAAGAGCTTCCTATCTCATTTATGTTGCAAATGTCTCAAGTTAGGACTTGTATACGGTAATCCTTCGTTAGTGTGGGTCAACAACGTGGAGTAATTACGTTGCATGTTGTGTTGAACGTAGGCTTGCTACGGCAATGTGTTTTGAGATTTCACGTTAGTTTGTCGTAGGCTGTTTAGCTTGGCTTTTAATTAGATGATGTTGTGTTATAGGACAGGTAGTTTGTGAATGTATCGTTATTTCATTAGGAAGGAGATTTGTATACGGTAATTCGAAAGTTTGTGATCAATTTAAGTCGTAAATTATGTTGTAAACAGCAATTTGTCCATCGTGTTGGATAAACCCACTAGAATGAGTGTTTGTTCTTTAAGAGAACCATACTCGTTCTCATAGATAAGAGGTCTGTGCCATAGCTGTGGGAACAGTGTAAAACTCTATGGACTTCTTAACGGTTGCGGGACTGTCTTATTAGGTAACCGTGACACTGGCGCGTAAAGGTTATTGAAGGATCACCGTGGATTTTGGTCAGTCCTAGTCTGACAGTCCCTTCTGGCCCTCCCTGGGTGAGGGGTCTCATTTGATGATTTCACCACGATAAAAAAAGAGACTTCTAAATACGAACTTGTGACCACATTTTATTAATACTTGAAAACAAGGAGGCTGAACCTACTTAGTCACTTTCTGATAACCTTCATTGTTGGTCTGGAACATATTAATATTTGCCCAGTCTTCGCCCTAAATAGTGCGAACAGTCCTGATGCTTTTATATTGTGTAATAAATATTGTAATTAACCCTGCTCCTGAAACTAAAAAGAAAACTGGCAGGTCCTAGAATCAACATACCAAAGACATTTTTGAAATCTATCAGCCTGGGTGGTGAATTACAGTCCACGTGAATCATGGAATTGATCTTCCCTTTAGCCCCTTCTTTCGAAATACACAACAACAATAAAACCATAATCACCCCGACGCGACATCCAGTCTCTAAAATTCCAAAATATAAAACTCAACAAAATATTCCGGCCCAATAAAATTGCTATAACGATGATACTTTTAATGTCAACCGCATTGCCGTCCGTCCATATTACATCAAGCAATTACTTGCAAAACAGTCCTCTGTCCACGTCGTAACCCGTTTGAGATGACCTCGGGTGAATATTTTACATTTTACTGCAATATAACGCGAGGAGACGGCGTGTTAGTATCCATCGTTGGACGTCGTTTCGTATTAATATGAGTGTACTATGATGCACGGCTGTTTAAGGGTTATTTCTAGTAATAGTGGCGTTGCGGCCAGAATATTATATGGGGCGTAGAGTAATGATGGGACACAGAGAGCGTTGGAAGATAGAGATGATTTTTATTTTTTTTACTGCAGGGTCACCGTGAATTTTACAGTTTTTGTGACGTAAAGTAAACAGTGAGGCGAGGTCGTGGCAGGCCACGTAGGAGATGGCGAGAAGAACTAGACAAGTTCCGTCCGAACTGGAAGGCAGACGCCCAACAGGTATCGTGAAAGGTGGAAGGAGTGGAGGGAGGCCTTTACCCAAGAGTGGGACACAGAAGGCTTCTGAAAATAAAGTAAACTGGAACTTTGACATTAATTTCAAGGAAAAAATTGCTCCATTTTTTCATACAATAAACGCAGTAAATACTTTAAGTACGCTGTAAATCAAATACTGAAATATTGTGATAAGGCATCTGTTCACCGATTTTATTCACCAATGGCGGTGCCTCGTGGCGTGTTTCAAACATTTCAATACATCACTCGTTCATATTACAGATTTTCAGTTATCTTCAGATTTAGACTTTAGATCGCCTAGCAACAGTTACAATGGAGACGTGTTACATAAGAAATCATAAATGTTTGACTGACTGTTGAAATGCGGTCGTGATCTCATTTTTCTTTACTAACATTACGTTCGGGTGTATTAATAGAATATATTTGCGTTCCATTGAACTGTGTATCGGTTAGTAACATTCAATATCGCTTGAATTTTTTTTCTTCAAGACATAAAAAGGTTATAAAAATCCTATGAAAGATTTTAGGGATCCACGTTTATGACGGGGCCCTCTCTCAGAGGGCCAAAGCCTGCCGGGGTCGCGGGACTCAGTCCATCACCGTGACCCCGGAACGTAAAGGGCTATTGAAGAACACCGTGGATTTTAGTCAGTACAAGTCTGACAGTCCCTCCCGCCCTACCCGGGGTTCAGGACTCATTTGATGATTTTACCACGTAAAAAATAAATAAAAGGTATCCACGTTTTGGAATGGCGTCTGGTATTATTTCTTCTTGACGATCCAATATTACCTACAGATATAAATTAATGTAAGTACACAGTTGCATTGATTTTAGTACGTTTACCTATTACGAAGTACGATGTAAGTTCCAAAAAATATGAAGTTCTTTTGCCAATACATTCATTATCATCTAAATATTTTATCAATATCTGCAGTAAACACGAATAATAATTTCAGTTGGCAGAAACGCAGACACAGTAATTGGCAATATTTCGAAATAAACTTCCACATTCATGCAGTTCACGCGAGATTTTTCGCGTATTTCAGATCAACGGTCTTTATTATTTTAATTCTCCACATAATTGTCATTAAATATACATTTCTGAGGCCAGTACAATACATACAGAGGCCATTTTAACTGTGAATGTAATTACAGAACGTTTAACGTTAAATATTATATTTACCAGTAATTTTTCAATGTTTCTGTCGGCTTTAATAATACTCGTATAAAAGGAATATTATGTTTCGACTCTGGTTTCGAAGTAAAGAATAATATTGTTTTACTTTGGGTTTTTTTTTTCGAAAAAGCACATGAAAATTATTAATCTTGGCATCGTTTTATTTCATGAAAAATGAAATTGTTAAAAGCTTTATATTTAAAGCTCACCAAGTACAAGTAGGTACATTAATTATTCTGATGAATAATGAATTAACACAGTAACTCTTTCTGTCTTTCATATTGATCTTTAATCTCTTTTAAAAATACATCATAATTGCAATCCAAATGGGATTGGGCGACTCACGTCAGCCGGCGCGATGGCTGCTGGTCAAAAGTTTCCACACAAAGAGGGCCTGGGGTACAGTCTATATTGTGTTGCCGAGGCCGACCTAGGAAGAGGTGATCAGACGATCTTGATACAGTCATACCCTAAGGTTTGGTTTGTACGAGACAAAAATCTTGAAGGAGTATTCTTTCCCAAATGTGAGATAACACTTTAATATTTATGTACATAAAAAAAATCGCACACCGTTCCTACTTCCAAATATTCCTAGAAAGAATTGTCCACTAATTTCCCCGCTTACTTAAAATTAGTCCAAAGAGTAATAGAGCCCGTTTTCATAATGTGTAAAAATTTTAATGTAATTACTTTCCACGGCTAAATGATAAGCGTTAGTTAATATGGTGTTCAGTCGACGCCTGACGTATTAAATATGATTTATTGTATGTTTGAGCCCGTAATGAGATATGAGCTCACGCGAAGTTTGTATTACAAAAACCTTCCAATGTTAACTGTTAGACTGAACCTTGGAAAAAGATTGAGACACGAATGTTAATAATTAACTTCTACACATTTTTGGGTGTGCTTTCTTTAGAGTCTTCGAGCTCCACGTGGAAGAGAACACAATGTCGATCCAGGTTTGCTTCTTCATCTGACAGTGTTAGCTAACTAGTACTCACCATCTGCAAGCCTGCGCCTATGATGGCAGAAATTGCCGTTCTAGGCGTCTCCTACGCGGCTTGTGCATAAGGTCGAGGGTTTTCTTCTTCAAGCACTCGGCTTCCTCCTTTACTGGCAATACTGCTAGGTGACTGTTTCCCATTTTCCCACACCATTGACGCATAAAATGGCCTGAACATTTACCAGACGTGCGAGATCACCACTGATCACCTCCGTGCCGACACGGTGGTGCTACGCTCATATGGGCCTATTTCGTCACTAGAACTACGCTGGCTTAAAGACGTCATGGTAGGCCACCTGTCCTGTATCTGTCACCTTTAGTAAATATTTTGCTTTATAATCTAAAAGTAACTTTATGAAATCTAGCAAGAGACAGCCAGTCTCCTTTTTCTTTCTGGTTCCTTTGTTTTATTTTTACTCTGAAACCGCATGACTTCTAATATTGATTTAGAAGGGAGGGGAGGATTATATGCATTCACTTAATTACGACTACCTTTTTTTCTGTCCTGACTGAATATATACTCAGTAAAACTCCAAGAACGACACAGTATGACACGGTGTTCCAGTAATGAATATTATGGTACAAGGCAATACTTTATGTAGCGGAGATATTTAATTGACTGTTGCGGCGGGTACTTGGCACTGCGTTCGAACATGGTTTTCCGGTAGAATAATGTATGTAGGTATGCGTTATCTGGGTAATCCTTGGTGAATTTCTTGCAACTGTCAATTGAAAATTAAGTTTAGCAAAAATACTTTGAGCAAATTAATTGTCAATGATGGATTTTGTATTTCATTTAATTATTTGCAGTGTGATTTTTTTGGGTTTTGGAACTAAAACATAACTTTTGAAGGCTAAGTTGACTTTGACTTTGACTTTGAAGTAAAGTTGAACTTAATAAAAAAAACTGTAAAATAACTTTTCTTTCGGAAGTCGGTGGCCATAGTCAATGAAAACAAAGCCACCGACTTCCAAAAGAAAAGTTATTTTACAGTTTTTTGTGTTTGGTTTTGAAGTCCGTTCCCTTTTTTTTATTAAGTTAAAAAGTTTTTTTTTGTGTTTTGTGTGTTTTTGTGCGTGGTGGAGGTCGGTTAAAATTATTATTTAAGTTTATGTACGAACAAGTAGGTACAACATTTTAGACACTTTAAGATCATCAAAAACAACTTGCTCTTGTTTCTCAACCGGATTCAATAATGGCCTATAATCGCACTTGAATTCTTTAAGGCAATAAATCTGTAATTCACGTACGATTAGGCAACATTTCAACTGCGAAAACAATTGAACAACGAAATTACTCGATTCCTAAAACACATTTTAAGCGCACCTCTAAAGCTAGTATTTTGGGCGATAAGTTTATCGCGTATCAAACTCTAATGCCGCACTAAATCACAATTACACGAAATCTGAAAATTTTCGACCTAACTGAACATAATTCAGCGCGCGGCTAATGCGCTGTATGAAGATCTAGATGTGTACTGGAAGAGATAGTGGTGTTAATTTTGATGTGTGACGTGGGTATATTATATGTATTAGTTTCCTTGTTTATAACTATTTGATTCTCGATAACATTGTAGGGAACCTTTTGTAGGGAAATTCACCAAAAATTCAATAATAATTGGTAGTCACGTGTCATCGAATTTTTGGTTCTAGGACATGTCTGTTTCCTCACTATGTTTTTCTTCACCGTTTTGAGAGTAGTGATGATGAAATAAATTACATAAAGTAATGCGTCTGATTAGATTGGTACCCACGATCTATAATTCGTTAGTTGGGGCCGATACCACTGGGCCACCATTGCTCACCACTGGGCCATACCGGCTCACCACTGAGCCATCACTGGGTGACCACTGCTCTGAATTTAAGCTTACATAACAAAAGAACAACTAAGGCTCAAATGTATTTTGATGAACTGAAGAGCCCATTCCCACGTTGTAATAATGATGCTAAATGATCTAGCCTTGTCTTTAAACGCCAAAGAGGACTTTTGTGCCCAAGCTATCATAACTGTCAAAAGTTCTTAAACGCCACCCTGGGGACGTTAGCACCCATTTCACTTGTAAACTAAAAAAACGTCAACAGTTAACCCAAATAAAATTGTACATGACAGTTCTGTCAGAATTGACAGCTGACAGTGACATTTGAGTTTAAAACATGAAAAAGACAACTGCTACGACCACATCCAGTGTTTACATCCTTGTCCCGTTTTTCCTACCTCACTGTGCATTAACTAATGCAATAGCATTCCTCAAAACATAATTCGGCTCAATCAGCGGCGTGCACGCAATTCTTTGCTCGTTGTCGGCTTTCAGTGCGAATTTGTAGTGTTGCCATTGTTTAGGTGATATACTGGAGTTATTAGTAGAGTGAGGTGGTGGCGTTTGGAGTTATGACTTCACACTTTTAGTGTGGAGTTACGGGGTTTTGTTTGGATAAGTTATTGGTGGTTGAATTTGGTTGATTTATTATTTTAGAACATAATCACAGGTTCATTTGTTAAAGTTGGCTTAGATTTTTTTAATCAAAGATATTTTAATAATATGTGATTTTGCGAGCCACCTTATGAATATTCTTTTTTTTTTAAACGGTCACGCTAGGAATTTTTTCTCCGTCATTGGTGCTTTTACGAAACATTATAAGCTCACAAACACATATGCCTAGACCCGGAACAACTACTTTACATCATACAAATATTTGCTCCGTGTGAGAATCGAACCCGCGACACGCAGCGCAGCAGTCCAATCGCTCAGCCACTGCCCTAATCTTTCAAAATTCAAAAAAAAATGTTTCTTGAATAAGTTAATGTTTTGAACAATTTGGTCTTGAATTTATAGTCTTTTGTACAAAGATATTTTTCAAGGAACGAAAAATTGAGCTGCGAGCAGGATTCGAACCTGCGTCTTCAGGATAGGTACTCCAGACGCCTTAACCAATTAGGCTATCGCAACCACTTACACTCGTAGCTGAATTTCTCGTTCGCTTGTTTTTCTGAACGCTGCATATACGCCTTTTGTTACAAAATTATTTATATTTGTCTTACACGCAATCAGTACAATTATTATTGTAAATCGCGTTCCAAATTCTGCTACTAGTGCCATTGTTACAGGATATTGACAGAATTGCTAATCGAGTTCACTTCCATTGCTAAAATTCACTCTGCCGTAATTAAAACCATTCATTTATATTTGTGCTTATTTATCTCTGGCTACTCCACAAAACAGAAACAGAGCCACACTTGAATAGTGTCACTTCCATAAATTACACAGATGCAACAAAAAAAGGATCAGCACACAACTCAAAGTTGCACACAGAACGACACAGAGGCCACAGAGTTGCATTTCTTTTTCCGACACAAGTAGATTAAGAGAGAAATTGTGACACAGTGTTTGTAGTTGGAAAACAGTGGACCGAAATACCCAAATGAAGCCATTACTGGGCTCATATAAATCATCATAATACAGCCAGTGTAATGCCGGCATACCATTAACTGATTGATGATTGAGCGAGTTTTTAATTTACGTTTCTTTTTTTTCAGGTAAGTGCTTTCGTCTGTACTATTGGAGTTTCGGCTAGTGTTTCGTTTAATCATCGTGATGTTTTCGTAAGTAGATCTTTGTTATATGTTTATTGGTAGTAAATACTACTGCTGGACGTGACAAAATAAAGTCTGGTTCGAAATCCAGGTTAGGCAAAGTCGTAAAGAAAAATACGACACTGAAATGTAATTAAACGTAGGTATTTTAATTTTTAAATGCTTCATTGTATGTTATTCCTAATAATATTCTTAATGAATTTATCTCATCTAAGCTGAATTAACTTGTCGTCTTTTGAAACGTTGTTATCAAATAAGTAAATATTAGGATGATTGGATTGAAGCACAAATATTGTTTGATTGGACGCAGTTTTTTTTCGTTATTTCGTTTGAATATAATATCAACGTCATAATATTTAAAAGAACGATAAAATAAAGGCAACACTGCAGTCACACGGTTTAAAATTCAGTCTAATTTGTAAAATGACGTTTTCCACTCAAACTGGATAGATATTATTTTAATTAAATAGAAAGCTAACACAACACTAATTTAATAATCACATTCTAACCAGTGCTCAATTATTTACAAACAACCGTTCTAAACTATACAATGAATTAATTACTAGTGCAAATAAACATGTAAAATGATCTCTAATAAGGCTTTGTTTATATTGTTTGAATGATTATGGTTAAGAATTTTTGAAACGATATCTCACAAAGTATAATGAACT
The DNA here is from genome assembly GCA_028554685.1 of Agrotis ipsilon. NCBI lineage: Eukaryota > Metazoa > Arthropoda > Insecta > Lepidoptera > Noctuidae > Agrotis > Agrotis ipsilon. The sequence continues at coordinate 1,761,956 of CM052965.1, forward strand.
TTAAAACAATTGTGCAATATTCAAAATAGATAAACGATTCCTGAGAAGGTACGTGAATTCTCTCGAAGACGCTTGACTTATATTTCGATTCGTATGTATTTAGTACGTACGTTAAAGAATTGATATGTTCTGGATTAAAAAAAAATAATTATACAGCTTGTACGTGACACATTTTCTTTCGATTAATTAGTTCAAAACTTATAACACCCCTCTTTTTTCCGTCGGGGGTTAAAAATACGCAGTTAAAACTGACGGCAAGAGCCAGTTTTGTGCGTAAAATTGTTTCCATTTCGTGACAATGTAAATTGAGCCTAAACGGACTAAAAGTTACGTATATTTGAACTGCTAAACGCATTATCGGGCTAAACGCATTGAATATCAATGACTAGAGTTACTGTTACACATAAATTATATTTGAAACATCGATAATTTTAAACGTTAATGTGTGCCAATACTAACGTTAGCCGCTATTGTACTAGCATTAGGCAGTTAAGCTAATAATGCGCAGGTATTATTTTAGGGCAGTAATGCGCGGTTATATTGACCATTAGAACTAGTTTTAATGGGATACTGTGTAAATGTGTAACTATTGGATATTATGTGTAACGACGAGCTCGTGACTAAAAAATTACAGCCGCACAGGCCGATCTTCCGGGTTAAGCCGCGCTTGCGAGGTTGGTCTGTGCATCTACCATCTGACCATCTGTCATAGCGAGTTTCCTCCGTGCCTCGGAGAGCACGTAAAGCCGTTGGTCCGGGTGTCATTTGTAGATCTTTGACAGTCGTTACCGTTAGTCAGAAGCTCTAAAGTTTGACAACCAGTCTTACCATGGGGTATTGTATTACCCAGTTACTGGGTTGTGGAGGTCCGATAACCAGTTGCATCTGGTTCGACTGGAAGCCGACCTCAATAAAGTTGGGAAAAAGGCTAGGCAGATGGCCAATGGCCGCAGTGTCACCCTAGTGGAGTTTGACTGTTATAAAAAGTATCCGATTTGTTTGTACTGGTTATAAACTATCGCGTGCCTTCTCTTTTTTTCCACATGTAGCGTCTTACTTTACAAAAAAAAAACCGCACAAACTTTCAAATGGTAAATATGAAAAATGATAGATAAAATAAATAAAAACTAAAAACAGTTACTGTATTTAGTAACCTGAAAATTTAATTTGTAAAGACTGAATTTTGAAGTTTTTCATTTTTCTGTACTTTTTGTCCACTGGTAAAACTAAAAATTGAAATAAAGTATATTGACACCGAAATTAATTAAATTCTGTGAGAGTACTCTTTAACTAAGTAACTTGGGAATAATTACGAAAGCTAAGGAATTCTCGCTTAATTTTTAAATTCTGCTAAAAATGCTACAACGTTGCTACTTTACGTGGCTCTTCTACGGTCAAGCCGTTCCATTTTACGAGCTGTAGCTTACGAGGTAAGAGTTTTAGACTAGGCTCGGTTGAAAAAGAAGCATTTTGGGTAGGTACATAAAACAGCGAAGGACAAAATTTAAAATGAAAAAGATATGACTCTCTTCAGGTAGCGCAAGCATAGCTGTCCGTGTGTGATATTTGCCAATTTTTTTTTAATATACTGTATCTTGCAATAACTGCTCTTTCTTGATGTCTTAACATCTTTTTGCTATCCCATATTTATAAATTGTTTTATTTGATTATTCTGGCATTAGTGTACGTTAATTATATAATCACTTTATACACAATTTATTGTTTGTCTAAGAAAATATGCAATTTTTACGGTGTTTACTTTAAGAATGACCATTCCGATATTGTAAATACACACCTAAAAGAACCAAAAACAACATGATAAATTCGTGTTACTGAGTTAACACCCTTAAATACGTATGCACAATGTATTATACACACAGCGCGAAAACAGTGGCGTCGGGCAGTTTTCCTCATAAATAGATTATACAGTTGTCAGCGCAGTTGTGAGCCGAAGCGAATCTATTAAGCGCGTTATTTCCGTTCGCACAGTCCGGGCGCGGATGTAAGTGACTGGATGTGACGGCGAATTGGATCGTGTGTGAAAATGTAGGTTTTGCTTTTGTTTCTGATGTGAAGGGAAATGGGAAATTGTGAATGGTGTCTGTTGTTTACTATTGAAAAATTAATTTCAAGTCTACTTCTGCTAGATTTAGATAACCCTTCCAAACTCAAACAAAATAATGCTTTTTGTATATATTTCAATTCGGTCACGAAAAAGTTTAGTAATTACATATTCAAATACATTGTGATGTTCCTGTTACTGTTGAGCTGTACCATCCCACTGATGGGCAAAGGCCTCTCCTATTTCCATGACTTTTTACATTTCCAATTCAGGACCATGGAAATCATTGGTCGTTAGTTTTGTCATCCCACTTTCTTTGAGGTCTGCGATGTCTTCTATTTGTATTAGGGCTCCACATCGTAGCAATTTTGAATCACAGTTGTGGATAGCTAGCTCCGTCCCATTTCAACAGGGCAGTCGTGTGAGCAATGTCAGTAGTCTGTGTTGAAGTGTGTTGTGGTGTTGCGAATGCGGTCACTCAGCTTGACTCCTAGAATACTGCAACACCATTGCACATTGGCAAACCCCGAGTTGACCAAATCTTTGGAACACTTTAATCTAAATGATTTACGCAAAATTCCAGACGAAACTCATCCAGCGACCTCATATCCTTGCAATTTTCGCCTACAATTCGAACGTAAAGCTTCCAAAGCAATCGATTTCCGGCCTATTCGACTTTAAACGGGAATCAAACCCGATATCCGAACGGATTTAGTTGCGGACTCCATAGACGTAATGAATAGAGTCGAGTGGCCCACTTCGATTCAGTTAACGTTATCCTTTATATATTAATCACTGTGATGGAATTTCAGAGATGAGGCTTGAATTGAAGAATGAGGATGGGTTTTGAATTGATTTTTTAGGTCATTTGTAAGTTGTAAATTTTCGTGTGGATTTCTAACATTTTTTGTATTTTTATCGTTAATCGTTATTTATGTTAGAAGAATGTGTTTTAATTGAATTAGGATATTTTATAGTTTCCCCTTTCTGTCCATAATCATCTCCCACCACAAAAAGTCACGTGGGTAGAGGATAGCGTTCACCTCACGACCCAGTCGCTGCTGCAGAGGACTATGGCAACGAATGTCGCGATTTCCAGCCACCGTAGGCACGGACATGCGGACTGCGAGTAATGGGCGGCCGTGGTATCGGGTAACCGTGGCCCCGGAACTTAAAGGGCTATTGAAGGACACCGTGGATTTTAGTTAGTACAAGCCTGGCAATCAGTCAGTCTCATTTGACGATTTTACCACGTAGAAAAAACATAAAAAGCCTATGTTTATAATAGTATCCAAAAGACCAATACGAAAACGTCTCAATATCTATGCGTTTATACCGTCTGATTAAACATCGTGGTCTCGTGGATGTATAAACTTTTACGAGTCCGATTGGCCAGTTTTATTGGCGGGGCCGGCCGGTCCTTATCTCTGCCCGCCATGCATTGGCAAATGCCAGTTATTATTAAACCTCAGATAAGTTTGTACGACTGTATCTGTCGTAAAACTATGATTGATGAATTGAGGGTAGTCAATATTTGTTTTTGTGCTTTGTGGTGTTCGGTGTTTAGGAAAATTTTTAGGGTGAATATTAGAACTTAGATGTTGATATTATGCAATAGAGTTTTTTTCTTTTCGCAACTTTTCTTTAATGCAACGAGTGTGAATAAACTCAGGAGTGTAACGCAGTGGCTGAGCGATCGACTGCTATGCTGCGTGTCGCGGGTTCGACGCACGCTGGGAACAAAATGATCGGCAAGTAGTAATTGTTCGAGGTCTTGGTGTTTGTGTAAGTGACTTCCTATTTTTGTAAACGCAGGGGTGCGTTCACTAGAGAGTGAGGGGCAAAGTTTATTTTAAAAAACCAAACACGTAATCGAAAATTGTGCGTATCATGTGAGTCATTCACTTTCTTAATATTTTGCAAAATAGTCATTCAACTGAGTTAGAAAGAAAATCTACAGATTCTTTTAGGGGTACTATATGTCAAAGGTATTCTTTAGGTAAACTCAACATAACTACCCAAAATCAAATCATGCCTGAAAATTAATCCGTCGAAACCCAATCTTAAACCTAACCCTTATCATATCCAGGACGGTCAGAAAGCCTTCAAAAGTCGATAAGATGAAGATAAGGTTTCAATCCATGTCCTACAGTGCTCGGATCAAAATAGAATCGGCTCTAACCGTCGACGGATCGATTGACTTTTATGGGGCCAAATGGACCTCCTTTCACCATGCCGATCTTGGTTTTGGGATTTAAATTGGAAGGTTTTATGGTGCGGTGTGATAAGGGTTGAATAAAATGTGGGAAACCCATTTTGAGGGTTTTGATTTGTATTATTGATGAAGGGAATTATAGATTATTTTGTGGGTCACCTACGATTTAAATCTTTCTAAAAACGATATCAAAGCTTAGAATTATAGAGCCTGCATTTCTTATTGTTATCAAAATTCCTTGTTACTCAGACTTAACTGGTGCAATACAAAAGAGATACTGAAGGAATTGAAAGAACAAACATAAACAAAAATGAATTACTTAAGGGTACGCTAGTCAGTCATTATTCCATACAAACGTAGTTTCGCGATTATTCCAATATTTGACGGTTTAAATTCACATTAAACAATAATCTACATTCATCTCATCATTGTCTAGTCCTGTATGGAATCAAAAAAGTAAAAAAAAACATCTATTATTAGTTATGGGTGTCGAAACTTCCTTATTTTAAGCCTAATTTTAACGAATCTTTGGGGGGAAATAAATAAGAAAAGAAGACAGTAAATTGTAAAATAATTTCCATACAGAAATAGATAATTTGTTCAAAATTCTAGATAACTTTATTTTGAACAGATACATTCAGTAGTTTTTTCATAATATCCAAATTCCCGAAGGTCTTTTGAAAAGTTGCAGTAGTTCATTATTCAAAGTAATCACGCATTCATGAGTCAGTCGAAGGGTGGAGTATGTGTGCATAAGTGCCCTAGCTACTTACTGCTCATCCATCCTATCGATACGTGATGTTGGATGAAATAACAAGCATTTTAATCCCGCCCGCCAACGAGTTCGTCCCGCCGACTAGCGCATCCTTAAACATAAAATACATGTGACTCGAATTACCAGCATCGATTAGCACAATGATTACAACACGCGTTCACCTACTCATTTCATCAGGACCAAAATTTAAACTGATAACAATGCAACCACTAAGTACTCAAAGCATAATTCGCGTCACAAATTAATACCTCAAAACATAACTGGAACATAGCTCTAATCGCTTCATACACACCTATAACATGGGAACATTCCAACGTGAACGTCCAATATTAATGCCAGTTTGCGAACTTTACGCGTCATTAAGTCCAAGTACTAAAGTTGTATGAAATTCATCGATTTTGCACTTGTGGAGAATTTATGTGCAATACAATGTAGATAGGTATCGTTATGAGTTATATTTTTCCTTTGTTTGCGAAGATCGGGTGTGTGGGATCGGAATGGATGAAAAATTGGTCCTTGGAGGCGTGATTTTTATTGGATGTCGCTGCTTATTTTATTTTTAATGCGGTGTAGAATGATTGCTTTATTTATGTGGACATTGCATACAATTTTACAGACTTCTACGTGATATAAAACAAAGTAAAGCAGACAGACTAAAGTCTGTACGCATATCGGATTATGGTAGACTCGTCATTTTCGAATTATGACCTTTGTTCCATAAATAGGAAAGTTAGTTAGGCTTATCTATATTTTAGGCAATTATAAATCACCAACAAATCTAGAAGATATTTGAAAATGTAAACTGGTATTGAAAGTTCAGTCTGTAGAGGCTTCCTAAAATTTTATCTCAAAAAGATTAAATTAGGAACAACTTTTTCAATCAAATTTTATTTTTCTCAATTTAGGACTAGCTTTTATTCTACAATATCTTTTATCGTTTCCACTTTCAGAACCACTTTATTTTTCTTTCATCAAATAATCTAGATTTGCATAAAAAGACGGAAGTTTCTTTTAAAAACGCTGTTATAAGTGGACAAATTCTCGCTTTAAACGTTCAGCTTCTACTTTAAGTAAATGAAATTAAGACAAAACTAATTAGTGAGTAATTAAATGCTCTCGTACTAACCGACAAAAGTATTCTACTCTTAGTCGATTTTAGCACGTTATTGTAACGACTAAGGTACGTGGTGGAATCTGATGACAACTATTTTAGGGCGGTAATTTGGAATGGTTAATTTTATAACCCTTATAAATATATTTCTGGAAAATATAACTTTAATACGTCCTTAGCAAAGTGATAGCAAGGCGTGTCATCAGGTTTCCTGAAACAACAAATCAGAAAAGGGTTACGTCCTCTGACGGCCTGTGGCGCAATAATTGAGTCGGGTTTGTCCAACAAAATTAATCAGACGATCGCTTTGGTTAGTAAGCGGCCTGAAAACCTTAGCTTTTGAATGAATAACATAATTTATCATTATAGTGAATAATAACCTGCAAATACTTTGCCAATATTATTATACAGAAAACTTGCTGCTGCTAGGTATAAATAGATCTTAAAGTCCCCTACCAAAGTACGCAATAACAACGAAACTATTTTAAAACTTCATAAAACTAAAGCCTTTTAACCTAAAAAACTAAACGGCTATTGTTTTACCATTACCAACTGCAGTATAGTACCATATTAGTTCTGAACTTCATACTCTTGCTTACCGGTACTTGCTACCGGTATAGCGGTACGGCCATAACAGTAACGGTATTACCGTTAAAAGAAACTAGTACCACTAAACGAGTAACACAGACTCATTACGTATTATAGCCGACTTGCTTTTCTTAACGGGAATTTCAAATGGAGATCTTTATTATTTTTTGTGGAGCAAAGATAATGGAGATTTGATTCTGAGGAAGACTTTATCCGTTTAAAACGTTTTATTCTTATCATTTTTTATCTAAATTGTAATGAACGCTGTTCGTTACCGAGGCCTGAAGTAAAACATTTTTTTTTAATTTTGTTGGATGGCCTAGGATGTAGAAACATGTAAAAGATACACACATATAGAAAATAGGTGTAGGGTCCGCTCGCCCCTTGGATCTTGCCCCTTATGATTAAAATGACCAACTCGCCCCGTATTTATTTATTTTGGTGTACCCATTCGCCCCTTATGAAGGGGCGAGTTGAAAATTGACATTAAAATAATTATTTTGGTGTACCCACTCGCCCCTTGCGGCATTTCCATTGAAATTTAACCAAGAAAGCTACAGTCAGACAGAAAAATGCTTACAGTAAGAATAACACTACGTTTGATTACTTTAGTCAACTATATTTGTAATCTCACAAACTCGTCGTGAAACTTGTGATTGTTTGATGCTTTGTGTTACCTGTTGAGAGAGTTGTATTGTGTCCTTATTTTCGCAAAAAAAAACTAAAGATATCGCGAAAATATGGACAATTAGACAATGGCTGTAATCAGCAATAGTACTAAGCAAGCATAATTTCAAAGTTGAAAAAATACCTGAAATTGTCTTGTTCATCGACTTACCAGCAAAATTACTAGACTAGCATAAGTTCAAAATGGTATTTTTTTAAATATTTCTGGGTCGATTCCGAACCTAAAATAACCTAACCTTAGCCAACCCGGACCCAGTTCATGATTAAAAAAAAAAACATTCAACTAATGAACTACGTACCCAGAATTAGATAAATACATACCGGTTTGGGCCTATGCTAGCCTAGTACTATTGCTGGTTAATGTTGCACAAGACAATTTCAGGTAATCTTTATATCTACCCAAAAATATGACTACCACTTTGTACTTATGTTAGCCTAGTACTTTTGTTGGATAGTCAAAGAACAAGGCAGTTTCAGGTAAACTTTAGAATTATTTAAATACAGACTACATTGAACTCATGCTAGCCTAATACTTTTTGTTAGCTTCTAATAGCCTCGCCTCACTGGTGTTACAGCCAGTAGGAAGAAATGGGAATGATGGAATGCTCGAAGTTGTAAGCTAACAACATTTATTTAAATATTTAAAAACTTTTGTTGCTTACAGTACTTTTAACTTATTAACAATCGGGGGCGAGTCAGCGTATCTAAAAGTGAAGGGGGCGAGTCGGTCATTTTAATCATAAGGGGCAAGATCCGAGGGGCGAGCGGACCCTACACCAGAAAATACCTATATGTTTCATTATTAGAGGTCTCATGAATGATTTGAAGCAAACATATAGTTTTTATTATTTGATGATTATACTAGTCACACATTTGAGATATTTAGTATTTTTTAAAGTGTATTTTTTATGCTGAGTTTTGACTAACGACAAATATATATCTTCAGGTTACTTTGACCCTTGGAAACAAACGATACAAAACGAATGTTTTCGCAAACAAAGCCTGTAATTACACAAACAGATTCGTACTCAAAATTACAATACAAATACCCACGTGTCAAAACCGAATCAATCTGTCTGATAACTAAGTGACAGCCAACAGTTATAGTTTAATTTTCAGTTTATACCTTAATCTCGGATTATCAAAGACACTGGCTGATGAGCTGTCTTCATTAGATAATTACCAGCTAACTGCTTAAGTATTAATCAAAGAGATCAAGGTATTAATTAGGATATTAATCCGATTAGTTGAGAGATCTTTGTGCGTAATGCTTGAGGATGATAAGATGGCAGATTAGAGATTATTAGATAACTCAATTGCAATAAAGCCTATAATTAGATTAATATAGAATTGTTTTAAAGTCGACTGAAAAAGAAGACTTTACTGTGAAGTGGAGTTTTTGGAAAAACAATAATGTCTTATTTTCAATTATAATTAATCGTAATCATCTCATATCCTTTTTCCAACTGTTTTGGTGTCGGCTCCCAGTCGAATCGGATACAGCTGAATACCAGTACCTACTTTCCATGGCGCGAATGCCTTCCATTATCTTATTAACAAATACCATCGTTGTCTCAAGATTGTAGCTATTGGTATGAGTAACTTTGTTTGTATTATTAAACTAAAACTTAAAATAAGCAAAAGGTGTGTCCAGTCTCGCAATGTAGTACTTCGTGAAGAGAAACCAAAAAACTGTTGATTCGTTAAGTCCTGTAACATTGATATTAACATTGTGTTAATTGTTGACTTATTTACACAATACGACAACTGCTCGGTTGCTCATCTTTTCTAGGACATCCTCTTTTAAAATAAATCCTACCATCTCCCTTATTAATTTGATGAATATCAACGAACAAAACAGAAGAAGATTTTTTCTCATTTTTCCTTTTCACAAAAGCTCCTCATTTGTACAACTGTCTCACATACCCCCATATACAAGTATTTACCGCAAACGGCACAAGTTCCACGCATTATGATACACCTAACTACAACATCTCATTACGGAGTCAAAAACAAAACTGCACATTAAAATAAACTCCGCTACACACGCCACCAACTCTTAACTCCAACAAAATATTTCCAGGATTTTTTTTCCAACAACATTATGATAAAAGAGACGTCCTGCATACTGTCACGGAATAAATAGGTACAGAAGCTTCATATAGTGCACAAGCTTCAAACGCACGCACACACTCATACGTTTCACGTTCTAACTGCGCGTGCATGCGCGTTCGGAACTCTCACACGTAGAAAAGACTAGCTTGAGCTGAGCTGAGGTTATGATGAACTTGCCTCGAACAAATTATTTCAGTTTGAGACCAAAAACTTTCACTACTCACTAGATGAAACTAAATAATCTTCCACAATTTTCTTTTCAGCATAATGAAAAAAAAATCAGCCTCATCATACAAAATTATAGAATTGATTGGACAGTTTGTATGGAAAGGCCATTTTTTTGTTTTCACTTCCTGAAAAAAAAATTCTCCCAGTAGACATGTTTCTTATAAAACGAGTGGAAATACATTTCTGATTTTCATTTCTTTAAGAAACTCATGCACGCATAGACACACTTCACGTACATGAAGTGTAATACGTGTGTGCATGCGTATCACCTCAATCTTTGGAGTGAATCTTCTGTTCCTATTATAATTTGTAACTCTTTGCAAAAACGTCGCCCACCGTTCACAGGAACACTTCTGCATAATATACGACCGAAAAACAATACAATATGACAGTTCAAAAAGTGTACTTATAAACACGGACTCGTGTTTTGAATGTGGTTTCGCGAAATTTAGTAATAAGGACATGCAATAAAGTGGGGGTATTATGGTAATGATTCCCACCGTTATTTTTAAACACGGTGTGACAGGATGGTGTATAATTTTGTAATATTATAATCGCATGCTTGCTTGTTCATGAAGTTTAACATGGAAAATTTAAAACGGAAGAATAAACCATGGTATGCCTTTCTTAAGATTTACTTTTCCCTTTTGAGTCAGTCAAAACTCCGTGAAAAATTAATTTTGACTAGATAAAGACTTCATATTTCAAAGAATTCCGCTTAAATTAAGTAATTTGTATCTAAATTATATTGTTTCACTGTAACTGCTCAAATTATTTGTTTGAGGAGCTGAATAAAGATTGGGTCAAACACCAGACTCTCGTAGAAAGTACATTAACAATCATGAGCCTTATATCAAACATTGATCCGCAGTTTGACGTATCAGTAATAATATCTTCCCAACAGTTTATCTCCGTTCCAACTCTGATTAGGTACACACGGCTACACATCAATCTATACAAAATCAGTTTGTCTTGGCTCGCTTTGAAAGATTTTTACACACAAGAAACGGTCAGCTAATACTGGTTTTGTATAGCTTGATGTGTAACCGCGTGTACTATCCTCCAAACTAAAACCTTGACACGTGGTTAAAACCCGAGATTTTTCAGATATTTTCCGAGGCGTTATCAAAGCAAGTTTTTCCGAATCCAAATCCGTATCGATTTTAGATTCAGCACAGATTTGAGTTGTGTAACTAAACAACTAACCGTGCTGGTGTTACATAAAGACCGTCACAGATGGATGATTTTAAATCTCAGCTTCAGTAAGGTCGGTTAAGCATTTTGACCTGCGTAATGTTATGAATACGGTAAGATGGACCGATGGCCTTAGGAAGGTAGTGGGCAATGACTAGCTGAAAAAAAAGATTAGCCTGAGTACTGGTTACAATTTGGCAAATTAGAAGAAATATCGAGCATTTTTTTTGCTTAATTTTTGCTAAGAAGTTCCTTCTTCTTATCGTGCCTGTGACGTTCTCTCATGTCTATGTATACCAAACTATAACAATAACATTGTAAAAGCAATTATTTAAAAAGAGTAACCATGGATTTTCTTGCCGGTTCTTCTCCATGGAACCGACCAACCCGAACCGTGCCAATTTTTTTTTCTTGTCGACGTTGTGCCCATTGAGGCCCATCTAAAATAAATGATTTTGATTTTGATTATGTTTAGAAACGCACTCACGATACAGAAGAAATTCGTAGTGTTGGGCAACGATAAAAAAACATTTTTGGGTAAGTTCAGTTTGGCCGAAGTCCTGTAATTACCGTAACATTTATCCAGCACTTCCTTATATTCGATTTGTCATCAGGCTGTGTCTATTAATGTCAACCGAATTAAGTATCAACCCTTAACCCTATTTTAACGAACTTTTTCTGGTCCAGATATCTAAAACATTTTCATTGATCCGGTTCTCATTAAAAACAACAGTTCGGTCTCTCATTCAACTAAACTTGACTTTCAATACGAAGCTCAAATAATGTTTGTATAAACATATTAGTTTAGCTAGTTAACCTATCTGTTCCATGGCTCAGCTTAAATAGGGCAGCTGACCAAATTCCGCTGGTTTAGCACGGACTTTAGTATAAGCGCTGTTGACAATGGACTATTGAGAGTGGCGGTATATTGAGCCAAGTATCGAGTTGATAGATTATCCTTTAAACAGAAGTTAGATAGTTAATTATTTTAGACGTGTTACTTAGTTTTGAATTATTCATTATATTAGGAAGAAGATAGAAGATACTTGTTGGCATGAAATTACTCCTAAGTGAATCATATTCAGAAGTCCCGTCAGTCGTTGGACCATCTTTAAAACACTCTATAGCCCTCATAAAATATGAAAAGCCTATTGAATGAACAGGGTGGACCTTTAGTTAATAAAAGTCTGACATGGCAGGGCAGGAGGATACATTTTAGATTATTAAATCATTCGAAAAATACGAGTCCGGCTTTCGTAGTTTCGCTTACTTAATAAGTACTATACAAACTAAAATATTTTGACAATGTACCTACCAAAATTTTACTATCATAGTCATAATCTTCATCCACAAAATATGGAACTAATGCCAGGGTCGGGAAGCATATCAAAAAGTTTGAGTTATAACAATCTCCTATACAAAGCTTGTGGAGACGATTCAGAAGGCCGCTTGCTCGCCCACTGGAAACCAAACGAGTGGGCTCTGAAAACAACGTTTTGTTGTTTTGGTCTGTGACATTTTTGGACATTACTGTGGTATTTTGTTTTCTTTATGTACTCGTAACATTGTTTCTTCGTAATTTCCTGAAGGCATGACTTTAATTTAAGAGATAATGAGAAGTTTTCATAAATATCCTTTTCAGGCTTTTCAAAGGCGTTTCATAATAAAATGTAAAAGTACAAATAATTTTAGTTACGTCGTGCCCGTTTATGAAATAGTGCTGAAGTTTTTTGATACTTTTATAATACACTGAAACGTAACAATTATCCCAAAGTTTCACTGTCGGTCTTCACCGAAGTGAACACTTAAAAATGAATTCAAAACAAAATGATCGTGCTGGATTAATCTTATACTTTTATTTAATGTATGGGCTTTATTTTTTTTGTAATTGTTTTTTTTTTTTTTTTTTATGATAACTTCTCGTTTGACCACAATCTCGCCTGATGGTAAACGAAGATGTGGTCGCCGGTGAAGCATGCTTGCCTAGAAGTAACAATGTTCACTCTTGACTTGAAGTCCCCAAGATTATATCTGCCGGGATTAATTAAAAACGGGGGCGCTTATTGCGATGAATACCACGCGTCCCATGATCTATCTACATCAATACCCTCATTTCAAGGCCCAACATGTCCCAGAAATGACGTCGCCGCCACAAAGTTGACTAACAAGACAATAAAGCATAACCCCGCTCCCGCTGCAGGAAGCGTTTGTGTCTATTTCACGCCAGAACACGGGCCTTGCGAATAGTCGCCGCCTCAACTTTATTACTCCATGTTTTGTGTACTCCATACCATACGGTCGTGTGTTCAAGTTAGAATCTCGATTGGTTATTGTTGTAGTTGTTGGTTGCAGTAGTATTGAAATAGCTAGTAAAATCTAGAATTGATTTATGAGTTAGGTACTTCCAAGATCTTTTACGATATTTTTTTTAATTCGTTCGATCAATTAGTTTTTACTTATCTTTTGGTCAGTTTTTACTATTGTAATTTCAAGTATTGCAATCAAAGTGTGAGATAAGTCCTGTAAGTCTAATCAAGTACGTAATTATGAGCAACAAAGAAAGAAATAAATAAATATTACGTCTTTCTTGCAAATCGATTTTTGACAACTACCATCGCCGAACGCGACAAATATTAGCTTAATCAAAAGTATCTGCTCTTCAGACTTTTTTGGCAGAGGCCTCCGATAAAAGAATAATTCCATTGCCTACTCAGAAACAGTACATAAGTCCAGTATTCCGCAACAACATCGCAACATAACTACAAATCCATTCCTGCGTAATCTCGTGTCGTATCCGTCACGCGGGCGTCACGCCGGGCGTCCCACGCGCGTCACGTCACAAATGGCGGCCGCGTCATTTGTCACGCGCCTATTGATTTGCAGTTACACGCTGACAGCTGGGGATTGTTGGGCTCATGGTTCGTGGGGTTCAGTAGGTTCGGTAACAATGAAACGGTTGTTTTTAGATGGTTGTAGCAAAATGGTACAATCATTAAACGCATTTTAAATAGGGCGTGAGAAATCGGGTGCCGTGGCTCTGGAGTTTAAAAGGTTTATGGCAGATTTAGGGTGGTACTAGTCATTAAGAGTCTGGCAGTATCTTTCGCTCCTCACAGCTGGACTCATTTGATGATTTAAACACACCAAAGTAAAATTACTTTGTAATGATGTATGCCAGTCTATTAAGGCTGTATTTAGTCAGTTTAAAGAGATTAAAGAATAAACATGACTTCTAAAATGACAAAAATGATAGTGGCATTGGCGTAGTGGCTGGCCAATTGGCCCCTGCGCTGCGTATCGCGGGATTGATTACCGTACGTAATTTTATATGATTTACATCTAGTTGCTCTAGGTCTGGTTGTTTGTATAATTATTATGCTCCTTTGACTTTGAATGTCTATATACACACCCACTATTTATGAGAAATTCGACGTGTCGAGCAACGTTTATAGAAAATTTAATAAAAATCAAAAGTAGGTATGGAAAAGAAGACAGTCAAACTACCTTCAAGCAAAATTGGACACAGGTCGGATAATAATGATGAAGAAAAATATAAATTTTAACCTCAGATACGTCCTTGTGATATAAAAAAGGTGCCACAGTGATCACTCATTTGCTGTTTTAAAGTATACAGCTACTGCAAAGCTTTCAGCCTTTATGGAGTTGCAAACTTACATTACACTGATTCTGTGCATTTGACCCTCGGAAATTTTCCTGGCCAGTAGGTTCCTGCGTGTGAAACAGCACAGAAAACACAGGGAATCCTAATGCGGTGCTATTAGGCTAAGTATGCGCTTTTTCGTTTAGGCGACGAGCAAGTTAAGCATCCACATTAGTTCCTGGGTTGTAGAATTACGGCACATAAGCGTAGCGTTCTGCGCTGGTTCAGAATACTACGCTTGCAAATCAACAGCTCGATATTATAAGGAAAGTTGTATGTAAAATGAATCTGACAGTAAGATTTAACTGCTTTTGCACAAATTTTGCTCCTTACTAGGAATTCCTCCTGTATCGTGGTTGTGTTTATGAATACTTAAAATCACATACACTAACCACTAGAACCAAAAACAACTAATCGGAATCGGAAAGTTAATGAATTATCTTTTTGCAAATTGTGCGCGACGCACCTTTTTACAGTTTTATTCTTTATTTTTACAGTGTTTTTTTATATTTCGAATGTTGTTTTTATTTTATAGATTTTGTTCCTTTTTGACATAATTTAAAATATGAGTCTTCGACCGAGCACCATCGCAGTGGTTTTCTTGACGTAAAACAGTCCCAGATTCCAGCAGTGGAAATACAGGCCCAGTCCGCTTTATTGCTGGTCCTTCGACAACCAATTTAATAAATAGTAGTGATGGTACGTACTCGTGCGGGTGCCAAGATGGGAGCTGAAGGGAACGCTGTGGAGAGGGAGCTGGAGCAACCAGAGCCAGGGCCCAGCCACTCACACGCCGACACGGCGGCCGCAGTCCAGACCCCTTCGAGGCCCGTCTCCGGCAATCAGACCCCGCCGAGGTCCGTCTCTACCATCCAGACTACGTCGAGACCCGTAAGTAGAACTTCATCTCGTTCTTCTGCCACAATGGTGGCTAAAAAGTTAGCCGCAGAGGCCTTGCATGCTCGCCGTATAGCTGAATTAGAGAAGGAGGCCGCAGAGAGGGTCGCCGCGCGAGAGCGCGAGGCAGCAGATTTGGAACTTCGAGCGGAATTGGCGGCTATAGATGCGGATGCCAGTCATCGCAGTTCGAGAAGAAGCAATCATTCGATCAATGACTGGCTGCAGAACTCGGAAGATGCTCTGAAAGCTGATCGAGTTGGACTAGCTGACCCCGTTGAATTCACTTCAATTGTTTCGGTCGGCCGCTCCCGTTTGGCTTTAGTTAACCCTACCCCAGTATCGCACATAAAACCGGCTGACCTAGCTACCACAGCTACAAACCCTAACATGCATCTCTGTTCCAGTGATTCAGACCGCCTTGTGAAGTCGTTAGGCATTCTCATAGATAATGTTAATAAAGGCGCTTGCCACCGTAGGGGTGATAGGGATTTTCCGCTGCCGTTTTTCGACGGTAAATCGCATCTAGAATGGCTTTCTTTTAAAAGAGCCTTTCTGGATACGATGGACTCACATTCTGCATTGGAAAATCTAGCTAGGTTGAATAGAGCATTGAAGGGATGCGCGCGTGAAGCAGTCATGATGCTGCTGGCAACGGCGCGCGAACCCGGTGTAGTGCTGCGCGCGCTCGATACGCGCTTCGGCCGGCCCGAACTTATAGTGGCTCAGGAAGCAGCTGCAATACGCGCTTTACCGCGCGTCTCCGGTGAAGGTAAGGATCTTGCTATTTTTGCTAGTCGTGTTCGTAATTGTGCGGAAGCGATTCGGTTACTCGACCAGCCTCAGTACCTAACATCGCCAGATTTGTTTCAATCCGTTATTTCTAAAGTTCCCCCACTGTTACGAGCACAATGGGTGGCCTACGCCGGCAGTCACGCGGCCAGTGGCCTACCCATACTCGACATGTTCGCCGATTTCCTGGCCGACGTAGTCGAGCTGCAGTCTAGATTCGGTCTCCTCCCTGAATCTGCTAGCGCGCAGAGTTCGACTTCTGCTGTTAATCCACGAGTCAGGGATAAGGTGCATGCAGTCGTTGATGGAGACAAATCTAGATCAAAATCTAATAAAAATAGTTGCAAAATTCATTGCGTTTTATGTCATCAACAGCATTCGTTGACGCAATGTGACAAATTTATTTCCTTGTCAGTAGATGACAAGTGGCATTTCATAAAAAAGAAAAGAATTTGTCACAGGTGCCTCAACGAAGGTTGGCATAGGCTGAGTTTGTGCTCAGCAAAAAGTTTATGCGACATTGGCGATTGTAAATTCCGCCATCATAGATTGTTGCACAGTACTAGTGAGCGCACAGCCGCGGCTCACGTAGGCTTAGAAGAGGTGGACGATCCTGCGCCGTCCACATCAAGCTCCGCCCCGTGCGCGTCGAGCTCAGTACCTATAGTTACTCTTGCTGAAGAGAAAGAGATTCTGTCCCATGCGTCAACTTCTTTTTCAGCTGAGAGTCCGGCGCGATCGCTGAGTCTTCGGCCGTTGCTGAAAGTTGTTGCTGTGACTGTGTCTGGTCCATCTGGTAGTGTCGATACTTATGCCTTGTTGGACGACGGGTCGACCGCTACTTTCATTGATGCGGAGGTCGCTGCTAAAATAGGTGTTAATGGGCCAGAAGGACACGTCCACGTAGATTGCATAGGGGGTCTTAGCAAGAACGCACGGGTGCGTTACGTCGACTTCTACATTAAGGGTCGTCACACGGAAGATAATCACCTTATTCGTAGGGTTAGATCTATTAGCGGTTTAGGGGTGTCGTCTCAGTTTGTCAACAGGGACGCCGTCACGAAATACCCCTACCTTGCGGATCTTGCAGATGAGTTGTGTTACGGTGAAATCCATCCGATGCTCATCATTGGCGTTGATAACTGGCACCTCACCGTATCTAGGGCCACACGTAAGGGGTCTAAGTCACAACCTGTCGCGATTCGTACTGCACTTGGTTGGGTATTGTTCGGTTTCGGTTGTAGTTCAACTACTCAGGTTGATGTTGTTAGCCACACCACTTTGTTTGAGTCTGCGACTGTAGATCAAAGCGACCGTTCTGAATTAGAGCAGCTTATTAAGGAGCAGTACAAACTCGAGTCTATAGGTATTTCGAAACGCGAGGCACGCAATGCTGATGACGAACGTGCTGGTCAGATAATTGAGCGCACAGCACGCCGCTTGCCCAGTGGTCGTTTTGAGGTGGGTCTGATTTGGAAGTCTGACGTTTTATCGGTACCAGATAGTTACAACCTCGCCTTATCTAGGTTTTTAGGCTTGGAGAAGAAGTTGTGTAAGGATGCTGGTTACGCGGAGCGGTATCGTGCCAATGTTCTCGATATGGTTGGGAAGGGCTACGCCGAGCTGAGTCCAGAAGCGCCCACAGGGCCACGTATTTGGTACCTGCCTCACTTCGGCGTAGTCAACCCAAACAAGCCTAATAAGCTGCGGGTTGTGCACGACGCCGCTGCAAAATCAGAGGGCGTTTCGCTAAACTCGTTGTTGTTACCAGGCCCAGACCTACTTCAGCCACTATTGGGCATTCTTTTTCGGTTTAGGGAAGGCAAAATTGGGTTAACTGCGGACATTCGGGAAATGTTTCCGCAAATTAAAATTCGCTCTGAAGATCGCGACGCGCAGAGGTTTTTGTGGCGCGATAGTCCGCGCGAACAGCTGCGCGTTTACCGGATGTCGTCGATGATGTTCGGTGCCGCTTCTAGTTCCTTTACGGCAATTTACATTAAAAATAAAAATCCAGCCGAGCATCAGCCACGATACCCGGACGCAGCGCGTGCAATCATTTGCGATCATTATATGGACGATTGCATCTGCAGCCTTGACAGCGTGGATAAAGCAGCAAAACTGGCCGCTGATATTTACGCTGTCCACAAAAACGGGGGTTTTGAAATGCGTGGCTGGACCTCCAACAACGCTTCGGCGCTGACGTTGTTGCCTAAGGAGACGTTGCTGGAGGCGCCGGTGACGTCTTCCGTGGACCTAGGCCACCTGGCCACTCCTGTAAGAACGCTTGGTCTTATTTGGCAGCCCACAACGGACTGTGTCGGTTTCAATGTTGGATTAAAAAAGAGTGGGTTGCCAAAAAAGCTTACCAAACGGGTGGTTTTGGCCCACGTGATGCGGTTTTTGACCCTCTCGGTATTCTTGCGCCTCTAGTAGTGACCGGTCGCATCATGTTCCAAAATGCGTGGCGCAAGGGTATCGAGTGGGATGAAGAACTTTCACAGCAGGACAGTGCAGCGTGGAGGCTATGGTTTCAGGATTTGTTTGGGGCTGCCGAATTGCAGATCCCACGCTGCTACTGCCTAGCCGACTGTGAAGTGAATCACTGCGAGCTTCATATTTTTTCCGACGCCAGCGAGTCCGCCTATGCTGCGGTGGCTTACTGGCGGTTCGTCCTTAAGGATGGAGAAGTCAGGCTCGCACTAATTTGTAGCAAAGTCCGTGTAGCTCCCCTAAAGCCAGTTTCGATTCCACGGTTGGAGCTGCAGGGAGCTTTAATCGCCGCGCGCCTCGCTTCAACAATCTGCGACTCTCATCGTTTCAAACCTGTCAGGCAAGTTTTTTGGTGTGATTCAATGACGGTGTTGAGTTGGTTACGAAGCGAGGCCCGTTCATTCAAGCCCTTTGTTTCGCACAGAGTCGGCGAGATCCTGGAATTAACGAGTGCGAGTGATTGGCGGTGGGTGCCTAGCGAATTGAACGTCGCTGACGATGCAACTCGTTTAAAACGCACTACGTTGTCCCCAGAGTCTCGCTGGATCACTGGTCCAGAATTCTTGCTTTCTTCTGACTGGCCTATTGAACCTTGTAGTTCCTCAGAGTACAAAAGTGTAAATGAAGAGAGTAGGAATCCAGGATATACCATTGCAAAAGTTCACCTCATCGGTAGCGTTGAGAGGCATGTGCCTGTCTCAGCTGATCCCAAGCGGTTTAGCTCTTGGCTGAGATTGGTACGAGCAACATTTAGAGCTCATAAATATTTAACTCGGATCAGAATCAATTCTTTGTCACGTAGGGGACTTCATGTAGAGAATTTAGTGCGTGAGCAAGGGGGGTTATTAACGTTTTCTTTTCAGCCGTCAAGTTCTTTTGGCTCTCCACACTCAACGCATGAGACGGCTGCCGATATGCGCCTAGCCGAGACGCACATTTTGCGCCAGGCACAGCTGGATTCATTTCCCGACGAGATGATGCGTCTAAGCAGCCTCTCACCCCTGCCCATACCTCGCACCAGTCGGTTGTTTCGCCTGTCGCTGATTGTGGATGAAGAGGGCCTTCTACGCCTATCCAGCCGAATCTCCGCAGCCGTGGGAGTGCCTGAAGCCACAAAGAACCCCATCGTCCTCGACGGGAAGCACCCTGCCGTCCAGCTACTGGTGGACCACCACCACCGCCGAGCCGCCCATGCCAACACGGAGACTGTGGTTAACGAGCTTCGCCAGAGCTTCTACTTGATTGGCTTAAGAAACGTCGTCCGTTCCGTTGCCTTCCGTTGCCAGCTATGCCGCATTCGCCGAACTGAGAAATTCCAGCCGCCCACCGGGAATCTTCCGGAGGCACGTTTAGCTCACCACAAGCGCCCATTTACATTCACTGGGCTAGACTACTTCGGGCCAGTTCAGGTGACTATAGGTCGAAGAAAGGAAAAAAGATGGGTCGCTTTGTACACGTGCCTAGTCGTTCGCGCTATCCATTTGGACGTTGTTGGAAGCTTGTCTACAGATTCTGCTGTAATGAGTCTTCGGCGCTTCGTGGCTCGCAGAGGAACGCCGTCTGAGATCTGGTCTGACAATGGCACCGCTTTTATCGGGGCAAAAAGAGAACTCCGTGCACTCTACGGGGACGCAGCTATGCAATATGCTGCGACGGAGAAAATCAGTTGGCGCTTCATTCCTCCGTCGGCTCTGTTTATGGGTGGAGCATGGGAGCGACTGGTGAGAAGTGTGAAGACAGCACTCCGAGTGACCCTCACCGAACGTGCTCCGACAGAAGAAATTCTTCGAACTGTGCTGGCAGAAGCAGAAGGCCTCATCAACTCCCGCCCCCTGACGCACGTCTCGGTAGAGCCCGGCAGCGAAGAGGCGCTCACTCCGAATCATTTTCTTCTTGCAGCTTCGTCGGGGCGTCCTATTCCAGCAACCTTGACGGAACGAGATCTGGTGTCAAGAAGCGGCTGGCGCAAAGCGGTCAGACTGGCGGACCACTTTTGGCAGCGCTGGGTTAAAGAGTATTTGCCGAGTCTTATTCCCAGACCCGCGCAAGGTGATGTTCCAGAGTTGGCTGTGGGTGATCTGGTCCTGGTGGCTGACGGCAACCTACCGAGGGGCTCTTGGCCGAGAGGGCGTATCTCAGCTACTTATCCGGGTCGCGATGGGGTGATTCGAGTGGCGGACGTCAGGACCGCAGCGGGCATACTGAAGAGGCCCTTGAAGAAGCTGCTCAAGCTAAGGGTTTAACAAGGGGGGAGGAATGTGCGCGACGCACCTTTTTACAGTTTTATTCTTTATTTTTACAGTGTTTTTTTATATTTCGAATGTTGTTTTTATTTTATAGATTTTGTTCCTTTTTGACATAATTTAAAATATGAGTCTTCGACCGAGCACCATCGCAGTGGTTTTCTTGACGTAAAACAGTCCCAGATTCCAGCAGTGGAAATACAGGCCCAGTCCGCTTTACAAATAATATCATAATCAAATAATATAATTATCTTTTCTTAAACTTGTAGAATTTCGGATCCCGTCGAAATCTAACCGACATAAAACAATTCGCGTCCGTTATTGCGCTGTTGCCAATTTACAATGAAAATTACTACAACCATCCATTTGCACATTACGCCAAATCTTTTACCATCCCATCAATTCCACATATTAATTCGCATCCGCTACTCGCAACAGCAATTGATAACAGCGATATTTACGGACACTAGCGCATTCATCAAGTAGCTGTCAAGTATACTCGTCACGTTCCCGTCGCGGCCTCGTCACGGACTCGTCACGAGCCCGTCAGACCCCGGGCACTCGTCCCCATTTGGGTTTCCATCGATTTCGCATTAGCCACCTTTTGCTTTATCAGCATGTCGTTTTTGTTTTCCAATGACGGCTTCAAGGGTTCGAAGTCTTTTCAGTAATGTGTCTTTATACGTTTTTTCGGTGGATTTGTCTTAGTCAATTGTCTAAGTAAGAGTTGGCAGATAGCAATTTAGCGGAAAATATTTGTAGTTTATTTGTTAGAGATCAACCATTTGTTTAAGCTAAGTTTTGTAATGCAGGCGTTTCCATAATCTGCCTGTCTCCGTTCTTCGGAAATTCTTTACACCAATTCGCATTATATGCTTCCAATCATCCTTCGTAATGCGCACAGCAAAAGAGTTGAACACATTGCCTTCGTCTGTGTTCCTGAACGCAAGCAACCCGAATAACTTCAAAGTTAGAATGAACAGATTCTTTCTGGGTAACCTCTCAGCATCGTACCTCTGACCAAGACTAGTCAAGGGCAAAACCATCTCATATAATAAAATAAACTTCCTAAAACAAAGCCAGAAATATTTACCACGATATACTCGTACATCGGATATTGAGAAGCCGATGATAATGATGATGGTGAAAAGAGAGCGATTGGAAAGATGTCCAGCAAAGGACTGCTAAAGGCTGTTGATGATAATGATTTAAAAGCCACAAAAACATAAACAAGGTGATAGAAACTCTGAAACTAAAACTAGAGAGCACAACCAAACCGCTGTACGCGTTGCAAACACTAAATCAATACACAACGCAATCGGTCTTAAGACGAACCAATATCTCAAGACAGTCCAAGCCGCAATCAAATCAATTTCAATTATCCAATATCCACATACATATGTGACATCATATTAGCAGTAGCAGCTACCATGCAATTGATACCTCATCAGCTTATCAATGAACCATTCTATAATTTCAATCAGACGGTCAGTCAGAGAGGTAATTGGCCACACCCTATCGCTTAAGTACCTACTACTTGTGAGCTATGATTGCGTGTGTAGATAGTAAGGCTGAATAAAACCTACACATACATATCTTCGTAAGTGTAAATTCAAAGACTAAAATGACACTTATGCTCTTTGTCTTCAGGGTTTAATGTACACATTGATGAGAGTAGCACCTTTAAGAGGACAGAACTACTTTCATTCAGATTGCGATTACTTTTTACCTTTCCACAGAAGTTTGATATATGTTTCAGAAAAAAATAAATGTAGCAAAATATAATACAAAAGATGCGAATGTAAGAAGAATAGCATTATTTTTTATTTTGAAGTAGTTTTTAAATAAAAGTTTTCTCTAGAGTAATAGAGACCTACTTCGGGTACTT
This sequence comes from Agrotis ipsilon, assembly GCA_028554685.1. NCBI lineage: Eukaryota > Metazoa > Arthropoda > Insecta > Lepidoptera > Noctuidae > Agrotis > Agrotis ipsilon. The sequence goes on from CM052965.1 coordinate 1,784,905, forward strand.
AATCAAGAAAATGATAATCATCTAGTCAGACACATGCAACTGATATTTTCACATGTACTAACAGACAAACCATCACATACACAAACGCACATGTTTTATATATGCTAATGAAACACTGCATAACCCTGAATATAGATTGCTGTTACTAAGACAGGAGGCTAGTTTAGTGGCCACTAACATTTATAGACTTTTCTTGAGAGGAATTTCTGTGTTTACGGCCACGAAATAAATTGGGAACGGCGAAGGAAATGGATATAGACAGACCATGATTAAGACTGGGATTAATTTTCATGTTAATTTGGAAATAAAAACAGGGGCAATGAGTCTCCTGCATTGAATAGGGTAAACCTCATTTGGTTTGGGTGATTGGTTACGTGGTAATCTAGTGGACATTAACTTTAACAGTCTTTTGAATAAATGTCCTACGGTCTAGTAGTTTGCACTGAAGGTCAGACGAAAATATATATTTTCTAGAGTTCAAAATACATTCTTCTTTTATGTGAGATGTGTTTGCTCTTGACCTTAGTCTAGGTCAGGAATGACTAAGACAAGGTCGACATTCAGGAGCGAGCTTACATTGAAGAAGAATTCGTCAATAAACGAAACTCTTTAATATAATATACTTTTTGACAGACATAACACTTAAAACACTTTTGATTTTTCGTAATAAAGCTCTGAATGTAAACGTGGTGGCTAAATAAAGTTAAAACCAAAAAAAAATGATGTACGCAAGGAACTAGTAAGAGAAGTCTTATTTACATTATCAAATAACTTAATCAATTGGGTTTTTTGTGTAAAAAACAAAACAGGCTGCTTCGTCTTCAACTTCAACAGGGCCAAGGGCCTGAAAATGATAATGACAGTTCTCTGTATCAAATCACAAACCATTACAAAATCATCCAAACCACCATTAAACCCAAAATTAATCATCCAATTCATGCCTCTGTTAACATACACGACAGTAACACAAATCCTCGCTGCAGCTGTCACAAGCAGAATCAGCAGCCAGCAATATTTCACGGCGAGAGGCTACTTGAGTCCATGCACGCATCGAGTCGTTTGTCATGTCACAATAGACGCCTTCAGCGGACACCACCATCTACAGACAGGCTTTGTGTTACACCGATGTGTATCGAAGCGGCTGATCTGTTAATGGTAAATTTTGTAAATGAAATACGTACTTTTTTGACAACAAGAAAGAAGGAATTCTTCGAGCATCCGAATGATATAAGACTGAAAGGCTTCTGCCTGACAATTTCTTGCCAATTTTTTTCTGTAATTATGTTCTAAAGCCGTGGATTTTTTATTATAACTCAAATACATAAACTCACGTTTTCTTCCCATAGGATTAGGCGGAAACCACGGAACGCCATCTGTAAGATCCTTACAAACTTTTTTCCTCTAAAACCAGAGGATGTTTCAAGATGGACTCGAAAGTGGACACAGGAACTCCGGTATTAATTAAGACATGCATCCCGTTAGAATTAGCTTCCTTTTTCATAAAACCACTACACTAACATTAATCTAATTACACTTACGTAGTGTAAGTGTAATTAGATTAATGTTAGTGTACTATATACTACACAAATATTGCAGAAACTTAAAAGAAGAATAATGAATTGACCTCGGGAAGCCTAGAAATGTCCAAAGTTCCACTACATTGAATATTGGATTGGTTGAACAAATTGATGACGACGAAGATAAGATTTATTAGGCTTCTCATGATAAAATTTCCAGTCTAATGTAATCATTTGCTTCTTCCCATACCTACAGATGTACTAGCGTGTGTACTAGCGTCTTAGCTATCCTCATCTCAAATTAAATTCATCTCAACCACGATGCACCCTAAATAATATCATGTTCCTCCTCACGTGACGGTTCTCGGTGCACGTGGCCCGCAAGATTTATAGCGTCTGCTGCGGCCATGTCTCACCCCGTGCTGGAGAAAGTTGCTAATACACCAGCTGATACTGTATCGCGTTATATTTTGTTTCGAATTTGAGAGGATTCGTGTATTAATCGTTGAATAAAATAGGACTTTGGTAATTAGTATTTGATGGTCTGTTTTTAGATAGTCAGTTGTATTTTTACGTACCTTAACTCGATGAGTAAGATCCGTTGTTAGAAATATGGTGCTTTGCTATTCTTCATCGCCAAGCTACTACTGTTTTGTAGTTGTTATTGATTATTTCAGCAACCCATTCTAGGTTGTTGATATAATTAAAGAAAAATAACCCCTACCCGAAGAAAGGTAAGGGATATGCTAAAGCAAATGCCATAGGCAACTAACATATTTCTGTTTTTGGGTTTTTTTAAGCTTATTTTTTCTCACTGTAAGCCAAAGAGATGCTTCTTTCGTTTTTACTCGTAACAAGATATGATATACTACATTTTTCTCTGTTTCCTAATGCAAAGTTATTATCTAGGTCGACGTACAAATAATAGAGAGAATCTACAAGCCCTCAGGGTCTCATCATATTATATCGAGCACAGCTCGCCACTCGATTACCCCGCTCAAGGGCATATATGGCTAGATCCGTAGTGTTACATGTTGGTGTGACAGATCTCATACGTGAATGCACCAGATGGCATAACAACATTTGTGAGAGATTTCGATAATTCGTAACTAGTGTGTTGTATTGTTTACGAACCGTATATCATTTTTTGTATGGAATTTCTTAAAGTTATATTTGGAATCTTTTGTAAGGCATGATTGTGTATCTAGAGTTAGGTATATTCTTCTTTTATCTTTTTTTAGGGGAAATGCGGGTTACCTATTTTTCTCTGGTCTTCATCTCGTTTATTTTTCATCATTGTCAGCATTTCATTTCATTTCATTTCGGTGTATAGCTTATGTGTATCTCTAGCTGTTGTTTTAAAAATTATCCCACGGGAACCTAATGCCCCGTCATTTATCGTATTCCAGATTATAACCTATCTGGCTGTATTTTCTATCGTATTTGAGTAGCAAAAATCCATCCACCCATCTCCATAAACTTTAGGCTTTATAAAATTGGTTAGATGATAACGATGACTCATTAAGCACAACCTTTTGTTATCGTGTGTTCCTGACATTTTAATTCTTCCAATTTGTCGGGGTTAGTCTTTAGTCTTCATAATGTTGGTTAGATGATGAATTGATGATGTTGAATCATCAAACAAAGCATTTTCAAAGTATGTGTTACTGACATTTCAATTCTCCCATTTGGTCGGTGTTACGATTCAAACACCAACTACATCTCACACCGAAAATCACTCCTCCTACGATCACGACAAACGCACACAGTTACACAACGGTGTGACAACCACCAGTCACTTATGCGGCGTACGGAGCGCCAGATTTATCGTCGTCTGCCGTACACGCGGTGGACACGTCTCAGGCTGAGACGACCGGATTTATGATGACATTTATTGGACGAATTAAAACTGTGTGGGCAATTTGTCTGTTTGTGCTGAGATTGGCTGTAATTTGGGTTGAATTACTTGAGGTGGTAATGTGTGGTGTAGTTTTTTAGCTCGTTTGAGAAAAATCAATTTGAAAGTTGTGTTTATCAGGAGCTCGAATCTAAATAATTCAGGCCACACAGGCCGATCTTCCTTTTTAAGTCGCTCTTACCGAGGTAGGTAAGTGGATGGGTAATCATCTCTAATAGCGAGTTTCTTCCGAGTCTCGAAAAGCACTTAAAGCCGTTGGACCCGGCTGTCATTTGAAGATCTTTGACAGTCGTTACTATTAATCAGAAGCTCTAAATGTCTGACAACCAGTCTTACCATGGGGTATCTTATAAACTAGTTACTAGGTTCTGGAGGTCCGATAGGCAGTCGCTCCATAACAACTATTCAAAAGAATGCAGCTGTATCTGGTTCGACTGCAAGCTAACCCCAATATAGTTGACAAAAGACTAGACTGAGCAAAGTCCACTACCATATCCTTCTTATTACATTACTTTTTAAGTGTCTGATATACTTATTTCTATATTTACATATTAAACAGCATGAATAGCAGTCAAAATATACCTACAAAATATACAAACAAACACCTCAGGCAACACCAAAACTCAAAATATAAACGCCCAAATCCCAAAGTAAATACACGAATCTTACATAAACTGTACACCTTCAGACGCTCAGGACATAGTCATATAGACGGCTATACAGGGTGTTACGAATACTCGTCTGCAGCTCGCAAGAAAATATCGTGGGAAACTTACCACATCCCTACAGGTGTCTGCTACGCGATTTTCTTTTTTTTCCACCACCGACCAACCGCACTTCTCGAAGCCCTGTTTTTAGACGAATATTTTTTTTTCCGAACCAAATTCAGCTTTCGGATGCGCGGAGTTTTTGTAATGATCTCGTTATTACAAGTGTTATTCGGATTTTGGTTTGATTTTTTTATTGGTGAGGTTTTTTTTTTGAGGGAGCCCGTTGTATTGAATAGGTTGTCAGTGAATGAAAGGCAAATCAATCTAAAAACGGATTCTAGATTGATCTTTTGAAAATTATTAAACCTTTTAGGTTTTTGTAGAATAAGCCTAAGTTCATATTATAGAAAATCACCCATGCAAGCTCTTTGTGCCATAAATCTATCACATATTTAACAGATTATAGCGATTGTCACTCATATTCTTACATGTTTGGTTAGAGCACTGGGGATGTCGCATGACTGTTTTAAAAGCACAATGAAACGCAAAAGACAAAGTTAAATAAAATGTGGGAAAAAGAGGTTGGTTTTTAATTCATAAGAGTCTGACAGTGCCTTCTGCTCCATATAGTGTTCCAGGACTCATTTGATAATTTTTAAAACCAAAAAAAAATATTAGTATTTAAATGTGTCGAATTAAACCACCTACCATTTCTCCCGTAGCTTTAGGCTCTCATCGAAATTCAACAAAGCAATATTTGCTTCCGAAAATCACCAGCTGCCTATGAAACAGGAGTTCATTCAAATCTCATTTCTATTCACTTCATTGAAACACGGGAATCAGCAAAGCGCTTCAACAATATAACCATCATAATCATCAGAACTCAGTGGGAATACATTATCAGTGAATAAACAGTACCAGACCATCATGGAAAATGTTTGCTGGCGAATTATTGAAGCGGCTAGTGTTGCTACTGGGGTACTTGAAATGGGACTCAGTTCTGAATTATCGTTATTTTGAGTTTCTGATCTCTTTTATTTAGGTTTGAAGAAGTTTTTTATCTTCTCTTTCCTGGAGATACATAGTAAATAGTTTAAAATTTTAAATGAATTTGAATAACCTTCATCCAGTTATAGAGTAATAAGGACGAAATTACGTTTGTTTGGGTATTATTACATACGTAGTAAATAGTATAAGTGTATTTAAATAACCTGCATCAAGTTATGGAGAAGGAAGGAAGAAAATACTAAGCAAAATATAAAACAGGAAAAACAATCAAATTAAAAAAGGTAATACGATGAAATAAACCGGCCCGGGAGACGATATACTTGGCTATCGAAAGAAATAAAATTTATTGGTACAGACGCAGGGCATGGCTATCGGTATCTATGGTACCTAGACTTCACCAGGATCCTCTGACTCGCGCCAACCATCATGTCGGAGTCCGGCACCAAACAGCTTTTTACTGTGTTCCGTAAATTCGCATGAATTCTGATTCCTTCTGAGCTAGATCAAGGCCTAGATCAAACCCATATTAAATAAAAAAAATGACGTCACGTATCCACCCTTTTCATTGGAAACTCCAAGTCGTTTCTGGTTGCATTATCCGGTTTAACTGGCAGTTTAGGTAGATGATGACTTCAATAAGATTTTTTTAAAAATGACATCATTAATGAAACCTAGAAAATACGGCTGCAGCGCCATACTCCTTTATGAAAGGGCAGATCTAATAAACACGATGATTACTCAGTCACTAATTTAATCACAAACTAAAAGCAAGATCTGGGAAGCACAGCCCCAAGTTTCTATAACAAGCATGTTGGTATTGAAGATATTGAGCAGTAATTGGCAATAAAGTGAATAGGGATCTTCAGGCAAGCGCTGTAGACTAGGCTTCACTTGGACGTTGTCCTCCTTTGAGGGATTACTAAGTTTGAAGGAGCTCTTGTGAGGAAGCTAAGATGTTCAAGTGCGTTGTGTGTGGCACGGTTTGCTTAGGAGTTATTAGATTAATTAATTTGTATGTAACTTTTATCATTCCTGCGTAGGTCGTTGCTTTTTTCTTAGCCTGTAGTTTGCTACTTGTGAACAAAATCCTGCCTAACGTTGTATTCCAAATAATTATTTCTCACACAACCTCAAACCAGCTCGTATGAGTATAATTCTACGTCAGTTCAAGCCCTTGTACTACTGGTACTACTCCATGTCGTCTCGCCGTCTTTTCTGGGTTTAATATCTTTTTATTGGTCTGTGAATGACGATAATCATGAATACTAGTCGTAGGGTCACTTTTAGTTCAACTAAGGTTTACTTTTTACAGTTACGAGTTATTTGCATAATCATTTTCTTAAAAATATCGGGATAATAAGACACAAAATATGAAGGGATTTTCAGTTTCATACTTAACTACAATCTGAAATAGACCCATTAAATGTTATCGTACACAAGTCCTCCCAGCTCTTCCAAATTCAACTAAACCTTCAGTTAACCCACAATATTTCCCCTTCAATTTAGTAGCTCCCAATGTAGCAACACTACGCATGAAACCCGTGCGAACCGGCCTGCAGCTGACAGCCAACTGAATTATGTAGCGAGGCGCGTCACTACCAACTGTAATGATCGTTTTAAATACGTTTTGTTTTATTCCGAGCTGTATGTTGTGGAAACTGATATGACAGCCAATAACCGGGACTGGCTGGATGAAAAATGATTGACGGTTTTAATCGGAAAGAGGAAAAAAGTAAAAGTGATGACGAAGGGAGATGAATAGATGATGTTTGTTGATATGAATAAATTGAGAAAGTTGGAAATTATTTAAAAAGAGCACATTATTGAAGATTTGTGAAATCATTACTGATAATATTATTTAATAAATATTTAAAAATCAATAATAAAGCAGGTTAGTCTCTGAAAGTTTATTAATTAATTTGATTAAATGCACTGTGTAATGTATCTGAGTGATATAGATTGTCATTTTTCATAAGGAGTCTGTCAACAGAAGCTTGTCAAACGTAATTTAATTGTCGATTAAAAAAAAAAACAATTTATGATGTTGGCAGGGACAGCTAATTTTAATAAAAATCTATTACTCCTTGACAAATATTCACAGTTAATAAAGAAAATACAACAATAAACACGTTGATTATAAGACTGGAGCTCAAACAGAACCAGACGTTGATTATTCCCAAGCAATCTAAAGTTAAACAAAAGAAAAAGGGTTATTGTGCCGTTCATAGTCAGCGCAGTCTACAAACACCACAATTAACTTTTTTCCTTGGTTTTCTCTAACAAATTACCTGTCACTGCAGGCACTATTGCAATCTTTAGACTCAATATGTGGTAGAAAAAAGTATTCTTTTTCAACTGGGTTTTTTGTTCGAGATACTTCGGCTTAATGTTTCGTCTGACTAAAAAGCCAAGGTGGTGGAATTCTAGTGTTGGTAGAAGAAAATAGTTTTGAATCTTTCAGTACCGTCTTGTCATTAATTTGTTTCTATCCAAAACCATCTGAACATAAGTGATATTTTATACAACATGGGTTTATAGAGAGCCACATAATAACTATGAAATAGAACTTAACTTAATTCAAAATTTTAGGAGACACAATTTAAACTATTTCATGTCTGTGGTAGAGAAAAGAATTGATAGACAAAAAGTAGAATTCTGGGTATGATTGATGACCTAGAACAAGGTACGAAAAATCACAAATTCACGATTTACTGGAGAAGAGGTTGGAGTAATTAACATTTATTGTAAATTTTTTAACCTTTTCTTATTATCTTCAATTATTCAGTACATTACTGACAAGACAGATCGATCAGTTATTTGAATAAGTGCTCAACATTCCCATTCATTAGAACCATCTCTCACAAACCATTAACTAACTCGTCAACATATAAAGACCTATTCCATTTAATTCCGATGCACGAAGATTTTACACCAATTGAAATTCCTTCAGCGTCTCCTTACAAGATCTGTTGCAACGTCTGGCAAACACAAAGATACGTACGATCTTAATTCGAGTTAATCCGGGTAAGAAAGCGAGCGAGGTGGACACACTATGTGGACGGACGTGTGTTGAATTTTAGCTGGATGAGGGCAGAAAGTAAGCACTGTGGAGCGCTGCAGCGGCTTTGTTGACATTGAGGGTTTGGTGGTAAACTGTCAGATGGAGTGAGTGGTCTGGATGATGTAGTGGACGCGTTAATTGTGTTACGTTTTGGAATTCCTGATTTAAACAAATCAGACAAGCACGATGAGATGGAGCGACGGCCTGTATAAGGGACGAGCTGAGTAGCATACATTGAGGGAGATCAGTGTCCAGCAATGGACGAATACGGGCTAATAAATGAAGTAACATCAATAAAACATGACAAAGAACAAGTGTTTCAATTGATTTAATGTATAAATTCCGAAATAATACAGTAACAAAGAATTTTAATCAATCCTTTAACTCGAAATGAGAGGAGGAGGAAGAGGTATAGATTAGAGATACATCTTTGAAGAAACACACACATTTCATCAATTATCATCAAAGTTAAGTCGTTGACATCTGCGTCGTTAATTGTTAAAGTCCTGCTCTCAACTATTTTCTATTTCTTTTCGCAAAAGAGCTTTAACATTGTTGTTGATATTAATATCTATTACAATACGTAAAGTGGAAAGCCTTACAGCCAAATTAATGTTTCTTAAAGCTTAATAATTTACTCCAACACCATTTTACAACCGGGTCCACTTCATGCAATTTAATTTCTTCAAAAGCTTTTACTTTTTCCTACAGCTGTTTTAATGGCCGCGAAATCTTACTTATTAAGTTCTCCTGATTCGTTGATTTAGTGGTTGCAAGCGCGACACTACTGAGTATGGGTTCGATCCCCAAAATATAAATTGTTATTAAGTTTTTGGAATTACAGTTGTTTTTTTAGTTCTTTTGTCCCTACCTAGTAATTATATCCTAATTTTGATGTTTGATAACTGTATTGTAGAACACGAATCTTGTTACAACGGAAAATGATGCTTAGATGTTTAACAAATAAAACATCAAACTTACAGTTTTTCTTCAAATCACAACATTTATCTTATACACTGTAATGTATTTAGTAACTATGTTTATTTCTATTGTCAGATTATAACAAAAAATCGTATTCTTTTGTTGAAAATGTAATACAAAAACTTCATCCGATTTAAAAGTTTCTTTAAACTCTCTTTTCTTTCTTTGTTTTTCTCATTCCTTACCTTTATTATTCCGCAACAAACAAAAAGATATTAAGGACAAACAACGTTGAAGTTAAGAAAATTAAGAAACAAAAATATCCACTCAGGAATAAATTTGACTGTCAGTGTCACACGAAACTCCTAACTCCATTCAAATTAATCGTTTTAAGTACATTTTAAATCGACTTAGAAAAGTTGGATGGCACGACAAAAAACAATTTTAACTCGGAAGAAAGGAAAAGGGGAGGTATTTCGATACAAAAAGGCAGGCTGAGAGAGCTGACGCTAAGTGAATAAGTGAATAGTTAAAGTCTCATAATATTTACATAAACCGAACATTAGCGGAGTGCCCTGAGATGGAGGCTGCAGCGGGTGGATGATCCGAGACGTTCCATTAAATTATGATGATGGGGCAAGTTTTGTGCGTATGGACTTTGAACGTTATTAAACTGTGTTTATAGTAGAAAGTACTTAAAAACCTTTTCAAATACAAAAGTCACACTGTAATAGGAGTATCTCCGATTTTGTATTGTTTTGAGATAAAACAAAAGTGTAGAAGTGGCAGAACTTCAGTTCACAATATTTGGCAAATGAAAACTATTCTCTTAAATAAAATTAATATATCTAGAGAATAGATCTGATGTAAACAGAATCAGCTTAGAAAGCTTTTCACTGCTAAGACACAGGCCTCCTCTACGTGAAAATTACACCATTTAATTTCCCAGATATTGTAAACCGAACGGCTGCCACTAAATAGTATCATTAGATCGGTGATTTTTACCAGCCAAACTACTACATTTTATCAATTTAACTGCAACTAATTCAATAGCCAGTTTCAAGTTATTCATAAATTAGTTAAATTAAACGCAAACAGATGTTTCTAATTAATGGAAACACAACAATAGTAGCCTGGCGTATGAAAACACCTTTGAAAATATGTGTAAAACTAGAAATATTTTCTTTGCAAGAATTTACAATGCATTAGCATGTTACCAGCTCTTACAACCCGCTAATCCCCACACTTTGAGCCATCAAAATAACAAGGCGAAGCGAGCGTATGGATCGTGGTAAATGAACCAAAAAAAAATACACAAGCCGCGTTGATCGAATACTCTCTTTGATGTAATACCACCCCTACATTCCATGGTAGCATGACTGTGTGAATATGTAATGACGTAATAGAATTGCCAGCTAAATGCCGTGAAAATGGCTTTCATGTAATATCCCGCATTTTCTTTGTCGATTTGGTATGTTGCAGCCTTTGTTCGGGACTGAAAATGATATAGGTATTGCTTTTTAGTGGGAAGCCCGCAGCTTTTAATTTTGTTAAACGGGAATTCATATTTTTGTGATTAAAAATATTCTACGAATGTTTTGGCTATTGAGGGAGGCTTATACAATTGTGTTCTAATTTTCAATAGTAACTGTAATTTCTGTCAAAGATACAGTTGTGTACAAACACTTAACATTAACATTGTGTTCATTTATGAGTGGTATTGTATCACTCTTTCTTTCTGAAAATCATCTATCATTTCATATCGGGTACGGTGCGCAATTTTTTTCCAATATGAACCATTTGTGCGTGATCTTAGGACGTAAATTAAGGTTTTCAAAGACTCTAAACCATTGATTGCCATGGCTAATCAAAAGCAGATTAATATTTGCAACATTGCAAGTCCTGATCCATCCTTTGTATGCATATTTAATTTTTAAGCTACAACCAAGTTAATCCAACATCAACAACAGCGATATCCCGTCCATAATCATAACCATTTACTATTCAACAATTCACTCTACTTATCTAACAACTGCCAAAGCTATTAAGAAGTTATTATTTATTTATATGAGCTAATCTTCAAGACGGGCCCCTTTACGATATAATACAACAGATTACAGCCAAAATGTTTCAATTAATTTTAAAGATGGCTGATAGTCCCCACAGGAAATTTGCCAAGTTGCCAGTCATTATGAGGGGCACAAAATGCGTTGGAATTATTTATGTTGGCTACACTGCGATACTGTTTCGATAGCCCGTGCCACAGATGGTATAATAGTGCAAAGGGGAGGCAACGAAGGAGTTATGTATTTCTGCTTGTAGATTCTATTATTTGTCTTTGGTTTCTGTTTTTTTTTGAGCTTTATGGTTAAGTTTTACTAAAGCACCACTAGTTAAGTTTTAAATAGAAGTATCTGCTGGTGGTTAAAAACTTTTTAAAAGACATTGAAGGATGGTTTTAAGATATAAAATTGTATTTGATGGGTTAGGGCCAACTCGCCCGATACTGGGACCAATCAAAATGTTCTGATTTGATAATGGGCAACTGGGACCACTATTTCTACATTTCCTTGGTTGTCCCCCTGAGCAGGGAACTTGAGAAGGGTTTCCCTATAATTTGTTGTGGAAAATTGATGTTTAAATTTTTGTTACATCAAACTCGGTGTGTAGATACTCACTTGTAGGATTATTTTACCTAATTGTTCATCGATGCTTTAGCAAACGAAGTGCCCAACCCAACGACGATATATTACTAGACTCCTAATAAGAGGCGACCGATGTCTGTCAACACATTAGGTAAAAAATCTTATATCCGTCTTATTTCGACCACTCCTGTGAGCCGTAAACATACCTTGAAACAGAAGAGACCTTGAGTTAGCCAATCACAACGCAGTACCCCGTACCCCTCGCTCACGTAGCACCTCAGCGAGTTGACAGAATAGTTTTTCTTCCCTATATCGTGCATGCGGAGTCTAGTAATATATTGTCGTTGGCCCAGCCCAACATAATTATTTTACTTACTTTTTAGTAATTGTTTTTTTTTTTATAAAATCTGACTTGAGATCGCGAGTAGGTTTCGGAGATGAATGCAATCACAAGTTATTTTTTTTAGTATAACCTGACTAATTTCGTTGATCGAGGGTCAAAGTAGACTTAATAGCTATAAGCCATGCTTATTCTAATTAATAGCAGGTCACCCTCTATCGCCTACAAGAACTGCAGTAAAACAAAGTGACTAATTCACCCCGGGTTGACCTTTGCTATTGCGTGGGATCCAACGCGTTGGTTAGTTGTAGTAATTAATACGTCTATTAATTAAACTTTCCCTTCGCTATTATTTTTTTCTAAATATAAAGACGAAGTGAATTTTTCAATACTGTTTATATTAATGTTTTTTATTATAAAGTAAACAGTTTTATTCTTGGCGTTTTGGGGACTTTCTTGAGTATTTTTATTGTATTTCAAGAAGTGCTATGATTAGATTTTATCTCTGTATAGAATTTAATTCTAATGAGCGGTGTTACTATTTAAAACAGTATATACATTATCACTTGGCTTGAAACAACGCCAAAATATTATGGAAAATAAAATAGGAAATTAAAAACAAATAGAAAACAGTGAGACAGAAAAAAAACAATTTTAATTCTAATGAAAACATGAGTGACTGCAGCCAAGTTTAAAACATGCACTCATAATCTTTTGTGATCGACAAGTTTGGTTACCCTCACATTTTCATTCGTCGTTATTTTTTCTACTGAAAACCATTACTTTTTATAAGTAGGTTCTCCATCAAATAACAAAAGGTGACATTGTAACCAAGGTCACCAGTAACTTGCAGTGCAGAGCACTGTGACGTCACTTGACAAATGGGTTCAACAAACCCACTGCATATCTTCGCACGATAAAAATGTTCAGAATTCCAAATGTGGAGAGGTGTATGAATTTCTAGCGAGGTTCACAGAACTTATGTAAGTCGGGGTTCCAAGACACGTTTATTTTAAACTGACGGCTTAACCTTTGCTTCGAGGTTTCCGGAAATGAGTTAGTGAATGTGTTTAGAAATAAATCGGAATAAGAACGATTTATGTATAGATGAAAAGTTTCTAGTTGTCCGTACTGAGAATTGATGTTATAAGTTTTTACTTGGAATTGATGTAACTTACACTATATATCTCAGTAGTTCCATTTCCATTATGGAACTCACAACCTAGCTCTTGCTTCTCCTCCTCGGCTTTGATCACGTTTGGGTCGAAAATTATCCCAGTTGTAAATTCTTAAATGCCATTCGAAGATAACGTAGCTGCTCATTATTGAAGGATTTTTAAATACTTACATTGAATTATTTTTTAATACTATTATGAATAAGTATGGATAGCAAGCGTATAGAGCCACTGATGTAACCCATGGCTTCATTATCTATTGCGTAAACCACGAGCTTTAAAATGAATTGAAAAAAAAAATAGAAAATGAAATTGAAACAGCAACTAGTCCTTATAAATAAAAAAGGTGCAATATTTTTGAATCTGTTACTAAAACCTCAACTATATGGTATAATTGAGGTTCAAATACGCAAAAAAAGGAAAAGTAAAACATCGTTTCACAGTCAGCAAAAAAGAAGCCTGACCCATTTCTCGAATAAGTTATCAATAAACATCGATACATGGCTCCCAGATCACGTTAAAGCCGAATGACAGTCGGTGCCAAAACATTTTGCATTCAATAATTCTGTCACTATTCCACTGACGGAATCCATTTCCTTTCCACTCAATAAATCAACGGTATACAACGGCTCTAACGTTGCGTGTGAAGGTTGCAATAATGCATAAATGGTGGTCGCGGGACTTATTCCATCACCGTGACCCCGGAACATAAAGGGCTATTGAAGGACATCGTGGATTTTAGTCAGTACAAATCTGACAATCACTCCCGCTCTGCCCGGGGTGGGAGGACTCATTTGATTATTTTTACGATTGTATTTTCCCAAAGGGTTCGGCAGTGCTGAAACTAAATAATAAATTACAAACATTACAGTATGACAGTAAGGCAAGTGAAAGGGCATGGTGGTTTTAGGAAGTCTGGCAGTACCTGTCCGCTATATAATGGGGCCAAATTAATTTGACGGCACGGTTGTCGCAGTGGCTGACCGATAAACTGCTGCGCAGCGTGTCACGGGTTCGAATCCTGCACAGAACAAAGATTTGCATACGTACTGTACTTGTTGCAATTTATGTATTTGTGAGTTTCTATGTTTGTAACCGCACCCATGACACTGGAGAAATTCCCAGAGTATGGCAACATTTTTTTTGAGAAATATAAGTAAGAATGAAACGAAATGATTTCGGTACCCAAGAAAAGGTTGGATAATGGTTTGGTTGGTAAATGCATTAGTATGTTTATCGTTTAAGTCTCATGGAATATAATAACAGGCCTATTGCCATTGGCAAGTCCAATCATGGTATTCCTAAGAAACAGTCGAAACAATCAGCTCAATAACACTTTGTCCGAACTGAGAATCAAATCGTTTACCTCATGCTCATCAGTAGCACTAAAAAACAACAACGCTAAACACACATTGACCTATTTCCCTCAATCGACTTCAGCTTGTTCAAGAAAACCAGCTGTTCTTATATTTCCTACTCCATATTTTCTTTCCTTTACCGGACCAACGTAAAATGCCAGTAAATACTCGCTAAAAGAGTGTTCGTTTAAATTTCCATTTTGTTTTCGAGTTTCAATCTTCACACTCGTTATTTTACCGTTTTTACTTTAAACATGTGGGTTTAGTGGGATTTGAGTGCTGGCTCTTCATAAAATATATCAGAGGTATTTAATAGAATGGCGGTATTGCCTACTATTAATTCTTTTATAGTTATTTATTTGACTTGCTCTCGATTCGTGCTAGCCTCTGTATAGCTCAATTTTGAGACTGATCGATTAGCATTCCCATCTCAGCTAATTGTAATAGGATTTGGGGACGGCGAGAAATGCGTAGCTCACCGTCAGATTAGGGACCAGGCCGATGGTCGACGTTCGAAGGCGAGTTGTGTTCCTCATATGCCTCAAAGAGCTTTCAGCAAACTGCCAGTGTGGCGGTACGCTCTTACTAGGATACAGTGACTCTAGAACGCAAAGGGCAATCAAAAGAAGAGTAATGTCCAGTCCCGCCCGCTCCATCCAAGAGTTGATTGATACTTTGACCAATCAAAACTATGACTACTCTTTTGAAATATATTTAAAGTATGATTTGAACTTCAATATTATGTATTTCAGTTGCTTACCATCAAACATAGAAGTATTTACTAATTTTAAAGCTACAAAGCCAATAACTCATCTTACGAACCACCAAAATCCTCACGAACCTGATGCACATACTCATAATAATATATTAAAGAGAACTGTCTGCGATGCCGAGGACACAGTAGTGAGACACTTTAATATACCGAGTATTACACAAGTTGAAAGTTTTACAAAAGGCATTATTCGGGTACGACGGTACACGGTAGCCGCGGGGTGACACGGACGTATTCCAACTGATATACGATGACACTGTGTTTGAATGTGAAGGTACTGTTGTGGGTTTGACTTATTGCTTTGGAATAGGAAAGGTGTTTGTAGTTGGAAGGAAGGTCTATTATGACTGTGAAATAAAATTTTAAAGCTGCATTTGATACTTTTTTTAAAATAGTTGATGGATTGTTGGTGCTTCGTATTACCAATGCTCTACATAGTGATGCAATTTGATGAACATAGCGATAGTCATTTTTGTTCAAACAATTTTAATAACCTGTTATCTTCGTTGGAAACGTGTTTAGTTGAATTTTGTAGAATAAAGTTTTCTTCATAAATATTATAGATCTACCAAATCTTTTTAGGTTTAGTATTAATCAAAATTAAATATTTATTTATTTATTTATTTAAACTTTCACGTACAATTGTGGTACATAAGGCGGACTTAATGCCGCAAGGCATTATCTACCAGTCAACCTTTGGGTCAAATGGAGAAGAAGCTGGAATAGGTGCAACCGTACAATACAAAACAATTAAAACTACTACATCTAAATATGGCTATTTATAAATAATATACTAATACATATATGAAAAAATATACCTATATTAAATAAATATTTGATAAATAAATTACACAGATATACTTAGATAATACTAAAATATATAATATAAATATATATACAATATGACATGACGACGACCATATCAATAATAAGAAATCTAAGTAATCTCTGTTTTCAAAAAGTATTCCCGAACTTGACGTTTAAAAGAAAATTTACTCGGTGCTTTTTTAATGTCAAGGGGGAGCGCATTCCAGAGTTTAATTGCCGTAACCACGAAGGAATTTGAAATAAAACCTGTACGGTGAGAAGGTATCTTAAGGAGCAAATTTTCAGCAGCACGAAGGTTACGATCGTGAGAACTACCCAGGATCTGAAAAGAACTTTTTAAATAATTAGGAGCACAAGGATCGCTTATAATAGAGAAAAGCAAGCAGAGTGATCTGAGGGATCTTCTCTGGCGGATAGGTAGCCATTTAAGCTGAGAACGGTAACTGGAAATGTGATCATATTTTCGAAGTCCAAATACAAAGCGAATACAATTATTCAGAAGTCGATCCAATTTGTTAAGAAGATTTTGGGATATATCAGAGTAACAAACATCCGCATAATCAATAATAGGGAGCACAAGAGCCTGGACAAGCAATAGTTTAGTGCTAGACGGAAGAAAGTGCTTAAATCTAAAGAGAGATCGCAGTGTGGATGAAACGTTCCGACTTACCAAATTGACTTGCTTTTCCCAGCTAAGTCGATCGTCGATATGTAAACCCAAATCCTTAACGTGAGGAGATAAAGGAATAATTGTGTTATTGAATGTTATAGGTACAAGACCATGTATATTGAGGCTACGCATATGGTATACGCTACCTATTACCATGGCTTGACATTTGCTCACGTTAACTGATACCCCGAACTGCCTGGACCAGTCACTAACACTACGCAGGTCATCGTTTAGGGAGGAAATACAGTCATCTAAACAGTTGACATCGGCTTGAGCGTAAAGTTGCAAGTCATCAGCATACAGATGGTAAGAGCATTTGAGGACGTCAGTAATGGAATTTATGAAAAGTGAAAATAGTAAAGGAGAGAGTATACCGCCTTGTGGAACACCAGTTAGCAGATTATGCCAGTCAGAGCATGCCTGCTTATCACGAACCGCCTGCTGGCGACCACGAAGATAAGAAGAGAACCAATCCCGTGATGAACCCGAAATACCAATCTGTGACAAAATAGCAAGAAGAATATCATGGTCGACGGTGTTAAAAGCGTTGGAAAAGTCAATTAAAATTAAAACCGTCAACTTTGAATTCTCCATACCGGCCCTTATGTCATCAGTGACTTTGAGTAGAGCAGTAGATGTACTATGTCCTGGACGAAAACCAGATTGAAATTGGGAAAGACAATTATTTTTTGAGATGAATGAAGAGATTTGCTTGTGCGCAACAGCTTCCAGGATTTTGGAAAGGAACGGGAGAATGGAGATCGGCCTAAAATGAGTAGTTATGCTGGGATTTGGAATTTTTGGAAGAGGAATTATAAAAGCCTTACGCCAGATTAGAGGAAAAACACCAGAATACAAAGAAAAGTTAACAATATGTGTGAAAACGGGAATAAAACTATCAAGAATTAAAGATAGCATCTTCCTGCTCACTCCATCACATCCGACAGCATTTGTCTTAATAGACTTAAATATATTGAGCACTTCGAGTTCAGTCACGGGGGAAAAAGAGAAAGTGTTTGAAGAAAGAGACGGCATGGAAGAAATTTTAAGAATAGTATCTCTTCTTACATCATCGGCCAGACTGGCTGTTGCCGAAAAATGCAAGTTAAGGCTATTCAGAGACAAGTTCGAAGGTAAAACATTGGATGGTGACTTAGATATGCCAAGTGATTTGAGAAACTTCCAAATATGAGCCGGTGAAGAGTTGAGAACATTCTCACAAATGTATCGGCGTTTAGAAACTCTTACCATCTGATTACACCGATTTCTAGCCAACTTGTACAGACCCCAGTTTTCCTCACTGCGATCCCCTCTATATTTTCGGAAAGCCCTATCGCGCCGCTTCATTGCCGTCCGTACCTCCGAAGTTACCCAGGGTGCTGGGGGACGCTTGACTCTCACAGCTTTCAAAGGCGCATGCGAATCATAAAGTTGTATTATAGCGTTAGTCAACAGAGCAACCTTATCATCCACTGTCGGCGCCTCAAGAACGTTAGTCCAATCTATAGATTGTGCATCCCTGTTGAGTTGTTCTCTATCCAACCTCGCAAAATTCCGAAGGAAAATTATAGCCGGCCGCTGCTTCGGGGGTTTAATTTTGTAAGCTAGAAAAATTAAATCATGTCGAGAAAGCCCCGGAGCTGCAACTTGACCATGATTGGCAACTAAATCCACGGAGGAGGTGAGCATAAGGTCGAGCCAGGAGTCGTCAGTATAATCGTTCTGATGTGTTGGATTGAGATCAAGGCAAGATATATTAGTCGACTCCAAGATCGCCCTCAGCTCACGTGATCTAGCTGTATCTTTTACGAGGTTGGTATTAAAGTCACCCATGATTATGAGATGTTTGTACTCCGAGGAAACAGATTCTAAAAGAGTTTCTAAACTAGTGAAATAATTAATAGTGGGTGGGCAATAGACAACCCCCAGAACGGCTTTAACCCCTTTGACGGTTATCTCAAGAAGTAAAAACTCCGGGTTACTATTATAAGGGGAGGGGGAAGAAAATAAAATTTTGTAAGGAATGTCACTACGGAGATATATGGCGACACCACCGGCCCTTTTCCCTGTGCGATCATTCCGTATTAGAATAAAGCCCGGTAGACTATAAAAAGTTGAAGGAAGTTCGGGTTTTAACCAACTTTCGGAAATCAAAATTGCGTGGAATGGAACATCAGTGAACAAATCTAACAATTCCGAATGGTGTTGGGGAATGCTTTGTGCATTAACATGACAAACATTTAAAAAATGTGGGTACCGTTGACATTCTTGAGTTAAATAACTATTAACTGTTAGAGAATCATTAAGAGATGTATAGGAATCATAAGAATTTTCACTGGCAGAGTAAAATGAGTCGTCAGACATAATTGCAAGATATACTTAATAAAAATATATAAATACTAATAATATATTAAGAAGGAATAACTAATAAGATTTACTAAACTTACTTGACTAAAATTAAAATTGCATAACCTGCCGGTCGACTGTTTACAAAAAAACTTAAAAACTAATTATCCGAACGCAGCCTGACAACATGACATTTGACAACTGTCACTGTCCAGTCACAAAATAATGTCAACACTACGAAATAAAGGATTGCAACAAAATAAATATTATACAGGCGGTAGATCGCAAAAAGAAATCTAAAACAATTGTATAAAAGAGACTAAACTAATACTTGCAATGAACAGTTTGTTATACTATCAACTAATAAACTGGACAGTTACAGAAAGGAGAATTCCTTGTGCCTTCACTTTTTCTGAACATTGCGTCTAGGCCTTACCGACACCTGCGCAACCGGCGATGGACTTGGAGTCTTCGCAGTAGCCTTGGGTACAGACGGAGCCTCAGTATCAAGTGACTTGCCATGCTCCTCACCCAGCAGCATCACCTCTTCGTGACTAAACACACGGCGACGGTTACCATCGGGGAGCTTGATGTATATAGTGCCGTCCAACGTCCAAACATTTGTTACGCCGAATAGCTTACGGGCCGTTGTAAAAGTCACTTGTCTCTGACGAGTGAGAAACTCCGACAGCACGAAGGATGAGCCCTTCAGCTTGGTCTTAGATTTCCAAACCTCAGACCTCACTGCAAGATCAGAAAACCGGAACAATATAGGCCGTGACCGACCCTCAGATGCCGCACCAAGTCTGTGACACACAGTAAGGGAGGAAGATTGAAGGTCCACTAGGCCCAGGTTGCGTTGCATGATTGATAGCACAGTATCCGTCAGCTGCTCATCTGGCTTCTCCGGGACACCACCAAGCAAAAGAAACTTCTTCCTGTGTCGCATCTCGATTGTGTCGATGCCTTTACTGACCTCCATTAGTTGTTGCTGAAGGACACTGAAGACGCTCCACACATGATCCTTGAAACTATTGAAGTCTTTGTACAGTTCACTCAAGTCAGTTCCATGAGAAGATGCCTTCAGATGAGCTTCAAAGTCTGCCATGCGCTGGCTAAGAGATGTCAATGCCAAGCGCTGGGTCTCCGCAATATCAGCAATAGTGGTCATTTTACTGGCAATTAGTGATAGAAGTTGAAAGTGAAAGTTGTAGGTTATAAGTCTCCGGCAAGTAAGTGCAATTTTCTCAACTTACAACATAGGTTTGTTGTTTTCCACACAGTATATGATTTGTAGTATACTTGTAACAAATTTTTAGTAGACTTTATAAATGTAATTAGCTAAATTATTAATTAAAATATTTTATAACTTAAGAGCATATGTGTCCACTTTTTTGCACCTACCCGAAAAAAAAAAAAAAAAAAAAAAAAAAAAAAAAAAAAAAAAAAAAAAATATCACTTTTAAGAGACGCAATCAACAACGATTTATTTCTGCCAACAAAATATCAGATAAACAACAAAAAGTCTCACAAAACCAGAAAAGAAAGATCGAAAAACTTCCATCAAAAATGTACCCGTCCCTAAAATATTCAATTCAGTTTATCTCTCATCGAATACAAAGTCGAAACAATTGGAATCAGTCGACACAGCCGATAGCCAACAGTTTCTGAACATAGCGACACATGACAATGTAGCTGAAACTAAAGTCTCTCGTACATATTCAAAGTTTAATCCGAATCAGCTTTCGTCTTCTTGCGAGGGTTTAGTTTGGATGGTGTCGCTAAGTCGGGTGATACAGTGCTGGGATGGATGGAGAGCGAATTCGTTGGATGAACTAGATTGGTTAGAAACAATTTCACCGATACTGAAAGAAAGAAAAAACGTGTATTGACACATGCCATAAGTACACACATGTAAACAAAGAATAATAATAATATAATATTCCACAACTATCACACAACGCCATCTAGTCCCAAGCTAAGCAGAGCTTGTGTTATGGGTACTAGACAACTGATAAACATACTTATATATTTCTTAATACACACATATTATAGATCTAATACACCCAGACACAGAGCAAATGATCATGCTCATCACACAAACATTTGTCCTGGGTGGGAATCGAACCCACAACCCCCGGCATAGCAGTCAAGGGTCACTAACCACTAGACCAACAGGCCAGTCCAAGTCCAAGAAAGAAAGTATTTAAAAGAAAAGTGAAATTAATAATTACAATGATGATAAATTTCAATTTCTTACCTGTAGTACCGGTGTAACAACAATAAAAAAACCGTTTTTTACGCGTTTACGTAGACGGAGTCCAACTGCGCGGGGCTCCTATTTCCGCCAACAACGTTTAAAGCTAACCAAACCGAACCTCGGGGTGCCCAAAAGTTGGATCAGCTGTTTTATGAGACAGCACATACTGTAATACGGCGATTAATATAATAAAATAATAATAATATACCTACTTCATCAGTTATGTGTGTTTACTTAGATAATGATGATGTTTACTTGAAGCGTTTATAATAACCATTTACAAAGTTCTCATCTCCTTTATACCTAAGTCCTTTCAAACAAGCCAACTCTCCAAATTCCAAGCCAGTATGCTCCCTCTAAGCCGTGACTCCATCATCAGCTCAGCTGGATAAACTTGTACTAATTAACAGACTTGCTGCTACGTCACCACCTGCTCCAACTTGCACTGCATTCCACTTTAACGCTTCCCCTCATTGCACTTAGTGTCAGTTTTGTATCAAATTGTTACTTAAAATAATTAGTAGTGTAGTGTGCTTTCAGAAATTATGTCGCGTTAATGTATATTTTCTCGCGTTTTGGAGTAATAGCTGTTATGGCACATTCGTGGGGAGCGTTTTAGTAAGGTTTTAAGTGCTGGGGAGTAGTTGGGAATGTAGTTTTGTCGTATGACAGTTTCGTTGTTCATTATTGTCATTTATGATATCGTCACGCGCACCATTAAATTATTATGTATCTAAAAATACTTCTCTTTAATTGTTTTCCATGGCGTGACATTAATCTGTCATGGGTTCTGACTGATTTTTACTTTACGATGGTTTATTTTTTAATATCTATTAAGATCCCCCTGCTGGGCTAAGACTTCTCCCATATTTTTCTACGGTTCAGTATTTATTCAAATTGCCAAAGTTATGGTGTCAGTGATTGCAGCTACTTTGCGGCGACTTTGGCCCCAATATTTTAACTTAAAGAAATTACTTCAGATGAAAAATCTAGAAATATGCCTAAACAAAATGAAACCGAGAATACAACTTCAGCGGCGAAATAATCCAAACAGTATCAAGTTAACTCTGACGTTGTAATAACAAGGAGCTTCATCCTCCGACGGGGTTAATCCCACCTTTCTTTCATACCTAATACCATCCCATAATACGTTCATAAACCCCATATTTAATAAGCGTGGCTCACTGATTTAATAATGCACCGTTGTTCTTTAGCTTATATATTTTTTAAATTAATTTTTTATTATGAGAAGCGTGTGTTACGGCTTGATGAAATTTGCATTCATTAGTGAAGTGCCCCAGCGTCGACCGTGGACAAAATGTCAACTCTGCATTTTTTTTTTCTTTAAAAAAACCCTCATAATATTAATGCGCAAGGTTTTTTCTCTTTGTGAAAGTTTTACATTATCTCATGTCGCAGAAATGCGGAGTTAGATAAAGTGGTGTTTTGTTGTCGTATTAATGTATTACTTCTCTTTGGTTTTTGTTTTGGATGCTAATTAGCGTGGAAAGATCAAATCTTTACTTGTACGCGCTGTTGAAAGAAAATGTTTCATTTAATTCATTTTGATTAAGTTAATATTGTAAGTGATTCGTTGTTAATTCAAAATGCTTTTTTTTGTGTAATCATTTTGGCAGATTCGTTTGAATATTTTACCAATTTTCCTGATCTTTTTTTTCATTTTTTCATATCTTACACGTGTATTAATAACAATCGTTATCCTTCATTATATTCTTTGTCTTACACGTGTCATACATCGAGCGTTTTCTCTAACCAAGCCAATCATTTTTAGCCAATACATTTCATGATTCCTAAGAAACTAAAACAAAGCTCAAATATTGCCAAAACAAAACTGAAATCAAAACTTCTTTATGAAAACATCAACCCGAGTTATATACAGAACTTAATCCCGTATATAATAAAACTCGATGCATTTCATCTAACACCCCTCTCGTTCACCCCCTTGAACCCCCCTTAATAATCAAGTTTGCGAGTTGTACGTCCAAGATGTCGCTATGGACCCAGAATATGCAGACAACATTGTCCCTTCTGAATATCTTACAGTCTTGGCTGAGTAAATTAACATACAATTTACGAAGACTTATAAGTTCAAAAAGACAGTTTTGGGAATAATTTTATTATTTCTAAGGAATACATTTTGTAGGTGAAAAGGAGAAATAATAATGTTGGAATATTAAAATGGAGGTCTATCATAACCCCCCCAAAGTGATATAATATATCGAGTATGTGTAATTGTGTATTCATCAAATCTCAAAAATAACTCTCCTAGTAATCTAGCTACTAACAATCGTTCCTGGGCTTGGTTATCTTTTTAACATCGTGTGAGTTAGAAATAGCCAAATAATAATTATATTATCAGTAGACATAAAACCGCATATGTAACAGGATAAAAAAACAATTTGATCTAACAATAAAATTCTATGTGTTTATAAAAATACATGCAGCCACTAAGGTCTGAAAAGATAACTGGTAAAGAAATAGATTTAATCTCGACTTAAAATGTCAGTACAGACTACAAGTTTTCCAAAAACAACCTATAAAAAAACATTGGATCAATTAACAAAAACCCATCAGTAGTGTATATAACAGAACCATTTATAATATTTTCCAGAACACCAATACCTGTGAATGGCCGGCATTTGTAGCAGCGCGCCAACTGAAGTCATTACTAGCAATTAACTTGTGAACGACATCAACATATTTTACCGTTTTTTTTCTGTTTAACTACTGGCAAATACGTAATCACAGATTTTTGCCATTAGGTGTAGTAGTTCAATTTTTACTTGGTTACCTTATTTAAAAATAAATAATTAAATTATCAATTGAAACCAAAATAGAGGTATATCACTGTTAATGATAAAATTGAATAAAAAGTCCAATAGAAATATAAAGATTAAAACTAAGCTGCTGACTTCTTTATTTTTATTCTTTCTAAATGCAAGAAAAAACATACAAATTGTATAAAAAACGCTGTGTATCTCATAAAATAGTCTATAGTGTGTAAATTCGTAGTAACAGCCAAAATGTAGTGTACCAAAATTACACCTTTACCTATTATGTTATACGAATACAAGGGTGGTTTAGTTTGAAGCATAAACGGCGAATTTAAACTTGTCTATTTGTCATACATTTTCATTCTCCTGTTCCTACATGCGAATACTTCTACTAAACATATTATTAACTTTCTATGTAAATAAAAACCCAACATAATTTAAAATGACGTAAATTCTGAATTCTAAGAAATGTTTGAATACTGCGTACCCTGCAAATGACAGGCCTCGGCATTCACAGCTCCGCCTAGGATTGTCGTCACCACCCTACACCCAACCTAAATCAATTCGGTCGGAAAATATCCGCGACTCAATCCCATGTCTGTGAAATTCCATCCGTCTAGGATTCCATCTCTATGCTAATATGACACCGTTGCTAGTTTCCATATATTTTTTTGGTGTGAGATATTATTTCTTGTCGTGTTCATATAAGATAATATACAAGAACTAGAGTTTTCTAGAGCCCTGAAGCAATCAAAAGTAGTCGTGACAGGCCTCACTGAAAATGATGGTAGCGAGGAGGATAAATCCAAACAACCAGAGGTCCAGTTTGATCCTGGTTCGAAAAAAAACTGGTGGCAGTTATTAGGAAAAGCCTTTGCCTAGCTGCAGTAGAATAAAATAGGCAGACAGTATCAGTAGTATTTGATAACCTTGTTTGCCCAGTTTCATTTAAAATTCAAATTCATTTATTGTTTGTCATAGGTAAACAGACCTACAATTTTTATAATTGTATCACTGTCACATACTCATAAGGTGTACCCATAGGGTGTATCAATGGATGTTGTAATGATAGCTAAGCCTAAGAAAATACAAATTAATTGGACACACACTATTAATGTAGAAGCCATTTCAAAAGATTCTAAATTCTTTAATCAGTATAAAAGACGCACAAATCTGGTACTAAACTTTTTAAAGAAAGTGAAGCTAGAAACTCTTACACTTTATATTTTAAAAGGAGTAAATAGGGACGAAAAAGTAAAGGACGTCTAAAAAACTAAGCTTATCTTAGAATTCTTCGCGTACAGTGTAAGTCCTTGTGTGAAACTTTAATGAAATTCTTCGTTGATAAGTAAAATGTGTCCGTTTTTGTTGTAAACTTGCTCGGGAAATATACACTGAGTGGCTTTAGTTTTATCTCATATAGTGTCTTTGTTTGTTTTGACAATCTTATCATTTATTCTTCTGATTTAAGCTATAATATATTCGTCTACATATCTTCACTATCTGCCTAGTTTTTTTCTCAACTATGTTGGAAAAGTCTTCCAGTGAAACCAGATGCAGCTGAATATTCGTATTTTACGTGGCGCGTATTGCCTATATCACACCCACAACTCGGTAACTGAAAAGTACAATAGTGTTTGTTTTCACTAATTGTCAGACCTTTGGACTTTTGACTTACATCAGGAACGTAACTGTATAAATAAGTACCAATAAATATGAGTGTTTTTATTTAAAATAAATTCTAAACGGTTTCCTTTTAAAAATACTGCAAAAAATATTTCTAATACCAATAGCAAGCATCATTTCGATCCATTCCTATTCACTGATATTTTTAACCGACGCAAAAAAATATTTACTTCTCGTTTCCATTTTTAATTTCGATAACAGCGTGGAAAAAACGAACGCAGCGAAATGTGAAAAGTCGTGAATCTTTGTTTTCATTGTTTTTACAACAGACCACAATTTAAATAATGACATTACAAATGTACTTGAGCTTACGTTTATATTTAGTTACGAGAATTGTACCTTATAGTCTTTACGATACGATTCAATTAACTGGAAGCACAAATCAATAACTCTTCTTGTGAGGCTCATTCCAACGCCCCTTTTAATCCTTCCAATTTTTTCACAATACAATGCTCGTTGTTCAAGAGGGGCATTGTTGTTGGGGCATACAAAAAGAGTAATGCACAGTCATATGTCTCGATCGAAAATTTCATTTGTTGGCACGGGCACACTAGAGTAGAACGCTTTGTGTGTCGTATGATAAAGATATAGAGTTGACAGATGCGGTACTAGGGATGTGTTGTCTCTGAAAATATTGGTACGGGAAAATTTTCGTTCAGCAGTCTCTACGAGTAGCCAGACAACTAATCGTAGCAAGGGTGTCGTGTTACTTACTTACACAGTCGCGGTCAATCAGATAGCCAATCATTAAGTAATGCCAAAAAACTAAATCGTTTGAATGGATACCGATTCCATCATAGCTTGGGAAACTGTACGTAGAAAATGTTAAAATTGACGAACATTAAATTATACTACATATATAAGTTTTTAAACTGACATGGTCGCTATTTCAAATATTAGAGTTTAAAACGGGATATTTACCATGTTTATTATTTGTTTTGAGTTTCCGATATTTCGTTCGGTTCGTCAGTTCATTCGTGATCATGGCGCTTGCAACAGTGCCGAAATATTGGAAACTCAAAACAAATAATAAACATGGTAAATATCCCTTTTTAAACCATAGTATTTATTAAATTATAGGTACTAATCCTTTTTTTTAGCAGATATGTCAGAAATGAAGCAATTATTTCTAAAGATTTAAGCGTTTAACGTCTTATCTAATTATATTTCTTGGGGGTAGGAATATCATGAATTTGTTCATAAACAAACAATAACGTCATATTCGGGCAACAAAAATCTGACCTTCATAATTTAAATTGATAGGACCATTACACAAATAGATAGATCTTGTTCCCCAAAACATCCACATCCAGCATCCCAAATTCCTTGTACCCGATTCATCACGTGTATTTGTACAAAATAGTTTTTGTCCGTCTTTGTAGTTTTATTAGCAACAGCTAAATTGATGGCCGGCATCGTGTCCCCAGCACTGCGGGCTTCGTCTACGTTGATCGATGGTCCTCCACCAGACATTTCAATTTAATCACCACTTAAATCAGAAACCTCTGTTTCAGAATTTCATATTATATTTTTTGCTACAATTTCGTCGTTGTCAGTGTTATGTTTTATGATTAGGTTTGTTGTTTTTTGTTTGGTTTTCTTCTGAAGGGATTACTGGCCTATGAATTTTGTATGCAGAATTATTATTTGATATTTTATGTAAGTAAAGCTAGAGATGAATTGGTAAGCAAATCCACGTTCAACTATTACCGATCATCATCATCATTGGCAGTCCTATTCCCTCCACTTCTCAGAAATTCCTCCAAAATCAAAATCAATCAAAATCAAAACGTTTATTTCAACTAGGCCATAACCGGAACTTTTGAACTGTCAAAAAACAAATTAAAACTAGTACAAAATAGTTATGATGCTACAGTCCAAGTCACAAGACATAAAAACTGTGAAAGTACCGGAGGTGCTCATTCCAAAGCGTAGATCTTTATGGAGAAGAATGAGCAAGAAAGATAGAGAGAGAAGCTCCTTCCTTTGGAGTCATGATTCCCTGGTCTACGTAACTCTAAACCATGTTATACCCATGGTCTTTTGAATATCGTCCACCCACTGGACTGCTGAGCTGCCAACACTTCTCCTACTCCTCTCTGAGCTATTAATCAAATAATTGCATAAAATTTACTACCACACAGCAAATGGACGTAGCGTCTCTTCAATCCATATAAATAATACCTCTAACCAGTACGGATGATAACATGTGAAACAAGGATAAAAACTTGAGAATAAAGTTATTCTGATTTGAAACTACTAAATAATCAATGAAGTGGCAATAGGCAGGCCATATTGCTCGCAGAGCGGATGGCAGATGGGGTCGAAAAGTGCTAGAGTGGAGACCACGGACTAGCAAGCGCAGCGTAGGACGTCCACCAACAAGGTGGACGACCTTATGAAGGTCGCCGGAAGACGCTGGATGCAGGTCGCTTCCAACCGGTACTTGTGGCGATCAAAAGGGGAGGCCTATGTTCAGCAGTGGACGTCCTATGGCTGAGATGATGATGATGATGATGATGATGAAATAATCAAAGATTAAAAGATGAATGCATTTAATAATATATATACAATTTTTCTACAAAATGTAGGTAATTAAATTAACTCCAAACATTTGCGACTTTCCCAATAAACAAAGCATCCTACATGAATTGAATGAACCATACATAGATAACATCTTAACTAAGTAAATTACTGTTGGAGCAGTTCATGTAACAGTGGCGCTCTTACAAAACATGATTTATTGTTGAACTTTATTAATTATAATCTGTTCCGCTTGTTACTTCGTCTTCTGATATTATGTCTTATGGAATAGCTGGGTGTGGGTGTATTTACTAGTTCCTCAGGTTTTGTATTATCTATTTCTTTGTTAGACATGGTTTTGTAAAAGTTTGCTCGTTTTAGAAGTGTTAATATAATAAAATTTGCTTTTTCTATATTATGAAAAATAACGATGAATGACAAGGTTATATTTTTGCAAGTTATTGTAGAAAAATCTAAAAAAGCTTTGAAAGAATGTATAACTTTCTAGAATCTCGGATTTTTTCTTGATCTACCTCGTGAGTCAATGCTGAAGGTATAATGAATACTAGGATTACAGTATCCAAAATCTTCCCGATTGCTGTTGAGTGTCATTTTACTACTGCGTATTTAAATAAATTGGTAATACTCAATCACTGAATGGATACCAAAAAGCAATGAGCAAGTATGACCAAAAAGATAGAGGCAAATTGTTCACTTCAAAGGGTCCAGTAACTACGATCGTCAGAAATGAGAACCAATTGAAAAAATCTTTTTTTTTTTTTTTGCTTGGTAAAATCATCAAATGAGTCCTCCCACCCCGGGCAGGTCGGGAGGGACTGTCAGAATTGTACTGACTAAAATCCTCGGTGTACTTCAATAGCCCTTTATGTTCCGGGGTCACGGTGATGGAAATAAAGCACGACTCGCTGTCCGACCATGGACCATGCCCGGGTCGACGAGCGTCCTCAAAGAGCGTCAGCAAAATGACCGGGCCCCCTCACGGAGGGCCAAAGCCTGCCGGGGTCGCGAGACTTATTTCAATCTGATGATCTTAAAGCAAGTATTAAAGATTTTCAATTCCATCTCTGTTTACCTCTTTAAACCGTAGGGAACTATGAATATAACCTATAAAGAATCTAGACGTATTGCTGAATCTTTTCCTTGAGGGCTCTATGCGGTATTGATACAGAATCGAGTAGCGTTGAGAGCTATTTCAATACGTTCTTCAAATACTACGCAGAGCTAAGATCTTGGAGTGGCACTAGTGATGTGTATTGTGAATGCTCGTTTTGTAGGTAGACGTTAAATAAGTCACGCTACCTAATAGTAGTCAATATTATCATTAAAAAGTTCAGCAACATTTTCTTGCACATTATCATCATCATCATCATAATAAGACGTCCACTGCTGAACATAGGCCTCCCCTTTAGATTTCCAATAGGATCGGTTGGAAGTGGCTTGCATCCAGCGTGATGCTGTGGTCTTCATAAGATCTGCCCACCTTGTGGGTGGACGTCCTACGCTGCCCTACTACGTCTTGTTCATGATGGACTTCAATTTACAAAATCCTTTTTTGTAAAAGATTTTTTTAAATTACTTTTTATATTCTAGCTTAATCTCAGGTTATAGTAGAAACGTCGCAGGATTGTCTAAACATATTACTTAGGAACGGCTATTGAAGGACACCGTGGACTTTAGTCAGTACGAGTATGACAGTTCCTTCCGCTCTACCCAGGGCAAGAAGACCCATTTCATGATTTTACTATGTAAAACCAGTGAGGGTAGCTACTTCAATCCATGCAATTACGGGAAAATAGTTTTATGAGATGGTCTTTAACTTGAGTAAATTCTAACTACATTTAAACTTATGTATATATAAGTAAGTAATGTTTAGCTGCACGTTCAAAAGTCGTAACTTACATAAAATATTTACAGTTGCATTATTTTCTTATTACACTTTCAGAAACGTATGTGACAGTAAAACATAAATTGTGATCGTCTACAAACACTGTAGTTTCTATTGCTATTGCTTTACTGCTATTGTCTCGATAAATATCGGATTTATACTGTTTACATTTACATCCATTCCTGAGCTCGGTTTGACCTGCAAGGAATAAAGATCGAAATTCACGTCGTTTTCTGCAATACACTCCAACTTGAGTTCGTTCTTTGAAATATATTTATTTGTTTTTTGCTTTGTATATAACGTGATGGGGAGAGACCTCAGCAGTTGAAACAATGAAGTATCAGTACCTATTAGTTTTTAACCATACCGATATTTTTTGGAACACTGAAGTGGTGGCTTAATACTAACTGGTATCAATTTGCGGTATCATTGAACCGACCCGATTCTAGGTAAGCAATATGTACGAATGAAGTATTTGAAAATAATTATGTCTTGGCGGGGGGCACTGCCGTGCCCCCAGATATTAATAATAAGGGGCTCGCTTCATTTCGTAAAACGGTGGTCCGTGTTTGGCTGATCATTTAAATTATGTAATTAATTTAACCGTTACTGGAAAATTTCAGATTTTAATTAAAAACATAATAAGCGCGGTTCAAATAAAGCTGAATATTGCAGTATCCCGAAAGTAACTTCTAGGGGAGCAGCATTAATCTGCTAACAAAAAGGAGCTTAGCGGGCGTCAACGCCACCGCCATACTACAGTCCATTCATAGCTATTTTGCTCTCATGGGCGCAACCCAAAAGTAACTTTATAGCAACTGAAATAAAAATCATTGTCTTCTCAACTAGCTTTAAAATTAGAGCAACCCAAAGCAAAGCTTAAAGCCTTTTATTTGTGTTGCTCTTACTTCTTCTGGCTTCATGCCTTTTCCCAACGGTATTGAGGTCTGCTACCAGTCAAACCAGATGCACCTGGATATCAGTATTTTACATGGAGCGATTATTGGACCTCCACAACCAGTAACTGTGTAATACGATATACTCCATGGTAAGAATCGCTTCATTGCCCGTCTGTCAGCTTGCTATGACGCTTTTTCTCAGGAACGCATTTAGGTATCAAATTAATTTAGTGCGAAAGTCTATCTCTTGAAGTTCTAAAAAGTCAAATTTGTAAGCAGATTCAGTAAAAATAAAATAACCTACAAAATAACTTTTCTTTCGGAAGTCGGTGGCAAAAAGACATCGAAATAATAAAACAAAGCCACCGACTTCCGAAAGAAAAGTTATTTTGTAGGTTATTTTATTTTTACTGAATCTGCTTACAAATTTGACTTTTTAGAACTTCAAGAGATAGACTTTCGCACTAAATTAATTTGATACCTAAATGCGTTCCTGAGAAAAAGCGTCATAGCAAGCTGACAGACGGGCAATGAAGCGATCCTTTGAGGGTTCTTTGTTTACAGGTACAGAACCCTGAAAAAAAATGAAAAAAACCAAGCCGAGATTCTTGTAAAATGTGAGTGACTCTTAGAGACGGCGTCATAAATTGTACAAGACGACGTATCTTGAAATTGTGTTGGCGAAAGTGACTTTTAACGGGCAACGAACCCTACAGTCTTTTCACAGTTACCATTACTTCTGATTTTATTGGAGTTCGCGAATTAAAATAACAACCGCTCAGCCGATTTTTCAGGTAAAGCCGCACTTGACGAGGTTGATCCGTGGATGGGTTACCATGTGTCATAGAGAGTTTCCTTCTTGTCTCGGAAACCACGAAAAGCCCTTTAACAGTTGTAACTGTTAGTCAGAAGTTCTAATTTCTGACAACTATTCTTACCATGGAGTATATCGTATTACACAGTTACTGGTTGTGGAGGTCCAATAATCGCTCCATGTAAAATACTGATATCCAGGTGCATCTGGTTTGACTGGTAGCAGACCTCAATACCGTTGGGAAAAGGCATGAAGCCAGAAGAAGTAAGAGCAACCCAAATAAAAGGCTTTAAGCTTTGCGTACTCAATAACAGTCTACATGAAACTACCTTTGCAAATAGGCAACTGGAATCAATTTTATTTATTTGTTAAGTTGAGATAAAAGGCCTTGTATTGATCTTATTGACATAATGATTTGGCTTTCCCTAAGCTACCTTTCCTTATTTATTTATTTAATGTTCGGAAAGCTTACAGACTAATACATAACAACAATTGCACTGACATTTGCCATTTACAAGCTTTCGCAAGTAAAGAGACTATGTACCTTAAATCTAAAATTAAAACAAAAACAGGTTCTTCTTAAAAATACTTAAGTCATAAATCACAGAAAAAAATATTATACGAGTAGGTTTTAAAATTTTGAAACAAGTAATCAAATTATTCCAGATACCTTAGAGAAATTTCGCTAACGTATGAATACCTTAGTAACTATTCACCCAGGTGCCATTTCAACGGGTGCCCAAACAGGAATATTTCGTATTTTTCAAATGATTATTTTCTAAAGATCATACAGCCAATCAGAAGCCTCATATAATACCCCATAAAGTGAAGGGTTAAGCATGTAGTGACAAGTTGATTACAGGCCGCTCCCGCCTAACATAATGACCCCATTTTCCTTTGTTGCATGTCATATTATTATAATATGAAAATAAGCTGGTGTTTTTCTATGCCTGCTTCTAAGTCTTAGTCTAGACTTTTGTAATACTGCTGTTTATAAAGTAAACTGTGAAATATAATTTTATTTTGGCAAACAGAAAGTTGATACATAAATGAAGAAACAAAGAATAAAATTGTGAATTTTCATACGTATTTGATGAAACTAAATATCGGTATATTTTCTTTTTTTTAAAGTTGCCTCACACTAGGAATCCCTCCTGTGTCGTGAGTGCGTTTACAAACATAGAAAGTCACATAAACACCCAGACCCGAAACAACTATTTGCAGGTCTATAGGTATACTACTGCAACTATTTGTATACTACTGCAACTATTTGCAGGTATTTGTATACTACTGCAACTATTTGCAGGTATTTGTATAATTTTTTTAATAGTTCCGTGCGAGGATCTAACCCGCGACACGCTGGCAGTCGAACGCTCAACCACTGCGCCAATTGACATTATTTAGACCTTGCTTAGCTACTGAACAGCTTCTATATTATAACTTGCCGTTTTATTCAGGCGGTATAATCATCAAATGAGTCCTCCCAGCTTGGGTGGAGTGGAAGGGACTGTCATACTCATATTGACTAAAATTCACCGTATTTCTTTGTCCTTTCTGTTCCAGGTTTATCATCATCATCAGCCCATAATGTTCCCACTGCTGAGAAACAGGCCTCCTCTGTGTGAAAGGGAGTGGGTGATAATCCACCACGCGTGCCCAGGCTTTTCCCGACCCGCAGGTTTTTCCAGGTTCACGGTAATTGATTTAGACAGTCGCGCGACCCCGTTACAACTTGCATGAGCCTGCGATCTCGCTTGCGGGATCACACTATCGACAAAACAAAAATCTCATGATCCAATCCTAGTATTAATTATATCATATACTATCTCAAAAAATGCTGAACAGAGTTCGATGAAACTTGCAGTATTCCCTAAAGTGAACGATCCCTAGTACAACAAAAAAACAATTTTGAAAATCGGTCCACAATTGGCGAAGTAATCGCGTAACAAACACGCAAAAAGTAAAGATCATCATGTCATCCAAGTAGGCGAAATTAATAAAAATGCTCACAAAATAAAAAGTACTGAACCAAATTTGATGAAATTTTTATGGGACCACACTGCAAGTATCCTGCATCGAACAAAAAAAGAATCACACCAATCGGACTAGAAACCTCGGAGTAATCGATGTACATACATAAAAAAAAAAAAAAAAAAAAAAAAAAAACATACCGACCGAATTGAGAACCTCCTCCTTTTTTTGAAGTCGGTTAAAAATGATTTTCAACTGTTACTAAAATCTTAACTTTTACTTTCGGATCAACTGATTTCAACTACGGAACCCTTCATGGTGCGTAACTCGACACGCACTTAGCCAGTTTTTTTAATAATATATTCGATGGAAGACGCTAAAGTTAGTGACGAAACTTTGACGAAAGATGAATGTTTTGTTTGTTTATAGGATTTTCGGGAGGCCTACTTTTGTTATGAGGTGTTTTTTATTTATGTCAATTGAGTGCTTAGGAGCTGAGCCAAGTTTTTTATGCGACGCCGTACGCAAAGACGGCAGTTTTTCATATATTTCAGAGTTTTATATTTATGAAAAGTGGGTATCTTTGAAATTAACGAACTGAGAAGGCATTAGCACGATTGTGATATATGTGTTAATATTGTAGACACCAGCAACGCCATGGCCAAAGGCTGTATAACGATAAATATTTAACATAATATAGAAAGAATGAACTTTTATTTTTAACTTAATAATAAAAAAAGAAGATCGTCTCTGCGTCAAATAGGCACAGTTCAGCAAAATGTCAAGCAGCTAGTCGACCCTGTTTTACATAATATTAAAGTCTTTATTTCCTGATGGGCCCTCAAAGCTTCAAAAACTTAACAAGAATGCTATGCTAACATCACCCCCAAAATCTACCAACACATCACCTAACGTTCAACTCAAGATGTTTTCAACAACGAAACAATTTGAAACTCTCAGCAAACTCATGCATAATTAATAATTTACTAAGTGCACTTTACTAACAAAATATTCTGTTAATGGATTAAAGAACTCTTTAGGGCTTGCATGCTCGCGTGTGCCTCAGGGTTATTACAATGCTCACTCTATTAAAACCGTGACGATATAAGAGTCATATATCGATTGCAAGCAAGTATAACCTTTACTGGGTAAGGTACACTAATAGGACGACGTGAAGACTTGGTTTGCCACAATTTTGCTAGCACAACCTTATTTTTAGCGTGGCAAAATCATCAAAATAATGAGTCCTTCCACCCATGGCAGGGCAGGAGGGACTGTCAGACTTATACTGACTAAAATCAACAGTGTCCTTTGCGTTCCGGGGTCACGGTATTCGTTAGTCGCGCGACCTCATAGCTACGACCTCGACCTTGGTCTCTTTAACTCAATAATTAATACGTTACTTCGTCTGGAAGTAACGTAAGCGAGCTTCACCGTCGACAACATCATGAGATATGCAGGATTAGGGATATATATATAGCAGGATTGTTTCTAATGGAGTATAATTGGAGATCTATTATGACAATTCCATTGCCTTATTCCCAAACCAATGCGTCTCCTAAAAGCCAGAATCAACAGTGGGGCCACTAGAAAAGAGACAATGAAGCTCGAGGAAGTCCTGGAGAATAAAGCTATCTTGGATCGCGCAACGAAATTAATCAGCAGTAGACTGGTGATCATTATGAAAAGCGATAGTTCTGACGAAACAGAACAAGGTGTTATTTATTTTCTGGTTGAAGAAGCCCGTAGTTTGAATCGGTTATGATGAAGAAGTGAAGGCGTTTAGAAAGGTCTCTAACGGTGTGAATATCAAAGTTAAGTCCATATAAAAAGATAGTTTTTGATCTCTGGAAACCTTAGAAAATCTTCTTCAATCTTAAAAAGGAAACTGAAGGCCAGTGCTATTTTATTCCCGCTGTTTTAGCCAAAATTCTATCGCGAACATATTTCACCGCCACTTCAGTTTACCTCCATCTACAAAACAATAGGAAAACACACCTTACATTTCAACCGAGCCACACCCAACATAATCCACTCACGATTCCCCAGAGTTCGTAGTTTTTAAGCAATTCCCGACCTGTACATTCAATTAAAAATTAGAGTACTTTAAACAAAGGGGCTTGGGGAAAGTGGAACGAGCTCACTCCACGTTTGAAACGCGTTTTAGTCGCGTTTTCTCAGCTTCTCGTGGTGCAGGAAAACAATTAAACCCTTCGCTTGTTCGAGGGAAAGTTTGTGGGGGAACTGCAGCATCCGTCTCCTTTGTATCTAAAGTGGGCGATCTGAGGGACAGGAGGCAGCGGTATTGATGTATTGGGAAATTATTTGGAAATTTAGAAGAAAAAAAAAAATTTTTTAATCGTGGTCAAAAAAAAGGAGGATGGAATGTTCAGAATACGTCGGATTCTTTTTATTTTTGAAATGCAGTATTTCTCAAATTAAATTAACCGAATAGGGTCAAGGGCCTATTATCAATTTCATGTTATCTGTCGGTGTGTATGTCACAGAATTTTTTGTCAAGAACCATTTTTATATTTTACTACTGTAATGTCATTGAATATTCCAAGCAGGTATCATTATATTTAAGTTATTCCTAGTACTTCCTAAAAATAAAAAGAATCGAAGTGTCTATGCTTGTAAAAATTCTGAGCCGGTGCCAATTTGTGGCGAGTGCTTGGCACTTGATAAATCTACATTATGCCATGCCACGTCCTTCTCAAGTAGCAGGAGTTTAGCCGCTTTTTCTTATAAAATTCTGATGTATTTTATTTACTAAATGAAAATTATTTTGTGGAGAGTTGTGGACCTAATTTAGTGATGTTGTTGTTTTTAATTATAACTTTGAAAAAAGGTATTGGTTGGAAAACAAGACATAATCTTGTGATAACTTTGATCGGCGCAGGTGCTGAGCAACTGACTGGTTCAAGTCCCGCACCAGTCGATTTACATGGCTGTGTTTGTGAGTTTAAATGGCTTTAAACACACCCACGATACAGTGGGTCGAAGTTAATAAAAAATAATAAAAAAGAAATACCTAGCTAAAACCAATCCCTGAACGGACGACTATCTATCATTTTTCATTTTCGTTTATGGTGCTTACGTGACTATTCTAGAGTTGTCACTTCCAAGGTAGTGTTGAGGGTTAAGTTGAGCAGCCGCCCACTATTACATTCTAATTTGAGAATTAGGTACCTACCAAATATTTTCTATAATAAATATATAATCTATTGTTCGCTTCTGAATCAGGCCGTAACAGAGACTAGAGGCTCCGCGATGAACATTCGCTAAATACAGCTCTTCCCGCGCCACTCAAGTCAGTGTTGAGCGCTCATAAGTTGAGCGGCCGCCCACTCTTACATACGGATTTACGAATTGGATCCTTGATATTTTTTGTATAATCTTGCTACTATTATAAATTATTAAGGATAAGACACTGTTTCTAATAAAAGCTACTGAATGATGATATTTCATATTTATAATTAATACTAGGATTGGATCTTGAGATTTTTGTTACCTCGATAGTGTGATCCCGCAAGCGATATCGCAGCCTCATGCAAGATCTAACGGAGTCGCGTGACTGTCTAATTTAATTACCTGGAAAGACCCGCACTGGGCCCGAGACCTGCAAATAGTTGTTTCGGGTCTGGGTGTTTATGTGACTTTCTATGTTTGTAAACGCACTCACGACACAGGAGGAATTCTTAGTGTGAGGCAAAGTTTAAAAAAAAAAAAATAGTTTCATCAAATAAGTACGTGTGAAAATTCACAATTTTATTCTTTGTTTCTTCATTTATGTATCAACTTTCTGTTTGCAAAATAAAATTTTACTTCACAGTTTACTTTATAATCAACAGTATTACAAAAGTCTAGACTAAGACTTAGAAGCAACCATAGAAAAACACCAGCTTATTTTCATATCATAATATGACATGCAACAAAGAAAATGGGGTCATTACGTTAGGCGGGAGCGGCCTGTAATCAACTTGTCACTACATGCTTAACCCTTCACTTTATGGGGTATTATATGAGGCTTCTGATTGGCTGTATGATCTTTTGAAAATAATCATGTGAAAAATATGATATATTCCAGATTTGGCACCCATTTTAATGGCACCTGGGTGAATAGTTGCTAAGGTATTCCACATCATAGGTTAACTATAAAAATTTCTTTCAGTATCTGGAATAATTTGATTACCTGTTTCAAAATTTTAATACCTACTCCTATAA
Organism: Agrotis ipsilon; assembly: GCA_028554685.1. Taxonomy (NCBI): domain Eukaryota; kingdom Metazoa; phylum Arthropoda; class Insecta; order Lepidoptera; family Noctuidae; genus Agrotis; species Agrotis ipsilon. The sequence continues at coordinate 1,823,255 of CM052965.1, forward strand.
TATTTTTTCTGTGATTTATGACTTAAGTATTTTTAAGAAGAACCTGTTTTTGTTTTAATTTTAGATTTAAGGTACATAGTCTCTTTACTTGCGAAAGCTTGTAAATGGCAAATGTCAGTGCAATTGTTGTTATGTATTAGTCTGTAAGCTTTCCGAACATTAAATAAATAAATAAGGAAAGGTAGCTTAGGGAAAGCCAAATCATTATGTCAATAAGATCAATACAAGGCCTTTTATCTCAACTTAACAAATAAATAAAATTGATTCCATTTGCAAAGGTAGTTTCATGTAGACTGTTATTGAGTACCTATACCGCTAACTTATATATCGTATTGAAAGAGAAATTAATTGACAACAAAATGAAAATAAATTATACTTATCTAAATAATATATAACCACAGGCAATCTTCCTAAATAAGCTAAAGTGATACAGCAAAGAATCATAATCTAACTCCAAAAAATCCCACTTTATTCCACACAGTTGCATAACGCCGCCCGTCACACCGAACTGTAACGACCACTCGGTTTTCAATTACACCGTAATTGTGGCTAAAGCTGTAATAACGTCGGTACCCGGCAATTTTGTACGTCGAATGTAAATTGCATTTGTTTTTCACTGTGTAATAGGCGGTTCGTCTGTCGGTAGCATCGGTCTAACAATCGTGCCTTTTTGGGGTATCGTTAGGTACCTATGTATTTTATTTATGTATTTACTTACGTTATATTTCTAGAGTCTTAAACAGTTGTTTCTTTACGATTTCCCCTATGTTATTATGTAGATTAAATCAACAAAGCGCTTCATACTTCGTATCACTTATTTTATTTGATAAAACTTTTTCAAATTACGTTTTCGTAAGAAAATTGAGCTGTACTTATCACCACCTCTTATACTTTAAAATCTCATGTACAGGAAGCAGCACATTAACCAATGCCAATTCTTAAAAATCCCTCTAAAACCTGAAATCCTTTAAAAAAAATAGGCATATTGGGATATTTTAATGTTCAGGCGTTTATACTAGAAACCATAATTATGCAATAAATAATAATAAATAAATTAATAGATAATAATACACATTTAGTAGAAATAGTGAAGCGAACTTAATCGACTACAAAAATAACAGCAGCGCCATCTATGCAGACTCTGAGTAACTAAGAGTATACATCGCGCAATCAAAGTTATCCTCGTCATTAAAAGACATGGAATATTCCGACTATGAATGTCGGGCAGAAAGCCCACCAGACACAACACCCGTCTGTCTGGTCGGAAGATCCTTCCTTTTCACCGGGCATGGAGGAAGTTTCCACTCTGTTCCTCCTACCCCCAACATAGTACTAACATTTTAAACAACCACATCCAGTATCCTTACTTGTAACTCTTGAAAAGAAATATGGCGTGACAGAAGGAAATAATATGTACTGAGCAATTTAGTGCGATTACAACCGACATTACAGACTTTTTTATAGTTGTAAAATGACACTCCATGACAGTCGTTGCCATTAACTCATTGTCCTGTAATAATGGTGGACAGTTTATTTCTTAATGCAGGTGCAGTTGTAAACTTCTTTTGTATATTTATGTATTTGGTTTTTCTGATAGGCGAGTATTTAAAAACTTCTGCGGTGTAAGCTAAAAATTGTATGAAATGTTATCTAATACAGAGATATGACCTACAGCGTATTTGAAGTATTTACGGCGTTGTTGTATGGAAAATGAAAAATAACGCCTCAAGTGTATGAACGAGAAATTTACGTCGAAGTTACCGTTTACTTTACGCCACGAAAATCTGAGTACAGAGATATAGAATTTTAACTGGTCTATTTTATTGCCATGATTGGCTTGCATTTGACCAAATTATTTTGGATGTTTTTTTAAATAATTCGTAACCTTATCTAGGTTAAGTACGAATTATTTGTACCAATGTGAAACTATTTTTTAGTTATTGAAGAAGGTTAAAAAATATTCAGTAAAATCTAACTATAAGATGAAGACTACCAAATAAGACTTAGAAAAACAAAACGTTCTCATAAGACACCTACGTCTCATTTATTACTCAAACTAATGATATGTTTCTTTATTTTCAGGTAAGTTACTGCTGGCGTCATCTTAAGTTAAGCCCCACTTAATGAAACACTACTATCATAAACATTCTGAGTAAGTATCAATAAAAAAGAAAAACTTTTCCCACAACTTTCTCCGCCCGTAAATTTACTCCTACTAATATAATAATATTTTGTCCCGTTTCTCTTAAACAAAAATACCGTGGGCCTCATAATTTCCAAAGTTATATAGGTGGGTTCTGTACCTCGGAGTGTATTTACTTAAAGTGGTCTACAAAATTATTTAAACTTAAAACCGAAGCAAACTTTGCAAGCGGTAATAACTCCGGCGAGTGTTTGTCAAGTACTATTGGAATGACTCACTAACTTATCGCCTTATGAGAATAGAGGTGAACTTTTGGTGACAACGTGACGTACAAATTCAAGGGAGTTTGTTTATGCGTGTTTAAATGTCACTGAGGCCCCCTTGTTCTTGTAGAAATTTTGAGTATGGGTCAATGTGTTTATATCAAACCATTATAGAAACTGATGCTGATGTAATGCCCATTCAACTGTCTAGGACATAATATTATTGTAATTTAATTTGATGTAATGCTTATTCAAATTATCATTCATTTTATGACTAAAACATATTTAAAATTTCAAAAATACTACATGATATGTTTATGTAGTTCTACTATTTTTAGTATGAAGTTGCAACAAGACAGTTTAATCTAGCAACTCACAAAATTCTCACTTACTTTATTCTCACCCAGAATCGAGACTTGTAGTAATTCTCAAGTCAGAACTCACTTACTAATTCAAACTTAACGAAAAATCTTTTAATTTGGCAATGTAGTTACGAGACCCACATAGTATCGCACAGTACAAAACTTTCCTTTACGACTAACTCAATGTTGACTGAGAAGGTTTAAAATTCTGTGGTCATAATTTTGTAAATTTTAAGTGACACTTCTACTTTATGTTCCTTTTTGAAAGAGAGTGCTATTAAATAAATAAAAAGGGTCACATAAATAAATTTTAGGACTAACATTTTTAAATTTTCATACGCAAAGGGTTGGAAAATCTAGATTATAAGAGGAATAAAACAAGTATTCTCTTTAAAGTACTCTGCATATTTTCTTTGCTTTTACCAAGATGTGGAAACATGTACAAAGTTGTTTCAAAATGTACTTGAATGTTTCAGAGATTTAAATTTTCTTTTTCGGGTAGAAATGTTCTATTTAAGTTTGTAGTCCGTTATTATTAGTCTGTACATTTTTGATGTTTTTTAGCGAAAGTCTTAATAAAAATTCTTTGTTATATTAAGTTCTAGTGAAACTGCTGAGCAAATAGTAAGGAATAACTCATACTCTGATGTTAATTTAGATTTAGGTAAATTAAAACATTTTCGTTTACCTTGACATTTTTATATCTCTCTACGAATATTGAATACTGAAGTTTCTTAAAGATGGTTGAATTTGAAAGCTGCCTCTCAAGGCGTCTTTTTAAGAAAAGTTTTTTAAGATCCATCTTAAATTTAGGTCACCTCACGCCTTAGTATTTGCGAGACCATTTTTTGCCATTTCAAAGTAATTACATCAAGAATTCATTTGAACATGCCTCAGTTAGTGAAAGTAATGATCGTCTACGATAGAGCTTTTAGAGCATAAAATAATTATGGAAACCTTGTTTTCGTTGGTCTGTTTTAAAATTATTTATTGGATTCTAGCTTTTGTACACGGTTCCCTTGCATAAATTTAGGATTCGAAAGACACATAGCGCTATTTATTTATCTTTGGAACGTTATTGCTGTTTTTCTCGGGAGCATAGTGAACTTTCCACAATTTATAATAATTAAACTTTAAACCATAGATGCTTCGGAGTCAAACACTTGAATATATCTTAAAATTTCACCAATTCCAGAATCTCATAGGTATCTGAAATACATCCTCAGACACTCCACCCAATTTCAAAATAATTACACCAACACAAACGGATCGTTGTTCATCAGTCTATCCAACCCTCTACCGCCCGCGTCGGTCCCGGCGACCGCCAACGTATTACCGTCCAATTGATTTATAATTTTCATCATTTGCCCAGTCAGCTGTGTTCCACGGGAATTGATTTCCATTCAAATTTATGTTGCGCATCCGTAAATAACTCATAACCGAATAAAAAGTACGGTTCATTGGACACTTTGAGAGTTCATAAACAGAATTTACATTTTTATAATTATTATTGTTGGACGATGGCGGCGCGGAAGGGTTTGTGATAATGTTTTGTCGACGACATTTTGAAATTGGTTATTTTAATTTTGTTTTGGTTATTTTTTGCAGTGAATAGATGAATAGGAACAAAGTAATCACCGCCGCTGTATTTTGCTTGACTGTGTGGGACTGTAGTGCTAAAGTTAAATTAAAAAAAAAATAACGATTATCGGTTTCCCGTATAGCAAAATATGTGGTATCTTGACTTGACTGACCTGTTGGTCTAGTAGTTAGTGACCCTGACTGCTATGCCGGGGGTTGTGTGTTCGATTCCCACCCAGGACAAAAGTTTGTGTGATGAGCACGATCATTTGTTCTGTGTCTGGGTGTAATTTATCTATAATATGTATGTATTTAGAAATATATAAGTATGTTTATCAGTTGTCTAGTACCCATAACACAAGCTCTGCTTAGCTTGGGACTAGATGGCGTTGTGTGATAGTTGTGGAATATTTATTATTTATTATTATCTAACTACTACTTAGTTAATAATTTTTAAATACTACATATCTAAACGAAGTATTACTCAAATAAGTTCTAGTTTCTTAAATGAACTTCACTAGCTGCACTACAATCAAATTAAAGTTATGTTACACTTTTAAAATCCTAATAAATCTTAAAACTTAAACTACTATTTCATAAAATCTTTGACTCTCTCTCATCATACTACCAAATAATCTTAAAACTTACTACATGAAGTCAGTAAAACAGTGACTTCATCCAGACACGGTTTCGCCTAGTAATGCGACATTAACAAGTTTATTACTCCACTCCTCTCATATGACTGAATGCTACTTATTATTCACCTGAAATTTCATTTCAACTTACAGTCACGTGCACAAGTGATAACACGAACTAATCTCCGGGAATTATGCACCCATGAAAATGTACTAATTGAACCACGACGCGCGAGTTTTGAGTTCTGTCAGCTAAAATTGAAGTTGGTTGAAAGCGTGTTCTATCTTTACACTTTTGTTAGTGACTGTGCGCTCATAAAGTACAATAATACCCAGATTGAGCCGTTATTTCAACGCGTCGGTCATTATGTAAATTCAGGGTGGGAATTTTAAATTTTCCTTTTACACTTATTTGATTAGGGTGCACAAATTGTTTCATCCCCAGAGTTTACTTAGGCGAGTTTAGTACGCCGACGAAAATCCACTGCTAGTAGATTATTCGGGTTTTATAAGGGTCCCACGTTACCTTCAGGATTTTCAACGGTCAAAACAAATTTGCTTTTTTATGGGACCATAAAATTGATGGCTCCAAATATGCTATATCTTATTTTCTAAAGTGTGTTTTTATTTGCATTATTACGTTCTGAATATTGATTTATAGGGACGTTTCCTGTTTTATGTAAGGGCTGGACAGAATTATTTTATTGGAAAAAGTATTTATTACAACTTCGGGCAAAATTAGGATATGTTCTGAATTGAATTCGATTTTCTTTTTAATTTTTGAAAATGTTGCGAACATCCTGGAGGCTGGTTTTTTTTGAGGAGGCACAGGAAAATAGCCCATAGAAAGTATAAGGGAGGCTTTCTTTTAAAAACGAGAAACTTAATAATAATAAACAAACGAAGCCCTCATTCAAAATATAATGGCCTAAATTTTTGGCCGTCATTTTATAGATCTTTGACAGTCATTACTATCATCCGGAAACTTTATAGCCTGACAACCAGTTTTAGCATGGTGTATCCTATTAGCCAGTTACTGGGTTGTGGAGGTCAGATATACAATCGGTCCATGTAAAATAGTTATCTGGTTCGACTGAAAGCTACGCATGATGTTAGCGAAACCTGTCAATAATGTTTACAAAAATAATTTAAATACATCACCATTTTTCACTTGCCATGTTTGTTATGTTCTGCTTATTGCAACTAATACCATATTGCATCAGACTTGATGAGCTTGATTGAAGAAGTGCAAAAAAGTAAAAAACATAACCGCCTTCAAAACCAACCACTAAAAAAGGGTAAAATAACCTACAAAATAACTTTTCTTTCGGAAGTCGGTGGTTTTATTTTTCATTGTCTTTTTTGCCACCGACTTCCGAAAGAAAAGTTATTTTGTAGGTTATTTTACCCTTTTTTAGTGGTTGGTTTTGAAGGCGGTTACATTTTTTTTTGAAAAAGCTTTTATTTTACTCTTTTTAGTTTAAATATTCAACCCAAATTCTTGTCAAATAGGTACATTATTTTCTTACATGTGCACTAGAATTTTGTAATCCGTAGCACCGGTAATAACATCGCTCATGTACAAAATTAGCTAATAAAATTCCCTATCTCAAAAATTACTGAACCGATTTTGATGAAACTTGCAGTGTTCCCTCAGTTGAACAATACCTAGTAAAACAAAAAAAGAATGACTTAAATCGGATTTGTAGTTCCAGAGATAAGCGAACACAAACTAAATCAGTTGATGCCTACTCTTTACTGTTGAGGAGTTGTACCTTCTATCATCAGCTCAGCTACATGAAATTATGATTAACATACGCAAATACTTAAATTACTTCATAATATTTACGAAAAACTATATGTGGGCCTATAAAATTTGAGGGTTGCCCTCAATTTCTCCAGGATCCAATCATCAGATCTTGATTTGGTGAATATGGGACCACTCCGGAAGCATCTCCTTTCGAACCAAAAAAGAATTTTGAAAATCGGTCCACAATCGCCGGAGCAATCGCGTAACAAACACACAAAAAAAAAAAAAAAAAACATACAGTCGAATTGATAACCTCCTTCTTTTTGAAGTCGGTTAAAAAACACAATATGTCCAGTGTGTCCCAAACACGCTACAAGACCCTACTTCATCCTATTTCGTCCTTGATCTAATTTCAAGTTCAACTAACAAAGCTCGAGGCAGTCCCAAAACCAACTATCTACCAATTCTTCTGCCCCAAATGAGAACAATGTAAATTCAAATGAACCCAAATCAAAGTACCAATTAAATTAATTGCTCGACCGTTTAAATTGGTAATCAAAATGAAGAATGAAAATTACGTGGCGTCAAAATATTTGAATGGATGGTAAAGCTGCTCTGGGAGATATTATCGTGGAGAGTGAGGTCACCTTTATATACATAGGTTGAAAGGTTAGAAAAGATGTAAATGTTGACCTTTTGTACTGACCCTACAGTTAGGTTTAGTTGTGATTATTAGACAGTTTAAGAGCTTAAGGATAGGTCTAGTGCTTACAGTTATTGGTTTTATTATCTGTAGATAAAGTGATTAGAAAATATTGATTAAGGCTAGTAATAAAATATGAAAAAAATTGTCTTTTAAAAAAATAAAAAAATCATCAGTAAGACATAATTGCTATAGTGGGATTTTTATGAATCATATAAACTCGAAATAAAATCAAAGCATCCGTCTATCGATCCTTTCCTTCTTTATAATATTCATAAGATCAATCTTAATCAACTTCAATTGATTATTTTAATTGTATAATTTGAATCTTGTTATCTGTGGATAATGTAGTGGGCTGCAATATTGTTGTAAACCTGTTACATGTTAACACATTATATTGTAGCTGTTTAATGACCCTTTTAAAATTTTAACTATAATTTAGGTACATGAGTGAGCCTAAAAAGCTAAAAACTTAAAGCTGTAATATAATAAGTACAATTTAGTCACAGGTGTGTTACAAAATTGCATCATGGACATTAAACTGGACAACTAGTTCAGAGTAGTTAAACTAGTTAACACTAAAAAGTTCTACGATCATTAACCGGGTTAAATTAGATAATTAAGTTGCATTATAAACGTTTGAACCATCACATTTGTACGTATACAATAAAATTTAGGGTCTATTAAAAATTTTCGCAGCTGATATTTTATTTCAATTGTCAACATAATCCTAAAGCTTTGACTTTTTTTCGAAAACAATTTACATATTATATATAAATATTATACGTTTATTTTCACTCTTCTATTTTGTTTTTCTTTTTACTGTATTTCGTTTTTTTTAGGCAGAGGTCAGAGCATTAAGTTTTCTTCTTTATATACCTATTGGTGGTGATCCCATTTTCAGAAATCAGTGACACAAGTCACCCATCTTTTCAACCCTTTAAAATATTTTACACTATCTACATCGTTACGTGTTCGCCGTTTATCAACAACCTCCATTTAGGTCGTATTTTCCTCTAAATCTCAGCTTACCTTTAAAAGATAAACCCCTTAATACACTGTATAAAACATGTCACCGCCTCCCACCTCCTATTTTAAAGGCTAACATTTTAAGCTAAGTTTAGACTTAGCCTTAACAAAAGCTTAACGTCCGATATTAGGTGCTTGAAATCCATTACCTGTCCGCTGATTGGACAATTTGTCGTCGGCTAATCCCGTGGCGTACGATATTAACTTAATTATCTTGTCAGGTGGTACTGATAAACTGGTTAATCGGTTTTGAGATATAGCTGGTTTGCATAGAGTTCGTTTTTTTTTATTTGGGGTGTCATAATAATGGTTTTGTTCGTACGTGCTAGGAAAAAACTTAATAGTCTGTGTACAGTAGACTGTACCTATTTAAAATTTTATGAAGCGAGTTATACTTTTGGTTTCTAGCTATTAATGTTTTTTTTTATCATAACGACTAGTAGTTAGCACGTCATAAGTTAGGATAGATTTGGAATATAATGTATTCATTGGGTCGATGTTTTCCAATTATGAGTTCTTTATTCAACAACTATTTACTCTTTTAAGTTCTCAGGACGTGTCATGCGTCAAAAATAAATAGCTGCTGTATCACTTTCTAAGCTTAGGGTTCTTTATGAATAAGATTGCTATTCGATTTTGATATTCATGAAATTATAAATTATAGTTTGAGCCAGGTAAGTGTGGAATAAAATTCGTTGACCCCCGTGTACCAATGTATTCCAATATTTCAAAACCATTCGAAAAAATGTAAAGAAAATGTCGTAACACGATCAAAATAAACGAATCGTGGTAAGGGGCGACCGTGACCTTACATTTTTTTTTGAAATTCGAACGATGGTTTAATGGAATTTATACGATGCGTTATTAGGATCAATGACCTTTATTCCACACTTATATGGCGAGGACTATAAAAGGTTAAAGGCAAAGAAATCGCTTACCTCCACTTTTTTTCATATCTACGACACTGATGATGGAGAACCCATTACTTCAGATAAGAGGATCGATTTTAAGTAAGTGCCTCATCAACTGCTTGATTAAGCGCTTAATCGCTTGCCAGTTTTGCAGACGAGCGCTGTTTTGCATACATTAGGTTTTATAACTAAAAGCGCTTTATGATAGAGATTGATTATGCCTAGGTTTCAAACGAGGTATCTTAGTTGATAAGGTTGAGCTATTAGTTTATTATGATCAAAATCATCGACTATTTTTACAAAAAATTGTGGGATTTTCAATGCTGAAAATTGACACCCCAAATACTTAGCGAAATCCTTGTGGATCCGTCTGAGAAGAACATAAGGTCCATTTACATAAAGATTCAATTAAACATTACCTACAACCATGGACTCATGAGTATCCAAGAGACCAGTGGCTAGTGGTATGTGAATGATCCTCTATAAAGATTAGTAAAAAGTATTATAATATACATTATGTAACATTTACCTCATTTTTTGAATGTTTTAGTCAAGGTAGAAAGATAGATAGATATAATACTCCTTATTATACATCCTACACAAATTAAAAGTATAAAAAATGAACTTATAAAATAGGGTGACACAATGGGCTCTCTTATCGCTAAAAGCGATCTTGTTGAGACTTCTTTTATATAAATTCGAAGAAAAGAAAGAAAATATACAATTGACACATAAATACAGGGAAGACAGATGTTGAACGATATTCTTAAGGCGAAATACTAAATGATCAACCTAAAAACTATAAACCCTACCAACTATCTTCTAACCGTACCAAGGTCGTTGTGACCTGCCTTCATTAGTGAGACACTAAAGTTACACAACTAACAACTATTATTTCTTGTAAACCACACACGGACAACACTGTATCTGTAATCAACGTTTCAGTAGGTATTTCTGTAATTTGATTCCCTTGACTTGATTATTGGGTACGTGGTTGAACCTTGCTTGTAAATCTAGTGGGCTGGCTAATCAATGTCTGTTTGTAAAGATCATAGATTTTTTTCGTGACCACAGGTAGGTATGTTAGGCAAGTTTTCTTCTAAAGAGTCGGTCGAGAAAGAGAGTAATTGGTCAATGAAATTGATTTGAATTAAAAAACAACAGTCAGTTTTTACACATAAAAATAATAATAAAAATAAAAATTTAACATTTTCATGATAAATGTTGCGTATACCTGTTATAGGCTTACATACCAGCACTAAGTTTATATTTTTGTGTTCAATTATTGCATTGTATAAATAAATAAAATATAAATAAATCAAAAAAATTATTCAAGAAATCGGTCACAATAAAGGTTTACATAATAATTACAAGCGGAAATAATATAATTCTATGTGTAATGCAGCGATCTGCCTGATCTAAGTTTATTAAAACCTATGTTTCAGGTAAATTATGTTTTGCTGTTGGTGTAACTTTAAATAAATAAATACATATTACTAGGCAAATTATTATCGCAGATTTCTTTTTCTGCAGTATTTTTCTCAGCAAAAAACTGACACGTGGTCGCGATAAACCACGAAAGGAGGTGGTGCATGGAGAGGCGAACTGTATGACTTTAATGAGTGTTGTAAGAAATAATTCATTCATCATCTTTTCAATGCAGATTATGCAGCAGCATTTTGAAATCACATTCTAATTGCGCCCGCGCTTTTTTTGAAAAACGTTTGCATTCCAATGTTGTTCTTAATTTGGCAAAATAAACTGGTTTGAATGAATATTAAAAAAAAAATTGAACACTGTCTATTGCCTGACTTCAGATTACGTAAAGAACGTTATGAACAGTACCCCTAGCACGAGTTTTCACTATTTTACTTTACAGAAACTTTCCAGTATTTACAGCGTTTCTTGTATGAAAAATTGGAACAGCGCCTCTGCTGTGCGAAGAAGGAACTAATTTTTTCTTTGAAAATTGTCACTTTGAAATTGTCAAAGTTGCAGTTTACTTTACGTCTCAAATACTGAAAACTCGTGCTGACGGTACTGACCTTCAATATAAATAAAAATTACATAACTTTACCAAAACAAAATCCAAATAAACAACAACATCTATTTGACTTCTGACCAAAAAGAAAACAAACTTGACAAAACAAAAATAACCTTCTCATAACACAAACAGGTCTCAAAATTACTAAACCTACATTCTTGAACTAATAACCTCACAAAATTCAAAACATAGAACCTGCATTGCGTCTAAGGGCAAGCCCAAGGTCATGCTCCCGCCCTCGCGAAGAAAGGTAATCCTTTACTAAGTACTCGCACACCAGGCAGCTGTATTTTAACAGGAACTGTGCTTTTGGGAGCACTGATACATAGACATTGAAAGGAAATGCCAGGGAAAATGCCCGTGTAGATTCGGTCAATAGGTTTATGTTGAAATATTTTTCTTTTACTTTGAAAATTATTTTTTTTTTTCTGTTTTGGAAAAAGATAAAATTATTAAGGTTACAATCACTAGGGATATAATCGTAAGGCCAGACTAATGGTATGATGATCTGAGGCCCTTACACAAATTTTCCGTATCTCGTACTCAAACGTACTTCGTAGTTACTTGATCTGGTCAGGACCTGCTTACTATATGATTGTATGGAAATTAAGAAGTGCCTCTAATGTACGAATCAGGAACTAAGTTTATACAGCATATTAACGTTAAACTTAACTCGTGCTAGTACCTCTGGACTCCATTGGTTCTTGGAAGCTTTATAAAAAACTAAAAAGAAATGAACAGGTTTGCTTCTGTAGTGGATTAGGACATTTATTGGGCACATTTTAAAAGTTATCTAATTGAAAAATAAAATAAAGGCCAATTCTTTTGCGAAGCATGGTAATTATGGAATTACTTCTGCAAACTTCATTTCAATTAAATCATTACGAGACGTCTCGTACTGTTAAGTTGTAATGAATAAGCTAGATTCGTAGTCTTTAAAAAAAAGTACTAATCTGCCTCCTAACGATATTCCACCTCTAAAAAGAATGTCATCATGCGAACAGCGATATAGATTTTATCGCCTCCATTTCTATACCTCTAGCCGTTAATCGTCTCAAAAAGGAACGATTGTCATTCACACATCACTGCGCTAAGTATGTATTAGTACGTCTCACAGTTTCGAACCTATATTATTGACTATGGCTAGGTAGATGCTAGATTTTAGTTTACTTATTTAAATTTTATTCAATAACAGTATTGACACAATTTTTACTATGGACACTTCCTACATTGTTCTCACATTATGTACCATCTCAAAGGTCAATTATGTAACAAAGAGTGTTCATGGAGTTTCTTGCTCGTTTCTATCCATAGAGATTTATTCCTTGGAATAGGCTCGTAGTCTGAACGCCGATTGCTGAGGAAAGCTTAATGACACTCAAATGAAAATTGACTTTTTTATGGGTGCTCCTGCAAAGCCAGAAATGTCTACTTACTTTTGTTGCAATACCACGTAGAATACGCTCCTTTTGGACGTATTTCACGAATTATTGTACTTACTGCATTTATTAGCTACACCAGTCTTGCCAACGGGTACCGTATTACCTATTCACTGGGTTATGGAGGTCAGATAGGCAGTTTCTCCTTGTTAAATCACATATTCAGCTGCATCCAGTTAGACTAGAAGCCGATCTCAAAATAGTTAGGAAAACGCTTGGTAGATGATTATAATTTTAGCCCAAGTGAAGGAATTATTGTTCTGTTATATGAAAGCAATAAAAATAAGCATATTAATAATTTATTTAGCCTATTATATTACCACTGACACTGGCCTCCTTTTTATGAAAGGCATTGTGCTATAGTTTACCAAAAAGGCTCAGTTTGTGTTGGTAGTTATCACAATCATGTCTTCGATGTTTATAAACTAAGACATATCATTTCCATTCATGTTCATTCATAACATTTCCTCACGATATTTTATTTTCTTTTACTATTTTGGCGACTATTAAAGCGATGACCATATAAATTACCCTACATTATCGTGCCTATCTGGGTACCTATGAGTTTCAAGCTTCACCAGTTAGGTCTGTTATTAGTTGGCTACCACTCCTCTCCATATAATCGTAACCTTATCGGCTTATATTATCGTCCTTCTACTAAATCAATACCCTATCCTCACACAAACATCCAAAAAAATGTCCCCAGAACACGCATATTCATTATACAGTCCATACGACACTTACAAAGGGCAATACCGAACAAAAGGTTTTAGAAAATTTGCCTCGCCGCGTTTTCCGATGTAAAAAAGCTATACGGTATAACAAAAGTCATGAAGTTCTCTTTGGCTCCTTTTTATTCGGTGGAAATAGGGAAAAAGTGTTCCGAAAACCGTTCGGTTCGGTGTTCGCAACCATCCGAGATATACTTGGAGTATATACTTTGTGCAAACGAGCGTTTGATAGGGGCCCGCGTGGATTTAAATGCTGTTTGCTAGATGTGTCTGTGCGAGGAGAGGGGTGCGAAGTGGCTGCAGTCTGAGAGTGGGCCAGACGTGTCTTTAGTGAGTTTGTTGAAGTTGGGAGAGATGAATTTCATTGTTTGTAATCGTTTTATGGCTGTAGAGACAGAAGAATAATGTTCGTTATTTTATTAATTCGTAACGTTACTAGTACTACTTAGGAATAACGTTACTACTTAGGAATTGAACTACCTAGCTGTATATTATTATGTTTGATCCATTTCCCTGCCTGCGCATGTGTTTCTCCATTGACAACAACAACACTGATATATTAGTTAGTGTCCTGAAAAATCTATCAAAATGGCAATAATGGGTGTTCGGAAAGTCCATGCTTTGTGCACACCAGATTACCGAACCTTAAAAGCAATACGTAAGCTATTACTATTTAAAAATAATGCAATTTTTATAGAGATAATCTAAATTGTTTAGTTATGAGTGGCCTATGTCGAAGTGAAATTCGATAGTTACCCATCTAATGGGAACGTCATAACTGGATAAAAGTACTTATTCTAATTGTGTTCCTAGGTTAGGTTACAATGTATACTTATTTTTGGAAAGAATAATAAAAATCTACCCATCAATCTATCCTCGCTAATTTCCTATTTGTAATAGAGTAATATTGCTAGCAATATTTAGTAACATAAATGCGATGCCATGATAGCCGCATTTTAGCAGATACTCTCACAACTAACTTCGCGCCTAAAACTCTTCCATGTCCTCAATATCATTGTCAGCTTATACATATCGTATGATATCGCTATCTGTGAAACGGCGAGAGGGATTACAGGCCAGGATTATATCTTTTATGATGAAATGTCGGCTAGGCGCGCCCTAATAACTTGGCTATAACGTTAATTAATCTTCCTTGCTATGGCTTCTTTTATCTAGGTGCGTTCATTTTGTTTACCCGTTTGTGGGGATTAGGGGACTAGTTGAGTGTGTGTGTTGGTGATTTTTGTGCAACATGGTGATGGGTTTCTTTTTTGAGAGGCAATTGAATTATTTTTATGTTTCTGCTATCCAAACTCAACATACGTTTGAAAGATTTTCGATAAGTGAAAACAAAAATATCTTTGTAATAGAGAACAGGCCTGTTTCCGCACGGATCAAATTAATATTAAAATTTGTTAGACCTACAAATAGTTGTTCTGAGCCTAGATGTTTAATTGTGTGAGTTCATTTTGAAAACACACCCACGATCAAAATAAATTCTTAGTATAAGGTAACATTAAAAAAAACTGCCAAAATAATAAGAAACTCGAAACAATTAATGAACTTAAAAAAACCCGATACAAGTTCTCATGACATTAGCAATGGATCCCAAACTAGGCCATGTCTCCCAATTTCACTAAAACAAAAGCCTTATACTTTACCCTAATAATAATATGTAGATACATTATCTTTTTTCTAGAGACAACGTAAAGAATGTAGGTGCCACATGAATTGGAGAGGCACTCTATAAAATGCCTATCTTCTCGACCAATCAGAGAGTCCCGGCAAGACGGATAGAGGTAATATTGGGTTAGTTGGCGACGCAGTGCCAAACCACTATTCGACGTCATTTTGAATATTTTCTAGTGAATATGAAGTTAAAAGAATTGCTTTTAGTCTAGTTTTTCTTAGCCGTTGTTCTAAGCAGATGAACCACCACCCAAAATGATATAATTATCAAGTATTTCTGATAGAGGAATACGTAGTGAATATTTTTTCAGTTACTCCTACCTCTTTATTTAAAATTATTGAAAAAAAAACAAAGACGTAATAATAAACCGTACAAGAAACTGCAAAAAACCTGAAAAAATTAAGAGTTTTATCCTAAACTTTTCAGCATTTTTCCAATTACTAAGCGTCATCGACACAATCTTTACACAATGTTTCAAGGAATTACGTTAAATGTAACAAAGATCAAATCAATGTTAACTTAAATATTCACAAATTATTGGCAAACTTGTCTCACCCAGTTGCAAGCCAGATTAACGTATGCTGTCACGTTGCCTTTAAAATAATCTAAAAAACCCTCATAGTCCGGTCCGAGGTTCTGCCCAAAAATTTGCATACATGCACAACATAAAAAGAAAAAAAAAGGTACTTGATCCTTTTCTAAAACTCGCCAGACACTCTTACACAGCCATACGGTAGTCTGAAAAAAAAGAAAAAAAAAACATCCTATCTTATCCAGTGGCGGCAATTTACTCCAATTTTTCGCGCTAGATATAAAATCTTTTAGCATTTAAACGCCAGGGACGAAGCGCATTTACGAATATACTACGATAACTGTACGATAGAAATGTCTGTCCGTTGAATGAAGTATTTTTTTAACTTAGTTCTTAAGGCATTTGATTTGGGATACATTTTGTAAAATTCACGGGAAAGTTCTGGAATCTGAGAATAGTTACAGTCAGCGTATCATACTGAAAGAAAATACATTTATTTGGCGCAAAAGAGACCACGATACACACAACATCTATAATATAAAAATGGATCGTAAAATATGTTGCTAAGCTCATAACCCGAAAACGGGTGGATCGATTCGGGTTATTCTTTTTTTGTTGTATTTGTAACCATCGGGACCGGGTTTTAGACCCGTGCGAAGCCGGGACGGGCCGCTAGTTTAAAATAAACACAATAAAAGAAAGGACTTAAGTACATCTAAAAACAAGAGGAAAAAAAAATACAAAGAATTCTTGTGTGTCTCACGGCTGCGCCAAAAAGCCCCAGTTCAGCAAAATGTCGAGCAACTAGAGCTCGACGCGTACATATATTAATGTATGTTTACTTACATGATGCATGTTACTTAAATCTATCATGTCAAATTGTTGGCAGTAATGTTCTGCACTCACTTTCTTTTTCTGCATCTGTCGTTTAAACTTTATCTTCCACCAAACTAACCCATACTTCTTTACAAAATACCTTACACAATTCAGCATAACTATCAATACAATCCAGCCCTCACAGTAATACCACCCAGACGCGAGCAAACTCGAGCGGCGAGCATGTATCAAGCGCCACAGCGGCTGTATTATGCGAAATCTTCCGTAAAATTGACGTTTCAAGTCTCAAGTCTCCTAGCTCCGTATAGTTTCGTCGCTTAATAGAAAATTTTAAAAATCCACCCCTTGCTTTTATACAGGGTGGTGCCGTAGGCGTTTTTTAGTTTTTGAATTTCGTTAAAACTGTTAATGGGTTTTTCGTCGGTTTTGTATTTTTTTGACTATGATGAGAGCGGGATGGGGTTTCGTTATTACAGGAACGAATTTACTTTACAAAAATTAATCTTAAACGGTTTTTGCTGAACTAAATTGTAGTGCAAAAAGGTTTGTGACAAAATGCTGGCTGGAGTTCAGTCTGGGTTTTCTTGCGACATTTCTCTGAATCAGTCTGTAGATTAACTTTGAAAGCGTTTTAGATATTGAAAACTTTGGACAAGTGTATTTTGAAGTCACCAAAATGTGGTATAAGCGCATTTCCTTCCTACAGATATCCGTCGAACTAAATTGTATTCTACGTTTTGTGAATAATACTCAATTGGTGGGATTGACGGTGCAAGAAGTGAGAGATAAAACCATAAACGTTTACTTTTACTAACACACAATTAGAAAATATGGGTCCTTCTGAGTGTGGTGGTAGAGACTGCATCTACTCTTAGTGACTAAAAACTCAACCTGTTTCTTGTTGTCCTTTGCGTAGACGTAGGTGCTGTGTGCGTATTATTGTGTCGCAGGGTCATAGTAACCTTGACATTTGGTCAAGCAACGAAGTCTCGCATAATATCTTTGAGACGTGTAAAGACCCAAAAAGAACACACCCAAAATTAAAAAAAAGGCTATGAAGAAGATTTAGAAGTGGAATTAATAGTATTCTAGTCGAAACAAAAATTACAGATCTCAATTAGTTGCTCCTGGTGTGGATATTTGAATATTATGTGAGTTTGTTTGTTGGTAAATCTACCTACGATACAGGAGAAATTCCTAGACTAGGGTACAGTTTTTTTTTTAATTACACGTACCACACAAGCCGCCATTCCCTTCCATCTTAGTCCACACCCAAGACGAATCGTCTCGCCGTGGCAGTCCGAACGTTAGCAAATTACGCCGATCAATTTCTGCGCTCTGCCCCAGGGATTTGCAACCGTTGCAATCTTCGACTTGTCATTGTCACACTGAGGTCCGCGGGATTGACGTGGGGAACGGTATCAGGGCTGCGGTTCCTATACCCTGTTATTTTGGGGTAGCACCCATTCATTTTGGAAGTGTCTGGTAGGAAATCGTGGTGTGTGATTGTTTTTGCTGTTGTGTTGGTAAATTAAGAATTAAATCTCTTCAGTGTTGAAGTCGGAGTGTTTGATTCATGCTTTAATGTCTTTCATCTGAAAAGATAGTAAAATGATACTCAAATAAATGAAGTGTTCAAAAATAAACCGTTCCCGTTCTGTCAACTGTATTGATATCGGAAAAGATGTTTGAAACCTTGAAACTTAGAGAGATCCATTGATACAAATAATTCGATAAGAGTGAGCATGACCATAAGTATTTAAAGACATTGTAGAGTATAATCTAACATCTTAACAGTGTTGCTCTTTACTTGATATCTTACAATGCAATTTAAACCGACCCCCGAGCAATCAAACCCCTCTTTTACCAGCAATTCATATCCATCAACCCCCCAAGTTGCTCGCAGCCACAATAGCTAAAATGCAGCCCATAATGCAACAATAACTCCTTGGTTGCACGTCGGCAACTCGCGTTTCGCATGACAAAACCTCGTGGCATTCTAATAAATTTCTAAATCGACATAAGTCGTTTCGTATTCAGTGTGGCGACGTGGATTCGCGAACACAATAAGATCATGTTACAAAGGACTGTGTTTTGCATATCTGCGGAGATCGTTCTTCTGGAGAGGGTGTTTGTCGTGCCATGTTTTGCTGGGGACGCGTTTTTTTTAAATTGTGGTTTCAGTTTTCGCGAGGATCGTTGCCTTGTAATTTGTAGCGTTCGTCTTTTAGTCGTCTTTAATAAATTGTTAGAACTCGCAATGTGACCGATTGCTGGAAATTAATATCTACCCCTGTCGCAATTAAGCTGCTGCGCTGTGTGTCGCGGGTTCTATTCAAAGATCTACAAATAGTTTTCCGGGTCTGGGTGTTGTGTATGTGAGTTTGTAATTATGTTTGTAAACGCAGCCACGGTACAGGAGAAATTCCTATTGTAAAAAAAACCTTGACTGTAACGGCTTAGAATCAGACAGGCATTCAAAATTGGATCAGGATTTGGCTTTAAATAGAATATTAATTACGGCTATGAGGTTAAACAGGGAATAATATTAAAGTCTTCATTAGTAATTGATACGAGTTTCCAGAAAATAGAAAACACAATCCTTTTCTGTGGTCTTTTCTGATAAGCATACCTTTACTACACATCCTTTAATAAAATTTCCAGAAAATACCTTACTTTCATTATGTTTGACTAAATAAACCCTTCAGGAAGCTCTTAAGCTAATTCAGCTCGTAAATGTCATTCACAACAATTACAGAATAGGATACCCTAACTCGCTTTAAAGAGAGCTAGAAAATAGTTCCCTCTACCCCTATTTCCGTATGTATGCTATGTAACAAGAGATTCAAGGATGCTAATGTTGGCACATTTGAATGTCCCCTCACGAGGGTGATTTCTAGGGAGAGGGGTTCATAACGGGGGTTATCTACGCATGTAGGTAGACAAGCAGTCACGCATGAAATGACAATCATTTCGCATCACTAGATGATTTAATTATGATGTTGATGTGGCTATCAGAAGTCATCAAAGTTTCTGAATGCTTACAACTTTAGTCTCTTTAAAATCAGAGTGAAATGGCTTCTGTTCGGCAAGCTCACTCAATCGTCGACTTTGTTTTGGTCATCTCTGACCGAGACTACAATGCAAACCAATATCAAAAAAAGAAGAATCACCCTGTAAATTAAACGGAATTACAATAATTCATTACCTGTTGAATATAGTATTTTGGAAATTAGGTATTTTTTTTTGGGACAAACCCACCACACTTTTCCCAAACCACTGAAACTCCTGAAAGCCAGAATCGACAGTGGCCACCACCAGAAAAGCGCCGAGACAAATGAAGCTCGACGTGTCCCGGAGAATCAATTTGCCTAATCAGAAAATAATTGTGAAGGAGTAGGAAAAAATAGATGGAAATTAGGTTAATATACCAGCATGAAATCATTTTCAATCAACCCAATGCGCTTCAGGTTAGAACTAAATTTTACAAAGTCATTCAGTTCTCAATTCCTTATCTAGATTTCGCATTTCTTTGAGCTAAAATTTACGTTTTCAATTTCTAAAACCTTCCTTGCTTATGCCCGAAAATTCGTGTCCAAATTCTAATTTAACCCCTAAAAAGCCCATTCGACCCGTAATTCAACCCTGCAGTCGCTGCCACTGATTCCGTACCCCAAATATACCTAGTAAACGCTCTCTCCGCGACACAGTACGCCGAAGTTGCTCCATAAAAGCTCTTTTGCCTCTCCACCTTTCCTTTGGCATTTTGTGCCCGGTATATTTTTTCTTTTTGAATTTTTTACAGCTAGTTATTTACGAAATATGGTTAGTTTATTTTAGGAATAATGTTGTAACAAGTGAATAAAATTTGGCCAGGTTTCGTTTTTTGGTTTTACATCGTATTGTAACTTTAAGCCTTGTGATTTGAAAAACTATAAATGTTTTAGTAGTTAGTTTGGTAAAATTATAATTATGAATTACGCATCTTGTGTCTTGTGTCCATCCATTGTTACTGTGCCTATTCCCTCTGTGACAGAGTTTCAAAATTCGGATCTTTAGGCGATGGAATGACGTTGTCCTATGAAGAGCTTTTGAAAACAGATTTTTGAGTAAATTCTCATGCATCGTGGGTGCGTTTAAAAATATTGTAAATAATGCCTTCCTCTTTGTGAAAGGGAGTGGGCTAAAACCCATCACGCGGGCCCAGTGCGGTTACTATAAAACGCTTTCAAAATCCCTCGGCCACTGCGCCTAGCGTGATGTCAAAATACAAAATATCGCACAAATGTTTGTAAAGTAGATTCCGCTTTTAATCACACGCTAAAATGATTCTACTACCTACGGCTATTTATTCCATGTGCTCTCAATTTGAAATTAATTGAACTAGTCAGAGAGATAGGGCTTTGAACATAAATCATATCGAAGTTATCATTCATCAGAATCGCCACTATCAATTATGGTATTGTCAATATCTATTGCATTCATGAATCAATTCAGTAATTAGGGGAACATGAATTTCATAGCGTAGCCATAAATCAGATTTATTTTTATACCAAAAAAAAAAAAACATAGACTATTAAACATAATTGCATTATTACCCGGACCAGTTATGCCTACGTTTGTGGTCTTGTCACATATAAACTAGTGACAATGTTTTTTTAATTATTAATTAGAAAAACCTACAAGATAGGTCATGTTAATTACACATTCAATCGTTCTCGAGCCTACACAAATGCAAATAACGTCATTTATTTTTTACTACGAAATTCAACAGAATCAAAATCAGTGTGTTTCAGTAATGCTTTGAACATATTACGATAGACAAACTATTTATCAAAAATTCAGGAAAGGTAAAGATCTGAATAGTTTTAAGTTAACTTAATGAAGTAAAAAATGTGTTTGAAAACATAATTTAGTTCACAAAACAATAAAAATAAACCTATTTAAAAACACATTTCCTTATAGATCAGCATTCAAATAAAACCCTCAAAACGTAATAGGCTCGAACCCTCTTAAAACAGTATTTTACGCATCCCGTTTTATAAACCATAAACTGTTCCGATTTGTAAGTAAATCGGATCGTAAAACGGATCGTAAAACTATGTTTTGACGCGTAAATAAGCTATTTAGTTATATGGGTTACATCCGATAGATTGGTCCGATAAGGTCTTGGCTGATGAAGCAGTTTCTAAGGGTTGTAGTAGTATAAATGGGTTCATCTACATCAGCGAAACATATATTATAGTTTAAGTATGTATTTTAAACCGAGGACCAAAAATCTCATGCTAAATTGAAAAAAGCTCCCTTTTATCTGGCTATAAATATTTGTACAAAAACCATAAAGCAAATGTTCCCAACAATGATTCCAAATCCACTTTTTGCCATCCTTTTATTTTGGAGAAGTCATGGACATTCTATTTTAATCTTTCGAGCAGTTACAAGTACGCAGGGTAGCCTAATTCTATTGGAAATAAATATGCAGCCTATTCCTAAAACCCTCTTCTAACAACATTATAATCAGCCACCTCTAAACCTGCCAAACAAACGCAAACTTCACCTCAATAACTAAGAAAACACGAATTACGCAACGTAAACTATTCAAAAGCAGCCATTGTGTAAAGGAGGTATTCCCTGATTGAATAAAGAAAATTGCCGAGTCAGGCTCGCCACCTTCGACAATGGGCAACAAAAGAGGTATGGGAACGAACAAATGTTTGCCCCTGTGTCTAGCGTTTGGCATTTTCTAACTGGCTTTTGGCATTTTCCTACGATTGGTGCACGTACGGTAGTTTGGTATTTTGTTATTAGGTTAGATTAGATTTATTTTTCTTTCTTTTGCCATCAGGCAAACGCTGACTAGCTCTTATACTAAAAGAGTAGGTATTCCTATTTTGGAAGTTAAAAATGAAAATGTCAAGTGTTTAAACATAATAAGTATTACAATTGAACATTAGATTGTTACTGCTCCATCTTACAATAAAATAAAATGCAGCGTTGCCATACAAAACCTATACAAGTTCAATAGAACATCAACGTTACAATAACAGACAACAAAAGGGAGAAAACTCGCACCAAACTCACATTTACAATTCTAAAACAAAAAGTAATAATCACAAGGTCGACGATAGCGAATTGGTTCAGTGCCTCGAATAGCACCCTCAAGTGGGAGCCTTCAAATGCCCCGTTCGCACAGAATTCAGAATACAATGGCACCCCATATTGCGTAGATATTACCCCAAAGAATTTCTTACGGAAATTTTCAATGTAAAATATCAATTACGTATGATATATAGGTTATTAAGAGGGTATGTAGGTTAAATTCTTTTGAATATGAATATAAAAAGGCCTATTTTAGGACCGGGATTACTGAGTTTTGGGACGTAGAGATAATTGATGGTTTAAATTGTCGAAGTTACAGTTTCAATTAAAGCTGTTATTAGGGTTTTATTTTTTAAATTCGGATTGCGTGGGATGTCAGGCAGCTGTCCTGAGTTGGCTAACTTTTATGGCCTTGAATCTTTTAGGTTTATTCTTCGTTATGTGCCTATATTGTGTGGCAGATTATTTTTATTTGCTTTTGTACAATACATATAATATATGTTTACTATAGGTGCTGTGCGGTGGCTACAATGCCACGATTAACAAAAATAGAATTGATAATTTTATCAAGTTCTTGGCTACTATTAATGAGTTGCTCAGATTTCTATAATATTTACCAAAAAGCTTTTTTGCTTAAAGAAATTTTGTCTGCGAGCACGACTTTAACCTATGTATTTCTGGATGAGCACTCCAGACGCTTTACCAACTAGTCTATAATATTGTAATACTGCCTAGCATGGTCGAAACTTTTATACTTATTGGTAAACTACTTTTGGTGACACATTCCATTGCAATTTTATTTGCCGCAAAAAAACTATGATTTGCGACACCTATTGTATTGTATTGTAAAACGGGCTGGTATCCGCAACTCCACGTCAGATGCGCGTATTTTGCGTGCGATTTTTTGCGACACCCATAAAATTATTAAAAATTTATCCAGAAGTAACATACAATATCTAACACGTTCCATTAAATGTCCATATTACCGACATTAAATCTCAAAATGGCGTCGTGTCAGTATGAACTTTGTTTAAATAGGGCCGCGACAATGGCTGTAAATGCCAAGTGTTAATTACCAATGACTCGCCCTTTGTCTTGGATTGGTTCACACTGAAGGTGTTGAAAGGTAACCGATGGGTTTGCTAATCTTTACTACAAATTAATATATATGTAGGTGTATTTTGTTCATTCGGGGTTAATAAGTCGTTGAGGTAATAAGCAGTGGTAACGGCCCGAAACTAGGCTATTATCTGCGGCTTTCAAAACGGTGAAGAAACTGACTTGTCTTAGAACCAAAAAATCGAAGACATTTTGTGGGACATCTAATAACCAGCATTTCACGTTGTGTTTTATTGCCTTTACTACCTCTCACAGAGAGAAAACCTGAGTCTCAGTAGTGGGATTAGACTGATATTACGTTGTGTTCGTTAGTAGGATAATTATTATAGGCTGATTCTGTGCTATTAAGAGTAACATAAAACACGATGGTGTCTCTGAAGAGTAAGACAGGGGTATTTTCTAATAATAGTAAACCCACATTTTACTAGTAATCATAATTTTAAGACAAATGTCACAAGCCTGTTTCCATCAACTGCAGACTATTAAAATAGGAACAGGTAGTTTTAACAACATTTGAGTAGACATCATGATCTCGAAGTAATCTGGTGATTTATGACAGTTAGGATTTCATAAGCGCGAAAACACTTCAAAATTATTCCTAAGAAGTTGCACTATAATGGTCCCTGACCGCATCACTCAAATCACTGCATCTCTAATTACTCAACAATCAAACGGGCAAACGGCTGCGAAAAATTAAGCCGTGGACACACGAAAAAACGAATCGCCGAAACAGCAGCACTAATGCCTCGGCAACCGCATACGGACACGGATTTATGTCGACGAGGCACGCTCGGAATTTGGGCGAAACGGACAGGGACGAAAAACGTCTAGCGATAAGTACGGAACCCGACACTATTTTGCATAAGGTTTTTTGGCACTGTTTATGGGTTACTGTCAGGAGGGATTGAATTTTATTATATACGATGTGTTTTTCGGAAGTGGTACGTGTGATCATAAATTTTGGACGTGATTTCTTGGGACTCGAGGTGTGAAATGAAATAGTCATCGTCCATCTACAACCGCCACTTATTTAAAATTACGTCCAGTTCATTATAACATTTTCTACCATTCTTTTTGTTTAGGTATTTGTTGTGACATAAAATGGAGTTAAACAAGTCGATTAATCGCTCAATTCAAAAACCAGCGATCGATACAAACATCAGAAGATCACACAATGTCTTGTTCAGAACCAGTAAAGCTGAGAACATCATCGAACCTCATAAAAGCGAAAATAATGTTCCATTTCAAATAACCATTATCTCCCTCCGTCTCCCAAAAGTTATAAGAAACGCGCCGATAATCGAATATCCCCACAAAAATGCATTCCGGTTTAAAAAACGCTTCCGGAAAATCGGTTTTACATTAAGCGTCCTAAGTTTCGAAGTAATCTAGGGTAGACATCAATTCGGCGCCTTTATTCAAACTGCGTCTTAGAAATCCTGGAGACCTAGTACAAACGCACGATCGCGACGTGGCGACGTAATTTTAATATTATGAACCAACGTTTCTTAAAATGCTTTTTATAAAATTCAATTAATATTACCCACATTATTTTAATCAGACACGGTTATAATTTTCAATAGTTTGCGAAAACGACTAACTCGTCTTGTCATCTTCTTAATTATGGTCCATCGTGCGTATTTTTTTAAGAAGATTGTGTCCCAAAACCGAAAGAAGGGGTTCTTACGGTTTTGGGACACAATCTTCTTAAAAAAATAAGTTTTGATCACCACTTGTTAATTTATAACTTCAAAATGTAATTTGGTAAGTATGGAAATACACTATTTTTCGGGTTCAATCGTACATTTTTACGTTACATTTTCTTTTCACGTTTACGCTAGGGCTGTTTTCGTTTCCCAGAAACCGTTAGTAACCCTCCTTCATAGAATCAACTTTTACTTTTTTCCCGAGCGTTACATTGTTTGCTCGTGCAATCGAGGACGTAATCAGAAATCCGATATTTTCGAGCTTTGACCTATGTTATAGCAGAGGTGAAAAGTGTCGCGGTGTCGAGTCAGATGTCTGCAGTCGATTTTGTTGGATTTATTGAGTTAATATACAAATAAAGTAGTAATTCGAAAGCGTTTACATAGGTACATAAACTCGTTTTGATGAAAAATAAACAAAATATATTAATTGATTTCTGTACACTATTTCTACTTTTTCTGTAAAATTGTCGCTGATTTACAATGTATTCTAGTCAGTGTCAGGTTTTTAGTAAGAGTTATTATTACCTGTAGGACAGTGAAATTTTTTTATGGACTATTTAAAAACCAACTCCAATAGTGAAGACCGATTTCGTCACTTAGTGTTGCCCCAAAAGCTGTACAAGAACGAAATCCTATCCTAAGTTGTAAAATACATAATCCGAGTGCTTCAAGTCCCCAAACAAACGCAAATCTGAATCAACGTCTGTATTTGATACTCCTAACAGCGGCGCCACGAACAACCTTTTAAAATTCAAGCCTTTTATTTTTACAAAGGTAGCCACAGTACGTGAAACTCGTACAAATTTACATTCAACACGACACGAAAATTCGAAACCCAATAACACAGAGGAAAATAAACAACACTAAAGTGTCGCAAAATAGTGTCGGACACCGTGAAATCGTAGCCGGTGGGACCGCTCTCGGCAACGGTGTCGCGACACTGATAGTGTCTGACACCACAGACGGAACACCTGCACAAATTGCAAGCAACCCCGCGGCACGTGCCTAGTGTAATTTATTCGTGTGTTTTGTATGTGTTTGTTTTCGGTAATGTGTTTTGTGGGACATTAATTTTGTATTGCTGAAACTTATTTGGGGACACTGTTAGTTGTGTAAGTTTTTATCTGGGAAAGCACACAGCTTGCCAAGAAATTTTCAAGCTGGTTCTATGCCATTTAAATATTCAAAGCCCACCAGTTGTCTGTGCTTCGTATAACAACGCTATTATTTTGTAGTCTAACCTGGTTTGGAACAATGATTTACTGAAACTTCGGATGTAAAATCATTTTCAAAATTTGTACATTTGTGTATGTATTTCACAATAACAATGTGTTTTTTTTTTTCTAATTTACTCTCGTAGTAGTTTACACTATAGAAAGAGTTTTAAATAACGAATAACAAGTTTTATTTTACCCAACAGACCATTAAAAATAAAACGATGTATTTCTAAATTAAAATAATAAAGACAATATAAATATCGTGCTCAAAAGAGCACCCCTAACGAGTCTAATATATTCAGATTTTACTTTGTAATATTATCAACGTCTTGAAAAAAAGAAAACCTTAGAAAGGAAACTCGTTAAGGCCTTTATTTTTTCAAGAAAAAATAGCGTTCGGGAATGTATTTCAAAAGCGGGTAAAATAATGTCTTCTTTTGAAGCCGTAACGTACTTTCATAACGAGGTCTTACTCATTTTTTCTGCCAAAAAAAAACAAGAAAAAAATGATACCTGTGCCTGTAAGATATGAAAACTAGAGAAGGACTTTTATGTGGCGAACATAAAAATAATGTAATTCTTCATTTCGTTTGAGAATAATGAAAACTTGCTTACTTTTATGTTTTATTTGGCAAAAATCTGTGAGCAATGTTAAAAAAGGCCTGTGTGATTTTAGTCAGCGAGAATTCAGCATAACTCCCTGTATCCCCAAAGGCGAATGGATATTTTCTCATGAGGTCGCCCCAAGATATAAAGACAAAAAAGACAAGAAACTGACCAAACTTTCTCCAGTAAGTATAGTAAAAATCGAAGTCCTCCTTTTAAATAATTATTTATCTATTTATTTAGTTTAAATGTAAAATCGAATTAAAAAAAAGGTTTTGCAGCAAAATGAAAAGTATTTTATGCTTACAAAAAAAACAGTGAATGCTTGACAAAATGATAAATCAAAAATTTCTAAACTAGATCCACGTTACATTACAAATTACTAAACTCTAAATATTACCCCCCTTTTCAACCCTCCTAATGGCGCCATCTCTTCGAAAACGGTGTCTACGGGGATGAATCAAGTTAGCTAGAAGTTTCCCGTCGACCGTGGTGACATCTACCAACGTTGGCAGAAGTACGCAGTCCGCCCGCCGAACGGCGCGCCGCCCAAGCTCGGCAGTGCGCTGTATTGCGGATAGATGGCGCTGGGAAATTTTGGAACAAAATAAAGATTCATGGTGATTTTTGTGTATGTTTTAATTTGTTTGTTTTGTCTATTATAGCCATGTTTGTTATCATTACTATGTGAATTGTTTTAAAAATTGGATAGGAGACACATTGTGAATGTGTCTCCTATCCAATTTTGTGAAAGTAATTGAATTAAATTCATAGCATTTAAAATTCAATTTTCATTCTTATCCGGTTGAAAATACACAACAGTATTTTAAAAAAATGGGAACTAAACTAATAATACTTTTACCTCTTTATTTGATACTAAAATAACAATAATATGGCCGAGATTACAGTGTTTTGAGTTTCATTATGGTGAAAATTATTCAACAGAATAAATAATCAATTGTTTGTCACAATCCTTGTTATTTGATTTTCTTATCTGTATCTCATCTGCTAAGATCCTTATAATAAGTATACGTGTTTTTTAAAACAATAAATACCTTCATTGAGATTTCAGGTTGAGATTTTTAATTATAATTTTTTTTAAATGATAGTCTCAACCCTTTGAGACCTTTGCCCAGCAGTGGGAGAATATAGGTTAAAAATAAATAATAAATAATAATATATAGTCTCAACCGTTTATGCAAAACCCCTTTGTTTGGAATTCTATGTTAAAATGAGTGGTGATACAGATATTGTAAATTAAAAATAAAGTGTATTATTTTACACCCCAAAGTGGCATCAACATTCAACAGCTAATAATTAACTAAAAAAAAAGACAATACAGAACGTTTCTTCCGACTTGAGAATATTTAAAACTAGCTGTTGCCAGTGGCATTGTTCGCGTGTAACTCGAAAATTATTCTACGGAAACATAATGACAGGTATGTACACAAACGACATACCTTCTACTCGTATGTGTTACTCCGGACTATAACAAACCTATCTCTGATTCTATCAAGAGTCATCATAACGATTCTTGATTGCTTTAATACCTTATTATTCATTATCTTTTAGCCTCCGTTTTTGAACTTTTTTTTTCTAACTTTCGAATTTATATAACATTAGTTTAATACTACTAGTTTTCATTATATATTCAAATCCAAGAAGTCTTGAAGGAAATCTACAAGATGGCTGAAGGACGTTCAGTAGAACGTCCTTTGGATAAAATGATGAACCTAATCTTTTCTTTTACCTTATTATTTGTTTTTTAATTTGTTTCCCCAGTCTCGGATCTTTTCCTGTATAGTGGGTGCGTTTTCAAACTAAGAAACTCACAAACACCAAGACTCGGAACAATGACATATACGTCATAGAAAAAATTGTTTTGTGCCAATCCAACCCACGACACGCTGCGCAGCAGTCGATTGGTCAAACACTGTCACTTTATAAGCATAAAACAAACAAAAATACTGTGATCCTCTTTAAAAGATAAAATAAAAAGCTGATATCCATCTGACTTCAACAACACCGTTTAATTTCAAAGAAAAACATTAAAGACTACATAGGTAGTATAGGTACAAGCGATCATTCAGGAGGACCGTTATAAAACGAAACTGGATCCTACGGCAAAGAGAGATCTCGATAAATAATGTCCAATAAACAGCGATAGCAATGTTTATTTGTTGTTCAACTCGTAATGAGGACTTTGAGATCGGAGGGCTTGGTACAAGGTAGAGGTTTGATAAAGAACAGTTTTTTTTTGAATTTATTTATAGTTGCTTTATTTAATTTAAAGATAGCTTTACGTTTGACTACTATATCGCCTGATGGTGAGAAAAGATGTGGTTGGTGGTGCTGCATGCTTGCCTAAAAGTTATCTTCTTTTTTTACGTGGTAAAATCATCAAATGAGTCTGTCAAACTTGACTGACTAAAATCCACGGTGTCCTTCGGTAACATTTTGTGTACCAAAGTTGCGGTGTGCGTATGTCCCGCAACCCCGGCAAGGCTATGGCGCTCTATAGAAGCCGCCCGTCAGGCCTAAAAGTAATCTTTCACTCTTGACTAAAAGACTCTAAGGTTACAAGTATCAGGAGAAAATAAATAGATTCTGTAGTATAAAACAGTGTACCCCTTTTTCTAACCTTTCAGGGATTAAAGACGTGATGTTATGTCATATTTATTGTAATATAGAAGTGTAAATAAGAATGTGTGTGTTCAAATACTGGGTGTACTATTTAGGGACATTCACTTTTCGCCAGTTATGTTTAAGTATCTTGGAATGGGTGGGAGAAGCCTATTGCTACCGACTTTAAGAGAACACACACATTGTCATGAATGATAACAATCAAATTAAAGAGATATAATAAATCTATATTTGGCAGCCAGAAAGAAAGCACACTATATACATTTTTATTCCACAAAGTAATATTTTAACAACAATACATTACCCAAAACATAAACATGAAAACATCAAAATAATTTCCCCATATTAATTTCTTAAGCCTCTTAAATAAAATCCCTCCAAAAAAAAAAAGAAAGAACAGCTTTTACCTCCGTAACTTGGACCACAGCCCTCGTACCTCTCCGGGAACCAAGGCAACTGGGATCACCAATGGCAACAGCCTCCCCCCCTTCAGTATCTATGGTTACCTCTTCCCCCTCACTTGAAGTCTTTATGAACCTCGGGGCCATATAACGAATAAATTAAATAACAGGCGGAAGGCAACTATGCTATGAATTTGAGGGAACTATTGAGCCATGAAGCCTGTACTAGTTAGTTTTAATTGTAAAGTTGGAACCTTTCAATGAGTTAGAGTTTAGTGGGTTAGGCTATTGTTTTGTTTATGAAATAGGTGAGCCGGTGCAGTTTGTTTTTGTGGGAGGTAGTTGTGGATTTAATGTGGACGCTGGTTTTGTATTTGGTTGGTTAGATTTTGAGAATTACGTAAAAGTTAAACAACAGTTCATTAAAATGGTTGGGATACTTGCTTTTACTGCCTTTTCCTCAAAATTGTGGTGTTGGAGTTAACAATTAAGACAGTCAAGTGATGGATAGTCTTAATAAAGTGACTGAAAGGTATAAATAGAAAGAAGAAAGAAAGAAATGACTACTAATTTTTTTAAATTATAATTTCATTAATATTGCATTATAATTGTCTATGTCAGTCCCTGGACTTCGTATTGTAATAAATCCCAAAATCTACAACAAGGCTGGAGTTATTTAGTTGATTTTTTAAAACGAAAGAGAAAATATTATTGCCAGATTTACATCCACTAAAAATAAGCATAATGGAAATAGATAAATTTAATGACAGTTCATATATTATATATTATCAGCCTATTGCCGTCCACTGCTGAACGTAAGCCTCCCACAAAGAGCGCCTACCAACCCGGTCCTGGATAGCCCGCATCCATCCACTGCCAGCCACCTTCTTTAAATCATCAACCCATCTTGCAGCAGGCCAATAATTCATGAAATACATTTCTTATTTTATTTTTTAAACCAGTATACTTTCCAAAGGTTTAATTAGTCTCGGAATGAAAAACCCACCATCAGTGCAACACAACCAGTACTCTATCCAACGATCCAGTACTCTATCCAACGATCCAGTACTTCAATAGACACACTCCATCGAAGAGCTTTGCTAAGGGGCTCTGACATTTAGAAACATCCATTACGAATCCATTTGAGTTATCCCCATGTAGTTTAAGGGTGCCCTAATAAAATTGTAAACGAAACAAGGCACCCCTTTAGAGGCGAAACTTTTCATAATTGAGTTGTAAATATTATTTTGTCGTTATTCCGCCTGTAGGGTATTTTAGGGATGTTTTTGTAGCTTTAAATTAGTTTTTATTGGTTGAATTGTGATTGTAATTTTATTGTAAAAGGTGATATTTTAACGAGAATTTAGAAGTTAAAACCGGTTTGGACGTATTCCCAAACACTTAACTTTGTCAGGGGATCTAAAAATACTTTATCGACTCATAATACGTTTTGCCATGAAATTATTCGTTATTAACTGTACTAATTTTATCGCTGTTCTTATTCTGATAAAGTGATTTGTTAGACCCCCAGTTAGTATACTGTAGTACCAGAGCCGTCACTGTTGTTTTTCTGTAATGTAATAATTGCAAGTATACTCATTACAAGTAAATGCTGAAGTTTATCAGCACCCGCAGCTGCGGAATATACCCTGCATAATTAATTTAAATCACTAAAAAAAAACTTTGAAATGTGACTCAAATCTTCCAATATATTTCCAATCATAAGTAATAACAAGACATTATCCAAGGGGGACTTCAAATAAACCTAATTTATACCCCATAAGGGCAAAAATAAACCAAAAATTGGTCGCATAAAATTCAAATAAAGCCAGTTTTACATGAATTACGCTAGGGAAGCATTCGTGTATGAAGTAAAGAATGATATTGTATGCATTTTGCATGAGAGAGGTATTATCGGATATGGCAAAGTATTTGAATATTCCGACCCGGATACTACGAAGGATTTTCGATTTTAAGTCGATGCGAAACAATAGGGTTAACTTTTTAATACGATTTAAAATTTGAAATAAGAACTGTTGTGTTGACGGTGACTGTCAAAATAAATATGACGAAGGCCTTTGCACAACAGTGAGACAATAATCGAGAATACTTAATATAATGGAAACATAGTTTCAATAATTACTATTTTTTATTGTATCCGTAACTTTAATGTAATATTTCAAAGCAATTTTCTAGTTTCTCTAATTTTCCAACATTACCTTTAACAAATTAATTGAATTATCGCTATAATAAGAAAGCAGTCATAGACCTACATAAACCAAAGCACTTTCTATTATACTAAAGGATACAAAATCTTCAAATAAAAGGTATAAGAAACTTGAAATGAAAATGTCAATTCCACCACTTCATTCTCGAAACGATTTTCGATCGACTCGATAACCTACGACGTTACAATAGTATAACCCGACTACTCCATATAGAGTACACACATGATCCAGCTATATGTTAACCAATATGTCATCGCGAGGCCCGAGCCATGGGGACAAAAGCATTCTTTACCATTATGGGACCGGTAATATTCGGCGAAACTATTTTGCTATATTTTTGAACATGTAAAAATGATGGAGGGTTGTTATTGGTGTTGTAGGTATATAATAATGGTGTAATTATGTCTAGGTAGTTATCTTAACTATCTAGATTAAAATAAAAAATATGTAGTACTTCTAGACAGGGCGCGTATTGTTAGGAGGTTCCTCTCTCAAGAGCCTTGACCACAAGCTGTGAGAACAAGAAAAAAAATATTTAAAGAGAAAAAGATTTGTTTGAAATACTATTTTTGTTTGAATAAACTCAAAGACTACTGAGCATGTTTCCATTATTTTTCATCTGTAAAAAGCGAGTGACATAGGTTTCGTTTTATTTTCAAATTGCCCCTGTGGGAAGCAATGGTGGTTCACTAGTCTTATTGGATAGTCTTAAATAATAATTTGACTACTCAGTTATATTTAGAATTCTATTTAATCAATCGTAGTATTTTGCAAATATCTGTGTTTTCTATTAATTGTGCTGACAATTCTAGGGCTTATAATTTAGTTTGATTGTTTAGTAGAATATAATTGATCTACTATTTAATGATTCTCTTGTTGTTTGAAAATATTTGCTTTACTAGGCTATTTTCAAGTTACGATAACGGTCTGTAGTTGAACCGACTTCAAAAAGGAGGCGGTTCTCAATTTTGTTAGCATTTTTTTAACACTATGACATAATTATTGTATTTTCAATTTATCAATTTATTCAACTAACTCTTGTTTAATAATAATAATAATATAATAATAATAATCAGTTTATTTCAGGTATTAACCCATAGCAATTACATTACAATAATGCACACAATAAAAATCAATAAAAATCAACACAAATCATAACACAATCACAAAATTCAAGTTTAATCTAGAGCTAGTATTGTGTTTAAAAATTTAACTCTTTTCTTGTGTTAAGCCACAATATTATTATTGTGACGGCACACACGCTTCTCTAACAGTTCATTAGCAAGGATATGGAAAATATTAAAAATTATGTATACACATTTTTTTCGTTAAACATAATTTTCAAGTGACAGTTGAAAAATGGAGGTTATTGACTTGGTAACCCTTAGCTAAAATATTATTTAGTAAAAATCTTCTCGGCCAAGAAATACCTCATCGAGATAGAACGATAAATTCTTAACAAGCAATCGGTTATCGACCGTCGAAGTATTACAAGATACACTAAACTGAAATCTTAATTTATCTGAGACACTTAAAAGTTGACGACGATCACCGCTTCACTTGAGGAAAGTTTGTCAATATTATATTTGGAAGAGACGATGGCTTAGTACCATGATACTGGATGAGTCTTAGATGTTAGGCATAGAAAGTTATACACAATGGTTGGTTTGGACCAAGGTTGGACAAGAATAGAAATATTTATTTTCTTTATGTTTAACATTACTATTCTTAACGGTGACCATTTTTCTAAGATATGTCATATTCTATTTTTTTTCCGTCAATAAAATCTGTTTCTTCGGTATGACACCGTAGAAACAGATTTTACTACTGCTACGCGTATTGGACGAAACATTAAAATAAATGCAATTAATCGACTAGCAGGAAAAACTGGCAATACGTGTAATGAATTAAAAAAAAAACTCATTAATGCAATACTTTTCAATTAATTTATGTTTTCATTCGCAGTACAATCAAATTGACCACTTCTAGACAGTCATTCTTATCTTTTACTTCAAGTTAATCAGTTTCTGAAAATATCTCATCAAGCCGCAAAATACCACCCAAACCAAAGATAGATTAGAGTACAGGTTTTATTGGCGAATCTTTGATAGGCAATATTATTCTCTATTGATATCTAATAAAGTTTACTGTCAAATGATTTTCTTTAGTGTTTCAATTTGAGCCCCAATTTAGTTGCTATTGACATTGTAATAATGAAAGAGATAATTTAATTTATTTGGAGGTTAATGAGGCTAAATTTGGTAATACCTTGTGAAAAGATAATTATATAAGACAGATTGCTTAAATAGTAAGATATCTGATGTAAGCAGATACGTGATATAATGCGAGTGATCTGCCGGAAGAAACTTAGTAGACATTACACATAACTGGCAAATATGGATTGAAATAGAATACTCCTCGAGTCAGTATAGGCCAATAGTTGAAGACTAAGACGAAGTCAGTAAATTGGTCATCCCAGTTTTGACCATAGTCATCAGTCTGCATTAAATAACCTGCAAATGTTTTTAAGTTTTATTTCAGGAAACTATACAATCAACATAGTTTAGTCAGTCAAACAATGACTGCAGTAGAACTGCGTTCAAAAATTCCCTAACCAAAAACAGAAGCTAAAACAATTCTACTCCCAAAACTGACCGGTGTAAGCTCACCACATTATAACTTTGTGGAAATATCTCATTAAGCAGAATATACCGTCCGCAGCGAACTTAGATTGGCGCAGGTTTGATTACTGCCAACTCTTGATAGGCAATTTCCTCCTCTTTGTGCAAGGCTTCCTCTATCCTTCTGTGCGCATATTTCGAACAGATTTTAACATTTTCGTTCTGTTTTTGATGTCTCCCTGCGTTTGTTTTGTAAGGGTTGAGTTATTTAGGGTTGTGATTAAATTTTGTATTTTGGTTCGCAAAGCTGGTATTGTTTTTAGTATAAGATGATTGGTAGTTTAATTAATGTTGTATCGTAAATTGGGTGTTTATTAAGATTTAGTCTAGTATCATTCGATTTGCTCCCTAAGAACAAAGACGATGTTTTGTGTGTGGGTTTAGAAAATCCTTCATAAAAAATAAAATTTACTTTATCGTGCCATAATAATTGTATGTATTGTCGTAATTTTTTTTCACCATCACAATCACAAAACGTACCATTCGCTCTGCACCGCAAGCTATTTTTATTTTAGCAAGTACTTATTTCACCTCTGCACACAGACGGCCTCGTAAAATCCGTACAAACAACAAAATAAATGGACCAAAATCAGGTTTAACCGTTCCATGGTGGCCTGAAAAGGGGTAACCTAATCCGATGTGGTAAATGTAAAAACAGTGTAGACGGTTCTACCTGCAGTCAAGGGTTGGGTGTGATCATTTATAATGCCAAGATGACACTCTATTACCCCTCTTACTCTCCTCTTCTACCCCTACCTGAGTACCTTGCTACGTTTGTCATTGATGTTGTTTTTTGAAGATTGAAGATATGCCGAGTTTAAAATTAAGTTTGGCGTGTGATTTATATTGCTCTGTAAGATTAATGATAATATTGAATGAAGTTTACTTCAGAAGTGAATAAATAGTTAGTTTGTGAATTTAATGACAGCAAGTTTTCATTAAAAACTTAATTAAAAATAGATTTTAGAAGTCTACACGAGAACCTAACTAGTACTGCGAAACTAAGTTAACATTAATGCACTTACGAATTCCCAGAAGCTGAATTGACCGAAACATTTTAAAACCATTTCTAAAAGCGATTGAACTTAAAGAAAATAGTAACGTAATTTATCACCAAAAAGGTTCTAGTGCGAGTCTGCGCTATATTTTCTCTGGGCGATTTGTGTAACTTTCAGACATTGCATTTTTGCTATAATATCATTTGTTAAAGTCAAATGCGTCGTTTCACCCCGTACTCAGTTCTATTTCATTGTGGAAAATGAAAATAATATCAGATTTTAAAGTTTCTTTGTTATTTTTTGTTGGTAATGTTTTGTTCTTATTGAATTGCTTCAGTTTGATGAAGATGTTTTACGTTTTTATTAAGTTACGAAATAACAATAGTCAATTTGCTGAATAGCTCTGCTATTGTTATGTAAGTTTTTGTGTAGGTAAGTTTTCTAAAATGGAAACATCAAAAAGCTTTGATAAAATTATATCATGACCTAAGTAAGTATAACTGATTCATCATTCTAAGAAAACATTATTAACTCACTCAATCATCGTTACTAAATTATCTAATAGCTAGATTATAATAACAACAAGACCTAATTAGTACATTCATGCTAGGACAAGTACCTTTTTGCAATAAGATTCTTCGAAATTTCTCCGAACATAAGCCTTTTTGTATAAGAAAATATTAGCAACAATGCCCTACCCTACGTAGCAAGGGGACATAAATAGGCGTGTATTGACATGTTTGTACAAGATATTCAAGGAGCAAGCGCAAACAGAACATAGAAGATTAGAGCAGAAGGTTCGATATACATTGTTTATTAATATGCACATAATGATGAAGTTGAAAACATTAATAAGCACACGCGTTAGATGAGTAGTGAATGACTCTGACAAACAATGAAAAAAAAAGCAAAAACTTACTATATTTTTGATACTAACTCTCAAAAAATATAGGAGTACCCCAAGGGTCTATACTCGGCCCGTCACTGCTTCAATTAACAAAGTTTGAGAACTATTTTACATCTCAAGTTCTAACCAAATAATTTAACAGAGTGACTTATAAGCATATTAC
Source organism: Agrotis ipsilon (assembly GCA_028554685.1). Lineage (NCBI taxonomy): Eukaryota > Metazoa > Arthropoda > Insecta > Lepidoptera > Noctuidae > Agrotis > Agrotis ipsilon. The sequence continues at coordinate 1,860,676 of CM052965.1, forward strand.
AAAAAATAATCCTGCATATTTAAAAATACATTGTTAGTTTGAGCCTCCATAATGCGTTAATTTGCCTTCTGTTCTCTACTTACGGTTGTGAACAGGTAGTAACAAGGTTAGGAGATTATATCAGGGCGTAGGTTGCCCCTTAACGAGTGAGTGGGCTTCAGTTGTATAGCACACAAATTATTCCAGAAACACTTAATTGAAAACAAAGTTGGGAACTTTGACATTATTTCATATAATTCATTATGTTGTGTAAGAATAACATTGGATGTTGCAATGCTTCAGTTGTATACTACACGAATTATTTTAGAAACAAATTTAGTGAAAAGCGCTCACTTGAAGTTTTTAAGCAGGGTTATTAGCACTGAGATAAAATATGAAGACGATAATTAATTTGATAGAGTACTTTCTAGAATCTACTAAATCCTGAAAATAAAATTTATAAGAAATGTTTTTTGTAATTCATAAATACATAAAGAGTCCATTGCCCACCTTGTATAGAAAACAGCACCTCGACATGGGCCATTGTGTAAACGCCATAACAAGCCATAGCAATAGCAACAAACTCCACTTCCACACGTAATACGATAAGGGGGTATTGGAAGTGCTCATTAGCGGTATTCAATAGGTACATGGGCGATCTCACAATGTGATACCATGTTTTATCCCCTCGATAATGGACCGTATCAATGGGGTATTTTTATCATTGACGTCAAAACAGGTTTGATACAAAGGTATAAGTATCATTACTCATTAGAGACAAAGAAATGGCAGGAATTTTCCATAGATTTCATGCTATGATGTTGATATTGTAAATAAGAAATCGTTAGCAATAATTGGGACGGTTTAACTGCTCTTATTTTTCTGAATGCTTGGGATGTGTCCTATATTACGATTTTAGTAAATAGTTTTAGTATTTTTGTTTCCACAGAAGACAAAATGCGTATAACATTTAAAAATATATTGTAAATAGTGGTCTAGTTGTAGTAAATTAAACAATGCCTATAATACAATATACTTTATTGTACACCAAAAGTTGTTTCACAACTGTTAGGTATGTAGAATTGATAATTCTTAGGTTAGTGTTTTAATAACCGATATACTTTGATCCTTTATGAAAATGACACATCCAGCTTGTCAATACTGGTCAGTCTCTATAAATTCACACAGCAATCGTAATGGTGATGTAGTGAATTATTAAAGTTACTCACTCACTTTCTTTTCTATCTAATAAAATTACCTATTTGTCTGCAATTCAAATAAAATCAGCAACAGCTTCAAGGAAAAGCTTATCAACTTATTACATACGAACTTCCCATAAATTATTACCTTGCTCATTTGTTTGATCCCTACTCCATGCTCTTGCAGCAGCTTAAAATCTGTTTTGCAGACGAGAAATAATATTATTATTTTCAACATTATCCTTTTGAAGATATACAACGTAATATTCAGAAATCTTCTCAAGAACATCATAGGTGGTGTATATTATGTTGTTATGAGAGAAATATAAGACGTTGCTAATTACAAGTCAAGTATTATTGCGGTTAGATACGTTGATACGAGTCTCGTTAATTAGGAGTCCTCGGGTTACCATCTCTTTGAGACTAACGTTACAAGTTCGTCTGTGTATGTTAATAGGTGTGCAACACACGAGCGCACTTAATTACATTATTATGTGTCAATTTTCTTGTGTATGTTTTGATTAGAACGATGATTTTGTTTACTGGGAGCTGCAATAATTAGAGGGAGCATAACTTTGAAGGGTTTTTGAGTTGAAACTGTTAATTTGACCTAGTGTACTGGAAACAGCAAACATTGTACCTTTTATTTTTCTAATTATATTTTTTCTTTGTTACAGGTAAGTTAGCGCGACTTTGCAACTCCATTGCTGCGACTCCATCGATTGAACGTCACTGGCATAAGTTATTTTGAAACAAAAAAATTCACACTAGAACTCTTGTTTTTTTCCTCTCTAGATCTACATCAGTACTAACAAGAACAGTTTTATTATTCAAATTAAAAAAGCAGCATTTAAGCACATGGTCCAGCCAAGACAACAATAGGCTGCTAATACTCCTCGGTCCACACCGACAAACGCATAAATAACACCATCCTATTCATCAGCATTGAATCGGCATCACACACCCCACGGGAATAATTAATGAGCCCTTGATATGATTAAGCCACCACAATGCCGTGTCATCAACGTCATCACACCCACACATTCACAGAACACACCCACACACATACTACACACCCATACAGTTGCAGATGATGATGTACGCGACTGTCAGGTAATGCGATTAGTGTGACGTAATATGACATGAATATGTCTTTGATTTATTCATGTCAAATATTTTGATAATTAGCCGCTGACGTGGTTTGGTTTGGTTATTGGGGTTTCTTAATGTTTTCATTGAAAACATGGGTGCTTAATTTATTTATTTATAGACATTCCATTTGACTACATGTCACGTCATAGCATAGACATGTCTAGCCGAAATTATAAGGAATTTCCAACTGAAATCGTTAATAAAGTTAAGCAGACCGAGATAGAAGGATCATTTATACTCTCACTGCTATAGTTTCCCGACGCTCTAACAATTCAAGATTTCTAGTGAACTATTTTGAAACAAAAAAAAACATGAACTGGTTTTGAATCTCCGCATGTTGTAATTGACTGACATCGAAATAGCCGTAGGTGCCTCAAAAGCTTCAATCAACGGAGCTTCGTACCGGAATCTCAATATTCCGGTTGACTTTCTCGAAACAAGCACATATACCTTACTAACAAGAACTGCATTGTGGTTTGTCTAAAGAGACGCTTGTATATAACCTCTTGCTAAGAGTTTATTGAAAGGTGGACACAGACACAATAATAGTTTTGTGTAATTTTCTAACAATAAAATTTTCAAACATTTGTAAATCGGTCTAACTCGGTACAATTTTATACAGACTTGCTTATCTGAGGGTTGGTTTGTCCCGAATAAAATCCACTCAATCGTGTGGGTTGAATTGAATCCCACATATTAGCCTCAAAGTTAGAAAAAAATATATTGCCTCACATTTTCAAATATATAAAACGGACTACAATTTACCACCCTTTTCATGTCAGGTTTTACCACTTTTAGCCCAGACAACTGTCTCCCAGTATTTATACTGTTTATAGAAATAGAAATAAAATTCATTTTTTTTATAACGAACATAATTTATTACTTTCAGCATTGAACTTGAATGTACCGCAACAATTACATCAACACAAGAATCTTACAACTCTATTTATAGTCACGTTATAAAGATAGTACCTGGCTATAGACTCGAATAGACAAAATCGGAATTAAACCAGTCAATGTGAAAATTTTAACAATTTTTTAAAAGTAGTCTGAGCAGAACTCATATCAGTAATGATGATTTTTGAGGAAAGAAAAATTTTAGATTGCAAGTGGGATTCGAACCCGCGTCTTCTGGATAGGTACTCCAGACGCCTTAACCAACTAGGCCATTGCAATCCACACTTGCAAGCCGAAATTCTCTATCCCTTGTTAACGCTTCATGGTAGCGTGGCGCCATCTCTTGGATTAGTGTTTAACTAACTTCCACTCAACACGTTGACATTACAGCCAAATCAATGTTGTATAATGAGATAGCGTCTTCCAAACTAATTAATTATTTTTATACGCATTAACGCATGCGATGCGCATCGTAAAGATGATTTTTGAGGAAAGAAAAATTTTAGATTGCAAGCGGGAAGGCGTCTGGAGTACCTATCCAGAAGACGCGGGTTCGAATCCCACTTGCAATCTAAAATTTTTCTTTCCTCAAAAATCATCTTTACGATGCGCATCGCATGCGTTAATGCGTATAAAAATCATATCAGTAATATTTATCATATATCATAATCAAGCCAAACTGTCTCACTGCTAGGCCAAGGCCTCTCACCATTTTATTAAATACTTGGATAGCGATACAATGCAACAATAATTTGAGAAATAAATGTCTTAAACCGTATAAACATCAACAATAGGTGTCCATCGTTCAACCTTATTCTAAGCTACTCGTGTTAAAATCAAAGTTGCAAACATTTCCAAACCATCTTCACTACACAACACAGTTAGACTCCAAACAAACACAAGACTGTATACAACCGTATCTATAGTCACGTTTCACGTATAGACAGTAGCTGGACAGCTATAGACACAAATAGACATAATCGGAATTAGTGTGGCCGGCGGAGCGTGAAGTACAATATGAATGACCTTTGTCAATGGCGCTGACGCCCCGCTACCAGATCCCGAATTATTTAACCCGAAAGCTGTTTATATTGTACGATGTTAGAATGTTAGAAAATAGAGTTTAGAAGGATGTTTAGTAGATTGAGAATAAGTTTCTGTGAAATGGATGAAGTAGAATTTGGTTACTGTTCATATACATAGATGAATTGAAGTTGCGTTACAGATTTAAAAACTTATTGAACAATTTTAAAGGAAATAAAATTGTCCTTTTCTCCAGAAGCCTTTTAATAACACATTGTTTCACTGTAGCAAAGAACTCTTCTCATTTTATACTTTGCACCGTTCGTGGCCCAATCTTTAAAATTGTCGTCTAGTTTACGCCATCTATTATTGAGCCTGTCGCGATCATATTTTGCTACTGTTTCGGAGTTCCTTTCAAAGAGAAAAGTTTCTTTATAAAAATCATCACAATTCTGCCTCTCATACTTAAAATTTTCAATAAAAATCAGAAATGACGTTTCAGGATAACCTAATACTTAATACCCCGAGTCGTAGTCGTCACGTTCCCGTGAGCACAAAACGTCTCACACCCTCCCAGGGCGGACATCCGACTGTCTTTTATCCGAACATTCGACTCTATAGTTAATTAAAACGAATATTGTTAGCGAAATATTGTGCCTAAACAATTCAGGTTTTGTAGCGTTTTCAAGAGATACTCTAATAAATATCTACTATTTACTTTAGTAAAGAGCTATTGGCAAGTATTTACTTTAAGTTTGAGTAGCGATTACGTAATATTACGTCTGTTTTGCTAAAAGAAAAGTATGCCTATAATTGTCTGAATTAAAATAGTTATTTTATATTTAGCTACAACAATTATTTATTTTAAGTAGAAAGGTTGCTTTATCGGCCATGTCATCAAAGTACTCGTTCCTTCAAATAACGAAGTGACATGTATGTTAAAAAAAAAAAAAACTATTTATATCTGCGACTATGTATAAACATATAAGTGTCATAAGCAGAATTCAAGTTATATAGATTTGTGTTGTTCCTCACAAAGGTAGAACCACTATCCAGCAAACATATAAATATCCAAAAATCACTCAACCAACGTTGTTTCCTAAAGCTTCTTCAAAACGAGAAGAGAGCCTTAGCGAGACGGAACTCCCCTGAGACTTCTAGTACCAAATAATCTTCATATTATTCGTAATATTTTACAATAAGGCCGCCACTTGAGACGGCGCAATTGAATATTTCACAAATCAACTTACGAAGGAAATCGCCTGGAAATAAAAATGTGTGTAGCTTGATTGAATTTGTGTGCAGCGGATTGACAAATTGGTGGTTGATTTGATGTACAGTAATTCTGAACAAATAGGTCAGGATATTCTATCGTTTGAGGCTTTGTGGGAAGGAATAAAAAGCGTTAGAGCGAATTTTTGTTGGAGTGAGGGAGGTATTTTCGGAAACAGTCCTCGTTTTGTGAAATTATTTAGGTTTCATTTATTTTTTGGTATGTCGAATTACATAAAAAGTCTATGCTTGAGACTGGGATTGATTTAGCTTAACATAAAACGGAATGACCATTTCGTTCATATGGAACAAAGTCGAAAATTTGACTTTCAAATGTGCCTGTAACTGTTTTGATTTACAATTTGAAGACGACTTTGTCTATAGTCGTAAATACGGTATTTTGACACCATATTAATAACTCTCTACATCGATCGTAGTCTAGTCTTATTGTAAATACAATATCATATAACAAATCATTTCCATTTGACAGATCAGCTCCAATAATTGACAACCCAATCATCTTGCTCCAAATAATCCAGCAACAAATTGCATCGCAAGATTGAATACATGCAAAATACCTCTAGCTTGTAACATAGCAGTTTGTCGGGCCGGTAGCCAGAAACAATAGTAGCTATCTGGCTGTATCTCTGGAAATCTCAATCCTCACCTAGGTGTATTGATTGCCGGCTCCATCAGGCATATCTTCTGAAGCTCGCGATGCTTTGGGCGCACCAATCAATATACCACTTGGCAGTGGTAGTTTGGAGATCGTTTTAGATATCTCTGGTGGCCATTTTGGGTTAACTGTACCTTTTATTGTTTTATAAATTGTTTTTTACGTCTCTAACTATCTTGTTAAAAAGGATAAAGAATACGTAATAGTATTTTATTTATAATTATGTGTTTATTTTTGGTTAATTCGGTAAAGTCATCAATTTCTCACACCCGTGCCCTACCGTTAAAATTTTCCTGTTGCCATTAAATAAAATTAACATTTCCTTTATTATCAGGCTCTTGTCCTATAATATGTTAGTCCAAGTTTTCTGTTATAATTCTCTAAATAAATAAGCAGTACATTTGAGTCCGGTTTTTTTCCAGCTGTCTACAACATTCCAGCTTATAATTTTCATCCACAAAATAAACGTATCTATCTCGCAATTTCAGCCTATTAGTAATCAGTTACAAACTCATGTCACAGAACACAGTCAATCAAAAACTAGTTAGTAATGCGTGAGCAAACCGTATCATGTACGGTGCAAACCACTTTTGGAGTATTACATATACACATACACGTCACTACAGATTTGGGTAACTCACGCGTAATTCCATTGACGAAGTTGAATAATAGTATTTTCTATAGAGCTGTTATATGACCTCCACAATATATTATCAAAAAGTAACATGTAAAAAATGTCCATGGCATCAACAAAATAATCAAAAAAAATATTTAAGAATTGTTTAAATACACAAAACCCCTAAATCTTAAAACTAATTGTGCATATTTGTAAAGTGGTTCTCATTTGTTACATTGCGAATCCACTGAGGCGTGGTATTAAATAAGAAAAAAGCATCTGTTAGAACGTTGCAGGCGAAACTCAAGCTTCATAATAAAAACTGCAACCCCATAGCTTTTCCCCAACAAATGGCTTGCATGTGATCTCTTTGTATGGTGCAAGTTATAAGCGTTTCAATATTGCATGATTAATTTTTACACGTTTTTTAAATGAAATCGTAAATAATCGTAAACCGTGCGAAAGCTTAGAATTATCATCATCATCTCAGCCATAGGACGTCCACTGCTGAACATAGGCCTCCCCTTTTGATCTCCACATGTACCGGTTGGAAGCGACCTGCATCCAGCGTCTTCCGGCGACCTTCATAAGGTCGTCTGTCTACCTTGTTGGTGGACGTCCTACTTTACGAAAGCTTAGAATAATATTGTTATTTTATTTTTTACTAATGTTCCGTAGATGAAACTATTGTTTAATATTATTTACCCACTATTTTGATAGCACTTTCACGAGCGTTCACCATTCTTCTGGGTGGAAGCTGGTGATAGTCTCCTGCCAGGGTTAAGGTAAATAATTATGTATTAAGCTGAAAGCCTTACCGCTTAATTTATATGGTACCCGAAGTAGCTTTGGGTTCACGGTTTAGAAGGTGTATATTGGCTCTACGAAATTGACGTCACTCAAGTGCACCAACACAACAGTCATAGCACAGCCCTTCAGATATCTTATAAGCTGAAATGTATGCGTATTTTCTAACAAAATTTATTTCTAGTCATGCAGCTTCTTCGGCATACTCAACTCGCTTAGTCACCCGCTCCCGCTCCGCCTAAAACTTAGACCAGACTTGCAACGTTTATGTAAAAGAATGTCGCGGTAGATTGCACTTCTTGTGTCATAGTATCCAGGCAAAGCGCCAAACCACGTTCGTTATGTGTCTTCATCTGGCGTCTGAGCAAGATTGTTTAATGTCATCGTCTTTTTATTGGTGCTTACGTTGTTTTTGATACGTCTGGGAGTTTGGGTTTAGTGTTTTATTAATTGAAGAGCCTTAACCTGCACTTTGTGAGAACGATGGGTGAACAAGTAATTGACCTCCCTTTCAACCGCCATTATTTTGGAAACTACTTTTTTTTTCAATTGAAGGAACAAAGAGGATTTTAGTTACTACGAGTCTGAGCCCCGTATAACAGACCGTCACTCAATACTCAAGCAATACTAGTCTAAAACTAGATTCAAGGCATTTGATTGGCTGAAACTAGTTTTAAAGTAAGACTTGAGTTTTGATGTGCGTTCTGTAATACGGGCCTAAGAGTCCCCCTTCCAGGAAAGGAGGACTTATTTTGATGATTTTACAATTTATAAAACATAATAGTTTATTTAAAAGTGTGCAAGTGTTAAGAAAAGCGTGCTTGACTTCAGAATAAATTGCCACCAGAGCTTCAAGCTTGTCGTAGTCGCATAATAATGCTGAGTCATCTCTAGTTATACTGTGATGCTTTAGAATTAGCAAAGCTCTTGTCAGTATTATTTTGCATTACCCCCTACTATTAAACACTAGTTTGGACCTAACTTTGAATTCTATAGTTACTTGAGTTAATCAAATACTGAAAGTATGCTAATAAACTTATACTTAGGATAAGAAACATCAAAGTTTATCATGTTTTACTTCACGAAAACCGGTACAAACAAAAAAAAAATTCTTATGCTCTTACAAACGAAAGCAAAAAAGATGAAGTTTTTTTTTCTCAATAAAAATCAGTACTAAAAAGAAAGAAATCACAGACATATCAACGTTAATCGTATTTAAAAGCAAATCTCAAGACCAATAGACAAACGGTATCATATAACGCAGTCGAGGGATATCATATAAATGTTGAGTATTACTTGAGCACCTATAACTTGAGTATAAGTTGAGTTTTAATTTAGCTCGAACGAGAGTTTGAGAGGCATCGGGTTCTCCTTACTTTCGAAATTAAACTTAGTTATGTTTGTAATGGGACTCTGTTTGGCTTGCTGTGTTCTGTGTTTTGAATTAGTTTTTGTTTTCTATGATGTCGGTTGACTAGATTAATTTGTTTTTAGTTTGGGAGGAGTATGGTTGCTTGGAAGTTGGTTTAATAATGTAGTTGAGGTTGAGGTATTGTATGACAAGAAAAAGCGAGACTTGAAAGTACTATGTCTACAGTTCTATTTTAACCCACACATTAATACGGAATTAAAACAAAATTACTAGGTATGCGACAAAATAAACAGAAACAATGAGTCATGCTACTGTGACACTAAATAAAACAAAAATACTTTAGTCAAATTATTTAAAAAAATATTTATCTACGCTAACCTAGCATTGAACAAAAATGTAAATACCTATAATGCTGATATCTGTCCTACCTATGTTTGTAACAGATTAGGAAGGCATTATAGAATTATATATTCCATTCAAATGTATGTGACAACTCTGTGTTATATTTTTTTATTTTTTTACCAAAACTCCATCATAAACGTACAAAAGAAGGTCCTCATATTCTCTCAAGCAGAATCACAACCAGTATGCCTTCAGTTGTCCTGAGCGCCTATTTTGTTAATGTCATTTTCATAATATTATGATTTTTGTTAATTTTAGAATGTGTTACTATTATAAAAGCATTCATGTTTATAGCTGTTCTATTCTTAACCTAAACTTAATAACGCGTTAAACCCAAATAAACGCAAAAGAATGTGCCACAGAAGTTGAAGGCATCCCAGTATTTATTAAATATGAATCCGATAATAGGTTCTTAAGAGGGCGAACGGCCTCGTTATGAGGGAAGCGAAAATCTTTAGAGGGACGAGTGAGCTTAATAATTAATAATGGTAATTGCATTTCGGGAAGTTATGTAGAACGAGGTACGGAAGCTGGGAGGTACAGATAGGGATGAAAATTGCATGTAGAGGTGATAAGGTAACATTTATTTGGAGTTGAAGTAGAAGTATTTACCCGACTGCGCGACGCAAAGGAGGGTAATGTGTTTATTTGCTTAGTATCTATTTTTTTTTTGTACTAGACTAAGTAATTCAGTTGCAGCAAAAACAGATTACTGTAAATAATTATGAATCTGCAACTTGCTGAGAATATAAATGAAAAGGAAGGTTTATTTCTTGACAATAATTTTATGTATATTGATGGAATATCCACGGACTGGACTGCTGGTCCTGGCACAAATATTCGCAAAAAAACTTTCCTTTATAAAGATTAATAGGTACAAAAGCAGTGAGGAAGTTTTTGTAAGATTCATAGGTAACGAAAATATAAATGGAAGTTTGTAATTTGTACTTCAGTTGCTTGTATTATATCGGTACATCTTCATCTAAAGACAGAACAAAATAAAAATTCCAGACCACCAATAAAATTTTAATAGTCTCTCTCGACGGGTTGCCGACGGCCTGTGTCGTTCCTAGCATGCGCAGACCAAGCAAGGCTTATTCCAGCCTGAACCAATAGCCATTCTGTTCTTTATTTTAGTCCTCATAAGGCGTTAGAGGCTTCCATTCGTAGCTTAAAGATATAAGACAATGCCAGTTATTCGGCAGAACCGCCCAGCCGACGGGAAGTGAAAATTTTCCGCAATATCAACAAGTGTAGGATAAATAAAAGTTACAGAAGTATCGTAGAACGTAACCTGTACATATATACCCCCACATACACACATACAAGACGTCGAGCAAAATCTGTGTCAGTAAGAGTTTGACACAGTTCCCGCTGACCAATAGCGCGAGGTATATCTATGTGTGAGTATCTTTGAAGCGCTGTGGAGACTAGGCCTTCTTTCTTTTCTTATAGCTTGAAACGTAGGCGTAAAGATGCAACGAGATGGCTGGCATTCTGCCACGCCACGCCTAGCACTCACCATTGGTTAATATAGTTAACCAATTGACAAGCACTTGGTTGCTATTGGTTGATACATGCAGGTCACCTGTGCGAAATTAGGTCACTGGGTGGCGGGAGGTTCGAAAAATTGTTTGCGATGTTCCGAGGGTCAATAGCGGTACAACTATGCTGTGTATGACGGGTTTTGCATTTTGTTGCTTTTTCTGATGTTTTTTCGCATATTTTCAAGTGTAGTGGGCAGAAATGTGGGCTATGTTATTCTCAGGAACAAAACTCAAGCTATCTATAAAATACCATCACAAAATTAATGGACCTTGACTAAAACTCTCACCACAGTCACATTCGTTCTAATTGTATTACAGCTATGACCTACATGGGACCTTGTCAGTTTTAAGCAAGATCACTAGGCTCATTCATCAGACCTACGAAGTTACTACTACATATTTCAAACCATTTATTTCTCACATAAAAACGCAAAACTTAAATATCAAAAAGTCAAGGAGGTATTTTCGCGTCACAGTTGGAAAAGTAGCTGAACGAACGTTTCACTGCTGCATTACATGTAGCAGATTTGATTCCCGCACGAAACTAATATTTTGTTTGGCAGATAAGTAGTTGTTCTGAGTTTGGCTGATTTTGTATAATTATGAATACTTGTCACGCATCTACGAAACAGTAGTCTTATTTTAAAATACCTATAAAAAACCATAAATAAATAGTTAATTACTTAACTATAAATCTACTTAGATAAAATTAATAACTATTAAGATAACTTTAAAAAAATCACATACACAACTTATAAACTACAAACACGTCTTGTAACAAAAAAAACAGCGCCTTTACTGAAGTTACTAGCTGTATCCTGTTCGGAAGTCGATTATTTTCAGCACGTCGATTGCCGCTTGCACTGAAAGCCGACGGCACATGACGGGCGCTTCATATGCACCAACGAACTAGGCTTAAACGACGGCTTACACTGTGTAAGCTTGGTAAACCAGTACATATTGGTAGTGGATTCGTCAGTCACATCGTCTCTTACAAAATAATATAAACACTTGGTATTTTTAGTTAAACACTAACAGCCTTACTACAAAAACTTAAACATCTGTTGAACACTTTGTCTAAAAAAAGTGTGACTGCAAAACGGACCTTATTTCAACGTCATAATCTGACATTTTTACACAAGTGTTCAACAGACGTTTAAAAGTGTTTGTGGTACCACGGTTGAAGTTTTTTAGTACTTTCTTTTTATATTAAATATGGAACCCTCTGGGTGTCCGGCTTGATTAAGCCACTTGGAACCTTATGGCCTCTGACATAGCTTTGAACTTATATTGATTTTGTGAAGTTCAGGTTTCGATGCGTTCCCTTACCGATATCATGTAATATCTAAGATAAAGGTTAAATATAAAAGAAACATCAGTTCTTGCCTGGGTTTGAACTTCTGGGCAAACATGAAATATTATTCTGTGGTTCTGAAAAATAGTTATTGTATTCAGAGTAAAAAATTGAATCCCGTAAATCATTTGCGATTTAATTTTAAGGTAGATTTAAAATATTAAGACGAAGAAACGGGAGGCGTGAAATTAACACGATCTGATGATCTGTCACCTTGAGGTGCCTTAATGTATTAAATTATTATCTATCACGCTTCTGGCTCACATCTTTACCGATAAAACTGAGTTAAAAAAATGCAAACTCCTGATTTCACGCATTTTTATGGGAGATTAGGCGTATTTGGCAAAACTTGACACTACCTTATACGTTATGCCAGAATTAGTAGGTATTTTATCCAAAAACCTCATCTCTTAACAACGAAAATCGATATCCACCCAACCATCCAACCTTATAATCGAATCTGGACCTGCAGACACCTGAATCTCTTCATCTCCGAATCAATTAACGCATTCGAAGCGTCACAGTATTGTATAAGCGTTGAAAGCCCGGTAATCCGCCGTGTTCTATGAATGGCCTGGTGACCTAGATCCGATCTGACCTGGACGAGATAGCAACTGTTATCAGAGGCTGTACTAAGTGTATAGGTATATTGTGGAGTTATTGGTGTTCGATTTTACGAGTTTTCGATGTGTTTTGGCAATCGTTGCATATATAGCTGGGTAGGCAGGAGGCTCGTGCCTACGTACTCACTTGATCCTGTATCTGATACGTCACATGCAACTCAGCTAAGTGAGTATACCCAGCTTAAGATATAGTTCTGCTAACTGTAGGTACTTATGTTATAAAACTTGGCTAATTTTTTTCACAGAAATAGAACAAGTTATGTTTAAACGGGTTTAGAATAAGGTTCAATTGACGGCACGGATAACGCAGTGGATGAGCGATAGAATGCTGAGCAGCGTGTCGTGGATTTGATTCCCGCACGGGACAAATATTTGTATAATCTACAAGTAGTTGTTCCGGGTATTTGTTTACGTGTGTTTCACGTAAATCCTTAAGCGACGTAAATCTTACGCTGTAATAGAAGTTAAAATTAATCATTTCATAACCTAAACAAGTTATATTTATTGAAATCAAAAAATTTTCTGTATGACGATTCTATAATTATGTCGAGCTCACAGACGCAAATAATTCAAAGGCGAAGATTCAAATATTGCTAGTATGACAAGCTACTACCTGTGTATAGAATTAGTCTGTGTTTCGATCGAGTACTAATTGGAACGTGAAGCAATTATCTCCGTATTGTACTGCCTGTAGTGTTTAAGATCTTGCAGAAGTGTGCAGTATGTCTTGGAAGATTATAATCAAATTAGACGATCTTTGGATACGAGTTGAAAAGGTTATAAAAAATGATTTTAGTTGCTTTGATTTAGATTCAGGAGCGGGGGCTTGTGACGTCATATCATCATCATTATCCATAGCCCATCTTCACCCACTGCTGGGTATAGACCTCTCTTTGTTTGTGCCAAGCTCCACGGTCTTGCGCCAGCCTCATCCAGGACACTTCCCCAATGGCAACTATGTCGTCTGACGTCATAACACCTGTTAAATTATAGTGACCGAATGAAATTTTGTAATTTTTAAAAGCATCATAAAAATCTTAGATAATTTTGGTTTATGCAAAAAAAGAAAACATACTCGTCTTATATTTTTGGATAATGTGATTTCCAGACTAATATATTTTTGAGTAAAAAAAACGACGTCTAGAATATGTTTATAGTAAAAGATAAAGTATTCATCAAAGACAGTGCACCAACATCTTATACGTCAGATATTCTTAGAACTTTAACGACGGTGCGTCGATGTGTGTAGCACGAGCAAGCACAGCCAAGCGTTTAGACGTAGTTAGCGTGAGCATTCGTGTAGAAGTCTACGGCTTGTTATCTACCCACTGTACCTACTATATGTTCTAGAATGGAAATCACTGAGAATTGTGGAATATACAAGGTTATATTTGAAACATTAACAAGCTTACATGAGCTGAAATTCCCTACTTAAGGTTATAGCTGTCAGACTTGTACCTGACTACTGAACCCACGGTGATCCTTCATAGCCCTTTAGGTTCCGGGGCCACGTTTACCTGATGATGATGCCGCGACCCCGGCAGGTTTTGGCCCTCTAAGTGTCAGATTGCTTGAAAGGTCAAAATACATTGTCCACCGAAAAATATAACATACATTTGTATGAAACATCAGAATTTATTTATGTATCTTTCAGGGTTGGTTTCATCAGCCTATGAAAGCTAGTTAACGTTTTATGTTGGTGCCAGTTGCCAAGCTCATTTTCACGTCTGAAAATAATATAAATATGTACCGACAACTTAAAAACATAAGATTCCTTAAAAAAATAATGATTAAACATAGCTGTTCTTTGATAGAATCAGAAAACTGCAGGTTTCAATATTTATTTCTAACTAGCTGACCGGGCAAACTTCGTACCGCCTCAGAAACAATTAAAAAAAAACTCTTTCAAACCTTCCCTGGACTTCCCAAAATAATTCATAATCAAAATCAGCCAAATTGTCCCAGCCGTTTTCGAGTTTTAGTGAGACTCACGAACAGCAATAGAGTTTTATATACGAGTAATAGAGAGAGATGGTTCCTTATTTACTTTGACCCAGTGAATGATGTCATTCAATATCTGAGTAGAAAATGTCAATCCTTGAAACGATTGAAGAAATTTGTAAACTAAATCAACTGTAACTGTAAACTTTAACCTTTTGTTGACATTTGTGTAATTGTACAGTTTCAGCGATTGAATTTATTCGTCTGTGCATTTTATTTTGTTGTGAAACTTGAGTTGTTGTTGTAAGATGGTACTTAGAGGGATTGAGATTCTGACGTTTTATGCTACAAGGCTTTTTTACAATATTGTCTTAAAAGGACACCGTGGTCATCATCGTCCTATCAAGCCCCAAACTGAATAAAGGAAAAAGATGGAAAAATACTAGAAGTTAGCAGTTAGGTACCTTTAGTGGGTTTAATTATAATAGGTGCAAGAAAGTGTCAAAAAAGTGTAAAATGAAAGTGGTTGTGGGCGGACCATAGGTTTATGAACTGAATGGATGGAGGAAAGTGTTGAAGTATAGACCACGGATAGGA
Organism: Agrotis ipsilon; assembly: GCA_028554685.1. Lineage (NCBI taxonomy): Eukaryota > Metazoa > Arthropoda > Insecta > Lepidoptera > Noctuidae > Agrotis > Agrotis ipsilon. The sequence continues at coordinate 1,876,133 of CM052965.1, forward strand.
AAGACGAATGTAGGGCGACAACCGACTACATGGACAGATGATCTCATTAAAGTAGCCGGAAGAAACTGGATAAAGGCCATAAAGTAAAACCGTAAAACTGCCAGAAGTAGAAAAATTTAGAAGAGACTAACAGTCAGCATTGGGTGACTAAAGGTTGAAAAAGAAGAAGAAAGTATCTGTCTTCAAAACCGTATCAGGTTGAACTGTTTTGCATTACTGTCATTTTCACCAATCTCCTTCGCTTATCCAAATCCAATTGGGGTCATCCAGGTTTTCCTCTTCCATACAAAGTGCAGTTCTTTTCCTAGAGAAACTGCAATCTCTTTTACTTGTCAGCTCAGCAGCCACGTCGTAATTTTATAATTGACACGAACATTATCGATAAAGGTTTTCATCACACCATTTTTGAACTCCACTTAGCGGAATAAAATTGAATTTCACACGAACAAAACATTCCATTTTACTTCCACCAAAGGCTTTATTTCTGAATATGAAAATCGTAATTAAAAACGTCCGTTGTTCGTAGGTAAGGTAAGTTCACCAGTTACCGTGCGCGTTTAATTAACGTGCAGCGCGCATCATTATGAGTTGCCTATTGATTTCCTGTCACCTGCATGATCGGTTACCCGGGCGTCCATAGCTGTGACCACAGAGTACAATGATACAGAAGGCCAGCTCTGTTTGGGCGAGGTCAGACCTTGTTAGTGTTAAGGAATAAAACGGCACTGTTGGCACAGTGGCTGAGTGATTGGTCGTCGATCGGTCGCGAGTTCGATTCCCGCACGGAACAAAAATTTGTATGACCTACAAGTAGTTGTTCCGGGTTTGGGTGATTGTGTATGTGAATTTGTATGTTTGTAATCGCACCCACGATACAGGAGAAATTCCTAGTGTGGGGTTTTATTTAAAAAATCCTAGATACAGAATTATGTCTTGGCACTCACTTATTAAGTAACCTTGATCGTGCCACCTAAAGGGCAATTGTATGAATACGGTACACTTTAGTCAGAAGGAGTTTTTCTCCCCACCATTTAAATATTACTATTCATCGTCCACAAAATATCATTCAGCCGTTTAAAATATATAATAGCCTCCAGTACTCTGCACATCTACACTATCTGGCCTGATATTAAGCAATGATAATTATGATCGACGGAGAAACACGCTTACGTAGTAGTAACCTACTCACTCTTGACATTATAAACCCTTCAAATTCTACTTAGTCTAGTCGAAATGCATAGTTTATGTCACACAAATTTCCATCGCTGTCGCTGCTCATTGTACGTGAACGCAACGTCTACGCGTGTCAGCGTTTCCCTTCTTCAAAGCTAGGCTTCTACACAATGTCTACTCCATGTCGGTAACCCTGTCCATATTAATTGTTTCGGCGCTTTGTGCACGTGTCGTTGTAATCCTCTAATAATTGCATCGGCAGATATAATCGTGTGTTTGTGCGTGTGTCTGTAGTGTTGCGGTTGGTGGTTATTGATGGGTGGTCGGACTTTTGGGCTGGTTACTGGAGTAGTTGGTCGTAATTCTGGGAAGTATATATGGTGTAATGGTTACTTTCAGGAGGGCTAGGTTAGGTGAGCTAATCGCCTAATGGTAGACGAAGTTGTGGGATATTCAAAAAATAAGAATTCTATTGAATATGTTCAGATGACCTACGCAAAGCTTCATTAATTTATCAATAAACATGATAGGTATTAAAGTTTATTTTACTGTTGAGATATTTCACTTTAAAAATTATTTGCCCTTTGAAGCAAAATCGACGTTAATTATACTAAAAAAATAGTTTATCGTTCTAAAAAGTATATACAATTATACATATAGTTTTCAATAGAACTTCATGACGTTTTAGCTCCATTATAAAATAATTCCACTTAGAAAACTTTAAACGTTTAGCTACTCAACACTTTTTTACCAATAACACCAAATTCACCTCAAAAACCCACCCACACAATTTCCCTTCCCACAAAATAAAATAAAACAAAATATTCTCTCAATAAAAACCTTCTCTCATTTCCACCTTGTTTATTCCCATCTGAATGGGAATCCGTACACATGTCCCAGCTACGTTTCCGCGCCGCTGGGCCGGGCCTCAAGACAGGCCGAGGCTGAGGCCGAGAGCCGACGGGCCGAACCAATCCCCACTACTCATATCGAGTGGAAAACATTGCCGTGACGTAATCCACACCTGTTTAGGTTTTTCTTCTTTGAGTGTTGTGTTTTTCGCTTTTTTTTGAAAGACTCGTGTATTGATGTTTTTTGGCCAGTATTGAGGTTTTTGGGTGCGGTTAATGGTTATTTGTTTTGACAGTAGGATTAAGCCTTCGAAAATGTATTTGAAAAAATATGGGCCATTCTTCTTATGTTGGGAACGAAATGCACTATGTCGGACTTTCTTGTTATCATGAATAGATGTAAGTATTCAGACTGAAGTAACTTTTGTCAATAAAATAGCTTTATGTAACTTATTATAACGATGCAGTCGAACAGAAATCCCATCCCCATTATGGGAACAATATATTACATACAGCATTATTGTCAAAAGTTGCTTCAATCTGAATACGTCTATTTGATATTTGTTTAACTGCAAGTGTCCACAAAACATCACTTCGCCCGGTTTGAATGGTTCAAAAATTCTAAAAGAAGACATGACATAAAAACAACCAGTCCAATAACTCACCATGAAACTCTAAAATCGCAATCACACCGTAGCCTAGCCACGAAATTCGTTTAATCTCGATTATCGTCGCGTAAAACTAAGCGGGGTGTTTCGACCCCGTCATTCGTTCTCCCATAATCCACATTAAGAGCCACAAGCCACAGTAATGCCCCTTTTGTCCTGTTTCTTTCTTATCTCGCTGCAAAATTTGTCTAGGCGATGCAGTAAAATAGTCTAAAAGTGGCAGCCTCTTACACCGTGGTGTAACGATTTGACTTGATATTTAAGTTTGTAAGTAAATTTTGCGTTAAATTTAGCATTAAATTTGTCTTAACAATGTGTAACAATAAGCTATTTGACGTTCGTTGGTCACAAATACGTATATTGTGATACATAATTACTTAGTGTAGCTGATTTGTCCATCGCCTCATTACCCATTACCTCAACATTCATTAGGTACAATCATGAATCATAAAACAGATCCTAAAGTTACTTTTATTTCAACAGCAACAGAGTTGCCTTTAGTCGACCAATTTCAATACAATAAACCACGAAAGCTCTAAAACTACACGAACCCATTCACCTCAAACATTCTCATTACTCCGAAGTGCTTACATTGTCGAATGTAACACTACATTGTAATTGCGGTCAGTTTAAGTGGCGGATACCTTCGGGCTGCTCCACGATTTATTTGAGTCGGGCTGCAGCGGGCCTTATTGCTGTGCTTGTTAAAAATGTCTCCTTGTTTTATACTTATTTTATTTTTAACTATAATGAGAATCTTGATGTAAAAGTTCAGTTTTAGGTGGTTTTTTGTCCATGCAAATATTCATGTAGAGTTATTATTAAAAAAATGTCCTTGACCTTATTCGTCCAAATTGGCAATCCAAGGTTTAGTCAAACCATCTGGCAGACTCAGGTCAGGACCGATTGCCGAGACCGGAACTTCGGTATTTTTTTTGTTCAAGTGTAGTGTCTAGAGGCTGACTATGAATATTTTATTGGGCCAAAAAACCCAATAATATTATGTTATATTTAGTAATGTTTTTAGTTACTTATTCAGATCTCTGGGGAATGTCCGTGAAGGCCTGTACATCCATAATAGAAACTGTAGCGCCTTATTTAGCTTTTATATTTAATACCAGTGTTGACCAAGGAGTGTTTCCGGATCTCATGAAGCATAGTAAGGTAGCTCCACTTTTCAAATCGGGTGATTGTAAAGAACCAAACAATTATAGGCCGGTGTCAATTTTGCCAGTTTTCAGTAAGGTGTTTGAAAAGTTAATGCTTACACAAATGCTATGTCACTTCAATAGAAACTCCATCTTTCATGATCAACAGTTCGGTTTCACCAAAGGCCGTTGTACAACTGACGCCGGTGTTACCCTATTGAAGAACATTTTTAACTCCTGGGAGGAAGCGCAAGATGCCATAGGAATCTTTTGTGACCTCTCAAAGGCATTTGATTGCGTAAACCACGAAACGCTTTTGCTGAAACTGGAACATTATGGAATCAAAAATAAAGCTCTTGATTTACTAAATTCATACCTTAGAGATAGACAGCTTAAAGTACAGATAAACGGTGTAAACTCTTTAGGGGCTGAAATTACAATGGGCGTGCCTCAAGGTTCTATTTTGGGCCCATTCCTTTTCTTAGTATATATTAATGATTTACCCCATTTACTAAAAAATCAACCACAGATGGTGTTATTTGCGGATGATACATCGTTAATTTTTAAAATAGATAGACGTGCAAAAAATCTAGACACTGTTAATGAGTGTATTGCTAAGGTTCAAAATTGGTTTACTCTGAATAATTTAGTTCTTAATGAAAAGAAAACGAAATGTATTAGATTTACTTTGCCAAATGTTAAAAGTAGCGATTGCGACATTTTACTAAACGGAGAAAAATTGGAATTTACTGATCAGACGGTTTTCCTAGGAATCACGTTAGATGATAAATTACAATGGGGGCCCCATATAGCATCTCTAGCGGGGCGACTAAGCTCAGCCGCTTATGCTGTTAGAAAGTTAAGGCAGTTAACCGACGTCGAAACTGCGCGTTTGGTTTACTTCAGCTACTTTCACAGCATTATGTCTTATGGCATTCTACTGTGGGGCCGGGCAGCTGACATTGAATCCATTTTCATTTTGCAAAAAAGAGCTGTCAGAGCAATTTACAATCTTCGTCGTCGCGAATCTCTTAGGGAACCATTTAAAAAGATAAATATAATGACAGTGCCTTGTCAATTTATTTATGAAAATATAATGCATGTTAGGAAAAATCCTCATCTTTTTAATAAAATAAGCGACAGACATAATTTTAATACGAGAAATAAAGATAAAATTGATCAACGATATTTTATATTGTCTAAAGTACAAAAATCTTTTATGGGGTACTGTGTTAAGTGTTACAATAAAATACCGAGTGAAATCTTAAATCTAAATGAAAGAAAATTTAAAAGTTATATAAAAAATACACTTAGTAAACAAGCATATTATAAATTAGAAGATTATATTCAAGATAAAAATGTTTAGAAACATGCTGGTCCTGCTCCATAGTACAATGTAGGGCTTAAACAGAATCAAGCTGGTTGAAATTTGAATGCTCACACACTCCTTAAATTGTATTTGTAAAATAGCTTTTATTGCAATATTTTGTTAAAATGTGAACACCATGTACCTTTTTGCTATTTTCTTTATTCCCTATTATTTTATTTTTTAATCATGTTTTGTTTAGATTTTCAAGGTACATTGCTTTTACATTATTTATTTCAATGATGTAAAAAAATATTGTAAAACATTTTTAAAAAGAGTAAGTATGGAGTTTCTTGCCCAATCTTCTTCATACAACCTACCTTTGCGAATGGGTGTAGAATCAATCCCATCCCATCCCATTTCCTTAATTTTAATTCGACGTTTAAAAGTGCCTCTTTGATGGCCTAATTGAAATAAATGATTTGACTTTGACTTTAAAGGTTATACTAAAATTCTTTTGTAAGGAGTTGAACTTACCCTTATTATTCAAGTAAGTATACGTATTTTTTAACAATAATAAACTAATAAAATACGTTATTAACTCAATACCATTGTAAAAACGAAACCAATAAATTGCACCCACACCTTCCTGTCTAAGAAACAAATCCTCAATGCGCACGAACAAAAGATTAATTTTCAAAAACAAAATGATTGTGCATTACCATTGCACTTCAATTAGTGACCCACCCCGGTAAGCTTAGCTTTCATAATAAAAATATAAAAAATCCTTTTAGATGCTCCTTATACTGTTTTATTTTGCAATTAATTAATTGCTTTGGGATTATGAATACACTTTGTATTGGAACATAATGAAAACAGGGACTAAAATGATCTAATAATTTAAAAATACAAATATCAATTAGCATTTTGGTTATTTTTTTGGAAAAAAGCGCAAAAAATAATAACGTTAAATTAATTAGGTATGTCTATATCTATCTATATCTATATCTATATCTATTCCACAACTATCACACAATGCCATCTAGTCCCAAGCTAAGCAGAGCTTGTGTTATGGGTACTAGACAACTGATAAACATACTTATATAATTCTAAATACATACATATTATAGATAAAATTACACCCAGACACAGAACAAATGATCATGCTCATCACACAAACATTTGTCCTGGGTGGGAATCGAACCCACGACCCCCGGCTTAGCAGTCAGGATCACTAACCACTAGACCAACAGGCCAGGCAGTTACTGGTCAATAACAGCGTGAAGTAAAGATCAGTGAACTAGACACATAATATGCTACCGTCAGAAACATGAGACATGTCAAGAAGTAGACAGGCGTCAGTCGCAGCTTGATGTGTTATAAAGTGAAATACGTATTTACATAGTTATAAATTAAAGTTGCTTTTCGGGACTAGTTAATTACTGCATCGTTCTTTTGAATTATTTAACGTATTTTGATACATTTGTCACTGACATAGTAGAAGGCAACTGAGAGAACAGGGTGGTCTTTAGTCAATTAATTCTGACAGCAGTCTTTGTTAGTGTTGGTCTGACAGTCCCTTCTGCTCTACCCAGAGCGGGAGGACTCATATGATGATGACGTAGGTAGACAAATATGTTACGTTCGTCGTACATGTTTTAGCAAAGTTGGATTTACATATATAAGAATAGGCACATGACATGATGATCAATGGACACTATTACATTATGAAATGACTTGTTTTCTTTTAAGTTTTAATGCCAATAAACACAATTTTCTTACATTCTTTCTTTATTACCGTTCTGTAATTTCTAACAACGTACATTGTAGTGTTCTGTACGAGTTAATATTTTATCCACCCATGAGGCTTTAAAACAAGCAAAATGTTTATTTTCACGATAACACGTCCAATTGAATGAAATGAAACATTGAAATTCGAGTATCATAATTTGATTGCACACTGCTGGGCTCGGGTCGAATTCTGTGTTTCATTTTTTAGAAACTAATTCGTATTGGAATTTGTGCCTGCATTTTAGTTGGCATGGTTCGCAATCAAAGTCCTTCCAATGTAATATTTTTTGTATGAATACCCCGCCGAGCTTTTTCGCTTTTTTTTCAATACTCCGCTTTATTTTGTTACATTCGGATTTTTCAATGAATTCATTTGGAGTTTTTAAATCCGATGTTTGGCTGTGAATCAAAACATTGTTATTATTGGAAATGTTGGATTTACGTTTCAAAATTTTTGTTAACAGACCATAATTACTATCCTGCATGCTGAATTGCTTAAATTAATCAGAAAGTTCTAATAGTTGATTATGGGTCTCCTAATTATCAGTAGGTAACCAGTAATCTCCTCTGAAGCATTATAAGACATCGTAGCTTCAAATTGGACCACATTTGCATGAGAACACTTTTTATTATCAGTCTTCCCGCCCTAGGTGGAGTGGAAGGTTCTGTCAAAGTCTTACTAACCAAAAACCAGCGGTGCTCTTTAACGACAGTTCAGTTTTGAGACATTTCCGTGATGTAGGTATCATAAAATCTTACACACTTATAACACAACAAACAAACAAGCGTCTCACTGAAAGAAACTTCAAGAAAACATCCTCGCTATAATCCCCAAAGAAACATAACACACACACACATAAACACAAAAATAACAATCATATTCATAACAAACCCCGTAACAATACAATCAGAAAACTAAAGCAAGAAACTCCGACAGTAAAAAGCACTAAGACGCCACGATATAAGTCGCCTTCAGAAAAATCGCGCCGATTAATATCAAGGGGAAGACTGCAGCATCATATTTTTCATCATTATGTTCTCATTAAACGAAGCTACGTCAGAAAATCGGATCACGAAAAAAGGGAAGAAGATAATTCAGTCTGGCTGTCTAGTTGTGTGCTCAATCTGTTTTGTGTTAAGACTGTTTTGAATTGAAGATTATGTTTGAGAGATGATTAGGTTTGTTTTTGGATGTTATTTTAAGTGATTTTTTTCAGAATAATATTTTAGGTTAAAAGATTTGTGTTACTTGTGTGAATAATGCTTCAACTTTGTGTGAGAGTGACTGACAATGGATGTTTTCAGAAAAGAAAAACCCGTTGATGGGAATAAGCTCGGCTCCATGTTCTATTATGTGCACAGGCGTAAGTAACTCTTTAGGAATTAATGCAAGATTAGTTACTTCTTTTGGCCTATCATAGTTTTTTATATAAAGGCACGTTTTTTTCTTCGCATGGATTTATGAAGAATGTGGAACAATATTAGTAGCTCAATTATAGATCTAACATTCTAAGTGCACCTTCAGAAATCGCATTACTCCAAATTATGCCTTAGAAGGTAGCTTTAAGTTAGGCTTTTGCAAAGCGGTAGGATGTCACAGGCTCAGTTTTATTATTCAAAGAATAAACTCAGATCACACAAGATTAAAAAGGCTAAAAGAACAACGCCTTAAAGAACATAAATTACATAAAAAAGCTCATTTCCCTTACAATAATGAAACAGTGAAAACTAGTGAAATAGTTTCGGAGCGCAGTCTTCACGAAAATTACCCCTTGATTGCTGCCAAGATAAATTATTCGTGTCTGAAGGCGCTTGCAACAACGATGTGGAGTTATACTGGATGAGACAAGTGGTCAGAAGGCGTAAGTATATTTTAGAAGTTTGCACTTTTGGTAAAGTCACTTTTCTCTTTTTGAACCGGTTCTCAAACAGCTTTAATATTTCATAACTGTAAAACAAGAACTTTTTTATGTGTAGGCATGGTCATTGCTTGCTATTATAGTTGCGTCATAATTTGACATTAATAGTTAAATTTGAGTGCAACAACTATCTTTAACTTAATGTTTTGTTTATAAATATATGGTTGTTGAAACATTTTTGTGAATACGTCCTTTGAGAAGACGAATACTATAATACTTATTCAATATATTTTACGCATCCTGTTATGCGAACTTTGTAGGTTACAGAGAAAATCATGATCATATTTTGATTGTTTCCCGTCTAAATTCAAATTAATTGTTCCCTCATATCGTTTTTGAGCTAAGTAACATAATTATACTATATAAAGCTAGAATTATCAGTATAAATTTCTTGTTTCTTTTTAATACTAAACAGTGTTTCACAAAAATAAATTGTGGATGAAAAAAATACAACAAAACTGCTTTTTATGTCCCAGGTAACTACCACATCCAGTGATCACACGTCTTCGTTCCCCAGTTATAAATGTTGAGGGGCTAAAAAGGTGTCGCCTTGAATCCAGACCGCGGCTGCAGTCAACTGATAAATACTCAGTGAGACGGTCGGTCCCTGCTCAATTTATACTATTGTACGTATTCTTATGAGTTTGTATATGTATTGTTCATAGGAAATTGTTACTCACCATTAGAATTTGTATCGGGATACTTATAATTTTATGAACCTGCGACACGCAGCTCAGAAGAGTCAAGCAGATTTTTTTTTTTTGCCGTATCGCATAAGTAACTAGGCTTGTAAGTAAGTCATAGATAAGTTTAAAATTTTATATAGCTTCAAAGAAATGGGAAAATTCTGCTGATCCAAAATCTTAATACAAAAATGAATCACTACGAAACCCTATTTCTTTCTTCGTTACTTCAACTTCCACGCAGTAAATCAGAATCGAATAATTTTTGAACCAATGAATATTGAGAACGGGAGCGTCAAATCGATATCTATTGAGGATCCTATGTAATTTAATACAGGATTACATCCTGTATATACAGATAGTATGTATACGAATTATTGTGCATTTAATATGTGAAGTTATAATTTATTCAATTCATTTTTTAATTCAATATATTGCCTTCCAGACCTAAATAGGAAAATATTCTTTTTAAAGAAAAAAAATTTTACATTCCTAAAATATAATAAAATAAAATATAATTATGGCGATTGAAAAAGAGTGTCTATGGAGTTTCTTGCTCGTTCTTCTCCATAGAGATCTAAGCTTTGGAATGAGCACCTACGGTACTTTCACAGTTTTTATGTCTGTGACTGGGACTGTAGCACCATAACTATTTTTGTACTAGTTTTATTTGTTTTTTGACAATTCAAAAGTGCCAGTTATGGTTTAGTTGAAATAAACGATTTGATTTGATATAAACAGGAAAACTCAAAGAATTTTCGAAGTTAAAGCAAGGTGTAAAAGTATCAGTGCTCGTCATATCGCGCTACAAGTAGGGTGAGAACACCAAGAGTGTCTGACGAGACTCTGACGTCACGACTCATATGGTCTTATCCGATATAGTGTAGCGGGCGGTTATTTCTTTGGATATTTATTTACAACCTGCATACTAAAGTAGAAGGTTTTATTTTAATGTAATAATGTGTACACACGGCTACACATCAAGCTATAAAAACCAGTGTAAGCTGGAGCTTCATTGTGAGTAAAAATCGAACAAAGCAAGACCAAGACAAACTAGTTTTGTATAGCTTGATGAGTAGCCGTGTGTACTTGTGAAAAATGTTGTAAGAAGTTTCGCCATGTTGCGTACTCGGAAACGGAAATGTACCTGCTGATTCGATGATATTTCTAAACATTCATATTAAGATACAGGTGGTTTAAAAGATATTAATATTAAGTGTTTTTTTTTAAATAGCAGATACAAAATCACAAGGAGCATTACTATTTCTTACCCTTCATTCCACTAATTCCGATATCAACTACCCATTTTTTAAATCAGTTTAACCTATAATTTTGACTATTACACATTCCAAACAAGACATCAATGATGAATTCTTCCATCACAATTTATACGGAAAAAATAATTGAAAAAGCGTTTTTTCGTGGTAACAAAAATGTTGCTTCTGCCAACCTGTTAAGCACGCTGTTGGTGGATGTACCTCCCTTAAATCTCAGTACATGATCGTAAGTACTTTTTACAGTAACTCAAGTTACACTTTAATAACTTTCAAAGCCATTCAAGGGACCATCAAATTCAAATCAAGGCACCAACATATGATCCGACATCACTTACATGCATACGTTGCGTCTGGTTTATCCCAAACAGAAGGGCATGCAAATTGCATGCATACATAGCACCCTGTATTCGGGTTCGCAGATTGTAAATTGCTTTGCCTGACTGATCTAAATATTGACTGTGACCTCCCAGAGGGTATAACTTTATCGATGCGTAATTATTGGTCGAAATATTTCGGGTTCAACCATGCTAAAATACTAGTACATTTATATTTAATACTAGTATGCCATAAATAATTATGTAAGTAAATAAAACTAAAATTATCGAATGAGTCCTGTGCAACATCCTGTGTCGAGCGGAAATAGCTTGCTTTGCTTGAAATAAAAAAAAATGTTTTGATTTTGAAATGACTGTCAGACTTGACTGACTTATTAACAACTTGTCCTTTCAGCTACCCTCTAGATTCCAGGGCCACGGTAACCTTTAAAGTCTGTTCCGCAACCCAAGCAGGTCTTTGACCCTATCGCATCACTTTGCTGGCAGCTCCTTGAGGCTCAGGGTTGATCCTTGATCGGACGTCAAGCTAATTACCCTCCGTTCGCAAGCCCACATCTGCAGTTGCCGGAAATCACTCCGCGATCCCCGACGCTCTGAGCGCCGCCTGCGGCGGCTGGGATGTGAGGTCGCCGCTAGCCTATCCACCACACAGAACCTTCTAAGCTACAATTAGTTTGTGGCTCTAAATATCATGTTTGTGATTTACTTTTAAATTATTATTTTTTTCCTTTGTTAAGAGAAGTACCGATATTAATCGAAGGAATCACCTCAGCTTTTCTCCATTATAATACAAAGTAAGCTAAATTAAGACATTCAGTTCAAGGCTTCAAGAAGCAAATAAACAAAGAAATATCACACAGAATTTATTTATCAAAACCTAAAATTAAGTAGCAACAAAATACAAAACTTGAACAAAACCAACTGAGACTTACGAAGGCCACAATAAATATAAATACAAAAATTAACAATTGAATAGAATATAATAAACACAACAGTAAGTATTAGAATAACACTTAATTTTAATAAAAATCGCTTTTATACTAAGTTTCTAAAGACACCGACACAATTGAAAAACATTTATGTTGAAAGTGAAATATGTTGAACATTAATTGAAAAGGCGTGGTATTTGAATTTGGTTACGGGAAGCCGCTACTTTGTCTTTAAACAACACGCATACGCATTTATCTTTCTTAAGACAGTACAACATTTCCCGTTGAACCACAAAAAGTTAAACATTTGTTGAACATTTGTCAAAAAAAAGTAGGTAACTGAAAAACGACACTTATATCAACGTCAAAAAATGTCGTTTGGCAGTTGTTTTTTTTTGACAAGTGTTCAACAGACTCGCATCATGATGTTTGTGGCTGCGCTGCTTCGGAACCATTTGACCGTTTTCAATGTTATTATTTTGTTGTATATTTGGTAGGTATATGAAGGTCGTGAAGTGATTGCATACTCCTACCCCCATACCTTTTCAACATTTTTTACTAGCTAGTACTTTGTTCTACTATAAATACAAATTGCAAACAATTTCTTTAATTTCACAAGTCACAGTACATACATCAAAAGCCTACAGTATAAAAACTACATAGTACTAAATAACTACTTGATTATCATAATGAGTAACTATACCCACATAAAAATGAGTGCAATATAAATAGAGTATTATGTGTTACTCGAAATGTAAATTAATTAAAAATAAAAGTTCTAATCCAACATTAAGTTCAACATGACATATTTTAACTACATTTGAGTTAATTTAAAACCAATCGCAATTTCAGTTGGCAAAAAACTAGAAGCCAAAATGAAATGTTGTAATATTTTAATGTTGAACATACTTTTCAAACTTTGTTGGATTTGAAAACTGAATCAATGCAAGCTAGATTAAAAAGTTAATTAAGAACAGCTGATTCGTATGTTGGTATCATATACTTAATGTTGATGAAGGCGTCCGGTCCTCCAAATCTCTCCAACAGTTGAAGAGTGCTTTCTATGAGGTCCGCGACATTTTCTCCGCGCGAAGTGGAGTGGTCTATACCGGAGCCCAAGTTACCTTTGAAATAATAACAAGAAGTTAATAGATGGTATTTGAAATGGCAACTTCTTTATCATGATTATCAAATAGCCTATAGACATTCACCCGTCCACAGTTGAACATATTTTTCAGACGTTGCCACAATGATAGGAGACTTTCATAAAGTCCACCTTCCAAGAAACCAACAGGAGTAAGGAGACCACAGGCTACTTGTAAAGACAGCTGAGCGTCTTCTCTGGCGGTGATAGGATCTCAGAGTCACCTGCCTCGCGACCAACGTCCTGTCGGAGTTTGGTGCCATTAAGAGTTCCATTGGTGCTAATGGGGTTCCAGTACCTTCTAACAAAGAGACAAAGTAAATAAAAAAGAAATCATTTAGGTACTATGCGAAAGGTCAATCTGCTATTTATTCAATTTAAAGTTATGAGATGAAACCTTAAAACCAAAGCAGCTGGATATATCGGCTTCTTTCGAGCGCTTATCGCCTGCCGCTAGCATTGTTTTCATAATGGGGTAATCATCCTAAAATTATATTTTCAAAAGATTTTATTGCTAAAACAACGATTAATCCCTGAATATCATTGAATTTACAGGAATTTCAACATTTGAACTTCATTTTGATTTATTGAGGAAGGAATTTCGATGTTATTCATATATGAATAAAACACCTATAGAATGAAACACATTTCCATTACAGCACAGGTAGCCTACATCTACAAGTACAAAAGCCTCGCTAGCTTTGCAATTCTCCTTCATAAAGTGCCAATCTCCGTATTGAATGACTTTCGATGCATCTCGTACCGTGTAGAACATTCTGGAAGCTGACCGGTGACGGTCTTTGTGCCCCTCTCTTAGTTTACAGAGGCCTTGCTTTCAACGGTTTGATTGACTTCCAACGTCATCAGGTAAGACTGGCTTAAATTGGTTACGTTGCACGTCTGTTAGGTAACAAAGGTTGAAGAAACCTTTCTTTATTTAATGTCTGTAAAATAATCCACTGCCCGCAAATGTGTCAAATTTCAGTTAACTGGCACATGCATATTTTTGAAATTATAAAGCTATATTATAAATACAGATGTGTTTCAACGGACGTAGCTTTACTATGATAAAGTATCTGAAGAATGATAGTTGACACTCAAAAAAGAAAAAAGAAATGGACACAAACGCATTCAGAATTAAGAACCTTCTCTTTTCGCCGAAAAAAAATGAGCTGCATTCTTTTTTGAAGGATTAGCCTATAAATTGCATTGCATTGTAAAAGGTGGAAGGAAGGGAGGCCTTTTCCTTCTGAAATAACGTGATTCGTAAAAAAACACGAGTCTTATCCTATTATTATAATTCAATCTGTAAAAATAATGGGCGCGCATTGAAAACATTTTGAAAACCACTTTTCAAAAAGAAAGAGGTTTTTGCTATATTAAATTAACGCATACAAAGTCCGTGACAGCTCAATAGTTATAATTAAAATATCGGGAAAAAGTTCCGACAAGTGAAGTTACCCGCAAAATGTATTTTTTTTTGTCACCATTCAGCATTGAAACTGACATTTTAAATGAATTTACTATACTAATATATTTTCATTTTGATCTGATTGTGTAAAAAAAGGCTTGGAATGGTATTGAAAAATAATTTTATTGTTTTTTTAGGTATCTCGTGTGTCAGTAAAAGAATGACGTTTTTTTTTAAATAAAGTGTTAAGTTGATTTTCTGTATCTCAATTTTATTACTGACCCATTTAATTTAGTTGACCGTATATTGGTATACCTATAGCAAAGCCAATATTTATTCAAATTGCCTGCAATACGAACCTATTTGAATAAATATTGACATAGGTGTGCCACGATCAATTTGGATTGCCGTAATATCTCACAGCTCCGTTTCTAGTGTGTAATTAATGTATTAAGATTATTGAATGTTGAAGTACAGTACCATTATAAAGAAAATCAAGGATATATCTGTTTTTTTTTAATGAACGGAAATCGCGCTTTTGACCACTAGTTCGCCCAAAAGTAAGCGATGAAATAGTCATAGCTTTTCTTAACATAGATATCAATTTATTAAGAAAAAGTGAGCATTTTTCCTGGACTATTATAATTATTTGCCGTCCACTGCTGAACTTAAGCCTCCCCCAAACTCATTTTCAGGAATCCGTTAAAAAACAATTGATATTTTATTATTATCACAAGCGCTACGCAAAGCTTTTAATACGACAATGCTAGGGATGAAAAAAAAAGAGAAATATCACACAAAGCCTCTGTTTAGTCAAAAAAGCCAGCAAAACTGGCAACACCACACAAGTTAAAAAAAACAAAAGATCTTTTTCACACAAGCCTCCAATTTCAAAACCTAATTACGTCACTACGCCCGATTTGCTTCAATGACGTCATCAATCATTTTCACCTCATAATTGACACGTTGAGGGCCGAGAAGATATTGTTTTCAGCCTAATAGACTTGTCGGGGCATCCGGGGGTAGATTAATTACATGTGGCTGTGAAATTCGGGGCGTTTGGGGGTGTTTCGGGCGTTTGGCGCGTCGGCTTTGCCCTCTCACCGGCGGTGACAACCTCGCATTGTTACCAAGTTCCGCCATGTCTCCAGTTTTTGTTGTTTAACTTGTGATTTTGATATTTTGGTGCCTGTTGCCGTTTCGCATTTTGAGAAGGTATTTTAGTAACTTTAAAGTTATTTCTTTTAAGCATTTAGATATAGTCGCGGGACTTATTTCCATCGCCGTGACACCGGAACATAAAGGGCTATTAAAGGACACCGTGGATTTTAGTCAGTACAAGTCTGACAGTCCCACCCGCCCTGCCCGGGGTGGGAGGACTCATTTGATAATTTTACCACGCAAAAAAAAAGCGTTTAGATATAGGCAGACAATTTTATATTGGTACAGCTTTAAGAAAACCATGCAGGTGTCTGACTGAGGTGGTCTCTTGAAGAAAGCACCACCAGAGATCGCTTGCATTTTAAGTTTGTAAGGAAAAAGTAATCTGGTAAATTTTTCATGGCTAAAATTTAAAAATTCGAAAAATGGTTCAACTTACGGTTTTTATCCTTGAACAAATTCAACGTCGGCAATATCTGCCGGTAATAAGGCACCAGGGCTTCACCAACTCGCTCACAGCCCCCTACCAGCATCTTGATGCAAGTCAGAGCGTGGCAGATCACTGCAGGACGCTTCGTTGCTAGGGCGTCTGTAAATGAATGTTGAGATATAGTTGCGAGCCATATCTGCTTCAATCAATTTGAGCTATTGTAATCCACTGCTGGATGTGGTAGATTATACCTCAATTACAGAGGCTAAGGTTCCAGCGATGGGAACTTATTGACATCCAATCCAGCGCTTTACGCGCACGCACATTAGACGAAAACGGTAACATTTCTAGGGAAAATAAGTGAGATCGGACAATAAATGTGGGTGTCGCATCATTATCGTTATCGTCTGGAAACGCGCAATAGGTGAACCGATGACAGAGTGAGAGTCGCGGGCAACCGATGGATGCAAGGCACGAATTGTCTTTCGGCTTGGTGGTCTAAGGAAGAGGCCCTTAAAATCAGCAGTCAACGTCTTCCTACTAAAGATATTCATCGCTATCTTTATTTTCTCTTTGCGCAACGTATTGAGCGAGCCTTATAGTTGCAAAACACAAAGCCATATAAATTCAAATCAAATTTCAAGGACCTTTTATAATCTTCCATGAAAAGGACTGCTCTAAGAACTAAACCCGTTCAACTAAACCTGATCATACAAGCTTTTGAAGGCAGATATTAAGATTATTATTAATGTAGACTAGAAAATGCAGTATGAAAAATGTAATATCGTTCGGAAGGAGTTTCGTTTAGACGCACTAGAAATTACTCTGAAACGGGAGTGCTCTATGCTGCTGAAAATGCTTATAAGTTATCTGGGGGAGTATATTTCCTAGGCTGTGTGGTAGGTAAGACTAGACGTTTTTTTTTAAGTACTTCTTGTACATAACTTACAAGTTTGTGTTCCTGTTTACATATTATGATAATTAAACTTTTAGTTGTGGTTATAATACCTATACATTTAGATACAGTTTCACTCAAAAGGTCAAATCAGTAAGATACAGATACGCATGGATTAGTGGTCGCGGTTTTTTTTTGTATCATGCGAGATAGTACTAAAAGTCTGATAACCAGTCTTAGCTTGGAGTATCGTATTACTCACATACTTGTTTGTTGGGTTATGATAGGAAGTAGCTCCATGTAAAATACTGATATCCAGCTGCATCTGGTTTGACTGGAAGTCTACCCCAATATAGTTGGCCTAGGCAGATGATGATGTGAGACAGAGCTCTCGTCCAGTTGTTTGATGTAAGAACCTTAGAGAATAACTAAATGCTGCACATCCACGATCACTCCATTCAAAACAGTGATTATTTTTTCAGCACAATACTGAATCCGATAGCCCTCAGCCTTGGGTTAAAAAAAGAAAACTCACTTTTAATCGGTATGATCAGTTGAGGCACCACAGGAAGGACCTTGTAGGATCCCTTGGTGATCAAATCATGGATGCCTCTCTCCACAATAAAGTTGTAAGGGTAAGTACCCTCAGCCAGGCCATCGAAGAACATTGGAAGGTAGTGGTGAAAATCCAGCTTTTCTATCGGCACCTATGGACAAGAAATTCGGGTACATAAAATTCCACGACTCTTCTGGAGATCATGAAATAAGTCCTCCCTCTCCCACTTTGTTTTTTTTTTAGCGTAGTTAAATCAGCAAATGAGCCCCATACACAGGGCAGGACGGGAGGGACTCTCAGACTTGTACTGACTAAAGGTGGTCGTGAAGTTGAGAAGAATTTGGCAGTGGCATTGGTCCTGGCTCTGTTGTTACAGTTGCTCTTTCAATTGTTGCAGTACCGAAGTGCTCATTTAAATAGAGACTTGTGACCCCGATAGGCTTTGATTGACAGGCTTGAGCTGCCTGTTTGCGATATATTTATACATAGATTTATTCCCACGTTTTTATTTTGGTATAAGTACAGATAACTTAACCAGCGATCTTGTATCACCAGATCCATCTTTGTTAATTGTCTACACATATTGTTTTCATTTTTATATATTTTTAACAAAAGTATAAAGTTTATAAACTGTAATATTAGTTCACCAGCATCGGGAACAGTGTCCAAGCTGCTGATGGTAATGTTTTTTTTAGAGAAAAACCAACTTATAATACGCGCCGTGTCCTGAAGTATGATTTTCTGAATGAAATGCATTACAAGCTAGCAATATCTATATCAAACTGCCTGATACGAGCTAAGAACAAAATATTCACACATTAGACAGAACAAAATATAGATTTTAATTAACCCAGTGTCTCAAGAGTTTAACAAGACTCAAGAAGGCAACTTCCAAAGCGATTTACTAACAAGGTCATAAGATACTAATAATAACTTAACACTTAATTTTATTACTTCCAGAAGGTTATCTATAAATGGATATCCCAAGCCACTTTCAACCAAGCTGAATATATTATCATCCAATAAATCTAGGGCTTATTTCATTTTCCTATTCGCTCATATAAATAGAGCGTAAAATTGATTTAATTCTATATTCCTTAGACTGGAAAATCTTCCCTACTTCTATTCCTTAGAATCAGTAGGCCTACTCTGGAAATCAATCGCAATCTCAAACTAACACGAACCCGAAACAGTTTCATTTCCAATCTGGAAGACATTGGTACTCTTGAACAAATCGAGTATCCTATTGGATTGAAACTGAAACTGAATACACGATCGAGTATTGGTGTGGCCATATTTGATAAAACAATACCTACCAAAAACACAAAAATAAATTAACTCGTGAAGTTTTATTATTATTAGCTGAAAATATCTATGTCTTCTATTATAAATTATTATATGAATATTGAACGATATTTTATAATTAAAATCGAACTTGAAAAATATAAAATAGTGTTATGTTGGCCACAATACCTAGTAACGGGTGATTTTTTTGCTGGTATCTTTTTGGCAACACGGTTTTTGACAGATCACGCGTGAATCGTGTCATGTGTCATTGTTCAACTTGTTCAGTTTGATCTATAATTTAATAACCATGAATCGACTTACGAACAAACAACGCTTGCCAATTATTGAATTTTACTATCAAAATGCATGGTCCTGTGAAAGGCGAGCGTGTGATGCATGGCGATATTTTTTTTTGCCCAAATTTGGAAGAATTGGACATGAACAAGACGGTGCCACACGGCACGTGAAACAATGACCCAATTGAGAGCAGCCTTCGGTGAACAGTTTATCTCACGTTTTGGGCCCATCAATTGGCCGCCTAGATCGTGTGATCTTACGCCTGTGGACGATTTCTTGTGGGGCCACGTTAGAGCTCATGTCTACAGGGATAAAGCAGCAACGATTGACGCGCTGGGAGCCAATATTGAAGCATTTATTCGTGATATACCGGCTGATATGTTAGAGAGAGTGTGCCGAAATTGCGAATGGGCCATCTAAACCGGGGCCGCGGCCAGTATTTGCATGAAATCATCTTAAAACATTAAATTATATTGATCGTTCTATCGATTCCAATAAAGATTTCATCAAATTTTTCAATTTGTTTTGTGTTGTTTTTTTTGAAAATCAAATCTTATACCTCTTAAAAAATCACCCGTTGGCGTTATTATTATTTTTTATGACCATACTTAGTGACAAAAAAAAATCGCACAATCTTAGGAAGATTGCGCGATTTTTTTTTCGAAATTCAATTTACTTCGTAAAATTTTGATCCGGTGCAGTGTTTGTAAACTTGAGATTCAGGCGCGTGATACTGGTGGAGACCACGAGGAAAGTAATTTTATAAACTTCATTATATTCTGATATTTCTCCTTATAAAATATGCGTAAACGACGATACTACTACTCAGTAAGTACCTAGGTATTTAGAAAACTTTTCTTCCTTCAGAAGAGAAGGATGAGTAGGCCCACGTTCCAACAACTGTTTCCTAGAGCAGAATCCAGGGATTGCCAAGGGTCTACTGCGCACTGCCCATGCCAAACAAGATACAAAAAGAAAATGGGAAAAGGTTGCTTCATAACTTAATGCGCTAGGCGGTGCACAGAAAGATGGAAAGTCTGGGCGAAGGTATTATGTTTATAAAAATAACCAAATCTATATTCCTTGGTGTAATAATTGGCAATAGGGATTGCAATTCATCACGTACAACTTCAAAAAGTTCTTCACTTATACGATAATTGTTTTTAAACTCGAGAACGGTCATAGCAAAAGCATTATTGGCACAACGCGCCATTCGCCTTAAATGTCGTCTCCTTTTGTTATTGTAATTATTGAAACTTGCTAAAATATCAAATATAAGTGCCAGTCGTGCCATTATTTTGGAGACATTCGCAGTTTACGATACACTCGAACACAAATAAGTAAACTCTTCAAAACTGTGTAGCTTCGATCCCGAACTCGATTCTCAACTCGAAACGTCATTGTCAAAATCTAGTCAAGAGTGCCAAAATTAAATACAATCGAGAATACTCAATTTCAACTAGTTCCAAAAAAATCCACCTAATACGATTCCAATCGTGAGCTAGTGTAGCATTGAAGAGTGCCAAATGACAAGATCTCGATCCCAATTTCCAATTTCATTTGAGATCGAGTGTCGAGAGTAAGCCTACAGAAATTATGGGATCAAAGTAGTCGTCTTCCAGAGGTAAAATATAACCGATTTAACTCCGTTTCTTTTAAAAAGCTTGTTGTTATAGTAATATTGTACCTGATAGAAATAAATTCTAAAAATATAATATTTTGTAGACGACTTTAAAGCTTAAGAAACAACAAAGTTAATAAAAAAAATGTTTATGTGTGAATTTATTTTGGTTACTAAGTTTTAATGGAAGAGAGATCATATCTTAGGAAATCTCTATTACTAATAAAAAATTAAGGCTTTGAAAGATCTGCAACATACACTGGAAAGTAATACTAATAACATATGACTTCAATATAAACTAATTAATGTAAGTAAAAAACCAAAACGTTATGGTACTTCAAGACAAACTCAGAACACACCTTCCAAGCCAATCGCTTGCCAAAGTTGGTGAACTCGATGCACACAGGAAACTCTCCTCTTTGGTAGCATTTCCTGAACATGGTCGGGCGAGCGGGCAGGGGATCGAACACGCCACATTTCGGTGGAGGCGCCACTCGAGTATTCTTTTGTAATGCTGGAAAGAAGAAAAGAAGAGAAATAAATATATTGGTATCACTTTTTCGCATCGGTTATTGATAAATGTATTATGATTTTGTTGACATGTCATATTTACTTTATCGTCATTCTAAATTCACCCCCTACTGGTTTTGATTTTTATTAATGTGCTAACTTTCAGGTATCAGGCTCATGCAAGTTTTCCCTTATACTAGTTCAGTAAGTCCACCATTGTAACAATAGTATAAGCAATTTTGTGAAATTGTTATATTAAAATTTTGGTTTGCAATTAATGGTATTGGTTACACCATTATCATATCAGTGAATCCTCTTTAACTAAATGACAGCCACCCCCAAAGAACCAGGTCTTGGGCAAACTGGATCTATTCACAGTCACCTTCTTAAAACCAACGATCCATCTTGCCGCAGAGCATCCCACATACCTACACTAAATTTGCCTATACGCACACTATTGACAACATTCATTTTATGGAATGTAATGCAAATCATACCTTCTTCGCTTAATTTGTTTATTTGTTTTATTGAAAACTTCATGCAAACCCAAAAGGTACCAACCTACATGGACGGACTTAATGCTTGAGGCATTCTCTACCAGTCAACCAAGGGCAGTGAAGAAATAACACGACAGAGGCATACAAATAATGAGATTATTGAAGAAAATTATTATTATTTGGGCAAGTACAAAAAGTAAAATTTTGTTGCGATTAGCTCACTAAAAGCTACTTGAATTCAATCATACAATTCACAAATCAAAAGTGCTCGTTAATGGCCTTATTTAAATAAATGGTTTGACTTTGAGAAACTTTGCTTCCTCGTGGAGGGAACCACGTGTACCGATCAAGACGCGGCTTAAAAATAAATAAACTTCTGTTTATTTTGCTGTAAAGTATTGGTTGTAAAGTTAGACTCGTGTTTCCTCTTGACGCCAAGGTTGATCACGAGTCGAAAGATACAAGGCCTTTATGTTCAATGACATCTTTTAAACGTCTAAGTTTATATGGATGGTTGTTTTTTACAATATCAAGTTAAGGGTTCTTACAAAATAATATGAATGGCATATAAACAGGTTACTGATACTTAAAAAAAAACCACGTAAAGCAAAAGACCTGGAAATGTACAGATGGACGTACATACATGCTCGTATCTGCCGTGGGTGGTTTCAAAGAAGCATCTAAAAAATAAAATGTTAGGGAAATAATAGGTAAAATTTGGGTTGCTACCCAATTAAAAGCATCATAGTTACCTACTTCTCTATAAATAGATTATGGCACGCTTTTGAGGAATCAATTCTATTGAATTTTAAACTGAAGGGATTACTCAGCAATTCACGGGGGCTGATTGATCAGCAAACTATTGCTGGTGCTGTTTTACTTTTATTTTTTCAACAAACTTTTTTGGAAATGTAATGCTATTACCCTATAGCATTATACTTACACAAGAGTATGGCCAATAAACTTTTAGTGTAGAGAAAGGCAATCACTGACATAAATATTGTAATGTTCTCACTGTTGAGACACAGGTTTCCTCGCTATAAGAGAGAGTGGGCTGCCCACAATGTGGTCCTAGTGGTGGTTGATAGATTTCACAAAGTGTTCAAATTCCTGGTTCCAGGTTAGAGGATAGATCGGTTTCCTCACGATATTTTCTTTCAACAGCATAAGCAAAGCAAAACCAGCCTTTAACATTCCCACAGCTGAGACAAAGGCCTCCTCATTGTGAGAGAAGAGTCCTTAACGACACTTAAAATAAAATATTGTTACCTTGTATAGTGAACGCAGGTACAATCCTGGGTTTCTTAGTCTTGCTGCCATGAGGATAATTAGGACTCGGCTTTCTCAGAGAATATCGAAAGTCTTTCCCACACTGTTGGGGGACGCACGGCGGTAGCAACACTCGTTCACGCATCTTCACTCACTCACCAATAAAAAAATATATCACAAAAACATTCTCTGTATTCGAACGAGTAAATAATCTTATAATATCGATCTAAAATGTTGACACAAGTAATAAAATAACTAAGTAAATTTGTTCTAGACGGGGGCCTGATTCTGATTGTTTATTTTGCAACATGATCGTTGCTAGGCAACCGGCCGCCTATCGATTGGTCGACGGTGGCGCCGCCAGCGGGTATTTCGAAAGCTTTGTGTACACAGGGAGCTTTATTGCGTACGTGCCCGCCGACCCCTGTTTAATTTGTTGACATAAATAGTGAGGGCACTCGGGCAATATGATGGTGTTTTAAAAATAAGGTGGAGATATTAATCGATGTTATTGGCGGGTTAGTAAATATTGTATCTATTTTGAGGGCGTGTAACAAGGATTTTGTTCGTTGTGCTATTTATTTTATGACTTTGTCATAAAAAAGCGTTCTCTTAAAAGAAATAACTTACAGTAAACATAGAAGGGAAAGTTTTGTAAATAATTTTCTAGACAATAGGTACCTTCTAAACCTTCATGTCTTCTAAGTCTTTTAAAAACTGTAGGATGTTAAAACATACTAACTTTAATAATTACCATTATTTACATGAGAATAAATCCAGTAAATATTCCCACTGTGCACGAATTGACAAGCGTATGTATTTCCACCGTTAGGCTCGGTCCATGCCACAGAATTATATTAGCGATGGAGAATTTTATTACATTTTAATATGAGGTATTTCCACAATATCTCTATTGGAGGAAAATTCTTTTGAATTTTGATCAGTACTCCCTTTTATGTGGGCTACGAGAAAAATGCTCTTTGATTTTATTTTCGTATTGAGGAACTTTAAGGGATTCTTAGCAAATCGACCGATTGATCTAATAAGTTGTTGAAAATTGACTCTGTATGAAATAGATAAAACTTACTTTACGTGGAAAATTACGTAGAGCATAAATCAAATGTTAGTTTTTTACGATGCAAGCTACAACTCTAGTTAATATTTCTCAGCTAACTCAAAGTATGTATACAGGTTTCAATTTACAATTCTATTACTTTAAAATAAGGCACTTTGTTCATTGTCATTTTAAATCAATTTTCCATGCATGATGCTTTTTAAAAAGCTTTCAAGCTTGTTTTAAACTGCGTTCACCATTACCTGCATAGCCCCGTAAATGATGAAATTTTTGTGAGTGACATTACATTATGTGTATATTCCCTGACCCACCAGCTAGCCCAGAAAAGGTGGTAAGATGCGATTCTTTGAGTTGGTAAAATCTTCATTACGTCTCATTTCGTCCTGCGGCCGTATTACAACGTCTTAAAACAAGTTTTGTTACAGCGAGTGAAAGTGACAGAGCTATACAAGTCGTCTAGCGCCATCTCCTTCACTCACTGGAACAAACCTGGTTTTATGACGTTGTAATACGACCCCTGAGCGAAGCAGAAGCGACTGTCAGACAAACAGAATCAAAAATGTTCCATCGGATGCCCTTTGACTGCCAAGACCCTTTTAAGACAGCCCTGTGACCCTTAAGACCGCCCATTGTCTCAACTGTGGACTGTTTTAAGAATCTGGAAGAAGAACTTTGGGGTTAATTCAAGACAGAGGCACAAGACCTTTGGAGAACCTTTCGAGAAGAGGGCCAGCATAGGCTAGACAAAAAAAATACATTACAAAATACACTTATTTATATACGTGTATGTTTATTTTTAAAGCTAACAGGCATATTATTTCGATATTATACGAGCACTTAGTATTATAGTGCTTTGTAATAAATTGTATTGGCCTGAGTAATGGAGCGTTTACGAAGCCAGTTCAGTAGAAAAAATGTATTCAACAGGTTTAGGTACTCGTTGTTTCTGTTATGTAAGAATAATAAAGATGCTTATCGTGGGCAACTGTTGCTTTTAAGGCATATTTTGTCAATAGCTGTTGCTACCGAGTTCGTCTGATTAGGGTTTGTGAATCGTCCCAGGGAATTCTGGCGATACAAAAATGTCCTACGTGTTAATTTCGAATTTTCGACTACAAACGAGCAGACATCCGACCTTACTTTTGCATATAATATTAGTAAGGATAGGTACATAAACGAGACAAATCTTCGGATATAAATTTAAATTAGGAAATGAGCAATCTTTCGACGAATGTGCAACAATTAAGTGGGTAATAAAAAGTTACAACCAAATTAATTTTAATAATTTATTAAATGATCCTTATAATTGTCGTCTTAGAAAATATAGCACATAAATAAATTAATGCAAAAGTATGTCTGTTATTTTTTGGTCTTTTACTTTTGTAAACTTTACTTGGACGGCATCTGACTAAAAATAGACACAGCCATAGAAAAAAAGCTAGTCCTAAATAAACTTAGGATTTTTTTATCCCAATACTACGACATCACCGGATAACATCCAACCAAAACACAGACACAACCGCATACAAAAGCTAGTCCCAAATAACCGTCACACAAGACAATAGTAAAACCGTCTAACGCCATTAAATACATTACGATCTTTTAAATCTCCCGCCTGCAGCCGCCATCAAAACCGTTATTTTTAGTGTCGTGTGTTCAGCGGCTTCGAACAGAGATTTCGCGGCAAATTGAATGTCGAGCGACACAAGCGTTCGATATTTAAAATTTAATATTGCATCAGCTGCCGGGAGCATTATGAAAATTTTTATACCGTGGAGTTTACAATGAACCTTCGTGGTTGAAGTTTGAAATAAGTTGAAACTGTTTTTCTGATAATAAACAGATTAAAGAACTGTGTTAATAATTTCCTTGGCTCGTGTCCTTTAGTTCTTTGACAAAATCTCAATTTCTTTACTGATTTAGAATAGTAATAGGAAATCTTTTTGGCCATCTGTCAGTTTATATTATTTTATTCCGTTTTAGAGGGGCCTGTATTGTATTCAGCAGCAAGCCAGAAACATGCAAGTTTTAATAGCCAACCCCAGGTCGCGGGATTTATGAATTACCGTGACCCGTAAAGGACTATTATTGAAGGACACTGTGGATTTTAGTCAGTACAAGTCTGACAGTCCCTCTTCCAACATGCTGGAAACTTGATGATAAACTGGATCGTTTAAGTAAAATAAGATCCTTTTATAAACAGTATTCTGATACACGTATCGATATATAGATAACTGAAGAAAATATCAAGATGATATACTTGAAGGACAAATAAATTCAAGAACTATGTTTAATCTTGTTCTACAACCTTTTTGCAGGACCTTTGCAAAACCTTTTCAAAGCAACTCATCCATTGAGATCCTTAAATGAGGATAAGTACTAGATCTATCCGACCTTCAAAGACGTCTTCGTCCTAGACTTGTCGAAAACAGACGAAATATACTTGGTACAACCAGGTACTCAACGAGTGAATTTGTCTGTATACGAAAATACTCGAAAATACGCAGCCTGTTTTTTTGGCTTTTTTTGAAATGAAATAGTAGATATCGTAACTTATTGTAGACTAAGATATTTTTGTCAAAAGTAAAAGGATACTTCGATGTATGTTATGGACAGATGGATTATATGATTGACACTGTCCACTAAACTGATCCATAGGTCCATAGAACTCTTGTTACATTACACGGTGAATTTAGTCTGAATCAGGTTTAAGGCAGATAAATAGATCTGAGGACTAGCGATTCTGAGAGGAGATGGACGAGCGAAAGGAGAGGCAATCCTCACCTCACACCCCAGCCGATGTAGAAGACGCCAATGGCGTCAGGGACCGGACTCGGCCAACTGTGCAACAGATGCAAGCGGCTAGTAATGGAAAGCTCGCCGTCTGATCAAGGACCGACGGCTCTTCGTAGTTAGTATAACTTGCTGGTTGTTATGAATTACTCACGAGTGCGGACTACTGCACTCTGATTTTGATGTATTCAAAAATAGTACTAAAATAAAAACAATTCTAGCGGACGCTCTAAAATAATAAAGAGGTGGAAGTGTGAGATGGTGGTTGGTACACATGGCCACACAACAAGCTAAGCAAAACAAGATTAAACTGATCGTTGAACATATGACTAGATAATAGGAAGCGAGACCACGATACAGTGGTTATGTATAGCTTGATGAGCAGCGTTGTGTACGTCTGATATGGGAGGCCGCAAGCAAGATGGTGTGGTTAACATTATTCTTTGTGAAAAGCCAGAGTACTCCAATTCTACCAATAGACATTTCTAAGTACACCAATGTCCTCAAACTACTTCAGTCTTTAACCATAAAATCGTGAACCCAGTCTCATGAGACAGGAACGATTAGAATCGAATTAGACTAAGCGCTAGACTCTTTAGTCCATTTTCTTTTAATTTGTGAATTAACTGAATGTTTTTGTACCAAGTAAAGTAGTTTCGGAACTGTATTTAGTTAGTTTCGACTTGTCACGATAGAAATTGAAAAGAAATAATAAGGTTTTTAGAAGAACGTTTTTAAAAACAAAAAAAGACTATCAAACATTTTACATTTTGCTTGAATAAAATTTCGTTTTCAGTCAATGCAATTTGATTATTTTTCAGCATGACTGAACAGTAGGTAGGAACTTAATATTAAACACAAAAATAAAAACATCACTTACTCAAAAGCAATGAATAGATTAATTTTCAGAAAGCTTTACGCATAATATAATTATTACTTAGACTATTAATTTATTAAAAGTTCATAAATGTTATTATGTACATTTTATAGTGAATAGACATTGGAACATTGGAATGGATTGACAGGCATGTTGGTCTAGTGGTTAATGATCCTGAGTACTATGCCGGAGGTCATGGGTTCGATAACAACAACTAGTACCCATAACACAAGCTCTGCTTAGCTCGGGACTAGATGGCGTTGTGTGATAGTTGTGGATTATTATTATTAATGGTTATTACCACTTTAACGATTAGTCTACTTAACTATTCATCAAACAACACAAGCGACACTTCTTAACTACCAGTGAGTAATTCACTTCGCCTCACAGAAAAAAAAAAAATACTCCAACAAAATCGCCCAGTCACGGCATCAGCATTATTACTTTTCCTCTACAAAACACAATAATAACTGCTCCCGTCGAACCGTCCAAAAAGGTGAATAAAATCGAAGCCGTCGGCTTTCGGCTTTCGGCTTTACCGGCGATTTTTTCGTTTCACACCGCGGGCCGTGCTGGGTAGGCAGAATCTGGCAATTTTAAAAACGATTCGCAGAGAGGTCAATTTATTTTTGTTAACATTATTGGAACTGTTAGAGATTTTATTTTGTTCAGCGTAGTGAGTTGTTGGGATGTAAAATTGTAGACTTTTGTAAGCTACAGTAGACAGAAATATAATTATGGGCATGCAATATTTATGTGCTTTGAAACTTAATTTTTTGAAGCAAGCAGGCAATAATGAGTAGGTAGGAAACGGTTAAATGGCTAATATCATCGAGTATTATTTAATGTCGTGATGATCAAAACGTTTTTAGAACAAAATGAGGTTCTTTTTTTCTCAGCCTGTTATTTTGCCTAATTTTATTTTCTGGATAGTAAATTGAAATTCCTTCTTTGATTCTTCATTCAGCCTAGGACTCTATGGTAGATTTACTAAAAATTCAACATGAGACGATATGTCAATTTAATTTCTTATGATGAGGTCTGTATTTACTATTTATTGTCTTTAAACTAATAGGTTTTATTTTACAAATTTAGACCAAATAGTTAAGAGCTGGATTTGGTATAAATTAATTTACACCAATTAATTTACCAAATAGGGTTTCAAAACTCTTATCAACACAAACAATAATTCAATACTCATCACTATTTGTATTTAAATCACACTAGCCCAACCAGACACAGCAGAAGATTCCAGAACACAGTAGAAAGTTCTGGTTCTGTCCTTAGACTTTTACACAGTTCTGTAGTAGAACGATCTTGAATCTTCTCGAAACATCTAGCACATTCTTGAACACACGTGGTACCTTTAATTACATTAAGAAACTTCGAGAACATTTTAGAATGCCGTCCCAATACGACTGATGTAACAACATTATAGGTACACTTGATCATAATATCCTCAAGCAATAGCAAATGTTTGAGTGGCATCTTGTCAAATGGAGATATTCCAGGTATTAATTACATGATCATAACTTGTAAGCTGATTACATTGAGATTATGGCTTACGTCTATACTCAGGTATTTCATTGCTCTAATTATGAATTAATTTATGTCTATTACTGTCTGTTGAAGCAATTTAATTTTTATTAGACTTAACTGTAACTATGTGGGTTTGAGAAAATCTTGTTAACTTTGTTATATTTAGTTACAAATCAAAATAATTTCTGTGTCACCTTTTGACCTAGAATAGACTCAAGAGCACACCCATCTCAAAAAATATAAAAGAGTGTCAAGGTACAAGTTGGTAGCCGACTGCACGCAGCAGCAGCAGACGACGTGTCGCTAACAGCTACGAAGGGAATTTCATAGAAATACGTAGAAACTAGTAGTGTCACTGCGACACGTCGTTGACTGCAGCTTCATGTCGTCAGCTACCAACTTGTACCTTCATTGTGTAGCGTAGAGAATAAAAATTCTATTTCATCATCATCAACAGCCTATAATTTTTCTCACTGCTGAAACACAGGCCTCTTTCTGTGGAATTATCCAGACCCAGTACACCTTTTAAAAAAAAAGTCATTTAAAACTCCCTTAGCTTTCCAACCACCATAAAATCACATCCATCCCATCCTATAAAAGCCACAACACCCGTTAATACACACGCATATAAATAACAAAGTTTAAGTACATAAACTAGGTATATCGTCTGGCTAGATTTACGACTGGCTAAGTACTAGCCTTGGTCTCACGTTCTTACCATAAAACAGTTCGGTTCAAAGACGCGGCTACGAAATGGGTGATACGTCTCCGCTTCTGAATAGTTGAGACATTGCCGGTTTAGATTTTTAGTGCACGTTTCGGTTAATTTTAGGATCGTATTTAGACGATTTTACTGAGTCTGTTAGGTAAGATAAAAATTTCGATGCGGTGGTTTTGTTTGAAATTTTATTGCGTATGCAATGGAGTTTAAAATTTCACTGGAAAACTGAGTAAATTCGACGGCACGGTTGGTGCAGTGACTGAACGATTGGACTCCTGCGCGGCGTGTCGCGGTTTCGATTCCCGCACGGAGACAATATTTATATGATCTACAAGTAGTTGTTCCGTGTCTTATAAAAAAGGTTTGTCCTTGAAATGTTCGGAAGGAGTTCTCTTTTTTTTGAACTAGTTTCGAGGTTTAATGAACAAGATAATTTTAGTCTTCCAAACAAATGGAACGGTTCTACATTTATTTTCTATCCTCATTTTTAAGGTGCTTTTTGATGTTATTCATTAAGAAAGAGTTAAATTGAAAACGTTAATTCTCCTTAATGACTTGTGTATTCCCCACCCCACAAGGTCTGGTGTGGTATGGCTCCACTCCTTTCCAAAATCAAAATCATACCTACATTGTATTGAAATTCTACGGTAGACAGTGAGAAATAAACACGTGGCCTTATGCCGTAACTTATTCTTAATGAAATTTTTGTCAATTTATTTCGTCAATTTTCCTTCAATCGACATTCTATGGAACCCAACTAATCACACCACATACTGATATCTTCCATAATTTCAATCTAATATATTTATTGGGGGAAGATGGGAGACAGTCGTAATCAGATCTACCCAGGGGTCCAAAATATACTCTAATGAAGTTCTTTATAACGTGGTTAACATAATAAATGACAACTCAAAGAGCACTAACGATGCTCAAGGTATTACTGTTTGGTGGCGGGTTACACATGGTTAGAAAATAAGGCGAACCTACAAAAAGATGCACGAATATTATTATAACGTCAAGTTGTGGGATAAACCAATTATATAAATCGGTACAGGAAAGCAAAATTGACTTTCAAGCAAGATATTTAATTTTTTAACAAAGTTGAAATGTTTTAATTAACTAATAACAATTAGAAATTACCGAAATACTAGTTACTGAGGCCTCGTCTCTCGGTATTTCATGCAAATATAACCAAAATAAATATTGGGGTAAAAGGCAGTAATTGTATTTTTGATTAAATAGACAGTCGTCTCATGTAAAATATTTGTATTTAGCTTCATCTTGTTCGGTGGAAAATCCACTCCAAAATCACCATTTGTTTTGGGTACTTAGATGACAGCCTGATGACAAAATAACGAGCATATTCTTTCTAAGATTTTGACGAATAAGTTTGTCATTCTACACTCCCGTGTGTCCCAATACAAATTCTCAACATCACAAGACTTAAACAGTCCTAAATTCAGTACAACTAGATACAAACACACACACCCACACACACATAGATCAAATATAACTCTTGTGTATATCATCAGAACGGGAGCCAAACAGAATTGAACCACGAATAACGATATATCTGGCACTAACAAAATAATACATATTCTATCGATATCTTATTATTTATGGAACCTTCTGGAAAGGTGTAATGGAATTTCGGGATAACTTTTGTGAATGGAGTGAATATGGTTAAGAAGAATAATTCTTGTTTTAATGTGAGAAGAGATAGTTGAATTATTTTCATAGCCGTTAGAAGATGGACGATTCAGGGTGTCTACTTTCTAAGTTTGTCAACGAAAACGGGAATGGATACTGATTACGAATGTAACTTACATCAAAATTAAATTGCGGGCGGATAATACCGCCACGACTGAAGTCATTTTGACGCGACTATAATGTCTATGACATGTAATGAAATTGCATAAAATAATTTAGTATAAAAAATTTCCGCTGGTTGTATGAGTGGTGGCGCGGACTATAATGAGCTATCTGTCAAATCAAAATATTTTTTATTCATAGTTCGGGTTCGTTGTCAAAACGTCGGTCAGTAAGGCCGAAATCACGAGTTTCGTGCTTAGACTCCTTCATACGTGACAGCTCATCCGCGCGTTCATGTTCGTGTAAGCCGATCAACCGCGCGGACGGGCCATGACCGCGACATCTCCCAAAGCGAATTGTTGAAACACTTGCTTCGACATCTCTGTATTTAATAGTATTTCAGAAAATCCAAAAGGGGTTTGCAACTTTTAGTACGGACGTTGGCCTCAATTTTTTTTTCTTTCGCCACTGATGAAACTTAGGGCATAATTAGACTACTCCCTAAGAAGTCCTTAGAAAAAAAAAAATAAGTTCCTAAACCGTAACCAACCAGAGATATGGTGGTTTGTATTTTGTTCTAATCTATAGTTATTTTTTGTAGGAAACCGTAGATTTATAGATGTGCTAGCTTTTGCCCGAGGCTTTGCCCACCCCAACCGCCTTTATGTAAAGCCTATAACCGTTTTTAGAGACCCATCTATCTCTGTACCAAAATTCATCAACATCTGTTCAGCCGTTTTGACGTAAAAATGGAACATACCTTAATACTTATTTCGTATTTGTAATACAAGTAGGTTTACGAGGAATAATGAGTGGTTTGTTTATAACACTGTTAAGAAGATCTTTTTAACCGACTTCAAAAAAGGAGGAGGTCCCAATTCGTCGCAACATTTTGTTATTTATGTTCCTTGATTTTTTGATGACGCCTGGTACGGTTTGGAAAATTCTTATTTTATGTAAAAACATTTACATCACAGATGATCCTATGGTAATCAGGTCAGAATATGATGACGGGATGTTGAAGAAATCTAGAGAACTCTCTATAAAAATTACATCAAATCAATCTAAACATTATTTACGAATAATCTTACGTATAATCTGAAATAGTTATTTGCTATGCAAGGCTGCAAAGTTCTTGGGCGGGGCACCGCCGTGTCCTCACGGCGACGATAGGCGGAGACCTCTCGAGCCCGGCAATAGTCGCGGCTATACTGCGGGGCGAGAAGGAGTGGGAAGCGGTCGAATCCTTCTGCGAAGCAGTCATGCCCGTGAAGGAGAGCTGCGTGAGGGATAGGATAGCGTCCTTCCTCCAACCCAGCCGCAGTGATGGACGCCCATGGCGTCTGACGTCGCAGGACGATCTCCGACCACCGTAGGCTCGGTCATGCGGGCGGCGAGTAAAGGGCAACTCGCGCGCGCGTTGTGTTCCACGCGCGCCTCAAAGAGCGTTAGTATGATGACGGGCCCCCCTCTAGAAGGCCAAAGCCTCCTGGGGTCGCGGGACTTACCTGAGAACCATGTTTTTCGTTCTGAAGTTGTAAAATAATGAATTGAGTTCTTCCTCTATGGCTGAAGACTGACAATCCGTAAAGGATTGTCAGACTCGTACTGACTAAAATCCATCCAGTGCAGGGCAGTTCCTTTTGTAGTCCCGTAAAATCATCCAATGAATCATCCCACCAGAGTAGGATGAGAGAGACTGTTAGATGTAAACTGACTACAATCCACGGTTTCCTTCAACAGCCCTTTACATTCCGGGCCCACGGTTACCAGATAAGACGGTTCCGCGACTTGAACTCTGAGGGGGGGCCCCGTCAGGTTGCCTACAAATGTTTGAGGCGCCCATGGAATACGATTCGCCGTCGACCCGGGCATGGCACGTGATCGGACGAGTCACCCATTATTCGCCGTCCGCCGCCCTACGGTGGCGTCTGTCTAGGTTGTGGGTGAGATTGAGGCTGTCCTCCCACTCCGGCGCCCGCCTCCTCTTTCGCTAACATGACTATTTCAAAGAAGAAGGCGACACGCAGACGTTTCTTCCTTTCCTACCAGACACAGAGATACAGTAAGCTCCCGAAACTTCTGTGTCCGGTGAGGACCTGCGTCAAGCGGAAGGTGAGGTCGCCGTGGCGCCTCTTCAGCTACTTCTAAAAGGTGCCCTTACCTTCGCGTTTGCGGCGTGCCCGAACCTCGGTTGCGACAGTCGCTCCCTCAATACCGCCTTATGATCGTGACGAGCTCTTCTCGGAGTGCCTTGACTTATCAAGGCAGCGGAGATCCGCCCAGGTGTTGCGCCGACGCAAGCCACTCGTAGAGCCGCTTGAAAGCGGCCGCTGCCACATTTCCACCGGTAGTTGGGGATGAGTCCCAGATACTTCATCAACCCGACGCCGATATCAACTTCTCCCACTGTTTAGGACTCTGACCGTGTCGCGTTGGAGATCTGTCCCACTTCCACAGAGCTACGCTATAGTCCTAAATTCCTTACGGAGGCGGTAGGTCGGGGCGTCCTCTCGCTTCTGGCTTTCCATTTCATCTCACCCCGCAGCCACCTCCTTCCGTGAAGCAGTTTTGCCAGTGAAGAAAGAGGCGAAATGCGTGAGGGAGGGGACAGCCACACAGCCGCAGCGGGAGACGCCTGGGGTGTTGAACGATGTGAAGCGATTGCCGGTCGCCATAGGCACGGGCATGCTGACGGCGGATAATGGGTGAATCGACGCGACGTGACGCGACTTATTCCACTTCGATCGGAAATGGAACTCACGGTGGATTTTTGTCCGTACGAGTCTAACAGACCCTTCTCTCCACCCAAGGAGGTAAAACTCACTTTTTGATTCATTTTTAACATGCAACGTCTAAACAAGACGATTTTGTTTTATCCTTTTTAGTGGGTACAGTTGTAATATTCTGTTGTGCGCTAGCGTAAAAAATGCATAGATATGCGATAGCAGCAATCGTAGATGACTTGCTGCCATTTATTGCAGAGATTCCTCGATTTCTATAAGACTCCGTCATGACCTAGTAACCATGGGACCATCTGTTAATATCCACTTAAAAAAAAAAAAAGTATTACCCAAATTGGTCCAAATTGGCGTCATTGACAAGTAAGGGAACATAATTATATTTTTTTAAATGTTCGACGAATTGTGATCCTCCTTTTTGAAGTCGGTTAAAAAGATCTTCTAATCAGTGTTATAAACAAACCACTCATTATTCCTCGTAAACCTACTTGTATTACAAACACGAAATAAGTATTAAGATATGTTTCGTTTTTACGTCAAAACGGCTGAACAGATGTTGATGAATTTTGGTTCAGAGATAGATGGGACTCTAAAGACGGTTATAGGCTATACATAAAGTCGGTTGGAGGGAGGGCAAAACCTAGCACATCAATAAATCAATGGATTCCTACTAAAAATAACTCCAGATTTGAACAAAATCAAAATGGTCATATCTCTGGTTGGTTACGGTTTAGAATTTTTTTATTATTTTTTACGAACTTCTTAGGTTGCGGTTTACTAATGACCAAAATTTCATTACTGGCGAAAGAAAAAAAAATTGAGGCCAAAAAGTTGCAAACCCCTTTGGTAGACATTTTTGTACAGAGAAACATTTCACCAGTATTATCATCGTTTCAAGTACCTACCATATTTGTACAGGGGTCAAGTATAATGAGTTTAAGCACAATTCCAATCTCCGGACAGCTTCTGAGAAATTTCTAATAGAAAAGTCAATTGGAAATATTGGCTTTGTTCCTTGAAAAGGGGTATTAAATGGAATAAGTACTCAGTGGCTGTCTAGCTTGAGGTCAAACTAGCACGGACAACTTTTGATCACCGGACATTGATAAATAATACTTCAATCGCAGATCTTTGACTTTGCTCAGTCGGGAACCGAACGAATATAAATTTTGTATATATCAAGTTATTGTGCACACTCCTACAAGACATTTTAGGATGAGGCGCCACTGAAAAGCGTCATGGAACTAACAATTAATTAATAAAGTGCAATAAGTTTTTTTTTTGTTAAACCAGACCGCCAAACTACTCCCAAACCACTGCATCTCTTGAAAACCACAAACAACAGTGGTCCCCACCAGAAATGCTTTGAGTTAATGAAGCTGGACAAAGTCCTGGATTATTAATATAACTGCATTTAAAATTTTATTGTGAGCATAGTTTAAGGAGTGGAATTCCAGGCCGAAGTTTTTTTTATCCTGATAACTACAAATCTTGAGATCTTAAAGTCAAGAGTGAACAGATTATTTCTAGGCAGGAACGCTTCACCTTCGACTAAATTTTCACTTACCATCATGTAAGATAGTGGACAAAAACAAGCCTATGATCAACGACGACATATTACTAGACTTCTAAAAAAAGGCGACCGATGTCAGTCAACACATTAGGCAAAAATGTCTTATATCCGTCTTATTTCGACCACTCCTGTGAGCCGTAAACATACCTTGAGACAGAACAGACCTTGAGTTAGCCAATCACAACGCAGTAACCCGTCCCCCTCGCTTACGTAGTACCTCAGCGAGTTGACAGAATAGTTTTTGTTCCTTAGATCGTGCATGCGGAGTCTAGTAATATATCGTCGTTGCCTATTATAAAATAAAAACTGTATAATACAGTTTAACCAAACCTTTATACAAAAAATGTCAATAAACTGGAACAATATTCCGATATTTTATTGGTTGGTGGTGTGACCCAATAATTGATTCTTTCAACTTGCGTGGCATGCTGCTGATGCACTTAACGAGGTATGGAGACGCAATTAACTTTTAATCAGTAATAATTTACCTGTGGTCTCGGGTATTGGAGAAGGATGGGTTATTATTTAATCGATTCTGTTGCGATTTACGCAACACAAGCGAGTTATTTTGTACTCTCAAAGGTGAAATAATTATTGTAAATATAAGATAGCTTGCTAGTTTATGTCAAAATAATCTAAAAATCAAAGTATATACAACAAACACTCCACACATTATTTACGTACACACAAAATAAATAACTATTTATGTAAATGTGAAGCAAGAGCAGATGAATCTAAACAGGTACATGCACATTGACCACTTGGGTGGTAAACGGCACCGATTAGTGCCAACCACCACCCCGGTGGCAAGCTCGAAGGTGGTGAATTGCGTTTGAATTTTAAATGTAAATATACATGGTCGCGGGACTTATTCCATCACCGTGACCCCGGAACATAAAGAACTATTGAAGGACACCGTGGATTTTAGTCAGTACAAGTCATCTCGACCACTTAAAATGATATGCTAGCGGGCATCCGTCTCGATCATTTACAATGATATGCAAACTGCTCAGTCACCCCCGAAATAATTTAAAACCTAGAGCAAATATTATTTTTACTGGAATGGACTGAATACTAATCGGGTTGTGGAGTGCAGATAGACCAACGACGACATATTACTAGACTCCGCATGCACGATCTAAGGAACAAAAACTATTCTGTCAACTCGCTGAGGTACTTCGTGAGTGAGGGGACGGGGTACTGCATTGTGATTGGCTAACTCAAAGTCTGTCCTGTCTCAAGGTATGTTTACGGCTCACAGGAGCGGTCGAAATAAGACGGATGTAAGACTTTTTTGCCTAATGTGTTAACAGAAATCGGTCGCCTGTTATTAGGAGTCTAGTTATATTATATCTTCGTTGAGTAGATTTCATTTAAAAAATCATGTTTTTGTTTGAAAAACAAATCGGGCTTATAAAGTCCGATATATTATAGAAGTATTTGAGACCGAAAAATATTTGCGCCACGACTGAGTCGTACGAAATGCTTTATTGTTAAATTTTAAAGAATAATAAATCCACATTGTAATATAAAGTTTAATTAAACTATTCGTCTTATTAGATATGTACTCGAACTGATTTTTAGAGATAAAAACACGCGGTTACCGTTAAAAAACCAACACACCGTCCGCTCGACACTGCGGTACAGCCGTGACTGTCTGCACCCCGAGCGCGCCCCGACATCGAGGCGCGTAGGTATAGCTCGCTTTTCGTCCGTTTGTATGAAGTTGGAGTACTGTATGATTATATTACCGTGGCCGTGGCATACAAAATTGATGATTTTAGTGGTTATGTTTTTCATGAAATTAATGATTTGATTGTAATGCCACTTTTATCATTGTTAACTGAGTTGAAGAAAAACACAGGATCGGGATCTGTGGAAATATTTGGGGGATGCCTATGCTAAGGCAAGACAATCTTAACAGATGTCAAAAATGACCACAACTCTATGTAAGATTTTCTTTTTTTTATAGATTGTTTAATAAAGGCTTTTTTATTAACTGAGTTGTGGATTCATTATACAGACATAGAAAGAGTAAGAGTGGCTATAAACTGCATAGTGCATGCAGTACCCGAATTAAAGTTAGGTCTTCGATATTATTTTGAACTTCGATAGCTGTGTTAGTACCACTGTTTTCATAATTATAATAAACTAGTTTTCAAGTAATTTATTAACTTCACTCAACTATAAAAAAATATAAATGACCTAGTTTCTGAACAAGTATTTTTATTTCAGTTTGTCATCGCCTCAAATTATGTTGCTTCATTGATTATTTTTTTATTCATTATAGAGAATGACTGGGTAAAAGTACTTTATAGGTCATATATATTACGAAGGTAGGTATCCTATTTGTAACACAATATTTTTAATGTCGATGTGATGACACTTGTTTAAAGTATGAACTACGAATGAAATGATGACAACACAGTTTTTTGTATGTGTTAATTGACATCCACCTGCGAGGATTGGAGTCCTTCTAATGAGTCGCACGCAGAGCATGACGGGAAGGACTGTCAAACTTGTAATGACTTAAATCCACGGTGACTTTCAATAGCTCTTTACGTTCCGGGGTTTCGGTTTCCTGATAAGACAGACCCACGACTCCGGCAATGAAAACACAGTAGTATTTGAATACGCTAAAAATCAAAGAATATGATTGTGTTTCAAACATTTTTTTTTCTGATTATGAGAAAAAACTTTCCTACATTCCTCACTCTCCTGAAAGGTGAGATAGATAGCAAACACTTTTATAATGTCTTTAACGAATTTGGACAAAATAAACATAACTTTAAATCGGTTGCTTTGTTCCAATTCAGGAATAAACGCATTTTTGTATTGTCCACCGAAATCTATGACAGAACGCCACTTTATTTTCAAACACTAGAACCTAATATTAAATAGCACCTAATATTACCTCAAAAGTACAAATTTATGGCGCATCCAGTACATCCATAAGTTATCCTGGGCTATAGTCAACGTATCTTGAGCGCTCTCCCGAGGCTCCGCTAATAAGCTCGTAACAAATTACTCGACTCGCACAAAATATTCAATGTGTGCTGCCAACTCTTGTAATAATTATAATTATTACAATCCCAGGAACACGAATAATTATTGTTTGTTTGCTGGCTTATTAGAATATACTGGTTTTGAAGGCACTCCGGCTATGTGTTTAGTTTGTTTTTGTAATTGTACAGAGTAGAAAAGTTTACTGTTTTTGGGACTATAACAGTGGAGTGGACTAATTAGTACAGCTGGTTGTCGAGTTACATAATTTCAGTAGAATAAAAATCAAGCTGAATCCTCGGGTATATGCACCACAATGTGGATAGGTTTTTTTTTACGTGCTAAAATCATGAAATGAGTCCTCCTACCCCGGGCAGGGCGGGAGGGACTGTCAGACTTGTACTGACTAAAATCCACGGTGTCCTTCAATAGCCCTTTTTTGTTCCGGGGTCACGGTAATGGAATAAGTTGCGCGTAGTATATATGGTCGTCGCGCCTGGGATGATAGCTCTATAATCGTATTGGCGGTGGTAAGCCATACCAGAGTCGCCAGAGTGACCACTATCCTTTCGGAGTCTGGCGCCAAATAGCGTTTTTCCCTAATAAAACATAATTTTAAACGTTTCTTGAGAAATAAATTACGCTATTTACATGAACTATTCCACATCGGACACCCGCTGTCGTAGAATATCTTATAATTTAGCTTTTTCTGAATTTTCGATACACTTTCCTTAAGAAAAACATCAAAAGTATACTTTGTTTATATTCTAATAAATTTCTTATTGACTGAAACATTATTTTTCTTTTCCTGGTACTAATAAACTCGTATTTTCCATTTTCATCGACATTTTCGTAAGTAATTAAATAAGAGCGAATTCAATTTTGATCAGAAAACCTTTTACGACTCATTTTTAAATCACAAGGTAACAAAAATATATACAACAAAGAAAAAAATAATACAAGAGACTTAAGAAAAAAAAAACAATGTATTTTTTATAACAATTAAGAAGGCATAAGTAGGTTCTTATTTTTTCTTTGCTAAGTAATTTTTCTTTCTTTCTTTACAGGTAAGTTCGAGAGATTTTGATGTAAGACGGACAAAATCAACAATGGCGTCTGTGCGAATTTGTTTTCTTAACTGGTGAGAGCGTACAAAAACATTGAAAAGAATAAAAAGGTTGTCAAGTCTAGGGCATGGAGCCAGACGTTTTCAAAATGGCGGTGCTTGAAAATTGAGAGTTAACAAGAGGAGCTGGGAAAGGTGGCTGGCTTGCATATTCAAGGAATTCTAAGTACCTTGCGGCGTAATATGGTAGTGTTTTCGTTGAAATAATTGCTTGCTATGTAGAACTTATTTGCCTTCCTTTAGCCTTAGCTTTAACTAGTCAGTAGAAAACGTATACGAAGTGACATAAAATGGGGTATGATTTATTCCTTTATTCATTTTTTTACCTTATTGATCTACATTTTTATATATTTTTACAAAAAAAAGACATTTAAAAATATAAATAATAGTGGCCCACCGGTACCGGCAGTCAGGGCTCCAGAGTAAGGAATCTGCTAACAATGCGCGCCGTGTCCTGAAGAACTGCTCTCTGAATCTGGCCCTTGATCCAGCGAGAGCCTCCTGAGATGTTGGTCGAGGCTCTTGGCGAATAAGCTATGGAGCGACACGACTATCGGCACAATGACTGCTGAATATGATTATTATTATTGTAGTATATAATATAAAATGGTTTTAAATATTATAACAGGTATTAATTACTGAAACAAATGATATATAAGTCTATGAATGGTGATATATAAGATAGCAGTGTCGCTGTGCAATTATGCTATTATACATTTTTAGGAACACCTTGTTGGGCGTTATTATACAACAAAATCCTTAATACTCATTCTACTATTTTCTGTTTGAGGAACAATAATTCCCAATTCTCTAACTTATGCAGATCCATATGACCCGTTATCTCGCATGCTTGCACATGTATGAAACAGAATCTATAGGATCTGCGTCGTCGAAACGTAATAACCTCATTGATAAACGCCGGCATGCGACAGCTCACAGCCTAGCCCTTTGAAGTCTCCCGCACCAGCCGGTTATATATGAAATTTTAAGTCTGCGGATATAGGAATATCTCGGAAGTGTAAAATATATTTTTCACTTAAGGTCGGAGAAATATTTGCCATCTAAACTATATATAAATCTATAAAGTTAACCGTTTACCTGGAACGCAACGGTTAACTGAACGAACTGGTTGGATATTTAGTATAATCATAAAACTTCCTTTTAGTTCATTCAGGGCGATGATTTTACCACTAACAATCAAAGTCACTACCGTCAGATTAGTATTTTTGCCTGTGAGTTTATTGATGTTTTTAAAAGCACCCACGATTCAGGAGAAACTCCAAAAAAATCCCCAAAACATTTAAAAAAAACGTAAATAATGGTCACTTAGTAAAACGTAACTGTCAGAAACTGAAGTCACAATCGTTTCCAATTCCAATAAAAAATTAAATTAAGTTAAGATTCACCCGGAACCCAGTCAAATACTTTCATTAATCAAAACTACGTAGATTAATATTTAGGGTTCCGTATCCAAGGTTATTCTACCGTCAGCATTAGTAAGGACGCAACGGGCGTTTGTATGACGTACGGAATCCACAAATCCGCCATGATGGATTGTGGTAAATGTGTTTTCTGTGCATTTCGGCAACTATATTGTGGTTGCAGCGCCGCGGACGTGGTAGTGTTCACAAATCTTTGAAAATAGATTGGAATTTATGATGTTATTGTAAAAGTTAGTAAACTGTTGTTATCACATTTATTTATTTTAAAAATAATATTTGATTTTACCAAATAAATATTAAAATTGTTATTTACTGACATCATTTTAACCACAATTTTTTTTTTTTTTTTTCTAAATAACTTGTCCCACACTAGTAATCTTTTCTGTGTCGTGGGTGCGTTTACATAATAGAAACTCACACACACAAGAAATACATTAAAAGTTATTTTAAAATTATTTAATAATTACATTAAAAATTATTTCGTTTCACAAACACGAAGTATATCTACCAGGCAGACCCGGAACAACTGCGCCAACTGTGTAATGTAATGTAATGTTCACCCTCAATCTTGTTCCTTTTGATGATGCCTGCCTCTGATTGGAAATCTCTAAAACTAGGATTCGCAAATTCGTTGGATGATTGGTCACAGATAAAGATAGCAGCGAGATGCCGGGGTGCGGGACTTATCAAATTACCGTAACCCCGGAACGTAAAGGGCTATTGAAGGACACTGCGGATTTAAGTCAGTACAAGAGTCTGAGAGTAGGTGATTCAGTTGATAATTTTACTACGATAAAAAAAGATAGCAGCGACATTGAGTGTTAATTTCGTAGCGTTAGACTGTAAGTCATAAACAAAATAACTGTAATTTTTCAATTTTCATAACAGCATAGATATTATTAAAACTAGAAGACACATCTCATCATGACCAAGCATCTTATTCAATCTATCACCAACGATCAAATTTTTACTCCAACCAGAGTTCCACCACGATTCGGCGGGAGACTGACGTCTGATAAATGAACACGGGCCACACCGCTAGACTAATATTAAGTTAGGAAAGAGTTCATAAGTCTACTTGAAGTGTGACGAGGTATAATGTGGATACGGTGGTTTACACGACAGGATTATTATGAGAATTAAAATCTAGAAAATACCTAGCCAGTACAAATAGCTTTAGGTATCATCTTCAGCCTTTAATTTTCCCACTACTGGGACACATGCCTACTTTATGTGAGAAATGGTGGGCCATTATCTACCACTCGGGCCCAGTGTAGATTGGTAATGCTTAAGGTATTTTTAATAAATTTATTAGTATTTTTTTGCATCTTTAAGAAGTCATTACTTTATTCTGTCTTATTTTCCTTACTACTTTTTGTCTTGAAAACGAAAATTATCGCGAGATACAAGATATTCTATATCAATTACTAGTGGTTGCCCATATTTTCACCCCGGCTGCTGGGCTCCTATTGGTCGTATTATGATGTTAGCTATACGATCTAGTCTAGGCCTT
This sequence comes from Agrotis ipsilon, assembly GCA_028554685.1. Lineage (NCBI taxonomy): Eukaryota > Metazoa > Arthropoda > Insecta > Lepidoptera > Noctuidae > Agrotis > Agrotis ipsilon. The sequence goes on from CM052965.1 coordinate 1,919,506, forward strand.
CCTCTATAAAATATATGGACTATCCAACACAAATTATTTTCCAATTAGAACCAATACAATTCACGTTCAACCAAACAAACACTTCAGCTTATAATATTAGCATAGAAGTATATAGATGCAGAATAAAATATATCCTTGGGAATCCTAATCTTGATTTAAAAAAATCTATCTATCTTATGGTTCTACTCGTATACTATTTCACTGCAAAGACGACAACAGAAACACCAAACTCTACCAATAATCTTTATAACCCTTTAGTCTCCAAAAGACCTAAGGCTAATCCTTAAAACGATAGCCATAACAAAGCGCTTATATTTCCACTCAATACCGCCATAGGAGCGCATAAAAACCGCCTAACGGCAATAGATGGGTTTCACTGCATCCATTAAACAGATGAAAGTATGAACTCAGGGATTATCCACTTAATGCAACTGGGGCTTATATGTGGTGGTGTGTGTGGCGAGAGGAAGCGGGGTGACGAGTGCGTGGTATCGATTTTTGGTCACGAAATATGTGACGGTGATTTTACGCTATAGGAGTAATTTTCAATAAATGTATTTTGTTTTAATGTCTTTTTAACAATTATAGCTAATTTTTAGGTGAATTAATATAGTCAAGGGACTGCCTTAAAACCAGTGGCCGTGGAATGCTAAAGACAATGGGTGATTTTTTAGTCTATTAGTCTAACAGACCTTCCAGCATCACCTTGGACTGTCTTCAAGACTCATTAGATGATTTTGCCAAACAAAATAAAAAGGTGTGTGAGTTTTAAGTTTGGTTTAGGTTTAATGTAAAATTAAGCTACGAATTTTACTTCTTATCTCATTTACTGTCTTAGGTAGTCAGTGGCTCGGTAGTCTGCTGACAAACACTCAAAGAAGTGGCATTCAATTCATGCTTGCAAAAGCTGATCCTGGCATAGAGGGGCTAAGCAGATGGTAATATTTCTATAAAAGGTGAAGACCTCTTCCGGCTTTATATTGTTAATAATAAGAGCCTGTAACTTCCTTTATCTACTCTTTAAATAAAATTACAGTAACTTGATTTAGTAACACATTCATAAATACTAATTATAGCCACAAACTGCCGAGCAACTATGTTAACAACTACACTACCAAAATCCGTTCACACTACAACTTAACACGGTACTCACCTCACTCAATATCTCAAACATACTTAACGTAACAGCCCCATCAACTTCTGAAATTCCTGAAGAATTCAACCATTCAAATTCTTTAACACGTCCCAACGCTATCTTGTTATAACTTGGACGGCACATGTGAAAGTTTCGCCGTATGTTCTCTTGAGCTGTAAAAGTGACTCCGTAATTTATCGCCAATGAAGAAAGTTCTCCTTAAGGTTCCTTACTCCTGCAATCTTACGTGGACAGCAACCTCGAGGTTACCGGTTTAATGACACTGTCTTAAAAACAAGTTGGAACAAGTTATACTTAAGATTTTTTACTCCTGGATCTCGAGGGATTATGTTTGTTCATTTTTCGTTCGGTTGCGTGTTGGGACGCATCAAGGAAAATGTGTCTCTGAGGGATGGACTGGATAGTACGTATGGCTGAAAGTCACGTAGTGTCTGTTGTATTTTTGTTTACAAATTGAAATAATGCAGCAGTAATGGTGTTTGTAGTTAATTAGTTAAATGCGCTAATGGTGCTACATGTAAAGTTTTCTGTTAAGTAAGTGAATTAATTAGAATACTAACTAGTGTAGCTGGGTTGTCAAGTGTCCAAAGTTAAACAGACAGTAGATACCTATTCAGCTATGGAAATAATATTGTATGACTGTCAGAAGTCTTCCCTGGGTGAAAATGAGTGATCATTTGATGATTTTACAACCTAAAAATGAAAAAGCCTTATTTCATGCACCAAACAAGTAACCAAATAATAATATCTAAATAGTTTAAAATACAAATATTATGACGACTGACTGATTGCTTTGGCGGTAGGCCAGCCTGTTTTTAGCGTGTCAAAATCATCAAATGAGTCGTCCCACCCAGGGCAGGGCAGGGCAGGAGGGACAGTAAGACATGTCATCATCATCTGCCTAGCCTTTTCCCAATATTGGGGTCGGCTTCCAGTCGAACCAGATTCAGCTGAATATCAGTATTTTACATGGAGCGACTGCCTGTCGGACCTCCACAACCCAGTAACTGGGTAATACCATACCCCATGGTAAGACTGGTTGTCAGACTTTAGAGCTTCTGACTAACAGTAACGACTGTCAAAGATCTACAAATGACAGCCGGGACCAACGGCTTTACGTGCCTTCCGAGACACGGAGGAAACTCGCTATTAAAGATGGTCACCCATCCACAGACCAACCCGGAAGATCGGCCTGTGCGGCTGTAATTATTTAGCCACGAGCTCAGTAAGACATGTACTGACTAAAATCTGCGGTGTCTTTCAATAGCCCTGTACGTGCCGGGGTCATGGCAGCTCGTCGTTCCACGACCCCGGAAGATAGGCCAGCCTAGCTCGTAACCACAATCGTGTCGAAGTTCGATCAAAGATTTTATTTTGTGTTCTGTAGGTGCGCAGGAGTTTTATTTTTTTTTCTGGGTGGGCTCGCTCTATGTTAGGCCTTATTTTTGCTTTCAGTCTAGATTGAGTTCAAAAGCAAACCTAAAATTGTATTAAAATATGCATTTTAAGTTTTTTAAACATTTAAATGTTACAGTACAAACCAACCTTGCTGAATTTACTGTAGTTACATCCGCTGCAGACATACTTATTCCACAAAACACATAAAGATTTCATTTTATAATCCATTGGTATTCCTCGCAATAACACTTAAACAATAAAAGATTCAAGCACGTTATGGAATTCAACTCACCATAATGTGTTTCTTATTATTTCTACTTTTATATTATACAAGCTATTGCCAGCGGTTTTGCCTGCGTATAACTTGAAATTGACTTCTTCTCTCATTAAAATTAAAAAAAAAAGATGATTAAATGTGACCCTTTCTTTTTTTTTTACTTGGTAAAATCATCAAATGAGTCCTTCCCCGGGCAGGGCGGGAGGGACAGTCAGACTTGACTGGCTAAAATCCACGGTGTTCTTCAGTAGCCTTTTGTATACCGGAGTCGCGGTGTACGTATGTCCCGCAACCCCGGCAAGGCTATGGCCCTCTATAGGGGGGCCCTGTCAGACCTTTTTCACCTTGAGCAGAAATAGCAATTAATTACCGTTTTGTCTAAATCTGATAGTATCATGATAGCGTTTAATTAAATACGGTAATCCTTACTTTGATTACAAAACATTGAGGATGGCTATAAGAGGGCTTCAACACGAGGAAGTTTGTCAAAATATCTTTTTCACGTTTCGGTTTTTTTTTTTACTGACAGTATCTACTTTTTATGTGCCTTATGTCAAATTTATGATCGATCGTGAAAAATTATGGATACATCACAAATCAGGTACAGTCTTTACAAATTGAGTCCGATAAAAAAAATGTTTGAGAAAATACATACATGCAACTTAATCATCTATTTTTAGGAATTGTCAAAGAAGGGTTCCGTGTTAATGAGCGCTAAACCTGTTTTTAGTGACAGTCATGTCCTCAAGGAGATAAAGACAAATCAATTGATTTGCTTGTTTAAACATTTAAAGCGATAACCGCGATTTTAATTATCCCGCGAGAACGCCACACCGGGATAAAAATTTTAACCTATCTACGCACAAGACTTCATACAAATGGGCTTAGTAGTTTTATGTGAAGTAAGAAACATCCATTCACCATCACAAATCTCCTCATTTGTTAGGTACTACAAATACTACATTTTAGTTTCACAACACATTTTCTTCACTCATGTGACTAAGAGAGTGATGAGTATGAATATTGATGGATGGAGAGGAAGAGGAGGCCAAAGAAAAGATGGATGGATTTTATAAGTACCTAAGGATATGAAAGAAATAAGAGCAAATGATACTATGAGTTGTGATAGGGGAGAATGGAATAAAAAAACGTGTTGCGCCTACCCCAAGTAGGGCAAAATGATTTTCTTCACAAAAAAAACATCTCACCTCCCAATCCCGCTCATTACCAACTGCCACAAAGTTGAACGCACCACAGATTACAGACTCCAGAGTAGCTATACAGGCTCTCAGTCAAAGTGAACTAAACTTTATAGCGCGATGCTCTTAGCGGGCGGCCAGTAAGCCATAACACCGGCACTGGTCTCTCAACGTGACATTGACCCGCCGCTGAACGGTAAAACACGGTAAAAACTGAGTTTAGAAGAAGTCTCGTATATTTTTAGTGAAGTTGGGATATGGAAAAGGATTTAGGGCAAGTGGGATTAGCTTAAATGTGTAATATTATGATGATTAAGCGCAGGGCATAAAGACAAGTTTCAGCGGATCTAAAACGGTCACTTTAAGCAATGTTTCTAATGATTCACGTCATTGACTATTCATTAACGAAGTGAATTATTTGGGACATTGCTAAAAGGCTGTTTTATAACAACAGTAATTTATTATAAAAGATATGTTATTTTGGATAAAACTATTATGACTAATTTATTTTCTAAAGTAGGAGAAAAAACATTCAGAGTAACGAAAAAGGTTTTCTATTTTACGGATAAAATACTTAAAGATAAATTAATTGTTAATTAGACTTTGTCAATACATCTACGAAAACATCATGTACGTTAGAAAAAATCTGCATCTATTTAGTAAAAGAGGTGATAGGCACAATTATAGTACTAGAACTAGGGACCAATTAGTTCAACCAGGTTTCAAGTTAGCCAAAGTAGACTCATCCTTCATGGGGTACTGTTTAAAATGTTACAATAAAATACCTCCCCACATACTCCAACTGAATGAGACGAAATTTAAAACTTGCATTAAACGCACACTATGTAGTAAAGCGTATTATAAGTTGGGGTCATCTGTCACCGCGATTTTGACGCGACAAGACTGTTTAGTTTTGCTCCCGTGTAATTATAATTTTTTTGTGAGATTGTGCTACAATTTTGAGTGAATGACTGTTACCTTAAAGGGAAATTATATCTATGGACATAACTATGTTGTTCGTGTGACCAAATACGAGTGATAAACACATTTTTCAGCATATCTGAAAATAAAATTTTATCATATTTTAATTTGACATTGGCAGTTGTCACATTTTCCTCATAAAAAGTTTTCATTTTATATGTTATGGAAAGCGGTTGTGATAAAGAGGACGGTAGCAGCCGTAATTCTAGCGATGTGACTGTTCGTGCTATGGTACACAATAGAGAAATTATGTCTGATTTAGAATGGGATGACGAGGAAGGCTCTTTAAAAGTCGGCAATAAAAGGGTCAGATGCGATTCTAGTCCAGATGATGGCATACAGGATGGAGAATTTACTACAGTGGGCAAGCGTGGTAAAAAAGCTAAAGTGACGACACCACGTTCCGGGTTTTCACCTGCTAAGATATTTCTCAGTGAAAACCCAGAATATGTAGAAGTGTCAATTACTTCTAAAGAAATTCTGCCGAAACAGATAACGCTAGCAAAATTATTAAGAACCGAGAAAATTCCTGATATTATAAAGGTTGTATACAAAAGCCCTTTCAAAATTTTGATAAGGTTGAAGACTTATGATGCCGCAGATAAGATATTGTCGTCTGAAAACTTCAAACAAAAAGGTTGGATATGTAAAAAGACCAATGAGGTTAATTTTTCTTATGGTTTAATCAAAGAAATAGACCTCGATTTAGATGATAACAGCATTATGGACATATTAGACTGTGAGGTGGATATTTTATCTGTCAAACGTTTGAACCGGAGAGATGATGATGGCAAATGGATTAGAAGTGAGAGTATTCGCATATGTTTTCAAGGCCCTATTCTACCTCCATATGTTTTTGCGTACGGCATCAGGATGAAGGTATTGCCTTTCAATTTCCTAGTTACTCAGTGTTCGAAATGCTGGAGATTCGGACACATTAAGTCTTTCTGTCCTAGTAAGAAGCAGATGTGCCCGAAGTGTGGAGGTGAACATGAAAACTGTGACACAGTAAAGTTTCGTTGTATCAGTTGTAAAGGAGACCACATGTCAATGGTAAAAAGTAAGTGCCCGGCATTTTTACGCGAAAAACAGATTAGAGATATAATGAGCAATCATAATTGCACCTACAAAGTGGCTCTTATTAAAAATAAAGAAAATAAAAATGAAGTGCCGAGTCCGAATTTATTTACAGTTGATCAATTATCTAAGGCCGATGTAATGGTAGGAAAATCTTATTCGGAGGTTGTAAAACAGTCATTATTAGTCACAGAGAATTCAAATAGCGAAGATGATAAGGAGGAGGATAGATTGTCTCCAATTTTGAATTCGAATAAGACTTTAGTTCATTCAAGGAAACCTACTAAGTCTGTGAAGGTAAAGAAATTGAAACGCAAGAGGGTCAAATCTCTAGCCCAGGAGGAGGTTGCATCAGAAGTTATAGCAGGAAATGAGACAAATATCGAGAACCAAGGGGATAAATCTCACATGAATAAAAATAATTTTAATTTAAGGAAGTTTTTAAAGAAGATTAAGGAAATTTTATGTTCTAAAACTCAAATTGAAACCAAAATTATATGTATTGTCCAGTATGTAATTTCAGAATTGAAATCATTTATGATGAATTTCTTTACTATTGATTTTATGATGCAGTTGATTGGATGCGGACTGAGGACTTGTACCACATCTTGTTAGAATGTTGTGCATATGGTGACTTGAGGCCACAGTTGTGTACGATGGTCGGTGGCGATGTGTATGGTGGTGGAATTAATGTTATGCTTGGGAAACCTCTTTCGGAGCAGAGTGTGGCTATTTATAAATTTATTAAGGCTGTTTTTTCGAGGAGAGATACTTTTTAGTTTATATCTTTTATGTTTTTGTGTTTTCTTTTAATGGTTTCAACACTCTGTTCCGGGCTGTTTCCTAGGTATGGCGTGGGTTCTGCCATTGTGCATGTCGCCATCGATTATGTCGGTAGGCTCTGTCATTGGGTTGCTGGGTGCCCGGCATTTTGGCGAGAGGTGATTTTTATATAGGTAATTATGTAAATTAGGTAGTGGTTGTGTTTTAAATATTTTTAGTTTATAGATAGTATTTTAGTTTATTTTTTAAATGTATTAGCGTTACCTTACGAGGCTGACCTCGTACAAATGTGCTGCAAGCCTCTAAATAAATGATTAAAAAAAAAATAAGTTGGGGGATTACATTGCTGATAAAGATGCTTGGCTTAATGCTGGTCCTGCTCCACAACCATAGGGGAAACTAGCTTGTGAAATTATTGTAAAAGCTGAAACTATTTTTGCATTGTATAGATTCGATATATTAGGTTTATCTTCCGGACTAGTTATATGATTTCACGAGCACTCCGCCCGCGACTTCGTCCGCGTGATTTTAGAACTTTGCTTTTGTGAATTTTTACTCCCAGCCATCCTCTATAAGGGATACTTTCGAAAATCTAAATCAATATTCAACAAAATTTCTATCTACTCGCAGTATCCCGTCTTGGGTAGTACCTACGTTCATAAAATAACCCCAATTAATATATTGGAATTCCTTGCTAACAACCCCAAAACTACTCTTAAGGGGTTGAATTTGGCAAGATCCTCTCTTAGTGAGAACCTATGTCTAAAGTAGAACCTCCTGTAAAATTTGAGACCTCTAACTATCAATACATCAATCCCGTTTTAACTACCACTTACGTCTTGAGACTCCTGGCACTTGTAGTAATAAAGTTTCATTCAAACTATCAACCCCAAAAACAACCCCTTGGGGGTCGAATTTCACAAAATTTCTTACTTGTTGAGTATTTAAGTCTTAAAAAGAACGCCCATGCAAGATTTGAGACGCCTAGCACTTGTAGTAACAAAGTTTCATACAAACTATCGACCCCAAAAACAAACCCCTCAGGGGTCGGATTTCGCAAAATCCCGTCTTAGTGAGCATCTACGTTCTAAAAAGACACCCCATGCAAAATTTGGAATTCCTAGGACCTGTGGTAGCGAAGTTTCATACAAACTATCAACCCCAAAAACAACCCCTTAGGGGCCGAATTTCGCAAAATCCGTTCTTAGTGCTCACCTACGTGGTATAAGGAGGGCTTATGCCAAATTTCAAGATTCTAGGCCCAGCGGTTTGGGCTGTGCGTTGTCAGATCAGTCAGTCAGTTTTGCTATCTTTGACTAGAAACCTACGTCTTTCATTGACTTGAATGACTCTGGCGGTTGAGAGTATGTCATGCTCACTCAAAAGTCTCGCTGATGGTGGCATGTGTGTCGGATCATTTAGTTCCCTTCAAAATGGTTGAGCTGAATGGTGCTGATATATATGTCATGTTCGTGAACGGGCGCTGTCAGTTGGGACTGGTCAGCTCTTAGCTGCCATGGTCTATTTTAATAATTAATTACTTTATTTTTGAATTATCTATTTTATATTTAATATGGACACTAATAAATTGCCACATCGTTCTCACATAATGTACCTACCATCTGATGATGAATGATGTAACCAAAGATCTGTAATAATTTTGGCGATTGAAAAAGAGTGTCCATGGAGTTTCTTGCTCGTTCTTCTCCATAGAGATCTACGATTTGGAATGAGCACCTACGGTACTTTCACAGTTTTTATGTCTGTGACTGGGACTGTAGCACCATAACTATTTTTGTACTAGTTTTATTTTGTCTTTTGACAATTCAAAAGTGCCGGTTATGGCCTAGTTGAAATAAATGTTTTGATTTTGATTTTTTGATTTTAGATGTCTTATTTTAGTAACTATTATGACTAATCATTTTCTAGAGAGGGGAGGAAAAGCATTCAGTGTATAGTAAATTGTTTTTTTTTTTTTATTTGTTATTTTACCGATATAGATAATAAAAATATCATTCTACAAAATATTTCAAACGACATCAATTTGTGTAACTAGAGCAAATCATAGCCGAAGCCATACATCGATGGTAAAGCCTTAAAATGCCGCTAACAGGCGAACAGAATAACGAACATTACGCGTCAATCACAAGCAAAAGTTTCCTTCAAAAACCTCCGCGGGAGTTTCGCGCAATCACAAACATTGAAAGAGGCGTCGTCATAGCAACGGACAGTTCTATGCGCAGGCGCGACCACCCGAGACTCCGCCCCTACGACAGCCTGTTGCTCGCCGTACTCGCCGGACGCCAGTTACCTTTCAGCATTCATGGACCCACATCCAAAACTTTATCAATCCGGTAAACACTAAAATCAACCACAGTAAAGCTCAAAGTCCCATGACAAAAGTATGTTCTAAAAATAATCAAAGTCAATTTTTAATGTGCTATTAGAGTTGAACTTTCAAAACTTGTACGTGAAGTTTAGCAGGCTGTCTCGCTTCTTCCCACGTGTCGGCGTGCCAGCGTCTCGCTCGCGCGTTCATGAAGGCCTGCGAAATCAGGTATCTAAATGACATTATGTTGAAATGAAAATCCTGACGAAATACGATGCGTAACGAGATTTGTTAAATTTTTTCCCTGTTTATTTGTATATCTTTTTTCGACAAATTTTAGGTACAGAGCATTTTCTGTGACCGGATTGATGTTTGGTAAAACAAAAACGTTGTTTTCGTAATTGCATTTATTTCTATTACATTGGCGTCGCAAAACGTTTCCTGACAAAACACAAAAAAAAACACTGTACCACATAAAAGGCACCGTTTATTTCATTTATTTTCTTCTACATTTCATATTATTATTACCTTTTTCAGCACATATTTTATACTATTTACAAAATTACGACCATGTGCGTGAAACGTGTATACTTTTCCACAACAACATCGTAAAGAATCACTGAAAAGAAAATTAGTTCCAAAAGCTGCTACGGGGTGGCGCTAGTGGTCTCTAAACGCTATACTCTGTCGTTGTTTATCTAAAATATCAACAAAACTGTAACTATCACTAAGAATTCCATTAGCTTTGTAGTAGTAACCTGAAATAATATATAAACTCAAGCAACTATTGGGTTAAACAGTGATAAATACTTGTTCAATTAAATCTATCTGGTTGGCAAAGCTTTCCACTCAAATTCTAAATTGAATTGGTCGGATCTAAATTGCCTATTTGCCAGAAACGTTGATTGCTGTAAAGTTACTTAATGATTTTGTGTACCTTATAGTCTGTTTTAATTTCGTTTTAGGAGAAATTTAAATATATTTATAGACGATTAAAGTAAGTCATGCACTACCTTAACATTTGGGAAAACCACGGTTCATATAGAAAAAAACATTTCATGGGTTATCTTTACTGTTTTTATTTATGTTTATGTGTCATACCTAAAACGATTTGATTAAAAAAACTAGTCGGACTGACGATTGACATTTTCAAATCTTTGAAATCATAATTATGCATCATCCCATTCATTTTTGGCAACTCTTTCACGAAACATATCAAAACCAATAAACACATCTTATTTAAGAATCTAAACGTAAAACTAGACAACTTTAATCAACAAATACACACACACAACTCAATTTCTGTTAAATTATTACTAAAGCAACCCAAATAGGCTATTACAGCGCCACCTAAACACAACATCATAACGGAGCGCCTCAAGGCGATCACCTAACACCTAATAAGAACAGCATAAGCTCCTTATACGATATGAGACAGAGAAAATTACACCATCCGTCTGCCTTGTACATGCAAATTAGATTGTTTGCGGACACATATAAATCGCCTTTCTCATTGCGTTGGAACTTCAAAGTACTGTTACATCTATTATAATCCCTTTGTAATTTACTAGCCGAATAACTGGCACTTATTTATGGCGATTTGTATGGGTTTTGTGAAAGGTTTTCGGATTGTAAGGTGTTTTGTGTGCCTTGGTAAAAGTAAAATTCTACGTTTTTTTTTTGTAGACAGAATTAGACTAACGAAATGGAATTTCATATGTTCAAATTCAGTACCCATAGCACGAGTTTTCAGTATTTGAGACGTAAAGTAAACTGGAACTTTGAGAATTTCAAATTGTCAATTTTCAAGAAAAAAATAGTTGCGTCTTCGCACACTAGAGGCCCTGTTCCATTTTTTCATACAAGAAACGCTGTCAAAACTGGAATGACACTGTAAGTGAAAGAGTGAAAACTCGTGCTAAGGGTACAGACATAGCAGGACTGTATAATCAGGATACTCTGTAATGTAACGGGTATGACAAAGGATGGGGTTGATTTTTGACTAAAAAGGATCATGTAGTGTCTTCTATGAGAGTTCTAAGTTAAATACAGTAGTTAGTTCCGCTCCACACAGGGCTCAGGACTAATTAAATTGATGATTGCTACACTGCAAACGAAAGTTTCGATTCTAGTCATTCATATATTAATTAATTAATTTTACCTCTCCATTAGAAAAAAATCGAAGTCTTACGACATTTGAGACCTATATAAAGAAGATTCAATACCTGGAATAATTTAGGATGAATATACTGACCACGTCGAAAATATTGTATAACATAAATAAAGTAACGCAAAAAGCATAGCTATGTTAAAACTTTGTTATCTATATCGTAAATAAACTACAAACTAAAAGTAGGAAACCACACACAAAAGGATGCTAAAATTAATGAACTGAAAATCAGTCTCTCCAGGCAAAGCTACCTTTGGCAAGACGCCAGATAGAGTATAAGATGACAAAGAAGATATACAAGAAACGCTAGGTAATTCAATATATCACCAACAAAGAGGTTCACTAGTAGCGAATTTGATTACATTTCCAACAAAATTAATGTTTAGAGGTCTAGGAAGGAACGTGCGACATCAGTGTGCGATTTTTGAATCGCATTCTATAGGTACTGTAGCATAAATTGAAGTATAAGGTTTTGTATATTACCATCACTTACCTATACGAGTATAATTTAATAATACATGAATAACGTTATCAAAATAATTCAGGACAATGTATTAATTGAGGATTTTAAAATCATCGAATAAGTCGTCTGGTCTTGGGTGGAGCGGAAATGGCTGTCATCTGTCAGCCTTAATTGATTGAATACCAACCTGTCCTTGCAGTTGTTCTAGGGCTGCTATAACCTATTAAGATGGTCTAGTACACTTACGAGCTGGCTTGTACTAAACCCACAGTCCAGTTACAAGAAAACAACCCCAACTTGTATGACAAATCGTATTCCGATTAATCCAAAATACTTATAAGAAGCTTGTAATCCGAATAGACTCGGATTGTTTCAGAAACCTGTCCAAACAATGTCAAACAAGTTCTCCGAAGTGTTTCAATCAAACGGTCCACAGTTTCTGACAATTAATTAAAACCTGAATGGGACTGTTACAAAGTACAATACAAATTGTATCGATTTACCAAAACTTGTTGAGGTAGACATTAATGTTATACGAAATCTGTTCGCAGTATTATATTCCTGGATTATAATCACTGGAGTATCCACCTTTGTTGTTGTTTTAAATGTTAGAAATGTGACAGAAGGTGTTTTGTGTAAGTTTGACATATTTTGTATCTTCTGTGATGTAATTACATAAGTTTATTTTTGAGTTGGCGTTCTCGAAAATATCTTAAACATAAATAGCAAACTTACGACGAACATACTGTGACAAACATAGTCATTACTTCTCCATACCTGCATGTTTTATTGTACCTCACACCTCATGATTTTATCTTGTATGTATTTCGAACTTCAGACACGCTTATGTTTAAAACATTTCCCAAAGCTCACAGTCCATTTGACTGCAATGCATTATTTCCAGCCTTCCTCCTAGAATCCTTGTCGAAACTCTTCGGCAGGATAGTTAAGAAGCAGCAATGGTGCAGCCATGTAATCTGGCAAGTTTAATTTGAGTATGAATAAAAGCGGGTCCCATCCTCACATTGTGGAATGGCAAAAGTTAGCTTGTTTATTCTCACTTTAGAGGTGCTATGGCACGCAAATGTTAGGTGTGAAATACCGCCTGACTTATTGCTTTAAAGCGGTACCAAGGATGGGATGTTATTGTGTACTTTTAAAACTTTTTTAAACGTATTGTGCGCTTTAGTATATTGTTCGTCGCGCCGGTATCAAAAAGTTTTTATTTATAAGCGGCATTCAGATTTTTGGGTGGGAATAACGCAATAAAAGGCATTATGGGTGAAAGTTATGAGGAGGTGCTATTGCTATTTGAAAATAAAAGTTGAATTCTTGTAGTTTTGGAATGTTTGTGAAGAGGACACACGCAGTTGGTTGTTTATGCAATACAAATGAATGAATTTTTCTAATTTGTTTTGATACGGTTATGAATACTGAAACTCAGTCATAAACCTTCTTAACCTAAGCATTTCTTAAGAACCGCTTTTAACCGTTTCTCATCTACGAACTATTCAACATCTACATCTCGTTACACATTCGAACAGTTCCCTAATGGATTCCAGACCGAAATTTGATTTGTGAGACTACTGACTTACCGAAGGCTTTCGCAAGGAAATCAATTTGGCCCACAACTATGTCACGATCGCAACACGGTTGCAGAATCTTGCAATCAAACTAATGAGATGAGTTCAGGCTTAATCCCTGTTAGAGCCTTATTGACGGACCTGAGACCCCAAACTTGCACAATTTCGGGATCCCTCTCTAGTAGAAGGTAGTTGCAAAATTGTTGTGTACGGATTTCATTATGGCGATTATTTTTAATGATGATATGGTTTCGGGGATTGTTTGATATTGGTGTTGTTAATTTGTATTTAGTTTGATTACTAATCTTTTCCTTAATTCTTTAGTCAAACGACTAACTACACGCAGCTTAAAAAAAAGGTTTTTTTAACCACTTTTGGTCTCTTGCAAAATACGTCAGTATGGCCGATCATTAGGTGTTTTAGAGATACACTGATATTCATTAGCCATTGAGATAATTATTCTTAAATTCTTCATTAGCTATTCTGTTATTTTTAATAGGCTCGCCCAATTATAACTATTGTAGAGTCATTACATCTCTGCCTAATTAATCCTTTCGATTGCATTATTAATGCTTTATCAACATTTTTAACTATAAATATCAGCTACTCCTTAACGGATAACTTAAACACTAATGTTATTGTCGTTGATATCACTTAGTTTACTTCGAGTGGTTCTATCATTAATTGCATCGGCGCCCCTTAATGCGGAATGCAGTGCTAACACGCCATTATTAATGTCATTTGCTGACAGTAATGGCTGCGTGCTAAGTATAGTCCCGCGGGTATTGTAATAGGCAATTTAGGATTACCTGTGTTTGAGTTACATTTTCCCTGTGAGTGATGAAATCAGAGCTATTGAATAAATTTGGTTGATTACAATCTTAATGATGTCTATCGTTATATTAAAGTGAGCTATAAGAAATTTAACATACTCGTAATTCAGTCTATAACGTTCCCACGGCTGGGATTGGGATAGATAGTAGTTTTTTGTTTTCGACTCTAATCTTGCCGTTTCCTTCTAATTATTTATTTAAAACCAACACTCTGGTCTGTATTTGATAATTTTTTAATAAGTAAATTCGTTGAATTGCGTATTTATTTTCATACTCAACTAAAAACCCCAATTACCTTCAAACGTCCAAAAAATCAAATTAAAATTCACTGTGTTTGTCTACTGCGTTCTAATTGGCAAATCAAATTCGGATTTATTTCCAAAGAAACTTTTTCGAATATCAAATTCTCACAACATCTGCACAAAGGTCGTTATAATAATTAGAACAAAGCAAAACAAGAAACTGCTTGTCAGGCATAAAACTTAACTTTCTATTTTGGCACAAAAACTCTGTCCCCAAAGGCTTTAAGTCCTGTTTCATTCACAACGGATGTACGGAGTTTAAACTTCATTTCCTAGGAAAGGATATTAAGGATTAAAAGTTTTCTAGCCCTAATCCATTGAGACAGCCGGTTTCTGGGCGAGGAGTTGGTCGAACGAAATCTAGGGATCTAAGAATCCGAGAAATTTCGGTTTTATTGTTCTGTTCTGTCCTAAAATTGGATTTCATGTCGATTATTTTCTTCTTCGTCTACGATAATAAACTTTAATTAAAATGGAAATGTTAATTGCTTTTGAAAGCACAACTATTAACGCAACTGAACACGATCACCTTAGATACGCTCAAGAGCTGCCATTGTCAATGTCAATATTGCTGCTTGAACGCGATTAAAATATGATTCTGTTTAATTTCATTGTTACTTTGATTTACTTCGTTTTACGAATCCAAATTATAATATAAAAATTAAAGTCAAATAGAATGACACTTAAGCAACAATTAAACATCCTTCCATCAAAATATTAATACAACTAAACGAAATGATATTAAAAAGGAGCACCCGTCACAGGTAACCGATTACGCAACAACAAAAGGCAAAATTAATTCCGAGCAAACGAGATAAATTCAAGTTTTATTTTAAAACAAAACTCTCGAACAATTTTGGGAATTGGCGGCGCGATTAAGATTCATTATGCCTGTAAAGTTTTATCTTGAGCGCGGAGAACCAGCTTGAGAACTTGTTCAAGAGCAATAAAGCATTTTGGCAGATTTTGAAGTGGTTGGGAGATTAAATGTGCATTACGCGTCGTCTGCGACAGATGTAAGAGAAACGCTCGGGTTCCCGCAAGGCAGCGTCCTGGGCCCGCCGACAATCTGCCCCGTTTTGTTCAAAAGATTTCTAGTGTTGTCGTCGTCAACCTCTATTGAAACATTTGACGGTTATTGAGTTTTTCCAGCGGATACACTTCTATAAATGTTAGAGGGATTGGGAGGAATTGCGACGTGGACACGAGAGATATTTACTCGTTTGATTAAATCTTTAGTAACCGAGTTTATTGGTGATTGTACATTTATATTTTTGAACGTTTTTTGACGATAAAGTGAAACGAATGTAGTGTTAAAACTAGGTATATTCACAAAAAAGGTTTCAGTAAAATTAAAATATGAGATTTTCAGCCAAAAATCGCGGCTGTAAAATAAAACCTGAAGGAAGCCTGTCCAAAAATTGTAATCGAAACCAGTCAGAAAGCGTAACGCGGTGCGCAGAAACTCTACGTGAAATTTTAATCAACGTAACAGATCTGAGTTAAAACGGGCATTTAATTATACCGGGTATATTTGTACAACTAGCTGGATCCCGCGACTTTACTTACGTGGCTGATTCGTGTAGTTTACCTTTCAACAATATTTGGGAGTTAAGCGGATGAGTTCCGAACTCTGTTGAAAATTTTGTGAAAATTATTAAGTAGTTTTGTAACACTGTTTATTAAGTAAATGTAGGTATAAATAAATTAAATTGGATTGGTTCTGTACTCAATATAAAACTTACTACTACAGGCATAGTTGGATGATAGATTTTGGCAACAAAGTCAATATAGTAAAATGATGTAAAAATAACTGGCGTAAAATTAAATCTGTATCGATTTTATTTTACGCCAGTTATTTTTTTAAATGACGAAGAAACTATTTTTTTGCTGACAACATAAACACGCGTATATGAAATGTATGAAAAAGATAAGTTTAATTGCATTCAATTGTGTTGCCAATTAAGACGAACAGAAAAAAAAACACACATCACAAAAAGTGAAACCATCAGTTTCAGAGACCGGTTGTGTATCAAACAATGATATGAACTGACAGTTTTTCCATACACAGCAGCGGTAGTGTTACTGGCACTGACAAAAACACGCTCCGAGCGTAATGGATACCGATGTGCTTTTAATTATTCCATTTATTGGTATATTCAATGGTAAAATGGATGAGAGTGAATTCTTGTGTTGTTTGTTTAAAGGTAGCATGACTGACGTGGTATAGTTTTTATTCGGATATTTCTACGTGTTTACAATTTCATCATAATGCTAAATAGAAAAGACGCAAGCATTCTATTCAAGCATTCAAGATTCTCACGTATGTGGCGAATCTATGATTTTTTGGCTTAATATTATGTAAAATAAGTTACAAAAAAAATCATAGATTCGCCAAACTCATGTGTAATTGTGTACCTACTTGCTTGTTCTAAGGCAAGTACATAATTACACATGAGTTGTATTACATAATCATCATCTCACGGTATTTACACAGGTATTTACATTTTAAATTCCTGTTGGATGATCTACACTTATCTGAGACTTACTCCAACTTTCTTGTAATTATTTTGGCATGAAAACAAAATAGGTGATCTTTATAAAGCTTATGGTTTAAAAAAAGTTAATACCTAGATAGAATAGATAGAGAAAAGGGATTGTTTAAAAACTATAGAATCGAAATGTATAATATTTTAAATGGGCCTCAAAGGGCATTTATAAAACGTCACATAATTTGGTATGGAAATTCAATCACCATACTTCATTCAAGACCTTTCACAGCCTATCAAAGAAATCTACACAAACTGCCATAAATCTTGAACGACCTATATTGATGACAGGCTAACCTACTCCCACTCATAAATCCACCACAAAAAATAAATATCCGTACACATGACAAAATGCACCGGTTTCGTCCCTTTTTCATTTACACGATGTAGATACACATTGGAATAGAAAACTAAATAAAGTTACCCCGATACCCCTGTGGAGTCCACGTCAGTTTTTAGACAAATAAGGAAGGAAGGAACATTTTCCGTTCCGAGACTCTCGAAGCTCGAGGGTTGGGAAAAAATGGGTGAATGTTTTCTTCGTAATGGAATGGTTCTGTAGTTTTTGAGGGTTTTTTTTCTGGTTTCCTGTGAATTTTTGGAGGTTGTGGAGATAGAAGTTGTATGCACTTGTGTTTGAATTTTCATAACTGTTTACTGAGTAAGTAATCTTAGCTAGGCGAATTTTGTGCGTTAATGGTGTTCGAGAAAAAAATGAAGAGATGTCATGAATCAGTGAACTAAATAAAGCTTAGCATGCTAAAATTTATTATTGTTTTTGATGTAGAAAATGAATGAATTTGTCTTCAGGCCTTGGGTGGACTGAAAAAGACTGTAAGACTTGTACTGACTAAAAACCACCATATTCTTTCTTTTGCAATATGTGTTCCGAGGCGGCGGTACCCTATTTAGACAGTCCTTCAAAAATGCCTATTTTACATCGTAAAAACTTTGTGGGAAACGCAATAAAGTTGTGTTGAACTTTATTTTATTTACAATCGCATTTTCATTTCAATGCAACAACAAAAAAAGCGTTTCAAGAAATCAAAACTGAACTCCACAAACGAGACGTCACTGCCACCGAAGAGGTTTTATTATTAAGTTAGACCGGTCAAGGGAAGCGTACTCCAGACGGTTGGATGTAGTGCATTGCAGGCTTCTTACACTACGTATAACCTTGTAGTATAGTGAAACGAGCATTGTATGCTGCTCAAAGCGGGAGCGCCCTTTACTCGGGATAATAACGTTATGTAAGCTGAAATTTTCGTAAGGAACAGTTGCAAAAATCGCGGTGCTCTTGTTAGGTAACTGCGAAATTTGCTTCCGTACAAATCTCGGCCGAAAAATAACATTTTGAATATCTTAAGGACTATTTCAATGGTAATTTTAAAGAAGTTTTTTGCAAATACTTGACCAACTTAGTGAATGGAACGAGAAGAAAGTTTTATGAGACAAAATGTCGGAAATATGAATAAAATGTCCAGTTCATTTGGTTGAAGACTTGATTTGTTTTTAACTACTTTTTATTTCTTTAATTCTAGATCTTGAAGCAATCTGAGTGTAATTTTAAACACAATACCCACTTACAACGTCCACGAAACACCAAAACACAGAATTATTTTTCTCCGCACACAAACAACATCTACCACAACAAAATAAATCAGGGCGCAAAGTTATTTCGTTCACAACACGGTGCTTGTAGCACAGCAATCAATGTCACAATGACCATCCGAAATCTGATTAATTCATCTAACGAACTCTATTATTTATCGCTAAGCATTCATTAAATTCGACACGGGCTACTGACACTGACGTCAGGCCCGTCAGACCGACAGAATTCGCTGTAGTGTGGTCAGCCAGTACCCTATCATAATTATCTGTAGAATGCGGGTAGTTATTAATTTTGTCAGCGATTTTGTCGTGTACCTACATTATTTTGTTGTGTGTGTTGTGTTGTGTTGTGGAGCGGAGAGGGTGTGTTTTGTAATTAATGTTTCCTTGTTTGTCAGGCAGTCTGATTTTAATTACGATTTTGTGATCACTTTAAAGAGTATATTTTTATAATATCTGATGACGTGACGTCTGACAGGGGCAGAAAAAATCTCGTACCCCATACCTAAGTAAGTAGAATGATATGGTCGCAGGGTGATGATGATGTTCAAGATCTATCATCGTTGCTTGTTGATGATGTTTGTAGCGGGTTTCGTGTTTATTTGTTTAATGACTGGTAAGGTGTTTTGTAAAATTTAACCTAACTATTTTAATGAAAGGGTTTTTACGACTATTTCTTGATATAACGGTTTATTGTTTTTTTAACCGCGACGGTACGGAGATTGTATAGGTATGCGAGATTGTTTACGCATACCTATATTGCCACTTTACTTTGTCACGTCCATCGTTAGCGATTCCCAATTTGTTCAAAATGAATCAAATCGATCAAAAGAGATCTAATTGTTCTAATCTAAACCTATTTGCCATTTATTATTTCTTGGTTTTTGTTTTTACAACAATTTATTTACACCTACGGTACTTTCACAGTTTTTATGTCTGTGACTGGGACTGTAGCACCATAACTATTTTTGTACTAGTTTTATTTGTCTTTTGACAATTCACAAGTGCCGGTTATGGCCTAGTTGAAATAAACGATTTGATATGATTTCTAATACCTACTCGAGCCCTATATAAGGTATGTTTTTTTTTGTACTTTCTCCAATAATATTATTAGTAGTAACAAATGCCTAACAAAAAATACATATTATTCTGGTACGAACCAACTGGTTTTCCTTCGTTTGTTTTCTTTGTATGTCTAAACAAAATTTAATTAAGTCGAAGGTGTTTTGAAACAAGAAGCCTGTTTATAATCTTAAGAACAGTACCTGTTTACTTGATTGCCGAGAATTTGAAGGATTTGACGAAAAACAATGTTGTTTATGAATTTTCTTAATTAGGAGAGGTTGACTGTTAAAATGGTTCGAGAAAAACAGAATTTATAAGTGACATGAGTCGTTCAACTTTCTTTGTTCAAAATATTAAATTAATTTAAATGAAAATCAATTATAATTTGTGAGGAATCCGTCAAGTTCTAGAACAAAAATACGCAGATACGAGTAGGTAGGTTTTTTATCTTTATTTGTTGCAAACGATGATGATTTAAGGCTGTAATTAAAGAAAAACAGGAGACATCATTCTTCAAGCCTTTACTACCACCTTCCATTTTAACTGGAGTCAGCTAAATAAAACTGGTTTTGAATATGGTTTGGTTTGTGACCTTCACAATTCAGTTATATTAGGTAATTATGCCACAGTCTCAAAAATGTTTTAATTACGTCACTGTAGCCATAAGACGTAAAGACTAATGGAAGGAACAGGTTGATTTTAGTCAGTGCGAGTTTGAAAATCCCTTCTATTCCATACAGCGCGGGACTAAACATTTTGATGATTTTCCACCCCAAAAAACGGTGGTTTTACTCTTTAGTTTCCTTTCATTAGCATCATCATCTGCCTAGGTATCTATTTTTGTATTTGTTCCATACTTTATTTATAAAAATAAAAACATTATCTTTCAGTCCATCACTGAAGGTCGGTGAAGTGTCACTCAACGCCGCCCTTACGCCCTCTAAGTTGTTATTCTCTTTTAAGAAATTATTGTCACAGTTTTTTTTTTCTACTTCTATTTAGTTACGGCCTAATGTTTAGATTGGGACGTGTTTGACTGAAGAAGTGTTGCAATTAGTATTATGTATTTTAGTACAATTAAATTAATGAGAACATTTTTCAAATACGTATTAACAACTTTCTCCTTAGAACTATCACCGTATTCGTTAGAAATCTTCAGCTGTTTTGTACAAACTATCTATTAATACTTGAGCCAAATATTTATAACTAGCTTTTACCACCTTATTCGCCCCTCTTTTGACTTAAATTAGATCAAGAAGTATCCAGGGATTACTTCTTTATAATATTACTATAGATATGAAACACTTGATTTCTTTCATGATAATAGTTTCGATCGTTTTTTTTACTGAAAAAATTCTATGCTCATGGTATAAAAGTACAAAATTCTCTATTCATTTCACTTATCTTAACTTTTCCATCAGCTGCTTTCTCACGCTTTCTATAGAAAATATAACCTCTATAGAAAGAAATAGAAACTCTTTATGTCTTAACACACCCTTATCTTTAAGCACGTTTTTCTTTACAGGTGCTTCTTTGACATAAGATTATAATCTGTCTATTCATCTACTGTCCGTGTTGGAACCAGAACTTGGAATGGCGTTTTATTTGCTGCGTATATTCTAGATAAGATCTTTATTTAATACGGTGTATTATTTTAAAAAAAACGTTATCCAATTTATTTAATTTTCACTCTTTCACACAAAACGGCTGATCGGATTTTGATGATTTTTGGTACACAGGTATTACAAATTTTTCTTTATTTACAATAACCTGTTACTAATAAAATACTACAATACTAAAAAATAATTATTACACATACAAACTAAAAACAAAAACTTGGTACACAGATTGTTTATAATTTAGATATTAACACATTGGACTTTTTAAATCTCAACGTGACGTTTCCCTGGGACAACTACCGAACTGTATAGGCTGTAATTCAATATTTTTTGTCTATTTTCATTCTCAAACAATATAAATTTATTCAAGTCATTGCTAATCTAAAAATAGGTGTAGTTGTTTCAATAGAATTGTTTAATCAAGTTGGCAATTATATTGGATCTATTTTTGATTAGTTTGCTTCATTAAAATGTGCTTAGTAAATCGGATTAATGTTTGTTTTTCTACCTTGATAGAGTAGTAACTCTAACAATTCAACTCTCTAGTAACGGGACAATTTTATAACATCATTCTTTAAAATCATTTTCCTTGGGTGTTTTTGGTCCATCATCATAGGCATCATGTTGGGTTAGGTTAGGTTAGGTATTAAATGCAACTGAATATTCAGTATTTTGTAGACCGTGAGTAACTTCTCACGCATTTTGATGCTTTATTTCTTATGAAAATTATGCGTCCATTGGTAGTAATGATTGATTGATAGACAATAGGAAAGTCTAAACCATCTTCAAATAAAGAAGCATTCCACGTTCGGCACACGCTAAAACGGCACCTAAGTGAATGGCACTTGAGGAATTCCACTTAAGGTCAAGTGGAATAAAATTTTAGAAAATTATTTTTGCACCAATGTCACCTGCGGAAAATATTGATAGGTGTTATGATGCCATCCAATCAGGTGCCGTATCAGCTGAGGCATAACAGTACTTACGTCTTCAATAAAATTATTTCCTATCATAAATCTTCGAAGTACAGACTCATCAATATAATATAAAACTACCCGTGATATAATTGTGTTACAACAAGTTGCGAGTTCTGCTCATCGCACAGAATGTCGTAAGTCACGGCCCAACACCTGCTACAGTCACAACCAATTACAGTAACATTGCTTTACTAACGCGCGTGACATACTGACGTGATGTTTGGAAAGCATTGCTTGGTGCTTGGTGAGCTAAAAGAAAAAGAATATGGAGGTTTGTCACCGAACAAAATATGGAAAGACAGTCTCATTTTTTTAGTAATTCAAGATTATTTATTTATGATCGAAAATAAAACGTATTTTTAAGTTGAGTTACCAGTTCAGCAGATGTCTTTAAGATTGAATCGAGCAGAACACAAAACCTCACTTGAGTCTTTCTGTCCTAAGAATTGAAATAAGAATTTCACAATATAACTTACTCTTTAAACTAATGAAGCTGTCAGTGTTCAATTTTGAATTGAACATATTATTTGATTATTATTCTTTTCTTTGGAGCATCCGCAGTGAGTCAGATAAGTAGTCCATCGAAGATGAATCCTCTCCTTTAGTGATAAAGTTGAAAATGGATTTAATTAAATTTTACAGTTTGAAGTAGGCTGATGGGCTGGCGTCTGTACCTTATTATTTATTAATAAAGGTACACCAACAGCTTTTGTATATAAATTAACTAAGAGTCTAGGTGTTTTTTTATTTACAGATTTTTATATCCTCATTTTTGTTTCCACTTGTAAATACCTGTAATCTTTACTTCAAAAATTTATGTACAGATCTAATAACAATCCAACTCCAACAAATCAGCCAACAAGCTCGCCATTCTTCTTACCAATACACCCCTACATAATCCGGCGCACGTAAATCATCGTACAAACTTAAAACACACAAATAACAAGTTTGATACAGCGCGCGCAGTCTGCGCCCAAGTTAACGCTAATTTGCATACATTATCATCTCAGGTGTTTCGAGTGATGCGAGTGTCGAGGCCGAGTTGGATATATATGCGTATGTGAGAGATAGTGAGAGTTAAGCATGGATTTTAGTGAGGAGGGTAGAATATTATTCCTTTAAAGATTTTTTTAAGAAACTTTGACGTTCTCGTGTGTCATAGGTGCGTTTTCTAACACAGAAACACAGGTGCATGACATTTTAAAAGATTTATTTGAAACTAGCTGTGCCCGCAACTTCGTTCGCGTGGATGTCGGAATCGAACAATGTATTTTTTAGTTCGAAGCGCTTAATTCAGGCCACGATTTTCATATAAACCCTGTATTTAGAATTTTCTTTGATATCAAGAATATATGACACTTCTATTCCACGTTTATGTAGGACTATTTTTCCTAATGCCCGCTCTATGCACTCCACTCCACTCTGCTTCACTCCCCTCCGCCCCACTCCCCTGCGCTCCAATCCCCATTTTTTCTTCTGAAACACTTTAAATTCAAATATCTTTTGATAGACTGAACCGATTCCAATGAAACAAAAACTAAATTCCTCTCCAAGTTACGCTTAATCGTTGTGTATAAAAGTTATCTACATTAATTTCGTACATTTTACGTGATACCTGGACAAATAAACATACAAACAGACAAACAGATAAACAGACAAAAATTCTAAAAATGCTAGAAATGGGTTCTATTGGTTGTTTGGTTTTTTGAGTTTTTTTTTAATGTACAAAAATAACTTTTCTACAGTTTTATTATATGTATAGATATAGATTAGAAAGCCTTAAGCTTATAGATTTTTTTAAAGTTTAAAAAAGTCGTGCTCAAAACCGACTTTTGTAGATCTCTGAAAACATTAGTTATTGATAGTAAGAACCCCAGAAGATGGAAAACGAGGCTTGACAACTAAAAGTAAATATAGGCAGACTCTTTTCTATTTAATACTGTGGTATTGAACTGACACTGTAAAGAAAAAGCCAGGCAAATATTTACAAGTTTCTAATTTAGCCTAGTCTTCATCAACGCAAGTCTTTTCTAGGTAATTGTAGCAAATAATTAACACACGTTATCGTAACAACATTATGAAAAAACATTCTCATTATAATTAGGTATTTTCATATTCACATCATTAAAATCCCACAGCCTGTTAGAATTTTTTAAATTCTTTTTCAGGGTCCCAACCGAATAATTTAATAACATTACGTCGCACGTTATAAATGTCCAGGGTTGATCTCATTACATTAGCAACCCTGCTCCCAAAACTGATCGCAAGAACCTTTTTCATAAACCAAATTACAGAAGGGTTGGCTCGAATATTCGAAATCAAACAATTATTTTACGTAAATTGCATTCCCTTTGCGCTAACAATTCTAAATTAAAGCCAAAGATACACTGGCGGGGGGACTGAGGCGCGGGGAAGGGAGAGGGCGCAATTTCCGCGGATCTCCAGATCAATTAATTAGGACGCCCTCTAAATTGAACTGGCCATTTTTAAATTAAGGATGCGGTGCTGGTCTTACCTTTGTGGTACGACAGGAAGCTTACCAGCCCTGTAGATATTTTTTTTTTTGCCTGAGGAAATAATTACCAATATTTTTTAGAAAGCAGGATCAAAATCACCTCGTAAAAATCCGTCCAGAAAAATGTCATATTTATAAATTAATACAGACAACAATTTAAAATTTTCTTTAACCACACAGTAAAAACAAAAGATATAAATCAAACATTTTAGTGACAAAATCAATAACTAAACTCACAAAATACAAAAACCGCAGGTATTAAGTGAGCGCTTGTTCTAAGTATCCGTTAAGAACCGTGTGATATATAGCGGGCAGTGATCAAGTGGGCCCCGCCTGACCTGTAATATGTTACCGGTTTGTCGGATGAACCGGCCGTAACCGTATCGGAAGAAAATGAAAATTTTTCGGTGCCAATATTCGGTGGGAAGGATTGAAAGTACATTGTTAAGCAATTGAATTCAAGACTTGAGAGCATAGCCAATAATGCTTTTTTTTTGCGTGGTAAGCCATCAAATGAGTCCTCCCACCCCGGGCAGGGCGGGAGGGACTGCGAAACTTGTTCTGACTAAAATCCACGGTGTTCTTCAATAGCCCTTTATGTTCCGGGGTCACGGTAATGAAATAAGTCCCGCGACCCCGGCAGGCTTTGGCCATCTAGAGGGGGAGCCTCGTCATCACGCTGACGCTCTTTGAGGCGCGCGTGGAACACAACGCGCCGTCGACCCAGCGAATAATGCTACTATTTTATTGTGAAAGTTAAAGATGATGGTTGGATTTTTATTATAAACGGATTAGGGTAAAAGATAGATCATACATAGTTAGTTTATGATCTGGGATAACCTAAAAGATTCCGATCACCCAAGTCTAGCACGCCGCGGGCACGCGCGGTTTGCTTAACTCCATACATTCAATTTTGAACGTAATTGTTAATTTTCTAAGAGAATAAATGGGTGGATAAATAACTTACAGTAGAACATGGATTCAGTACAAAACAACATGTAATTCATTCAACCTTTAAATTCATAAGCTTTTCTTTTGGATCAAAATAGCCTTAGGCTGCCATAGGCAGACCAGTTAGGTAAAGATACATTCTGTTGTACCGGATTAACTGACATGTGTATGAAATGTAGCCGAGCGTAGTGGCGAGTTGCTGAAATATGTATTTCTCTTGACATCTGTAAACAAGCAATGTGGGCAGGTCTGTAAGTGGCTTTAGAGTGTATTTGAAATATGTTTGAATTTAAACTAGCATTTTTCATAGGGGCCATACGATTGCATCAAAAATCATGTGACACACAATTTGCTTCTGAAGAGTTAGAGGTGTATCTTTTGTTGGTTCCGCCACACTTCACCACCCACGATACCGGTGTCCATGTAAGTGGGGCGACCTTTCAAAGCCATAAATGTTTTGTCATTATTTCACTCATGCACTCCCAACAAAACACAAAAAAATACAAGTAAACCAAAAAACGAAAACAAAAGATAAAACTTGCTACTCTCATCATTTTAAAATATTCTTTTAAAAACATTTTCCTAAATAAAACGCTGATAGCGCTTATGAAACAAAGTAAGCTGTACCTGATGTATGCAGTAATATACAGACACAGTGTATACTACGTGTGAATGTGTATGTCCTGTTGATTTTTCATCTAGCAAACAAACAAGTTTATGCAGCACGTCGCCCAACAGACGTTGTAAGATGGATAGGGGACAAAATACAAACAGATTCACCGAATACATTATGAATATTTTTATTTATTTGGTAAATTCTATGAGAGTGCTAATATGCATTTGACACTCTGTTCTTATTATTTTAGTATTCTTCTTTAGCCATATTATATTGAAATTAGTGCTTTGTTTTTTCTACATATGTTATGGGATAGTATGTCACATATCCATCAAAAGAATAATATTTATCAGTAATTAAAAAACATTATACACCAAGTCTACTGCAAGGCACTATTCTAAGACCATTTTTAATCGAGGAACACTTTGTCACTGAAACCTTCCTGCCCTTCAATTCTATTTGCCTTTATGCGAATATAATCGTGAAGATACTTAACGTGTATGGCGTACAGCGACTTGCGAACCACTTGGCCCGTGTTTCTACCTCATTCTAACTTGTAATTTGTTGCGAAACGCAATTATAACGGAGCGCTCGGTAGCTAATAGCCGACCGGAATTTTGTGACTCATAGACCGAGTCTTAAATGTTGAGCTTTAAATAAAATATGGGGCGTTCAGTATTAGAATTTGTGTAAGAAAAATGTCAAGAATTTGTTTTTGTAGATTAATTGCCAGAATAAATTAAGATCGTCGATTATCATTTATTGGCTCCAGAAGTAATCTCTCTATTTTCCTCAAGTAACATAGGATACAAGCAGTAACATTTTTCTACTTTATTACGATGATCATAGTACAAAAGTTGACGACTATACTAATTTCTGAAGATCACACAAGTAAAACTTATGATTAATTCTTCAATTTACCGAGTAACCGCCCTGAATTATTAGAAATGGTCTTAAACAACTTAAAAGTATCTATTTCCCCGAAAGCCGCAGCCATAAAGACAAACGGAGCAAAGACAGACATAAATTAGATTAAATCACTTCACACACCATTAGCAAAACCTTTCTTTGTTTGCGTGTTCAGACCAAATTGATCCTTATGTTCTTATAAATATTGAGGAAACTGGGTCATATTAGCTTGGAGTTTTAGGAGAAGTATCTAGTTACCTTTGTATAGGGGATCATGGTGAAGTTAATACAGTAAACAATTAATCAGCTGTGATGAAGGTGTGATATGACAACAATGTAAATGTGTACGGATACTTAATGGGTTTGTATTATTATATTAATGGTAGACGGAACCACTACGGAGATCATAGATTTTAAGAAAGCTTTTTTCGTTTTTATGTTATGTGTTCCAATTACAAAGTACCCGCACATACCGATGGTCCCCTACATGTTAAAGATTGCGCTTCAGTTTCAATAACAATTTATACAAGTATGTAACCATTATTTATTAAGGAAGTATATTATACAATTTAAAAAAATCAATATTTACTGAAAATGTAAAAAACACTAGTTTTTATGCATACTATCCTATTGACCGCCTGCTTAGTAGCAGGCAACAATATTCTGAAAGAACAGTCCTTGAAAGCATTAATCGGAATACCCGATACCATAATCATTATCAGTAAAACATTCCCCTTCAAAAACAAAAACAATAAAAAAAATATCCCCAAAACAATCAGATCAGCACAAAACATTACATAGCAGCGGTCATAATCTTTAAATTTTATATCCAAGTCGCGTTCAACATCTGCGTCCGAAATGAAGACATTTGCCGTTAAACCAATGTACATTGCGCACGTTAAATGTGCCGTAACGCAGTCCATTGTTTGTTCTTTTACCTACACGACCTTGGTACGGGGTCCCTAATTAAAGTCGGGGACAGTGTTTGCTCTGAAGGGTTTGGGAATGGCGTTTGACTGAGATCTGTTTATTGGGAACTGATATGTAGTATTAGATTTGTTTTTTTTTACGTTAATCTAGTATTGTTTCTGTTACGAGTCTTAAATATTTGTAATCTTTACTTTGCGAAGTATAACTTCATGTAGTATTAATTGCGTTGAATTATGCTCATGAATGTATGGCCTAAGAAATTTTTTAATTTTTCGAAAAGTGCTTAAAGTATAAAGACATGCTGAACTGGCTGAGAAAAAGGTTTTAAACGAAAGTAGACCTATTTAAAGAAGCGATTTTTTTTATACGAAAAAGCTTATGAGGCAATTCGAAACCTCTATACCTTTAAAATTGAATATTAAAGTGAAGGAAAATTATTGAGCTAAATGAGTAACTAAATCTCATGACCATTAACCGCTCTTGCTTGTATTGAGAGCCAATCTTCAACCCATAAACATTATTACTGCTTTCTAATCTCCGGTTGACATAAATACCAACCACTAGAGGTTGCACCAACCACATAAAATTTCCGCTACCACACAACAACAAATCAATGACGACAACCGCAAAGACCAACCGTTTGATGGCGCGTCAACTCCTTGCTATTTCCGTGACAACCGCACGCAATCCTTCGTCAACCGCAAGCTTTAGGTCAACCACTACTGTTTTATCCCGTAATTTGTCCTTAATTATGTTTTGGTTGCGATGGAAACCACCGTATTACTAAATAGTAAGGATATACTTCATTATACTAACACTGATGTTGATTAATTTTGTTCTTATTTTTCGTCGTAAAGATGTCATAGTTTCAATTATGCCATCAACGAGGTAATTTTAAACGTCGAATATTACAATTAAAGGAAATGGGATGGGGTGGGATTGATTCTACACCCATTCGCAAAGGTTATTCCTTAAAATTAAATGAGCTTAAGACTTTGCCACATTCACGGCGTTGGTGGTGGCCTCGGACAGGTTTCTTAGAGTGCAAGTGGAATTATTCAAAGTACAAGTGAGGAGGTAGGCCATCGTTTGTGCTGAGGCTCCGTATCTTTCGTCATCACAGTACCCCATCGGGCCATGTTGTACTTGCAGCGACCAACCTGCAAAGCTTATGAGTATGTACCTGTGTGTGTTTCAAAAACTACTGAACGGATTTGGATGTTTATTGCAGAGATACTTTATAAACTAAATTAACACATAGTCCCGATTTTATATTCCCATGTGGTAATGGTCGTAGCGAAGCCGATGGTAACAGCTTGTACGAATTAAAAATGTGAAATTTAAGTTTGTTTGCGACCTTCTCACACCTAAACTACTATATCCGACCATTCTTAAAATTTGTAAATAAATTTTCGTGTATATTTATACGAACATAGGGTCTGTTTTCTATCGAGAAAAAGTTATCTTCCCTAGCAAAACAACAATAACGATTTTATAATAAACCATGGCGCCACATTGATTGTCAAATTATTATCTAAATTATTATCGCGAACGAAGCCACGGATATAAGCTAGTAAGCTATATATGGAAATATCCTGGCTGAGATTGGACGGCGATAATGTATGGAATTGGTTGGTTGTATGAATGTAGATGTTGTAAGGCAGCATCGGTTGTGGGTTCTGTATGAATATGTTTATCGTTATTTTCGATTGGTGTGCCCATATTTACATTATGTACTTGTTATTTATTACTTTTGGCATTAATATCTACATTTTATTGTAATTTTATAACTCAAGAACGGGTCACCTACCCGAACGAAATGTTTAGGCTTTGTTCGGACTATTTAGTAGATGGTTTATGTGAAGTTTGCACAAAATTAGTCGAGCGGTTCTGCATTTATTACATTTTTTGTAACAAATGAATATGGCACCCGGGCGAAGCCGGAACACGCCGCTAGTTGTTTATAATATGTTAAATATTTACTTAGTAAATAAAAAACTAAACGCAAAAAGTTACATAAAGAATATTTTGGTAATTTTAAGGGAAACCCTTAAAATTAATATTTGATCGTTATTGACTTGGCTTGCTTGATGAAATAGCTTCTCAGAATATAAATTTATTTTTCGTCTGAAGAATTACGTACTAAATAAGATGGCAACATAACCACTAAAATAACTTTTGGCTCTTTTCATGCTCTAGAATGGTAAGCAAACGTGATTCTTTATAAATCGTATTTTAAGCCATTTTTTTGGGGAAAGAGAAAATCGATTGTTGGTAGGACTTGAACCTGCGACCATCCTATTGAACCTGCGACCGTCCTATTAAGTACACCAAATGTTTCACCAATTAAAATACCGCAGTCATGTCCAAAGAAAAATCATTCGTTGCCATATTACGTTAGAAAAGGAGAAAAAAAAAACTTACATTCCAAAAATAAACTTACACTTTTCTTTTAAACACACTTTTCTCATGGTAAAATCATCAAAATGTGACTGATTTGCACTGACTAAAATCCACGGTGATCCGTCAATAGCCTTTTACTTTCAGAGCCACAGTTTCCTGATGAGGTAGTCCTGAGAACCCGATCTATTAAACTTACTAGCGTCAAAATGGAACAGCAAATTAAGAGAACAAATCGAAAGTAAATGTAAACATAATAATAATATTCCACAACTATCACACAACGCCATCTAGTCCCAAGCTAAGCAGAGCTTGTGTTATGGGTACTAGACAACAGATAAATATACTTATAATTTTATCCTGGGTGGGAATCGAACCCACGACCTCCGGCGTAGCAGTCAGGGTCACTAACCACTAGACCAACAGGCCAGTCAAAAATGTAAACGTAATGACAACATACTAGATATCAAGTCTATTCCGAAACCCTGTTACCCAATACGTCCTTGTAACAAGTACCAATAAATCAGGTTTGGTGGCTAACTGAGACATTATTAAAAATCTCACAAAGCTGACCTATCCGTGGTGACCTATCAATATCGAGATACCTACCGCAGCATCATATTTCGCACGCGTTACAATGTACGTGCAAGTTATGGGAGATCAGAGGTTCGAGAGCAAGCTGTTGAATAATAGGTTTTTAAGGAAGTTTTGACAAGAAAACTTAAGCTTTAAGCTTTTCTTCGATTGGGGAAGAAGATAGAACTACATTTAATAAGAACTAAGAAAGTGTAGCTATCCTTAATTATTAATTAATGAGTCTGTTCTCTCCGATTTTCAGTATTTTTAATCCATTGCCAAAGTGAATCTCATTGTTTTTTTTACTAACAACATTTGTATTATTAGTAACCTTTTTTTTACTACGTACCGGATAACCTTTTTGTACTCTCTATTTGCACTTGAAAAAATGTTGAAAGTTTTTTAAAATACAGAAAATAACACATAACATTTTCTTGGGCTTTCAAAAATAAACAGTAGAAAACCTGGACAAGATCGGCGGCATCAAAACGTGATGTATAGTGTACAGTATCGTCATTTATGCAAAAATTATAGCACTTGGCAGTAAATGTTATGTAAGTAATCGCAATCAGTTACCTAGATGACATCTTCCTAGTCATACTTTGACCTCATTAGAGCTTAACACACCTGCAGAACTACCAACTAACAGTCCATCGCAATCACACAACTCCAAAGTCAAACCGAATCACCGCCGAGAACACCCGAACATTTCCGAAGCTTGCACCACACGCCAACTTTCTACAGGACACGTTCTGATGCGATACATCAGCGTACTATTGGCACGGTCGCACCCCCCTCCAGACCTCCCTCCTCCCCCCAATCTCCCCCCATTTGCATGTAAATTGAATAAGGACGACGTAGCACAGCTTTGGTCGAGAAACGAACGCTTCCCAGTTTGTCCTTTCAAGATGTCACATGTAACGGTTCGGGGATAAAATTGTTGGTCAGAGTGTGTATGGCAGTTTCATTGATTGCTGTAGTGACCTGCATAGCAATAGTAAACTGTTTTAAATATTAAACGCATTAACATCGCAAAGTACAAAGACTACGAGCAGAAACATAAGACGTTAGGAATGGATTGAAGAAGATTAAGATTAAGCATGCACCTTATCACATGGAACTTTAACGTAACTGACAAAAAGAGGATGTTCTTTAAATGCACAATATGTACCTTTTGCTTTGAGGATTAAAAATGTAATGGTTGAACGGTTAAGTATGTTTTTAAATCGTTTGTGTAGCTAAAACTTACAAATAGCAAGCACACTTAAGTATCTAACATTTTGTGCTACGGGCCCCCCTAGAGGGCAGCCTTGCCGGGGTTGCGGGAAATACGTATACCGCGACTCCAGTATACAAAAGGCTACCGAAGGACACCGTGGATTTTAGTCAGTCAAGTCTGACAGTAAGGGGCAGGAGGACTCATTTGATGATTTTACCACGTAAAAAAATATATATTTTGTGCTAGAACTTGATTTATATAAAGGTTACAAAAGGTTTCACAGCAGCGTTTTGTGTGAAACCAAAAAGCTGTCAAGCCCTTGTAAGATAACGCAGCAGATTTATTTAATGGTTTTTAGAACATATATTATTTAACTCTGTCTTATCCAAAAATTAAATTTAGAAAACTTTAGCTGATTTTCGGTGAAATAACAGCGTTATTAAAAAATAAAGAGACGATTTTAAATTAATGTTTTGAGAACATTAAAAGGCGTCTGGCTACTTAAAATATACAAAACAAGCTAAACGACACATTTTTAAATCAAATTAAAAACTAGAAAATAACCAAAAATATTGCTAGCTACGAATACACACTGGCGCACGGTGGGCCGAAAATCGGCTTTCATAGACTTAGGCATTTTATTTTGCAAGTGCCATTTTTTATGCCGGATATCACTTCTATTAGTTATAACAATATACAAAAATGACACCAGAATTGATTCGGCACAAAAACGAAGGAATTATAATTTTTTTACGAAAATTTTGTATGGAGCTAGTATGAAAAATCGAAATATCTCGAAAACGGCAGGGATAACCCTAATATCCTTATAGGGGGTTATAGAACTAATTATTTGTGATTTTTTGACATAAGTTACATAATGGTTGTGAATGCCGTTTTTTTTTAAAAAATCGTCAAAATATTTTCATTTATTTTTACATATGAAACGTTCCTTTTAGTGTTTAAGTTGAAGATTTCAGAGCTTTAACAACTCTTAACATAAAATAGCATGACATCTATAGACCTGAAGGACTAGACAGAAGTGTGTAGTATCTTGTAAGATTTCCAACAATACCAAATAGTTGAATATCAGTGTCAAAGTGCCCATGCAGTCGCTTCTTTTTGAAAGATAGGGGAATGAAATTGTTAATTGATCATACCCTAAAAGTATGATTATAACATAACCGGACACATAATAATATCGACACAAAAGGAATTTTAAGACCTTGCAGAAGATCAAAATACAAAATAACATCTTGTGTAGTCATCTAATGAGTCTGCTGACAAGTAATTAAGTAATTAGAATGATGGTTGTAGTTTTCTGATTCTAATGAGCCTAATATGTGATTAAATGATTTGAAATTTCTCGTAACAATATCTACTAAGAACTGCAGTCACTTTTTTTGTAATTAGTGAGCTAATGTGATTTGCTAATGTTGATTAGTTGTACTATGAGTTCTACGAAATGTTTTTACGATTATAAATTTTCAATGTCATATCTTTTATAACTTTAACGAGGGTAGTTTACTAATTATTGACTTTATAGGTACCTACAATAAAAGGGCTACAATTTTGTTCCATAATTTAGATTGTTCACAACTGTGTAACTGCTAACACTAAAACTAAGTATTTGCTTTGCGACTATAAAATCTTAGAATGGAAAGTTTAATCACCAACTTAGACTTGTTTGTTCTTCTAAAAAGTGAGTGTCCTTCATTTAATCATGAAGTATTGTTTAGTGCAATTGTGTCTCGCATAGGCGATTGTCTTTCTGCCGAAGATCAAGTAACTCTCAAAGAATTTTGCCGTAGATTCACGCGATCTGCTTTAAACAGGTGGCAGAAATCTAAACGATTCTTTGATAATTTTAGAAATACGTACGGAGAGTGGCTGCAAGCAAATATTGATTGGCCGAGTTGCGTGCTTACTTTAATAAATCAAGAACCAACTGTTGATGAGATACCAAGAGCACGTTCAGTCTCTCCAGAACCTTCGACATCATCGACTGTTGGAACAATGACAAAAAGGTCCCGAAAACCATTCAAAGATCTGGGAAGCAAACAGAAAAAGAGAAGATCTAGTGAGCACATAGGCGAGGATTCCTGTGAATTGGCATATGCAGCTGCAGCGCGTTTAAAAGAAGAAGGGTATGAAGATATCGCATCTGTAATCGAATATATGATCAAAAATCCAGAAGCTGCCGTTAAATCAATGAAAGCATTAAGAAACCAGTGAAAACAGTAATATTTACACCAGAGAAAGCACTTGGATTACTTCTTTCACTTAAGCTTTCAAAGTGGCAATATATTACGTTGCGAGAGACTGCCATTCGGGAAGGTGCTAAGGATATTTACCCATCCTACTATAAACTGCAACAAACTAAGCTTGCATGCTACCCTCCTAATCTATCAGTGTCAGTTACTGATTCATCAGCTAGAATTACACTTCAAGCTTTACTTGACATCACGGTGAAGCGGATTCTTCAAAGTCTTTCTGATAATGTGGAAAATAAGCAGTTAAAGCTGATATCGAAGTGGGGATTTGATGGTGCTTCCAATCAAAGCCGATACAAGCAGAAAATGGACGGCGAGCATGATGATTCAAGCATTTTTATGACCTCCTTGGTGCCACTGAAACTTACAGATGGAGATAATACTATATGGACAAACCCGAAACCATGCTCAACTTTTTATTGTCGTCCGGTTCAGTTCACTTTTGTAAAAGAAAGCGATGCAGTTGTCATTGATAACAAAAGAAAAATGGATGAGGAAATTGAGGCCCTTAACCCCACAGAGTGCATTAATAGTAACAGGGTGACTCATAAACTAATGATGACAATGATCGACGCAAAAGTCTGCACGTACCTTTCTGAAGCTAGATCAAATGCATCATGCTACCTGTGCTTAGCAAAACCAACAGAAATGAACCACTTAGATGCTGTAACATCAAAAACTGTGTGTTCTGACATATACGAATTTGGCCTATCATCCCTACATGCCCGTATAAATTGCATGGAATGTCTGTTACACATTGCGTACAGACTTGACTTCAAACAGTGGGCAGCAAGAAGTAATGAGCATAAAGATATGTTACAAAACAGAAAAAAAAACATTCAAAATAAATTTAAAGAGGAGCTCAATCTGTTGATTGATATAGTGAAACAAGGCTCGGGAACTACCAATGACGGGAATACCGCAAGGAAGTTTTTCGAGTTTCCCAATAAAACTGCAGCTATTACTGGGTTGGATCAAGACCTGATAAAAAGATTTTCTGTTATTTTGCAAGCAATAACATCTGGTGAGAAGATAGATGTCATCAAATTTAAAGATTTTGCTCGCAAAACAGCAGAAAAGTACGTGGAATTATACGACTGGTACTACATGTCATCAACCGTACATAAACTATTAATACACGGTGCTGACATAATCGAAAAAAATGATATTGTCCCGATTGGGACTCTGTCGGAAGAAGCCTCAGAGTCTCGAAACAAAGATTTTAGGAGGTTTCGGGAACATCATTCGCGGAATCTTTTCCGCGAATGAGCAGGCAAGATTCTAATCAAGATATCCTAAATATGCTTGTTGTTTCTTCGGATCCTTTCCTAAGTGCACAAAGGCCGAAGTTAGATGCCAAAAGGAAGACAACCTTTTTTGCTGAAACTCTCGACCTAATACAGTTTCCGGAAACTGAGTTCGCGTTTGTAGGTGTATCCAATCTGGATTCTGACTCGGAATTGGAGTCCGACAACGAAAGTTGTAAAGAAAATTTGTAAAATTCAATTATTTTTCTTTATGTTCTTTTGTAATTCATGTTAGTTTATTGTATCATATGTTTAGTTAATATTTTCATAAATTATTATGCACTTTGATATTATTTTTGTTACTTCTGTTTTATTTAAATTACCTTTCAATAAAAAGTATATATACAGTCCATTTTATTTATTAACCGACTTCAAAAAAAGGAGGAGGTTCTCCATTCGGTCGGTCGGTATTTTTTTTTATGTATGTACATCGATTACACCGAGTTTTCAAAAAAAATATAACCGCCTTCAAAAACAACCACAAAAAAGGGTACAATAACCTACAAAATAACTTTTCTTTCACCTCTGTCTAGTCCTTCAGGTCTATAGAGGTCATGCTATTTTATGTTAAGAGTTGTTAAAGCTCTGAAATCTTCAACTTAAACACTAAAAGGAACGTTTCATATGTAAAAATAAATGAAAATATTTTGACGATTTTTAAAAAAAAAACGGCATTCACAACCATTATGTAACTTATGTCAAAAAATCACAAATAATTAGTACTATAACCCCCTATAAGGATATTAGGGTTATCCCTGCCGTTTTCGAGATATTTCGATTTTTCATACTAGCTCCATACAAAATTTTCGTAAAAAAATTATAATTCCTTCGTTTTTGTGCAGAATCAATTCTGGTGTCATTTTTGTATATTGTTATAACTAATAGAAGTGATATCCGGCATAAAAAATGGCACTTGCAAAATAAAATGCCTAAGTCTATGAAAGCCGATTTTCGGCCCACCGTGTGGCGTAGCTTACTGTGCCGTCGTAGCCCGTAGCAATGCTACATGCGTAAATAGTTTGCCGTGACAAACTATTTGACGTGTATAATTATAAGGCCCGGTATCCACCAAAGTGGAGTGGAGAGGAGATGTGTTTGAATAACCAATCAGATGTCACCTGAAGCTAAGCGGAGAGGAGATGTGGATATCTGATTGGTTATTCAAACACCTCCTCTCCTCTCCGCTTTGATGGATACCGGGCCTAATTATGTTATTAAAAAACATGCAAGTAATTGATTACTCCTGTTTCCGCTTCTTTTTATTTTAATGACAAATCTAAAAAAACAACAACAGAACTTTTATTATTCCTTCTAGCAGTAGCAAAACTGCAGTCTATTATTTCATTTCGCACAATAATTTCGTCAAAACAGATGTGCAATACACAGCTTAAAACACACTCATATACTTCCACTACATAGATAGTAAATTCCTTGTTACGTTTCTTACCTCAGGACACAATACGTGTGAAAATATGAAATAATCGCATTACAAGTTGGGACGTCTGAGGTGCTATTACAGCACTTGGGCGCGTTAAGAGCATTACTGGGCTCTCTAAATAATGTATTGTTAGGTGTAAACGGTGAGGCGGTGACCGACGTATGGGACTACTGTTTTCCTGTAGATTTTTGAAGTGTTTCTGCTAGTAAGATTGTTACATTCTTGATAATATCTGCTTTTATCAGTGAAAGTTTTATTTAAAAGACTTTTTATTAGGGTAGGCTATTTATAATATATTTTTAGGTAGCAGAAAGAAGAGGCTTATTATATCTTTTTTGAGCTAGAACTCAAATTATATTTGCGTTAATTATGTATACGTACCAGAATAATAACTGTATTTATTTTTGTTTACAGGTAAGTCATCATTATTTTGATGGTGCATTTTGTTTCTTCAAAGTGTGAGTTTTTTGACACAGTTACTTATATAATTTCTAAGCAAGAACTATAAAGAAGGAACAGATTCAATATTTGTAAACACATTGAAAAATTATAATAATAATTTTAAAATGTTCTTAATATTTTAATTTTCCAGAACGCCTATAAATTTTCTGCTAAACATAGGCTTCACAAAATTCAGCATCACAATTTCATTATAATAATAGTACTGTAACAATAATTATCCCACTGTGTTACAACATCATTAACAAACCACATGTGAGTCCATTCTCTATTCATTCCTAAAAGTAAACATTCGCAAAACAGCAAAACCGTAAACACGAAAAATTTTCATTTGCAAAAATATTTACCACAATTTTTTCTTTAACAAAACTTTACGTAAAAACCTCTAAACGTACATTCAGTGGAACAAAAACGCGACCGTTGCCACCCTAACGAGTGTAAATCTCATCCTTTAATTTAATGAGCTCTAAAACACAGGCTTAGTTGAAAACAAAAGGGTGTTGAGCGTCCCACCCTGTCTTCATTACCGAATCTTTCTTACAAGCGAGATCCTCGGTTGGCTTTTGAAAAGATGTGCGCACATGTGTTGCGAATTTCGCGTAATTTTGCGCAACAAAGCCTTCAGGTTATACAGGGTGAAATTGAATAGATGCGACAAACTTAAATATACAATAATACATGTTGTCAGGAAACTGTATAAAATATCAAATGTAAAATTAAAAAATATATTTGATCAGTTTTACGCTATGAACGGCAACGTTTAATAACATGAGTACACCAATCGGACGAGATTTTTTGATAATTTAATTTTTTATTTATTTTGCATATTATTAAATGCTGGAATACCTATAGTTCGTACTTAAATAAAGATACTAACATCGACGGACCTTTTGAAAACGATACTCGCGTAATTTTTTTTATCGATTTAGATTGTTGAAAAAACAGTTTATAATTACTATGTTACTGTAACTGAAGCTCCCATTTCATTTTGTCGCATTTATTCAAAGTCACCCTGTATTTTGAGACATTGCGTTTTGTAAAGGCTCTGCTATTCACTGACTGTATCGAACAAGGACTGGTTTCAAGTGCCTATCTTCTTTGATATATTTTCTAGACGCGTTTTATTTTTGAAGTGAGTTTGGAATCGTTTGGAGGTCCTGACTTGACTTTTGAGAAGACATTTCAATCAAGTTAACAATCTAAGTGTCTTTTGTTTGCATCTCATTTTAGAGTAGAAAATCTGTGCTTCGTTATCTATTTTGGCTAAAGTGTGGCCGTATTGCCAAATCAGAACTAAAATTTACAAATCATTTTTATAAAAAAAAATACAGTAGGATATTACTGCTAGTGCCATATTTCGTTTTTTGATGTGGCAAAATTTAAATGACTTGTCCCGACCAGAGTGGAGCAGAAAGGTCTTACTGAAAAAAATATAATAATACCCTTTACATAAAGTTCAAATTGACATGAAAATATTTTTGCTAACATTGTATTCTATGTTTCCAACATTTCTGTTCTAGCCGTCACAAAGCGATTCTCCCGACACTACACTCTGGAGTTCTCACGTACAGAAATTGCCGTTTAATGCCGGATCAGTGCCGGATTTAAGGTGCATCTATCTAAACCTTGCCTGATTTATTCCTGACGTATGCACTCGCAATAGGGAGAGAGAGGAACCATGATTCTGAGACTAGAATGCACTGAGAATAGTACCGTATTTTGCTTTGTGTACATGCAAAGATTTGGGGAAGGAATGGTTTGGTATACAAATTATACTTCTTTGGGGATTTATATTATCATAATGGTTCATAAGAATTATTATTATCTGGAATAATGCCAACAATAATGACGTAACTATCTAAATTATATTTTATGTATTTTTATTAACTGTATTTTATTCAATTAAAATAATCCCCCACTGCTGAACATAGGCCTCCCTTATACCGCCATGCCGAACAATAATTTGCCACTTACATCCATCGGTCGACGTCGTCGGACCATCTAGTGGGAGGCCTACCTACGCTGCGTCTTCCGGTCCGTGGTTGCCACTCGAGAACTTTTCTTCCCCATCGGTTGTCAGTTCTACGATCGATGTGGCCATACCTCCAACATTCATTACACAGATAATGTAATCATCCCCACAGATCAGTAACATTAAAGATCAGTCCTCTGATCCCAATCCTAAGACCCCTAAGCAAGCAGATTTGCTTATCGGCCATGCTTTGATCAGATTTAATGAAGTTGTTTGCTTGTCTTGTTCACCAGAGAATATGCAAATTGTTTACAGTATGTCACCGTTGCACTGTGTAGGGATCATTTGACAAGCGGTTCCTAACGGGGATTATGGAGTTTGGGCGACTTATTGGGTCATTTTGTGTTTGGAAGGAGCGTTGGAATTTGGAATCTTCCTTTTTCAATTTGAATTATGTCTTGTTCATAAGGAATGGTGTGTTGCATTCTGTACAATGATAACAGCACGGCTAATGTGTGTCTCTATTCTATTTTTTTATAATTACTTCTGCAAGTTAGTGTATGTGAGTTTCTATGTTTGAAACGCACCCACGATGCAGGAGAAATTCCAAGTTTGAAAAAAAGAAAATATGATTTACCTATTAGTTGTGATCACGAAATATAATCTAATTTATCATTAAATTTACTAAAAAATACAAATCAATTTTCAAGTACCACCAAGCATATTTGAGGTAACCAAGTTTCGATAAAACACTAGAACAGAAAATATTGATGTGTTGCTAATTAGTCAATAGGTTAGTAGTTGTGTTATTCGTTAAGTCATATACTTGCCCTAATTCATATACTTTAAAAATCTACGTGGGCAGCAGATTAATGATACCTTGAAACTTACCTAACAAAAACAATAGCATTAATTGCATCTAGTAATAGATTAAACCACATGTACGACTCGAACTGATTGACAAATTCGAAAACAACGCGAGAGAAGCCGCAGGCTGAAGCTGGTAAAAAAATACCCAGCTACTTGATTTCCTTTAAGGGTGGAAAAAATTTGAAGTAATTCCATTATTTTTCCTAATGAATTTAACAAATAATAACTGTATTCAGCGATGGCACTTTAATAACCGACTCAAAGTAAATGTACTTATAATTACAATTTCCGCAAAAATGTTCTCAGGCCAATTAAATAAAAACCCTTTTTAGTGGTCCTTTTATATTCAACGTAACCTTTACAAAGAAAATATTTAAAAGGTCTTTGTTATTGAAATTAATTACGTTGTGAAAGTCGGTTAAAAGATATTTTAATAATATATTGGGACGGCTTGAGTTTTCAAAGCGTAAGAAGAAATTAGTAAAGTATAAGGCTACGTCCAAATTAACGTCATGGCCATGCATGCCTCTTCGCCTGAAAGCTATAATTATGCAATTTTGGGTTGGTATTAAGATATGCCCAATACTTTTTCAAAACTCTCTAAAAACAGAAATGCAGACCTGAGAAATGGCGGCGGGATTCAACAAAGCTTATTTTTCTAATCCCAAAAAAATCGTGTTTGTAGCAATAAATTGAAGAAATATCGGAATTTGAACTCGTGGATGTAACTTATGAAACCTATTTTCATACATGTCTAGAATGTGCGATTTGAGTTCCATTGTAGAACTGAAGTCGTTAAGCCATTCCAACACCATTTTTGCCCATACTCATTAATTCAACACTACCTACTTAGCATGTCTAATAAAAACAACAAACAAACAAAACTAATCACTCAACCAAGTACTAACAACAAGTAACACACCCAGAAGCCATTTCTTTATAAACCAGCACACCCACAAACTAACACCTGATCACAATCAACATTTACAACCGACGATGTTCATGACAAGAGAATAAAATGCACCTAACGAATTAAGTCCATTAGTGGACTAACGAACCACGTGTATTTATTAGTATGCGAGGTTAGACGGTTAGACTAATTCATCACATACGACGCTTCAATAAAATTAACAATGATGAATGGAAAAATTGTCTGTGAGTCGCTGAAGGTCCATCAATCATAGGACCTGATGACGTGTACAAGTTTGCGTTTTTATAATTAGTGACACGATGTGTTGTGACTTTAATGGCTGTTTGTATCTTGTTCGGGATGTTTGTTTACGTGGAAGGTAACAAGGTTTGTGTGTCGAGCTATTATTTTTATTAATCGATGTTGTGAGTGGAGTTCATTTTTTTTTTTGCAATTTTATACTGCGCTGTCACTCAATCAAAACGACACAGCTATTGAGACTGAACAACAGACACAGACCTTAGACAGAAGGCAGACCTTATGCTCTATGAATAATCAGCTTATAATATTTCCGCTGCTGGGACATAGACCTCTTTTCTGTGAAGAGTGATATGTTAACCACAATTCAGGCCCAATGTGAGCTGCAGATGTCTTCGAATTTTTGGGTCTTGGTTACTCCGTTTCCCTCAGCAGTGGTAATGTAATGTTATACAATTTGCC
This sequence comes from Agrotis ipsilon, assembly GCA_028554685.1. Taxonomy (NCBI): domain Eukaryota; kingdom Metazoa; phylum Arthropoda; class Insecta; order Lepidoptera; family Noctuidae; genus Agrotis; species Agrotis ipsilon. Next base: position 1,961,940 of record CM052965.1, read on the forward strand.
TGGATTCGAACCTGCTGCCTTCAAGTTGTAAGTCGGACCCGATACAACTGTGCACACTACCGCTCAGTAGAAGTTAATAAGATAGTAAGTAATGTACAGTAATCGATAACTGACTTATGTATGTCAATTGTTGTTATCTTAAATCTGATTTCGAACTCTCTAGACCTTCAAGATTTAAACGGTTCTCCTGAAAGGTCTTGAGATTATAGAAAATGCTTGTTTTCATCATACGCTGCCTACACGTCAATTTTGTGACTTCTTGCCGTAACATTAAATGTCTCAAGCAAACGGCTGACACTAATAGCATTGTTATTGTCATAAGCATAAGGTTTTTAATCATCCTTGTTGACATCGTGATAATTTGGGGTCTTTTCATCGTCTTCGTAGGGGCGTGATTTCGACACATCAATTCCTATTATTCTTGGATTTACTTCAGAATATTTGTGTTAATGAAGACTTCAAGGTGTATTGTTTGTAGGTGTTTTAGCTAGTATTGTGTTCTTATTGTTGACTATATGAAAATCTGTAAATGCTTTGATGTGTTTTTGACACCATAGAACTCGTATGAATTACGGCTCCCATAAAGAGTTTGTTGAGGACGTAAATCATTTGTTAGTTTCCTAATTTGTCCCAATTATATTCATAGACTAGATAACACCGTGCAAAACAATTCCTGTGAATATTCGAATTTAAAATCAAATAACTTCTCTCAAATGCGATACGACCTGCAACTCATGCCAAACTGAATTCGAATGCTCTCATTTAAAAAATAATAAAAGAAATTTCATGCTGAACACTCGCTCATAATAATTGCAGTAGAGCTCTGCATACAAGGAATATGTAAAAGTTTTATTTCAGTTTCCCTTTGCAAGTGAACTTATTTGTGTGGAATGTCCACTCCGTACATTTGCACAAACGCTTGTGCACGCCCGCCGGGTGAAAGGTATTAGTGAAGTCTTCGATATCTTATCGTAAGGTATTTGAGATTAACTTTAGTGAGGAGATGTTCGAAGTTTTGCGCTTGAAGTGAGACTCAGAATATGTTTTATTGTTGTTCTTGTAGGAATACCTATCTGCAATATCAAATACGATTTGCAATCCCCGCGTCTATTTAATACTACTGGTCTGCGAATTGAGAGAGATACTTATTAATAAAATTACTAAATGGTGTTACGATACATTTTTATGATGACAGTCTTAGACTCACTAGTGTGAAGATTGCTGAAGACAAAATAAATTATATTGACATATGTTTATATTCACTGATAAAGTATTTTTTTTAGTATAAATTGTACAATTAGATAAATTGTATAAGAACTTCTTAGTGCCGCAATTCATGTTGACTTAGCCAGTGGAGCTAGGAGACCTTGCGCCACCAAAAGCGTGCGACATTAAAATACGCGCCGTCTATACCGCCGCCTTTGCGACTGCTAATTATGCAATGCGTTCGCCCCGATGATTTCCCATAGGAATGGTGTCCTGCACTGTTTTAATCATATACTCGGAATGGGAAGAGATTGCATCTGAACAAATAACTGGCGTGTTCCGGTTTGAACTGGATCGCTGTGTAATTTACTGTTACGTTTGTTGTTCGCTGTTTGAACTCTCCCCCCGCCCCCCTCCGTGCCATCCCCGCCAGTTTGTTTTTCGGTATGTATTTAAAGTTGATTCCGCGGACTTCATTTCAGTTTCAGCTCTCTCCGACGTTGTTTGTGCGATGTACTTGTTCGATTCAGTTTGATAGCGTCTTCCTTGTTGACTGTTGTTTTCGGCGTTTCTACCTGATGAAATTGTTAAGGATTTAAATTGTCTTGTGCTTGTTGAAGATGCAAGTGTATCTTTGGATAATTACCACCCTTAAAATTTTGTGAAGCATTTAGACATGTAAAGTATCTCAGAGTAAAAGTTACATAAAATCATTTATCAAAATTCTAAAAAACATGTCATCGTAAATTACTGTATTATGACAAGTTCGCCGAAGGGCGAGCTGCAAGAATGAAAAACTTTATTGAATTATGCTAAAATCCTCTTTATCAAAGTTTTACGACGCAGGTGCTCGCCGACCATCAAGTCGATATACCTATTGACGGCCACCTGAGATTTAAAACAACTGGAAACGTAAAACATGTTTAATGTTCTTAGCTTACTTTTATGGCCTTTTTCCTTTAGAAAGGAGGGGGAGAAGATGCTTTCAAGGACAGATAAGATGCTTCTAGTGAAATAGAACATAATGCAGAAAAAGTGTCTTGTTTTGGATCATAAAGAACTAGCAGCTAGATCACGTATAGAAAAATCATCATTAAAAAATCCTATTTGTGTTTCAAACATTTAATTAGAACAGAAAAAGAATCTTCTAACTGCAGTCTTATTATCACTAATTGTGAGAGCACTAAGTAGGTGCTAAAGTATAATACAATTTGGCCGGAAAACACTCCTCTTAAAGCTGAAAACAGAAACGTTTTACATCCCTTAAACGCCTTGAAAATAATTATTTCACAAATCCAATAAACGTAAAGTCCAAGTAAAATGAAATGACTTTCAAAAACAAAACAGCGCCGATCTCTATTTACCAGATAAAATGGGTCCCAGATTAACAGAATAATAAATCAGAGAGCACTATGACAATCATTCTGCGGAGATAGACGAGGCCTCTGGAGGCCAAAGTCTAGCAAATAGTAACTTTATATAGTTACGTGAATAGTCCGTGATTTATAATGAGGCCTTGTAATCCTCTCGTGAAAGGGAGCGAGATATGAAGTCAGGTCGGCACTAGTTAGGCTTTGGTTAAGGGGAAATAGTTTCAATTTAGGAACGATATATTTGGAGGCTTTAAAAGTATTAGTGAGTAATGTAGTAGGAATTAAAACTTTGCAGTATATTTCCAGGATGCGGCGTGATTATTTATGAAGTTATTTATCGTAAAGAAATACATACAGAATTTACTTTTTCATACACGCAATAGTTTGTGCGGAAGAGATTTATGGTTTCTCTTTCAAATCAAATATTGAACAGATTAAAAAAAACACATAACTTACATTGTCAAAATAATACATAAATATAGCCTAGTAATTAATGATACCAATAAGAATAGCTCTATACTTTAAAATTAATTATCATTATAATAGCAATAAAAAAAAAATTAAAAAACCCCTGACACAAAAACCAATTTCTCTTTAAAAAGTAAAAAAGAATAAAAATACGTCGCGTTGGGGGACTGCTCCAAAATATTTATCATCTCTTGTTTTTTTCAGTCCACCAACGCGACGTATTTTTATTATTTTTTACTTTTTAAAGAGAAATTGGTTTTTGTGTCGGGGTTTTTTAAATTTTAAATTTATTTTTTTATTTTATACTTTTTATAGGTATATCATTTTATGTTGCTAAGAGTACTCCCGATTAAGTCAAAAATATTCCCTTTCAGTACGCTTTCATTTGATACCCAACTCGAGTATATTTGCAGACCCTCGGTTACCTTTCCCCACTTTCACCCCCACAACTTCTAAACGGCTCAACCGATTTTCATCAAACACGTCTAAGAACACTCGCAGGTAAGTCACCTTTCATACAAAAAAAACTAAATTGAAATCGCTTCATCCGTTCGGGCTCTACGATGCCACAGACAGACAGACAGACAGGCAGACACGTGTTACTTATAATACCCCTCTTTTTCCGTCGGGGGTTAAAAATGCTTAATACAGGCCTATCTTGTTATCCTACATCCTTGTATCACCTTGATGGTCCCACGTACCCTCCAAAATACTTTATAATATTTTTTCGACAACTTTCTGAAATAGATAAACTTGGCTATAGAGTTCGTCGCATGTTTGTCTTAAAAACTGAAACTAATCTTGTCAGGGGTATGGAGTTTCAACGGTGTTTTATCTGATTTTATGCGACATAATATTATTAAAATGAGCCTATATCTTTTTCACGATCTTCAAGCAGAATAAATGTGATTTATTTATGTTTGTTTTTCTAGTGCGTCTATTCGTATTTATTTTCTGCACTATAATAGTACATCTCGATTTTCCTACGTTTTTATGCACTGAGTTTTCTTTTAAGATGGTAAAATCATCAAATAAGCTGATAGCTTTTGAGAGAGTCTGACACTCTTGCTGAAAAATGCTTTCGCTCGCCCTTTGCATTCCAGATCCACGTTATCCTTCTTAGGCAGTGCCCACCCGTCTCGACCCACAATTTTGACAGTTTACTGTATTATTTGTGATAAAATCTGACTTGGTTATTTTATAACATGTTAAACGTTGCCTTTAAACTTTCATGCAGTGAAATACTATCAAATTCAGCAACGCTGTTAAATTGCTTTTTTTTTCAATATATTCAACAACTTGAATACATCAAAACTCGACTAGAACTAACCTTTGTCATGCACACAACACATCACGTCCTCCCCGAGTTATTATCGGCGTGGTAGCTAATAAATAAGCAAATAAAGTGACGTTCATTAATATTCATGACTGTATTACCGGGCGACGTGTCTGTTCGTCACAACAGTGCTACTGATTTCACAAGGATTTAGGATTATTTTGAGAATTTGTTTCATGTTATTGAAGGGAGTAATGATAAAATACGCGATAAAAGATTTTGAGTTGAAGTGGAGTCAGTTCTTAGGTTTCGTCAAATTCAAATGTGCAAGTGAAGCTGTTTGTTTTTTTTTACAATTGCTTATAACTAAATAATAGTAAATTGTTTTAACTTAATTAACCTCATTTTATGAGATCTACTTTAATTAATATAGTTTAATATCGCATTTACGACTCCATAACCAAAAACAATTGCATATCATTATATAGATGACATCAGCATACCACCAACATCAGAATCAGTTGCTGCTAAGATAAAAAATATACTCATAATAATAAAGAAGCAACATAAATAAACTGAGACATTGGGTAATTTTGCTTATCCATCATCGTTACTGTATCACGGTGATGCTCTTAACTGGGTTAGGGAAACAATTTTGTATGGGATTTGTTCCAGCTAAGATTTCAATGATGGAGCTGATTTTAAAAAGGAACATTAGATATTCTTCACTTATTATCATATAATATTGTGATGAAAAAATAATGACAGGAGGTTTTTATGTTTTCAAAATATCTGCTTTTCTTACTTTTAGGTTATATTGATTCTGAGAAATAATATAATTCTGATAGTGTTACAAATTCGTATATTGTTTTCTAATGATAGCCTCGAGGGTCTAGCGTGACAGCAGAGTATAAGATTCGATTACTAGGCCGGACATTAGCGGTTTTCAGGATTAAGGTGTTGTTTTCGATTCCTGGCAATAAGCTTGTTAATTTTTACATGGACGTGAAATATACCTGGGAAGAAATTGAGAATATTATTAGGTACACCTCTGGCTTAACCTTTGTGATTGCAGATGAGATAGTTATAATGACTAACTAAGTCTAACCTTAGAAGACAAAGTCACAATCTCCACCAACCACTACTCAAAGCTGATGACACAACAGAAACAGAAAATGAGCATGCCGACAGCTTAAACACAACAACATGCAAATCCAAAAATCGTTTACAATGAAACTGCATTGTAAGAGATAGCGGGTAAGCTGTCTTAGTTCACGTACACACATTAAGCACAATGTTAAATCTAGTAAAGTAGTCTGGCTGGTATCGCAGTGCCAAACCAACTGAGAAAGTTTATTCGCAAATTGACTTCACGTATTCGCTTTAGGTGCAGTTTCTTTCATCCGAGCTCAGCTTTTGTTGTGGCGGGAGTTGTAAGCGATGGCGGGTAGGACTTGGGAACTTACGGCCCTGTATAGTTTCAAGGTCAGATTTTTTGCAGTGATCATGGTAATCGAAATAGTTACTAAAAAGATTTTTGAATGGAAATATCCCTAGTTATTTTATAGTTGCAATTACAATATTTGTATTTTACACCGTTCTAAACCAGCTTTATAAATCAACTTAAATTGGAGCTATAAAAAAAGATATAATTCGTCGTAACATCAACTGATGTTGATAGCTAAAAACGTCAAATTAATAAAATGTTTTTAACAACAAACAACCTGAAAAAAATAGACATGTCAGGTCTGTTTTTCTTATTCGATTACTTTTAAAAGACGTCGATGTCGTATACATACAAAAAAAGGCTCTAAATAATATGAATAATAATACTAGTCAACTCACTTGAAACTAGAACTTTCTTAAAATCTACCATTTGCCTTTACCCCGCCTCCTCTTATACCCGAAATCAAAGCATTAGTTTGTATTAAGAAATACGAAAACTAAGCAAAATGGCATTCTAAAGAGTTCTGCATCACAACTTTGTTTTGCATGAGTTTACCCGTTTGCCAGTTTTAAAATCTTTTCGCGACTTGAAGCTTTAAAGTATTTAACTTGTTTGTAGTTTCTGTCTATCGAACGGAAGGAAAACAATGTATTTTTTGTAAATATTTTGTGAGGGGTTAGTGTGGATAATATGCATGTATGTTTTCACGCATTTCATAGCTTTGACAGTTTCATAAAGTTTTCAGTTCAAGATGTCAACAAGAAATTGCATCTGGGGTCAAGTTGTAAAGAAAGTTTAAAAGATCCTGACGATCTCTTTTAAGACAGTCGAAATAGTTAGCAGTGAAATCCGTTTTCATTTGATTTTGGAAACAAAGGAGAAAGATTTTATGCGACATAAATTGGGTTCAAAAACGTGCTAAAGCATGAAACGTGACAAATTGCTGGCCCATTGTCTACAAAAAACTTACGTTCAGCAATGGCCCAGTAAATGTCTTATTAAGTTACTCGATTTCCCTCAACTTGCTCTTACAACTAGAGACGATAAAAATGTTTTATGCCTTCCTCCCATTTGCATAACTTTTAGCAGCTGTTAAAATGTGTTAGCGCATTCTGAATTAGGGGAATTGCTTGATTGTTGAGATTTTTACAACGTTTTTATGGAAGGTTCGGATAAACAAGAAAATTAAGAAATTCTAAGAAAAGGTACACATAATTCAGGTAGTCAAAATAATGTTTGTTTATTGCCAAATTCTATCTACGTTCTAAAGTCTTCAAGTAAAAGTTTACGATGTCATTTTTCGCATCACGAATTAAAATAAAGACATAAAAGCAGCGTCTAATCGCTCCTAAACAGGCGTGCGCTCTCAACTTAAATCCTTTTTAATCTCAAAAGATTTGTCGCAATGAAAGTTTTAATACATAATTATGATAAAACAAGAACATCCAACTGACAATTAACGTCCGCGGCGTTCTCTCAACAAATAACATTTGTAGGAGAAAGCGAAACTCGACTCTCTCACGCACGGCACATAAATTTGTTACAACTGATTACCAAGTTTGTTGGGACTTGTCATCGCAACTCTTCTACCTTGGTAGGGGGAGAGAATTTTTTCATTGTTAACGTTATATCTGGCGAGGTTTGGCATCGGAGTTCATGAGCGCCGCGCACGCCGCGCCCACTACGTGATCCGAATACAACTTCTCATATTCATCGCTTTAAAGCAACACCGAGGTGCGAGAGGGACGCCCCTATACGACAGACACGGCGACACCTTTCGGCAAGATTTCGTGACCTCTCAGCGGCTTCAGTCCGCAGAAATATGGACGGTAATAACATAAATCCCTTTGGCATATAAAACACTAAACGCCCCCTGAAGTGTCCCATGGTTTTTACGATGCGAATTCTCGAACGTTGTAAAATGTTCGAGCGTTTATGAAAATTGTTGGAATTTTTTTTTTTAATTATGATTGTTGTAATGGGACGTTTTATTAATTTAATTTCTTAGTTTGCAAACTTAACACCTTTCCCGATCCTCGCTTTCATGATTTTAAAATCTCATTCTTTCCAAAATCGTTCCTAATTTCATCAGCAAACCAGTTTTCTCACTGAACAAAACACACAAACAACATGGAACTTGTTTCTTCCGCCAGATGTTCTTCAAACACATTACACGTTGATTCCCGATGATCGTCGGAACACGTATGACGGATGACAAGTGACGTGCCATCATTGGTATGCGTTGCGAACCCTCACCTAATCATAAATAGGGCATGCTCGTGCTCTTTGATGCCGATGCTCATTTTTGGCATTGGATTTTGTATGGTGCATTGTATTTTTGAATTAAGGTGGCAATTGAGAAATTGCTAGTTTGAGAAACTGGCAGTAGAGGAAACGTTTTGCCAGGTTCTTAAACTTACTTGACGTAAGTTTACGTGAAGTTTAAAAAATAAGCTTAAAAGTTGTTATTAATTATTCTGCACTGTCCCACTGCTGGGTAAAGGCATCCGTATTTTTTTTCTTATTTCTAACGATCACGAAAATTTTACCTTGAGACATTTGAAGGAGGAGCTCCTTGCAGTGCTCAATGGAAACATCTAGTTCCTCCCACGGTCTCCTTCGTGGTCTGCTGCGATCCTTTGTTAAGCATTGCAAGGAGCTCTTCCTTGCAATGCTCAACGCAAACATCCAGTTCCTCCCACCGTCACCTTCGTAGTCTGCTGCGATCGCAAGTTGTTTCAGGGCACCACACTTCAGCTTTGCGGGCAAGCGACAGGCATGACCACTTGCCCATTTCCATTTCACTTGTCAAATTATACATCAATAAAATATTTAGTTCTCTACCAATAAACAATACACCAAAATCGTGTAAAAATCACACCATTTCAAATCGTAAAACAACAAAAAGGAGAAACGTGACATCCATAGTTTTTATACCCAAGAAAACGTCGTTTTTTGTCTGAAAAACGGGTCACATTTCGGTAGATGTTCTATAAACGCTCAGCTGATGGTACATAAAGTTTCGGTCCGGTGCCGTCGACACATAAAATCTGAATAAGTAAATGATAGGGGATAGTGGATTCTTGATTGATTCTCGTGGCGATGGCGCAAGGGATAAACTGCAGCGACTGGGAATTGACTAAACTGAGAAGTCTGTTAATGATTATATTTATTATTTTATGCGAGAGTGAGTTTGTTCGTTGGCTTACAAATCTTTCACAACTGAACCGCTAGACCAATGCTGATGGATTTTGGTACAGATGGGGCCATGGATATGATTATTATATTCAATAGCTAGTCTGTAAATCTAGCAGAGAACGTAAGTTACTTGATCCATTTTAAAATGCAAACAAAAAGGAATTGTAGTGTAAAATAGACTATGACTACACTTTTTTAAAATAACACGAATTGAATGTAAGAAACCATCAAAATAATTATATTGATAAATTGAATGGAACTTAATCAATCAGGAGTCATGTTGTGACTTTTCAATCCATTGTTTTAATTAAATTGCCTGTAACTGCAAAAATATGCCTCTTTGACGGATTCGCTGTAGCTTTGGTATACGTCACCCCCAAATTATAAAAGAATGAAAGAAATAACATTTATTGGTACAGACATTTACATTTACAGGTAGGTATATTAGTATATTAAATATTGGATTATCCCTCTCTCTCTCTCTCTCTCTCTCGTCATTTCGTCGTAAGTTAGTTAAGGACCAAGGTCATTAAAACTCAAGGTCATTGTATGAAAACAAGTATTAGAGAAACGCTATAATCTTATTACTCACACCACGATCCCCCCGATAGTATTGTTTATGTGACGGACGAGTTACGACGTTTACGATCTGCTGAATGGTGTATTTGCAATTTATAAGGCATTCCTACCAGACGACTCTGAGACCTACGCGCTCAGCTTACAGCGCAAATTGCAACAAACTGTCTGCGTACAGTAATTTAAGATTGATTGATAAATGTTGACGAATTCATTAGCATAAAAGTTTTAGTGGAGGAAATCTGGGTTTTGATGGTTATGTGGCAGATGAACGGAATTTAAGGCATATGAATAGTTTTAGTGAAAGGAGGGGCAGTTAACATGAATTAGTAGTGCAATTATTTTATACCAGTGGCCCGCCCCAGCTATGCGCTGGCCCCAATTCTGGACCTTTCCTGTGTAACAGATATAATAAAGAATTTATAATTATCCAATCAGATGCAATTATTTGGATGTGTGGAGTGACAAGAATGGATAAAGTAAGGAATATATTTATAAGAGGAAGTTTGAAAGTAGCACCTGTTACAGAAAAAATGAAAGGAAGTCGTCTGTGATCTTGGGATGGACATGTGATGAGGAGGGATGAGACTCATGTGGCTAAGAGAGTGATGAGTATGAATGTTGATGGATGGAGAGGAAGGGGAAGGCCAAAGAAAAGATGGATGGATTGTGTAAGGGATGATATGAATGAAAAAGGAGTAAATGATTCGGTGACGTTTGATAGGGGAGAATGGAAGAAAAAAACGTGTTGCGCCGACCCCAAGTAAAATGGGATAATGGCAGGAAGAAGAAGAAGATGCAATTATTTGGAAGTTACTTTGTTTTGTAATATATAAATTATGATATGATATAAATATTCAACTTTAAAAAATATCCATTATTTAAAATTCACAGTTAACTAGATTCCTCAGTAAAATTCCCATACAAATTTTAAACAACATGCAAAAAGCTCTAATTACAAAAGCAACAAAAAAGACATTCAATCTGCATCTAATAAGCACATAACAAAATTTATTTCCCTTAAAAAGGTACACCTTGGAAGATAGCTCATTAAACCACTCTTGGCGATCGTAAAACCTTTACAAAATTTTCATTACGCCTCCACCAAGGGAATAATGATCGGACCTACGTTTAAATGGCATTATCTCACTCCTGGAAAGCATAATCTGAATCCTTAGATGCATAAAGAACTATAAATGTCAGATATCATCTAATTGAAGTTCAAGTAATAGCCGTAGGGATGTCTAAAAGTGTCGATGTTGGGGGAATTTTGAGATAGACTTTATGGGTGATTTTTTGCTAAATTTTTGATATTTTGGACCTAAGTGAAGTGTCTAACGGGTTTTGCGAAGAAGTTTAAGTAACAAAAAACAAATCTTTTTCTTTTTATTTGTGACTAAAACAAATGTTTATGTGTATATTTAAAGTTTTGTCTTTTGACAAAATGTAACTGAGGTATTTATTAGCACATACTATGCATCATTTTGTAGAGTAGTTTGAGATTAAATACAATTCCTCGTTTAACTGTTTACTCAATTTTCCATCGATAAATTGAATACAAAAACATCGACACATTTCAGACATTGCTTAGCGAAGCGATGCCCATTAAAACGTAGGAGCGTTCGATAGCTCTTTTCAAGTGTAAAATATTTAAATTTACCTAGCAACATTTGGAGGCAGAAATTTAAAATGGTAGGAACAGCTCTGTTGGACTGAAGCCTTCCAAATTAATTGAAATTTATGGTCATTTGAGTTTGATTTTTACTGAACTTTTTTTGAATGGAAGGGTAAAGAAAGATGCGGTAACAAAGTGGCAATGTGGCTTTATAAAGTCAGTTAGATAATCTGTTGTGGTTGTGTAGTTGGCATGGAAAAAAAAGTACTGCACTGCCATCTATGATTCAAATTAAGAACTAATACCAATATTTTAAGATTACTATCTAAGATACTAGTCTAAGATCAGATAACAACCTATCTGTTTAAAGTACAAAAAGTATTTAAATGCAATTTAAGTTACTTTATTAAAAATCGCGAGTGCGTTTATTTAGTTCAATAACTTTAATTTCTTTGATTTTCACATTTTTTTTTTTTTATACATAACTTTTGTCATGTCATGCCTTATAGATTTTCAATAGGACCGGTTGAAAGCGGCTTGCATCCAGCGCGATGCTGTGGTCTTCGTCAGAAAGTCTGCCCATTATACGTGTGAACGTCCCACGCTACGTATACATACTAAAACTCAAATAATGCCGGTCATACAAAAACCTGGTCATTGGAATGACGTGAATTATTCGAAAATGGCGGAGGAGTCTTAGGAATTTCATATCGCATACAAATTTCTGTCATCATAATGAATTTCTGAGCCGGAGAAGGCTATTGGACTGGCTCAGAAATATTTTAAATATTTCTCGTTTTTAGGAGGTGCGTGTGTTGTTGTACTTTCAAATAACTTTGTTTTTCGTTCGGATATTTGTTGGTCCAGACATTTTGGATATTGTGAAGGGACTGTTCGGAGGATCTCATGTTGGTTATTTTATTGGGGTTTATGAATAAATACTTTGTTTTATGGAGTTCTAATAATGTTTATCTCGGTTTGAAGTAGGTTTTATTAAGCAAATATGTTTTATAAACATCTTCCTTAGATATATATTTGTATAATTTTTCAAATCTAAAATATAAATTAGATATTTTCTAATAAGCTACAGCTAAGAGCTTATTCATGTTTTCTCATTGGTCTATTTTTAATGTATGTCATTATAGGTATAAAATAATTAAAAAATAATAACTATAAGCCATAACTGATATTAAAATAGAAACTCGAAAAACGCATCCAGTTTGCCTAAACTGTTTACTATTATTATTTAAAGTTTCCAAGTTAATAAATGTTATAGCCATATTTACAAGTGGAGGGTATTAAGGGCCTCCCTCGCAGGAATCAATAGGCCTGTCCCTCACCGGATGTCTCCTTTGCCTATGGGGTAAATAAAGGCTACTTCCTGTGACAAATATTAAAGCCTTCTAGTGTGCTGCGAGCGTTATACGTTTGTTTGTAATATGTTTTCGATAAGTTGCTTTGCATTTACAGTATTGTAGTTTAGGTGAAGTGAGTACCTACATGAGAAACTCGAAAAGTCAAAAAATGGAAAGTAATAGCTTGCTTTCGGAGTAGCTGGTTTTATGATTTTTTTATGTTCCAACATTGCTAGGGAAAAAGATTCCAACATTGTAGGTAGTCTGCGGAATAATTTCTAGAAATACGTTTACAATGCCGTTTTTTTAACAATTGTTTAGTATTGATTGCGTTATAAATAATTATTATAATTGAAGCAGCAAAAAAAAATGTTGATAATAATTTATAATATTTTTCTTTATTGATTGTTTGTGGAATAGTGAAGTAGGCTGTAATAGAATAAAAATGTATGTTCTTATAATGACTTATCAACTAGGTACATATAATAATTAAAAAAAGTGATAATTCTACTCTAGCAAAACAGTTACAAAAGAAAAACAACTAACAAAAGTGTGAAAACACTCATTGCTCTTACTATAAAAGTATTTTACGACCAAAGTGTAATCACTGCAGTGCAAACTGAACCTCAGTTGTCCATTTATTCCAGAATAAACTTACAAAATGTGTTTCATCCATTACTGCGAAACAAAAATTACTATACGCTTCGAGGTCATTCAAAAAGTATACACAAAGTTATTTAATTCAATTAAGAGCATGTAGTTACATCCTTGATTATATTATAGTGTTTGCATACAGATGGCTTTGCAGGGGAGCAAATACACGTTTTCTATGTAACCTTAAGGTGGGTCTACACGAGAGATCCGCGCACGAACTGAGCAAAGGTCGAGCCGCTCAACTTGCGGTGTCAAGTGTGGACGTGGAACGATATTACAACAAGTACTCTTCTCGAACGCATTACAGGTATTCCACATTGAGCATCCGCTGTAATGGCACCTGAGCTGGCACCATTAATATTCCACACTAGCTTCTGCCCGCGACTTCGTACGCGTATCCTGTTGCTTATGCCAGCGACAACGGGATCGTGAAAATCTAAGATCTGAAAAGTCTATTACCCAACTCCAAACGCCCGGCAAAAAAAATAATGGCTTTTGGCCAGTAGAGTACAATAATATTCATCGTCATCGAAAATCGGTCCTAAACTGTTACCGCTTTTACTGCGAGGAAGAAATCCCAGCTTATGTTATTTTATAATTTGTATAATTATAAAATGCTCACTATACATAGCTTAGATTTCCATATCAGGTGTTCCATATCTTAAATTTTTATACATAAACAAATAGTGCTCATCAAGCTGAAAAACTTTTGCTTAGACGTCATTCCTCGGGCACGCCGCAATAGCGGCGGTAAGACCCCTCTTTGAGGAGTGGCTGGAGAGACGTCACGGCGTCCTTACTTACCGCATGACGCAGGTCCTCACCGGACACAGAAGTCTGACAGTGAGGGTGGGAGGCCTCATTTGTTGATTTTACCACGCAATAAAAAAGACGTCATTCCTATATGTTATAATGTAGCTGGGCTCTTGAAGTTCCACATTAGGTGTTCCAGATCCTCAATTTTTATACGTCAACAGAGAGTGCTCATCAGGCTGAACAACTTTGCTTAGACGTCATTCCTGTACATGTTTTAGTGTAGCTGGGCTCTTGGAGTTCCATATCAGGTGTTCCAGATCTTCAATTTTATTCTCTCAGCAGATAATGCTCATCACGTGGAAGACTTTTTGCTATCGCACCATTTTTGTATCTCTTATAGTTTAGCTGGTCTGTTGCGGTTCTGCGCCAGGTGTTCAAGTTTCCAGAATAATTTATAGCCTATGTTTTGACCAGATTTAATACCTATACAACAAAAAAAGAATCATTCAAATCCGTCCAGTACTTTTTGAGTTTATCCCGGACATACATACAGACAAACAGATAAACAGACAAACAGACAAAAATTCTAAAAACTATATTTTTGGCTTCGGTATCGATTGTAGATCACATCCCAAGTATTCTTTTAAAAAAACATTCAATGTACAGTTTTGACTTTCCTACTATTTTATTATATTGTATAGAGTATAGATACGGCTCCTATCAAAATTTTTCTCCGGTTCCCAACGTGGAATAACTCTGCGTTGCCCTTCTCTCTCTCTATTTTTGTCATAAAACCAACAATTGGTGGAGCGAAGTTGAGTACAAACGAACCAAACGTACTTTTAAGTCAGTCCAAACTATACGAATTCATGCTCGGCTCGTGCTCAGCTAGTTCTCCGCTCATGCTCGTTTAGTGTAAAACCTTTAAATATTTGCTGTCGTGTGCCACTATTCAAATAAGTGAGTTTGTCTCTTTGCGTTTTGCTTCCTTCTGTCACGGTATTCTCTGGACGGGTTTCGTTTACTTAATTTTTATTACTAGGAAATGTTGTTAGCAATCTTTTGAGAAGCCTTGGAGTTTGTGTTCGGTGATGTGTGATTGAGTAAATATAAGTGACTTTGAAGGAAACGTTAATGTGGTTACAGGTAATTTTCCTATTTGTTCTGTAATGCTTCGAGTAAGCAAATAAGTTGATCTTTCAAAGAAAGGTTGTCTGTCAAAGAGAATCTTTAATTATGTACCCAGGTACTTTATCTGTGATGGTAGTTTAGATTTAAGCAGAGTAGTGTTCAATATTAGACGTATATTTATTGTGGTATAACTGTTTTTAAACAGTCTAATCTACCCCTCTGCACGACAAAGGCTGCCTTCAATCTTTTATTGTTTTATATCTTATAGCTCCCGCAACTTAATATTAAGTGAAGTAACCGGGCAAGTGTCCAGTTTTCAAGTTCAGGCTAGGTTACGTGGAAGTGTAACTTTATTTGATAATGACGATTGAAAAAAGCCCACTGACTGTCATTTTTGTTTTTAATATTTAAAATGGCCTACGATGAGGCAAGCTCACCCAGAAAGAACTGGACCTCCTGCGCACCAACGAAACATAGAATAATCTGATTGGCACAGGACTTTGGTAGAACGATGGTCTTGAGCCAGGCGGTCCTGATGAGGTCTACTACCGCCATAGCTCAGCCGTCACCGCTTATCAATTAAAAGTAGCTTTTGCTAACAACTAAAGTTCTTTAACTATTTAAGATCAGCCTACACATAAATCTCTCACCGCCTATACGGTAAAACAATTACTCACCCACAATTCTGATGATTTGTGAACAGGGTTCCAAAAAAAAATTAAAATCTTCTCACAACGAGGCACGGTGCGATACAAATTGTAACACCTGACAAAAGTGCCATGATTTATTAGCAGAGCAGAATCGGCAGGGCGGATAAAACCACCGCATTTCACAACGAATGCTGGAAAGCCGTGCGATTCGGTAACAAAGCATTGTTGAACTCTATTGCCATTAGCTCCAATTGTTTCGGCTTCTGAAATAGTTGAATTTGATAGTTTTTCGGCCATAATTGCGTTTTATATTTTTTTGTTGGATAACGTAATAATTGAAATCATGGACAATTTAACAAATCAGTACCCCTAGTACGAGTTTTCACAATTTTACTTTACAGAGTCTTTCCAGTATTTACAACGTTTCTTGTATGAAAAACTGGAACAGCGCCTCTGGTGTGCGAAGAAGGAACTAACTTTTTCCTTTTAAAATTGTCAATTTGAAATTGTCAAAGTTCCAGTTTACTTTCCGTCTTAAATACTGAAAACTCGTGCTGAGGGTACAGGTTGTTTGTCACGTAAAATTTACTAAGAAATACTGCAAGCACAAGACCATAACGTAAACGTAAGTAACGTATGTATATCTCTGATTTTTAAATGGAGATCCTATTAGAGAGATTTATTTAGTGTTTTTTTTTGGGGTACAAGCACTACAATTACTATCTCTCATATAAAAATTTCGTATATTCCTATTATAGTTGATAATATCGTATATGTATATAGTCTAAGCCTCCAGGCAAGTTTTAAAATCCCAATGCGATTTGCGGTTTTATGTAAATACAACAATATTGAATAGATATCCATCTGCGACAAGATTTCCTATGTCGACATGATGTAACATTTCTTCAGAAAATTCCTCAACATTATTGAAGCCACCGTTTCCTACAATACCGTTCGCGATCAAATAGTCAAACAAAATTTATGTTCCCACCCGGGGATTAAAATATTAAAAGTGCTGAGGTGTTTTCGCAACAATTTTTATTTATGGCCCGAACAATTGCACGGCTTTTACATTAAAAAAGCCAAAAAGATGATTTGTTATTCACAAAATGTAGTGGAAATATTTCGGAGTAAGCTGACATCGGGAATGAAGAGGCAGATTAATTATTACTAGCCAGATAGTGTAGTGAAAGAAGTATTATGTGCAACAATATTAAATGCACCACATTTAGCAGTCGCTGGTGAATTTAAAATGGTTCAGCTTTCACTATTTTTGTGTAGTTTTCATTCATTTACTGCAGTCTAAATGAATTCTGAAAAATCTTGATAAATTTGAACCGTATTTCAGACAATTTGTTAGATACAACGAACGTTTTGATACGACGGTGACTCAGATGTCTGAGTCCGATGCCAAACAATTTTTTACTGTGTACTGACGGTGCGCAGGAGTTCCTGTTCCTTCTGTGAACTCACTCCATTTATAGCTTCATCTTTGCTCCTGAGCTTGTTTGACGCCAGAGCATACGAATAAACAAAACACATGATTCTATTGATCGCTGTGATGAAGTTAAGATCGATCTAATGTTTAGAACCTTCGATAAATAATATGTAGAACCAGAGACATACCTACTTATTTCATTTAAATTAAGTCGTTATCTGTTAAAAGAAACATGTTTTTGAAATTACTATAATCAAACACTACGTAGAATTAATAGACTAGTACGAAAAAATACATCCATGGCTTGTGTACATATTTCCTATTTCAACAAGGCAAAATAAACGTAATATAAATTTTAGGAAACACAGGCCCGGTCGGGGAGGCACATTTCAATCTAAACTTGTTATTTATTTTGCCGGATAGTTGATGTGTATTTAATAGGAAAAGTTGTCGGTCAACGAAGCTTCGAACAGGTCAGAAATATTATTTATTACTATTTGAATTTCAAAATTCATCAACCTTTGTGGTTATATTGTTTATCTTCTCGATATAGTTTGGTTAATTGGTTTTATTTGTTATCTATAAATATTTTGATAAAATCCAACTAAATTTTGATTAATTTAAAGTAAAAACATTCATAAATCCTTTTAATTAATCAAAGCCTTTATTGCCCCTTTATTAATTTGCCGAAGGTGTGAGGTTGTAACTTTTTGTTTGAGTGAGTTAGTAATTTGAGCATATTACAGCAATTTGTGGAGTCACGATTGTTAAATATAAGTCAACACGCAAGATAAATTAAAAAAAATTGTTATGGGTAGTATTTTAAGACTTCACAAATGTAAGTCTTTCAAAAGATTTTGATGTAGACAAGTGTCATATTGAACCAACCAACCAAAAGCTTACTTTTACATGTTTTATTTTTCTCTTAAGTTTATTCCTTAGCTTTTTCTTTCAAATTGAGTTTGCACTATATCCTACATGCATTTATTTTAGGTGATTACATTCACTAAATAGTGCGTAACTGATGAGTGGAATAAACCGATTATTTCTTTAAAACCACCCGTTAGAAACCCAAATATTACATCTAAATAAATGCTCGTTATTTGATCAGTAATTTAGTCACATTTTAATGTCATTTTCAACCACTTTTTTTTAAATATAGCAATTTTGCTAATAGTTTATTTAACTAATGAAGCAACTGGCCCTAAGATCACTTACACACTAAAACAAACACACTAATTAAAATAACAATATCCTATACAAACTTTATTAAATCTGTCACGAAAGCGTCAGAATATAATCCGTAAATCGTCGGCCGTCACGCCAGCGTGTCACACAGGACGTGACGACAACACACCTCCGCGTGTTTGGCAAATGTAAACAATTTTACTGAGCAAGTGTGATGTTACCTTTACACTTGTAATATTTGAGAGGTAGCAGAGATGATGATAAATGATGATTTGAAAGCAGCGTTGGCGCAGTGGCTGAGCGATTATCTAATGCGCAGTGGGTCGCGGGTTCAATCCTATTACTAGACCCCTTGGTAAGACTGGTTGTCAGAATTTCAAGTTCCTTACGTCATCATTAGTAGACTTTTAATCAATGGCCACCCATCCACAGGTTAACCTCGGCAAGCGCGGCTTAACCTTGAAGATCGACATATTTAGCTGTAATTAAGAGCGACCACAACATAAAACCAAATAGGTACCTTGTTACCTCATTCACCAAAAACGAGTGACATAATTAAAGCGAACACAATACTTCAAACATTATCAAATTTCTTAATAAAATGCGTCATTTTTAAATTGAATGAATGTTTTTGAATGTGAATTACCTGGATGCGGTTTGCGGCGACCATTTTGTTTCGCTTGTCGCTCGTTGGTTTCGCTTCGCTGTTAAGACCGAGTCTGTCACCGGCTTGTTACGGTTGGGTTATGAAATCGGCGGGAGTATTATGGAATTTGATTATGACATGTAAAAACTTATGTGGATAATTCGATATTCGACTGTAGTAATAAATTAAAAATCTTATTAATCCGGTATTTAAAATTTTGACAAATAACAGACACGTATTTTTTCTTTTATTAAATCAATCAAATTGTTGTATAATCGATGAATATTTACCAACATATAACACACATCTCGAGAGTGGGGCTTGTGATGTCAGAATTATTTTTTTGTCTTTACAAAATTGTGACATTTTACTTATTTTTAAAGCGTCATATATATCTCCGTCAATTTTGTTTTTTTTAAATTATTTTTTACTGCGAGCCCAGGAGACGTCATAGGAAAACTTACCAATAATGTATCAATCCGTACGCGGTCTAAACCACTCCACTTACCCTTTAAGACCCAATAACCTAGACCCACATCTTATCCTACAAGCACTAATAACCACACACCTTTATAAATAACCCACCAACGGTACGAACAGCCCGCCACCTTTATAACCCTCCAAAGGCCACACTCTGCGACCGCCTCTAGCGGTGTTGTGAATTAATTTTCAACTTTGACGCAAAATAAATCACGTGGCCCGCATCCTGATTAGTTGTGGTGTTGCCATTTTAAATCGATTCCACGTTTTTATTTACGTATTTTTATATTTTGGCTTAATTGAATTTTGTATAACGTTGTTGCTGATGGTTCCGTAATTGGATGTTGTTGTTTTTAGCTGAGATTGGAAGAATGAAGGTTACTGCAATAATATGATTGGAAACTTGAGATCAATAATTTATTAGAACTTGGTACAAGAACTATAAAGCTTTGTACCCCACATATATATAGATTTTACTACAGAAGTCGCAAGTGTATTTTGTTTCAATAACTCACTCAACAAAAAAATGAAAGGCAGGAAAGGATATCTTTATAAATAATAGACACTGTCTCACCTAGTAATCTAGTCTGTACCATTATTTGAAAACTGAAGATTTTGTTTGCTTTTGATTGAACACGCTAATCTCAGGAAATCCTAGTTGGAATTTAAAAAAGATTTTTGTGTTGAAAAGCCTATGTATCGAGGAACGTTATAGGCTATTACAACATCATGTTATGCCCAATAAAAGTTGAGCAGTGGCTTGAAACCACTGGGAACGGGTACAAAATTAAATATAATAATGATACATGTAAACAAACAATTTCTTCTGCTATCGACTCATAAATATAAACGCTTTACTATAGAAAGAAAAAATAAAAACAAACAGAAAACAAGCATAGATAGAAAAGGCTCACAGTAACAGTAACATAGACTCCAATAACTGACAATATTGCAATGATACACAGCCGATAACTTCTCTTTATGGAGAGGTAATCGAAATATATCTATAAGAACTGGCCACTGTGGTCGAGTGTTATGTGCTACTGAGTTAAAATATTGCTTGAACTGAGCTAGAATGCGAATGTAAATTATGCGGTTGTTAGGAGGAAAGTAGGATGGGATGATATTGCTCTATGTGCTTTTAGCATAGGGTTTATTTTTTTTATAAAACATTTTAATAATATTTAATTGAAATAAAACATTATCGTAAAAAACGCTAGTCAGATTTAAAAACACGAAATAAATAAGTAGACAGATCTATATTTATTGTATGCATTATTAAATTATTTTGAAGCAGCTACATCACGCAGAGAAATATCTGGCTACCTATACGAGAACTTTTGGTTGCAACCGTGACAGCAAGACTCACTAGTTGAGTTTACAACATTTCTAGTAATAAATACTAAGTAAGTAGAAGATAACAAGGAATTAGTATTTATTACTAGAAATGTTGTAAACTCAACTAGTGAGTCTAGCTGTCACGGTTGCAACCAAAAGTAGAAGTTCTCGTGTAAATTTCTCTGCGTGCTGCGATAACAACAAACCTGCCTGTCACCAATCAATATTCAAACACTTAAAACAATAAAAAAAGAACACCAAAGCCGCGTAAAAATCTAATACACTTAAAGCCGGCAGTACATTTTAATATGTGTCACAAACGGCGTTCGGCCTCCGCCTCGGCCCTCAGCCTAGCCCCGCTTCGGCGTTCGGCCCCAACAATTGTTATTCAATACCACTTCATGAAATATGTATTTATTGTGTGTTCACTTGAGATCTCTGTAAATTCATATGGTGTATTGGAATGCGTGTGTAACTGTGTTTTAGGGTTACGCAACTGGTGGAGTGGTATTAAAAACCGTTGTGCTTTTTGTTCGATTGTATGGATGTTTGGAAAACAAGCGGTTTGATGAAAGTGATGAGTTATTGAAACTGGTGGCGTGAGTGGATTGGGGGTTGATTGAAATTGTACAGTTAGGTGCATTTGGAGTATTTGCTGTGCAAGAAAAAAAATATTGCGAGCAAAATTCAAACCTGCAATGGATGATGCCAACGTCACCAAAAGACGTTAACTATGGTCGGTTGTATGGAGTTTTTGATGTACTGCATTAGATGGTCGAAGTTTCGAATCTTGCTCATAACCAATTTTTGATCAAATCAAATGAACTTCTAGTCGTTATATGTTACAGGTAAAGTTGTAAGTTCATAGTGTCGCTTTAATATCGATATGAACATTGAGCCAGAGCTAAATCACCAAAATAACTGATTCAAGGTTCTCGAAGGCTGTTTTCATTACTTATGATGTCTTAATCTCTACTTGTCATATATCTTTTACTAGCGGCCCGTCCCGGCTTCGCACGGGTGGATGACCCGGTCTAAAACCCGGTCCCGATGGTTAGAAACACAACAAAAAATAATTATCCGAATCGGTCAAGCCGTTTTCATGTTATGTCGTGACAACGGAAAACGGGTTTCATTTTTATATATATAGATTAAGAAGAACGTAAAACATACACGTAAAAGAGTTCATTGTTCTCAAGTTTTAGTTTATATCTTTCAATAAATTTAACTTGCTAAATTCTATGAGAGATCTGAAAAACAAAGTTATTCAGTAAAAATATCTATTACTTCGTTCAAGAGTAGTCTCTAGAATTACATTTTAAACTGAAAATTGTTCATAAAGTTTAGTTACAGTTAAAAAGTAACTAAACCCACTCACTTTGAAAAGATTTGCTTGTGATTATTAATTACATATTTTAAATTAAACTTGAATATAGTATCTAATACTGGGGAGTTTTTTTTTTTTTTTGTTTATCTTCACGAGCTTCATTACTATATTTAAAGATACAGCCATTAATTAAAATAGTGACACTAATACAAAGTGATAATAATATGTGTTTCAATGTTCTGCGATAGTAACAAGACCAGCGCTAAGCTAGATTAACTCGGCCTGAATTGAACATATGCCTCCCCTTTAGACTTCCAATAGGTTAGGAAGCGGCCCTGCATCCAGCGTGTTCCTGTGGCCTTCGGAAGATCGCTTGCCTACCTTGTGGGTGGACGTCCAACGCTGCGCTTGCTGGTGCATGGTCTCTAATCGGGAACCTTACGGCCCCATTGGCCATCAGTTCTGCGTGCTATATGGCCTGCCCACTGCCATTTCAACTTGGCAATTCGTTGGGCTATGTCGGTAACTTTGTCTACGAATCTCCCATTTCTGAGTCGATCTCGGCTTTAATGCCGTCCCCAAAATTGCAATGTAAAACTTTTTTTACTTTACTTTGGCATATCAATTAAAAATAAAAGCTTCTCAAACATACATTCCAATTAAAATGCTACAAACCGCTACCAAAACAATTACCTAAAGCGACCGTAGCTCATTACCGACTGTTTTGTTTGTTAAATCGCTTATGATTTATTGCTCATTCACCGCTTTCAATATATCACTGGTGCTGCGATCTTAATTCTTGGAACACCCTCCTGTGTCCTGTGGAGTGGTGCAAGGGAATATTTGAAGCGAATTGGGTGTATACTTCCTCTTCTGCAATCTACTATCTAATTTGAAGTATAAGTTGTTCTGGGCCATCTTAGTTGTTCTTGCCAGTCTGTTTAAGACTGAATTTGGTGTGTTTTGTGTTATTTCTGCATTACTAGAAACTATCTATACAACATTTTAGGAAAACTAGAAAACGATTACTAAAAGCTATATGAAAAATTGATAGACTTGGGAACAAAGGTTTGCATAGAATGGTGTATGCTAGTTGGTAACTGCATTGTTATCTCTTAGCGATAGGATTTGACTGCATGGTTGATATGAAGTGTGATGCATTCATTTTGATGAGTATTAATTTCGTAAAACTACTATTTTCTTAAATTAAACTACTGCAACAAAAACAACTGCATGTCGTTTTTACCAACAATCCTAATTGAATATTCTTTCTTGTTCCAGGTAAGTTTCCACAAAATTTCCATAAGCCTACACTAAAACATGCAATATCCATTTCAACTTCACCACGTAAGTACAAAAAAGAAACTAATCTAGTAATTGAATAATTACGTCACACGCTCCCGGCCGTCACTCACACCGAAGCGTAACGCTCAAGCAAATGCTTATTTATGTTCGAGTTACAATGAACTTGTCCCGTGCTCAATTCGTTTCGCAGCATTAGTACGTGCTATTGTCCCATACAATAGTCGGTGCATTTTACTCTTGAGATTTAAATAGGCTTCGGTTGATGGCATCGTTAATGCGATCGAGTTGTTTACGTGACTCGTCCACTCGACTTGCTCCGATGTCGATTATGTTCAGCTGTGCCTTGTTTTTAATTGACGGCTGAAATATCGGGACGGTTTGACGTTTATAAGAAAGCCTAGTGATTTTTTTATGTCTGGGTAGATTGATCCGAAAATAATAATGGCCATAACAAATTATAATATAGCAAAGATAGGTATCTTTTCCACTTTGACTTATCTCGATGTTGTGTTTCTTCCCGTCTATTAATTAAGATATTAAAGCATTCTAAGTATCCAGTATTCTAACTGTTAATTTGCCTCCTCTTAACAAGAGAGAACGAAGGAAGAAGATATCCCAAACGTATTTGTATAGAGGCAAAAGAATAATGGCTCTATCTTCTCCTCTTCACCTTTTTTTGATATGATTTTGTTAGGCGTATGTCCTCCATGAAATAAATTAAAATAAATTCCATCGTTGTGATTCCGTACAGTTTTCGCATTTAAGTTGTATTTTTTTTAAAACTATACATTTAACGATAAGTGACTCAAAACCAAGTTTTCTTCTAGAAAACATTGAAATGCTGTTCAATATCCATACTTTACTTGAAACCTGGGAACCTCATCTCTCTATGGACAAGATGTAAAGAGGGTGAATGCGAGTTGACAGACGGTTATCACGACCCGAAGGCTAGGCGTGTAACTTTTAGAAATTCTCGTACCAACTCCCATCTGACCAGAAAGAAAATTTAACTGAAGTTTCTGATTTTTATTTGAAATGTGTTAGTTTTATTTATAGTGACTTGATTGATATTGATAGCCGAAATCAAATTATTTTTACTGTACTGTTACAAAAATATGAAATACTACATAGTTTTTATTTAGTTTTAAAACGGGATATTTACCATGTTTATTATTTGTTTTGAGTTTCCGATATTTCGGCACTGAGTTCATCCTTGATCATGGCGCTTGCAACAGTGCCGAAATATCGGAAAATCAAAACAAATAATAAACATGGTATATATCCCGTTTCCGATATTTCGGCACTGAGTTCATCCGTGATCATGGCGCTTGCAACAGTGCCGAAATATCGGAAAATCAAAACAAATAATAAACATGGTAAATATCCCGTTTTAAAACTATATAATAGTTATAGTGACCATGTCAGTCTAAAAACTTATACTACTACATAGTTTATTTTTTGCTATCAATTCGCTCCTTTATATAAATACGTTGACCCTAAACATAACGAAAAATCAAAAGTGAAATAAATGTAAAAAAGAAGTAAATGAAAAGTGGGCTTCTTTTAAATACAGGACAATGATGTACTTAAGCTTTCAAAGAAAATTTTATAGTATGTATATATGACAATATCATATTATAAATTGAGCTGGCGCATTTCAAGCCAAATGTAAATATAGACATAATTTACAAAGTAACTCAACGTTACTACCGAGAGTCACGCCACCAATATGAAAACCACTTTACCAAACAAAAAATAAAACGGATACTACAAGAAATAATAACATTACACTATAATGCAAGGTACAGGTACACGACCAACCAATAAATTCTATTACATACACATCAGCATGCAATATGTTACTGTCTTCGGCAAATTGCCACTAAGGCGCCAATTACACCGTGCACCGAGCGTTCGACGCTCGACTAAACACCGAGTTATGTTGGGTAATTCGAGAAGTCTCCTTTCATCGAGTGCATTTCGCGGAACATCGGCCCGCAATAGTCCCCCTGCACTTCCATTAACCGTGAAAATTGTGATGTCACACCGTAGCGTAATTTTATATCAGGTGTAACATTAGTTTTATTGTTATTGAGAGTACGGCGATTATTTTATATGGTAGGTTAATTGTAAAGGTATTTTTTTATGATGACGATGATGATATTAAAAAATAAGGTCAGTGGTCTAGTGTACTGAATTTATTGTATTAACATTTGCTATAAAGAAAGAAAGTTTCTCAATAATTAATTAAAGAAGTTGATAATAATATTCAAAGCAGATTTTCTCATAACAATAAATTATTTAATGGGATTCAGTGAGCAATAAAGTTAAAATGGCAGTCAATTTCGTTAATTAATATTCCGAAATTGATTCCCAATTTTGTCCTGAATTATTCATCCAGGTAAGGTTCATCTAAATCATTTACATTTGTACTGACAGACGACAGACAACGAAAACTTTTGCTTGCAATTGCAAGAAAACAATATATTTACCATTTTCTTCTGCTTTGTTTTAATCAATTCTAATTTAGCATTTAATTCGATCACTTTCTAACAAAACAATTTACATTCGTGATTGAAAACATTTTTTACTATTTGATGACAGTTTTATTACTCAGCAATGTTACATGAGGTAATTTAATTTAATTATTTTTTATTTCTACACCGGCTTTGAACTTGATAGTTTATGTGTAAACGATAGCATACGCAATACATTTTTGAAATATCTGTCAACGTTATTGCTGTACTTAATGGTCAAGTCCTTTGGAATATAAATTAAAAAAAGGTTTAAACTAAAACAAAAGATAATCAATTAGCAACTTCAACAAAACAAAAAAACAACAACATTCAATTCACGTTCCAAACAACACTCCAATTTATTACAACAGCGAATTACAGTACGGTGTAACAGCGTCCTCCATTAAGTGAAGAAGACACAATTCGTGGGGAGCATCGCACGAACAAAGACCAGCCCCAGGTGCCACCAATAGCCGATCTAATTAAACCGAGGAAAAGAACCAGAGCGTTGTTTAAGTGAATTAAAACGATTTTCATTGCGTTCGCCACGGTGTTAGTTAGGATTTACGTTTTTTGAAATGGAGCGGTTGCTAATGTAAGTGGTGAAGTTGGTTGAATGGTGTTAGTGTGTGGTTTTAGAATTTGATTTTCTTCCCAATATATTTTTCAATAGGCAACATTATTGTTTGTTAGGAAGTTTGACTAGTTACAAAGAATTGAAATAAGAAGATACGATGTACTGAACCCAAATGAATTGAGATAAGGACAGGGGAGGGAATGGTTGAGTTGGAGTGACAAAGAAATGATTGTAGTCCTATCGCAAACCATTGTTTTTGTACTTTTCTCTACACGGGAGTATATATATATTTCAACTTACTTTCTATAAACTCATGTTTAAAAATCGATCTTTCAGCATTTCTGACATCTTACCACCAAATATTATCTTTTTTACTGTTATTCTCGATCAATATCAAACTCAAATAACTTCAATATTAAGTTATAGTAACTATTAAAGAATTTTCGATGACTCTTTCCCAAAGCAGATCTTTTCCGTTGACAAAGCTCTATGACAACGTTTGGTTCACCTATCAAAGAAATATCATCAATTTCATCCCCAACAGATCAATTTCAACACCAAATCTATCAATTTACAACATAGAAATAATCGTACCGATAATACGTGAACATTGGCAAGTAATGACTTGTGGGTAGTCATGAATATTAATCGAGTGACGTGTTTATGTACGAAATTGATGGGAAAACAATATTATAGCTCAGTGATTATAATGTAACAGGGGTCACTAGTTGTATGTTTTAGTAGCGCGAAATAACAAAAGCAGATTTAGATTATCAAAATGTTGAGGCAACATTTTGTTGGTTCTGACGTATGACTTGTGGGCGGTTCGCGTAAAAATATTTTTGTGTTGTTGTAGGTCGACCATTTGGATTAAATTAAATTTGATTGTTTTTGTTCGCTGGCTATTTTTTCTCATTGAGGTTTCAATTATGAACTTTCATTGCGTTTAATCTAGATCCAGTATGTGTGAATAATCCAGTTAGGTATCCGTAGGTACATATTATTTAAATATTGCGGAAGTCTTTTTTTATCGCAAAGATACCTAAATTGGCATTGTTTAATTTTACGAATGTGTTGTTTGTTTATATTTTGATTTATTACCTATTAGTACATAAAAGTTAAATTACTTTTATATACCGCATGGTAAAATATAGCAAAGCTAAAGTGTATTTTTATGAGCTTGAGTGTAAATATTTGAAATATTAAAAAAAAAAACATATTATTTTAAAGGATAAAACAGATGTTAAGCCTACATCTGATTTTCCTTTCTGATTTATGATATTTCAATATTTTTTCCTGCAGACGTTGCTCTTAATATTTATTTCTCAAGAACGACACACCAATTACATCAAAACAGCTCTTTTAAACAAATTAAAATTCATCCTCAGTAACCCTAAGATAACTAAGCACTTTATCACACAGATTTGTTAAATAATAAACTCTGGGCTACCTTGGGATTAACTTTATACTGCTTTTGTTTACTTTGGTTATCCTTTTGCTGAGCTAGTAGGGGCAGTCAGGCCGCAGGCTAGCCGTGTGGTGTAGGCGAAGCCGCTGTGGCGGACGGTAGCCGGGCAGAAAGATTATAGGATACTCAGTCTTAGTTTTGATAGGGCGGAAGTATTTTTGAATAAAAGATGCATGGGATTTTAATTATGGATTTAATGATTTTGAAGAACACACTTGGAAAATGATCATTTTTCGCACGTTTTTATATCAAACACTTTTTTAATCTGTGTGTGTTTGTATGTGTCCAGATATTTGTAAACGCACCAAACATAATTATAAAAATAATTCCTAATGTCAGAAAACGTTATTCAAATAAGTAGCACATAAAAGAAAGAAAATACTTTTTAAGAGATATTATTTAATGATTTACATTGTTTTTAATTTTAATGTCAAACTAATAGTTGACTACTGAATTGAAGACATCATTATTGTAGATACACCATGACAAATTACAATTTAAGTCTCAGAATCTACAAATCAAGTCCAACTATTTAAAGCCAAGATCAAATTAGCATATGTTTGAAACCGCAAGACAGTTTACAACTCTAACTCAATATGACCGAATGCATCGAATTACCATATTAATACGTACATCAAAACTCTCTCATAACTCGTACCAAACAGCAAAGAGCGTCCAGAAATGCGACCTTCTCTCTAATTAGAGAACACGAAGACTCCCTTATGCAGCCGCTGGCTATTTCCGAACGGTTTTTTAATTTGATCCAGAGTATGATGCACGCCACTGGTAGCGTACCGCTCCTCCCCACTTTTTTTTATCAAAGGCTTATAAAGTTCTTGGCGTATCTTGTCAAACGAATTTCTGCTGTTATTTATTAGTCCAGTATTAAATGAAATATTTTCTTTCATTTATTCTTAAGTAATGAATGTGTATTTCTGTAATTGCTAATTTATTAGATTTGTTTTTTTTTGTTAGGTCTTCTCTAATTTGTTGTTGGATTAAAATTGATTTCAGAACAACAAAAGTACTCACCGTGATACATTCATCTATCATGTTATTAGCCGACTCAAATAATTGAACTGATTTCGCGTCAATATCATTGTCAGTATCAATGCCACAAACAATATAATTAGCGTGACGTAATACAATTTAATTTCGAGCTCTTCACTTCAAAATCCGCTTTCACAATAGCCACTACTAATCCTTTTAATCGGCGTTCCACCAAACAGTCGCAAACCGACATATCTGCCTATTGGGACAATTTCTGAATTCCCATTCATGCATACAAGGGAACTTCAAATCTGCTTTGATATGCTCATTTGACCGTAAGAGTGACATCAATATGGTAGATCAAAGACTGAAGCTTGGCATGACGTCACAACTGTATTACTCGTTGGCAAACAGTCAAAATGTTAATCAAGTCCAATCAAACACACGCTCGCACCTATTACGACTAGCGTTCAGTCCAAATCTGTAATGGGAAATGAAAGGTATACTGACAATGCTGTGCTTTGTTGCATTAGTCGATTTTGGAATGTTGGAATGAAATTGCTGACTTGATTTTGAATCGTAATATGCAATGATCAAAGCAAAGGTTTAAAAAAAGGATTCATACATATTCAACTTGATGTTATTTTTATTATTCTATTACTTTAATGTTTATTGAGATCAGGAATAATGCTACTAGAATTGCAGGTAATAAAAAGTAGAAAATAACGAAAAAGAAATCAGCAGTAACATTTTCCATGTTTAAAAAAATGTTATTGCTAAGCTTCACTTTCCACTTTCACTATCTCTTAAAATCAAAAACATGAACTTAATTTTGAATATAAATATTGGAAAATAACGTCTTAACTGTATGTACTTCGTCATTTTCGACACTCTCAAAGCCAAATTCCTCTATAAGTTTTTAAAAAACACATCGAGTAAACCAACCAAATTTTCAAAATTACCGCACAGCCGAAAAATTAGGCACCGTACTAACATCACTTAAAATTCAATTTTCATTAGAAAAAATCCAATTTTCGACACGAGATTGTGTTCGGCATCTTGCCAATGGACAGGATTAAGATTACCCAGATTCATTATTCAGATTAAGTGTGGCGAAATGTTGACAAATTGAATTTGATTCGCTCACGTCAAAGACTCGGGGTTCGTAATTGGCTTAGTGCTCGATGAGGTTACGGTAAATAGTGGTTTCCACACGAGGATTTCGGTGTTAAATACTTACTATGTGACGTTCGTAGTCCGGTAGAGAGAGGAATGATGTTTTCGTGTTTGTTTTTGCCCGCTTTTCTGATTATTTCTTAATGAATTTATTTGTTTAATTATTTCTATGTTTATGGAATGGATTTTTTTTACTTAATGCTTTTTAAGTTGATGTTTTCCAATGATACAAATTGATAAGTAACAAACAAAAGTCCTTTAACAGTACAGGCTTGTCTCCGACTGTTATTAAACCTAAACTAGCCTAATCTACGCATCGTCGTTTTGTTGGATTATTATACGAGTATATAAATGTTTGTATAAATATGTAAGCATTAATTCAGCTGCCACATGATGTTAGTAAACATATCTATTGAACTGCAAAGATTTTACGCTTCGATTAACATTCAAAACAACCCAATCCCGGGCCCCTACAGATACACTAACTCACTCCACAAACGTCCAAACATTGTTTTTGCAACAACAGTAAAAGTGGGCATCCGATCAGATACATGTACCCGTATTATTTTGACTGAACAAATCGATAAAAACAGAATGTACCGTCCACTGACCTGTTCGGGGATAATAAAAAAGTTGAATGATACTATGCCCGCCCTATCGGAAAATAGAAGTGGATCTTTAGTTCTCCGAGTCGCCAGTAACAATGTCGTCGTACAGTCGCGGACGGAAGCGATATGTTCCTTATAAAAATTTATATTATTGCTCAACTCGTTGCCTGGACTGTGACGTGTCATTCTGAAAAGCTCCCTCTGTAATAGCTTCTCGATATCGTGTCTCTCGATGCGTTTAATAGTTTTGTAAATAAAATACTATTACACAGAAATATATTAAACTTGATATTACGTTCTGTTTCGTAACAACAAACTTGCCATGTCATTAGAAGTAATTCTGTAGTAAACGAAACTTTGCAGACTGTAATTAGATATTTCTCACTAACTACGAAATTGTTTGTTTTGTAACTCGATAAGATGAAATTAATATTTTAGACACGAAATCTCAAAACCAACAAGATGGCGCTAAACAACGAGGTCAGATGTTGAAGGTTATTTGTCCTCTGCGATGAAGAGATCTCTTCCAAATCATCGGTTTCATTACATAATAAATCAATAGCCCATACAAATTGAGTCCGTGACAGTACTTTCAAGGGTCCACGAGGCCCGAGCGGAGTAAATCCGAAGTTGGCCGAATTCCCGCGAGTCTTCTCTCGAGTTTCGACAAACGGCACGATATCCTTCGGCACCAATAACGACGGATGTCCACTTACTAGTGCATTAAAAATGCAGACATTATCTGTAAAAGGAGTCCTTATTGTTAACAAGGCTCTCATTAGAGGCATTGTATTCAGAATATTTAGTGATTTGGCTTTTGGAAGGAAAAGGAGAATGTGTCACGTGTGTTACTGTACGTGTTGGTTTGTAGTTTCCGTCATGAGTAACTGTGAGAAAAAAATGTTGATGGCAATAAATATAGGTAAATGTATTTTCTTTTTGCGTTTTAGTACATAAATCTGCCGCGTGCTGTCTCTTCAGGTCACCTAGACCTGGAACGTAAAGCGCTATTGAAGGATTTCCGTGGATTTTAGTCAGTTCAAGTCAGACAGACTGGGTTCGGTAGGACTCATTTAATAATTTTAACATGTTAAAAAAATAAGTAAGTACATAAGTTATTTTTAAGTTTACTCGTCTTTATGTCGATATATTTATTGTTATTGAGTGTGAATACTTTTATGATCTTATATGGATTGAAATAAATGAATTTGAATTGAATTGAATAAATCTTACAAAAAATATATCGATACCTCCCACGTAAGTTGTTGTAACCCACAATATGCATGTTTTGCTTTTTTTACACCAAAACGCCTATTTTTGCCTACTTTACGTGTTCAGTGTAAAAAAAATAAAAAAATACATTTTTTAAGCATAGTTACCAGACGTATAAAGTTGTATCTTATTACAACGGGCGGCGTATAACATTGTATCCACCTTCGCAACCGTTTACTCGGGGCGCGTCGGGCGCTCGCGCCGCGTATGTGTGACATACGACAGTTCATCACGGACTTCCATAAAGTGGAAGACGCGGTCAAAAATCGATAATATCACAGATACGATTTTTTCTTAAAATATATTATGATATTTATGTAGTTTTTCAATAATAACAACCTTAACTGTTGTATATATTACTTACAACAACTTACGTCTCTTATAAGATACTAAATCAACGTTGTATCATCACATACAACACTTTACCTTGTATAAAAATAACAAATTATATGTGATGTAATACATACAACAATTTACGTTGGTAGTACATACACAAATATGTATTGGATGTTGACATACTATATTTTACGTTGTTAAAATATATTTTTTTTAGTTACATACAACAATGTACGTTTTAAAACGCTTCATATCTTCATTATCGAGCAAAAGGTTACCACCACTTTTTTTACTTTTCCGTGTCTGATTAGCCTCATGGGCCGGATTGAGGTCTAGATAGCAATAAAAAATTATAAATAGCATATTAATACTTACCATTACAGATTCTCCATTGCCAGTTACTTTTAATGAATCTGAGATGATTGAATTAGCTATTATTATATTTTAATCACTATATCTGTCAATGACCAAGTTCTCATTAAGGCACTAGAAAAGATCGGATATATCGATGTTACAACCGGAATACTGATTCCTGATCAAAGCGGTAGGTATTCAATTCACCCTCTTAAAAAACTGAATCTGTCAAAACCAGCGTATGTGACCACATCAAGAGCTCGGAACCAGTTGAGTCACATTATGCAAGAAAAAGGTCAGACACAGACATTTGGATGACGATCTTAATTTTCAACGATTATTTAAAATATATACGAAATGGCTCTAGTCTAAAAGATATGATGAGATAGCTAAATCCGACGTGGGAATGCATCGAGATGTTGTGGCGGTGGACAAGGGCCTCACCCCGCTCTCCTGGCTAAAGAGAACTGGCGCAAACCTGCATTCCCTATACACTTATGATCGCATGGAGGTATGACAGATCAAGGATCTTCACGAATACTTTTTCCGGGCTCTATATGGGCCTGATGTAGACATATCTGCGTGCGTTGCCTAGCTACGATCCGGAGAACTTTTTGGTTGTTTCACGTAAGTTTGTTATAACTGATGTACGAAATAACTAATGGATCATTCACCTACGTTCAATTCAGCTACGGTTAACTCACCTACGGTTAATTCGCCTACGGTTTAATAGACCTACGGTTAATGCAACTAAGGTATGTTTAGCTAAAATTAACATCTCTGTTGCGGTATCTGTGACATGATACAAACATCGACGGCGCACGGCTAGCGGTGCTCCTACTTGTGGGTGGTTTATAAAAAAATAACCACGAAGGGGATGGTCCCTTCTAACCGAACCTGTCCGTGTCAGGGTGCTCCAAGTAGTTTTCACGACTTTCTTTTTCTCAAGGCCCAGTTGCGTGCACTCCTGCCTAAATACCTTAGTCATTTTGAACGAGAAGAAGACGGTTGACTTCAATGGCAGCCCGAGGTTCGATTTGGGTAGGATTAGGTTCCTTTGAACCCTGTTGACAGCAAAAGCTCCGTCGACCCTACTGCCAAAGCCTCCATTTTCCGCTTTAGAAATAAAAAGTGCGCATTTTATTTCTTAAAAAAATAATGTAGGCCACCATTGAGTCCAAAGCTCAACTTGCGGCCAAAAAGCTGGGCATCCTAAATAGAGTGAAGCGGTACTTCACGCCTGGACAGCTTTTGACACTTTATAAAGCACAAGTCCGATCCTGCATGGAGTACTGCAGCCACCTTTGGGATGGCTCAGCTAAATATCAACTTGCCGCTCTTGACTCAGTGGAACGCAGAGCTAGGAGGCTCGTTGGCGACGTTAAATTGGTGAATGCCAAGTTCCATAGCTTGGCTCATCGCCGCAAAGTCGCCTGCCTGTCGGTCTTCTACAGACTGTACTTCGGAGAGTGTGCCCAAGAACTCCACGACCTCATCCCACCAGCCCCCTTCTATCATCGCACATCCAGACGCACGGCAAACTACCATCCTTTCCTTATTGCTATACCACCAATTCGCACTAAGCGTTTCCAAACGTCCTTTATAATGAGGACAGCGAAGGAGTGGAACTCTCTGCCTGCGTCTGTGTTTCCGAACGCATACAACCCTAATATCTTCAAAATTAGAGTGAACAGGCTTCTTCTGGGTAAGCTCGCTCCATCGTCGACCTTTTCTTAGTCATTCCTGACCTAGACTAAGGTCAAGAGCAAACCCATCAAACATAAAAAAAAAAGTAGGCGAGTATCTTCTATTAGGTATTTCAAACGTAGTTAAAACAATAAACATGGTTTTATACTAAGCCCTGATAGTTGGTCGCGGGGCTTAGCGAATAACCGTGACCCTGGAACATAAAGGGCTATTAAAGGACACCGTGGATATTAGTCAGTACGAGTCTGACTGTCCCTCCCGCCCGAGGCCTTATTTGATGAAAACAAATAAGTTCTCCCACCCTGGGTAGAGGTCTTTTTTTGAGGTAAACCACGACAAAAAAAGCCCTGATAGGTTATACCTTATTACACATACTACCACAAAATATTAAATTAAATCAACGTACACTATGGTATTTAGCACATACTGCTAAATTCAACTATTGTTGTCCAGTGTAAATGGTTGTAAGTATCCAGTACAACATTTATGTGAGTTAACATAACACGCTAGAATGTTGTATGAACAAAATCTCAAAAACTACAGGTATTTAAAAATAACTAGATAGGTAAGTATTGAAAGTACTTTAAAATATACGTGTATGCAAAATTTCAAAAGAATATATTGAAGAATGACTATTTCCTGCGAGTGTTTCTCTTTAAAACGCTCTACTGTAAAATTACAATTTTGAAGATACAACAACTTACGTGGGAGGTATCGATATACCTGTAGACCTTGTTTGCATATTAACCTCTCATTATAGCGTAACCGTACTTTGAAAACAATGAAAAAGTTAATAAATCATTTTCATTTCCAATCAAAATCATAACATCAACAGTTTTTTTATTCACTCCCATACCTAAACAGACTCAATCACCAACACAATAGAACACAATTTTCAAAAACACATTGTATTTACTTGTATTTATAGCGGTTGCAGTGAGCGGTCGGCTTTACCCTCCCGCGCGGGGGATTATGTATTTTATCCTGAATCTCTTACCGATGTCGCTATGTAATTGTGGATTACTCCTGCTCATGTTTCCATTTGTCCTGTATTCTAGAAGAAGTTTTTATTACAGTTTCTTCTGATTTCGGTATCTTCGTGTTTTGGGGAAAGTTTTTGCTGAATCTACTTTGTTAGTGATCGATCAGGTAAGCAAACAAAATGTTTGTTCACAATACATTTTCTTTGTCTTTACCTGCATCGGATAGAAAAACAAAGTTTTAAATTCTGTGACAAGAAAACCAGTGCACAACCACTATAACCACAATTTTAATTATTTGAAAAGTATCAGAACCTATTAATATTTTACAGTGTACCTATTTTAAAAATCATCATGATGTTCATGATAGACGATGGTGGTATCAACAACTCTTTGACGTGGCATTTTAAACATATCGACATCGGCAGCCATATTTAAATATGCAGCATTTCCACCACACGCAACATATTTCGGCAGATCGAATTCCAATTTCAAATAGACCACATAATATTGAAAACTGACAATAAACACAAATACAAAACTGACGAACATGATTCCGAATACCCCATTAAACATCATCAAAGTACGAACTAATGTTAGATACAAATTCCGTTACAAGTCTTATGCTAAAATAATTTCAATCCACCGAGCAAATATTTAAAGAGACCACGTAATGTGTGCCGTGCCGAAGTAACTTAGACACCGCAGAGCTTGAATGTAAGCAACTTACTTCACTATAAAGGGAATTATTAAGTGGCGTGTCTACCAGTTGGAAAACAGCCCGGCTTTAACCCTTCAGGTGTGTGGGGAGGTTGAAAGTCGAAATTTTAATTGGTAAACAGGAAACTTTGGTGAGCTTACCGTGTTAGTATTGAAACGTTTTGAACGGATGAGTTTTGAACATCACCTTTGGAATTCTGGTGATGCGTCTGGCTGTGGTCTAAATGGGAAGAAAATTTTATGGGGTTTAATTTTATACCTGGTAAAATTTAGATTTGGTATAATTTTATTTTGGTGTATCTAATGGTAATGCGAAATGATGCAACTAGTGCACCACTAAAGTGGACAACATGTAGTGACACATCATTTCGCATTACAGCATGCATAGGTAACGTTTTGAGAGACTTTTACGAGTCTATCACTGAGTTGCCTGTCTCACCAAATAATTTCCCTTTATCTTATGCCTCAGTATTCATACAAGTATCATCATAACACGAGCGCTCAATAATGATCAACTTACAGACACTTCAGTACAAAGCAATATAAAGCTGTAACATTAATTCCTCCTTCGATACAGACAAGTTAATATATGTGCCATCGTTAGTTATGAGTGAAATTGATTAATTCTGCCAGGGACTCGCATTGACTGGACAGCACAGGAAAATGGACGGTATGACCACTTGGTTTCACTTTTGAAAAGTGAATTTGCTTTGTAGTGTTTGTACTACAGTCCATAGTTGAAGCATTTATAATCATATGTTAATGTTATCTTAGAAGAAATCATCCTATTACGTGATGTGAATTTAATAATTAATTATTAAACAATGACACAACTACAGTTTAAAACTAGATTAGAATACGCATCATCATAATAAAAAATGCTGCTTATCGTATTTCTTAAATGAAAGACGGTGGGTGTTATTTAATTAAAAACATTCCAAGAAGTATAATAAAACATCCAACTTATTCAGTTTACACAAGAACAAATAAAACATTCTTCCGTACATCACGCCTTGGATAGCAAGTCGTCCAGATAAACGAAGTATTGCTACAATTTTCAGTTCACTTACTGTCCATCTGTACGTATCGTCGAGGGGGTCAGGGGGGCCACGGGGAGGCCACCCGGCCTCGCACGCGACATTGGTCAAAGTCGAATAATGCCACGACTGGAACTTTTTGATAGGTCCACCGGTAAATGCAGTCAGACATCGGCCAGATTATTGTACCTCTCATTCGGATGGGCACAACTGAATAGTCAAAGAGCCCCTTTGATACAGCTCAGCTTTGTCCTCTAAATATATAAATCTAATTACATATATGACGTAATTATATTAATGTGGGGAAACGGGTCGCGTTTCAATCATGTGGATACATTTTTGGTGAAACATAATAGGATTATCGTTTCATGAATGATCGAGTAAATCGTAAAGTTGGGTATTTTTGTTAACATAAAAGTTTACTTTGTTTACGTGGCTACTAACAAAAGCAGGGTTGTAAAACAACAGCTAAACTTTACTCCGGATTAAAAGTACAGCGAACTTTGATACTACGAAATAAAAGAACGTCCCTAAAGTGGAGATTGGAACCAAGAAACGTGTAAGATTTAAACAAAGCCGAACACCGTTTTTAAAGTCGGTTTGTTCTAACAAACCTGAACTACCCTCAAAGTGGGTTTTAGCGGAAATGAATAGGAGCGTATTGTCAAGCACGAACACTCGACTTCGCCTATCGCTGACAAAGCTTTATTTGCTGTTTTTCACAAATAGTTGGAAGAGCCTCCCTCGAGGAGCGGAAGACTCTCCTCGAACAGGGGTAAATGTAGTAAAGAACAAGGTAAACGAAGTTTTGGGGTTATGTGAAAGTTCGGCAGCTAATGTGAATGAATGAATCTGAAGGGAAAGAATTACAGTACTCGTACGCCGTTATATCTATCTTTTATTTGAACTAGGGGGAATAACTTTTACGTGTAAGACAGTAAAGTTACATTTGCATAATTTATTATAAGTTTACTTTTTGGATTTATACTGTTGATAGAGAATACATCAAGTATATGTTAGTTGGTATTTATTGCTGCAAAGAGTATTATCGAAATTCATGTAAAAGTGTTTCGAGTTTTTTATGCAACAGCAAGCCTTAACACTCAGTTTATTTGTCAAAAACAGCAAACAAAAGCGTGTTACAAAAACTGCACAGAAATGACTAGGTTAAAAAACTACCTTCACTTTATAGAGAAAAAAAAACTCCCATTTTTCCGTTACTCGCTTCTGAAATTGAAAAGACGAGCCTCACAGAAAGTACCGAACAACTTGGGACTTTGAAGGTTCGCCTTGTGTAAATAAGAGCGGAAGCCTTAGGAGGCTCGAGGAGGCTGGAAGAGGAGGGGGGAACAGTCGCGAGCAGAAAGCCTTCAAAAACTATTTAAAGAGGCTTCTGAGGCAATTGGCACGGGACTCCAATGAAGGCAAGGGATAGTTAGAAAATCAGATACAAATATGTTTCCAGAAATTTCTCGAAAAGTCTACAAGAAACCAATATTTTAAGTGGATGCATCTGTTGAGGATGTACACAGGAAGTGCAATAAGGGAGAGTGGACTATTTTGAATAGCCTGGCTAGGGGTGTATTTGGTAATTTACTTGTGAAGCTATTGCGGTGAAAGCTTGTATGGAATATGCAAATCACTTAGCTATTTTTATGTTGCGAACATAATGAATGTGGTTTTAGAAAGAAATATGATTTCTTACATAAACGATTTGATAAAGATACGCAATCGCATGTAAGGTACCATCAACATCTACCTGGCCTTTTCCCAACTATATTGGCGGTCGGCTTCCAGTCGAACTAGTTGCAGCTGAAAATCAGT
The DNA here is from genome assembly GCA_028554685.1 of Agrotis ipsilon. Taxonomy (NCBI): domain Eukaryota; kingdom Metazoa; phylum Arthropoda; class Insecta; order Lepidoptera; family Noctuidae; genus Agrotis; species Agrotis ipsilon. The sequence continues at coordinate 2,000,932 of CM052965.1, forward strand.
ATTTTACATGAAGCGACTGCCTGTCGGATCTCCATAATTCGGTAACTGGGTAAAACGATAACCCATGGCGCATGAAGACGCATGCATCAAATAAAAAACCTGCCCTATGTTGCCGATAATAATATGCTGATACTCGTTATGTCACAAATCCTCTAAAAAAACTCTATCAGCCAAAGTTCACAGTTCAATTATCTCAACTACCAACCAAAGAGGGTTAATCGTCATATTGAAAATAATAACTCCATCAGCGTTGGATGCAATATTCAGCGCTGAGCGTAAACCAGCGGAACTTCCTGTTTGTAGCGAAGTGCGGAAATTCAATTATCCGACGATAAAAGTGCGGGGCGGACGGTAGTGATGCCAAGTTCCCGGAATGCCCCGGGCCGTGCCGGGTTTTAGATACAAATATTAATACGATATTATTATTTTTTCTTTCGTGATTTATTTGGATGATTTTTATAATATGTTTATGATTTCGTTGTCGTTAGATTATTGTGTTTGCAGACGATGTTATGATAACAAATGTTTTTCAAAATTTACTCGTTTTTTTTGCCTTGTCACTCGCCTTTTCCCTCAAACCGTACTTCTCCATGGTAATATGACTCTCTGTTTCAAAATACATCGAGTAAATAAAATTAACTTGCACATTATACAAAATATTCCTTACTGTCGAAAATATCTACACATTTAACATTATTTGAAGTTCATTGATAAACCGCAGCACAAGCTGCTACCACCATCTTCAAGATGTTCGATTCTGTCCCGTAAAACATGTAAATCCCGCAACATATGTTGGCAACACTAGCGGGGTGGCCGAGGGGCGAGGGGCGGACTGTCCGCGCTACAGACGTGCCGCATGAACTTGAATTCTCGCGATTTTACTCTCATCATAGTTATTATTACAACTTTCTTGGAGAAATTCTGTTCTCCATGCACTGTTTATGATTAATTTGTAAGTTAGTGGAGCTTTTGTATTAAATACTGTGTTACTTTTTCTTTACTGGGTTACAAGATTTCTACTATTCTGTTGGTTGAAAGTTCATGGTGATTCTTACTCGTCCTCTCGGAATAAGAGTGTTTTAGGCATCAACACCGCCCAGCCGTTTGTTAAATCGTCATAGAGCTCTTTTAAGATTACCCGCACAGTACAAAAGCCCTGAGTATTACACCAGTAAGACATCCCCAAAATGTAATATCCCAATAACATTGTAGATACGTCCTAAAAATGTTTAGCACAAAAAATCATTCCTCAAAAACAAATAAATAAAGCATCAAAACATGACAGCCTCCACCATATTAGTAGGTATGTAATACGTCTGCAATATAAAATGGTATGTCACGATAAAAGTCGATATGAAAACTTTCATAAGCCGTAGCAATACCCCGTTTACTGTACATCGCTGGTATAAAAAGCGGCGTTTCGTGCACAGTAGTAAATAATAAGGCGATGGAAGACGTGTATATAAAATTTTTAGGGTTCGATAGCGAAGTGATAATGGAACTTTTATTGCTCGAATTATTCTGGATTACTCTTCATACGGTCTACATGGAAATTGGGAGTCATTATGCTTAAGAGTTTGCATGTATGAACGTATATTTCAAATCCCTTTGTTTAAGAATATTTGTATTCATACTTTCTTATACGGTAACAGAATTTCATTTGGATTGTTTGCAACTAAATTTTCTGCTCTATTGAAGTTCAATAAATTATAAATAGTTCTCTGTTAACATTTGCATAATTTTCATTCTATAAGCATTGCTTAAATGTCTATGAAAGAAATTGTCAACGCTAATATTTAGAACGCTACAAATACTCAGACAATAGAGGTTACTGGACCAAACTCTACTGTTACCAAGGCAGTAAGAATGGAGTTGTTGGCTGTATCAAATTTCGAGCTGATGTCATCATCAGTTATAATAGATTTTTCGAAATTATATCAATGCATCTTACTTACACTTTCAATGTTACTATTATTAAAGTTCTCATTATTACAAAACGAGAGAAATATAGAAATACGTGGCCGCATAATTCATAAGCTAAGAAGATAGTTTTACCAAAACTGCAGAGTCTGTTGAAAGAAAAGCACCCATCAATGAATTTATGAACCGATAGTAAAGTTATTCGTCTGTTGATCTGAAGACGACATAAAAACACGAATCTATCAGCTGCCGTCCTCATAAAAGTCATCGATAGGAAATGGATGATCTGTTTTGATGGTTTCCTTCCTTAAGGATATGGTCATCTTTCACAAAACGGATGACACCTCTATCATAATTTTAGGTGACGTTACTGTGGTTCTTTTTCTCCTTTGAAGTGATTGGTACGACTTTTATGTATCTTATTTAGTGCAGGACGTCCACCCACAAGGTGGACAGACGATGTAATGAAGATCATAGGTACGCGCTATGTTCAACAGTGGACCTCCTACGACTGACAATTGTGATGATAACTAATCATTTCTTCATTAGTAAAACATTCTGCTGCTACATTAATATCGTCAACATTTAGTGTTACATCGTCGAGTTCATTTAACACACCAAAAAAGCGTTACAATTTATGCAGCCCTCCAACATAAACAACTATAAATCCCATATGTAAATACGCGTGCTTACCGAAATGCAGAATTCGGTACACTTCCCAAAAATTTCCCCGGCACCCGCAGTAATTGAATATAAAAACCGCTGGAAGCTCCAAAACGAACTTTGACACTTGCCGAGTTTGTTTTTATTTTGGTCGTCCGGCACGTAAGGTCGATAAATTTCATGGTGCTTATGTGGACGTCAGAGGCATTACTCTTGGACCCTCGAGACTTCTCCACCAAATTGGCCGGTCACGCCTCCTAGGTGGTGCTTCCGAGCCACTCTCGATGGTTTACTTTTTGTTTTTATCGCTTGACAAATGCCTGTTGTGGTTATGCTTTATTGTGTGAGTTTTGAGTAATGATTATACGATTTTGGAGACTTTTAGCTGGATGTTTTGTTGATGAATGTCGTTTTTATGGAGCATTGTATCTTTTTTTTTTATGTAGTATGCCAATCTCTGAATATTTTTTCTGTACTACGCAGGTTTTTTACCAGTATTTCTGAACCTACTTAATGCATTAAAGTAGATTTTTTCTCTTTATCAACCATCAACCACCTAATTAGTACCTTCCAAAATGAGGACTAAACACTGCCGTTTGATAACGAACAATATGAAAGTTCCAACTTTCATTAACAGTCGAAAACGTTTCAGTCCTCCCAAACACTCCACATAAAGAGCTAAAACATTCCACCATCAGCGTAAATTCGTTTAAATCTCAACTAACAAGTTCAACTTTGCTCGCTCAGCTCTCATCGCTTAAGCTAAGCCAGTTTGGAGCAGGTATGAGTTCATCACCCAACAAGCTTTTGACTCGCGAAACTATTTGTTAAGTACTTCTGCCGATTGTCAGGTCCCAGAATGTCGCCGTATTACGTTCATCTGAGAGGCAGTTTTGGAAGGGCAATTTCGTAAAACATTAAAGTTATGCCAAATAAAGTTTTAATAGGAATGTGGCGGTTGTATGGCCTTTTTGATATTTGGAAGATTTGTTTAAAATAATCAAGGCTAGATACGTTTCTTTGTCATTTCTGGAGCGCTAAGGGCATACGCTAAAGGATTTATTTCTTCACCATGGATATTTTCTCAGCTGTGATACTCCTCGAAAATAAAATGTATAACATAAAATCACAATTTATTAAAACGCTCAACGGAAGAATGCGAGTCTAAATACCTGCCCCGTACCCTCGAGGGCAAAAAATAACTTATTCATAGAGTTTAAACTCTAATTTAATAAGCAAATACCTCCTTTCATTAGAAGCTCAATTTAATTACGAAGCTTTGTAAAATGCAGCTTGTATTTTGTGCTATTATCTTTCATTACAAAATCAAAGCAAAAATCTTGCTCATAAAAATTACATTGTTTGTTCATTTTAATCTGCTCATTAGACTTGAACCAATTTAATGCTTTATGCTCAGTCATCCCTCAACATTTAATTACAAAAGCCTTCAAGTAATAGACTGACAGCGCTGTACAAACGCTTTCTGGCTGAACGGCTGAACTCGAGGCGACGGGAGCTCATGCATTACGAATACGTCATTCCTCAGTACAATTTTACGACACGACTTTTATTGAGTTCAGGAGGAACGACAGGTGAGTTATGGCATCTCATTATTGATGTATCTATGGATTTCTTTGGTGTAGGTATGTGAGAAGGAAACAGATTTGTTTATGAAAAAGTATAAACTGTTTCACACAGAAATTCGTAGAATTAAGGTGATGGTTGAACACAAGCCACAGCGACAACCCCGATCGATATTAATGTCAGACCGTAGTAAAACTATTTTTAAGTACCTAGGTACCTACCTGCCCGAGGTGGCAGGACTCATTTGATGATTTTACCACGTAAAAAAAAAGTACCTAGGTAACTGTAAGAAAAACTTTTAAAGACGACGAGACTGCGGCTGCGGCCAAGCGGCAATCCTAAGACAGCACAACACTAATGTAGGCAGTGCCCGTAACTAATAGAGCGATATTTGTTTTTTTCACTTTGTAAATACCTTTCATTATAAAATAGTTAAAACATCAAAAAAACTTATTCCAACTTCGCTTTTTAAAGTGAAACCAATAGACTTACTTCTAAAGCTAAAACTGTAGAATCACAAAAGGATAAAAGTTAATTGTTAATATTCCTTTATTCTACGATTAACAAAAGAAATCTTGAATCCATTCTTATTTTATGAATTCACAAAACAGATTGATTCCTTTGACGTTTTCAATCAAACGAGAAAAAATGGCCTAATTCTCGGCTGCGAGAGAAGAAAATAAATCAACTGTAGCAATCTAGATAATATAGGCACTGAATGAAATAACGTTGAAATCAGAGGGAATGAAATACTAGGCGGTGTAAGAGCAAAAGAAATCTAAATTAAAGGAGTTTCCGGAACATAGTTTGTAAATAACGAGGGTTCTGTATGAAAATATTCCGGTCAGTGCGTTGGAAACCAAAATCAAACTACTGGACAAGGCAGTTTTTTCTGTCTGTTACTGCACTATGTCCTAGTTTTGCATTTCAGTTGAATTTAAAATTACGGTCAGTTGTTTATTTGATTATTTTGATCTACTACATAATCTCATCTCTCAGTATGTCACGATTTACCTACTATAATCGCACCACCACAAATGCCTACTTTTTAGTTCTAGGACATTTATTTATTTGTCAATTGAAACTTTGACACGGTCCAGAAAAAAAGAGTCTTTTTGACATGACAATAAATGTTGGCTCGTTAATAATATTTCGCTTCTGAAAATTCACGATGGCATAACTTACAAATCTCAAAGGTCTATCCAAAATTAAACAAAAGCCTCGTCAGCTGCGGTCTTATCAATTTAATTACTGATTCCGCAGTATTCGAAAAACCGTCGACTCACCTCAAAACTTATTAAACAACAAAGTCCTCGAAAACTCAAAGTCTAGGCTCTATTTATATTGCCTTATTAGTGTTTCAGGAATCCACTGGATCGCTAAGTTAGTTGCGGGTCAAATTATGAATCTCAATATTACAAAGGGGGTCGTCCCAAGCCCGGGGCATGGCGCCCAATCGAATATTTATGAGAGAAATTCACAGCTGATAAAACTTGAGTACGGCCGCGCTTTGCCACTGTAATAAGCGGATGTTTTATTTGTGGCGCGCTTCTATTTATTTTTTAGGTTCACTGTAATTTTTTTTCATTAGTTTTTTTTAAATATTTTCAACGTTGTTGCAGGATATGTTAGGTACATTGTAGGGTATTAGAATTACATCAAGTACAGCTATTTAAATTTCAAACACATCATCAACATTTTTAATGTGATTTCAATTGATGTGTGATCTACAAATATCATATCAGTACTTTTCTATTAAGTAGTTATCATTTTATCTCCTTGATCGACTTTCTGTGTACGAGATACCAGCACATCAACGTATATGACATTTTTTCCCATTCTAACATAAACCTTCTTCGTTTGTAATGAAGTTGAAAATCTATTATAGAAAAAGAGATTAGGCGTTGGTGCATAAGACTTAGAATGAAGCCGTTTTCTATTAACTGTCTATATCGTTAGTCATAACTTTAATTGCAATCTAAATACTTATCTTCTAACTGCGCAGTTGTGTTACCTATAACTTTGATTTCAACACAAACATGTGCACAATATTCATTAGCATCCATTTCATATGACTTAATTAAATTTGCATTCACTCTCAGACTTTGGACAAACACTTTAAAACTACCAACAATTTATAGAGGTAAGGCGACCACTGCCGTTTGCAATACAACTTATTATTTGTTTGCTCTATCCGTTTGGTCTTTACTCACGAGTAATTAAAGTGCTTTTCTCAATAAACATCGGTCAAGAAGTCATTATGTTCCACACTTGTATTTTTTTTAGTGTTGCCAGCATTTTGAATACAAATTCCCTTTAATATCTTTATCTCAATTAATTCTCATTTTTCCAATATTTCTTATGCATGGATTTCTAAAACGTAGTGAATGTCGCAAGCAGTCTGTACAATATCTGGTAGTTTGCAAAATGAGCCTTATTTACATAAAGGTAGGTGTGTGGAACGTGACGATTGCTTTGGACTATGTGCAAGCCATCACTAGGTTACTACTTGAAGAGGCTTTGTTTCAAGTCTTTTTTACTTAACTGGCCTGACAGTGTTATAATTTTCATACTTGCATCTATAGTCTGTGATTATTTTATACCCCAGAAATTATTTATATTTATTATATCATTCAATTCCTTTTTTTTATAAGTGCGATGTCTTCGATGTTTTATTTTTATTTTTTTGTAAGTCTACTTAAGGGTTTTTTTGTGTTTTATAGCCAGTGTAAAAATTTAAAGAGCTCTATGTATTTAATTTGAAATTGCATGTATTTCCAGTTTTATTTCTCAATTTGAAAATAAATTAGTGTGGCTAAGTTTATTTTCTATTAAGTTAATGGAACATCATAATGTCACTTTGTTTATCTATCTAGTTTATTAAAGTACATTCGATCATTACTGTAGATATCACTTATAATGAATTATTTGATATTTTGATTGATTAATTTCATAACTTTAGACAAGTAACTAAAGGAATTGCTTTAAATAATTAACCAGTTTATTTTCTTTTTAGAGAAATAAAAAAATCAATTACGAAAATTACTAGACTCCTATTTTCATGCTGAGAAATAACTATAAGTTTTTCATTTCGAAACACAAAAGCTTCAAAATAAGATCTAGAACAACATACAAAATAATTAAACTAGATGAAACTCTACAAATGATTAATCACTAAAAATGTTGTCTCTACCCTTTGTCCCAACAATGGGGACAATGTTGATTAACTATCATAATAAATTATCAAAATAATAATAATATAGGTATGCTAATATTAAATTTTTTAATCAACCAAATGTCAGCATCGTTCTATAAACTACCTACGCTCAAACCATAAATTATAATCTTATTTTTCGTATTAAAGCAATAAATAAGTAGATATTTATATCTGCAAATAAAATAAAGTACTACGTCCAAACCGCATCCAGAATCCGTGGTCCGTTCAAATAGTACCCAACTCGCGTACTTAGAATAGGTCTGTAAGGTTTCAGTGGTCCAGGAACCGACCCGTTCACCATAGCAATAATCATTTATCGGCACCACGTTACCGACATACGTGACGTGGTTCCGTATGGGGACTTGGAGTGTACCGACTTTTGTCAAGCTCCTTTCAAAGCTTGCCGTTTACTGCCAAAACGGTTTACTATTTCAATCGCTGTCTTTGTTTATGACGTTTGGGTTCGTTGTGACCCGTTTTGGTAAATGTATGGGCTTTTTGTTTTGTTTTTTGATCCTGTCTGATTAGATTTAATTTTAGTGGGGTGTGGAATGTTATTTAGTCTTCATTTTTTTGAGAATTTGCATTATTTTCACTGTTAGCCTGTGTCATCTCACTGCTGAACAAAGGCCTTGTGAGATATGAATCGTTATTAAATATGTAAATTGTAAATGAAATTACAGTACTTATTATAATATTTCTGTACTTGACATGTTTTTGCTCCAAAGATTAGATTTAAGTGCCCAGTTATGCTTAAATCCCATTTTAGGGGATCTCGAATGCATTGTATCCATAAATCACATACTGAAGATAGACAGAAAAATAAACATGACAGAACAGAAAATAATAATGCAAAACTCCAGTGCCTAATCCGAACTTCAATTTACCCGAACCGGTTCGTGTCATATTCGAGTACTAGAATAACATAAACACACATAAGTAGTCAATCTCCCGTGACCCAAATAAAACACACTCAATTAACAAACACTAAAAACTTGCACCCCTTAACACACATAACCTTAAAATTAACCCCAATAAATCCGTACACAAACTCGAAATCTCAACCCTTCTCGTCGCAAATAATCCATAAAAAATATAATCCAAAACACAACACTTCACAAGTTGTAAATAGAAACAAATGGGAAATTACAAGTGAAGTGTTCCTTATTAGCGCGGTTTCATGTCCGGGGTGTGTTGGGGGTGTGGGGTGTGAAGGGGTGTAAAGGGGGTCTAATCGGGTTAGTACGTACGCGTGTTTACGCCGTCGCACATACAACGCTTGACTTGCATTTCAGTTCAGATGTGAAGGTGTTGAAGATAATTATTCACTCACTCGTTCGTTTGATTGTACGAATGCTCTTGTAATCTTGCTTTGTAAATTAGGCTGCGATTAGTTCATTAGGTCGGATTAGACGAACTGGAAGGGCGTATATTGGATACGAGTTTTCGATGTACGGATTGATTTGAGAGTAGAGATTGATAAAGTTATCGTCTAACGCCATTAGTTTTGGTCAAAATTTATTGTGCAACAGTGCAAATGAAGCTTGATTTCGAAATTTTAAATAATAATTGAAATTTCCCAACCAACCAAGTTCCCTTATTATTATTTTTTTTCCTTACATTTACATAGATTAAATTTTGATGTTTATTGATTAACAAAGAACTTATAGTCCTGGTTTTCATTAAATTAGGAAACGATTATTGTAAAAGAGTTCTGTAAAATCGTTTAGCGCTCGAACAAGATTGACAGAGGGTGCAATCTCAGAAATCAATTGTGCTTTTTTAAACCACTAAAAAAACTTTTTTTTTTTTAGTAGGTTTTCCAACCTCGCATTCCTCCTCGATTATTTTACTTTACCTATTTGCAACATTGTAACAGATTTTAGAAACTTAAGCAACATAATCTACTCACTCAACAATACCTCTAACTTTACTTGATAAGCAACAGGCACCATTGTTACACTCTCCGCAGTATGTAAGAAAATCCTCATGTTCTAATTAAAAGCAGTCTATCAAAAGACAGGAACTTTATACATTGCTCGTTGCACATAGCAAACACTGTCCTCTAAGTGTAAAGTACCCTATGTAAACAGCCATGTAAAGCGTAATAGTTTCCGCTTTCCTGTTGAAACTTTGCGGGGAGGAAATTCGATCAGGCTGTGATTAAAGTGCGAGAGATTTTGTTAGAATATTCTTTTTTTTTTGCTGGGAGACTCAGGAGTTTTTAATGTAGTATTTTAAGATTAATGGTTGACTACAAACTCTATTATTGTAAGTAGGTATATTCAAACTTAGATAGTTGCATGGTCCTTCCATACAGTGGAAACATATTTTTCCTACTCCTACACTATTCTTTTCTGATTAATTACGTTACAAGATCCACGACAGGTAAGTCATTCTCCGGGACACGTCGAGCTTCATTGTCTCGGCGCTTTTCTGGTAGTTGCCGCTGTTGATTCTGGCTTTCAGGAGTTTCGGTGGTTTGGGAATAGTGTGGTTTGTCCCAACGACGCACAATAGTTTTGGTCTTCTTAGTTTTAAATCAACATTTCAGCCTTTTTTTCTGCTATTCTTCGAGATTATGTGCTTACCTTAATCAAATATTAATGTTTAATAAATAATACTGGTAGAGAACTTCAAGAGATAATCTATTTATACCATAACACTCATATGTAATTTCTGTTAAAATGTTCTTAAAAAGAAAAGATACAAGCGAAATCTAAATTAACATTTTTATTGTTGTTGAAGATCCTGTCGTATTTTCCATAAAGGCCGCGCGTATCTCATTCTGAAATCAAAATCTAATCTTTTGATATTTTTTTTATATATCATTAATTCATTGAACATTTTTGACCATTTGATGCTGCAATCCTATTGTTATTTACTAAACAGTTGACTGTCGCACTGTATAATTATAGTCCCCGATATAATTCCAACTTTGGACTCCCAAAGGTATAAACAGAGTCAAATAAACGGATACAATAAATTAGTGTACTAATGTGAACTATAAATTCTATTGTGCAGTAATAATGTTAACTTATTGCTAATTATTTAGTTTCCTATGGGGCGGAACATGAAAAATAAATAGTCTTTGAGGGGAGATATTATCAATCCTAGAAACACAAAGTTTTCAAAATCACAACATAGAGAAATCGAGTTGCCAGTTCTGTGTCGGTTTTTTATCGGTTAAAGTGTGCCCAGGAACTCCACGACCTCATCCCACCAGCCCCCTTCTATCATCGCACATCCAGACGCACGGCAAACTACCAACCTTTTCTCATTGCTATACCACCAATTCGCACTAGGCGTTTCCAAACGTCTTTTATAATGAGGACAGCGAAGAAGTGGAACTCTCTGCCTGATCTGTGTTTCCGAACGCATACAACCCTAATATCTTCAAAGTTAGAGTGAACAGGCTTCTTCTTGGTAAGCTCGCTCCATCGTCGACCTTTTCTTAGTCATTCCTGACCTAGACTAAGGTCAAGAGCAAACCCATCTCACATTTAAAAAAAAATCGGAAAGCGCGAAACTTAGTTCCACTTGGTCCTTTCCATCCTTAGAATTCAAGACCTACGGTTAATGCTCTATCACGATTTACATGTTAGACATCCCTCTTATAGTTAGAAGGCGTTTTGCCAAAACTTTTATTGTGGGCACCGCTAAGAACTCGAATTCTTTACTGATAGGTCTTTAGGGTCTTCAAAGTCAAGAGTAAAAATGTCACTTCTAGGCAAGCGTGCTTCACCGTCGACCACATCTTCGCATCAGGCGAATTGTGAATTAGTGGATTGTGGAAGCCTATAATGTTGCCCACCGCTAGAACACAAACTTCTTCTCTGCGTGAGGAAATAGGCTGTAATGCACCAACATGCGGCCCAAAGTGCAGTGGAAGATATTACATTGTTTTCGAAGTTTTGGTTCTAGGAGATGCCAATTTTTTCACTTTATTTCCTTTGCCATTTTAAAGACGGATAACTTCTGTCCGTTTTTGTTAGGTTTCCATCAATGATAAGTCTGTCAAATTATACTGTACTCTTAGCACGTTTCACTCTTTTACTTTACAGCGTCTTTCCAGTATTTACAGCTTTTCTTGTATGAAAAAATGGAACAGCGCCACTGGTGTGCGAAGAAGGAACCATTTTTTTTATTGAATTTGTCAATAAAAAAAACTAGTTATTTTTGTTACTTTAAGGTTACTGTTTGATTGCAGCTGTCAAGGGAAAAAATACCAGTTTTTGGAACGAATCTCATCGAATGACGTGTCAAAATGAAATGAAATTCAAGTCAAGTGATGCGATTGGCTGTTGATATTCATTAAACTAATCAGAGTACTTCACGCGCGATTGATTAATAATTTGTTGGCTAATTTACGGGGTTTCCTAATCGAAAAAGCTATGGGTTATTGGGTAAACATAGGGTTAACTTTGTTATCAATTATATTTATTATGAATGAACTTCTGTACCCAACATTAATAAATTGTAACGTTATTTCACTATCGAATAATTCAGAATTGTGCTCGATTGATGGCACTTAGCTAGGCACACAGTATGGCAAAACCTGGATTTTTGGTTTTGCAGAAAAAAAAATGTTATGATGTACATTAATTATGTAAAAATATTAAACCTGCTGTAAATAAAACTGTATTTTCCCGTTAGATCCCCAACCAATACTTCATTTTTTAACCAGTTATTTTCACTGGCTTCCCAATACATTCCAGATATACCTTTTGTAATGGTAGCAGAGAAACAGGTAAATTGTGTCAAAAATGTTCAATACACAGCCATCCAGTTTGAATCTTTGTTTTTGCGATATGTACTTCTTTTTACGTTGTCTCTCCAACTGGCTATTGGTTTGTTTATTTCTTTTAAGTCCAGAGTGGACTTTTCGTAGGTAAATAATTTCGTAGGTAGGTAATTTTGGAATTGGACTCATTTTCATTATTCGTTTGAGAACTTTTAGGTAACGTCGGAAATTGATCGTGAGAGTCGTTTTGCATCGGGATTATTACGGCTTCCAAAATCTGTAAATAAAATTGTGAATTCCTCTCAATAGTTTAATAAAAACCTACTAGTAAATAAAATATAATAAATAAATAAAAGAGAAAACATTCATAGGGCGTCAAAGAATACGTCCACATTGCTGTCAACGGGAACAGTGCCCAGAACGCTAGCAGAATTGCCACGGTGTATGGCAATGCTAATTCGTTGGCCAAGGAATAGGCCAGCCCTCCGGTTACCTGAGGAGTCGACTAAACGCATGGCGATATCTTTAAAAACGTTGTCGGCACTCGGCATTGAAATAGACGCATTAACACTCGTGTTGCGATTGTAAAGCTCTCAGTTAGGTTCATGTCCAAAAACCAATACATTCAAAGAGATGTGACATCTACCAACTTGCATTTAGCTCTCAGGGTAAATCTCTCTTTCTGTCACAAAAAAAACACGCGTGTCCCAAAAGACAGAATACTATTAAAGTTATCTAATCACTCAGGAGTTGAAAATCATATTGCATGCGAAAGACTGTCTCCGGTAGTATACTTTACCTTCTATTGCAAAATTAGTAGGCCACAGAAAACAGAACCAGCATCTCATATCTATATTCTATATCATAATATTTATTTATAAATACAACCGCTGTTCCCACACACGACAAGAAACTGCCGTGTATCGAGTTGGCGCAAGTTCGCAAAATTCCTGCCGCGTGGCGCATGTCGCACCTAACTTAATTAAATTCTATTATACTGAGAGCGAAGATAAATAACTCCCGCCCGTTAGACGCCCCTGAACAACTTGGAGAGTTGAAATTTAGAAAGAATGAAGTAATTTCTTTTGTGGAGGGCGCAGTTCAAATGAACGAGACGTAATTGTTGCTGTCTCCAAGATGTGGAATGTTTATGGTGTTGATGGTTGGATAGTTCCTTTTTTAAATATCTTTATTTGATTTGAAAATTACCGTTATATACAAAGCTTTCCCACCGCACCGACCGAATCGATTGGTTTACAGCTGTTTTTATAGAGTAACACATAATTCAGCAATGTGTTGAGTACTTGTCTATTAAGACAATGTTCTCTCATATTCTAGTAATAAACTGTAAGAATAGCATTGAAAAAACATTTTTAAAAGAGTAACCAGCGAGTTACTTGCCTTTTCTTCGCTATAGATGGTCGACCCAAATAATTCATTATTTTTTTTTGTTTTATAAGTGCCTATCAAAGTCTATTTTTATTTTGAGCCTTATCACTGTACTTATTACGGTTGTAGTTGGCTTACAAGTATGTATTTAGTAAATCGAAATTGTAGAGAATACAGAATATTAAAATACAGTCTAATTTTGATCTCCAAAGTGTTGATAACGTGTAAATCCTATTTTTCTTTTAACTTTAACAAAATGAGTAAATAAAATACAAATCCAAGGAATATCGTCATAAAAATAACCACAGAACTGTTACGAACGGGCGCTTTTAAACAGTGCAAAGTGAGTTACGTATGCACGTAGACCACGCTTCCCCGTGTCCCGTAGTTAAATGCAATTATCTGTATTACAGCGGAATGACGGCTGTCTTCTCATGCCACTGCGCTCCTGGTAGCTTCAAAGTGAATAAGGATCTAGTTTTGAGGCCAATTTATGTATAGGACAGGGGTTATTCGATTTAGGAGTAATAATTTTGACGATGATAATGTATGAGGTGTTTTCCGGGTGATGTAGACAGGTTTGGGTAAGAAAAACAGATTTACTAAATGAATATTAAATTAACGCAAAGTAAATTTGGTGGCGTCGTTTTAAAAAAAAGTTATTAATTAATTAAAAATTTTTAAATGTAAAATTGCCGACGTCTAAATACTATTTAAACTATTTCTTCAAGACGTCCTATAAATTACCTAAGCAACATCTAATTTTATTACAAAATCAAATCTAAATATCCAATTAACTCAGTGCAGCGAACTTTCCATCGAAAATTTCGAAAGAAAATTCCGCCACCTTCATTACGGACAAATCTAGATCGAAAACTTTTTGAACAGAACCTCATTCGTGCACCTATACCTTTTCATGCAATTGTCCATTTGCCCTCGCAAATAAAGGAAACTCTTTCAAACTCACAAGATTTTATCTGTCCAAGTCTCAATATTACTGTCTGGAAGTCAGTGTTAAATGTTTGTGACGGGGGAGGACGTAAAAGGCATAAAGGGTGCTGGTGCCTCCTCACAATATCCGTTGCTGCAACTAAACTATTCTCTTTAAACGTTTTGTTCTTAGATTGGATAGGAACACGTGATCTTATAAATTTGCCGTCGATTGTGTGGTGCTGTGTAGCATACAAGAAAACCGTAAAGATATTTTGAAAGTTAAGGAGGTTGGACTTAAAAATAAAAACGATTTTACAAAAATATGTATTTGGAAGATAATGTTAACTAAAACGTAAAACGAAGTAACGAAAAACGGAGAAAACAAAAGGGGTGTTGAATCTCGAAAGCTTATATCCAATATTGAAGAGAAAAAGTCCGATAAAGTACGTAAAGGTAATCCAATCCGTTTGGGCGGCATTCGAACTCGGATAGAGTGGATTAAGAACAGTTGTTAGTTCAGAAACCCTCACAGCCCCCGCGAGCTCTTTGATTGAATCAACTAAATCCATAATCTTATCCACCAACGTTACTGAAATATGAAATTTTACAGATCTCAACAAAAATCGAGATCAAAAATGCTTTTATCGTTGGAGTATTTGAATTTGTAGCAGGCTTATCGTACTTGAGTGAATATTCTTAAAGGTATTCTGTGAAATCGTTCGTGAGCTCAGCCTAAACATAGTGACCCGAAGTCCAAACATGTTTATGCGAATTTTATGCTGACGTCACATTTTTGTGCGTTCAACTGTAGGTGAGGTATTTGGCTTTATGCTATGCTTTATTCGTAATCTGATAAGGTATACTAGGATGGACGGTATCTTTATATTTATGTAGTTGGTAACACCCTCTGTACGCCTGAATCTTTCAAACTAAGAAACGTACTTTTATGCGCTTTTCATCAATAGGCAGAGTTACTCAAGAGGAAGGTTTATAATGTGTTTTAAATACAATCGTCTACTACATATTATGTACATTGTGCCCGTGCGAAGCCGGAGCGAGTTGCTAAAAAATATTCAAAAACATCAACAGTACGTTCGATGAAAACTGAAAACGTAAAAAAAATAGATAACGTTAAAACGAAACCTTACTTTTTAAATTATGTAAAATAAACTCATCCAAGAATATTTTTGTGAACATTTTAAATGGAAAATTTAAATCAGAACCTTATATCCAAAATGAAGCTGTAAACTACAAAACAGTATCTAATAGTAAGTTTTCCCTTTTAATAACATGTTTATCTGAGTTACTAAAAGCTATTACAAATATATTACATTGTAGTTTCTAGGATTTACCTAAACTCCGCACCCAATATCGCCAGAAAATTATATTGAGAACTTTCCACCGTAACTTTGTACATTTTTGTTGTAAACACTACATAACGTGTAAGCAGGGTCGCGTCAGTATGTTTTTGGCAGGTCCAAATGAGTAATAGTAAACTGGAGACCCATTCCAGAAACTTCCCTTTGTTTTGTATTGAAAATTTGTTATTGAATAAAGGTGCTAGGGCCACAGGAAAGTATTTCTGTGAACAATGACAGCTTGATGGATTGACCCTGATTAAGTTATTTATAAGAAACTTCCGAAGAAGGGCGGCGAAAATAAATATGGCAAGAATTTGCATTCACCAAGTTGTAACAGGTAATTGTGCGAATGTTAAAGAAGCAACGTTTGTTTTACAAGTTTTGGAAATTTGTGAAAAGTTGGATGGGGGAGCGTCTACGTTATACCGAGCGAACGAGATATTTTTTTCTCTAACATGATAAAGTTTTCGAAGATTTTGTTCGCCTGCTTTACTAGGAAGTGTAATAGATTTTGAGGTAATAATATGAAAATGGAAAACTAAGATAAATGGTTGGAGCGTTTTCTAAATTGATTCTTTGGTACTGTTTTCGTGTTTTACTTCTTTCGTGTCTCTGATTTTACTCATGTTTTGTTATCTATTTGTTACAGGTAAGTAAAAGTCATACAGCTTAAGGAATTGCATTGCAGTGTTCGTAAGTACAGTCAAGTTTTTTCAAAACTACACTTCTACTGTACAAAAACTACTTTGAAAACTCATCCACTAAACACTTTTGAATAAAAAGACTATAAGAATAAGTAATCTGTCGACAATCGAACGTAATGGTCACGTTTTCATCAAACAAAGCCGTCAATGGTCGAATCAATCAACAAGCATCTAACTGTCAGATAATTTGCGCATTTGTGATGTTGACATTCGGAGAGGCAGTTTTTCAAACACACTTGATTGAAACAAACTTAACTGTCATACGACGTCAAAAAAGAGAAATAAATATAAAAACACTTGGATGTTTGACAAACGCGTCAAACTAAACTGCAGACAACTTTTACTCTTTGACAAACAATTTGATCGCATCGTCCTTTAAACTTCCATCAAATTCACTTCACCATCTCACACATACGCGAACAAAATTCTTTTCAAAATTAAAAACCGAGTATACAACAAAAGGAGTGACAAGCATTCGAAATGGACCTTTGCGAGCACTCTTTATCAGCAGACAAAGAAGTCTGCTCCCTTGCAATTGATGGTCTCGACCATTCACAAGCGCGATTGTAGAAACAAAACATTCTGCAGATGTTCATGAGCCTTCTGTAGAAAATATTCTGCAACATTCGATATTAATTTACTCTGTGGCATCTATATTGTTATTGGTTTTTATCGTTTTGTTCGCAACGGCTTTGTTTGCTTTTTCATTAATTTTGTTTTCATAACAGGATTAATGTTTTAGCGGAACTCAGCCATGTTTTTTTTTTTTTTGTAGCAGCTGTAATCTTTTATGAGAGTAGTTTTTGCGAAATATGAAATCTCGTTTAGAAATTCTAAGCTCTCGGCAAATATTAATGTTCAATTAGATTTAAATCCCCATCGTGTTAGAATAATTATTTTATTTGAAACGAAATTACAATTTATTCTATCTAAATATACATCTTTAATGACAACTCCAAAATTCAATAACGAAAACGTAGCAATCCCTCTTTTGACATGAAAATTATCAAAGCTCGGGTTCATAGTGGGTCCAATTTAACAGTGTACGACTTATCGTGTTCCAAAACGTTCTCATTAAACACGGTACGAGCGATTGCTTTTAAATTTCGTCGTAATTATACCGGTAATTACCTCCGGATTATAAGTTTTGATGTCAACTCAGGTGCAAAACGAATTAAGGTTGGTAATAAGATAGGAAATTGCTTTCCCATCTATTCCAACTCCATTCATGTGATACCTCTCAGGGGAATCAGCATGAGTTTTGTGTACGCAAAAGTTATAATGAGTAATATTTTTATCAAAGAAAAGTTTTATGATATCGAGGATCGCTATTTCATCAACTAGCTTTTCGAACAGGTGATGATTAAAAATGTTTGCTTTGATGTTTCGCCATTTTGAATTTGGTTTATAATGAGATTACTTTTTCTGAATTTTGATCTCATAATATTTTCATAACTTTGGAAAGAAATATAGATTTTAGGCACTTATCGAAGGCATTAGAATCTTTTCTTTGTCTAGGACTAAAGTAAACTATGAAGTTTTAGCAAAGTATCATCCCTCGAAAATGTTTAAGTAAGCTGATCAATAAAAAGGTTGGTAGAATAAAATATTTCTACCTCTATAAGTCACTTAAGAATTTAGTTAGTCCTCTGGTAACATATTTCGCACTTTATTGATCGTTTACATCTTTTTCTATTTTTTTTTTTGCCCTGAAATGTAAAAGACAATTGAAGCAACTAGTTAGTTCTTAGTGAGTCCAAACTGACAGTCTCTTCAACTCCACACAGGAGGACTAATTTGATGATTTTCCAATCTATTAAAAAATGTTTACTTCAATTTACAGACTTTTCCAGTATTCCTTAGAAATATTTATAATATTCTTTGCCAAGTAAAATAGTAAACAATAACAACAAAAAACATCAATTATTTCCCCCAAAACAATACAAAAACATATAGAAACGTACATTTAGTTGTGAGAATCTTGTCTCAGCATGCCCGCTACATTCGGACATGTCCATACGTCTTCCCCAATTCGATAGTGACAGGAACAGGTGTCAGCCGTGTACGGAACCAGCCAGCCGTAACAAGACACGTCCATACAAACGATTTGTATATTCCCGAATCGAAATGTACGGAGAATGTTCACCGTTTTATTTTATTGTTATCTGGGCCTTTAGTGGACTGCAAGGAACTTTTATTGGACGAGTTTCTTTTAAGTTCTGAGCTCAAAGAAAGTCATGGAGTAGTGTTGTTTAGAATTTTATGGGATGTGATGACTTCGTGATTCTAGTCTCTTTGTTTGACTTCCGGACTTCAAAGTTTTGTTTGTTCTAGTACTAGTTTTCTGTTTCAAAGAAGGGACAACTTAAAGTTTAATAGTATTACAGAATAATTTTGTTTTCCGAGTGAAGACGTAGCCAACTATGGAGATCCCACAGACTTATTATTTTGTGGTGTTAAAATCTTTAAATGAGTCCTCCCGTCGTAGGTAACGCGGAAAGGACTGTAAGAGTCTTCAATCTAAAAACCACCCTATTTCGTTCTGGTGGAGCAGAACCCTTTAGAACAGTCCCGCGTCCTCTGATATTGCTTAAGATTTATAGTCCAGGTTTTCTCATGAAGTCATAGTCAAAATTAAGCATTTTCTACATAATCTTGAAGAAATTTCCAGCAGCTTGATAAAAAAAAAATCGCTGTACAATTAAAATTGCGATTACTGAGTAAAGCGGAACCCGTTGGACATTCGTGTCAAATGCACGGCGCCGGTCAATTAAAAACATAATTGAGTATTTGGGCGTCGGGAGGGTCGGCAGCGGAGTTTTAAAGTGAAATGACACTTGTATTCTTGAAGTTTAATTATTAAACGCGCGATTGGCAGCTTTAAACGCTGCTGGATTGAGCTCAAACGCTTTAATCCCTTCCTTTAAGTTCACAGCTTTTGGAATTTCAATTTTAGCTGTGATATGCTTGTTGATTTTTTGCTGACTAACTTATTTTGATTTGTTGTTTATAAAGAATTCAGTCAGAAGTTCTCATTTCATTATTTAATTCCCAGCGTTCTCAAAATGATGAAAGGAAAACGCCATGACGAATTCTTTAAGTACTCATTTGATGATTGGAAGAAAATCATCAAATGAGGCCTCCCGTTCTTGGTGGAGTGAAAGGCACTCTCAGACTCAACTGACTAAAAACTTCTCCATTTCTTCAGTTACGTCCCAGGGTCGTGGTAACTTCATAATTATGATATTCCCGTGACAACTGTCTTAACATGGATACTCTTGATTTCCATATTTCCATACGTCTTTGTCGTGTGACCACCAACTGAAAATCAGCGCTGTACTTTAGTTAAAATTTGCAAGTTGAAGTGGCAATGGGTAGGCCACATCACTCGTAGAACTGACAACCGATGGGGAAGAAAGGTTTTCGAGTGACGACTACGAACCGGAAGACGCAGCGTAGGTAGGCCTCCCACTAGGTGGACCGACGACATCGTGAGAGTCGCGGGCAACCGATGGATGCAAGTGGCGAATTGTCGTTCGGCGTGGCGGTCTAAGGGGGAGGCCTATGTTCAGCAGTGGACGTTTTCCGGCTGATGATGATGATGATGATGACTATGGGTCACCGCATGATGGCATTATGCTATATCTGTTTTGTGTTCATGAATCCCCTTTTTGTATAATACTCGTACCTAAAATTATTTTCTGATTAAACTTACCTTTTTTACTTGCACTTATTTTAGTGACAAATAAACTTATTTCTTTCTATACCTAAAAAAGTGACTAGTGTCATCCACCAACTGGATTATTGACTATGTTTTACAAAGTGAAGGTCTGTATTCCAGCATTGGAATATATCAACGACGATATATTACTAGACTCCGCATGCACGATTTAAGGAACAAAAACTATTCTGTCAACTTGCTGAGGTACTACGTAAGCGAGGGGGACGGGGTACTGCGTTGTGATTGGCTAGCTCAAGGTCTGTTCTGTCTCAAGGTATGTTTACGGCTCACAGGAGTGGTCGAAATAAGACGGATATAATACTTTTTTGCCTAATGGGTTGACAGGCATCGGTTGCTTGTTATTAGGAGTCGATATAGAGAGTAATATATCGCCGTTGGGACATATATTATCTGATTATGCTTTTCGTTTATACTCCACCTCATTATACAACGACTGTTGATCGTAGGTATAAAAGCCACTATTCAGCCTAAAGCTAAGTTGTCACAGGTTGCTAACTTGTCAGCTTTAAACTTTAGCAAGTGATTTCACCTAGTTAGCGAACAGAATAATAATTAGGTTACAAACTGTACTAAACAACTCAGTATTATGCTGAGACTTCATTGACGGAGCTAGGACGTACAGTTACGTCGTCATTATTGTAACTTTAATTATGGCTTGTTGTTTTATTGCTGTTTCCTTATCTTTTAGTGCCTATTAGTCTGTTTTACAGCTTCAGAAAGAAAGAGGGATTTATGTGTAGGTTTCGAAGTAGACTGACATGTATTTACTTGCTTAACTACTTATGTTGCTTACATGTTTCTTGGGTATCCCATATTGGGCACCCGCTGAAAAGGCTTTTATGGCACGCACATAATTAAATTATTTTTCAGGATAATTTATCGATATGACTCTGAAATAAAATAGGCAGATTTCTGGTTTTTTTTTTTGTAATATATTTCTTAACTAACTGCTTTGAAAGCGGTTAAAAAATCATGGTGAAACCAAAATGGCTCAGATATAATTATTAAGACAAAACTTGTGACACGTTCATCAAATTAGGCACCTACCACCAACCGTGGAAAATTAATTAAGGAAATCGGTTAATATAATATTTAATCATATCTAGTGCCTGTTAACAACCCTTCAATATTCAGAATATCTAGTACTTACCTTAATCACGCCAGTGATTAAGTTCAAACTTATTTGTATTCAATTATACAGGCTGTGTATTATATTCCAATTTACCTAACAGTTTTCATCAAACTCCGCAGAGACGCGTAAATACTTAAAGGCCCTAGTCCACAGCTACTTTTTACAGCGATACGGTAGCGATGCAAATACCAAACTAGCACTGCAGCGTAACTATTAAAGGGATTTGTTAAAACAATGAGACACAAACAGATAGAGAGCTAACAAGTACTTATTCAATTATTTTGTAATAGTAATTATTTTTAATTAAAAGTCATCGCAAACATTTTCAACAATTTATACAACCAGGACATACTTCAAAGTGAAGAGTATTCTTATTTTGCAACTGTTTATGCTTGTACTGAAGAAGGCTTTTAATACTGAGATACTGTGTGACAATATTGTGATATCAACCTATCACCATGCTTTACCTTCACCCAAGTGACAGCGATTCTGTAAATCTACTATCCTGATGGTGATACACAATTGCCTTCATACTGCTTAAATACAAACAGGAAAACAATACGTAATATAAGGTACTAAATTTAAGTACATCGTCAGAAACAGTAAAACATTTGCAGCGGTTCAAAAAAGATACTGGCATACGTTTTGAATACTGCCGTCTCATGCTACGAGCGATAGCAACGATGATCGCTACCCAAAGTCGCCGTGGGCGAAGGCCTTAACATAAACCTGTACAAATAATCTTTGATATCACTAACTGAACTGTTTTTGCTTACTCTACCCAAAGTTCGGTACTCTTCATTATTAAATCTTGCCTAAATATTATCTCAGTGTTTTGTGTGTATCTTCAATGAGTTTTGTTGAATTTTGATGAAATCTCAAATCTCATAAAATACTTTTGGAAATTTTAGTGTGTTTAAATTGTTTGAGTCAGTTCTAGTTAACTGTTTTATGTTTGATGGAGATGAAAGAAAATTAGATCGTACTTAGTTTTAGTATCTACTAAATAGTATTATTTATTACCTAATTGAATTATTCGCTTATGAAATTGAATTAAAGATTTTAAAATGAAAGGGTATAAAGGGTATTACTGATTTGCTTTTTGATTTGCGTAAAATTCTTTTTAAGACGATATTACTTATTAGTTACAACTCGATCAATATTAGATTAAAGTTGAAATGAGATTGGGAAGTTTTATTAAACGGTATCTTTGTTGGGTTCCATGTTTTATGTAGAAAAAAACAGTGATGGGTTAAAATGAAAAAGAAAAAAATAAATAAGCATAATCCAAGAGACAGTCTGATGATTCTGGTAAGTAATAAAAAAAAACACAACTAATTAATTTGCTGAGAAAAAAAAAGCTGATGACCAAACAAAATTCTCTCCAACAAACAAAATGACGCTTAATTTTAATAAACAACCGGGGCGTTGTACCGAATCAAACAGTTACAGCCAGTAAATATCAGATACAAACGTACTGCACAGCGGGTTTCTATGCAAATTTCATTTGGCCGTAATCCACTCAGTGAGATTGGTCTTGATTGATAGGCGCAAATTGGAAATAGGTTGTAGCCGAATGGCCGCCGGCGGGACGCTAGCGGTGTGAGCAAAAAGCCGCGTCGACAGGGTTATTAAGTTACGCACTGAACTGTGATACATATATTTTTTTCTATTTTTTTTTATCAAATTAGTGATTAGGAATTTTTGGGGGTGTTGAGAGTCCTAAGTCTAACATCCATTCTTACTGCGGGGTAGGTATAGTATTACCTAGTTACTGTGTTGTGGCGGTAAGATATGCAGTCGATCCATGTAAAATACTAGCGTTCAGCTGTGGCTGGTTCGACTGGAAGACGATTCAACATAGTTGGGAAAAGGCTAGGTAGATAATGATGGGTTTGGGTTGAAATTGATCAGAAGACTGAGAATATACTAACCCTTCTTCTGAAGCGGTTAGGCGAAAATTGTGACAATTGTTTCGTGAGTAGCAAACTATTCCACAAAAATTGTTATAGGCTCTGTATAATAAAGAAGATAAAAATAATTTTCAACAAATGAAATTTTAATATTTGAACCGAAATAAATAAATTCCAAAGATTAGTTTATTACTTGCTGAATTTAAATTAACGTCATCACTTGTACAAAAACTGATTTAAATTTTCAAGCAAAAGTTGCACAGCAAATAATTATATATTATGTTTTTTAAATTCAATCAAAGTGTACGTGAATAAATTAATTAAATAGTTGAAGGAATACAAAGTACAAAAAAATGTGAGTGGAATGTTTTTTTTTTTCAAAAAACACGTGAATCTGACACCCGGCCGGTCAAGCCGGAACAAACAAGGCAGAATGGCCGGGGGCGACAACGTGACAAACAAAATGGCCCACCCTGTATACAGCATACACCCTGTATAATACACAATACAACAGGCGGTATGCAAAAAGCCTGTGCGTTGACATCATTATTAGACAAAATTTTAATCAAGCCACGTAAATTGCGTTTCAATGTAAACATAATTTTCTATGTTATTAATTTTAATAAC
Organism: Agrotis ipsilon; assembly: GCA_028554685.1. Lineage (NCBI taxonomy): Eukaryota > Metazoa > Arthropoda > Insecta > Lepidoptera > Noctuidae > Agrotis > Agrotis ipsilon. The sequence continues at coordinate 2,024,861 of CM052965.1, forward strand.
GAAGGCTTGCATGCACATAGGAATATACTACTTCTCGTGTAAAAAATTTTGATGGGAAAAAATTTTCAGCTCAAAAAACATACCTACTTTATTTTTGAATGAAATCAGTTTATTGCACCATAAAGTATAAAGTAATTGTAGTATACATTAAGGTTGCATGTATAAACCATATATTTGGAACATCGATGAAGTTAAAAAAAGGTTTATTGGTGAGTATCTTTTCGTAGTTTCCACCTTAGCTTCACCCCATAGGGGAATGGGGTCAGAAACTGGAAAACTGGGGTCCTGGAACTGACTAAACAGATAACCGTGACCCTGAAAAGTAAAGGCGTATTGAAAGAATACGGTTGTATTCCATTAGTAAGAGTCTGACAGTCCTTTCCGTTACACCTAATAGAGCTTGAAGATTCATTCGATAATATTACGCACTAAAAAAACCCATGTCTGTAGGCCTGGGTTCAAAAAGTGTAATAAAGATTATTGATAAAACATAAAAACACATGAATACAATATCAATTTTCAGTAAAAAAACAACAGGTACCTAGTAATTCTTTAAAATTATTATAGCCAATAAAACCAGCCATAAAAACACTACAAATGAACCGGTATCAGAATAAATAATTACAATACGTACTCTTTCAGATATTACATTCATCAACAGTACTACAAACAAAAGTAAACCATAATCTTTTAAAAGCAGAGTTTGTTTTTGTTCGCTAGTTTTCACACTATCCGTGCTCGTACATCGTAGGGTCGGCATTAAGCCTTCAGCACGAATTCGTTATTAGTTATAACACCGTTTTTTATAGCTTTAATTGAAGTTGACACCGTTTCGTGTTTTTATAGTACCCTTTATTTGTTTTTCCCACTATGAAAATTAAAATATAACAGTTATTTTGTTCGACACGATTTTTTTTACGGTTTTATTTTAATGTAAGCTTCCGTTAACATTTTGTTGTTATGTTTTTACGGAGTGTTAACATGTTTTATATTTCGTTTGTATTATGAGTGGAGAACTTTGGGCGCCTTTTGATTAAGGAATATACTTCAAAAATATAATAATCAAGATTCCTTTTCCACGAAAATAATAATAAACAATAATCATTATGAAAATAGCAGTTATAAGATAATAGTGATAATAAAGTAAAATTACAAAAAATATTATTAATAAAAGTATCAATTTTTAGTTGGAAGTTCTATTCTCGGTTGGATTGACGTTTTCATTCTTACAGTTGACTTAAATTTTAAATTTTTCCAAGATAGCCTCCCCCGTCATAAATATATTCTACTAAGTCCCTATTCATCCTCTTATCCTGACAAAACCGCGACAGTCTTCAATATTTCAGCAAATACTATCTGAAGTCAATAAACGCAAGTTAGTATGGGCCTTGCGGACGCTTATTAGAAATTTCCGAGACAAGTAGGTATTCGATTAGTTAAATGCTTCAAGTTCAAAGGTTTCCACGCCGGATAGCTTACTGTACTGAAGTCTGTAGTCTACATAGCCTGTAGTCTATAGTTTAGTTGGTGAATTTCGACATAGTATTACATTGTCGCTTGTATTGTGGGCTAAGTTGGAAGCAATAGCGAGTTGGTGCGTGTTTTCTAGTAGAAGTATTTTGATTCTGCAAATTGATGGAAGGATTTTGAAATCTATATCAGCTCCATTCAGTCTAAGCTTGCGACAATCGGCTGCTAGGTACATTTTTCGTAGATTTTTTAAATATCTAGTTCTGTCGTACAGCTGTGCCAAGGCCTCCATGACCTTCTAATTATTCAATAAATAACAAATATTCATGCAAAAAATGTAATACTTTTACTAGTCGATTAAAATTCTGAAACTTTTATGAAATCCATTTTAGCACAGAACTCTTTAAAAAAACAAATTAAAACCTATTCTTAAAATATCAAATTAGGGAGCATCTCATTCTACCTCAAAAAAACATAATTGAAATCACAGATAACCAACTCAGAGGGCAGTTACTACAGGTCCCGAAATCTCGCTTTCACCCATAACTTCCACCTCATAATCCTAAGACGATTGTGCAACTGCAGAGAATCTTGAGGTCAATGGGTACAACGACTCTTCTACCCACCCACACTCCTTCCTCCGTCCTCTTTGGTCCAAAACTCCTTTGTTTTCGACCATAACAATAACGATTAACGACTGCAGTCTGGATTAGAGAGAGATTTGAAAAAGGAATTGTAGTTATTACTTTATTACATGAACTGGCTGGTTTGATTCGTTATTGAGCTCTTATTGGTGGAAATCGTATTTTTTTTCTTATTGGTGGAAATCGTATTTTAATCAAATTTTTGGTTCTAGAACATGCCGATTTCCTCACGATGCTTTTCTTCACTGTTTTAGAGCAGTGGTGATGAAATAAATTACACATAGTATCGCGCCTGGCGGGGCCACCACTATTCATTTTATATTTAAAATGGGGGTATTCTTGGGCTCAATCTAGCCTAAAAGTAAAGATGGTGTGAGAATCTACCTAACTTATTCTGTCAAATTTATTGAATAGATTTTCAACCTTATCACTGTACTATAAATAATATCGATTGGCAAAAATTGACATATTAGGTTAGGTTGACCTGCAGGCGTCAGTACAACATGAGTATATTGCCATTGTTGCTAGTACTGATGTTGTAAAATAGGCCCCAAATCCCCATTAGTTTACATAACTGAAATCACTGTGAAGCAATCGTAAAATCGAATAATGACGGGGCCGTCTCTGAGGGCCAAAGCCTGCCGGAGTCGCGGGACTTATTTCCATCACCGTGACCCCGGAACATAAAGGACTATTGAAAGACACCGGGGATTTTAGTCAGTATAAGTCTGACAGTCCCTCCCGCCCTGCCCGGGGTGGGAGGACTTATTTGATGATTTTACCACACAAAAAAAAAGCAATCGTATAATCTGCCGTCAAAATCAAAAACTTTCTTACGTAATAAAAACTTTCAATAAAGCTTAATTAAAAGAGAAAAAACTTCAAAAACGTAAATTACTGAAAATAATTATAACTTACTGTAAAAAAATCAAAAGCGACTCTGAGTAACAGACTAATTGATTCCTGAAACTCATTAAAAACATTCAGAAACACAAACATGTCTGTGAAAAGTCTACTTTATTAAAAGGTATTTTAAAACAAACAGTTTTTTGTCTTTATTAGTGGGGATCTCAATCGATTAACATTAATCTCAATTGGGGAGCAAACGATTAAGTTGTTTGTAAAATAAACGTTCGCGCGAACATCATCTGTCTTAAGTTTGGGGAAAAAATGCAATGTCTTCATCGATAGATTATTAAGAGTGTTATTTTTAGTTAATCCTATTAGAGACTTAATTTTTGCTAAGAGACTAAAATATAGATTTTATTTTATTGAATTTTAGGAGTACACTTTTTCGCGTTAGCCGAGAAATTCCATCTTTCTTTATTTTTTTAGAAAAACGTTACCCCGCACAAGGAATTGCTCCTGTGTCGTGGGTGCGTGACTCGAAGCAACAACTTGTGGATCACACAAATATTTGCTCCGAGCGGGAATGGAACCCACGACACGCAGCGCAACAGGCCAATCGCTCAGCCACTGCGCTAAACGTGCCATCGAAATTAAAACCTCGCCTCTGGTTTATAAATGTGTCTTATACAAGACTTATGTACGTTTTTTAATTTTATATTGGGCTTCATTGATAGCAGTGAAGTGAAACATCGTGAGACGAGCTAGATAGACTTAGAATCAATATCATTCTAAAGTCATTTCAGAAGCCTGTAGGTTTCCCAATTGCTAAATTTACTCTGGCACCAGGGTGACCACATACTCAAATGAAAAAAAAAGGAAAAGGAAGGAAAATAGTCCCCATGTATTTTTCTCTCTCTGTCTCATTTATATTATTTTTAAAATACTGTTTCACTTAAATTGAGTGTCTAAGCTTCAAATAAAATCATAAATCTCTTTTCAGCGTGTCTGAATGACATAAAAAATAAAAAATATTTTTTAAATAAAATCAAATAAAAACTTTTTGAAGGAGATATCTTAATCTATTTTGTTGTCTGAACATTGTAAAAGAAAAAAAGATTATGTGCCTATAAAACTAGCCCATAGTCACTATATCTTCGAGAATAAATAGCATATATCCCGTACCTGGTAACAGATTTATCACGAAACCAATTCACGCAAGCAAATTGTATTGGTTTTTTCATCAGAAATTTCTCAGATACAGTGTCTGGGTTTGTATTTTGGTAGACAGCAATATGGCTCGCCGTCTATTACATGGACCTTACAAACATAACTTGCGAAAATTATGGGTTTTACAGTCCCTCCCGTCCCGCCCCGAGGGGGAGGACTCATTTGATGATCTTACCACAAAAAAACGTCTCATCTCACGTTCATGTCGGCAAAACTCATATAACTTTTTGGAAAAGTAAATTCATCTAATGAGTCCTGCGGAACTAGGTGGATAGCAAGGGTCAGAGACTCTTTTACTGTCTGAAAGACAGTCCTTCGATTGCCTTTGCACTCAAGGACCATGATGTACTTTGAAGACTTCACACCGACAGGCACTTCGCCCTATGGGTTCCATCAGTTTGCTGACAGCTCCTTGAGGCGCGCATGGAACAAGAAGCGATGTTGGCCCGGGCCTGCTTCTTTGATCAGGCGGCAAACTATCATTAAAATTTACTCGCCATCCGCAAGCTTACGCCTACGGCAGAACGAAATCGCTCCGCGGCAACAACGTGATTTGAAGACTGCCCTCACTCTCCTTCGCATTACTCAACTGGTGTTATGTTAAGTTATTATACCAGCTGATCATCGCAGTTTTAACCCCGCTCGATGTGGTCGTAGTGTGATGTTAATATATCCTCTAGTCTTTCTCGATAAATGGTCTATCCAACACAGAAAGACATTTTTAATTCGAACAAGTAGTTACAGAGTTTAGCACGTTCAACCAAACAAACCAATTTTTCAGCTTTATAATAATAGTACAGAAGACGAAAACAAAAAAGACTGTTACATCCAGGTAAATACACTTTACAGCTTCGTCCACTGAACCACAAAACGAGCGTAGTGTGAGACCGGTCTAAATCACACACAATTTAACAGTACAAAAGTAACTTTACTGTTAACATTCGCTTGCGTTATATCGCAAAGCCCGGGGTTAATTGAACAGGGTGGAAAATTATGCAAAGTTTCACGCTAACATTAATGCTATCCGACGTTTTGTAAGACGAGGCGTCCCGTACTCGTGGTTAGTCAATATTAATAGAGGATCCGTCAATTATCAGTGTTTATTGATGCTTAAAATCGCGGTCTTTATCGATAAGGATTGTTGTACAACAGATTAACATCGCTATTTGCACGGTTCTGGCCCAAAGTTTTGTTTTCAACATGTAGACAGAGGCCAGTAACTTTTTGGTTGGGTGATCGGTTTTTGTTTATTCTACTTCTTACCGTGTCGATCAGTTTAGATTGCCATTAATCTCAATTGATACAGTCTTTGATTTAACACATAATACAGATTGATTGAATACGACGGATAGGACATAATATTAAATGTCCCATCGTTTACACCAATACTTATTTTTACAAAATTTTATTTATTGTAACTTTAACATTTCTTAACTAGTAAAGCCACAAGATTTTCGACTTTAAGAACACAATATAGCATATATTATTATGCTAAGGTTATTCGCTTGCTTCTCAGACAGGAATAATATGCTCCTCAAAGCACGTTATTAAAGCTCATACACCTTATTGAAGCTTCGGTACTAAACTGTGATGTGCGTTATTATGCAGCTTTATTTATTTGGTTATATTAAATGTGAGGGTAGCGCTGTCAAGTTTAGTTGCCAAATAAGAATCACTGAAGAAGTTCATAAAACATGACAATGCTTGACAACTCTTATTCTAGCCGAGTGTTAGCATGTGTCACTGGTAGCGTGCTTTCTGATGCTAGAATATCATTCATCATCATCAGCCGGAAGACGTCCACTACAGAACATAGTGTAGGCTCTATGTTCATATTGTTTCTTAGATCGCCACACTGAACGACAATTCGCCACTTGCATCCATCGGTTGCCCGTGACTCTCACGATGTCATCGGTCCACCTAGTGGGAGGCATACAAGCCCTACAATACTTATATTCTCTGGCACAATCCTGTTGATTTTGACGGTGCTATCTGATCTAAACTGAACTATAATTGTCGACCACTTAATCTGACTAACTTCGTCTTGTACCAATAAATGTTGTAACATATATAGCACACCATGTAAATACACCTTATTTTAGTATCGCATGATTGTGCATTTTGTGACGACCTGTTTCAGAAAAAAGATCTAGCTCATGTATTATTAGATGATTTGAAAAATAGGAAAAGGTTTCCAAACGCTATGAATTCAAATCCATAAACTCACGCCTTGTTCCCATGGAGATAGGTAGCAACTACAGAGCGCCGCCTGCTACGATCCTTATATACTTCTTTTGCCTTATTCACATTCTTACATCTGGTTCTACAGGCACGCCGATTGCGAGTACTACGCATTGAAGCACTTCATTAAGAAGGTCAGAGTAGGTCTTCCTAGGGTCATGCCCTTTGGTTTGATTTTTTTAAGTCCTTGGGGAAAACGTCCAATAAAAACGTTTATAGAATAGACAACTAATTAAGTGATTAAAAGAGAAATCACCAATAAACAATTCCTATGCCCAATATTGGGGTCCAATTAACAGCACAGTTCACTTTGAGTTGATAGCTGACGTAAACCCATTACAATGTTTGTAAAGGACACGTAATACGGCAAAGAGGTTTATCTGAAATCATATTAGTTAAAACAACGTTATGAACGAGACATGGTATTTTGATTTTGAGATGGCTCTTGGAGTAATGTCATAAGAATGATAAAAGGGAGATGTAGCATTTTAAGTGTATTTGTAAATTATACCAAATAAGATTTAAAAATACAATGTTAAGACAAGATATTTATTTGTAGAAACATGACTGTACATGCAGGTGCAAAACAAAATTTAGTTTTTTCGTCAAATTTTGTTTTGGCATTGTATTATCTTCATATATGGAGAAAACATTCAGTCCAAGAGCAAACTTGACATGATTTATTTAAAATGATAATTATGATGGTGCTGATGGCAAGCCTGGGCAAAATCATCAAACTCAGTATTTTCATACAATTTGAATGTGATTTACTTCTTGGTTTGACAAAAGGGGTGTTATTTCTGTCATAAAAAAATAAGAAACTGACACTGGACATTGTCCCAAAATATTCTGGTAGATATCTGTCAAAGCCTAGTGTACAACGGTTCGGAATCCAGTCCGTTAGCTTCGACCGCAGCTCTCGTGAAGAATTTTTAAGTTACAAATCAGGCAGTACATTCTAATTACGCTCGAAGTACCACATATAAAGACAAAAAAACTAGAAAACAAAGAAGTAATCGTTGATCCAATGAAAATTAATTCGAACAAAACGTATCGAAACGTAAAATTCATTCGAATTAAACCTTTGATGTCAGGGACGCATGAATATCTACCATGAAAATACCAACGGATTAGGATATATTGGTGTATCGGAGATATTGGCCCGTATATATGTAGTATTGTTTACATTTACCTAGGCACGTTCGAATGTAAACATTTAATATCGGGTGCAGGCCGGTCGACCTATCGACGCAATAGGCCCTATGTCAACAGTGATGTTACGTGTCGCTTTTAACATATAGATCAATTTATTTATAGGTGTTTGTGTATATGTAGGTATATAAATACCCCGTGGGAGTTGTATTGTGGATTTCTGAAGTATTTTCGACTTGGAAAGGTTCAAAAAAATGTAGTAGAATAATCTTCTTCAAAAAAGATTTATTGAGGTCTGTCGGTCTGCTGTCCCTAGCACGAGTTTTCTCTATTTTACTTTACAGAGTTTTTCCAGTATTTACAGCGTTTATTGTATGAAAATATGGTACAGCGCCTCTGGTGTGCGAAGAAGGAACCAATTTTTCCCTTGAAAATTGTCAATTTGAAGTCGTCAAAGTTCCAGTTTACTTTACGTCTCAAATACTGAAAACTCGTGCTGACGGTACAGGTATCAAAAGTTTTCCAGTGGTATTTATATTAAATCAATTTCGCCCATCATGGCTTACATCACGCTGACCTCTTCCAAGGTGTACATAAGCTTTCCCGACCCCTAAAATCCTTCATCTTACATCTCCATTCTGACAAAACAGTTTTCTGAGATCTTTGTTCCATCCAGTTGGGGAACGGAAAAAATTGAAACTGGACACAAATTCTCAAACTCTAGTATATCTCAACCAGGTCGGGCTTATTATAGAGCCAAAAAAAGTGGCAACATAACCTGGACGCGAACTGTAAAATCTGTTTCGAGGTGGTGAAAAGAGTACTAATGGGACTATTGGGATAGCTTGCTCAGCAGTGGCCTTAACCTATAAGCTTTGTTTTGTCCTGTCTCCTACTTGATAGAGGAAGTGGAAACTACGTTTTTTCCTAGTCTTGCGCTATACTTTTCTGATGAATTTTATTGAAGGATCCAAGACAGTTAAATTCGTTCTCCGAGATTTTTTCGAGCATCAGTATCTTGGCACTTTTCTGGTGGTCGCCTCTGTTGCTTCTGGCTTTGAGTTGCAGTGTTTTGAGTATCCTGCGGTGGAATTGGTCAGCACTGAGACATTTGAACATAAAAGGACGGCAATTTTTTCAAACCCCAAAAAACGGCTTATAATAAATCATAAAAATAACACAGCAGAACAGACAAGTACAAAGTTAAACACTCACCTGGACGGGCGGTGGTTACGGAGACGTGAGCCGAATCCTTAGTCCTTATGATTAATGGCCGCACTGACGGGGACGCCCTTTCACTTCCAAGTAACCTTTTATTTTATAGTCGCTAATAGTTTTAGATAGTACTTTTAAGAGGTGATTTAAATTCGTAAAATTATAGTTTGAAAGTTAAATAATTTGGTGATTTAGTGGTGGCAAGGTTGGCGCAGTGATTGAGTGATCTGCTGTCACGCAGTGTGCCAGGAATACGATTCCCTTACGGAATTAATATTTGTATACGTATCTCTTGTGTGACTATGTTTGTAATAGCACCAAAGATACACGAGAAATTACAAGTTCAAAAATTGTCCCGACTTATATGTGGTTAAAAAATGGGTAGACATATTTATTCCGGCTATCATTTGCAGATCTTGGACAGTCATGACTGTCAGCCAGGAGCGTGACTACTATTTTAACAAAGTCATAAAGTATTACACATTAACTGGGCATAGGGGTCGCATAGGCAATCGCGCCATGTAAGTATAATACTGGCAACTGCTAGCATTCAGCTGAATCTAGTTACACTGGGACCTTACATCAAAATAGTTGGGAAAAAGCTAGCCAGATGATGATAACAAGTATAGAAATAATAACAGCAAAATTTTAGCTGTTGATCTGATGTTCTCAGTTCTTAGATGGATCGGTCATGTTGAGAGGATGAGTGAATAGCGTCTAACAAAAGGAATTTATAAGGTAGAGGTGAGTCGAAACGCCGAGAGGGGACACCCTAGGCAGACCTACACAGGTACACCACCTTATTGGTAAAGTACTTCAGAAAGACCGGGTGCGTAGTACTTGCAATCGGCGTGCGTGTATGATCAGATGTATGAATATGGATGAGGCAAAAGGAGTATGGTAAGAATCGTATTAGCTGCTGCTCTGTAGATTCTAGTTTCCCTCATGGGAAGGAAGCGTTAGTTTATATAATATGTATGTATCTTTAATAAACAACTTCAACAACACTGCGCCTCTGAATAGTCGGATTAGGAACCAATTTCATCAGTTTCCAGAAAAAAATAGGCCGTGAACAGGGCGGAGTCGCAGGCCCTGTCACCTCTGCGTGCAATGTGTGCGTTGCGCCATTTTATTACCATGTGCCTACATGGAGTGGACGAAAAAACGATATGCGTCCGTGCTTCGTCATTTTCGGCATGCTCGTTTCAATCGCTCTTGTTTGCATGGTGCTTAGAGGGATTATTGTGTTTTAAGTGGTGGCTGGGTGGTACTATAGCAGCTTACATAGAAAAATATAACTATGTATTCATATAGAAGGACAGATAGATATATTATGTGGTCCTCATCATTGGCATTGTAAAAAATCACAGGTTAATATTATAGATACTTTACATAATTATGGTGTCAATCCTAACTGTTATTTTATTCAATCATTACCTCATGTTTACAAAAATTTTTTACTTGCGAGTTTCAATGTTTGTGAATACACTAGAAATTAAAATTACTGATGTTAGAGATTTTTAAATAAAAAATAAAAACAAATAAGTTGAATAAATCAGCTACATACAAACAGCCAGACCCGGAATAACTTGTAGGTCATACAAATATTAGTTTAGATCGCGAAAACGCGGGACACGCAGCAAAATCAGTATTTTAGCAACTACTCCAACCGTGCTGTCTAATTTTACAATTTATTATTTACAAAAAAAAAATGGCATGCAGTGACGTCTTGTTTTATAACTCTACTATCATTTTCGCATACAAATTCACAATAAACCAAACCGTTACAAATCAATACATAGCTGTAAGAGAACATAAACTCGGAATATCATATGATAGGTTGGATGGTAACATTTACAAACGTTCAAGTCAACTGAACGTTGTTCGGCACAGCTTTGATGTATCAAAGTAAATTCTATTTCCGATATGGTACCGTTTCGACTGCTGTTCTCGATAATTATTATATTTTGTGTAACGCAGGTAGCATGTACGAGTAGGTAGGTATGTTGTGTATTTTCGTCTTGAATTTGAACGAATTTTTCCTCATTAACAAGTAAATTTTCAACTAGGCGTCGATAGATGGCTATATTGGAAACTATGAGGAATATCACAAAAACTTTGAAAGGAGTCTTGAGGTCGATTTTGACGAAAACTTAAACTGCATCAAGGGATTTAAAAAAAAAACTTGGCTAGGAGTCGAGGCCGCTGATTTTGTAAAAAAAAAACACGAAAAAGTTGACTATAATCTTTCAAACCACACTTGGCCCGCCTGTTGGATTGTGGCCCAAACCCTCTCACAGAGAAGAGGTGATCCAGCGGTGAGAACATTGTAGGCTGATAATGATGATTTCCTCACATTAGATACTTGCTTATAGCAGAGAAAGTGATATTTACTTCTAATCTTGTTATTTATTTAATGAAATAATAACACAGAGCTGCTTCGTATTTCTAAATTCGTATATGTTTGGACGGTTTCCACTGTCCCCAGAGTCTGTTCCAGGATTCATTTTACGATTTTTCAACCCAAAAATTCTCAATCTCAAATCTCAATTTTGAGTTATTTCTGCCTATAACGTGAGCAGAGCCGCGAGCAGATGTTAGTAGGTAATATGGTTGGCAGATTGTAATTTCGTGTATTATAGGTACTAGAAAAGAGTGGAACGTTATCAGGGAGCCCTGGCCCAGCAGTGGGACAATATAGGTTAAAAAAATAGGTATACACTTTTATTGATTCACAAAACCCACAAAAACCAATAAAAACTTCCACAAAACAACAATACCGAAAAACCTGAAGATATTACCACTGGCAAAACACTGGCAAAAACGCCCATATCTCGCTCAAACACCAATATAGCATATTCTTTTGAGTGCAAAACTTGCGCAAACGTTTGCGTTAGGATTGGAACGTTTCAGGCGGTCTGAAATCCGTTCGTTTCATGCGAGATCACGCGCCGTTGCGTATCGCTCGCGGGTGTGATCTTTATAGGGCTGGCACGGAGTTTCGGAATTACGGATTTGGTTTCTGTTTTTGGTGCGCGAAAATGGGTTTTAGGAATTTGTGGAGAAGTAGGTCGTTTAGCTTAATTATTAGATACTTGGAAATACTGAAATACTGTTTTCATTGGTAGAAGTTCATTATTCATGTTTAATTAACAAGTACGATATATAATGTGATTTTACATAATACACATAAACATAACAGCATTGTTGAATTTGATATGTTTTTCCGATATTATTTTACGTCAATCACTAATTGTCATCATGAGTTCTTTTTTACTTATTTAGGAATAAATTTCAGACTTTAGTCTAAGCCTTATAAATTAAAATGTAGGTATCTGTAGGCAAAATGCTTTTATAAACGAAAAATTCTTACAGCAAAAATACCGTCATTTACCGATATTTAAGTCTGTGACAACCCTATGCGGCGAACAGTATTTTATGGGGCACACACTTTTACGTTAACGGTTTTTTGTTAGATGTTCGGTTTTGATACTCCGTTCTTTTTTTTAAACTACCAGCTTGTTAAATTTCGAAGGGAAAAACAGTTTTCAATCCCGTACTTTTTTGGGTATTCTAAAAATATAAAAAGGTTTTTATATTTACATGAGATTCTTTACCTATCCATTTTCGAAAAATGTTTGCATTTTCGTTAGGTTTTTTACCTTTCCTTTTCCTTGCTAAGAGTAGAGTAAGCATTTTCAAATGAGAAGACTATTATTTAGTTTTTTTTTTAGTTCTATTAAGGAGTAGTTATGTTGAGAAGAGTAGGTATTTGAAAATAGAATCTAAAACCAGCTATAGTATATTTTACCACCGTGCTTTGAAAAAATCATATTATTATACGCTTGTATTAATAAACTGTCCTTAGACCAGACTAAAAGTTAGCTAAATTATGTAGCATAAGTAAGTTAATGGTTCGAAAATAAAATGTCTACCTTCTCCTTTAAATCTTAAGCTACACACGCGTAAAATCAAAATAATAATGAACAACATCAGTGTTACCAGCCCAGTTCACTACGCCCCGACTTTGTGCGAGCGAATCTGTAATTATCAACTATGTAATAACTTGTATGTGGTTGAAACTTCGCCACCTATACAAAACTTCGTCTTGGCATTACTTGTAGTTTAAATTTCGTAGTTATTCGTCACTGCCGCGGTGTTATATTAGAATGTTGTAGGGTATAAACTTTAATTTGGTTAGCCGAAAACTTGCAAGTTTGACAGGGGTGCAAGTGGTATTTAGTCGGTTTCAGGGTTAATAGTCATGAAGGAAGTCTGGGGGCCAATTCTCGGTCTAAGAGATGGTGTCAAACTCGACAAAAATTTCTAATGACGTCATTTTTTCGACAAATTTTACTGAACTCTAACGTTAACCTTAGACAAATGGCGAATTTGACGTCCAACTTTTAAAATTGTCGAAAAAATGACGTCATTAGAATTTTTTATCGAGTTCGACACCACCTCTAATACCGAGAATTGGCCTCCTGTATAGACTTTATTTTTGATCTAGTTGTCGCAACTGACGCTATTAACTACACAATTTTCGATTCCTTTTTCTTTAGGGTGTAAAATCATCAAAGAAACCTTCTTGGTTGGAGCGGAATGGACAAATCACCCACCCGGTTCTTTCACTTGCTAGATACGCTCCAGGGTTGTTATCTTTTCAGAAGAACGAGCGACTCATTTATCGAGTCTCTAAAGGCCTTTTTAAACCACCCAAAAGTAGGAGCACCGCTCGCGGTGCTCCGTCGACGTTTGCATGTTAACACACATACAGTAACAGAGATATTAATTGTAGCTAAATATACCGTAGTTGAATTAACCGTAGGTGTACTAAACGTAGGTGAACTAACCGTAGGTAAGTTAACCGTAGGTGAATTAAACGTAGTTGAATTGTCCATTCGGTATTTCGTACATTAGTTGTAACAAACTTATGTGAAACGACCATTAGTTATACCAACCGATGGGTCTTTCGACCGTAGTTATATCGGTAGTAGTTAAAATGACTGAGTTATTTTGATACGGAACCATTGGAAGACATACTTATACTTAAATCTTCATGTGATATTAAATGGTGCACTACGTAGGTATTAGTATATGCAGTTATTTCAACCAACAAACATAAAAGACGAAACCAAATGCATCCGTGATTTCCAAAAGCGTTAACACCTATATGTCCCGGAAACATACACAAAGTACATAGGTATGTGACCACCGACATTCCCCACAACAATACGCGTTCCATACAAACCCGAACATTCGTTTGTCACCGGCCACCGCGTCACACTGGCCATATTCCGACCAAAAACTTTTAATTCCCGGTCAAAAGTTTGTTTCAATATAACTATATCAATAGTATAATAACACCCTTTTACAGGCTTTCACTTCATGATTTTGTACATAGAGTTTTACAACCATTTTTATTTTAGTGTTACGGCCGAAAGCATTATCCGTGCAATGACGAGTTTTAGGGCTGTTACACAACAGTTCGGTTCGGCTAGGCAGTAGATATTTATTGAACGGTAAAGTTGACCCAATAAACTCATAATTGATTCTTGCCGATCGGCAAACTGCGTTTAACGTTAGACGCAGTTTGCCGATCGGCTAGAATCAGTTCAAACACGTTGATTGCTCGGCATAATTTGAGATAAGCCAATGGACTTTTTGTAAGCTAGATGAATCTTCGATCTTATTAGGCTAGGACAGCCTGAATACAAAGCTGTTTTGGTGTAGCTTGACCGATACCAGTGCAGCAGAAAACTACAATAGAATAATTTGATAGTTATCAATCACAATCACCGCCGAATCATGCCGAACCGAAGCAACGAGGTACCACCCTTCACATTGAAATCCCATATCAAGTGACCCCTATAATGGTCCCGCTTACGATGTCGTAAAAAGGTGATCGCTTCTCCTTTTTTTCAATATTTTCGGCTTACTGGCTTACTGTGAGCAATAAAGATTGAGAAATTAATTATAATTTTGTATGTATTTTGTTGAAGATGTACTTGTTTTTTTATGAGGGATGTGAGATTCTGTATTTCCTATTTTTAAGTGATACTCACGTGACGGAGGTTTAAACGGATCTCATGTTGCATCGGTTTGTGTAAAACCCGTTTATTGTAATGCTTAATTCCCACCACGGTGCGTGTAGCGGACGAATTCAGAGAAGCCCACATCGACACACGATGGAAAGAGTATCGTCTGCAGCAGCAAAGACACGTACCTACGTTAAAGAGAAAGAGCCTTATATAGGGATCTTATATTGGAATATTACTCACCGTAAGAATCGATCTATACATCCATAGCTATACAAAGCCTTGCCTCAAATAGTTGTCAGCAATCATACACTGAGCCTCCATAGAGAGCCAAAGCCTACTGGACTGTCTTATCAAGTAACTGTGACCCTGGAATGTAAAGGGCAATTGAAGGAACACCATGAATTTTAGTTCGTTAGTCTGACAGTGTAGGCGGGTAGTAATTTGGTTATTATAGTAATGCTTAAAAAGTAAGACTACTCCGCGCTGTGACTGACGATAAAGCTTCAACGCCCACGTCCGACTTAAAAAGACATGCGGATGTATAAAGAATCGCCTTATCTTTTATTATTCAATTGGAATATTCAGCTAAATCATTCCATTCTCTTTTCACAATTTGGTCTAAAAATACGACAGTTAATACAACATCTTCCAACTGAAAATCGATTATCGCCCACTCAAAGATATACTTTATTTCTGGACTTGACAAAATCTATGAAAAGAAAAGTTGATAGAGACTAAAATACTCGGCAATATCTTGAGAGAACAGTCTCATTACACGTTTAGTGTTTGTCGAAACATTTCAATTTGACAAGGTTTGTTTTAGCTAGCAGTGTGCTCTGTTGTGGCCTCAAGGTTGGCGTTTGAAACGCTGTGCTATGTATTTAAAAGTGTTGGCGACTAGCAACCAACCTCTTTTATACCTATGTTTCTTTTTTATAGATTTATGCTAATATTTTTGCTATGGGTCAGTCTAAAAAAGTAAAAATGTGTTAGCTAGAACCAGCTAGAATAATAAACTTGATCAAAAAGTGTGTGTTTTCTTATCAAGCCATCCTCATCTTCAACAATATGAAGGATTAGTATTTTCTGCTTTCTTCTTAAACTTTTCTGTTTACATTTGTGGTCTTCTTTGTATCTTCTTCAGTATTATTTATTAAAACCGTACTGTGTTTTTTATCTTATTCGGGTCCTTTTCTAATGACTTAATTGATGAATGCAAGCAACGTTTTGTAATGTTTTCGTTTTCTTTGTATGGCGAAACAGCTCAGCAACACTTGTGACTCTAGTTTTGTAATCTACAAAGAAGTTCATAATAATTAAATCCAATTTAATATAACTTGTTTAAACGATACATATGTAGTTATGTTAAGTTTTTACCACAATTCATTATTGTAGTTGGTGAACCATCGATATTTTATTTGTTAAAACGTCCTGCACAAGTAAAAAAAAATACATAGTAGTATTGCAAACTTAATTGCAAACTTAATGCCTCGGTCATTATCTACTAGTCTACTTCATACATCGTTATCGCGCCTCTCATGGCCGTAACACCGCTCTCTCACTCCGTTTATTTACTTAATATTTTCACGAAAGGGCTCACTCGGCTCTCGCATATATGATAATAAATAATGTGCCGTTTATACGTCTTGGCCACTTCCAGTTGAAGATTTAGTAGGCACAGTTAGGTGGTATTGTGGGGAGAATTATTCAGGATCGTTAGTTGTGCGTAGAACTGGTAATAGGCACGCAGGTACCTACGAACGATGAGTTGTATAAATGATGGAATGAAGGGTGGATGGAGCGTACCTTATGACGGTAAACATTTTTTTACCCAGAATGAGTGGAGGGCTATTTTGGGTCACAAGACTGTCGTGGTCACGTGACTTTCTAAGTCGTGGGACTATTTAAATAGGACATGTGACTGTGGGACGCACCCAGGATGTATTTATAGTTAGATGAGTTTGATAGTCCCATTGCACCCAATATGGAGTGCAGGGCGTTTTTCTCGTTTTTAATATCAAAGGGCTTGCCTCATGATTGGAATTACTTTTTTTTTTAAGTTACTTAATGAATGGTAGCATAATTATATAAGTATTAAAATGCTATCTCCCATTAATTAACTTTTAATTATAATTAAAAGGACAATTTTACACGGTATTTAGACGAAATAACAAGCAAAAAGAACACCGTTATATGTTCGCTGAAAGTACTCTAAATTTAAAAAAAAACGATTGCGTCTATTGCAATTTTTCCATCCCTCTCCAGAAATTCCCAAACATCTTTACCCCGAATCGACCTTCACAGAACCCAATCCACGGTCACCACAAAACAAATAAAACGCTAACGCTGTAAGGATTTATCTGCGAAATTTCTCACGGGGCGGCAGTCCTGTTGTAATTTGATTATAAATTCATTAACTCGCCGCGAGCCCGGGGGAATAATTTAGTGCAATCCACACGGCCCAACACCTCACTTCTACCGGCTTTTTAACCGACTTTTAGATGTAGACTTGAATTATGGTTTAGTACCTTTTGTTGGTGATATAAATGTTGAGAAAGTATGGAGAAGAAAAGTTATGGGATCAGGTGTTGGTTTGTGAACATAAGAAGGAGGTGTATAACAATTTTAGTATTTATATGCTTCATCATTTAACGGTAGCAACTTTTCACCAGCAGGGCTATTGGCAAACTTGAAAGTCACTGACCAGCAGTTGTCAACCTGAACTTGGATGGCTTGATACCGGTTATGGGGCTTTGTTGAGGAGTGGAGTGCCTCAAGAGCGTTAGAATAGTTGATTTTAGTGAACATTTATCATTTTTAATGTACCTTTTGACAATTATTTGATGGTCACCACATAGACACCAAGATACGCAATAGCCCCGCAGGTCATCATTATCATAATCATCAACTGTTTAGTATTTTTCGCAGCTATTTTCGGGTTGGCCTCTAGTCAGCTAGATATAATTGAATACAATTAACCAACTTGCTACGAGTTGTTGAAGCAAAGTTGTTAGAGTGTTTAATTCCAGCGACGAATGGGTTTTTTTCACTGCTTTCCTCTCTATTTAATGATTTTCTTTTTGCTCCCGATATGAGCTTAGTTGAGCTCAACTGGTTTACATCAATATAGCATCCGTTTAAGTTAATTTGGTAATATTAAATACAGAGAAAATGAAAAAAGCACGAATGCATATTGTGAACAAAAGTTAAATAAAGAATTCTTTATCACTTCGCTCCATAACAACTCGACTAAAAATTGTAAAAACTAAATGTGTCGATTGCACAGCGAGCGCGAGAGAAACCGATCACGGATGTTTCACAATAGTACACAAATACTGCTCCCAACAAGGAATATAAATTGAAAATATTGCTGGATGTTACTAAGAACGCACGTTATAAAGCTGACATTTACTTTAAGCATTATATTCTTTGATAAACATCGGTATAAAATTAATTTTATCAATCATCATCATCATTGCACTCCGTTTACCGTGGTAAAATAATAAATGAGTTCTCCCATCCTGTTTGGGAGCAGAACAGACTTTTTTTATTTAAAACACAAAGTGTTTGTTAAGACAATCCCGCGACTCCATCATCGTTTTCCTGTCCTTATCTCAACATAGTAGGTCGGCGCTGCATGTCATATTCATCCATACTTTTCTATTATGGGTCAACTCTTTCTCTTTTCTATCCATATCATCCTTCAGAAAGTCCAACAAAATTGTTACGCAACTCTGTAGGAAAGAACAAAAAAAAACCTCTAGCGCGAATCAATCAAATCGCATCGAAACTCACAACAGCTTTCAAAGATAACTGACACCCAATCAGAGCCACGCTCAATCACTCTGCACGTGTTTGCCAATGAAGCGTATCCAGCAATTTCTAACATCCACGTTTCTCAGTATCGACATTCACCACTCGCCGCAGCGCAATCATCAAATATTTGCATTCTACTGAAAAAGTAATATGATTATTAATTTACCGTCGATTCATCGGTACGCTGGTTCGATTCCGTTCAATAAACGGCCGCTCCATTCGAGATATTCACTGTATGCAAAACCTGTGAATTTAGTTTGTGTTTTCGAATGGAAAATATTTCGAATAATGTTTAGTTTCGTTTTTTTTTTGGTTTGGAATGTTTGGTGGTGAATATTGCAATGTTTTTTATTCACTTTTGAAGAGCTTTACAGATTTAGTTATGACAGTTTCATTCCAATCTTTATAAAAATGAGTTATGCGTTAGCTATATTTTTCACACTCATACAATACATGTCAAAATTTGAGTGTTAAATAAAATAAAACTGAATAGCTATCATACTCGTTTATTGAACGATATTAAAGCAAAATAAACTAAATTTTATGTCGAATATAGTTTTGATTTTTTTAGTCAAAAGTAGTCAGTTAAAATCTGAATACTCTGACAAACAGTATCAAGTGACAATGAGTTACTATATCCAGCAAATGGGTTGTGAGGGTCAGGATTACAAGTAGTTGTTCCATTTTGAACAGATAATGTATCCAAGTTTAGATGATTCCCCCCTTAAGAGGGTGAAAGGCCTATACCGCGGCTCTGGTACATAAAGGGCCACTGAAGGACACGTTGAATTTTAGTCAGTACGAGTCTAACAGTCCCTCCCGCTGTGTCCTGGGTGGGAGGACTCATTTGATGACTTTACCACGATAAAAAAAAAGTTTACATTTTTACAAACCCACAGGAGATATTCCTAATGTAGGGCAATGTTTAAAAGACTAAATACCAGTACTATTCAGCTAGGGGGAGGCCTATGTTCAGCAGTGGACGTCTTCCGGCTGATGATGATGATGACCATTCAGCTAATTCCAATTAGAATAGTAACCAATATAGGTGGGACAAAGAAAAAAAGATGAGAAAATGTCAACTAGTCAAAACTTCAATCACTTTTACTCTACTAGCTATCAAAGACACGGTTCTTACAAAACAAACAAACAAACATACAGAAAAACCTCAGAAACCACTGCATACTCTTGTCTCCCAGTTTCATTACCGTAAGACCACCGAAGGCTCCAACTTTCTAAGCATTTGATGTGCTGTGGAAACCATGAGTTCGATAAATTGTAGTACTGGTCTTGTGAGAATCCTATAAAAGTAAGTAGTTTAATGAATACACCTAATAGTAAACTGTATAATAAAGTTTTTCTTTGCATAAAAAAATTGGAACCGCGAGCAGGATTTGAACGTGCGACCTCCAGATTCAGTAAGAAACCTTTAAATTTATTTTCGGTGCATGCGTTAATCGTAGTTGGTTAAAATACAAAATAAAGTAAAAATAGTGCAATTAATAGATGTTTGCCAACTCCTTTTACTAGACTCTTGATAACCAATTTGGGTTGTCATTTTACCCCTCAACTTTATATTTACTTACATATTACTTCAAATTAAATAGATCCTAAACAGTGAAAAGTTTTGTGAAAGATGACAGTTTCATGCTATTATAAACGTGATTTCCTCGGATATATTGTACAGAAAAGTACTTGCTTCTTCATAACTAGGTAAGGATCAATTAGTCCCCTGAATCTTTCATTTTTTTCGTCTATCCTAGGTTATCATAGAGATGATAAAAACAGTGTCCGTCTTTCAAAAAGAACATATTTTGTCCTATCTGCAGCCACGACCAGCTCGTCCTATCGCTAGCCAAACATTTGCGCAAGTTACTACAAGTGCACTTCGCTTCCTGCCCCGGAATCAAATGCCCCTATTATAAGACGGTTAGACCCCGATTCCTAAGCACAATTCAATTATTAGCTTTGGACGTATAAGAGCAAGGAATTTCTGGAAATATTCATTCAGATATTCACCAAATAAGTTAGGAACCCAAAAAAAGTGACGTAGGTTGTGATCGCTAACCCAGTTTTAATTCATCTTGCATTCCATTTTTATTTTATTTTATATATTGATAGGCTCGCCTCCGCCGCCGCTATAAATATGAACTTGGTGGACTGATTTCATCAATATAATTATGTAAGAAGCAAAACACTTTTGACTGGCCTGTTGGTCTAGTGGTTAGTGACCCTGACTGCTATGCCGGGGGTCGTGGGTTCGATTCCCACTCAGGACAAATGTTTGTGTGATGAGCATGATCATTTATTCTGTGTCTGGGTGTAATTTATCTATAATATGTATGTATATGTTTATCAGTTGTCTAGTACCCATAACACAAGCTCTGCTTAGCTTGGGACTAGATGGCGTTGTGTGATAGTTGAGAAATAAAAAAATAAAAAAAATCGGGCCCGGGTCGATAGCGCGTCGTGTACCACACGCGCCTTAAAGAGCTGTCAGAAAAATGACGGGCCCCCTTAGAGGACCAAAGTCGGCCGGGGTCGCGGGACTAACGATGCCGCAAATCGTCCAAAACTATTTTTTTTTCTGAAAACGTAGAGCAAGTACTTATATTTAATTTTATAGTCAGTCGTAAAAAGCGGTCGAGCAGAAAGAATTCTATGGAGTTCGAAGGAGGTTAGTACCTAATAAAATCCTAGATGACCGTAGCGAGAAGTTTAGGTAGATGTATGGACTCCAGCTTCACGTGGGTGTCGAAAATAGTTCGCATCCAAGCGCTTATCGGTAATTCCTAAAATGAAATTGCCTCTTATTTCTGACTAATCGTAATTCCTACTAATATTTATAAACGTGAAAATTTGTTAGGGTAGATGTTTGTTAGTCTTTCAAAATGTACTAAACAGATTTGGATGTTTGGTACACAGATAGTTTATAAACTGGATTAACACATAAGATAGTTATCCTGATTTTATGTCCGCAAAGGATAATTTTCGAGTTGTAGCGGGTGAAACCGCAGGCTTCAGCTAGTAAAAGTAACGAATTCCGAGCACTTTGTACTTTGTTGTTTTATTAGTAACGAATTTTAAACCTTAGCAAAGAACAGACTATAACTATAACTTGGTGTAATTTATTGAAAAACCATTGAAACTTGTGAAGGAAAACAATAGGAAAAAACAGCTGAAGACGTTATATTCATTTAATTCTCATCACGTACAAGCATCTAAAAACTAACCTACTCAATACACTGAAACTCGACTCCAACACAACTCCAGACACACAAATAGACAACCAGCTGATACATTGTTATTCTCCCATCTCACACAAATCAATAAAACTACTATAAATAAAACATGAAAACCAAAAATCATGATATCTGCGAGAGCTCGCAACAATCCGACAGTTTATCCGACTATTAAAATATATTTCAACCGTTTTGTATCGCGATAAGTTGCGCTCGGAAAATATTCTACAATCCTACATATCGGCAATCACTTATGAACGGGGAGGGTTAAGTTTTGAGTGAAAAGCGTGAATAAAGTATTAACTTTTGGGGAAACCTTCAACCTTGAATATTCAGTGTACTGGTTTCATATTTTTCTTTCACTCACAGGATGGTTTGGTCTAGTTTTCTGAAGAAACCTGTTGGTATTTAAATGTTTTGGTGTTTTGAAGGCGTTGCAACGTGTTTTCAACATCTTCATTTGGTTCACCTTATGGAGTTGTTGCACATAATCGCAAAGAAAAGGCTTCATCAAAAAGTATGTGTAAATTCGACACAATTCTATTTTTACTTGTTAATTTATAATATAATTATTTATTTCGGTAACTGTGGACTCATTTAACATTTTCTCGCACGAAGAGCAAAAATATTAAATAGTACCATAAGGTATTGTGTCCATCCAAGCAAAAAATACAGATACATAATTACACTTCCCATTATTAGGAATTTTAGTGCACTGTATAATTAAAATTACAAATAATGTAATGATTATAGACTACAATCTCACTGCAACGGTTTTTCCTTATACATTCATTTGAATAGTTTATATCCTGATGTCAAACATAGTACCTACATAATGTGATTCTATAAACCTAACCATCATTACCATGTCCACAAAGTGATTAGGTGGTGTTTGAAAACTGTTGGCCTAATTAGGGGAATTATCGGGCTTAACAAGCAAATCCCGTATTAACCTATAACTTAGGGCACATAGCATCATGACATATTATCGAGAGCCCTGAAGCTGTGTTCAAATCGAATTATAATATCGCTACGTTTTATAAATTTTACGTTATAATTTTAATATGATTGAAGCTGATAATATTATTATGTTTTTATTATGATGAGCAGTATTAAAAATCACATTTCAATGTTACAATTTATTTTTTTCTTTAAAATAAATGTTAAATGTCGTGCGTTTGCTTAGCAGGAAAGATATTCGTACTGTTGCCTGTTGATGAGATTGGTAGCAAGGTATTTCAACATACCAATCAAAGGCCTATGTTAAAAACTGTTATATTCCAAAAAATAAATACGAATTTCGCGGATTAGTTGATCCAACTTTTCGAAGCAGGAAAGCTGAAGCCCTACCTACAAACAAATCAGTCAGAACACGTGAAATAAGACACACTGAAGTAAAAGTTTTTTTTTTCATACATCTCATCAGCTTCATCAAATAATAAGAACTAAGTCAATAATGAGTGCGCAATAAATAAAAGTACTATTCCATACAATATTTTCCGTTCATCCCCCACAATTAAAACACAGTCGAACTAAAAACACTCATTCCTATAATCCCCCGTACGACTCATAACATAACCCATGATAATATACATCCATCATACAATAATAATAGCAGTTGGAATGCCGCCAACATCAATACAAACATTGATCAGTTTCACGTTTAATAAATTTCCAACCATCCCACTAAAAATTATTCGAATTCTATCATAATTGAACTTAATTGAAATGAGCTTTCATAATTCGATATTAAATTCTGTAATCACATTTTAAATATTTCGGTATGATAGGGTGGGGAGGATTTCGGTGTTGTGTTAAAAATGTATTATTAATTACAATATCCCATTAATTTTTTACTCGGACTCTTGGAGTTGGGTATCAGAATTTTCAGATCTTTGATTTTGACAATCCCGCTGTCGCTGGCATAAGCAAAAGGATCCGCGTACGAAGTCGCGGGCAGAAGCTAGTTAATTATACACAGGTATCAAAGTAGAGAAAGGTGAGGCTTAATATCTAGATGAACAACTATTAATGAGCATGATTGATGTTGATTTTTTTGATACTAACACAAAGCATAAATTAGCTACAACATTGAGATTTTATTTGTCGTATGGACAATTTCTTTGACTAAAATTCCTTTACCCATTATTGTCATCTAAGTCCAAACCTCGTATACTTTGATTTTATTGTATGGTCTTAAATGTATTGAAATGGCACAAATGCACCCCGAAAAGTACATTTGCAGAATTTTATGCGTGTATGCATGAGAAACCAGAGATGCAGTGGTTGTTGAAAGCTCGAATTTTAAGATTGTAAAAGAAGATAATGATACTGCAATAGAAGCTTAGAAAGAAAAACTATTTGAGAATGCAGAATATTTTATGTATGACGTAGATAATTATAATAAAGAACAATATGTATTTAAAGTTGTGGATGATAGAATTAAACGCAAAATATAAATAAACTACTAAATAGTAGAAGAATGACAAATCTGATGCCAAGACAGCTCGGGTACACTCGTTAAAGTATGCAAAACTGCGTATCGCAAACACTAGTAGTATGACAAACAGGACACTAAAATTTTATTTGTATCAATAAAAAATATGATATAGAAACTGGAAGGTCTAATGTTTGTTCTCTGTGACCCGGTTAAAATCAGTTTCAATGAGTATGTTGAAATGATTCAAAAGTTGCAATTTGAAAGAATATTTACCTACTGAAATGCTTAAGTTTTGTGCACCTAAAAACAACAATAAAATAAATTACCTACCTTTGTCTCTTACTATCTCTCAGTTTTGTTGCTCCTTACATTTACATCTTAAAACCTGAGTTTATGAGCTGCATCAGTAAAAGCAGGAAATACTAAAGCAATTGCGCACTATCAAAACTCAAACTGCTCATATTTCATTTCTACATTGTATACATTGTTTCTTACTCCTCTACAACTTCCTCAATATCTGCAGCATGACTAATTTCATTGGAAAAATTGAATGCATAACGTGAAAAATGTATTAGAGTTTCAAACGTATCTATTCAAATCAGTAGATGTTCAGTACTATTGCAAAATAAATAACATTGTTCGGTAGGATATGATATACCGTTTATGAGCAACTTAAGTGCACAATTGTCGTTTTCGTCTCACCCGCTCCGGTTTATTGCTTGAGCTATAAAAATGCATCGAACGTTGCAACGGTTTTGTATTACTGTGGTATATATTCTTCATCACATGACGGTCCGTCGCCAATTTCTTAGATAAGTTTAGTGTTATTGCTATATTATGCTGTATATGAACACTGTTTTAGGCTATCACGGTTTGTTTCCGTGATTAAAATAACGATTCTTTAAGTTCCCGATATTTCGCCGCTGCAAGCGCCATGATCGCGGGATGACTATGACTAGATGCAACAGCGAAATATTAAAATAAGTGACATTTTAAATGCTGTGTGATCATAATAATTTGTGTGTTTTAAAATTCGAAAGTTTCCTCCAACTAACTTCACAATATTTCTAACACTCATAGTAAATAATTTAAAAGCTCACATTTCCAGTGAGCTATCGGACCTTGTATTTCGCATTGTTAAGCATTGTTTGCATGGACTAACTCTCTGACGCACACAACATTCAACGGAATATAGATTCCAGAAATTCAAATATCAATCCCAATGCAGCAAGCGATAGTAGTAATATAATTTATCTGCACAGAATTTCCAACAAATCAATTCCAAACGAAAATTCAGGATCAGCAGACAAATAGATCATTGCAAAGCAACGCTCACGTACGTAAATACCTTTCAATCAACGTATCAAGCGCACAAGCGAGAACATCGCACGAACAAAATTTAATTCAGCAAGCATGCACGCGATATTCGAACGGCACATAAATACCAATGTGACTGAATAAACTAAGGTTTTCCAACAACCAAGTTTAGAGACACCGTGTTCGTGGTGCTCGTACTTCGAAACCGTATGAAGACACCGTGCTGGGAAAGTTAACACTGAATTTGTGAGTTGTTGTAGTTGGAAAGCGCGCTAAGATAGTAGCGTTGCCGGTCGCTCGTCACTGGGAAGTAAGAAAAGTGAGGGCGGCACACTCGCCCGCATACAAATAGTTTACAAATGGCATGTTGTCGGTGCGGTGTCGCCGCGGCGTGGCTGCGACACCGTCGACTGTCGAGTGCAAGTTACAAACGATATGGCTTTGGATTAACCCCTCAATAAAGTTTCATTGTTGAGGGGATTGTGGGGATCCTGATTCATTTGGTTTCTTTGTATTTAATTTGTCGGTTTGTGGAGTAATATTCAGTTTTAAATAAGTAATGCACTCTCGCGTAAATACTTTGCCTTCTTCATTTCTTATTTTATGCAACTTCTGAAAACGATTTTCACCCTTATACAAACCACAATGACTAGATTTATTATGATCACCTTTTTTTATCCTATTATTGTTATTTAACACTATTAATAACAAGATTATCTGTTTCAAAATCGCTAGTATCTCGTTGTTCACACCCTGCAGGACAGTACACGCGACGGCGTTGCTCGCATTTAGTCGGGATAACTCGGAGAATTTTTAAATTATCAACACTAAGTAGGTAATGTATGGGAGTATTGAACCAGCTTGCGACTACAACTTCTAGTGACGCATCGTCTGTACATAAAGATTGTGTTAAGCTCGTCTTATGGCTGTTGAATCAGGTCTTTACAAAGTTTTCGGTTCTCTGTAGCGGCTACAGAGCCTCATTTTATGCTCGATTGGTGCTAATATTCTCAATTTCAATTTATCTTGATATCATTCTCTATTCTTAATAATCAGTAGCTTTGTTTGCATAATTGTTACACAAAAATTATTCGTATGAGAAGAAGTAAGAATTCTGGACTAAGTCGTCGGGCACAGGGTAGGGTTTTAGTAAACACGAGAAAGGAAGCATCATAATTTTATTATATTCCATGTGGGCCTATTTCCATCAACCACTACTTAGGTATGACTTGGATATCTAACTGATTTATGTAGATAATTAATAAAAATCTGCAAATAACATGTTCTCAAAGTGAGAAAAAGCAAAATAAGTATTTCAGAACCTGTATACTGTGTACCAATTTTATATAGGTAAAGGGAAAAAAGATTCAAAACAGTCCAAGATTTTTATTAAATATTTTAGTTTAACACTTACATCAAACAAAATAAAAATGGCTACAAATAAATAAAATCATTTGAAGTGAGTTCAAAGCTACATAAGAGTAAATGGAGGTAAAGCAATAGTAGAAATAAAAAAGGTTTTAATCCTGTTTAGCGGAGTCTGCCAGGCGTCTGCGAGGCCAGAAGTCAGGTGCGATGTAAAAGAAAACTCATTACTTCTTATTCACCGTCGACGTCGGATAGTGTTTGTATTGATGCGATATCTTTGTCGATAGTCGATGAAAAATGAAGTTCTATTGTGAATTTTCACTTTATAAATTCTGAAATGTTTTCACGCGATAGTTTTGAGTCTTCGAGTAGAACATTGAAAATATCGTACATCAGTCCAGCATTTAGTAAAATCTTTTTTATTGAATAAGTTTAAATTCATGACTCATTCTTCGAAAAAACTAAATATCCTCCAATATTCTATAACAACATATGTGTTTAGTTTAATTTATTTTACTATAGTTCCTATTTTTCTCTTAACAGCAAATATGATACTCAAAAATTAATTAATACTTTTGTATTCTTTAGCTTCTTTTCTTCAAGTTGAAAATTTCTATCGACACCATCACAACTCCAAGTAAGGGGTTGCAGCAATAAATTTTAAAAGTAACACATCAGTATGCCAGCCTCGTTTCGTCGTCTACACATTGAATGGGACAAAGCAAGATGTATTGTAGCTACATATGAGCAGCGCATTACGATGCCAGGCTTCCGGCAAAAATCGATGGTTAATAGGAATTTTGCTGTTCAGTACAGTATTGGGATGAGTCATAATAGAATTTGGAGTCAAAACTCCTTGAAAATTAATTGTCACCAAGTTTTCTTTTCCGGAGGCTTATAAGTCAAACATGTCATCGTTGACAATTTTTTATCATCATCATCTTCACCAGCCTATAATGTTCGCACTGCTGGGACACAGGCCTCCTCTCTGTGAGAGGGAGTGGGCCATAATCCACCACGCGCGCCCAGTACGGGTTGATAGGTGTCACATGTCTTCGAAGTTGATGGTTCTAGGACATGCCGGTTTCCTTCAACGTTTTAAGAGCAGTGATGATGACATAAATTACACAAAGTATTGCGCCTGGCTGGATTCCAACCCACGACTTACAACTAGAAAGTCGGGGCCGATACCACTGGGCCACCACTGCTCTCACAAGTTTTAGAAAACACAAATACTGTTTTAAATAAAATGTATTTTGAAAGTATATTTAATGCCCAGATTGAAACAGATGTCAATGACGAGAAATATTTAAATTTTGATTTTGTTAAACCAGGAGTTGGCTCGTGAAGATGAGCAACAATCTAAGGAGTATTTTTTATCTATTTCTCTATAAATACAAACATTATTATTCTACTATTTAATATTACTATGAGTACGAACTTGTGGTTGACTTCAGATAAAGGTACCTACTTTTTTTTTTGCGTGGTAATTTCTTCAAATGAGGCCTCCCACCCCGGGCAGAGCGGGAGGGACTGTTAGACTTGTACTGACTAAAATCCACGGTGTATTCAATAGCCCTTTATGTTCCGGGGTCACGGTGATGGAAATAAGTCCCGCGACCCTGGCAAGCTTTGGCCCTTTGTAAGGGGGCCCCATCATTTTGCTGACGCTCTTTGAGGCGCGCGTAGAACACCCGACCCGGGCATGGTCCATGGTCGGACAGCGAGTTGCCCTTTACTCGCCTGCCCGAGATAGAGGTACTAGTGTTAATAGAACCATATTATTAGTCAGATTGCATAACAAAGGGGATACAGAATACTGGACATAGGAAACCATATACAATTACGTATGTCTATTACCTCGGTTTTCGGTTTCTCACCGGTTGCTTAACCGACCAAACAAGAGGACTAATTAATTAATTGCATTTGAACCGTTCTACGTCTCACGCACCGCATGACATTGCACACCACTGATTAGTTATTACGATAATTGGAGATGATTAATAATTGAATCAAAACGTAAACTAATATCAGGTAAATCACACAGTATATTAAGGTTTTACCATGGATATTAAGGTTTTCAAAGTTCTATTACTAACTAGCTGAACAAATATTAAATGAAAATATTATTATGTTCATGGGCAGTATTTTAATCAACGAACTATACTTACTTACTTATTAAAAACTAATGTAAATCATCGAACTTACAAAAATAATTTAATGAAGTTTATCACAAACTAGCTATGAGCCCCTGCTTGCCTCAATACGAGGGGATAGTGATAGTTCACATTTACATACATATGTATTCTATGTATCTCATTTCCGAATTAGTTTTCTAGACGAATAGTAAAAACTACATCACAAACTGTTACGGCATGTAGAAAACAACATGATTACATTTTTTTTTTTTTTGGAAAACCTGGACCAGTAGATTAAAGAAAGAAAAAAAACTTGAAACAACAAAAACCAAAGCAAACCCATTTGTCTCACACGATACTCCCAACTTTTCGCGATGACAAGCCGCTGACGCACTCCATCTTCTTTTCATCTCGAACGGAAACTTTTGAAATGTAAGAAAATATATCCAAATTAGATTTATACGCGAGCCTAATACGCGCTGTGGAGTGTTCAGGTGATTTGGGAGTGCGGCCTACAGATTGAATTTACTTACGGCCCTTGAGAGAAAGATACGGGTGACGAACTTAAAATTTCTGGATACGCTTTCAAACGCTGTCGACATTTTGTTCTGCGGATACTTCTCAGTCATCAGTGATATTTATTTTGCAAGTATATTGTTATTGCGGACATGCGGCCACCGAGTAAAGGGCAACTCGCTGTCCGACCATGTACCATGCCCGGGTCGACGGCGCGTCGTGTTTCACGCGTGCCTCAAAGAGCGTCTGCAAAATGAAGGGGCCTCCTTCTCAGAGGGCCAAAGCCTGCCGGGGTCACGGGACTTATTTCCATTACTGTGACCCCGGAACATAAAGGGGTATTGAAGGACACTGTGGATTTTGTCAGTACAAGTCTGACAGTAAGGGGAGGGAGGACTCATTTGATGATTTTACCACAATAAAAAAAAGTATATTGTCATAAAACCCATTACACGTCGTTTTTTACAAACAAAATGAGGCTGGTGTTTCGTAACTGACTACTCTGAGAAGCAACAGTCGAATCAAACTCAGAGGTCACTGTCTCTTTTAAAGTCCAGACATTATATTGGTCATGTCATACTATGGATAATATCATCAGTCAATGAAACTGTGTGCAGTTACTCCTGGGTTATTCATCAGGTTGAAATGGTGTAAGGTTTATTGGAAAATAAATAACTGACAACCATTATATTTCTAATTGTTTTGGTTAGAGTGTGAATGTTTGTAAGTGGAATAAAGACTTTCTAAGCTTTCAAAATCAAAAATATACGATCAGCACTAAAGGAGTCATTTTATGGGTCTATGTAGATGATGTTCTTAGTATTACAAAAAATATAAAACACTTTTGTCCACTTTACTCACAAAAAAGTAGTGTACATACAATAATAACATTGTTAGTTTGTTGTATTACAACCCTGACATTATCAAGATTTTAAACTGGGAACATCTAGATAAAATTCTGCGAACAGATTCTTTTGCGAGTACGCACTCTACGCCCCCGGGGGCGTTTTTCCCCCCATTACTTCTATAACATCACTTTATGATACTCGACTGTACTTTTTTTATTATTCATGATAATACGCCTTACATTAGCGTGTTTTTGTTCCCAACATCTTCTACTGCCGCTCACTTTCGTCTTTACGAAGCCTTTTTTGTCGTTTGCTTCATTACTTATTTGTTGCACCCGTAATATTTTTGAGTTGCTAGTAGGCCGAAATCAAAACAAAACTTATTTTAGTTTGTCGTTTAGAACTTTCTGATATCACATATATTTACGAGTAATTTGGGAATTACGTCTTTGAACACTATAAATTGATAGATTAATAATTTACCCGTTCCAATGAGGTTCACTCAAGCTTAAATTGTTGCTCTATAATTTCTAAGCCTGGAACGGAAAATAGGTGATGTTATTTGCTAAGTTAAGACACACTCGCAGTGGTAGACGCCCACGGCGTCGGACGTTGGCAGACGACATCCGGCTACCGTAAGCGCGGGCATGCGGAGAGCGAGTAAAGGGCAACTCGCTGTCCGCTGCCGGTCGACGGCGGCGGCGCGTCGTGTTCCACGCGCGCTTCAAAGGGCGTTACCAAAGCCTGCCGGGGTCACGGGACTTATTTCTATTACCGTGACCCCGGAACATAAAGGGCTATTGAAGGACACCGTGGATTTTAGTCAGTACAAGTCTGATAGCAGGGGGTGTGCAAAGCTTTACATTCAAACACACGTCAAAACCAAAATTAGCACCACCGAAAAAAAAAAACATAAAATGTCCCAACAAATTGACATTAACTTTACACAGTTTAAATGTATGTAAAACCTTTCATCGCGGCCTCTCAAGTCAAAGCTTGTGACCCGATTCGGCTTGTCTTGTGACCCTTGCTCAACATTATACAAATCCTTCTTACATCCACTCTCTGTATTTATTTGCGTGTCTTGACCTACAATTTTATACGGTATCTTAGGGGTATCTTAGTATATGTACATAAATTTAGTACAAGCCCGCGCTTCGAGAAATGCGACCGAATAGAGTTAGGGAACTGAATCTTGAGTTCATTTTAGATTTTTGTGACTTGAAATGGTAAATAGTGGTTGTGGATGTTTGTTTTGGTCAATGGAGTAATGTAATGGATATGAAGGATGATAAGGTTGTATATAAACGGGAATTAGAAAAAGAGGCGCTTTGGGTATTCACTAGTTTCCATCAATAATAATGCAATGAGTAAAAGAGGACTAAAGGTTAATTTATGTAAAATTTATACTATTAATTTTAAGTATATCTAAATGTTTCACAAAGAAAGACACACAATATCTAACGTGTAACTAAGATCACAAATACCTGTTTAGGTTTTTGTTGTTGGTTGTTTAACAACAAATCTAATTAATATATTCATATCAAAGCAACTCTTCCATATCAAATAATCAGCCAGTGAATAGTTAGATAGTTACCCTCAACACCCTTTACATACCGCACGTACGAGAAAGTCTACACAATAATTACGTAATCCAACTGACAAGTAATTAAGCGCTGCAAGCACTAACTACATCAATTACCACGTGGATGACTGCTTCATTATTACAAACTACGAAACACTACGCATAGGTCATGATGACTTGTAATTAATTGCCAATTACTACTGACCTTTCAGTCAAGCGAAAATTACGACGTTTTAGTTCGAACGCACTAAGCGAGACTAAAACGTCGACAGAAACGGTTACAGGGTCATAAGGACAGACAGATTTTTTTAAGTTACTAGTGAAAAATCTTCCAAGTTATACGAATTTGACATATTTTATAGAATACTTTGTGACTTAAACTTTGATAAAGATTAATCATTAATTTGATTCAACTGAGCAAAAAAGTAGGTAATTATATAGCTATTGGTAACTTTGCTGTACAAGTAAATTTAAGTTTTAAGTGCACAAAGACGATAACATAATGTTTTTTTTTAATTCGATTTTGATGCTAACATAATTATTTTGAAAAAGTTCTCTAAGTTAACATTTATAATCTTAGAGAGCAAAATTCTCTTTTTCTAACACTTACAACATAATAATATCAAGAAACATGTAGAAAGCAGGCACAAGACCCTAACTAAATCTTACGTAACATCTAATCCGTATAACTACATCTATTCAGACATCGTAAAACACCCCTGTTACTAATACCGCTGTAAACATATACAGTGTACATGTGTGCCTTCAATACTGTAGATTGTAATTATTGGGCCTTAATTGATTTGCTTTGTATGTGGATTACCAATTAATTAGCGTATAATGTTAGACAAGGGCATCCGGCAACCGACTGTTACATAGTCACATGTAGCAAGATGAATAGACAGAAAAATATCGATGACATCGAAGATTTTAGAGATGTTACTTTTAGAAGATTAGGAACGTTGTTTTAGAATGACGGGTCTTAATTTGGGAGTAGATTCGAATTGACGATTGAAACCGAATAGTTGTTTAAAGAGGTAATCTATACCGTAGAAAGTAATTCAATCTGACCAAATTTTGAAATTTCCGACGGACCCTAATCATTCCCTAAAGGCACAATCAGATAGGAACATCAACATTCCTAAACAATTCACAAGCACCTTTCACTTCCAATCCGTAAATAATAATCTGATATTCTAAACGCATAATTCAAGAAACCGATCCTGATCCGACCAGCCCTTTAAACAACGTTTTGTGAACCAATCACTTTACTATCTGAATTATATATCAGGATGTCTTCGGTGGCCAGTATTCCGTCAGCTAATTGTAACTCCGTGAATGCAAATCCAATTTCTCGACTGGTGAGGTGCAAGACACCTCCGTCGGGTGGTTAATTTAGACAACCCTACCGAATCCAATCAACCGTTGGATCTTTGCCGGAATTGTAACAATATTGTTTTAGGGTTGCCGGCTTACAAAAAACAGGGGTTAGCAGAAAAATTGGGTCGTGAAGTCTTTCTTACGACATGATGGGATTCTATGAGCTGTCTTTTTTTAAATTTGAATTAAAATTCCAATCAATCGAATAATTTATCGCAGGGCTGAAATGAATTACATGAAAATTTCAGCAGTCTGCAATTATATTAACTGTGACATGTACTAGTACACAATTCAACGTTTTGACGTAGTTCCAAACAATAACTAGCCTCGCAGGAGCACATAATAGTGCAATATTCAAAGGGTACTAACTGTTCCATGAACGCACACATATTTACAAAAGAGTTAAATCAAAGGGACCTGCCATACAAAAAACCCTCACACGAGCTTTACAAAATATTCAATACTCCCAAATATGACGAGTACATCAAAAATATCATTGCCGGGCCTGCTATTGTTTCACAGATACAATGTTATATCGGATTCCGAGTAATATTTTTGTATCCGACTATTGTCCATCGGTTCACAGAATTTTACTGTACGTTCGTGTATGGAAATATTAAACATTATTATATCGAATTCGATCCTACATAAAAGGTACAAATTCCATTCACTAGGCACCTCGAAATTGGTTCGAAAATAATCCAGCAGTGGTTATTGTTCGAAACGTTGGGGATCCCATAGAAAGCATGGGTTTTATTCATTGAGACAGGTACTGAGTTTAATTTGTGCTTTCATATGAGTTGAACTGTAAGGCGATTTGGGAGCACGTGACGCGTTTTCCAACGACACACAACGATATAATATATTGTATTACGCTCATATTGAAACACGGTGTTTTTGCATGACAATTGTACCCGCATGAAAAGAAGTTGAACTTTTGTGTTGGATCTTTTACATATTGTTACATTCTTTTGCAAGCTGAGCAGTCTCCTATATTGTCCTGATCCGTGTGGGTATTAACATATTTAATCTAAGCTTAGTATGTGTAGTACAACTTTTAGTAATTGAATAGCCGATTTGTAGTCTGCACACACTGTCACTAATATAAACAAGTTTTACTTGGCAGTAACCGTTTTATCTAACATCCTTTTTCACAAAATTGTTTACTCATTACTGCCTACAAGCGGATATACCTTTACAAGCTACAGTCTACTGCAGTAACTCGAACTTAATTTTAGGATCTCATACAACTATTCTCCGAGTTTGTCCCAGTTCCCGTCTCCCATCACGACTTGTTTCGTAAACTCAAAGTATGTTTTTAATACATTCACCGTATTCATGCAAACAACTGAGATGGAAATGTGAATAGAATTATTCTGTGTTGGGTATTAAAAACTTTGTGAACATAAGCGGCCACAGTTCGTTGGGTTTCGTCACAATGTGTCGATTTGTTTGTAATCGAGGACATTGTTCGAACGTGAGAAACGGACAGTGTGTCCAGTTTGTCTTGTTTTAAGTCTTTTTCATTTGTACGTGTTTTGTTAAAGGAATTATTTTACTGTTTTGGTTTCGTTTCATAATCGTGGTTATTGTGGAATAGAAATTCATTCGTACGAGTGTTTTGAAATTAATAAAAATAGACATTGAAATGCCCACACATCCTAGAAAACAGTTTAGTTACGTCACAGAAGCCATTATTACACGTTCCTGATATAATTTTAAAGTTTTTTAGAAGGTAGTATTTCAAAACTAGACATAAAAGGATGTTTCGATAAATAACAAATCCTTAGCTTCGCAATTCAATAACTAAGAATAAAATAGAGCCTTAATTTACAGAATAGAATACTCTTGAACTTAATTAAATAAGTGGTCCTTATCAATAAAGTCTCTGAAGCGACTCTAGCGGGCCAGAATCTATTTCACCGCCTATCTACGTGCCTAATATCTTCATTTACATAATAATACTGTTGATTGCCGTAGTATAAACCTGTTCTATTATAAGTTTTCTCTTAAGACTTCAATATTGTACCTTTTATGGCAGTGAAAGAAACATTTTCTACTTAAAAAAAAATCCCGCAACTGCATCAACAATCAACCACTATCTCCCAGATTTATCAGCTCGAGGAAATCTCGGGATGTTCCTTCCAATGAATGGAAGCCAAGACTTCGAAGCCACTAATCCAACGAGGCGTCAACATTATTAGATTCTGAGTAATTTTATAGCAAATTCGCGCTCGGAGAACCACGGCGGGGTGAAGACGGCATTGCCATGAATTTTACATGAATCTATCCGTGTGACAAGCTTCGTCATTCATTTTCTGGGGGTGGTAAATGTTTTTTGTGAGCCGATTGTTTAGGTGAGACAAACATGTTTTAGGTTGGTGCAAGGTGTAGGACCCACAATGCATCTTAGGACTTCGTAAAATTTAAGACTTAGCTGTTAAAAAGTAAACTGTATATTTTAGAAAGGCAGAGGCAGGCGTGGTTTGGTTCGTAATCTTTAAAAATCCACCAAGTTTCTTCGGTCCACGGCCAAGGTATTCTGTTTAAAAAGTCCCGCGACTCCGGTAGGCATATTGATTCCCGCAATCTAAGGCGATGCAATAATTTCGATAGATAATTGATAAGTAGATAGATATTTTTAATGATGTAATTGTTACCAAAACTAAAGGTAATTTATCGTAAGCAGAAGAAAATTCAAGCAAAATGAGATTACCTATACAGTTTACGTCGAAATACGCATCTGAATGTCATTTGAAATTATTTACGACTGACGAGTTCATCTGGGAAACATTTCTCATAATAAAAATCTCCTTCTCTCGATCCATAAGTACCAGTATATTTAAGAGTAATACCAGTATCTTTCTTATGCCCGTAAATACCTTATGCATTCCATTTCACACGATCTTCTTAGTTTTTCCTGCAACTCGATTTCTTTGTTACAGATGATTTATGCTGATACTTAAGCATTTTCCAGTATTCAACATTACTCATTCTTTCTTTGGAGCTCATTCAAATTCTCGCCCAGTTTTTATAAAGGAACTTTGTAAAAATTGCAGTCGCATGGATATCTATCAAACAAAAGATGTACGTAACTATAGACTGGTGTTTACTCGTTCAAGCAGTAATAACGAGCCAAGCGATTTAACCAAAAGAAACTTTAAATTAAGTCAAGAACTTTATAAAGCCGGCCTGAAATTTCTTTAGTGGTAAACACTCCATTTCATTTCACTTAATTTAAAATTCCTCAGCAATAGTTTTAAACAAAGGCGTCAAAAAATTTGGCAGTTACAAAAAGTTTGCTCACTAATTAAAAATTAACGAGCCGAATCAAATTACGCAGACCATTTTTATCAAATAACTGTCTACAGATATTTTAGTCTACGTTCCGGATAAATTCTTAATAAACTTTATAGGGAACATTCGCATTCCGGGCAAAATATTAAAATTGCAAAAGAAAAAACCTACTCGACTCATTTATATTTTATTTTGCCTAGAAAAAAGGAGTGGAATCAAAAAGCGGGGTAAATTCTTTAATTTTCTTAAGAAATTCCTTTTTGGAGGAAGTTCGAATTATTCGTTAATAAAGTCTCGGCACTAGGCGTTGGGGGTGAGAATTCCTTTGATGCGAATGAAATATTGCCAACTAGGTGGCGGGGACCAATCCTCGCGCGCATGACGGGTAAAATCCGAGCCTACAAATAAAATGAATTTGCCCCGGAGCAACAGTAGAAAATTGGAAATGTCATTTTCGCCCTTTTTTTAATGTTTGCGGTGGCATGGCGGGGCACCCGTCGCGATAGGATTACCGCCGGCACGGCTCGCCCCTAGCGACGCGAGCATACCGATTTTTACCTGCCACACTCGTTTGACACAAATCGATTGTCGAAAATAACGTAGCAATTGGTAATTTTTGAGAAATACGCCATGTACGGGTGTTGTGCAGAATTTGTTGTTTGCTCTTAGTATGGGTTATATGCGATACATTTCTTCAAGATAAATGCTGTCATCGTCTGCACACAAATTTTAAATTCTTCGTGTATAATAATAATATGACCTAGCACCTCACGTATAACTCTGAATTATAATTGCATTATGATCTTTTTACAACACTAAAAAAACTACTTAGATATCTGATCTATCTCTTGTTCTAAATGAGAGCTCAAGTTCTATATCTAAATATTAAGGAGGTACTACGTCGTTAACAAAAAGTTTCGCGTCACAACATCAACCATATTTTGTCTCAAACACAAGCAAAATTTAACATCCTTCCGTTCCAAATCAGTCAGTACAAAACACCACACTACTCTCTCACTACAGCTTAAAAGAAACGAGAACGTACACAAAGAAAATCCAATTCAATATTTCACCGGAACAAAATTATTATTCTTTATTACGCTCATCAAAGTATTCCGTTCCATCACTCGGTCTCACCGCAAGAGTAAAGGAGACGGCGCATATTCCTTCCAATGCAAAAAGGAAGTGCATCGCAACGGAAACGGGACGGAATGGTGGAAGCGGCAATTTGCGGAGTCTCCGGGCAATGTTGTGACTCGCCGGTGATGTATGAGAACAACTTCGCTCATTGAAATACCTTCGCGCTGGATGTTAATTTATTTCATGTAATAAGGCAAAATACTACCTAAAAAGCCCCACTAGGCATACCTTTTAAATTGCTCCTTTAAAATTGGTAGGTCTAAAAGCGCTTTCTCTTAGTAAGTACATTTCGTTGTTTCGCATCTCCGAGAGCGAAGCGTTTTCGTTCTGAATAACGTCTGCGTTTACTTTTGATTGCTGGAGGGTCTGGACTTCTGAATTGCTGCTAGTCTCACAATTTAGTGCCTATTTTATCTTTAACTGTCTATCTAATTCGATTTATAATAAATTTGTGAGCTGCTAATGTTATTCAAATTTCATTATTTTTGGCATAACCTATACTATTACATTTGTTTGCAATCCACTTTGTTGATGCTCTAAGACAATATCTAATTCTACATTTTGTATTGTTTCAGGTACG
Organism: Agrotis ipsilon; assembly: GCA_028554685.1. Taxonomy (NCBI): domain Eukaryota; kingdom Metazoa; phylum Arthropoda; class Insecta; order Lepidoptera; family Noctuidae; genus Agrotis; species Agrotis ipsilon. The sequence continues at coordinate 2,063,367 of CM052965.1, forward strand.
TCATCATTTACCATCTTGATCAAATCTCCAATATCTTCATCTCCAATCACATTACCAAATACGTTATTATTAAACTCGCAAGTCACCATGAAAACCGTTTCAAGAGTCCTCGATTCCCCCAAAAATTTGTCCACTCATACACGAGTGAACTGAACGAAATTGATCGTGGTAAGATAACTGAGCGGTTTGGCCAACGAAAACACGCTGCCAGGCTTAGGCGGTCGTATCAAAGCAACAGGTTCTTGCGTTAGAAAAATATTTTTATCCTCCTGTAATGTATCACTTCGAGCCAAGGCGTGAGACCGATTTTTAGTAAGAGTAATTTGTGGGTAAATCTCGATATCGCAGATTGTATCTGGTAATGATAAACGAGGAGTTCGCTGATTATCTACTAAAGCTAAGTTCTTGGGTTGATTTGGTTATAATACGCAATAGATTTTATAATGTATAGTAAGAGCTAAAAGGAATATATGAATTTAAAAATAGTAACTAGTTTTAGAACTGATTATTCAAAGTAGTATTGTGAAGCCGAAAGTTCAAAAACTAATCGAATTCCTCTAAGAACATTACAAAGTTTCCCGAAACAAGATAAGTAAATGCTTAGCAACAAAATACCAATAAACAGACACATAAAAGTAAAAAACAAACGTCGACGATAAAAATAAGAACGAGAAGAAAATATCTCCACAAATTCTGCACCATTCATCATATTTTTCCGAATCCAGAAATTCACGCGAACGAATCCGCCTTCGAATGCTAGTTACAAATATTCCCGTTATTTATGTCTCACGTTTGGCCGTGATATAAGGATTTTATTGGCCTACCTCTATCTGTTACCTCTCGTTTTAATTGAATCGTTAAGTTTGATTGGTCGATTCCAACGAACCCCTGATTTGCAAGCGATTTTTAGGCTCCTTTTAAGAATGCGAATTTTGCAATTAGAAGAATTTATTGATTGAGGGTGTTATTTTAATTTATGAGGGAGAAATGAGAAGGTGAGTTCTTTTAATCTTTTGTAATTAATGTGAATGTCGTATTTTAATTTTGATAGATTTGCATATATTATTAATTTATACCACATAATTAGTGATACGACGCCCAAAGCCTGTAATGTTGCAACATGCACTGGTATTCTTAGTGTTTGACTCAGCTTAAGTCAATCTAAAGACGCCTTAAGCCCCATATGATAACTGTAGTTTATTTACACATTTTCACAAGCGCCCACAATTGGCAAATCTAACATTCTTCATTGGTCAATTGCTGAAACGTTACCATGGTGACTGAGCTCAGCAATTTACATGAGGCGAGTTTTGGAATACCAGTGTTAGAACTTTTAAAAGCAATAGAACAGCATGGCAATTTTAGTGTCGCATTAGATTAGATGATCCTTGTCTTACAATTAAACCCCATATTTCCTTTCTTTCCCAAAAAAAAAAAAACAAAGGGGAAATATTTCCACCCCATATATACCCACAACAAACCTAAGCTTAACTGTAATATTTATCTCATATCTCTATCGATAAAATCACAACACTCGAAGGGCACTATTACGAATGAGATTTCCACTACACATCTTATTCGTAGATGTTGCGAGTCATTCTATTATTATATTTGAACAAAGAGAGCCAGCCGTGTGCATGTGTGGGGAGACTGGGGCCATATGCCGCAGATTTGGCTTACGTCACGCAGATATATTGGACCTGAATGGGGAAAATGGGGGGAAGTGTGCTCTTTCTTATTATGATTGTGATTTTTTTAAGGGTGTGTTAGGGGAAATTTGATGATGGTTGACTTTTGGTTGCGGAAAGTCAAAGCTGTAGGCAATTTTTAGGACGAAATGCACGAAGCTTTGATCAAATCAGCTAATATTTTAATGTATGTAGTTATGCGGTAAAGGTACTATTCAGCCTTTTAATCGTCAACTTACTTGTGACCTTAACAGTGATGCATCACTGTAAAAATCACAGTCTCAATAATTTACATTTGGCTGCACTTGAATCGCTGCAACTGATAAGCCCATTTAAATAACTGAGGCCTCAGTTTAAAAAAAGCTGCTGTACAATAATCTTACGTGTATGGTCTAGTTTCAAATACAAAATTATAATACTTTATTTTATAGAAATCCGCACAAGGGAAGAATGGAAGGTTATGGGGGACACCTTTGCCCAACAGTGGGACAATACGGGTTATCAAAAAAATATATCAGACAAGTTCTCTAGAACGTCAAGGTATACAGGATGTTTCTTTTAAATGGGCCAAAAGGGAGAAAACCTTATCCATAAGAGATACGGGAAAACTTTCTTAGGAACCTTTAGCTCTTTTTTGATGTTGACAATTTTGGCGTTTTTACTTTTATGGTCAAGTGCGAGTTGTCCACAAAAATGAGTGAAATAGGCCAAATTTTTTTTTAATGCCTTTCGACTCTGTTTCATGTAAGGATCATTTCATTGTATCGGAAGAAAAAAATCGGGACGGCGGAAGTTGGTCAAATTTAGCAAAATATTTTTTCATACAAATTGTATGAACGAAAAAAATACCAATTTTTTTTACGATCTTTTTCGACTTAGTGTGATGTAAGGATCATTTCATTGTATCGGAAGGAAAATGTCTGGACAATGAAAGTTAGTCAAAAGTGCAATAATGTTTCTTCTTACAGCATAAAAACGTATTAGTAGTACTCAGTTTATCATTAGATTTGACCCACTTCTGTTGCCCTGACATTTTCCTTCCTATACAATGAAATGATCTCTACATGACACTAAGTCAAAACACATCATAAAAAAATTGGTAATTTTTTCGTCCATACAATTTGTATGAAAAAATATTTTGCTAAATTTGACCAACTTCCGCCGTCCCGATTTTTTTCTTCCGATACAATGAAATGATCCTTACACGAAACAGAGTCGATAGGCATTAAAAAAAAAATTGCCCTATTTCACTCATTTTTGTGGACAACTCGCACTTGACCAAAAAAGTAAAAACGCCAAAATTTTCAACATCAAAAAAGAGCTAAAGGTTCCTAAGAAAGTTTTCCCGTATCTCTTATGGATAAGGTTTTCTCCCTTTTGGCCCATTTAAAAGAAACACTGTATAAAAAGAGTATTAACCAGTGCCAAGAGTCAATACTAATTGCAATAAGTACAACATATTAAATATCACGGCCTCTTTAACTCAACATCCACTTACACCACCTAAATTACAATTACACACTCCAAAAGGTAATAAAGCCATACATATTACACGCGTATCAAGTAATCAATTAATTAAACACTAATGTGATCAAACATAATTACTTTTTCGACGAGCGTTCGTCCGAAATTATGAAAAGCCTGTGCGCCGTAGAGCATTTTTTATAAATTTCACCTTTATGAAATCATTGAACCAACTTCATATGCATAAACAAGATAGACTTTGATATTGACTTTTTCATGTTTGTAAACGCACCCAAAACAGGAGACATTTTTAGCGTGGGGCAAAATTTAAAAAAGTAGTATGGATCTATCGCGTATCCCATAAGATTCAATATTTTGTTTTTACTTCTTAAACGAGAAAATATTTTACTTTACATGTGAAATCAAATAAATAACAGTAACTGTCTGGAAGATATCGCTATCAGCGATAAGACCGCCGTTGTACCCTTATATTTAACAATATTGTAAAAACCTGTTTATTCATTTTGGTAGTGATAGGTCTTAATGAAGATGCATTTATTTATGCTTAATAAACTTTTTTTTCTAGAATTTTCAGTCAGTTTTTGCTGATATAAAATGGTGCATAATGTTGAATAGGATAATTTTGTTTCAGATGGTAAGCAGTGAATAAAACGCAGAGTAGAAGACATAGGCTGACCTAGAAAGATCAAGTAGGACGCATATTTTTAGATCCTGGGAAAATAGGTTACTTCGTTCCTTCGAGTTGATATCTGAAGGTTCTCGTACATTTAAAACATCCAGGAGGAGGAGAATTTCATCATCAATTCATCATCAAATAGTTTAGAACTAGTGACAAACACATACCCAGAAAACTAAGTTCTGAGGCCGCGTCTTAACCAAAGCGATCGTCTGAGGTGCAAGCGACAGACGGCGCCTTAATTTTTTCCAGACTGGTCAAACATAGGTAAATGACGGACAAATTGATACGAAGTTCACAAAACTGTTAGAACAATCGCTTTGATTAGGCTGCGGGGAACACTTTACTATACTAACTGCAAGAAAACTATACAAATATCACATATAATCAGATCTAGGATGTAAATACTAAATTTGAATTCATTAGATTTGATTCTCGACAAACACAAACAGCTACTAATCCTTTCATTCATACCCCTCTTTAGAAGGCCAGAGGAAGGCCGATGCGTAAGATTTACGAATTACCGTGACCCCGGAATGTAAAGGGCTATTGATGGACACTGTGGATCCCCTGGCTCTGACATGGGTGGGAGGACCCCTAAGGCCTATATCTCTTTAAATTGGCTTTAGACTTATGCATTCATTATCAAATGACTCCAAGTTTCCTTCACCGATGTCTCTTGCCCAGGTTTGAATTCACAACCTCGTAGATAAAGGTGAGGTGTCATACCCTGGGCCATCACGACGGCGAAGTTATAAAAACCAGGTAAAACCAGGCAAAATGAAATCACCAAAAACAAGCGCTCAGCTACCTAGCCCACCTTTGACAATCCAAAATCGCTTGTAATACACTAAATGAATTGAAAAAAAAAGTCTGGATAAAGTCTTTTCTTTTTTAATTCTCTCCGCTTTGACGGTTCGGCATACGAAATAAATTGCTTTTTTCATTTGTGAATTGTAACCCTTTTAATTTGATTGACACTTTGCTTTGCCACGGGAATTCGGTACGTATTGACATTTTTAATCCCCATGGTTCAGGTATCAATATCTAAATTGGAATTGCTCCGAGCACTATTTGAACGTGAATGTAGTACGGAGCTAGATAAATTAGGCTAATGAAATCAAATACGGACTAGGTATTTGCAACGAGGTTCCATAAAAATACTAATCCTTAAGTGACAATTGGTATTAATTTCATGCAAACTTTGGACTATAATAATGGACAATGAATTCAAACAAATATCGCAATGATTGTAAAACATGCATGAAACTCCCCTAAAACTTCTCACATCGTATAAATGACTTTTGATTAGAATCATACTGGTGAAAAATAATTTAAGTTACATTTATAAATATATTTTTTTTCCAAGGAACACGAACCACTTTCCGTATTTCCTTTATCACGTACTTACCTCGCAATTGAACACAAATCCAACAACACAATACCTTATTAAACTTCCATAGCCCCCTTGTGATCTGAGCTTTCAAAATTATTAAAGCCTCATTTTACACAAAAAGAAATGAACTCGGCATGGAGTGAGTGTAAAATGACTCAATCCAAAGACTGGGCTCAGATTAAAAGTGAAAACGGAAACGAAACGCAAACACTGAAATACCATTAAGTCATTGGACGCCAGACGGCGTTAACTTTTAATTTTACCAGAATAATACTGTCAAGTTTAAATCTTTGGATTTCAGAGGGAACCAGCTTTGTAAAAGAATTTTGATTTAAAGAGAAAAGAGTTGATTAAAAAATGTTTAACTAGACTTATTTAAAGGAGTTTTGTAATGTTGGTAGAGGTTTTCTTATAAAGTGGTGATTTTGGAATATTATTCTAAATAATAAGCCGTTTTGGCAATTAGCAGATTAAAAAAGTTTTTCTGGGAAAATTTCTTCAGAAATACAGAATAGTTTACTTAGTTATCATTAAAGATATATTAATTAATCATAGTAATCTATCATGTTATTGTCTTAAGCCTCCACAGTTCATTTATTGGCCACCATCATCTTCACCTAATAAAAATATAGTATCTAACAGTCCACATAACATACACCCAAATAAATGTTCCAGTAATCTCATAAAGAAAGTTGGCACACCTCTATTAACTCACATAAGTACAGGTAAGAACAAAAAACATAATTATGTACGCTCGGTTAAAAAGGATCAGGAATCGAATAAAGAAATAGTGACGTGACTAATGAGTTGACCTTTTTGATGGACATATTGAGGAAAAAGTGGAGGCGAAAGAAATTACAGACGCTTTTGTTGGTCGAATTGTTACGTCGAGGATAGTTTTTCGTGGATTATCGTTTGAAAATGTTTAGTTTTTGTTTCAATAGTGAAGAGTCATAATTAGTGGGTTGCTGCTTGTAAATTAAAGGTCCTCGTACGAACCAGTATGTTTAAAAAGTTATGCAATGTTTGACCAGTTCTTCTCCATAAGAAATGTCCACGAGGTTTGATAAAGTAATTTTATATTGAAAGTTATGTTTTTTAAAAAAAATAGACAAACATCAGATAAGATTCTGTAAGGATACCGACTATTTAAATTTTAAAAAAGAGCTTCATATTATTTGGAAGGTAAAGGCTACTATCCATAAACACAATTAACCATCGTAACGCCAAAAATATTTTCAGCAAAATTCCCAGCTAGGGTCATAAAATCCCTCCACATTTACCTCGATATTATCATTACCCCGATCACCATTAACATCATTAAAATCTAGCGCGACATAAAAATCTAATTAAAAAAAATCCTCCGCATGAGAGTCGATTGGATTTTGTGGCGCCCGATTACATTAACAAGTAGTAAAGAACATTTCCGGACGGAACCGGTCTAGAGCGGTCTTAACCGGTTTAGAGCGAACGAAGCCGGCTCGCACCGGTTCTATAGTTTGTTGTAATAGCGTTGTGTTGGAGTGGACTTAATCGCGTTCCGTGGTTTCAGAAACGTGGTGCCGAAACGTGGTCCTGAGATCCGATGGGGTGGTATAGGATATTACTGTTTGTTTTCCCAAATAAGTGTCCGTATGCTTTTAGTGTTTGTTGACATAAGTATCAGTATGGTTTAGTTTAGTATAAATGTGAATTATAGTCTGCCTAACTTTTCAGGGATTAGATGCGTATTTTTATGTGTAGAATGAAAATAAACTACGTACACCTACATTTCAGTATCGAAACAATAAATGAAATCATGACATAATAGTTTGACTTTAATGTAGTTGGAAACTCAAGAATAAAATACCTAGTTTTGTGTTTCGATTGTTTTTACAAATACGGATTATAAATTATGTTAATATTATGTAAGGATTATTTGGTACTTTTCAAATACCCAACAATCCTATCTGAGTACCTTATTATTAAAGAGCGTTTAGAAAACTATTCTCCAAACATTTGATTAAAAGCCCAAAGTAATAAAAAACATCAGTGAAAATCATCAAAACTGTAAATTTTTTTTCAAAATCAAATTAATTTAACATCATCGAAATTTAATAAACGCATCGTATTCATGTACACGTACAAAATACACTTAACTATAAACAATTAAATGTGTACATTCCCACTTAATTGTACATTACACTCCATTGCAATAAAACAGACCGCATAATAATTACAGCGCAACGCGGCGTCAATAAACACACGTCACATGATACACATAGGTGCATGTTAACATGGCATGTAGTAATGAAGGCCAACCTGGTTAGTGGGCACGCCAGCTGGAACAATTGCATCTTCGCACCGACCGATACGCCGGATGATACGCTCTGCTGTTGTAGTTTACTTGCACTACAGTGTACGCCTCTTAGCGGTTATTAAAAATAATGAAACCGGTTTTTTTTTGTTATTTCGTATTCAATAAAAGAGAGCTTTATTTTAATGAGATCCTTTTTAAACAATGTGCCTAGTTATTGCAGATTATTTCATCATACAAGAGGATTAATGGAATCGAAGACTTAAAACAGTACATTCATTTTCGAAATAATTATAGTTACATTTAAAACTCGTTCAATGAGATAAATCGTGTATTTTATATTCTCATTTTGTACACGAAAATGGTAAATAAATTGAAATAAAGCCGATTTAAGAGCTTTATAAAATTTTCGATCATATTATTAAATTCGATAAGCTCATATATGAATTTATTGGATTTAATATAAAATCTTTGTAAGTAAACATTTTTTGAAGAAGAACTTGATTCAAATTGAAAACATATTTTAAACCCTGCATCATTCTATTACTACGAGAGGCATTCATTTTTATCAATCGAACACAATCGAATACATTTACAAAAAAAAAACTAAAGCTACTTTTACAAACACACCTTCAGATTAACCCTTCAAAGAACAAGACGAAACCAAAATACAAAATAAATAAAAACATATTTTTCAACCCTCCAACTGCAGCAGTAAACAACAAATCCAATAGGAATCTAAATCGGAACATCTTCAACAGTCAATAAGACAGTATTGCATACAATATTGTGTACTTAAAAATCCAGTGCGCCAGTTTTATTTACATCCAACGGTACCTCCGTACATGTGATTTAACACAATATATCCTTCCGGATTGCGGAGGTCCCGTGCGGAATCAATTTTGTTCGCTCACTCAAGCGTTTTAACTTTATCGGGTTACTGTGTAGTACCTAAGTTTAGAAGAATGCATTAAGTGGAGGAATTTTAGGTATATTGCTAGTGTATTTCTTTTAAGAATGTTGGGGAAGTTTGAAGGATATTGCATTTTGAGACTTGAAATTGACCGGAAAATAGTTGAAATTTTGATTTTTTAGCTTTCGATACGTTTATTATGGCATAGTGTAGTGTAATTCTGTTTTATGTATGAACACATAAACAAAAATATTTGTGATATGAATTTCTTCATAATGAAAGATAAACGGCATAGGTGTTTTACCTTTCTTTATTCCAGGTTGGCCCATGAGAAATTAAAAATCTGACTGTAAATACATATCGTTTTTAACCCAGGCAGCAAAAACTAAGAAAACATTGCTACTACTACTAGGTTAAATAAATATACATAGAATCATTTTTCCACTACACTACCCACATAAACAAACAAACAACAAAACTAGAACCGTCTAAATAATATATTCCAACAAAATCCACCCAGATACAGCCGAGCCAGGTCAAAACAATTTTGTCTGGACGCAGTAAGATCGACCATGATTCTATTATAAGGCCCGCTAAGCAAATTTTCAGAGAGGACTGAAATTCGTAAATTCCCGAGGAGAAATCCGCAGCATTACGGGGCCGAGTTTAGTGGATTAAAGACACATATTTTGGTGTTGGGTGACGTCACTGTTCATAATTTGATAGGTGTAAGCATTTTAGGGTTGGTAATTTTTATGTATCGATTAAAACTCGTGCCTTTTTAGGTTAGATTAGGCAATATCATATAATATCCGTGATTGTATGACCTTTTAAACTATAACTAGCTTGTATATAATTAAGAGTAATACTAAGTAAAAACATATAGAGCTGTTATAAAATAAAGTTTTTATAGTAATCAAAATTGAACAAACCTCCGTTAAAACCAACACGCCAGCTCTCACAAAAAACATGTACATACATAAACCAGCACTTACGCCTTATAATAAAAATTACATCATCACGACAAAAAACAATAACCCTACAATGCGTATTACGACAAAAAAAAATTTAATACAACTCCAACATTAGCGACATAATAATAAAACCGTTCTTTCTGTGCAACACAGTCTGATTCTCGCTTCCTTTATTAGCAGACATCCGAGGCTTTACAGTGACGACCTTTTTATTTCCGGCTATCCCTCCCGAGGCGGCATTTTTGCTATATTTTTTAAACACACCTCGGCTCCGCGTAAAATAATTTTCCACGTAAACATTTTAGGGTTAATAAAGATGCGGTTGCGTTCGGAAGGTTGACGTAATTATGTGCTGAGTCTAGTGGATGGGAAAAAGGGTCTGAAAAGTTTGAAAATGCGATTGCAATTTAAAAAGCATTTTTGAAATACTGTTCTCTATACTCGGTACAAGTGCGAGATCGAATGTCATAATATCTAAGCAGCGTGCATGAGCTGATATTATTAATATTCCAAAGCAATAATGAAACCGTAAACTCTTATTATATTATAGGACGTTTCAGTTAAAATTTTGTAATAAGTAATCATTTCATTGGTGGAATAAATAGAAAAGGCTGACTTATAATTTTGTAATAATTAAAATTTCAGAGGTTTCTTCAAGCCTAAACCAAAACAAAGATCTTACATACTCATCTATACCTCATCAACGCAATGTCTTGATCCCATCATCATTACATGATTATCATACACTAGTATAAATTGCTATTAGTTGTCCCTCTACCCAACCCTCCCTTGCCTTCAATCTTGCGAGGTGCGAGAAATCTCACTGCAGTAATGAAGCAAAGGGTGCTTTTGGTTCATAAGGATATCATGTTAACAGCCATTGTCCACAGGAACTGATATCGTTGCCTCAATGTAGTCACCAATTAACTAACTACGGATGGTTTGTTGAGGCAGCAAACGGATGATCAATAAAATGTATTTAAAAATGACCATGATTTGCACCCAAAGGCTTTCAACAATAAAACTAAACTCGATGAGAATTTTATATTCCACCATAAAAAAAATTCAATTTTTTTACGACTTTTAAATGAGCGATAGATATTTCAAATTTCATTTGTTTCTGATTAGATCTGGTTTGCGTTCAGAACACTCGTATAATTTATAAATATCAGCCCATTAAGGCATTACTGCAGATTGATCACAAAAACAACCCCACTGCAGGTTGATCACAAAAATAATGGCAAAGATATTTATTTTGCAAAATATGGGTACAGTACAGGTGTTTAAAAGAATATCATCGTCAGCCATGTTCTACCCGCAGGCATGCAAAGTTTACAAAAAACACAAAAAGTATAGTATTTAAAGCATAGAATTATCAAATTAAAATAATAAATATTATTGTTTTATTTCAAAGAGAGCAGGAACTCTCGAAGGAGGATAAGTAATTAAAAGAGAAAAGAAAGAGCAAACATTAACAAAAACAATAAAGCATGGGTCGAATAAAGGATGATCGATTCGCTTAAGATTGTCACTAAGCAGATGTTTAATGTTAAATAATATTAAGTGACTGAAAAATATCCAAAATTATTTAAGCATTATCGCATAAAAAACAGCACCACTTTGGTCTCAGAACTAAGACCAAAAACAAACTCCCAACTTGATCTGACTAAAAGAAAAATCCATGTTCGCTCAACTGCCTATGCACTGAGCAAGTTCTAAAGCCTATTTTGACAACGGATTATCTAATGGTACTTTAAAGTAGCCGAAGTAACTTTTCACTACTTACACGATTGCAGTTTGAGATTCTTATGTCGTGTTCCTGAATACGTTGAGCAGTGATTTTGAAGTGGCTGCGTTGAAACAATTTTGAGTTTTACAAGTTATTCTATGGCTTAAAATAACCTGTTTTCAGGAACTGTATGAAGTGAATTATTGTTTATTCTAACAAATGTGCGTCAAAATATTTATGGCAGAATAATATTTATAAAATATTTATAGTATTTTCTAGAAATAAAGTCGACTTTATGAAAAACTAGCTGTTGTCCTAGGCTTTGCTTGCTCCACCTCCTGTGTATGACTTTCTCTAAGGTCTCATTTATGTCTGAACTGAACAGATGTTCATCAATAGATCGGCTATTTTGACGTGAAAACGGAATATAGAGAGATGCATACAAACAAACTTACACATTTTCACGTTTTTTTTAATTCGTGAGATCATTTAAAATTGTCTTACTATTACAAAAAAAAAAAACATAAAAATAACAGTCAAAAAATTTTCCTCGACGTACCTTAACAAAGGGAAGAGTAGACTACAAAACGACGGATGCCCTTAAATTATCTTCACTGAAGAAATGCTGACTGTACATTACCAAATGCTTCGGGACGCAGCAGAAAATGAACCATAACTCTAAAATCTTGCGGCGTTTCATTGCCTTCATAAAAGTCTTTACGTAAAATGCGTAGGTACCTACTGTAATAATACTAACGCCTATTCTCGCGAAGTGACTATGAGCAGTGATGTCCAGTTAAGTAAAAATATCGATACGGTCATTTACTTTATGTTAACCACATTATTGAGAATACCATTGAAGGAGATTTTGAACAGTAACATAATTTTTGCACTTACGTGCAACACGTATGTGTTTTTTTTTAGCGTGGTAAAATCATCAAATTAGTCCTCCCACCCCGGGCAGGGCGGGAGGGACTGTCAGACTTATACTGACTAAAATCCACGGTGTCCTTCAATAGCCCTTTATGTTCCGGGGTCACGGTGATGGAAAGAAGTCCCGCGACCTCGACAGGCACAGTAGGTATGTGGTTTAATAATAATTGGTGAAATCTGTGAAACCTATATCTTCAAATGTACATCTGATTTTAACCCTTTGACACTAGCATGATATTTTGTATATTTTTTCAAAGTTCAATATTTTTACTTTTATTTAGGAAAACAAAATACTTATTTGTAAAACAGTAGAGCTTTGTATGCTTTAAAGCTGGGTTTCTCTTTGTCCTATATACTTTTTATGAAGGATGTACAATGAAAATAAAAACAGAGGTTAAAGAGCTCATATTATATTCATAAACCTCATGTTTAGTATAATTCGTTATTTGCTAAATTAAACTTTTTCTCTCATGTAAGTCTGTCTTATTTGAATTTATTTTTCTCTGCTTGAATTTCCGTTAGAAACGTGTAGGTAATTTATTTTGTCCACTTTAGATTGCCTAAATATATTTTTTGAAGAATTTCACATATCGTATTACATTATCTTATTCATTTTTCATCTAAAATGTAAATGAATAAATGCAAATTTATTTTAAGTTTCAATAAAAACTACAAAATCTCACCTGATGATATGTCTTCACAAAGGTCCTGTTTTTTCTTTGATAGTTGAATTTTGGTAAAGGTTTTATGCAAGGAATGTGTGTATTATTCAATTTATCTTTAAGCGTAAAATGTTACCTTACACAAAAATTACAAGGTGAACAGACGATTTGATAACAATCACAGGATCGTGCTGAATGCAAGCCGGTTTCCAAGTCTATTGGAACTCTATGGGATATTGATATAAAATTAAATTATGGAATGCATAAAAATAAAGTGTGAAAAATACGCTATCGATTTATCCGAAGATTAATACTAGTAAAGGCCAAAGCCTGCCAGGGTCGTGGTACTTATCTCATTACCGTGACCTTGGAACGTAAAGGGCTAATGAAGAACTCTGTGGATTTTAGTCAGTACCAGTCTGACAGTTCCTCCCGCCCTGCCCTGGATTCGCATCATTTGATGATTTAACCCGCTAAAAATAAAATAAAAAAAGATCGATACTAGTAAATCGATACTTTACCAGCACTAGTCAAAATCAATTTCACAACGAGTTATTGGCTGTAATTGTACGTATCCAAAAGGAACGTAAAGTTTGTAGAGCGCCCGTGATTGCTACATAAAGGGGCTCACTAAAGCCCTGAAGGTAATGTTTCTTTGGATGAAAATCTTCGGAACGATTCTACCTTTATATAAGTTTAAATTGTAGGCTGTTTGTAGGACGACTGGGTTAGCGGCGATTCGTTTTTGAGCACTAATGAAGCGTAAGTAATTGAAAATATTGGAAGGAAATAAATAAAGTACTTTTCATAATAAGGAGACTTCTTGAAGTGAAAACTTGTTGATGATAAGTACTTTATTTTGTTGTTGTTATTGTGGTCAAGTGCGTGTTTTTTTCCTACTTTAAAAAATATTGTATGAGACTGCACGGTGCACATATTGAAGGCATGGTGAGCGCAGCGTGTAGCGTGCAAGTACAGGGAAGTGAAATGCATGAAACAAGTATTTGTATGACCTACAAGTAGTTGTTCCGTATCTGTGTGTTTGTGTATGTGATTTTCAATGTTTTTAAACGCAACCACAATAAAAGAGAAAATTCTAGTGTGGGGGAAAGTTACTTATAAAATTATAATGTCTGAGCCATCATGCTCGGTATTGTAACGCTCGTTCGGTTAAAGTCGGCTTGAATCGTTTTTTGGCCAAAATTGGCCAAGACCTGTAGGTCTAGTGGTTAGTGAGCATGACCATTTTTTCTGTGTCTGGGTGTAATTTATCTATAATATGTATGTATTTAGAAATATATAAGTATGTTTATCAATTGTCTAGTACCCATAACACAAGCTCTGCTTAGCTTGGGACTAGATGGCGTTGTGTGATAGTTGTGGAATATTATTATTATTAATAATTATTCGCAGTTGTTAACTATTTCCAATATGTACAGACGCCAACACATGAAGCTACCTCTGTCTGTTGAATTTTTAATAGATTTTCATCTACATCACAATAGCAGAAGGTTCTTATTCGATTGGGAAAATTTGACAGATGAAACCTACCCCAGGTTTGATTCACTGGCGTCTGTACCAACTTCCTATATAACGAGTAAGTATGTTTTTAGGCTTCTCAAAATTGGAGCAGGTTTACTTAGAAACAGACGGTTCTATGGCTGCCACCTGCTTTGAGGTACGAACTTAATTTTCTGGTTCATCGGCATAATTTAAGTGTTACGTAGGATGCTGATTGTTTCAAGTTCAAATTAAACGTAACTTTAATTATAGTTGGATAGGGTTGGTTATTTAACAGCCTCTGTTGTTACTATGCGGTTACTATTTTATTTATACAAACCATGCAAAATCACTGTAAAAATATTTAGAGATTTTATATTACATTAAATGTCGCCAGCGGGTTTGCCCGAAGTTTCAGCTGTTCTGACATGATTGAGTAATTAACATCCATCTATTCATCCATCCATCATAATCTTCCCATTTGTAATATCAGTTAGATTATTATATGTATAAATATAATCATCGTTATTATTATATTGACTTGTATGATTCATTACTCAGCTGCCATTTTCAAATGATAAGTTACGACAGGCCATACCATATGCACTTAAATAAAAAACCTTCCGGTATGAAGGTTGTGTACAAACACCAAAGGTTTCCAAAACGAAATCAACCCAAGCCCTACAGCACCCACAATCAAATCGCTACATCTGAATCTTGTACCACAAACCAAGATCCGGGATCCCAAACAAGGTCGGCAGTTGGATCCACTCTGGCCGGATTACCATAATTGATATTAATGTACTTGGAAGGTTTAATTATACCGGACAAAGTAAGATGCGAGCAATCGTAAATTCCGTTGAGCACTACTTCGAGCATTTCGCACGTCCCTAAACGGCTTTTATTTTAGTTTATATTGCGTTACCAGCCTTTGTGTTTGTGGTGAAAAAATCAGATTGATTTGCTTCGTTAATTAGCTGAGTTGGATTTTCTTTTTGTTTGTTGTTTCGATGCCTTTGATTCGGTACGAGAGCAACAAAGCTTCTTTGAAATGTCTTGCTTCATGAACCTAGCTCTTGAAGGTGGCTTCTCTTGCGTTTATTTAAAATTTAACCATCAATTTATGTTGTAATTTCATGATTGAAATGTAATGAAATCATAGAAAGATATTGTCATAAGAACGCGTTAATAGCGCGATTTAACGAGATAATGTTACGTTGCCCTGTTTAGACAGTCACGCCATTGTAGCGTCTCTTAGTCCGTTTCTATACATCTGAAAACGTAAATATAATGCAATAAATTTCAGGATGATCGGTTCAATGGCTTAGACTTGACAAACTAAGAAACTACTGACTACTGAAAGGCAACAAACTTACATCAAAATTTCTTAAAAATGACTCTGTCTGTAACTGTTTTTTCATTTTGCGATGAATCAAACTCAATATATCACATAAAAGAATGATTTATTGATGGATTCTCAGGTCAGAATTTTCCTAATACCTCTGCATAATCCTAAATAATTCTGATTGAAATAAAATTATTGCTTTCCTGGAACTAGTTTATTATATTTCAAGAAACTGGAAAGCCTAAATCAAAACAAAATAACTAAAAAACATTTTGATGTATTTCTAACACCGACAAAGAGTAAAGACATGGACACACTAACTCTATAAAAAAGTAATGCCGTAATGTAGATAAATAGTGGTGTAGTACGAATTCACTCTATTTCGTGTATCTGAAGCCCAAGATAAAGAATTACTCAAGACCCACGTTATATTTCTGCCCTTAAATCAAATTTATGAAGACATAAGTTTTTTGTTCTCGCCCTCAGACACTCTCGGGGGTCAACACTTAGTTAATTTCTTGGAAATAAATAACGAAAAGTAAGGTAAAGTGCGAGAGTTGGCATTTTTTTAAATAATTTTTGGATTATAAGTACAAATTAAGGTACAACACGAATTTTTGAAAAGTATAATCTTAATTTTATTTAGGTTTACCATGAAAGTAGAACACAAAATTTATATTTTATTATAACTTATTATATTTGTTAACTAGCATGCTAATTATCCTCTATAGCTTGCTTTGAAAAAAACATACCATTTAATTTAAATAAATTACGTCTTTAACTAAGGTAGTTGAGTAGTACTACTACGCCCCTTTATCACCAAAACCAATCCCAAACTACTTTCAACCAAAAAAAAATCAAACGAAGTAATTTAATAAAACTTACTTTTAAACAATACAGCGTCAACTGAAAACTGAAGGGAATCGGACGATTTTTTCCGATGGCCACGTAGCGCGCACGTCACGTCCGTTGGCAACAATTAAATCTTTCTGTAACCATGTGAGGCACGGATCCGCACGGATCCGACCGACATGGCATCCATGATAAAATTCCATGCGGTTACACCTACGATTTGAGGCTGAATAATGAAGTGCGGAAGTTTTTGTTTTGTACAGTGTATTTTTTTTTGTTTATTGCAGTGTTTTTTTTTTATTTTGCGATTGCGTATTTGCAATACGCAAAGTGAGTGTTTAAAATGATTTTTGTTAAAAAGTAATATGAAATGGTCACTATAAGCTTATAATAATAATCGTTTGTTTGTCAGAATATTGTTAGTTACATACAATATTATGTCCAGAATATTCTGTTGTTTCCAGCGTACAAAGAGATTAAAATTAACGGTATATTAAAATAGTACCTACCTATTTATGAAAATAAGATTAGATTACATAAACAATGACGAGAGACAGGTTTACTGGGAGATACAATCGCAAGAAGTATTGTAGACTTGTCAATTACCACTAGGCCATGAGCTTCCAGATTGTTTCACAAGAATGTATTATCGAAGTAGCTGTTACCAATGGCTTTTTTTTTATCGTGGTAAAATCATCAAATGAGACCTCCCACCCCGGGCAGGGCGAGAGGTACTGTCAGACTTGTACTGACTAAAATCCACGTTGTCCTTCAATAGCCCTTTATGTTCCGGGGTCACGGTGATGGTATAGGACCCGCGACCGTTACCAATGGCTTGGCAAGCGTTTGTTCAAATAAAACTTTGAAATAAAACGGAATTATCGGTATACTGTGTTTTATAATGACTCTGAGCCAATTTTTCTCAAGATCCGTTCATCTTCTGACGTGATTGAGTAATATACATCCATCAATCCATACAACCAAACTCTCACATATATTAGTTGACACACAAAAATGATAAATAAATGACCCATGAAGACAAAATGCACCAAAATTATTTAACACTATTGGACAAACACAAATAGTTTTAATTAAATAGTAATAGCATCCCTATTTTATTTTTCGTGTATTATTTATCTTGTCCTACACAGTTCAGAGGTCATGTCCTCATATAATTGCAATAATGTGCCACTGGGGACATCTCGCCAAACGAACCACTGCACAGCAATACGACACATGTTTGTACACTCATAATTAAGTTTATATTTGAATTTGAAATATTTTATTTGCTTGGACACAGATTTATATTAATGACTCGCACTTGTGTCGAGAAACGTAAATATTTATTTTTGTTTAATTGTTGCAATTCAAGAGAAATTGCACGTGAAAAAAACTATGCGTCTAGCTTTATATTTTTTCTGTGCCTTTGTTGTCCATAGTTCACCAATTTTGCCTTATAAATATGTTTTTTATTCCAAAGAAAGACTGTTGCCCAATCCTAGGAATTTATCCTGTGTCGTTGATACGTTTACAAACATAGAAACACACGTACATAAACACTCAGACCCGGAACAACTACTTGTAGCTCGTTCAATTTTTTTTTTGACTTGGCGGGACCGAACTCGCGACACGTTGTGAAGCAGTCGATCGTTCAGCCACTGCGATAAAGATAAAATAATACCACATTCACCAATGCACGAAAAAATTAGGTATTTATTCAATTTTAATGCACCGAAAAATTATAACAGTGAAAGATTTTAATGTTTACATTTTCCCCCAATTTATTATTCAATAATTACATGAATTCCGTACAAAAATACCGTCAGCAAAACTATACTATTTCGACTGGCCTGTTGGTCTAGTGGTTAGTGACCCTGACTGCTATGCCGAGGGTCGTGGGTTCGATTCCCATGCAGGACAAATGTTTGTGTGATGAGCATAATCATTTGTTCTGTGTCTGGGTGTAATATATCTATAATATGTATGTATTTAGAAATATATAAGTATGTTTATCAGTTGTCTAGTACCCATAACACAAGCTCTGCTTAGCTTGGGACTAGATGGCGTTGTGTGATAGTTGTGGAATATTTATTTATTTATTTATTATTATTTATACCATTTTGCCTCTATACAAAAGTACGTTTCCTCCCTTTATTACAGTACCCCGAACTATAAACTAGAAGTGGGTAGTGCACATCCATATACGTCTATACGAAAAAAGGTACAGCGAAAAGGTGAATTAGTTAACCCCACAAATGCCTCTGGCGGATATATGCGTCAAATAAAAATGAAGTTGATATGCGATGTCATATAAATGCGACAGACAAAAAAAAGTTTTTATTTGCTACCTACTTTTTGGGACGAACTGTGGAGCGAACACGAGTATATGAGTTATGTGTATTGTATTATGTATATTCATTTGTTTGTGGGATTGGACAAAAGGTTGGCATTTTAAATCGATAAATGTAATTTTTTTTAAACATTGTCCCACATTAGGAATTTCTCCTGTATCGTGGGTGCATTTACAAACATAGAAACTCACATACACAAACACCCAGACCCGAAGTACTTCCAGGTAATACAATATTTTTCTGTACGGGGATCGAACCTACCAAACGCTGTGCAGCAGTCAATAACTCAACCACTGCGCCATCCCTCCGTCATTTGCAAGAGATACGAGTACGTCCCTATTTTCACCAAAAGGGATTGAAAATAAAATAATCGAAAAACTGCATTTTCGATTATTTTATTTTCAATCCCTCTGTGAACTAACGAAATAACTTTTCAAAGCTCACAATTTTCAAACGAGTTCGAAAATAAGTGTAAACGTACAAAAAGGCAAAAGGTCGTTTTGCAATACAAACTTTCAAGTACTATCAAGAAAAAATTAAAACAAGTTTTTAACTCCTAATTAAGTTAGCTGCAAAATGTTTCGCGAACTTGTGCGAGCAACAATGATACAAGTTTCCAAGTGGCGCTTCTTGATTTTCTAGCTTGTTGGTTTTCGTTGGAAAAAGTTTTATCACAAAACATTAATTACGTTTAAAATAACATGTTTTCTGTTATTGTTTTTATATAACACTGACTATTCAATTCTTCAAAAATGTATGTTGCTTTATAAAATGCACCCAATTTGAACATAAAGAATAGATAGTTATAACTACAAGCTTTCATGAGCATATCAACCCAAATTAAACCACTTCTGGACACTTAATCTGGCTTTCCTCTATTCTTTCCACTTCTCGCGGCTTCATGCGACTGCAGTCCTGTCTTTCATGAAGTCGTAATACTTACTCGCCCATTTTGCTTAGAGCTGCCGCGACGAGTTTTTTCCTTTGGCACCCATTCCTATTTGATAAAAAAATATAAAGATTAAAAAAATACACCGTTGAATCCATAAAGCAAACCAAACAAAATTAACCCCTAAATGAATTCTCTATCCAAAATCAAATCAGATAACTTCAATATCACAAAAGTACATCTCATATCAAAGTACCCTCATTCTACAATTTCAAAGTCCAAAGACTAATGCCAATCCTTCAGAAACATTCTAACAGGAGCGCGCCATAATTGGTGTAATAAGCCAAGC
This sequence comes from Agrotis ipsilon, assembly GCA_028554685.1. NCBI lineage: Eukaryota > Metazoa > Arthropoda > Insecta > Lepidoptera > Noctuidae > Agrotis > Agrotis ipsilon. The sequence goes on from CM052965.1 coordinate 2,083,405, forward strand.
GACAGTGATATGCAATCCTCCGCAGGACAGGGGTTGCAAATGACCGGCCGTCTGAAGGCTAATGCCCCCAATGCCCCCTGAGGGAACCAGTCAACAGTGAAAATGATTCTTGTCACCGTACTGATGTTTTGATTTTCATAGTCTAGGGTAGTGGTGCTGGAAAAATCAGTGGGCGGGACTGTTGGAATAGGTTTTCAAATTGATGTATTTTTAGAAAGAAAGAAAAAAACGTTTATTGGCACTTGCCACAAGTACACACAGTAATAAGAAGAGAAACCAACAAGAAGAACTTAAAACTAAACAATTTTAAAACCAATAAAAAAACAATTAGTAAGGTAAAATTAAATAATTAGACTAGGGTTTTTAAAATATAACTTATTTATACTGAGTCCCAATTCTGGGTTGAAATTGTTGAATTCCATTTTTATTTAAACCTTTATTTCTAAAAAGCACGTAAAACATTTATTTCACAACCTTCAACCAACAATACTCTTACTCATCATAACATATCATAAGTATCACGTGTTACATCACATCATATCACGTGTAACATCACATCACATCTCATTTAAATAGCAAAAACTCCACAGCAGCCTGAATCCAAACATCACAAAGGTTCTTACGTTCACAGACACACAGTAACACAATCAGAGGCGGCCGGAAGGCACTAGTTTTTTCCCTCTTATTCGAAGGATCGCCCGGGAAGCACTTATATATTACGTTTCCTGCCGTTTGAAATATGTCTCTATTGATATCTGAGGGCTTTTATTTTTCAGTTGCATTGTTTGTGCGGATTTTCGATGGTTTTCATGTGCTGCAGCTTTCAGTTGGAGTTTGATTCGTTAGAATTGAAAGGGAATTCAACACAAATTGTATTTTTTTCAAAACTTGAGGTCCACTTTACATTACCATGCTTATATTTTATAGCTTATTTTATTAACCTCACATATAAACAAAGGTTCTAGCAAGAATGCACATCTCAATAACTCGGTTTCTTACCATGAATTACATCGTCTACCGGTCGGGTCGACCGCAATGATCGGCCCAGTTCCTGAGTAATTCAGTGCCCGGTCTACCTTTCCCTCCCTTCTTGTAAAATACCAGCTTTTCAATTTATTCCGCCGGAAGAAAACATTCAGATGTCCGCCACTCAAGATGTATTTCTTTTTATTTTTGCATTTACAGAGTCCTTCAAACGTCTTAAGATTTTTATTCGTCTACGACTACGGCGTAGCTGTAGACTGCTACGCCGTAGCATGCTACGAGCTCGTAGCGCTACGAGAATTTATTGCTTGATTAAAGTGTTTTTTTTTAGTTTTACTGGTTGAATATAATGTGATTTCGAAAGTTTTTATAGAAGCAGTGTTTTAGTGCATATTTCTTAGGACTATATTATTATTTTTCATCCCAGTTAATTACTTAAACGGATTCCAAAACAGTACATTTTACAACTAAACCCACCATAGTAACAAAACAGATCTCCAGCCGACATCTTTTAAAATACATTTCGTATCGTTCGCCGACAACATGTGACATAATAAAACGGGTTTACCTTTAAAATATACGGTGAAGAGCGTTTCATTTCAGATGCAGCCGATATCCAATCCAGGGCGGAAACTAGCTCGCAGATTTCTTTGACATACAGGAAATCATCTTTTCAAGCACAAGATACAGTTTGTTTTTGATTTCTTATAATTTTTACTTGCTCTTCTGTTTTTGTAATTTTTAGATTGATATTCTTTGAGATGGATTGGTTAGGTAATTGACTGGTTTGAGTTCTGTGTTTTTTTTTCGGATCAAAAGAGAACCGATTGGATTTTATATTGCCAGCTGTTTTTTCATATTGATTCGTCATTTCGTGTTAGTATTAACGGCTGGCAGTGCTAGTTGATTTTGATAAAACATTTTTGGGTTAGTTAAAATAAAATAAAAATACAAATTGATTTTAAGTATTTATATGAACATTCGCAATTTACTCTAAAAATAATAATATTTATAGCTACTAACATTGACTGTCGCTGAAATGAGATTACGGCCACAGTTTTAAAGTTTTCAAAAAGTGACCACATTTTACTAACACAGTTTTCTTTTGAGTTGACATTACGGTCAGAAAAGTTTCATTTCTTATAGAATTATTATTTTTGATTATTAACTATTTGATTTTTGTTTACTGTCTCCTGTTCCTTATGATCTCATAAGGAACAGAAGACAGTAAATCAGCCATAATGTTTCCACTATTAGAATACAGGCCTTTTTTCTATTATATACGAGAGGCGTAATCCAGTACTCGGACCCAGTGCAGATTCGTAGGTGTTTGCCCAAAGTGTTTTCTTTCACTTTTTCTTTACAGAGTCTTTCCAGTATTTACAGCGTTTCTTGTATGAAAAAATGGAACAGCGCCTCTGGTGTGCAAAGAAGGAACTAATTTTTTCCTTGAAAATTATCAATTTGAAATTGTCAAAGTTCCAGTTTACTTTACGTTTCAAATACTGAAAACTCGTGCTAAGGGTACAGTGTATGACGGGGCCCCCTCTCAGAGGGTCAAAGCCTGCCGGGGTCGCGGGACTTATTTCTATTACCGTGACCCCGGAACATAAAGGGGATGAAATAAATTACAAAATGTAATGCTGACTGGGTTCGATCCCATGACCTACAACTCTTAATTCAGAACTGTTATCACTAGGCCACCACTGCTCCCTCTAATCTACTGCATATTTATTACAGTACTAATTCTATATTACACGTCCACACCACATCTCATACCCATAACAACGCACAGAACACACGCGAAAAACAACCAATTACAATAAACTAAGTCTCACGTAACAGATTGATTGTCAAAAGTTGTTCTCGTGTTACGGACGAGTCTCATACGGGACGAGTGGTAGAGTAAAATCATGTGAACGCTCCTTCCCTCCTTCGCTCCTCCGCTCCTGCGCTCCTCCGGGCCTGAGGGACCGCTTACTTGCCTAGCCAGGGTTAATGCATAAGTAATGGTGGCGTGCCGGCTTAGGCCTCGGGTACATTAGGACAGTGGAAAGGTTTTCAGTGCAGTATTCTAAATATTCATAGGTTAAAACGTTGAATTTAGACGAGTGTCTTTTTTGTGACAAAAATAAGGTTAATTTAATTTTAAATTAGCTGGTTTTGTTAATTTATTCGTATAATAAAGCTGATGCTTGTGCTTGATGATATGTGTGGTTGTTTTACTTTTTTAAATTTTGTAGCAATTATGAAATGTTCAAAAAGAATGGAAGGAGGAAGTGGCTTCGCCTGCTGCAATTCAAAAACCAACTCACGAAAGGTAAAATCTGAATAAAAATGTAAAAACTACGCTGTCTATTCATTATCCAGGTGATAAAGTATCAGTTTACATTTTTTTTTATGATCGTTCAGCAGATTTTACGTGAAAGAGAATAACTAACATCCATCCAAACATCATAATGTTAGTAAGAAGTAAAATAAGATAAGATTTATCTAAGGTCATGTGTTTGAAATTAATTATGAGTTTAACAACACACATAGTAGGCGACAAGAAAATTCATCACTTGGTTTTTTTTTTGTGAAATGGAAACTATTTCAGGCAAATTTTAGCAACTATAAAAACGTGAAATGATGTATTGACATTCTAACAACATTACAATACAAGCTCTTTGCCTTATAAACTAATTTCCCTATTACATTAAAAGGAAATTCCACTTCCTGCACCTATTATTTTTCTTCTAATTGAGTTCGTTACTGTAACCAAGGAAGTTAGACTTCCTCCGCGAGCGCCATGTTACAGCAGTTTGTGTTTACTAGTCGAGTTGTTTTACTAGAACAAATACTGGAGCTAATCTCTTGTGAATGGTCATCTGCCTTTAGCGTAATTGAATTTTAAAAGGAGCTAGCATGTTGTGAGTTGCATGGTATATTTTATTTATTTGTGACTTAGACTAGTGACCTCTGGCTTCGTGCTTTGATTGTTGAATATGGCCTAAATCGATTAAAAATTATGTTGAAAGGATTATCTAAATCGGGTTAGTAATTCTAGAGATTAATTCTTGTAAACAGAGTCATAAACTTTACATTTTTATAATATTAATATAGATAAGCAACAGAAGTTGAAAAAAACGCATTTATTTCCACAAGCCAATTGATATACAAAAAAAAAACATTTCAAAAAACTTAAATCTGAACATTTACAAAATAAAAGACAAAATAATTTACAGATTACAAAAAATTCTAGTGTATTTTCGATATATTCCATAAGCGGTCAAACTGACAACAGACACATTTTTTTTAAATATATATAAAAAGGAGAACAGTCCGATACCTTTAACTCAACAACCAGCCAGGTGTGTCCAACACCTAAACTCCTAATGTAAACTAGACCTTATGAGCAACCTTTTAAGAAAATTTTCCCCCAGCTGAAGTCTCGTTTCGACCATAAATGCTTTCTTCGTAGTGGTTCAATTACATTATGATAGATCGGGCGGTCTCCTACGGAATAGTCTAGTTTTTTTCTGAAAGTTTTGTAATTATGTCCCGTTTGTGCGACGCGTCAGTTATGGATAAAGTTTGTGATTGGATTTCATTTTGGATGGATAGAGAAAATTAAATAATAGATAGTTTGGAAAAAAAATGTCTGGTAGTTTTTTTTTATCTTTCGGCTTAGGAAAGTTCTACTTACTAGTTATATTGTCTTCGGTAGTGAAAGCTAGTATTGTTTTAGTATTTACAAAAAGATTTTTTTCTAGTTTCTTTTGATATTGTCTAATTAATAAATTATCGCTAAAATAATAATAATATTCGTAAAACCAACGATGGTTGGCGCAGTTATTGAGCGATTGACTGCTGCGCCGCATGTCGAAGCTTCGACTCTTGCACGGAACAAATACTTGTACAATCTACTAGTAGTTGTGTGGGTCTGGGTGTTTATGTATGTGCTTGAAAACGTTTTTGAACGTACACACGATATAAAAGAAAATCCTCGTATGGATCAACCTAAAAAAATACGTGAAGTTCGCTAAGCTGAATACTAGATGATAGTAAATTAAAACATTAAATTGAAGGAAATAATTAATTTGTGAACACAAGAACCTACCAATTCTTCGGACAAGACCCGTCTTACCGAATCAGTTCAAATATTCAATGGGTTAAAGCGCCAAGTGTTTTCCACGACACCTACATCAGGTATAAACACTCCACTTGTGCATAACTAACAACATAGTACCGCAAACTAATCCTTTTGGAAACTCCTGAAAGTTTCACTTTACAACGGGAATTTAACATCAATCTGTGTTCGGACAGCGTCGTGTTTTAATGTACTCGACAACTGCTTTTTGTTCTAATACAGGAAATATGAACTTGAATAGATAACTACGCATATATAAGCTGCCATTGCAATGTCGCTAAACTTTTTTTTTTGCGTTGTAATATTATCAAATAAGTCCTCCCATCCGGGGCAGGGCGGGAGGGACTGTCAGACTTGTATTAAAATCCACGGTGTCCTTCAGTAGCACTTTAAATTCCGGGGTCACTGTGATGGTATAAGTCCCGTGACCTCGGCAGGCTTTGCCCCCCTCGCCACGTCAATTTGCTGACGCTCTTTGAGGCGCGCGTGGAGCAGGACGCGCCGTTGACCCGGGCATGGTCCATTGCCAGATAGCGAGTTGCCCTTTACTCTGCCGCATGCCCGCGCCTACGGGGCCGTATGCATAAGCATAGCGTACGCTTATGGCTATGGTATCCTATGTTAACCGACGAAAATGATTTCTGTATTTCCTAGTAAAAATATGATTGATTATGAGCTGATTCAAAAATAGGAGCGTATTTCCGAACACAACTAAAACAACAACCCAAATTTATGAAACACATATCCAAAACTAATCCTCTAACAAAACTTTAAACTAACCCTCAACTGCTGTAGTTGTGCATCAATCTGCGCACGGACTCACATCACGCGCCGGAATGTGACACACCATTATAAATCTCATTGAAGATACAGACCCATCCATCACTGAAAGGAAATGAATCCGGGAACGAATGCCCGGTGCTGTCGCGTGGAGCTCGCGGCAGACTGTATTGTTGGCAGTGTGTAAAACTGTTGTGGTGAATTATGACGCGGGCTTTTGAAGGTTAAGGTCTGTTTTAAAACAATGGTCAGTAGTAAGGTAAGGTTAAGGTTAAATAAGGTAACTAAAAAATATGAAAATCGTCCTTGCTACTACGATATAAATATGGAATTCGACTGACTTACGTCGTCGTGGTGAGCATGTTTTGTTTTTCATTTACCCGTAGATAACCGCACGTTTTATAACATTTATGTCGTAGTGGGAAGGATGATTTTTATTTTTTACTCGTAGCAGCTTCTTTTTTCTTCAAAATCTAAAACATTTTCTCTGGTCCGCATGTCATTCTTATCATATGACCTCTATCCGTCACTGACGTCACCCATGCAACGTCCCATACACGTGCCCCAACCGAACAATACGGTCAACCTACAAAGTACCATATAATCCATCAGATAAGTACTTTCCTTTATTATTACTGACCATCAAATCAATAGACCAATACAAAGACCAACCTACAATATGTTTATACAACATAGGTAATTGTTTCACTATAGGAACTTACATTTATACCACAAGATGGCGGGTGGGTAAGTCTAAACATTAATTTTCTTAATGGAGTAAGGCTCTCGGTGAGCTCGGCGACAGAAAACGAATGTCGGCGGAAAGTCACGAGGTGTCTCCGTGCGTAAACACTGACTGTTGCGCTAGTACTGTAGGGTTACCAACTGTTTTAAGAAATAAAGTTTCGAACTACTCAATTGCAGTTAGAGGGTTGTGTAATTTATTAATCTAACACTCGGTGGTATCTACGTAGCTAGTACAAGCATAAAAAATTGTTTAGAAACAATAGCATGTAAAATAATAATCACTGAATAGATGTTTAGGAATAAAATACATAAAGTAAATTAAATAATTATAATACATTTAAGATTATATGCATTTCTCTTCGATGAAATAATTGTGTATCTGAATCATGCACTATCCCGTTTTATCACTCCAATTGAATTTACTTGCATTATCAATCGCTATTTAGAAAAATACTAAAAAAACGTTACATCGCGAAAACTTAAAAAACTACCAGTATCATAACACTTTCAAAGGTAGGCAACCCTGTAACTCTCCCCGCACCCCGCACCCTTCCGAAGCCCCTCTGTTAATTAATTAAAATGCAGACCGCAGACTATAGTGAGTTTAATTCATCTCCTCGTCTACTTACGATTGCCACTTTTGATTCGTATTTACACAAGACAGATTAGTTTTTTTTTTTTATTAACTTTTTTTTAATGTGATGAGGCAAAGGAGATGTTTTTGCTTTTATTTTGCAGCTAGTCTTTCTCGGCCTCGTTCTAGATTCTCGTTTTATATTTCTGCATTTCTTCGGTTCGGTTCCTTTAGAGCTTATGGAATGGTATTTATTAATTGGATTCATAATTTTGTGTGTTTTTATTTTATGGCAAAGTAAAAGTGTATAAAATATCTGTCGTAATTAGATATAAAAGCAACAGTAAGAGCGTGCATAAATATTGCATTTTGTTACCATCGCTTCAAATCGAACTGTTACATAAATAAAATTTACAAACATGGGCCATGCTTACACAGAGTGTACATAGATACTTTAAAAAGTAAAAAATTAGACCCACCGTGTGCTTTTAGACATAAGAGTCAAACCTTAGACAGCTTTGTCTCGGAACGAGGACCAAAAATAAAGTGACATAATACCATTTTTTGCAGTAAACCTTATTACACAATGAATGAATACGACAATTTAAAAAAAGAACGTAACTTTTTCAGTCATACAAAATCCAAATATTTAACCCAAACTAAAACCACTCCAAGTCACCACCCTCTTAGAGACTACAAAAGCAGCAACAAACATACAAACAAACACACAAACACATTTATAATTCCATTTCAAAGCTCAAAGAAAATAACGTCGCGGAGATCCGTGGCGCAAACACTAAACGCTCTGAAATCAGTATATAATGAACCACGTATCCGTGTTACCGCACTGTGTAATGTGGGACAGAAGTCTCACCTCTAATGGAGAAAGAAGGAGTGTATTTAGTGATGGAAAGTTATGAGCAAAACCTCTGCAAGGCATTAAGGAGTTACGAAGTATAATGTTGGGTATGTCCAACATTTTATATTTTATAATTAATAATATAAAATATAAATACAAAATATATATCATAAAATATATATATATTAATTATTAGAACCGGCAAACTTTCGTACCGCCTCAAAAACAATTAAAAAAAACATTTTAAACCTTCCCTCAACTTCCAGTAATAACTAAAAACCAAAATTAGCCAAAACGGTCCAGCCGTTCTCGAGTTTTAGCGAGCGACAGCAATTGATGTTTATATATAAGAAGATAATTAAATAAATATTGAATAATGTTCCAGCTATAAAAAATACAGTGAGTAAAAAGATTCTCGGGAAATTAGTATATTTGAAAGTATGAATAATTGGTTACGTTTAAAGAAATCTCGTTAACATAGCGATTAACATCTTTAAAAAAATACCTGAGTGGGCTGGAACAGTCAAGAAAAAAATGATGAACCTACCCTTAAAACACGGTTGCGGGAATATATGGTTGTGGAAATGTCTCATCAATAAACCGTGACCCTGGTACGTAAATGGTAATTAAAGGTTCACCGTGGATTTTAGTCAGTACAAATCTGACAGTCCCTCCTTCCCCGCCCTGAGTAGAAGGCTTCATTTGATGATTTTATCACGATAAAAAAAAACAAAAACGACAAACAGTCAAAATACAGTCGATTTTATAAGAAACAGATCTTCTGCATACATTTGTTTACTGATTTGCATCAGAAATGCGCACTAAGTTGAAGGCGTCTTGCTTCTGCGCAAATTGTATCCTCTATGCTTCTCATTCCCGCGGCGTTTGTCAAAAGAATGAGTCTTTTTACCTGTTACAAGGATTTCAAAGTGACTGGAAGTGAATTACGATATTGATTTCATAACACTTTGTAAAGAGGAAAAGGTTTAACAATAAAGTGGGTTCATAATGTGAATAATCTGGCTTGAAATGTGTATTATAAACACTTTTTAATTAAAATGGTAGTTGTATCTTTGGCTTTTCCCGCACGTATTATAAATTATCCCACGGGGCCATAATGCCGCGATAAAAAGTAACCTACGTGTTATTCCTATTATCTATGTCTGACCCACATTCCATCAGTTTCCGTTCAGTTGTTTCGAGGTGATTGAGTAACGAACATTCATACATCAATCCAAACTAACCCATTCATAATATAAGAATAGATTTGTTAACCATTTCAATTTAAACTTTAATTAAGTACCTTCTATTAAAAGGAAAACTGCACCATTACTGAATCCACCATTTGTGTAATAAGCTATAATTATCATCTTGGAACTTGAATTTGCCGATCATGTCCAATCACACCGCGCTGACATACGTCACCCTGACTTGTCTCTGTTTGCACCACTAAGGATGTACCACGATGCGTAGGGTTGGGATTCTAGTTACCGATTGACGTTTAACACTTCAAAAATGTATTATATCAATCTTTTTAAACAACGTTGCCCTGTGCTAGGAATTTCTCTTGCGTCGTGGGTGCGTTTACAAACACATGAACTCACGTACACAAACGCCCAGACCCAAAACAAAAACTTGTAGATGATAGAATTAATGTTTGTTCCGTGTGGAAATCGAACCCCAGACACGCAACGCGGCAGTCCAATCGCTCAGCCACTGCGCTAACCATGCCGTCCACAAATTGGCTTCAAAATTCTTTTTATTTCACATACCCACTTTCTGACGCTGACAATTGTGACATTTCCCTTGTAAATCACATCAATACCTCATCCAGCACATCTAATTCAACAGCATCCTTACAAGGCACGGAACCGGCACCGGAAAGCGACACACTTAAACGAAACGCCTACGAAATTGCCAGTAATAGGAGCAGGGAAACAGAAATCTTGGGGACTTGTGGCTTTTTTGTGTGGCATGCAAACATTCAAGTGTCGACTGCTTTGGGATAACAATGTGTGCAGGTTTTGTTTTCAGAGCTATAATTATGACTTTGACACCTTGAAGGTCGTTCACGTAATGTTTACACGTTAGAATTTCTTGCATTCTTTGAAAAACTAGACATAATACTTACAGTAAGCACACAAGGTAGAAATTCCGTTGCAGATCAGGATCAATAGTGCACGATAAATTAATTAGTATAATATTTTAACATGCATTTACTACTACATTTACTACTTCATTAGATCAGTCATCGTTTTTGTTGATAACGCCATAGTTTTTATTATATTATAAGGCTTATCTATACTTACATTGTCTTGCGCATCCTGGAGTTAGAAACACTCTTTGATTATGCGTCTTTTACCCATGAAAAAAAACATTTGGAACTGTGGAAAGCACTTGCCTTTTATTATTTTTATTAGTTTCTTGGGGTCATTTGTCCTTTGCGTTCCAATTAAGGTATTCCCACAATCCATTATTATCTCATGCTCAAAATCACCGCTGATTTGGCCAAAACGCACCACACTACCCACAAAAGACCTTTGTATGATAAAACCAGAAGTTTAAAGTGACGTAAAATCTTTCCCAACGTCAGGCCGAACAAAGTCTGGGTAACAATCATGACCAGTGACAGCTATTGTGAGACCAACAGAGTTGGAAGTAGGAGTGCAAAATAAAGCTTCTGGGGTAATGTCGTAAATGCAAGCCGGTAGAGACGGGGCAGCCATTTCCTTTAAGTTGTGTTTTTAGTGGAGGTAGCGGAGTGTGGTTCCTGGAAAAAGTGGTCGAGAAAAATGTGGTGGACATTTTTTTTTTCTTAGAAATGTTCTGTGGACTTTATGCTTGACGTGCATGTTACGCTTTCAGAAATAATATTATTACCTACATTTAAAACATCTTCATACATAAAAAGTTAAAAAGTAGAATTGGTCAAAATGGTACATGACAGAAAGACAAGTTATCTTTTATTTAAATTAAGCTACTTCATGTTTTTATCTCACTTTACCTATTCAGTTTTTCAGTTAAATAATCCAAATAACATTTTACATTAATTTAACTTGACCAAACTCAATCAATTTAACGTAATTACCTTTTGCTAGAACCCAGCTCTGCGCTGCTACTAATGAAAATATGGAAATTGCAAAGATTCACAACAAAGGTTAAAATACCTTTCCTTCCCCACAAAAATACTTCATATCTATTCTTAACCGCTCCCGCCCCCGCTCCACTCAACACCGTGCGCCCACGCACTTATGCACGCTCGCCGCCGGAGAGAGCGAAGATTTGTAACAGCAAATGCGTTTAATAGATAAAAAGGCTCGCTTTATTCCACCCCTATATTTTATTCAAACCACCACGAGTGCCATGAGAAACGTTCCCTAATGATTTTTTTGAAGGTGCCTTAAAACGATACGCTTAGGATCTGAATTACTTTCTAAATGTTCGTTCCTTTGTTTGTTTGTGAAATGTGTTGGGATAAGGCGGCGTGCATTATGTATTCCTGGTGCAGGTATGGATAAGTGATTGTTTTATCGGTCGGTTCTTTCGTCGGAATACGTGTATCTTTTCTCGATAAAAGTATTCAGGAAGTGTACACAGATTTATGGTACCATTGTTGTTTGATATAAAATTTAAGTAAATATCAATCTGAATTTGGAAATTCATGAAAATCACACCTGTCTAATTTTACTTTTATAGGCTTGTTAGGAACAGAATGTTAAAAGAAGATAGGAGGGAGATTGGCCTACCAGGGTACTGTTTCTGGTGGGATACTGCATGTTGATGTGCCCGATAGTTTCAGATTTTTTCTATACATGCTTCTATATAGATTTCTATCTCAAGGAGAGTCATTTGCGTCATAAATACGCTGCAATGTATTTCCGTATGGTCGCGGGACTTATCAAATTACCATGACCCTGGAACGTAAAGGGCTATTGAAGAATACTGTCGATTTTAGATACTTTAAGTTCGAAAGTCCTGTACAAGTTCGACCCAGGGCAGGGCCCGGACTCATTTGATGATTTTGCCACGACAAAAAAAAGTACTTTCGTACCACGCCATTATATTGCTGTAGCAGTTTTTCTCCCCTTTTCTTTAGAGTACCTGTTTTAGCCTTTCTTAGTAAACTTTCAAACCTCACCATCACGTCTAACGCACCAAACAGACCAACACCATGCTAAATAATACAATTACCACCACCACACATCACCATATTCAATAATACAAGCCCTATTTCACCATAAAACTATAAAACATGGGCTATTTTTAATCCAACAACGTATAAATAGTGAGAGACAGCTGTCGACAGCCGTTAGCTGTCCATTACGCACTTGGACACTGGGTGCCATTACGTGGACTGGTCGAATCTCTGAGCCAATAAACCAAATCCGGCTGGAGTTAACTTGATGCTATCTAGATTCGCTTTTAGAATAGGAGAGGCCCTAATTGGATATTCTCCTTAAATAGATAAATGGATTGAAGGAGCTGTGAGCTGAAATTTTCCTTAATGTGCTGTTGAGCCGTTTTCCATGTAGGTGACAAATGGATTAACACTGGCCGGCTGTGATGGTTGTATTTAGTTGTTTTGCTAGCTGACTGTACCATTTCGTAATGATTGCCTACATTTCGTATATGCAATGAAGGCAAATCTATCTATCTATTTATTTCAGATTTATGTCGAATTTAATAAAAATTTATGTACAACAGGTCAACTTACCCCTATCTATCAAATTCTACCAATCGAACATTACTTTCAGTATTGTGATAAGGTTGAAAATCTATTAGAGAAATTTGAGAGACTGAAGTAGCTTAATATGCGGACGTTTTTACGAATATAAATCCATGAATCACTTTACATATCTGCAAATCAAGGATTAGGGTTAGTAATTCTAAGCAAAATCGAAAACATACTTATTACGTATGATGTCAAAATACATAATAAGTATGCATGTAAAAGACATATAAATATGTAACTACAATGTAAAACGTCCCTAACAAAATAAATCACGAACATTTTACACAGTCCTAGTACAAACTAAACCCATCCAGTATATTATTTCACAGAAGCACCACTTACTCATTCTTCCACATAATCATAACAGAAAAGTGCTAGCAATTTAAATAAAATCTAAAGAAAGCAGGAACTCGGCAGCTTTTTAGCTCCACAAATACTCGTATAAATAGAAATAATTTTCACTTTGTACTGCTTGAAACAATTTAGACACAGAGCAGTGCTCAGATAACCTCCTCTAGACTCCGAGTACAAGTATAGGTAATACGCCACACGTCAGTGTATTTTCCATCTTGTACTGTCTACTTAAAACTTATTCTATCAAAAAAGTTTTAATTTTCAAAGTCAATTATAAGGCAGATTTCTAAAACTTATTAGCGTCACCACGGGTTTATTGTGTGGTCAACACTGAGGAAACAAGAACCAACATAAACTTACAAGTAAAAAATGCACTAACGCGTGGAGCGGCGCATAGATTGCCTTGTACACGGTGTCTAGAGGAGGTTATCTGTGGAGTAGTGGCAACACTCAGTATGTAATATTATGCGGTGCAAAGCTTTCGTCTGATTAGATATTTGTTTTGCACTGTTTTCTTGTAACTTGCATTGTTTGTGGCGCAAAAAAGTATAAACGGTGAGGTGTATTAGATTTGATTAAATTGTTTTCACGTTTTTAATACTGTTGTACCTGGCTGGAAAAGAGTGAGCTTCAAAGACAAGCTTAAAGAGTACTGAGAGTGATAAACTAGTTGTTTATTTCAGAAAAGATTAGTAAAGTCCATCATCTAATTTTGAATGTTTTAGCTAAGTTTCATTTTCATTATCTTACAATATTTCAGAGTGTTGTGTAATTATGCATCTGTACGAAATTTGTTAGTAAAAAAACTGGCATTAGCACCAGCTCACCTCACATGGGTGATAATAAATATGCTTGTATTCAACTTAAAACGTTCCTTTTTAATTACTCTATGTATTGATAAAAAAAAGTCATTAAAATACGTTGCATGTTTTAAAAAACCTAAGCGTACAGATATTCAGACAAACTTTGTTTATACTTTAGCAGCAGATTCCCCTTGATCTTGGATTTCATCCCACGGATTATAACGTTGGGATAAAAGTATTCTAAGCATTGAAACTAGTCAGGTACAGTAGCTGTGTATATAATTCCATCGCAAATACCTTCAATATTTTTTAGATGATGGAATAAATATTAAATTAGATAAAGTTTTATGGTAAGTTGTTATCGACCATCAACTCTAATTTAATAAGTAATTCTATCCAAAAAATAATAAATATGCATAGAATTGTAAGTAATCAACAAAAACAGACACTGTTTACATCTGTGCTTAACTAAAGGAGCCTAAAATATATCCCTCAATAGATACAGCGCATTTCGATTACATCGCAGCTCATTTTAAAACAATATCTTACAAGCAACAAAAGCGCTTCGGGCAGCCATTCAGCGGCTCGTAATAAATTAGCTTCTGCTGTGAAGTTCTTTACGGGGTCGCTTGAAGCGGTGTAGGGGTATAAAGGCGGCTATGCCTGTGAGGCTCAGTCTTAATTATGTCACGTACGGAGGATTTAGCCAAGTTTCAACTAAGCTCGGCCTATATGGGGAGGGCGCAAACATCACGCCCCCGTTTCTTTCAAAGATATGCGTTAAGCCCCCTCAACAACTGTGGGTAATCCCAAGATGCTTGTTTGACGCTCGATATATTAAAAGTTGAAGTTTAATAGTAATTTGGGGATGATATTTGGATTTGATGTTCGAGACCGAGGTGATATTGACGTTTGTAGGTTATTTGACGAACTGTGAGACTTTGGCTTTGTTACTTTTTTATATGGATGCATGAATAGAGTGATGAATTGATGACTGAACTGATGGATGGATAGATGAATGTACATACAGATTATAGATGGAGAGAGAAAGGTTAGATGGAATTTTGTTACTCAGTCACGCTAAAACGGCTAGAAAGAAATTTGGATGAAAAATATTGAGATAAATTATTACCAAGAATAACACCTAAGCACATAAGGCTAACTTACATCCCGATTTTATGATCTCATGGGATAATTTTCAACTATCATGCGAGCGAAGCCGGTGGCAAAAACGTCGTCTTGTTTTTTTATCAATGTTACGTGTACGCATCAAACGTTATTCAAAGGTGGAATTATAAAAGAGCACTATACATTTTTAATGCGGCTGACATTTTCCATCAAATCAGCCGGAAATAACGCGCTTCTGTACCATAAATAGGTTCTTCGACGATGACAATAAATTAATGTCGGTATTATTTATGTTATAAGTTGATTGAATTGACTTACGATGTTTTTGTATGGAAGTAATAGTAGATTATGCACCGAGGGGCTAAAGTTGTGTCTTATGTCACGGGCGTCATATTGAATCTCGAGCGCAATGAAGGATTCGGGATTTAACTCCCGAGCGTAGCGAGGGAGTTAAGAGTTTAACTCACGAGCGAAGCGAGGGAGTTAATACAAGAATCCTGAATGCAGCGAGGGATTCAAGCTAGCCCAAGGCAAAGACACCTTTAGCCCAGAGGAGGATACTCTACTTTTTACACCTACTGTGAGAAAATAATAGCCATAGTACGAAAAACAAAGTATTTATTAAATAAAAAAGCAGTAAGAATAACATTTAGAACTAGTTATATAGGTACACTTATATATTAATTCAAGTTAATTGTAACATTTGAGACATTAGTCCAGTTGTGCAAAGATATAGTTATGTTTTTATTTGGTACGTTTATAGATGTTGATGTGGAATTTATTTGAGTATTGCTCGTCAATGCTTCAGAATCTTGTATTTGCAGAGAAGCATTTTGGGTGGTGAAAGTTGGTGAAGGTGGTGAATGAGGCTCAGGGAAAAATGGAATGTGATGGTGTGATGTTGAAGGTTGTGGTGAAAAAGAATCAGATGACGTTTTTAAAGTGATGCTGTTACCAATTTGACAGCTTATTTTATTTTTGTTTTGTACAGAATTTTCAATGTATCCTTCTGCTACTGTATCCGATTTCCAGCCACCATGTCGTTTTATTTGGGTTATATCTGCTCCCGCATCCGCCAACAGTGTAGCTGACGTTCGACGAAAAGAATGACCCGTATAGAGCTCGATATTTGGTAATCCTAAGTATTTGGCAATTTCCTTCGGCATGGCACTCATTTTGTTCTTCCCAATCACTTGACGGGTGCATTTTCCACTACTGAACGCTACAAAAAATCGGTTAGTGTTTATGTTAGGAGGCCGCAGAGCTTGATACTTTTCCACAACCTTTACATATGCTCCGCGGATGACAAATGACCTTTCCTTTTTGGTTTTAGTGTCTGGCAACTTAATCAATAAATAAATCTTCTGAGTGTTTTTCTATATCTTGGACCTTCATGTTTACCATTTCTTGACAACGACAAGCCCCATTCACTCCAATAATTAAAGCCACCTGTAACAAAAATAAAAATAAATTTTACTAACAACATACGTAAATTCAGTAAGTATACATAAGTGTTCTTGTTGGTATTTGCTACCATGTGGTATTTTATTTAGTTATAAATAAAATGATGTACTTACTTTTACGGCAAGATAGCTATGATCAGGAGCTTCATTTAAAAAAGTTTCAATATTCATAGGTGTGAAAACTTTCGATTTCTTTGATTGGTGACCTTCCGATTTCCTCTTTAGAAATGCTAATAGCTTAGCGTATGTCTTGATATTTGTATTGTGTTTCATGCTTATTGTTGACCTAAGCATTGAATAAGTACACCATAGGCTACTTGACTTCTGAGTACAAGATAAATGCTGAAAATACACTAATAAAACTGGTTCCGAAATGGACTTGACGCCTTTCGTACTTTTCCATTTTTGGAAATTGTCATAGGCTTTTATATAAGTTTCCTTTGACTTTTCCGGCAGTAAATCATTGGAAATATTATTAGCTTCGGTTGTAATGAATTCAGGAGTACAATCACTTTCATCACTCGACATTTTATAATACTTTGTTGATAAATTTAAATGCCAAAAATTCGCGCCTTTATTGCGTCTACCAATAAGTAGCCAAGACACGATCAATTCGATTTTCGAAAAAAAAAGTATCTTCTATGGTTTTGTCGTGTTTGTCCTAATGATATCACTCTCATGGATGTGGCGTTTGTGTAAACTAAGTTTTATACAGGGCTGGTAGAATGGTTTTGGATGATTGGCTGTATGCATTTTGAATTTAGAACGTCATTGGAGACGCTCGTGAAAATAGAGTATTTTTGATAAAACGTGATAAATCGACTATATTATAGATAGGTTTTATTATTTATTTACAAAATCCACAGCAATCTTAGTGCAGTTTATTTAAAATAAATTAACTAATGTTACAGCCAATTACTATTACCTACGGTATTACGGCGCGGTACGGTATTTGTTATTATTAATGCCAGTTTTAATGTTATTTCATTCCTTTTAAAAAATGGTTCGTAGGTAGTTATCTAATTATTCTTACAATATTATGTCTTCGAAAACATGGCAACGATATGAAGAAGCAATCGTTATGATTTTTTAGGAAATCGAGAATATCATCCACGCGTAGTAAGGGTTTCGAGAATAGCTTTCCTCTTTCTGGCACACTAAATCAGACTTGGCTGTATGGGCTCAGCTCCCTTTGCCTGCCCCAAAGAGGGACGAAAAGAACCAAAAAAAAAAATCTAGGCTGCATGGGCTAGATAGATCCCTTTGTCTTCCCAAAAGGGAAAAGAAAATTAAAAAAAAAATCTTTCTGGCACCAAAGGGTGTTTGTTGTTTATAAACATATTCCAAATTCAAATCACATTATTGACCAGCGGGTAATAATGAAATCCAGTACAACATTATTGACCGGCTGTGCCCTCGGCCACTAATGACTCACTTTAGGTTAAGGTTGCTTGACATATAATTAGACATTTTCGAGCAGGTGGTGTGAAAAATTATTTTTCAATACTATTAGACTAGATTTAAAACTACTTTTAAACCTTTTTTAAATGTTATGTTACCGGGCAAACCCGATTTCAAGACAAACTAGTTTAGCCTAGGCAAAACTAGTTATTTGCGAGCTCTGGACTTGCTGGCACCCTGACTATTTTTTTAAAACACCCAGATATAGGAACCCTGCGAAGCAGGGCTCCATCGACTTACTCTAGTGAAGGAAGATCTAGTTTGGCCGGCAACATTTATACACAGTTAACTATGATCACGGATGTATTCGTGTCAAAAATTAACAAGAAATAAGGAGACTGTTTTATCTGCTTTGATTTCCATAAGTGCGTGTTTCTTAAAACAATTTCTATGTATCTCAGAATTCTTCGGCAATAAACGTGCGAGAAAAAATCGCAGTGCATGCTTAATCTTAATGTACTATATGAATTTAGTTTTTAGTTGAATAGCATCAAGCAAATATCTTAAATAATAATATATTATACTCGTTGATATTCTCTGATATATTTCTCAAAAGACTTTCTCATCATTTTCCTTTACAACTTAAGTCCAGTAATTGTTCTCAACAGAAGAACATGTATAACATGCCAGGTACATTATTTGGCGTCTGCCCCCTCCGTTTCCCCCCCTCTTTTGTCCTCCCCGCTACCCCTTGTCAACGCTTTGTTATTTGCCGTCACGTTGTTAGTAAGTTGTTCGCCGATGACAGGGTGACACCTTTTTATTTCCAATTTTATTTGTGTAACTCGTTATACTAACGAAAACAATAAATTGATGGACAGCGGTTTAGTTGGTTGTGGGTTAGTTGATTCGGTTGTTGTATGTTTGTTGTTTGATTTATACGTACATTTGTAAACCATGTATCATCTCAATTGCCCCCTATCTGTTATCGCACATCTAGACGAACGGCAAGTTTTCACGCCTACCTATTTGCTATTCCACCAATTCGAACAAAGATTCGTTTCTATACGTCTTTTATAATGCACGCAGCAATGGTGGGGAACTCTACCTGCGTCTGTTTCCGAACGCATACTATCCTAATCTCTTCAAAGTAAGAGTGAACAGGCTTCTTCTGGGTAAACTTTATCACTTCTTACCAATACTAAAGTCTAGAGGAAACCGATCTAAAATAAAAAAAAAAACAATATCGTTTACTAATGAGGGTAGCCAAAAACTACATAGCAATCCTGACTACTATCATATAAGCCAATTGCTGTGCATTGCTGAACGTAAGCGTGAGGTCATCTATGTTTCAGTAGGTATTATGTCAGACAGCCGACAGACAGTGGGCAGTTGTATTTTGAACTTTAACAATAAATTCTTAGAGAGAATTTCAATTTACAACGCAGTTGACCGCGATCAGTTCGTGTGGTTTTTACCCTTGTTCATTTATGTGTGCCTAAATTTTATTTTATTTAATACCAAATACTGTGTGTCCGAAATACCACGTTGAGTTCTAAAAAGGTTATAGTGGACTTTGGCAAGTAGGCTGCCAGGCTAAAATTGGATTAAGCGGTCCACGTCCGGCCATGGGAAAGCTACTGGGTTTTTAGACAATGGATGGAGAATGGATGACATTGAAAGTACTGGCAAGTCTACCTGGACGGGTACCAAGGACTGGTTCGAGGAGGCACAGGATAACAGGTCCTGGTGTATCTGGGAGGCCTTTGCCCCGGAATTGGACAGCATAGCTAATTAAAAAAAAATAACTGTGTTTCTTTTAGCTGATTGAAGACACACTAAAGATGATCGGAAAATACTATCAGCATCCAAATATTGAGGGTAGGATGCTGATAGTACTGATCAATTTATATAATTCAGCGCGAATAATTATGCGAGGTTTTATATTATGTTTTCATAAAACGAATTCTAAAATGCTGCGCGTACGGCGCGTGTAGCGTATGGTACTGATGAAAATGTGTGTGACCTTTAAAACGAATGGAACCCTTTAAAATCACTTCAAAACATCCAAGTCTCCTAATTCCAAACATTAACGAAAACAACCTCCAATCTCATCGAAGGACTCCATTCATCCATTAGATGATACGAGCATGTCCTTTGTCGCCCCTAGAGGGCAGCACTATCCAACTGTTAGTTCCCCTTAACTTTAAATTGACGATTACGGTCCCAGGAGCAAACATCATTGGTAATTACAGATGTAACGTAATGGACCTTTGGAATGGACCTGTTTGTATCTGTGGGATAAACGAATAAGTGTTTGTTAATCGTTTGGATAGTATATACAATTATTTATATTTGAATATTACTATTATTCATAAAGATTATAACAACATATATCACAGACAGATTTTTGCTCTTTTTCTACGTACGCATGACGTACGTTTTTACCACCCAAGGCAGGACGGGAGGAACTGTCAGATTTATAATGTCTTTCTGACTGGCTGACCCCATCATGTTGCTTACAGCTCTTTGAGGCGAACGTGGAACACGATGCGCGCTCGACCCGGGCGTAGTTCACGATCGGAAAGCGAGTCGCCAATTACTCGCCACATGCCAGTGAGATCATTGCCCTGGCAGCAGTATTCTGGGTTACCAATGCTACGAAGAGACCTCTCTATTTCCACGTCTCCTTCATCTCGTGCTTGACTGGCAACAGACGAAGAAGTATTAGTGAAGATCAAATAAAGCGTTACAGTCATTAAAAAAACAATCGTCTGCTTTTCTAGGCCATAAAATCTCTCTTTGATAACTAAAATAAGTAGTTATCTTCTAAAATTTACAAGTCGGTAGTGGTTATCTTATGTATAAAAAAAGACAAACAAAGTATTCTACAAGTATCTTGTCCCCCGTTGCAAAGGTAAATGACACTACTGATTTTTACTAAAGAAATCACCGTCAATTGTTAATATGCAGTGAGGCAGTGTCGATCAATTTTGGACCCTCAATGTAGCCTTTGTCAGGCTGTAGCTTAATAACAGGCTGGTATTGTGAAAGGATAAACTGAAAACAGATTATTCAGGAGCCTTTGTCCTGCTGTAAAGTGGAGTAGGCTGAATTTTGTAGTTTTGAGAAGCTACCGCTAGACCCGCCTCGTATTTGTTAAACCACTTTTCGATTTCTTATAAATTGAATCTTAGGGGAAAACTAGATAATACGACTTAGTTGACAAAATTACCAATCATTCATGTGGCCGCCTGTTGGCATGCAACATAGCCCCGACCTCGGCCATGTTATGGGCCTCAGTGGCAATACTCGCGTGTCGTTCCGAGCAGTTAATAGATTTTTTTTAAGTAATAAAATTATAAATTAAAGTAAAAAAGTAAGGTCTTGTAAACCTCATTGTTTTCAACGAGGGATTATTGCAAAAATAGAGTCATATTCAAAAATAAATCCTTAAATTTTAAGTTAATTTTTGATTAACATCACGCTCTCAAACACACATATCGTCAAACAAAGCATTCATTTTCAGTTGAAAACCTACTCAACCTATTTATTCTTCTTAAATTGACCTTTACAATTTTAATGAAACAACCCTCTTTGATTTTCTTTTACCCTACCAAAGCGTAAATTACAGATGCATGAGTAAACCGTATTTACATGGCAATCCCGGGAACCCGAAAACTGATTTTATTGTAAATAAAATGCCACTTAAAACGTAATAAAAGGCACGGTTTAATGAAGTGCCTACCGCGCTGTACCAAACCTATTAACATTTAATAATTGTTTCCCATTTTGTTTTACTTGAGAACAAAATGATTTCATTAACGGCCGCCCGATCTGTTTGACGAATACTTGGTATTATTTCTTTAGTGCACGCTTCGCTCGGCGAGTTTGCTCAGTCAATTTTAATTTAAGGTAATACGGAGGAGTGAAGAGTTTGAATTGTGTTGCGTAATGCTTGGCCCTCGTAAATTCAAGTTTAGAGAATCTTATTATATTGTTCTCTCATAACTGATTTGGCTGGCAACTTTGAGTTTATGTTCTGTTTCAGTTGTCTCAGCACTGAAATTCACTTTCGTAATACCGTATTGCTTTTGTTTCACCTTTTCCTTCCTCCAGTATGAATGATAGCTCTCCTGGCGCAACTACAAAGCTAACAAAATCATCAATCAATTAATAAACTCTATCAGGCTTCCATTAAAAACTGCAGCACCATACCATACACTAACAGTATCGATCACAGGCCGAAAACACGTCAAAATTTCCCACACGCCTACACATGCTTTTAAAGAACGGAAGATAGTATAAAATTGGCGCGTAATCTAGTTACTTTGTCGCTGTAATGTCAAATTGTGAATCAGTCTGCGTCAAAGAGGCCCCGGTATGGACACACAAATCCAATTTGCCTGTTTCGACTTTCACAGGCTAAATGCTTGTGCCAATTAAGCGATGCGTAAAGTGCGTTCGGTGCCCTTTTCAACCCTTTTTTGATCAGCAATATCGTGGCTCCATGTGGTCGGGGGGACAACTATTTGGGTCCAGTGAACAGGATGAAAGTGGACCCGGAATTCCGACTTCGGAGCTTAATTACGTGCCACAGGTTTGTGTAATATTCGTTTGATATGAGACGGATGTGTCGATGTGTTTGGGTGGTATGTCGGGTTGGACTTTGCAAAAAATCGTTTGAGATACACACACATAGGTATCTGAATATCTCTTCGAGTAATTTAAAGCTCAATAGTTTTCAGTTAAAGATCATTTAGCATTCGAATTTCAAATCGTAACTTCACCGCGACGCTTGAAACTAGGTCCGTTTACACTTACTAGCTTCAAATTACTCGCCTCCCCACTAGCTCACACGATCGAGCGAACGTCCTACAAATAATGAGTTGTAATTACTATTTCCTGGTACACCACTACAGTGACCTACATCGGCAGATATTATGCAAGCGAAATTGAGCATTAGATTCAAACGTATCCATAGACTGTAGTCGAAGTTTTATTCAAATATTGAACGGGATAAACTAACGCTCCACTATTGATAATGTTGATTGACTCGGTTAAGTTCAACAAAGGGGATCGCCCAATTAAATCTGCCGGTGCTGAAACGATCCGGATGCTGCCGTTTGATTGGCTAATTGTCGGAGATAACTTTGTTTTCAAAAAGTTTTGTGCTAAACTATGCTTGTGTAGTGGGATTGTTCGCTAAGATTGTTGTACTAGAATGTAATAGAATATTTGTAATAGAGATACCCAGTTTCTGAAGCGCTCTTGAAGACAATCATGTTACGTAATTAGTTCAAAAGCTGCTATTGAAATTATTGAAGAGGGTATTAATAAAAGGAGAGGTATAAAAGTGTATTAGTTCCAGGAGGGTAAAAATAGAAAATTAAGTTTTTATTACCATAATTTATCAATAATAATTAGTTTGTTTTACTCTAAATAACAAATTCCCATAAAATTTTAACTGCATTTTTAAAAGCTGTCAAAACCCTTAGCATAGATAATTAATTGTAACAGGAACGCAGTTCAAATGCGTGGATCGAATTTTTAAACCATTTTCTAAACTGCCCCCATTCATTTCCAAATCATTAGCGTCCACCTTTTCCGTGTCACAAAATGACTTTCATTAACTAGTGCGTGTTTCGCACCAACGCGTCTGATGCGTTGCTGCCATCGTGCAAACGCGAGCTACCTCGCACCCTCGACCACTAGTTTACACAACGCGTCGTGCAAAATTTGCACAGTGTTGTGCAATGACCCGGGTCACACTGTTCAATTAAAGAACAGTCCATGGCTCTTTTACCAGTGCGATTTTTAATTTGCATTCGCGTTCGTTGTTTACGTTGCTTTAATTCACCTTTGATGTTGCTGTTGCGAAATTCCTGTGACTTTATTAACAAAATGTTTTGTTTTGTTTCAGGTATGCATCATTTTATTTGTATGGAGTTTAAAGTAAGGTCGCGGGGTTTGTAAGCATTGAGTGACTAGAGTATAAACAGCAAAGATTCTACATATTTACATTTTTAAAGTAAAAGTCGCCGTTGCGTAACGCTAAGCAGGCGTGAAATATCGAAAACATAGTTCAAAAATTTTGTACAAAAATTATAGTTTAATCTAAAAAGTTCACACACCATATCATAAATACCAAAATTATAGCGTGATTTGTTGCCATGGCAAAAAGAAAATGATTTACCATACAAAATTGCCTCTTGACTCGGCAAATAGTATAACCGTCTTCAATGCATAGCGTTTTTTTCCTTCCTTAACACCCTGTACATACAATTTGCGCACCCAATAAAAATATTTCACGAACCAAATCTATTAAAAAAACGATAACACTTATACAAAATCTCCACAGTTCGCATTCGAATCGCGAATGGTGGAAAACGATACTAAATCATTACGAAGAACTCCCCTCATAAAGAGAGAAACAATTATTGCTTGTTAAAGAGCCTCTTGAGCTGAGGGAAATAATAAAGAAATTGTTCCCTCACTATCACGAGAGAGCGTCTCGATCGGTTTATTACTACCATATAAAAGCGATTGTTTTTCGTAAGGTATTAAAATTGAATGCTCGGTAGGTACTTTATAAAAGGGGTTTGAGTACTGCAATGACCTTGTTCTTTATGGATTAAATTAGGTTGAATGTGAATCTTTCTCTATGCTTTTTATTAATATTATAAATATTATGATTGTGTCTGTGTTATCTCCAGGACAAATTATGGCTCAGTAGATGTAAAGTAACATGGAAAAAAAAAATAGCAATTTCATAAAAAACAGCCATTTCCTTAAGTTTGCCGTATATGGTTACATTCCAGAATTTAATCCTTATTAGCAACACTATCGAACGGTGTGATAATACAGGGTGTGATTTTTTTTCCAAAATCAGCATTCGATTCCTGGCCAGGATTTTAGATTTTTCTAAAATCCAATGATGCCGTTTTAGTTTTCGTCAACATCGGCCTCGAGATCCCTTTCAACGTTTCTCGATATTCCTCATAGTTTCGAAAGTAGCCATCCACGCCCAGTTGAAAAATTCATCCTGTATACAAACTTGCACTGACAATTATAAACTACACTATTAGCAAGTGCCATAGATTGGGTTACCCTTATAATATTCTCTATCTATCTTCTATAATATAAAAATGGAACGCAAAATGTTTTGCTAAACTCATAACTCGAAAACAGCTGGACTGATTCAGATAATTCTTTTTTGTTGTGTTTGTAACTATCGGGACCTGGTTTTAGAGGACTTCCACCCGTGCGAAACCGGGACGGGCCGCTAGTTTAAAATAAAAATAGCAAGAATACCAAAAATATCGTAGTTTTAAATGAAACGCTTTAAAAGAATTCTAATAAAAATTCGCACTTTTGAGATAACGATTAGTCCCAGATAGAGGTCTCCAACCATGTCCTTGCGAAAATGCTTGAAATAGAAAATTCGGTCAAAGTTATTTCAATGTCAATGACATATCAATTTTGTAACTTTTTGTGTAACGTCTCAATCATTTGCCTTCTTGGCAAAATTGAAGGTAAAATGTTGAGATCAAAATAGTATCTATTGTATCTTATGTTCAGTTATGCAAAAGACAATATCAATCTAGTTTTTGAGTTCGTCAACTTTGATGTTCGACATTCCTTTCACTTCAAAAACTTTCTGTGTTTGACAGTATTACAATTTGTCATGTCTAAAACTCATTTGCGGTCTTACTGTTTGAAGTATTTATATTAAACTGGATCTTATTATCAATAAAGGATCTTTGTTAACCAGTAGCCATTAACTTCTCCAATATTAACAACAAAATATCACTTTAAAAATATTATAATATAAAATACGCAAAATGGTCGCTGACAATGTCATTATGGGTCTGTAAAACAGCTTTGTGCAAACGACGTTTATGATTAAAAATAAGTTTGCGATCAGCTAGTGGCGCAAAGGTTGCAAAAGGAAAGCCTGGCCTAATAATTTCCTATTTGTGTTTTGGTTTGAGAGGGGAGTTGTAGCGGGAGCGATTTTCTTAGACCTTTGAATGTTATTAGTGTGAAACAACGGAATTCGTTGAAAAACAAGACTTATAATTTTGCATGGGTGAAAACAGAAATAATGCGGAAGTGGCCGGCCATATGTGCCGTAGACTGGGTAAACGTTGTATTTTTCTAAATATAAGTAAAAATTAAATCATGACTATATAAAAGAGTAAAAGCAAAACAACGCCCAACAGTGGAACAACAAGTACTGGGTAGAGAAAAAACAGAAATAAAATCCACCTAAAGCTAAAATTTCCTACAAAAATTGATATTGAAACAAAATGTATCCTAACACTAAAGTTATAAGTAACTGTCAACAGCAGTATTGTTTTTTGCACCTAGGCACTAACAATTTACAACTACAAGAAAAAAATACTCCCTGATTCAATTTCGGGAACTTTTAACAGCTAGCGTAGCCATTATAACTTGTACCAGCCCACTTGGTAGGATGGTGTTTTGACAGGGGACCCTAATCCGAGCCGCTCCGCAGGGCGGCACAGTGCGCATGACGTTTTTCAATTATAACCATTCACTATGTAACACTTTTGCGTGTACAGTAGGCAATCAAAATTGCAGTGTCTCGTTATCAAAGAAATAGCTTAACGTTTAGTTTGACTTACGACCTTCTAATTTCGAGATACACAATAATCCATCAACATAATTTCAAGTAGAG
Organism: Agrotis ipsilon; assembly: GCA_028554685.1. NCBI lineage: Eukaryota > Metazoa > Arthropoda > Insecta > Lepidoptera > Noctuidae > Agrotis > Agrotis ipsilon. The sequence continues at coordinate 2,110,066 of CM052965.1, forward strand.
TTCATAATTTCAACGATAAAATATGAGTCCAGCTAGCTCAGTGGTTAAGGCGTTTACATAATTGCGTTAATCGAAAGAGGTGCGAGTTCAAATAACGTGCAGCAGCTGTTTACTTTTTGTAGGTTAAATATTTTTACACACAGGCAGAAATGGCCTTGTTAGGAATTTCTGTGTATTGTTGGTTAGTTAGAAAAAAAAAATGTTAATTTTTGTTTTAATAAACAAAACTAAATAATATATTACTTCTTTGAAAATAAACAATAAGCGTAAATATACAAAATAATAATAAATTAATAAGTTATTTATTAATAATATTGTCACGAATTCAACAATACTAAATGAAAATAAAAAAAATTTCGTCTTTAAATTAAAGATTGATTTCAATGAAAACAAAAGAACGTAGCTAAGATTCGAACTCAAACCACATTGATCATGACCCCACGCTATCCGCGCAGTCATGTTAGATCATTAGTAATGAAAGCAATGCAATGGTGACCATCAGTCTGTTTTTGTTAGTTAAAAATTTCCACTAGTTTCGTTAGTACTGCTTATTGTCATATTATTTCGTTTAAAATTTTTACCAATGATGATAATTTATCCTACAGGGCTTAGAATAAAAATGCATGTTTTGTAATTTAAAAATAATAATATATTTTAGTTGTAATTATTGTAATTCTATGTTTTAGCTATAGTTATAAAACTGCTAAAATTATGAATATTCGAGCTGAATATAATGTTAAATAGTTGTCGTAGTAAATCGTCGATACAATTTTTATTATTTAAACATAATTATGAAATTACTTAAATGGATCTTTGACGTAATAAAATAGTAAATAAGAGAATTTAAAAATTTAAAAAAAATGTGCTCTTCAAATTAATATAGGTGGTTTTAAGGGTACTTCGTTTTATTATGCGTCGCTAATTAGCAATTACAGGGTATTTTAATTGCGAACATCTTAGTATGTTATTTTCTATAAGAAAATTAATAAAACCGTATTTACTTTACCAAAAGAAATAATAAAGTTATCATTATTAAAGTCGTTTATTTTGAAATAATAAAGTTATCATTATTAAAGTCGTTTAGTATCAAGACACCGCGGCCCTGAAACGCAAAGGGCCAGTTGCCTTTTGCGTTCCAGTGCCGCAAAACCGAACAAGGCGAGCTTGGTATTCGGGTCACCCCGACTCGGACATGTTAGATTAGGCCCTGGAACGCAAAGGGGCAGTTGCTCTTTGCCTTCCTGGGCCGCGAGAGTAAGCGAAGTGAGCTCGGGGTTTGTGTCACCCTGACTCAGACCGATTAGGTTAGGTTAGGCCCTGGAATGCAAAGGGCTAGTGGACCTTTACGCTCAAGTGCCGCTATGTCCCGTTACTGTTCCAAAATAAACGCCTTTTAGCATGGCAGCCCTGGAACGAAAGGTCCAGATGCCCTTTGCGTTCCAGTACCGCGGTGTCAAAAATTATTGAGCTTATCAAGTTTCTTCCGTTCCACCAAGTTCAATTTAGAGAAAAAAAGTTATATACTATCAATAAAAAAAATACCCTGTTACAAGATATTGAGGTAAGTTTAAGGATCGTTTTCTTTACGAAAAGATGTTTGAAACCATACCTCAATTCTTAATCCTTAAATAATAAGTTATCAATAAAATGATGTTTACGTTTTCAGTCTATTTACAATAAATAAACAAAATTCATATCAAAAAAAGGTCCTCGAGAAAATCATAACTTTTTTTTATTCCCATTAACGTAACGGTTTATAGCTGATATTCGATGATGTAAGCCTTCAATGTTGACTGCACGATGAACGGTTATTATTTTCGTGTTCAATTAAGTTGAATTAATTATTAATTTCGTGTTACACGGAAACCATTTTCCTGTTTATTCTTAAGAACTCATCTCATCATCATGCCATATCTCGTATCCCACAGACTCATAGTATTACGTCACTAGAACAAAACATAGAATACTATTAGTATCTTTATGCAAAAACAGCTGTTGATCTATTTTATTATTAAGAAAAAACTGTAATATAATAGCACAATACTAAGTATCAATCACTTTTCTTTTACTTTTAAACAAACTCTTTTGAATATGGAACCTTATTTATAAAAGAATACTAACATGTCATGTGAAATAGTTAAAATTTAAATGTTAGAACTCACACTTAGTCCGGTTTCTTTTCTTATTTTGTTTTAAGTTTCATCCACATATTTTATGCAGGGCTATAATGTTCGCTCTTAATATTTATATAATTCCCACTACTACTAAATATTTCACTGCAACACCATAACAGTGTAATGAAACCGTAGATGTAAATAATCGTCACATAAAATAACCAGGAATCAATAACGTTCTTTTATGAGACTCGAAACGAACTAACATAGTTATGTCTACCTCACAAATAAAAATAATTTACGTTTGTCACTTTTGTTTCGTTTTCTGTGATCTACCTACAAAGCTTTATTATACTAAAATTATGATCATAACCACAGATATAGATAGACCATCTATATATGTGATTACAACGAACGACACGCAACACTAATGACTAATATTAGTAATTATAACAAAAAAACAAATTTAATTATCAAATTCCTACTAAAAAATGTATTAAAAATAACAAAAAGAATAAAGTAATTATTGAAAATTAAATTAAATAAAGTAATAATTTAAAAAAAATGTGAGGATCGATCCATCGCCGCAGCGTACGAATCCTACGACGTTAACCACTGCGCTAGCATTACTTGTAGAATGATGGTTGAAATTATGAACTACATCATAAGTTAATTTGATTTGTATAGTATTAAAACAACTTATAACAAAAGGTCATAAGTCAAAGTGAAGCGTCAGTCTATTGCTTTAAGAAGTTGATACTGGATTTTTAAACCTGACTGTACCTGTACCAAACGAAATACGAGTTTTAACGAATACTTACGAATTTTCACGAATTATTTGTTCTGTGCGTTTTTTTTTTTTGTTTCGTCGTTAGTCTGTAGATCTGGACCAATTTGTCGATTAAAAGGTACAAATGGAAACATCTTTCGAGCTAACATTGTTTTTAAGCATGTTGTGTTTTGGATAGATCAGTTAAGATATTTTTTTTTTTAATTGACACCTATATTTTGTTTATTAACTCAATGGACATTAACAAATATAAGGCGCGTCAAGACTTGATTGTGCTCGTGATGTCGGAACTAGTAAGAAAAATACGTAGGAGTGACGAATTGCGAATTTTAAAGATCTTCGTTAATTTTGAGTTTCGGTGATAATTACTTAATTTATGGACTGAGTGTGTACATACACATAATTATCGTCTGTCACTTAATTTATGGACCAAGTTCATTTTAGTCATCTTGCCTTTTCAAATCGATTAAAAAATTCTTTAAATTGTACTGAAAATTCTAAATTTAATTTTAGATAACATTTGAAAGGTGAAACTCGATGTTTATTGACCTATCACGTAATGTTATCGTGAAACTGACATGATTTCAAACTTTTATACACAGAGTAAGTACTACCTAATAAACTAGGTCATGCCTACTTTGGTTGTGACAATTTAAACAAGTTTCTTAATATTTTGGCCAAATTACTGACGCGAGTCGAAAATTTGACTAAGCTGAATCTAGAATCAAAAAAAAATTAGTCTTAACTCAAGCTTAACCTAGTAACCATATGACTATAAAGACATCGGTGTATTTTTCTACAATTAGTGCCTGTGATCAATCACGTCATACTTAAGAATGTGAAAACTATGCAAATAAGTTTTCTTTTTTTATAAACGTGAAGGAGTTTATCTCGGGACACGTTATGGGCGTCGGGGACTGCAAGACCAGTAATGGTTAGCTCACCGTCCGATAAAGCCCAGGGTTGTGTCGACGCCGACAGGCGCGCTTTGTTCCACGCGTACTTCAATGAACTGGACCTCAGTAACCTCCTAAGACATAGGAACCATGACATAAGGTCATGGTTACTGAGGCCTTCAAAAATCAAAGAACAATTGAAATAAAAGACTGGTGTTTAGCCTCTTTCGAAGGAAAGATGAGTCATTTAATAGTTTCTCGACCCAAAAAAAGACCAAGTTCTCTATAAAGATCTGCCGTATTGAAGTATCTGATAGTGTTCGCACCAGTTTGACCTAACATAAAGTCTAAGTACCTTATTATTGTGTATCTGCAATATCACGCTGTAAAAAGTGTTATTTTCCTTAAAAAATATACAAACAACGTTAAAATTATGCGGATCGCTGTCATCTAACATTATCCACAATTCCCCACCTCCTGTCAGTATTCAAGGCTTCATAATTATACTCTACGATATTATTATAAGTAGATATGTACTCGGCAGAGACGAACCGAACTCTCGGTACACTTTGGATCAATTTCCAAAGTTTTACTTCGATCTTTACTTTCGTGGGGCGTGTGTACACTGGAGGGGAATTGTTCGAAATTACGGAAGGAATCGAACTGTGATATAATGTTGTTTAATGTTTTTATATAGGCAGTCGCTCCATTTAAAATACTGATATCCAGCTGCATCTGATTTAACTGGAAGCCGACCCAAATGTGACTGGGTTAAGGCTAGGTACATGATAAATGTTTTTATATTGATTTTGAATTTTTAATGATTTTGGTGCTGTAATTTTAAAGTATAAGATTGTCTGATAATAGTACCTTGTCAATCTTCTTTCAATCAATATACTAAATCAAAAAATATGACCAATGGTTGATTTTAAGATTAAGTAGCAAGAGAGATATCCCTGCTCAAATACTAAATTTACAAATTCTAGTGTTGAACACAGTGCTCAAAATTAAGAATTTCTAGAAAAAAACTTTTCAAAGGTTATGTAACCTCTGAAGTTTCATGTAACGCCTCTCACGGTCTAATATAGATTTGAAAAGTTTTTGAAGTCATTAACTGTGTTTTACGTCTGGAAGCTACAAAAACCGACGGAAAATAAAATATGAATAAAGCTTAAAATAGTAACTATAAAGTACATATTTGGGTAGCAAAATTTTACGTTTCATTAAATATAGCAAAATAGTGTTAGGTATGTGTAAAGAAGGTGTAAACTATGTAAAGTTTAATGACCGTAATTTAATACTAAAAGGCAAATACGCTTGAATCAACTAGGTAACCAATTAGCAACATTAATACACCTACACCTACTGACTCATTCTGACCTATTTAATTGAGGATGTCTAGATAAAATTACAACACTAAAAGACTTCATTTTCAAACGAATACAGACCTAAACCTAATGAATTTAATTACTAAAATAGCTTACAGGACTAATTCAGATAAAGTTGAAGAAGTAAATTCAATTGAACAAGTTTCAGTGAACTCTTATTGAAAATTTAGTTTTTAAGTAATGAATATTGCATTTGCATAGGCTTACGTTATTAAGATGAATAAATAAAATATAAATTAGAATTCTGTTCTGCGAATATTTGCTTCATTATGGTCCTTTGAATCTAAATAAATCGTGAAAGATTCTTTATTGGAACATGTTGAAATCTCTGCTGAGTTAATTAAATTTTATTTAAATTTAATTCAAAAAGTCATTGTAAAATTAGTTCTTGACATTAGATTTAAACTTGAAATTTAATCTACAGACTGATATACAGTTTTTTTTTCTCTTGACGCTGACTTTTAAAACAATTTTGTCGTGCTACACTCAAAACCATAATTAGAATATTTCATTTCACTTAGTAAACGGTGTGGGTTGCATATTTATAATATTTTATTTTTTATGTTTTTTTATAAGATCAAATGTTTTGTTTAACCCACATAAATAAATAAATAAAATGCCACACGATTTGATTTGGTCGTTTCCAGAGAGGAACCAGTAAGAAACTCCATGGTTACTACTATACTACAGTGTAGCCTCACCTTTATTCTCAAACGTTGAGCCTGTACGGAACTTAACCATCCACTTTATTAACAAACTTGGCTATGAGTACAGTCTTTCAGTAATTAGACTGGATTATTTTCGGACGAGTGAGCCGCAAACTTGTTTACAAGTCATGAAAATATTTTTTTTTCTTTTTGCATTTTGTTACTTTACAATTTGTTGACTTTGAATGTTGTTTTAATTTGGTGCTGTGGAAGTTTTTCTTGGGTTGTGTTTAGGATGATTTTTTTGTTTTAAAATTACGATGTTGCTTCATACAGCGATATTAATAAATATGTTTTGATTTTTTTAATAATAATATGTCACTATTTCATGTAGTGCCTCTTCGCGTCAGTACGATTTCAGTGAAAAAAACTCGAAGTCAAAGTCGCAAATTATGAGGGGAAAAAGAAGAATGGCAAAACACTGTAACGAAAAAGATAAATGTATGTGAATTATGAATTATAAATTATATATTCCTTATAATCATCACACTAGCTGAAGCCTTTACAACTGTTAATCTAATACCAACAAGAGATTATGATAATTTATTTACCGTAAAATAAATTATGTCTCCGCACCTTCGAGGTGACAGCGTAACAATGGCTACAATAGGCCGACGTCAGATAGGTCTATGTCATCCCTTTTTTAAGAGCTTTGTGATACAAGCGATGATTAATGTTGGAAAACTGAGTGGAAAATATCAACAGTAAACGGCGGATTATAGAAGTGAGTTATTAATTTTTTGCCGTTTTTATTTTGTTACTGTTGTTGCTTGTTTATTAATGTTTTATTCACTGTTCGGCATTTTCATTTTTTCGTGCCGAAAATACGTAATGATTTAGGTAGATCAAAAAACGTGATGTACGATTCAATGTATGAATTAAAATCAAACAGTTAGATAAGTACTTAGAAATCTAAAATTCAATCAATAAACCCCGAAACCAAATACTCAAACAACGTCAAAATAATTTCGTCCCGTAATCAACTTATTTATATTCAGACGACATTAAATTATACATGAATCAAATCGGAATACATAAAAGTGTGAAAATGTCGCATCGTGAACGTGTATTGTGCGATATTTCACCGCGTAGAGAGACGTGTCGCGCGCACGCCCCGCGAGTGTGCACGAGGGCTTAGCAAACACGTTGCCGCGCGAAACAGCATCGAGTGTTTCTCGATACGTGTGCACCTACCCTAATACATGACGGGCAAAAACAGAATTTGATAGCTGAAGAGAGATGGGTTATTTTCAGAATTATTTTTAAGCATACACAGAAAAGAGGAAGAGAATAGGTACCGAGAAAACAGAGAGAGTCGATGTATGTCACCGACTCTCTCTGTTCTAATACACTAAGGCCTCAATAACAGATAATGTACGTTTTTACACACACATTTAAAGACCATTATCGAGAAAATCAACAATAAATGCCGTTCGTATGGCCTGGCTATTTGTAAACCAAATCTATGTAATGCCATCTTCATCAATCCTCATACTAGTCTTACCACATTCTTCTGAAAGTATTTCCTGAGGGAGTCTTCTGGTACACAAAGAAGACTTCTCACCTCTTCGAAGGTAATGGCAGTGTGTTAGATTAAAAGATGTGAATTTGCATGATAACTGCCAATGTCGGGTAAGAAGCACGTATAGCCATAATAACCCATTTTCTTCAACTATCCATTCAGTTTTACAACCAGCCAATAAAAAGCTGGTGATATTACGTATAATACTTCTGCTGTGGCTTGACTCTGCTTAGAATCTTTAAGAAAACAGATCATGACTGTGTAAAAAATCTTGTAGATTTCGTAACAAATACTTGAAGAAAGAAAGAAAATAATTTATTTTGAAAAAAATGCCACATTCAAAACGTTTTGACTTTTGGCAATGTAATTTAGAATTTAACAGTCATTGATTTTTTTAAGATGATCTTACCCTATGTACGTTTCTTACCGACAACTTATTTACAAAATTTCAGTATGATTAGTTCAGTGGTTTTTGAAGTTTATAATTTTAGTTAGAAGTTCTGCACTAGGTCACGAAGTTATCTGCGTAACACGAGCAATCAAAACAAATAAATTAATACTTACATTTAATTATGGCTACACCGTCCATAATCGATAGCACGTGTAACCTGTTTCGCTTTTCTAGTCGCATCGCAAATCGCTGTCTAATGTAGCCTCAGCCTTAACAATAATGACAGACAGATACTTTCGAACACAGATCTTTAAATAAACTTTATGAAATATATGAACAAATATATACATAAACTACTCACAGCAATATAACACCTTTGCACATACTCACGACACAGCACAGTTTAATCAGCTTTTGACCATACACCTCTATGCTTAATGTGATTCCAAGCTTCGATATTGACTGTAAACCCGTTAACCCGTAAATGCTCACAGACGTATTATTGCAAATACTGGACGCAGTACTGTTTATCCAAGAGGTGCACATTGCACAATGTGCATCAAAGTGGATCTGAGAGGGTTAGAAGCTGATTTGTCACATTATATTAAAGCCGCGGGCCGTATACTACCCCTGTGCAACGCCCTACAGTACCATATTGGTTTGGCCCCCGGTCAATTTACACAGCCTTGATATTAATTGATCAGGGCAGTGACTAGGAACTGTGCTTCCAATGGTAATAGATTTAAATCCAGTTAAAACACCCAGTGGCCATACGATGGACAATCCGTTATATTGGATTGTTGAGCCATGCCATGTGTATTAAGGGTTGAAGCGAGTTTTAAATACAATTACAGAAACACTAGTACATGAAAATTCAATTTTTTATGTGTATATTTTCTTTGTTACATATGTCTGGCCTCTTCCTTGTTATGTTGAGGTCAGCTCCTAGTCGGGTTCAGCTGAATATAATGTATAGTATTTTACTTGGAGGGTAAATCAAGTCAAATTATTTATTTGCATCCAATACAGGCTACATTAAAATATAGAAGAACAGAAGGTGACGCAATATCCTCCTTGGTAAGACTGGTTGTCTGACTTTCGAGCTAAACTATCAGTAACGATTGCCAAAGCTCTACAAGTGACAGCCGGGACCAACGGCTTTACGTGCTTTCTGAAGCATGGAAGAAACTCGCTATGACATCACTCATCCACAGACGAACCTTGGCAAAGGCAGTTTAACTTTTAAGATCGACCTTTGCAGCTGTTATCATTCATCCACAATCTCAAACAAAGTACACTAAAACAACTTTATTTTTTCTAAAGTGACTAAAACCAAAATTGCGATGTAACAGCCGTGTCTATTGTGTGCTTAGGTATTGAATTTGTTGAATATTTCGGCTCGTCCCGACCAACTTCGCTGGCTTCTAACTCGGCACCAAGTTTTATTAGGATACTTGTAAAATTTCCGCCTATTTTATTGGAAGTGCTTTCGCCTGATTAAATAAGATGAATTTATTAACTTAGACACGGCCGAAAGTGCCCAAGAATTCTGATGTCTGTGTGTATAGGTAAGTTTTTCGAGTTTTTCAAGTACTGTTGATTTTGTGAGTTTGATTGGAATTTTAATTAAATTCTGTTTTGTTGTTTTAATTTGGTGTTTTTGGGTGTTGTTAATGAGTTGTAATTTATTAAAGAATTTGTAACTTTATTGCTGTGAGTCAATTTATATTCCTTTTTCTTTTGAATTCCTTGGCATCGTTACGGGAATTTATTTTCTGATATAGACTTTGGACTTGACTCTGGACACCAGTTTTTCACTGATACTGTTATACTGAATTATCAGTGTATGTTTGAAACTAGTCCTTAATTTTTCCTTTTTTTTTTAACCAAACTGTAACACAGACATAAGGGTTGCAGGGCTATCTAAACAAGTCCGTGACCCTAGGAACGTACATGGTAATTGAAAGAAAACGGTAGATTTAAGTCAGTACGAGTCTGTGAGTCCCTTCGGCTCCACCGAGGGCAGGAGGATTCATTTTGACGATTTTACCACCTAAAAAAACGAAACAATTCCCTATACGTCTTTTCCCTCAGTCTATCATAACTATCCATTCACAGTCTATCAAACCAAAGTTCCCACAGACCGTGCACAGCAACACGTCTTCAAACCCCACTAAATACAAACTAAACACTACTTAATAATGACGTTTACTAAATATTAAGCACACATGCACCGCGGCTCAGAAACTTGCGGAACACTAAGTTCTAAGAAGATTTGCATGACGCTCGGATCGTTCGAGTGCCCCTCCAACAGATCCCTGGCTCGTAGATCTATACCAAGCAGCAGATGAATGCAGAATGTTTGGCTAGAGTAGAAAGTATAGACAAATGTCTTTTTTTTTCATGGAGTTTTGTTGTTCTGCAATGATTTACAAGACTAGCAGGTCATGTCAAAATTTGTTTTTTTTTTTAAATCATGCGGCCTCTCACCCAGGTCAGGGCGGGAGGGACTGTCAGATTTGTACTGACTAAAATCCACGGTGTCCTTCAATAGCCCTTTACTTTACGTGGCACGGTTACTCGATGGTTTCGCGACCATGTCAATGTTTGGCTAAAGTAGATAGTATAGGAGAGTCTCAATTAAAATTTGTAAAAACAAAGCGTTTTGTATTTCCCTAATGATTTTTAACAGTCAATTTGAAAAGCATTCATATTGTATGATTTTATCGTAGTAATGAATTGGGTCTGTTTCGTTTCGTAGAGCTGAGCTAGACTTAAAGAAAAGTATTTTATTTCACATAGGCCTTCTTACAAAACTTTAAAAAATTGGGAAGATTTATTTTCCCTTTCGTCTTAAGTTCCCGATAACCATTTTGATCTGCAAATATGTTGTTGTCTTTTTTTACCCTTTATATTTTCTACCACACTCATCTATTCAACCGGAACTTCTGTAAATTTTTATTTCCTGCCTAAGCTTCGATATACCCGGCCATTATGCGCAGTAGCCTCCACCGGCCATTTTGATATTCCATTCAATTGTGCCGATGCAAATGGTGAAATATTTTGAGATAACCGCGCATTGTGGACCTGGCCAACGTGGGTAATGTATTGTGAAGCAGTAACTTTCATAGTTAAAAAGTTAAATAGGTATGCTAAATTGCCAAAATCCTGTATGTAGGTAATTATATTTCTCTACAAAAAAAAAACAGAAAGTTATGATTTTTTTAGAAGACACATGGAAGAAATAAATTTCTCATCAGTAGAACCTTTTTAAAAAGTAAATAATAATTTCATCAAAAAAAAATATGACAAGAGGCCGATTTTACAAAATTTATTCATTAAAAGTTGTGCAGAGAAGATGAAAAAAAAACTTCCTAATTGTACGAATGAGGTACTAATTATTCAAACAATTACGTTAGCAACTTAGGTTGGGCAAGTTAACGTTTTTTTCGGCTTCATTTGCCAAGAAAACTCTTAATCACAGAACTTAGATAACAAATGCCTTTCAACTTAGAGCAAAACAGTTTTTTTGTTTCTTGATGAAAAGTTACGAATTGTGTATTTAAAATTCTGAAGAGCTATTTTTTATTGTGTAAGTAACTTATTTGCATTCTGGTTTGTAATTAAAGAGGGGAACGAGTGCCAAGGGCGGACGGAAAGTGGGTGAACCCTTGACTGCGGTGGGAATTAGTCAAAGAATTATAACTTTTCATTCAGTAATTTTTCTGTGTTGTCTTTTTGCAAAGTTTTTTCAGTTGATTGCTCTGTTTTCATCAAAGCTAATTGCTAATTTTCGTAAAGTTGATGAACCTAAGACAAATGAAGACGAAAAATATTGTTAGAAGATAACATTTTCAAAAAAATCTCACCTCTAAATTACCTATGAATATTTTTCAAGGATTGGCAAAAAAACTTGATAAGCAAATTCGCCTATCCTTGAAAACTGTCTTAATGTAACCAAATAGAAATTCAGGTAAATCCGAAAATATACTCCCAAGTATTAGTGTAAATACTTCAAACCCTACCTCCTATTTCAGCAGCATAATTTCCATAGATCGAGTAGAGAAATTCATACTCGCGTCGGAAGCGAGCGTATGAAATAATGAAATTAATGTCTTAATCTTTGAAATTTATTCATTGCAACCGCCGCGTTGCTCGTTGCCGGTTGCTCGTTGCTCGGTGTAATGCAGTACTCTATGAGCTTTTTACTCGTAGGCAATTTGCTTTAAGATGTGTTGTGCTTATATTAACTTTTGTGAGTTGTAGTCGGATGCTCTACGGTGTGTAAATTCTGATTAAAATGTTTTGTTCATTTATTCTGTTAGGTTGGTATCTTGTTTTATCTAAACTTAACTTCTTAACTACAGGTTAAAGAATTGCTATCACATTCAAAGTACTCGTAATTAGACTAAGACAGTCTGAGTTTAAAACCTAAATAGCCCATCGTGTCTCACTACTGGGCAAAAATCTCCCTTGACTCTTTCAACATCACTCGTCTCAATCCTTTATAAAGTAGCCCAAGTCATCTCGCTATCTTCTTTTCCCTGCCACCAGCTATTTCCGACATAATACAAAAAAAAAATCTTCAGTTCAAATCACAATTCAAACTGGAATAGTCTGACTTCGTTATTCTTAGAACTCTTTCAAACTATGCTACATGCGTCCCTACCTAAGCCACTAACTCAAAACTTGTCCTCAAAACCGGTCATACAGCAGCGCTATTTTTACTGCCATGTCAATAAGAAACCTTGGCATAAATAGGGAAGGAGCAGTTCGTCCAGTAAGTAATGAGGGAGCACTGTAAACATATAGTGTAACCAGGGCGTGTCGCTAATTGATTGCCTGCCGCGCCCGCCATACACTGCGACCATCGTTTTAGAAGCATTGCTTTTGACTGGATTGTCTCGAGAAATTGTTGGATTTGCATGAGCTAGTTTTGTTTGTATGATAGTCGCGCCTCTGTTTTGATATAGTCCTTTATTTATGACGGTTTTAAGTTTTGGTCTATAATAACATTATATAAAATTGCATGCTTATTACGTTGTCATTGCCATAATAGAGTGACAACATAAGAAGCCATTTATCTCATAATTATGCAATCTTTTTAGAATTTTCTTAAAGATAATATTCGATTGCGGGCAGTCTTTAAACTGCGACCTTACCAATTCAGTTTATCGAATGCCTTTAACCAACTCGACCATCGGAGTCTTGCTCGGCTATTCCGTCTTTTCATTTCCTTCCTAACGTCTTTTGGTGACGTTTGGCGCCATCTATTATATCACGAGGTTCTCATAGAAATTGCAACTTCAAAGGCCCATACGAAGATGCTACCGTAAATACTCAAACCCTGTCCTCCGCCATCTTTCTACACCAATTACTATGCAACGGTCTCGAAGGTAAGGGTTTCAAAGGCTCCATGAACCAATGGAGCGTAATTTTTCGCGTCTATATTCGAGTGGCGAGTCTATAGGTCGAGAGTAGATGCACTCAGATCCATTAGCAGGAGTAACGTAGCTTAAAGTCCTGAACCATCGTTTACATGGAAGATTGTAATCCCTTGCCCATTATGAACGCTAACACTGTGTATGGAGCTTCTATGAATCTCTAGTTGTTTGGTTGAAAGCAATTATTAAAAACGTTTTGTTTTTCTGAATTCTTTTTGATAGTCGAAGAGAGGCGTTTCCTTACCTACAGTCATATTTTTTAGACCTTTGTTATGGCTGTTTAAATTATCATAATTATCTATCAAGCTAATGGTGGAGCGAAAGACACTGTTTAACTTGATTACGACTAAATACCAACCTGTTTCCTTTCCGTTACAGGTCCGAGGCGTTGTTAAGATCCTTTCTGAGAAAGATTTTACATACACTATTTTAAACAGACAAACATTTTAGATTTATAAAACCTACAACCTGAAACCAGAACAACCAGAAAATTCGAAACTCTAAATACTCACGGTCAGGATATAAAAATAATTAGTTAATTCATAAATGCATTGGTAAATAAACAAACAAGATAAGTGAGTGTATAAAAACGTGGGAATAATCTTCACTGATATATAAATAAAAGCAACACAAACAGTATGAAAAAAAAAACCTAATCCTATAATTCTCTTCAAATACCCACCAATGATCGGACGATGACGAATCATATAACTAGAGGGATGTTGAAGAATTTCACGCAACGTCGCCCTCACTGCGTACTGAAACTGAGGCACAATACAGAACTTAATCCTCGTCGGCTCTCTGCAGTCACGTTTGGGAAACAATGTTGCACGGTCTTAGGCTCAGGCCACGAAATAGGCGATGCGATGTGGACTGGCCTGATAGAGGGAGAAGTATTGGCCTTGTTGGGTGAGGAATTATTGTAGTGGAAATAGAATAGTATAGCTGGTTGGATATTTGTCAGTAGGATTATAGATTATCCTGGCTAGAGTGCTTATTTAATTATTATATCGATACTATATTTTACTTTAGGATGAGTCAGTTAAATACACGTATTTCCAAAACAATGTGGGATTGGTAAAATGTAGTGGGTAAGACTTAATAGGTGACAGCTGACCTGGAGCTCAAAAGAAATTTAATGAAGCAGAATAGTTTCTAGTTAGTCAGTCTGTGTTAGTCTCCTCCCATCCTAAGCAAAAGGTCTCATTTACAAACAAAAGAAAAATCTTATTTAGATAAAATTAAAAATTTGATTCAACATCAATCACAACATTTGGTTAACGATAAAGCATGCTACGGCAGTTTAGTTAAGATTTTAATGATTTAATACCATAAGGCCATTCGCTATTCTTAAGGCCACAACGTAGACCACACGCTGATGGAACCCTCATGGTTCGAAGGCGTTGGGTGTGTAGCGTGAATGGGCCTCGAACCAAATTATGAACCGGTCAACCAAACTATTTGCATATTTGTCTAATTGGCAAAGATATATATTTGATGTGATGAGATGAGTGAAAATAGATTGTTTTTTTTAAAATTTAACTTGAAAATTTAAATTTGTAATGTATAATTTTTTTTTTCACATAAAATCCACAGATAGCATAATCAATCTAATATTTGCACTGCAGGCTTTCTATAACGAGTTAGTTGCCGACATATTTCACGAAATTAAAAAAAAATACTTTTTAAATATGATAACGTTGATGATAAAACTGTAAAAGTCTGTTGAATAGTGTTTTGTTGTGAGAGAAAGCCTAACAAAAGAGCAATTTTTAACCTTATGATGTGAGCGAAACTGACTAAAATCGTTATTCTTCTAAATATATTTTCTTTGTCATCCCTAACGCCACATATTTCATATCATTATGTTGTACTCTACTGGGTTTAACATGATGTGATACATACTAGTAGGCTCCCCTTAAGTGAATCAGATTATATACCGTTGGACATCCAATTTGCATAATTTATTAATTGCTAGTGACAGCTTGGAAAATGATGTTTATTTGATTATTTATTTATTAAAATTGGTAATTTGTTTTTTTAGTTTCAGTGTTTTGTTTCAATAAAATTGTTTTCTTTGTAAATTATTGAATATGATAATCACGTTTTAGATATGACAGTATCTGATTTAACGTATTCGAAATGTATTGGCGCATCTTTTATGGCGAAATATAAAAAAAAAGATGACTGAAAATGAAATGTCATTCATCATACATTTTGTTTAATATCAAAATTTTGTAGGGAAAAATATCTATCAACAAAACCCCAAAAAATACTTAAAAAAATAACAAATCAAAATTAAAATCCTACGTTAAAACAGAAAGTTTCAAACACTGCGCAGTTCAGCGTTTGTCAAATGAAAAAGTAATATTTAACATGAACCGAAACTCATAAATAAATAGCAAGTCTGTTGATATTTGAAAAGTGACAGAGAGCCAATATTTCGCATGTCAGTCTGAAAGTTCGATGTTTACAGTTGCCAACTAAATTTTTTTGCAGTAGGGACACCGATATTACAATTGGGAAACGTTTTTGAACTTCAAATTTAATATTGGAAAGGGATTTTTAATTTTGTGCCGAAAATATTTGATTTCAATCAATAATTTACGTAATATTTCATTTTTTTTAATATTTATTTTGCGACAATTATTTTGTCAGCATGATGAACGTTGTGACGGAGTTATTGACTGTATAATGTAATGTGACAGTACAAATAAATATTTGTATGGCACACAAATACCAAATCCAACATAAACAAATATCCAGATGATGTTTGTGTATGTCAATATAAATGTTTGTAAACGCAACCATGATTCATAATAAATTATGTAATAGTTTAGGGCAACAATTTATAAAAAAATAAAAAACAAAAATCCGCTGCAAATAGTTTGTACGTAATTTAAAATATCATCAGCCAGTATTTACAGACAAACAGAAACAAATTGCTTTTCGAAATAAAAATATATTGCCAAAGAAAAAATCCCAACGTTCAGTATTAATTTAAAAAATAATACAAACAGAAAAATAACTGAAATAACTTTGGCAACACCGCATGCTTCGGTTTATTGGGATTCGTTTTTACATCGATGACTCTATGTTTTCAGATGTAAATGAAAACTCCGGATCGAATGGAAAGCGAATGCACCAATACTGCCGAATATCTCTCACTATGTATATGTGCGTTGTAGGAATTCATAGGTCGTCGCGTCATCGGTTTTTCGAAAATGCAGTATATGTGATGCAGATTCCAAGTACACAGCCTACCCGGGGTCGCAAGAATTTCACTTCAGAATTTGTTGACAAATACTGACTGCATTATAACTTGAGTGAACAGCAGTGCTGAAAAAAAATATCGTATCGATCAGCACTTAAGTCCAAAATATATATACATATAATAGGAAATATGCAAAAAAAAATACTGATTAATATTATAAATAATTCCATATTTAAATAAATTCACTTTTTCGAAATATTATCAAGTCACGGAAATGAAAAAATGCGAGTTTGCATACATCTCTAATCAAATAAAAATGACTGCACCATTAATTCTGTCTTGCTAAGTCCGTTCGAAGTGAAAAACATAATGCTTTCGTTATACGTGAGCAAATCCACACATAATGTTTTAAAAAACCGTGCCGTAGACAAGAAAAAACGAATAAAGAATTTTTTTCATAGACTTTGTTGGAGACTGTCCGCGGAGTTTCGGCTTTTGTGAGTCGATCTCTTTTTGTCTTTCCTTTATTCTTTATTTGAAGAGGATGTCGGTAATGTGTTGTGGTACTAATGGTTGGAGACTGACATATTTTTATGTGTTTTTAGTTGGCTTTTTGAGCGGATTACTCGTGGACTCTGTCAATACAAAAATAACCCAACTAAACGTAACTTGTTTAAGAATAAAAAAAAGTAGAAATGGCAGTAATACCGTACATTATTTAGCCGTATGACGTATGGCTCATCCCAGCAATAATCTTTTTATAGTTCCATACATCCTGAGGCCAGACATAAACCTCGAAAAAATCTCCAAAACTCACATATTAACAATGGACTTTATTGCGTAGACACTATCGTCCTTTCTCGAGCACAGAGTCTAAACGAATTGCTCGTATCTTCCCATTTTATAGGCATTCTGCTTGTCTTGTGTTTTAGAAGAAAGGTTAATTGAATTCAAGTTTTATGGTGCCTCTAACTGACAATAAAAAAACTTTACGTGGACTCTTTGGAAAGGACTTGATTAAAACAAATGAATTACTATTCATTCTTGCTCAACTTCTGAGCTTTGAATGTAAGAAAAGAATGATTGTTCAGGGACTTGTCTCCTAAATGTTTGATTCAACTTAAGGTTGGACCTTTTAAGTTATCCGAAGAGGTTCTTGAAAGTTAATCTTTTCAGAGTTGAAGGGAGAAAATATCAAATACTTATATTTGTTACGTTGAAAAAGCAAGGTCCTTGCTGTGTTACCCATTTGATGATGTTATTTATATGTTAAGTTGCATTTAAGTTACAATAGCTTATTTATACCTAGTCTCACTTCAAGGAAATCGGGGACTACTTGAAACTGCAAATCTTTCCAATACTACGTGGAATAGATACAAAAAGACTTCACTTGGCATTGTATTTACAATCATATTGTTTTTCTAATAATCGACAGAAACTATAAAGATTTCTGATAACAGAGACTAATTAAATCATCATCATTATCATCAGCCGGAAAACGACCACTACTGAACATAGGTCTCCCCCTTAGACCGCCACCCCGAACGACAATTCGCCACTTGCATCCATCGGTTGACCACGACTCTCACGATGTCGTCGGTCCACCTAGTCCCGGCCTACCTACGCTGCGTCTTCCGGTCCGAAGTCCAGAACCTAGACTAATTAAAGAATGTATTCAATTAAAATAATAATAACTAAACTCGTATTTTCATTGTAATTGAAAATCTTGTATCATAGAAACTTTGTAATAGAAACAGTACACATAACGATTTAATTTTTGTTATTGCCTAAAATGTTTCCAATTCCCAAAGTGTAATTTCTAAGAGGTCAATACTGAAATCGACAGCAGACGTCGACGGGTTTAAGTAAGTGGTAAAGAGTGATCTCTAATACACAAGCTTATAGCGTGTGTGCAAAAATTGTATTTACTCAGCAGTCGTTAGCTAAAAAAGTCACTCATTAAATGATACAGAACTGAAAAATTATTTTCAATCTTTTTTTTGACAATTCTAAACACATACAAGCTAGCTATTTTCTGGTTTCGCTTGGCCATGTGTTTCTTTTAAAGAAGGCAGCTAAGATGTGTGAGAAACATTTATCTTCACAATATTTAGAAATGTATTGAAAATAATGATTAAATTAAATAATTTAAAAATTGTTTTTAAGAAGTCCTGTAACTGTTTATATTTTTGAAGGTGATCTTACCGAATCATTAAAACAATCATTTTCCTTGATACCACGACATACACGTGATATCATACAAGTTCAAGACGTAAATACAGACAAGACCTAAGTTGTTAACCTAAATATAGACTACCTAACACCCGCTGACACACCAAACTTGTACCACAGTCTTAATTGGTTTCATTTTCGAGTGAACAGGTCCGGTCCGGCGTGACACGGCGGACTTCCGACTTCTAACACGGCAAGCACCATCCTATGCCAATTATAGACCTTATTCCCTTGTAATAAGGATTATCTGGGCTCAAGTTAATGATTCCTGGTGATATGAATCAACTTTGTATGGAGGTGTATTATGATTTTTTCGCTGGTCAACGAAAATTTTCGGAAGGAACTTAGAGTGTGCTGTTATACCGATATATTTTTAATAAGATGGTGAAGAGCTATTAGTGCGGAATGTTATTTGTATCATTTTGACAGTCGTTACAGGCTCGGGCCTGAAAATCTGTCAACAGTCTTTCTAAGGGGTTAACGCATTATTAATGAACTTGGAGGTTACATAAGCTGTCGCATGGAAAATACTTGAAATTCAGCTGCATCAGGGGGTCTACTTTCTAAATCCGTTAACGAAGACACAAGTACGGATACGGACGGATAATACCACCACGACTGCAACCCTTTGACGTGTCTTTGTCATTGCATTAAAAAATGTAGTACCACGAATTTTCCGCAGATTATGTTTGGTGGCTTGGACTCTAAGAAGCTCTCTGTCAAATCGTAATATCATTCATTCTTAGTTCGGGCTTGTCAAAACTCCCGTAACTAAGGCCGAAACCACAGGCTTCGTACTTAGAGATTAGGTGCCCTTGGTGGACTTAAAGTCGACCTAAAATAAACGTTAATAGCAGCTATGATAATGAACTTTTTAGTGCGCATCGATAAAGCAATTTCTTTTGTATCAACTCAAGTCATAGTTGAGTCTTTTTTTTAACTTTTATTCTTTAGAAAGTTTATTGCCTTTGAAAGAATAATATAGTCTTAATAATGATTAATTGTTTATCTTAACGTTTCATTGCTTTGGTATCGCCAATCAAATTGCAGCTTTCCAACCGATCAAGATTCCACACTAATACAATTGTAATCCTCTACTTTTCATCAAAATGCATTGAACTTAAACAATGTCTTTGAAGCTTAATGTTTCAAAGGAGCTCCAATGTAATCATTAGAAACAGAAGCCATTCATTTTAAACTCAGTATTTTGCTTTGAATATCAATCATAGACATTTTGACAAGACGTCAAAATTTTGGCTTTTAAAAGGTCATTCTCACTATACGCTGCGAATTTGTGCGTTTTTTTTTAGGTAATTGTACAAATGTAACACAATAGCCCTATGGGAAATTGCTGTGTCTCAGACCTCGGAAGATGCCACTGGCGTTATGCGACACGCACACTTTAAGGTGTGTTTTCGTAATGTAGGGTCACTTTTACTTGTTTAGAAGTATGCGTCATCTACTGGTTATATCAACTGTAATTATGTTATGTAACTTTGCAGAATCAGATTGTCGTTCCATGCAAATTACTAGTATTCTGCTGCATTCTGCTAGACTAAGCCGGTCTTAGTTGAATAAAGGCTAAGCAAATATGTGTTTTTTTCCCACCACTATTATTTTTTGATTAATTTCGTTGCAGGATAAAGTCAATTAATTCTCCGGGATACGTTACACTTGTTCCTAGCTTACAGGCGTTGCAATGGTTTCGGATATTATGGTATCTAGGTTTATTAAAAAAAAATGTGTATATTATGTCAAGACATTTACTTCAACAATATTAGAGTTTCTTGCCTATTCTTCTCCATAGAGATCTCTCCTTGGAATATTGTCTTGGGACTATAGCACCATAATTTTGTAGTATTTAATTATATTTTTTATGTCATTGACAATTCAAAAGTGCCTGTGACTGGTCTACATGAAATAAATGTTTTGATTTGATTGAATGAATTCAAGTGTTCGAAATTCTTACTCAAAAGTCATATAATTATATATATATATTATTAATCTACTTGATACACTAACAATTCAGTTCCTAAACAACATCTGCCTCACACGGTTCTCCCAATGGCTGCCATTTTACAAAATGGCGACTTTTCTCTACAATTTGAACGAAGAAAAACATTCTGGAAGTCCAAACGTCCGACATTGCATAAGACTCGTACATTTCAGAGTACTATTGAGCTAATTTTCTCAGGCTTCCCTTCACTTACTGCATTTTTAAGGTCTTCTGGCCGTCTGGCACACCTACAGAATTTTTCCTTTGAAAATTCTGGAAAATGGACAATCATTTTTGTTCCATTTTCTTCTGGTATTATCAAAAACGTAGGGGATTTTCCGTATTTTTTTTAACTGTTTGATTTTGTATGAAACCTTTTATAATAACTTATTTAATTGATTTCGTTTTGGAAATAGTTTGATTCACAGAATGTTGATCCAACATCATAATTATGTTTGTGTTCAAATTAAAATAGTACATTATAAATCTATTACGAATAAATATAAAGATTATAGATTAAACGTGTAATCTTAAGTTAGGGTTATTTATTATACCGCCACTTACGGACGGCGTGTAACAGTTAACTCGCCGCCTGATGAAGGACACGATCCAAGTCATCAGCGTCTCCTGTTCCACGCGGTTCAAACGTCTACTGGGGTTGAGGTACTGCCTTAAAAGAGTATCGCGCCCCTGGAACGCAAGAAACAACTGAAGAGACAGTGTTGATTTTAGTCAGTTAAGTCTGACAGTCCCTTTCGCTCCATCCAAAGAGGAGGAATGATTTGAAATAAAAGAAGTTCGCATTTTGCGTACTTCTTCTTATTATTCGTAACTTCTATCAAATCGTATATTATACTAGCGACCCGTCCCGGCTTCGCACGGGTGGAGGGCCCGGTCTAAAATTTGAGATTTAAACTATCCTATCTCTCAAGTTGGATCGAACTGCACATGGTGTGCGAATTTTATTATAATCGGTTAAGTGGTTTAGGAGTCCATTGAGGACAAACATTGTGACACGAGATTTATATATATTAAGATATCAAGAAAATTCATATCTACCACAACATTAAATCCCCAACAAATCCTAATATCTTCATTCCATCTTACACCCACTAAACACTATTAGCCAAGTACAGGTAAAATTACATCAATCGCATTGACGCGTTGCTATGGCAACCGCTCAGGCGCCCGGTAAACCGAAATTAATCCGTTCATATGAGCGTAGGAGCGTACTTAATTAGCGGCTCTGCTTGTGACTATATAGGAGCGAGCACGATGATTAGACGATAGATGTGGCTGCTTGATTATAAGTGTCTTACCTGGAGAGAACGAAGTCTCAGTTCAATTTTCGGAGGGTGATAAATTTTATCATTGTTTTCCCTCAATACAAAGCCTGGTCACATTTCCGTACCACAATTTTTTGGGGTTTTTTAATATCATCAAATAGACTATTGACTTTGACTAATGACTTGAACGTTCGACTTTTGCGTTCCACGGCTACGAGTTTTTTCAGGCAGTTAGGGATCGTTTTATTATGGCTCAGGTGCAAAATTTTCCTTTCGCTAAATGTCCACTGGTAGTATCACTGAGGTTTGAACTTATGCGCAGTACTTCCTTTCCATAAAAAAATTGAATTCTTTAATTATTTTTAACAAGGTTTGGTGTCCAGACCTAGACTCAACCAACATTGAAATTATTTTTGTGTTAACTTTAATGAAATATTTATTTCACTGAGCAAGTTTTTATTCCCAAGATTTTTAACAGATTAGTTGCACACAAGTTTAGTCCATGGCTATGCATCCATATGTCCATGGTCATGCAACATAAAACTAAACTTTATGTCGTTTAAATTGAACGGTTCCTGATGCTTAGAACGTTACTACAAACTCAATCGTAGGTACTATCATCCATATAACATCTCAACGTTCAGTTAACAGCTTAACATTCCCTATTTCCAAATTCAAATCAAAGGCAGTTATTACAGAAATCAATAGCGTACTTCATATAGCTTCCATACACTAAAGCGGCTAATACCTACCACGAAATATATAAAACGGAAGGTACACACAAAGCCAAGTACGAGTACATACGAGTATTAAGCCAAATCTCGAATGAGTATCAGTTGCGAATGCGCTTGCACTTGCTGTACGTGAAGCGTTTTTGATCGTTGTTGTATAGACCCGGCCTGTTATACCGTCATTAATATATTATCTGAATAGATATTCATCAATATCGGTGAAGAAAAGTTACGATGCAGAAGATATTTCTTAAAAAAAATACACGTGTGGCACTCGGAGACTGCCGCGGTAAAGTTATTGCATAGCATTTAAAAAAAAAAAGAAAAATAATCGCCTAGGTACCAGAATATCATCCCATCGTTGCTTTATAAGAAGTTACTCTACTAATAAGGCTATGGTCAGCCACGTCAATCAAGTGAAACGTCAAGAAAAACAAACACAGAAGTCTTCCAAACTGACAGGACGTTAGACAATGCGGGGTGTTAGGTTTATTTTTGTTACGAAATTTCTTGATTCGTTCGCCAGGCTCAGAGCCCTTCAAAGGAAGATTCCATTCTAATGTTGGTGCATACAACATTGGTGCTTATACCAATACTCACCTAATATATGCCATCTAATACCAAAGACGGTCGAATGATTGTTTTAAGCGCCCTTTACAAACTACCTTGCTATATGGGTTTTGATCTGCAAAACTCACTTCTAATCCAATTAGCAGAGGTATTGTGGTGTGACTGAGGAGTGGAGCTTAGCGAATGTGGAGTGGATTTAGATGTTCTAGGTACCTACCTATTAAAATAGTCCAAAAGGTAGGAGCTAGAAATGTGACGTATTTTGGGTGCAGGCACGGGAGAGATTTTAATGAGCTAGATATAAGTCGCTTTGATGTAATCTATGTCTATTCTAATAAGGACAAAAGCTTGGTTTTACCCCAAAAATGAGTCAAAGTGAAGCTACGACAATCGGTTATAATTCCGTGTGTGCGAAAGCAGAATAATCTAACTCATCAATACTTGTTCTTCATATAATAAAGAGATAAATTAAAAAAAAATACAGGTTATTTGTTAGAAGATTTCTGGTGGATTTTTTCTACTAAATCGATTTTGATAATTGAACCATGTAGGCTACACTGTTTTAGGCTATCACGGTTTATTTCAAAATTTAAAATGTCACTTTCGGGATATCTTTCGTGATTATTTATTATTTATAGTCACCCCGCAATCATGGCGCTTGCAACAGCGTAGAAATATCGGGAACTCAAAATAATAAATAATCACGGAAGATATCCCGTAAGTGACATTTTAAATCATGTAGTCTACATATTTTGTAAAAGGTTTCCCGAATAAATATTTTGGATTGCACTACCAAAAATTCAACTTCGGGTTCACCAAAACACACACAAGGGAGATACAACAAACCATAGAGAAGGGTATAAAGTGAATGTGAAATAAAAGCGTCGTGGCCTCATTCTGAGCCACCAAAATAAGTATGAAAAATATAAAAAAAATACATTTTACCAGCTCTTACTAGCGAGCGTAAAATGTAACTATTTCAATAAAAAACTACTCCGCTAAGTAGGTTCATAGTTAAATTTTTACGGTTTGTCAGTTGGAGACTTGAGTGAAAATCTGAGAAAAAGGTGTCACAATTAAATTGTATAACACTGAAATAAAAACCGGCCAAGTGCAAAGTCTGACTCCGTACCACTATCTATCTTTAAAACGACAAAACAATCATGTCTGGTGTATGAGAGCCCCATTAAATATTTATTTATATTCTGTTTTATAGTATTTGTAATTACAGAAGCAATAGAAATACTTCATCTGTGAATATTTCAACTGTACAACTACCACGGTTTTTGATAATCAGCCCTGTGGCAGACGAAAACACATACAGACAGACAGATGGACAGAAATCAGAGTCTTAGCAACAGGGCCCTTTTATATACATACTCTAGGGACCTTTTCAAATGTTATAACTGCGACCTAACAGGGCTTTACTTACTCACGATGACGTAAGCATATTTGGAACCGAAACCCGGTCCGGTCCACAATATGTAAGTCTCAATTCATAGGTACTATTGAGCCATATGGCCCTTAACGTGACCTCGATATAGTTTTTCGAAGTATCGAGTAGTACTAGTGTGGTTCCAGTTTAGTTCTCTATGAATAAAAGTTTGTCATAAATGTGAATAGTTGAGCAAAGTGTTTTATTATCCGCCCGGATACTGGATTTTTATTCAGTAATAGTAACAACCAGTGGTATCAACATCGTCTTACGATTATTAAATCGTGGGTTAAAACCAAAACAGGAGCATTACTTCGTGTAATTTATTTCATCACCACTGCTCTCAAAACGGTGAAGGAAAATATCATGAGGAATCCAGCATGTCCTACCAAAAACGTGAAGACATGTGCAGTCTGCCTGAGTCCGGGTGTTGGATTATGGTCGTCTCCCTCTCCTGATCCTGATCTCCTATGATTATGGACGCCTGTGTCCCAGCAGTGGGAATATTTATAGGCTGATGATGATGAAGGTCAATCTATATATGTTGGGCCTCGATAATACGTGGCTATAACGGAATGTAAAAAACATTTCAACATAAACAAATAAATCTGATGGCGTGATGATAATTTATGATGATAGATTTAGAAAACATGTTTCTCAAAATTACAGAACAAGCAAATTAACAGGATGTTCACGATTTTATTCTGTCCCCATCTACACACGAAAACGGATTTGTAAGCACAAATACGGATTTACGGAGTTCCACCCCGTTGCGTCACTAAAATACTACAATGCGGCCCATTTCGTCAATTAAATAGTTTTAATGAAATCAGGAAAGTTGTGCGGCATATAAAGGCGTACTCACACTCGCTACAACTCAGTTTCTGTGAACATATATTAATTTATCTTTATTTTAATATAACGCTCATTCAGCATGTGTGCACAGTGCCGACTTCAATGTGAAATTGCTTTTTCAGTTATAAAATATGGCGACAGTATCTTGTCTCGAGTTTTGGTTGACTTTGTGATGATACAGTTATGTTTCAGTGCTCGTGAGGTTGATTTTAATTACATCTTGAGTGTTAATAATATGACAACCATTCTTAACAAGGGGTGATACTCAGTACTAGCCAGGTTGTGAAGGTGAGATAGGCAGTCACTCGCGTTTGACTGAAAACTGACTCTAATATAATTGGGAAAAGCTATACAGAAAGTCAGAAAGTCAGTCATCCTCTTGGATGACTGATGAAGATAAAATAACATATTTTCCTATTCCTTCTCTATTCTTTTCTGATTATTTTTTTTGCAGGATCTAAAATAGATCGATTCATTCACTGCGACTTTGTCGAGCTTCATTGTCTCCTCGCTTTCTTGGTGGAAGCCACTGGTGATTCTAACTCTGAGAAGTTACAGTGGTAATAGAGCCGTGGAATTTTCCCAATTAAATAGGAATATTAATTTTTCAAAGTTTATACAGAAAATTAGTGATTTATCTCAATTGCAATCTTGATCCAATATCTGTAACTAATCAACGAGTCTTAAAGATAAACAATCAGATACAGAGGTAAAAAAAAATTGATCGGCTTTTTAATTGACATAGCATAATTATTAATTTCTGATATCTATACATATAATAAAATAGTAGGAAAGTCAAAACTGTACATTAAATATTTTTTTAAAAGAATACTTGGGGTGTGATCTACAATCGATACTGAAGCCAAAAATATAGTTTTTAGAATTTTTGTCTGTTTGTCTGTTTGTCTGTTTATCTGTTTGTCTGTATGTATGTCCGGGATAAACTCAAAAAGTACTGGACGGATTTGAATGATTCTTTTTTTGTTTTATAGGTATTAAGTCTGGTCAAAACATAGGCTATAATTTATTTTGGAAACTTGAGCACCTGGCGCAGAACCGCAACAGACTAGCTAAACTATAAGAGATACAAAAATAGTGCCATAGCAAAAATTGTTCCACGTGATGAGCATTTTCTGCTGAGAGAATAAATTTGAAGATCTGGAACACCTGACGTGGAACTCCAAGAGCCCAGCTACACTATAACATATATAGAATCGACGTCTTAGAAAGAGTTGTTCAGCCTGATGAGCATTTTCTGTCGACGTGTAAAAATTGGAGATCTGGAACGCAATGTTGAACAACAAAAGCCCAACTAAACTTTAACATAATATGTATACGGAGTGTTTCTTTTAAATTGGCCAAAAGGGAGAAATCCGCATCTATAAGAGATACGGGAAAACTTTCTTAGGAACCTTTAGCTCTTTTTTGAACTGGCCAAACACACATTAATTATTTACCCGGGCTTTTGGAGTTGGGTATCAGACTTTGCAGATCTTCAATTTTGACGACCCCGTTGTCGCTGGCATAAGCAACAAGATCCGCGTACGAAGTCGCGGGCAGAAGCTAGTATAATCTATAGAAAATAAACATGGACTTATAATAGGTGTTTTACTGCTTTGCAAATGATTATAACTAACACGTCACGTTCAAGGTTAGTAATTAAAATTTCAACTCCTTTCAGTAACTAGGCACTACTACTCTGAACATAATAAATTTAATACTTCAACTTTTAACTCCTTAAAACATTTGAAATCCAATTAATTCTTCTAAAACTAGGCAACTAAGCTATTAATTAATAAATATAAATCACTATGTTTTAACCTGCGGCTCTGTCCAAGCATACCTACCTATATATGAAAATGTCCCACGGGAAGGGTTTACTAGGGTTAAAAACATCCTATGTCCTACCCAAGAACCACTCTTGCGCCATTGAAATCCTTTGAACCGCTCGCATGAAAAGGTACATAATTACTTCGCAATTGATTATCTCTACATAGTATGAAACTTACATTATAGAAATGTTCGCACGAATTTTCACTTTTTAACTTTGCAGAGTCTGTCCAGTATTTACAGCGTTTCTTGTATGAAAAAATGGAACAGCGCCTCTGGTGTGCGAAGAAGGATCTTTTTTTTGAAATTGTTAAAGTTTCAGTTTACTTTACGTCTCAAATACTGAAAACTCGTGCTAAGGGTACAGGTTCCTACTAGGCCACTAAGACTTGAAGCCAAAAACAAGGTAGAAAAATTAAAAGAGTTCTCAAACTTTCATGCTTCTGTCTAACAGTAACAACTGTTAAAGATCTACAAATGACAGTCGGCACAGAGAAAAACTCGCTATGATAGATAGTCCGTAGAGAAATGAACCTCAGCAAGCGCGGCTTAACCTTGAAGATCGACCTGTGGGGCTTTTATTGTAAACCGACTTCAAAAAGGAGGAGATTCTCAATTCAGTCAGCCCAAACGAATTACGAACGATTAATTCCTAATCGATACAATCTAAATAATAACATAATTAATAAAGTTCTCACTCAATTGGAAATTCTTCAGGGAGCAAATAAAATGTTAACAATTTTAATCTCATTAGCACTCGGCTTATTTACTAGTAAGACTAGAACGGCGCCATTTGCGTTGAAAAAGGACTCTTTTAGTTATGAAGGCTTGGTTATTTTTGTCACACGGGAATATTAAATCGAGATAAAACTATTTATATACTACTAGAAACTATTTGCGAACCTCTCATAGAAATCGGTTATGTACTTTTCATGTATCAGAATATTGTGCATAAAACTATCTTTAACAATACATACTCACAAACTTTTGCAGTTAGATAATTATACACCGTTCCAATTTAATGTAAATATGTAGTCAAGAATCATAATACACTTTCATTACATTTTATACCAAAAGTAACACATTAATGTCTACATTGAATAATGAACTTTACCTGCAAAGTAATACGTTTTAACTACACTTCGATACACAACAACGTTCCCAGTACTTTAGAACTTAACTTCCTGAAAACAGGTAGATAGACATTAAACATTTTAACGGCCCAACGTAAAGCAATAAAGAGCTACAAAATGGCCCAGAGACCAACTATAAAATATAATTACCAGGACACTTGCCAACGGAAAAATCGTGTCAAATATGAGAAATGTTATCGTTTTCTTATATAATTTTTATAATACTCTTCACAAACACAGGCGACAATCGTGAAGATGAATAAAATACTGTAAAAAAAACGTAAATATTTAAAATCGCGTTCCGATCATTGAGCTATTATTACTACGTAGAGAGACGACACCACGCATCACCACTGTGTCCCATCCGGGATGAGTGCGCGCGTCTAGATCACGTCACAGAGCTGTCAAACATTTGAATGATTGTTGTAGTACTACTTGTTGTAGTATACGATTTCGGTTCCATAAAGACAATTGCTCAGTGATGGTCTGTATCATTCTTCATGTATAAGTTTATTATAATAGCTGTTTCCTGTAGTTTTACCCCTGTTTCCGGCGCCTATTGATCATAGCGATGTTATATACTTCCTTTATAAATGGGCTTTCCAACACCAACATACAATATTTTTTAAAATACGAACCAATAGTTCCTTAGATTTGAGAGTTCAGCAAACAAACACTTCAGCGTTATAATATTAGTATAGATTCACTTGTTGAGTTTGTTAATGTGCAAGAGTGTAGAGCTAAAGTACACAATACATTTTTTTGTTTGGTATTTTTTGATGATAAACATACATTGTCATTTAAAAAAACAATGTTTTGTTAAGTCGTTAAAACCATGCGAAGGGGCGGTACTCTAGTTAACATATTAAGCGACTAATTCCATCCTGTTACAAGTAATTTTACACGATGTTGAAGTATGTCATTAACTCCGTGATTTCTCCATTCCGATAGTGGAACTTAATGATTCAATTAGTGTTCCCAACTTCACACGGTAATCAGTAATAATATACATTAACGTTCCTGAGTCACGTTAGAGTTGTTAACACTGAATTAAGACTGGTAGCGGGTAGCGGTAGCGGGTTCGATCTCCACACGGATCAAATATTTTTATGATCTGTTAGTAGTTGTTCCGGGTCTAGGTGATATTGTTTATGTAAATTTCTATGTTTGTAAACGCACCCATAATACAGGAAGAAATTCCTAGAGCAGGGCAATGATTAAAAAAAGAATAATCAATGTTGCTCCACATTAAGAAATCAGAAAAAAAAACATTCCATCCAGTGATTAAAAAATGTTAATAAATTAGACTACCTAGTTTACGTTCTTCATCATACAGTAACAAACCTAACAAGCGAATTATAAACAACAAAAAGACAAAAAGAAAAAAGCAACTGATTGGCCCACATCAGCCTTCCAAACTTGACAGCAAAAAGATAAGCGAAAAAAGATCTATACCGTCGATCATCGCGGCTTGTTAAAAGTTACTGCAGACTGACAGAAGTTTTAATGGCCAGAAGATAGGCAAACGCGATCAAAGAAATGTTTAAATGTTTATTTGTAAATAAAAAGGTGTACAAGTTTATGTAACGAATGTCTTTAAAAAGAGAAAGTTTGAAATACGCGGCCATCTTTCTTTTTAGAATTCGTTTTACTGTCAATCTATGTTATGTACGTTCAGAAACATATATTTAGATAATTAAATAAACCGTGTCGCCTTCTCTCTTTGTTAACTAATATTATTCCATTGCTGAGTCAAGATCTGGCCTATATTAATCCGTAACTACGGAAAGCTATCTCCGGGCAATTTGAGACACTCAAGTCCTCTCTATTTTCAAAAAAAGAAGATCTGCTAGACGTTAAGCCGATTTTCCACAACACTAAACTGATTCCCAACAACAATAAAATCTAATAGCGAACTGCTCAGTCAATTAGATAACTGCCAATAACTCAAACTCCACTTTACGACTCCGAATAGCCTACCAATAGCGTACACTTACATTTCTTTTATTCCCTAATCAACGTCTAACAATCCGCTGTTAGGATCCCTTACATAATACCTATATTATAAACGTCCGTTTCGAGGATCTAAGGGTCAATTAAACGCACCTTAAATTAGATCCAGTGAGTAACGTTTTTCCTTACCGATATTAAAGAGGGAGTGTACCGCGTTTCTGTATGAGCCTCGCCTCTGAGTAATGCGGGCCATTACTCTGGCAGGGCTCCTTTCTTTATGAGGGGATGTGTTTTATTAAAATTTATAAACATAATTCTGTAGTGTTGGCTGCTTATCGCGTGTGGGAATGAGGTTTGAGATTCATAGGGGAAGGAGGGAGTTTATTTTTTTGTCGTGATAAGCGTTTGTAGTGACAGGTTAGTGTGAAAAGTCATTGTAGTTGCTGCAGTGACCCAAAAAGAGTTCAAAATGCACTTTAAATAAAAATAAAAGCTTAAATGTTCTGGTCACATTCAGCGACTTTGCTGACGATGCCTACTCGCCGCCTAAGTATTCGACAGGCTCGCGGGCATGCGGGCGGCGAGTAAAGGGCAAGTGCTTGTCCGACCATGGACCATGCCCGGGTCTACGGCGCGTCGTGTTCCACGCGCGCATGCTACCGATGAGGTAGCATCACTTAAAGAGGTGGGAGTTATATCTTCCTACTTAGGTCCGGAGACGGTTAACAATCAACTGTTTGTTACAGACCACATAATTATGTAGCTAAGCTTTTTTTATCAAAATTAAAGAGAGCCAAAAAGTATGACATTATACCAGCAATAATGATGTTGAAAAAGTCAAAAATATACTGAAAAGCTATGTCTATGTACTTGTCTGGGTCCTGAAATCGGTATAATATTTACGAGCCCTTGAATTCTGAAGGAGAAACCTAGAAGTACTACCCAATTAAAATACAGTCTACCATTAACCTACCACGTGTACGTAATCTAAAATTCATGATAGTAACAACCTGTATTTATATAGAATATTATAACCTTGTCAGTATGCTAAGAATTGTGGTCCTATGCTCTATAGATTCAGCGCCGTTCCAGCGCTGAAGCTAGACTAACCGTAATCTAATAGTCGATTTTCGACTTTATACTCTTGATTATAAAAGTGAAAATCTATTATAGAAAAACTGTTTCGGTCCTGACGATGTCACAGTTTGTCGTGAACGGATTTTTAACTTTATACCTTTAGAGCATAAAGTTTAAAATCTGTTACAAGCTCGTTGCAGTGTTATAGAGAATAGAATAGCTATTCAAAGAAACGAGCATTCATCACCCCCACGCAAGATCACTGCGTGTTGGTAAATAGGCTCCATTAACACTAGTTTTTCTCTCACGTTATTTTCCTTATCTGTAAGCAGGGTTGGGCAGTATTTGAATTACTTGTAATTAAAATACGTAATTAAAATACAAATACGTATTTTGTATTTGTATTTTAAATACTTCACTAAAAAGTAATTTGTAATTTGTATTTCAAATACCTGAAGACGAAGTATTTTGTAATTAGTATTTCAAATAAATGAGGCTCCAAAATACATTTTAACAAAATACATTTAAACTTCATTTACCGTCACTGCACTCTCTCCAATGATGGTAAAGCAGCTAATTAGACTTGGCAAGACTACACCTGTTACGTACTGACGTCAGCACATCAAGCCTCCTACCACAATCCGTCAAAGGAGGATGCTCACAAAAAACCCAGCTCCGGCAGAAACAAGTTGTATCTCAAATTAACAATAGTATAGAGTAATAAAATAATAACCGGGTATTATCGTGATCCTTACTGGCAAACATAAGTAAGTCGCCCATAGAAAAAGTACTTTGTAGTAGTAGTTCGTTCCCTTATTTCTCAAAGATGCCTTTACTGATTTGGGAAATTCTTTTTTTGTTTGTAAGGGTATATATGTTACGGTAAATGTGATTAATTGAAAATTATTAATAATTTTACAAAATTATTAATAATAATCACATGTTTTGGTAAATGTGAATAAACGATCGAAATTTAGTAGTAATTATTAATAATTCACGACACGTATTGGTAAAAGTGATAAAATTAATAAACTAAACGGCTAAACCTAGTGCTAACTGAAGATAAGTATGATACACGTAGGTTTAACCGATTGTGGTCGGTTACACCTAGGTTTAGCCGGTTAGAACTAGGCCTAACCTCGGGACTTGCTGGCACCCCGACTCGGACAATTTAGGTTAGAAGAGGATGGCGGGGTCTTTCAGACCCCGCCATCCTCTTCGTGGTTATTTTTTTTTAACCACGCAGAAGTAGGAGCCTCGCGGAGCGGGGCTCCGTCGACTTGCTCCTGTGAAGGAAGTTTACTTATTACATTTATCACTACTAGGGTCAAATTATTAATAATAACCGACAAATGTGATTAATTAATCACTTTAACCTCGACTTTCGGTAATTATTAATAATAATAGATAATTATTAATAATTTTCAATTAATCACATTTACCGTAACATATATACTTTCCAGGTGGTGCTATAATCAAAAATCAGACATATTTTTTTTTTTAAGTGTATGTACCAATTCTGGAAAATGTATCTTTTTTTTCTGATCTGTATTATAAAAGTTTCCCTTTCAAATAAAAATAGAATTTTCCAAATGGGTCCCGGGGTCTTTGAGAAATGGGGGAAGATACTACTAATTCGAACTACTTTTATATGGACAACTGCGTAACAAAACTGGCAATTTTTAAATGTTAGCCAGTAAGTATCCCGATCATTACTAGTTATTATTATATTACACGAGCACTCCGCCCGCGACTTCGTCCGCGTGATTTTCGAACTTTGCTTTTGTGAATTTTTACTCCCAACCACCCTCTATAAAAGATACTTTTCGAAAATCTAAATCAATATTCTACAAATTTCTATCTACTCGCAGTATCCCGTCTTGGGTGGTACCTACGTTCTTAAAATAACCCCAATGAATATATTGGGATTCCTTGCTAACAACCCCAAAACTACTCTTAAGGGGTTGAATTTCGCAAGATCCTCACTTAGTGAGAACCTATGTCTAAAGTAGAACATACTGTAAAATTTGAGAACTCTAACTATCAATACATCAATCCCGTTTTAACTATCACTTACGTCTTGAGACTCCTAGCACTTGTAGTAACAAAGTTTCATACAAAATATCAACCCCAAAAACAACCCCTTGGGGGTCGAATTTCACAAAATCCCGTCTTTAGTATCACTTACGTCCAACAAAGAATCCATATGTAAAAAAATAAATCTCAAAACTATCAACCCCAAAAACAACCCTTTAGGGGTCGAGTTTCACAAAATTTTTTCCTTGTTGAGCTTTTACATCTTAAAAATAACCCGGCATACAAGATTTGAGACGCCTAGCACTTGTAGTAACAAAGTTTCATACAAACTATCGACCCCAAAAACAAACCCCTCAGGGGTCGGATTTCGCAAAATCCCGTCATAGTAAGCATGTACCTACGTACTAAAAAAACACCCCATGCAAAATTTGGAATTCCTAGCACCTGTATTAGCGAAGTTTCATACAAACTATCAACCCCAAAAACAACCCCTTAGGGGCCGAATTTCGCAAAATCCGTTCTTAGTGCTCACCTACGGAGTATAAGGAAGGCTTATGCCAAATTTCAAGTTGCTGGGCCCAGCGGTTTGGGCTGTGCGTTGTCAGATCAGTCAGTCAGTTTTGAATTTTATATATATAGACTATACTATTGTTAATTTGAGATACAACTCGTTTCTGCCGGAGCTGGGTTTTTTTTCTATGAAGCGTGAGCATTATCCTTTCCTCAACAAATTTTGAACCTTATTGTAATAACGGAAGGTTATTTTTTATTGATAAAATTTGACAGATCCGGGCAGGCCGACCCGCTGGCGTCTTTACACTGTACGCTATGACTGTAGGTCAAACTTGGCTAAAAAAACGCAAAAAAAAATTAACGTCGAATTGTGAATTTTAAGTTAAGAATTTTCTCTACTTTTCAGCCATTCAGCCCATGCTGATCTAAATTATTAATTTTGTAATTTGTAATTAGTATTTTGTATTTCAATTACAAATAGCTAAAATACTGTATTTTGTATTTTATATTTCAAATACTTTACTTAAAAGTATTTTGTATTTTATATTTTAATTACTTGCGATATAGTATTTTGTAATTTGTATTTCAATTAAAGCAAAGCATGTATTTTGCCCAGCCCTGTCTGTAAGTCAAAGAAGACTGGGTAGAGTACTTTGAAATAAATACTTAGTTATGTATATGTTATATTGTCATGAAATTGTGTATATTTTGTATCTTGTACGTTTTTAAATTTAAGTAATTATTTAAATTGGCAAGATTCTCAATATCTGTTCCATATTAAAACAGACATGTATGTATAGCCTTAAAAGTAGGTCCCAAACTAACAGCCTGTTTCTTGTAACATTAACTATTTTTTAATTGTAATTAGAGTACTTACATCATGTTGAAATATAAGAATCTCATAACAAATATTGAATATGGTTTCCCGTTTTAAATTTAATTTATGAATTACTATTTTAGAAACTAGTAGTGCAGCCGAGCCCTGCGAGGAAACAAATAGAAAAAAAAACCTAACAAAACATAGAGACTTCCCTAAAAGAAAACGGTTGTTAATATGTTTTTTTTTTACATTTTATGACACTATTTTACATTTTTTAACACATTTTTTTATAACAACCCAAAAAATCTTAAATTATAAAAATAGTAGATAGGCCACCAGCATTCAGTACAACTCTGACAATCCCTCCCGCCCTGCCCGGGGTGGGAGGCCTCATTTGATGATTCTACCACGATAAAAAAAGGCCACCAGCATTGGGAACAGGATAAATAAGCTAAATTTATAGTATTCATTTTTATAACTTATTTTATACGTTTTTAAATATTTTTTATAAAAAAATATACATAGATAAGATTGAAAAAGATTAAGACTGGATCATTATAATTATGTAAAAAAATTACACAGAATTCACAACAAAACATTTACCAAGCATTCAATCAAAATTAATAAATTCTACTCTTGAAATCCCTACTCGGTCACCTCCTCTCCATGTTCTATGCTAATACCTCAGAAATAGAATTACAGTATCTCCAAACATCTTCATAGGCAGCATCAGGCATTCAAGTGGGACTGGGCAGCATCTGTGGCCACCTGTTAGACACCCCTCGCATGCCAATGAGCTGCGATCTGCATCTGGAATGATTGATGATCTTGAGACATGCTCCCAGAAATGTGAAATAGAAACATGTGTCTTGGATTCTGTGACGGGTTTTAAGTTATGGTGTTTGTTTTGTGTTTGTGTGTGTCATACCGTCTTTTGATTTTAAACTTGAACGTATATAAATAGGGTTGTTTATTGCATGAATAAATTGAATATCTGTATAGTTCGTCAGTTAGAGTATTCATAGAAGAATTGAATATTGACAAAGATAGAACGTAATTCGGAAGGGGGCTTATGACGTCATAACGCCTTTAAAATGATACCGTCTGAATGACGTTTTGTGATTTTTAGAAACGTTGTATATTCGTCAAATTTTTAAAAGAATAATTTATTTGTTAATCTATCTTTCGGAATAGTTAAATTTTTATATTTTTTATTTGTACATATATTTCTAATTAAAACGGTATTCAATAAACACAAAAAATATTTCATATTGCTCTACACAGCTATTACATTATATTTATTGCCCACACTGTGTATGAATATCAAAATAAAGTATTTATGTAAGTAGGTATATAATAACAAAAATACTATATTTGTGAAATAGTCATAGTTCATAAATAAATTAAATTAAAACTTGTCTTTACTAAGCCCATGTTTTTTAGATACATAAAACCTACTGCAAATAAGTGAAAGCCATAAAGAAAATACTCGTAAAAATAAACCTGCTCTGCTTAAAATCACTTAGAAATTTTAGGTAAATGTATTTTATATTTGTACTGAACTACATAAATTAATTATCTCGAGTGTATTCAAAAAGCTTGAATGGACTAACCGCGACTAGTTTTTATAGTTGGTCTGAATATAAACCTGAATATTTCATGAATAATAACTCCTTTTTTGGGCATTCTTGTACAAATACCTTCTACAATATTTGAATCAAATAATTGTCAAAAAAGTCTCGAAATTCTTTCCACTTTTTCAAAATGTTTGGAAATCTTTAGTCATTTAAATAATCTATCACATTAAATCGCTTTTCAAAATTTTCAAAATTCTGTTCCCATTTTCAAAACATCTATTTAATAATATTAGACATGAAAGTAAAAATTATTCTTATTTAAATATTGTCATGCATATTCCCGTTACTACTGTTATAAAGATGAACACAGTAACCTATTTCTTGTTCGTTCCTCACAAGATATTACCTCCCCTTACCCTCTTTATTGCTATGTTTTACCCTACGCAAATCAGCACGAAATGCAGGTACTGAGTTATTAGTCTTTTTGGTGTTAAAAAGATTCGTATAAATTAAATGTCTATTGTAAATAGCCTGAAATAAGTTTATCTTATATTTTTGTCGTCTATAAATATACTGGTAATAGATTAGGTATAATTATCTGATACAACTGGGAAAATGACCTCAACATAGTAAAAAACTAGACAGATATCTAATCTGATGTTTTTAAAAAACATCGTGAAAATAACAAAAACCATTCGCAGCTTATGCAATAATTGATTCCTGAAAATTCATCTCCTGTAAATCTCAGAAGTGAATATTACGTTCTGTAAAGTGAAATGGATTATTGTTTTAGTGAGCAAAATATTCAGTAACAGTACAGAGATGAAATTACTGCTACTATTTTACAAATTCGCCAAAATAATAATATGTTACAGAGATATTTTCCCGCCTCTTCCTTTTATCAACAACACAAATTTTCACAAAAGGTTTTGTCCGAAATAAACAACCTCGTTAATTTCGGACAAAACCTTAGCATAACATAAAATAAAGCCGCCGGTGAGAACCCCGTTATCCTCGTATATATTAATATTGGCAAACGACAAGTTGACAACCTTCCAAAAAATATATATTTCGTTTGTTTTCGTTCCCAAGTTGAACGCTACGCAAACAAAACCTGCGTTAACCGAAGGTGGGACACGGGTTGAATCATATAAATAAAATTCCTCAAGAATGAATCAACTTTACTTCTTATTATATTTCTTCAGGAACTCTATAAATAACAGCGAGATAAAAACAAAAGGTCCGGCGGACTGACAACGTAAATAATGCGTTATCAGTACACACGGAAGGCATCGTACACACGCGCCGGTCGAACGTCCGATACGGACGAAGACACGATGATTTATTTAAAGCAACGCGAAGATCTCTTATCTGCCACCTAGCGTTATCTTATTGCGTGTTTCCTAAATAATTAATGCAATATAGGGCATCGATTGTGAGGTGACGGGCGGGCGCGGGGCGGGGACGAGAGCGCGGGGGTGCGCGCGGCGCACGCACGCGATTGGCTGTCAAGCCTGCGTGAGTGCGTACCTCCCCGCGTGCGTATGCCTTCGCCCGCCCGTGTTTCAGTCTTCTTCGGAACTCCGTGCGGGTCAGACGTGCCGCGCCGCGTTACAAGTGACGTACGAAAGTCGCGACCGCGCGTCCATCCGCTCCCTCCCATCAATAACCTTCACCAAGTTTAATTTTCAACTGGGACTAATTCATCTGTCCATATGGTTCATCTCGTAGATATATTTCGTTCAGCGAAAGTTGATTATCCGCCGCCTGTTATTGTGAGTAAACATCTAATTTGCATTATTACAATATTTTTGAAAGTGTAATTTTTTTGTTTGTTTTCATTTATTTTTTATTTATTTATTTTTTTTCTTTACAGATTAAGGTTTTGCGGCGATTACTTTCGGCAGTTAAAAAGTTGTGATTTAAGTTATTCCGTGTGGTTTGAGGTCATATGTTTCTTGTTTGTTTTGTTTAAGTTATGTTTACGGACAATTGGTGTTTATTTTGTAAACTAACCAAATAAACAATGACTAACCCCCTTTATTTAACTGATGAATAAATAATATACAAGTGAGATTCTAACCATGTATTTTATTTTAGTTTTTTGAAAATATTGAATGATTTTATTTTTATTACAGCAACTCTTACTTGGAAATAGTGCTCTTAAAATATTTTATTTTGACAATGCAACAAGCATAATTAGGTAACTTATCCTTAAATTATTTAAAAAATATTTTTACAGCCAAAATAAATTTTCCAATTAAACTAAAAAATAACTTAAATAAGTTTCTAAATGACATATTTTCAGAAGTATCTTAAATCTATAAACTCGTACAAGTCGGAGTTAAAACAATTGCCTCTCGTCTTATCAATGTTCTCATCTTTATTACTCCAAAGATCGAAGTGATAACGTTTAAGGCGCTCCGTCATTAGGGCCCTGATAGGATACTTTACTTTTATCACAGAAAGATTTAAATTTAGAGCTTAATACGATGCATATAAAAAAGACAAAAGTTTAATTATGTCATCAAATAAGTGAGTGAATAAAAATTTATTCTTTCTTTTTTTTCATTTGAATTTAAAGTTGGAACGTGCAATGAAATTTAAAATTTAAATGAATATTGTATCAATTTTATATGTTACCTATTATTCTGTTTTACAGACGGTTAATGAAATAAGTCAAAAAATGCTTTTTAATATTTTAGATAATTCCTTGCATCAGCTAACGAGACGTGTATGAAAAGTAATTAAAAGTTGGTAAAATAACGAAGTGGTGTAAATACCATTTCTGTTAAAAAAATATAGTGTTATAAGTAAGTTTTGCCTAGCATTTATTGAATTTAAGTAAATTATCATTATACCTTAAGGGTAATTCTCACTTGATAAGTTCTGAATATTTATAAATTTTTGAAGGTTCATTACCTCTAAAACCTCTTATTAAAGTGTTTTAATTTCCAATCTACATTTGGTTGAAAATGATCACGCTTATTATCTTCTGTAATAATTAAATATTTAAGTTTAGCCTAAGTGAAATTATAAAGCATTAAAAAAAGTGTTATTTAAGTAAGACAAACAGGTTTTTTTTTCTAAAATAAGTGTGATTTTGTTCAAAACCAGAAAGAATATTGAGTTTTTAGTAATACTTTAGTGCTCCGAAATAACTATCGAATTAAAATATAGTAGTATAATTTATAATACAGCATAAACAATTACATTTATATTTTAAGTACTTAAACAGCTTTCCTTTTAAATTGATTATTAAATAGCAAACCGAAATAGAAATCTGTGAAAATTTAGACAGCAGTTCTCTAAAAAAAATAACTTGAAATAAATGCAATTGTAAAAAACAACAATAAACCAAAACTTGGCCTTGGCATATCTTACAAAAATCTTACAGTTTATAAAGTGTGATTTTTTTCAAAACCAACAAAAAATTGTGCCACATCAAGACACAGCACCTTAAGAAATCATTCAATTAAGATATTATAAATCTAACTATATTGTGTAATATTTGTGCAATAATAAAATTTGATAAAAACTCGTGAAATCCTGCTGACAATACACCCCTAATTTGAAAACACAACACCAATATTCCCAACAGTTTTTTTTTCGAATTTAATCAGTGCTATACAACTTTTGAGCTCCTAAAAAAAATGGGACGTGATGTGTACGACGTTCGCTGGGATGTAAACAGGGCCAAATTAATGCAATTTTACACTGTTCTTGCATGACTGTATTAATATTCAGTACATGCGTAGTGTTGGGAGTCCTATCAGCGCTCTTCATATGTTGACCGCGTCCTTAATTTTGTATTGTGGAACAAATGTAGTGGGACTTTGTGGGACGCAACGGGACGTGGCACTTTGAGGAAAACGGGACTCAAATGTGACTTTCATCTCTGTATATGTCTGTGTGAATTACGACTATATTCATTTGCGTGCGGGATTTGAATAACTCGTGTTTTTGTGACTTTTGTGTTTTTTTGTAATGTAGTGGTGAATAGGTTGGGTTGTTGGATTTTTGTGATTTTGTGTAAAGTTAACAAGGTGTGATTCTAGTGGCAGTAAATACAAATAACAAACGTAATTTATTCGCAAAAATCGCAGGAAGTATTAATTATAGGGGTCATAAGCTGTCCTCCTGGGATTTACCAAGATCTGTAGCTAAGAGGATTCGAAATAGAAACAAACTAGCTTATGCCCGCGTAAATTTCAATTAAATCTCGGGTTAAAAATATCCCATTTACTGATTCAGATTATGTTAACTGTTTGTATACCTAATTTCTCCCAAATCTGATGAGTACTTTTTCGAATAGTATCGAGACAACACAAATAGCCAAACTAATGAAAAATATTTTTATCATCAGTAAAAAAATATGCTCAAAATATTTAAAAAATTTCTCGAGTTAAGAGCACAATAGAAACCAACAATAATAAACTTCGAGCCAACATCAACAAGAACAGTGATCCCAAACTAAAACACAGGAACATCTTCGCAGCCCATAACTCCACTTTACTCCAACTCAACTCCATATATCCTCATACTCCGTTACGACCGACAACGCGTTATGGATTCCAAACTGTACGATATCACATAAGCAGAACATAAAAAGTTTTATCATGGGCCCTCGCAGTGGCCTCCCAAAACTTGTAAAAGATATAGATAGAAAATATCCTTTCTACGCCCCATTACCTCACTCCGTTGTGTTGGGTAAGCTTCATTTTTTGCCCAACTTTCGGGTTAACGATTTGTCCAGTAGTCATTGAATTACGTCGTTTAGCGTAAGATGTAATAAGTTTAGAAAGTTTGTTTTGTGAGTTTCATCACGATTACAAATGGTATTGAGATTTATTTTTATTTTTCTTTATTTTCATTCGACATGACGACGTTTGGGGAGACTAGACCCAGCAGTTTGTAGATCTTTGACAGTTGACACTGTTAGTCATAAGCTCTAAAGTCTGACAACCAATCTTACCATAATACCCAGTTACTGGGTTGTGGGGGTCCGACAGACAGTCGCTCCATGTAAAATATTGATTTCCAGCTGCATCTGGTTTGACTGGAAGCCGACCCCTATATAGTTGGGAAAAGGCTAGGCAGATAATGAGATCCAGCAGTGAACGTCTTTCGTTATGATGGATATTTTCAACGTTTTGTAAGTTTTTCGTTTTTTTTCAAGATTTTGGAAGGAGGACAGATGACCGTATCTTGTGTCCTATGACTGGTAAAGTCCAGGATTGTTGACTTATCAGCAATGTGCAATGTTAATCATCACTGGCCTATATGGGTGTACTTCAAGATTTTTTCTAAATACAAATCATGATAATGCGTTGTAATGTCACCTTAAGAAGACCTTCACTGACCTTATCAGTGACGTTCTTCAGAAAGGGCGACTGCGTAATA
Organism: Agrotis ipsilon; assembly: GCA_028554685.1. Lineage (NCBI taxonomy): Eukaryota > Metazoa > Arthropoda > Insecta > Lepidoptera > Noctuidae > Agrotis > Agrotis ipsilon. Next base: position 2,151,980 of record CM052965.1, read on the forward strand.
CCAACCGTCGTGCTTGTATGACCAATTGTGTGAAGTGGGCGAGGTGAAAAGTGTATCATAAGGCTCGTCACAGATGATGACCTGTGGTTCCTTTTTAGCCTCAGAAAAGGTATGAGTGGGAAAAGGCATGAGCTTTTTAATTTGTATTATTAATGTTTTGTTATCTATTTAATGTTCGTTTCTTCAAAGTTTGACAAAAAGTGTTATAATTATACCCTACAAAGTACAAAAGTCAGACATAAACAGGTTTCTTGCAGCAAGCTATTTATAGACAAATAAAGCGATCCCGCTACATATTCTCGTATCTGCGTAACCTCTGAGTTGTCCCTTTACGATACACTCGAGAGCGATTTCGTACTTTCTTTGCTGAGATCCACAGAAAATGGAATAAAGTAACACATTGCCACAAAGTTTGTCAGCTTTGAAATAAATTATGAATGTAATGGTGGATCATGTAAGTATAATAACAAAAACTGATTGGTACAAAACAAATTGGATTCAAATATCAAGGGTAGAATAGTTAATGAAATAAAAAATCAGTAGAGCAAAGATAGTATTTTAAATTTAACCTTTGTCTGGTCAGTAACAAAGGTCAATTTTAATCAGCACACTTTCACAAGCAATTAAATTACGGAATTTAATTTCACAATCAAACCTACACCAAAAAAGATTACACGAAATGAAAATACGTAACTCTACAAGGTGCCTTTGGCAAGGACCCTGAATTAAAGTACCTAGGGTCTACTAAGGTAGGTATACCTTAGTCGACCCGAACAAGATATTTTATTAAATTACCTACTTAACTAATTCCATTTAAGTTCTCGAATTGGATAACTGAATGCTAATTTACGATTTACTGTGAACCACCGCAAAAGCTTATACCAAATATCTTTTTTTTAGTCTTGGTAAAATCATCAAATGAGTCCTCCCACCCAGGGCAGAGCGGGAGGGACTGTAAGACTCGTACTGACTAAAATCCATGGTGTCCTTCAATAGCCCGTAACGTTCCAGGGTCACGGTAATTCGATTAGTCCCACAACCCCGGCAGGCTTTGGCCCTGTCGTATAATACCTAATACCTTTTTGGAATTTTCTCAGTATTCAACAAATGTACGAATTTGATCATTTGATGTTACGCGTTGGAATTTTGTACTTGAGTTAGGTACACATGAAATTATTATAAACGACGTGGTTCGAAATTATAATTATGTTAAAGAAAAACATAAAGTATTCTTTGAATCTGTTGCCAGCTCATTATTTTATATCAAAGGAAAACGGAGTCGTTAAATGAGGTAATTTTGTTATTTAACTTTGTGATTATTTAAATTATGTTTTTCAAATACTTAATTATTTGTTGTTTAACTTGTATCTGTTGTCGAGACAACAGATGTGAAAATGTAGTTTGTTAATAAGGCCTATTCTTCATTCCATTGTTTTAACTGCCTTCTACCTACTAAAAAAAAACTATAAAATTTTAAGTAATCACCAACCAATAGTTGACCCAATAAAATTCTAATGCCCCGAAAAACATTATTACGCACTTTTATTAACGAGGCGTCATTAATAAAACACGACTTTTCTTCTACTGTCACTTAATGGCCGCATCCATTAGATGGTCGAAAATAATCTCTCGATTCATTTGCGTTTGTTGTCGCCGCGTTGCCTAGCAACCAGGTGTCATCATGACAATATGTCAGTGTTAAATGACAGCTGACCATGTGACCACGGAATTTATTCAAGCCGACAATGAAAATGTTTTCCTGAGACCGATTTCGTGCCGAACAGTTCCATTTGAGAATTCACCTTGTATTTTTTGTGCTGGTCAGTTTTCGTTGATAAATTATTATTGGATGTCACTGATGTTTGTTTTAATTTAATCATTTTTCGTCGCGTGAAGTGTTTATTTAGTTTCTGATTTATTGCTGGTGCAGTAAATGTTTGCTGGAGAGCATTATTTCGCAGGTCTCTTTAAATGTCAGAGGTCTTTAATTAAGGCCATGTAGATTAACGACAACGACAGAGGGTTGCGGCAGAGCGCGAAGGAGACGACGTGACGAACAGGACATCCTCGTTCACAATTCGAAGGAGGTGACTCACAGTCGTGATCATTGGAAGGAATAGAGGAAGGTCTCTGATCAGCAGTTGGGTAGTGCAGGTTAATTGATAATTAACGTTGATTTACTCAAAAAGACAGTCCCTCCATGTGAAAACCGGATTCCTATTCAGCTCCATAATTTTGATTTGATTAGATGCTGAATTCAATATCATTATGAAAGATTCAGGCAAGTAAAGTGGACTAGGAATACATTATGAGGAAATCATCTACATTTATTTATATATGTTACGGTAAATCTGATTAATTGAAAATTATTAATATTTTTACAAAATTATTAATAATAATCACATGTTTTGGTAAATGTGAATAAACGATCGAAATTTATTACTTTTAGTAGTAATTATTAATAATTCACGACACATATTGGTAAAAGTTATAAAATTAATAAACTAAACGGCTAAACCTAGTGCTAACTGAAGATAAGTATGATACACGTAGGTTTAACCGCATGTGGTCGGTTACACCTAGGTTGAGCCGGTTAGAACTAGGTCTAACCTCGGGACTTGCTGGCACCCCGACTCGGACAATTCCTCTTCGTGGTTATTTTTTTTTTAACCACGCAGAAGTAGGAGCCCTGCGGAGCGGGGCTCCGTCGACTTGCTCCTGGGAAGGAAGTTTACTTATTACATTTATCACTACTAGGGTCAAATTATTAATAACAACCGACAAATGTGATTAATTAATCACTTTAACCTCGACTTTCGGTAATTATTAATAATAATAGATAATTATTAATAATCTTCAATTATTCACTCTTACCGTAACATATACACACAAGTCATAGCTATTTTTTTTTAAACTCAGTTTTATAACATTCCAGTTCTAAAGACTGTTTAGGTGAGATTAAATCAAGACAGGATATTTGACATGTTTAGTCTTTGTTTAGATCTAATAATACAATTAACAACCATGTCAGTTTAAAAACTAAAAAAAAACAGTTCGTTGCATTTACATTTTGTAGCTACAAAACGAACTAAAAGCTTCAAATTATCGCCCTATTGTAGCTGCAAATTATTCGTGGCCAGATAGGCATCTACACATTGGTGACTAGTGGGCCACTGGCTAATTGTGCTTGGCGTGTGACTACCTGTCTATGCATAACTGGGAGCGGACACGCTACGATGGACAAATAGTTCGCTTGTTAATATATGTTCACCTTCATAGCAGGAATTGGAAAGATTATTGTAACAATAGGTTTTTGTGTATGTGTTTTCTATGTTTGTAAACAAATACGATACAAGATAAATTCTTAGTGTAGAACAACTTTTAATCAAAGATAATGAAAAACTATTTCAAAAATGTATTATCAATTCTAAGTTTGTAATTTATTTACTTGTGACGTGTATGATATGTTCAGAAAACAGAATTTTAAAGTAAGTAGGCAGTTTAATTTGTTTCATTTCTAATTAAGATTTATCCAAGAAGTACAAATTATTTTGTTTTTTTTTTTTTTAATTTAATACTTTTTTATTTTTTCAACGGGTTTCATTGAATTCGAGACCTATTTCAACCGGTATACCCGTTTCGAAGCTATGGTGCCCACCTTTTTCGGCTCTAGGGTTGAAAACATCAACGCACATCAAAACAAATCATCGATGAACACAGTTCGACTTAATGACGAGGACATTTTAAGCCACGATAAACTCCGATGGCTATTACTTCTTCCATTGTGTTCGGATAATATAGATGTTATCCGTAAGGTTATTACTATAGAGCACCCTAAATTATAGTGCCGTGACGGACAGACAACCGACATCGTAAAGTTTAGAGTTGGCCTGTTGATTAGTATTTGTTTTTTTTTGTAATTATAGTGATGTGTGATCACTGTTTTTTAACTTGTTTGTAGATTATGTAAAAAAATATGTTGTACAGTCAGCATCAAAAGTTGCTGACCACTGATAGATTTTGAAAATCGCTGTACATCGTAACAATACTTAATAATACGGTGTACAGCGATTTTGAAAATATGAATGTGGTCAGCAACTTTTGATGCTGACTGTACCTAATGTGAAATATACTAAATAATTATTTGATTTAGTCCAAAAAAAAGTCTTAAATTTTTTTATTTGTTTGGTGGTCACTTATTTCTATTCATATTCTAGCCATTTTATATTTATTTCATCATATTATTTATTTAACACACTTCCATGAATTATAATTTATTCTATATTTTTAGTGCATAAATAATTATTAAGATACTGTAAGATCACAAAAAAAATATGAATACATTACTACAATAATACTACTGTATAATAATACTTATACACTACATAATTATATTTTTAATTATACAGCACCCACTGGAATTACAAACACTGGCACATACATTAAAATCTAAAAGAAATAACCACCCACTTTGTCCAAAATTAAAACCTTTTCCCTACAAACATTTTAACCTACATCCAGCTCTCAAAACAAAACATTCAAAAATAAACTTGAAAACAAAACAAAAGTTAAAAAAAATAAGGCTCGTGACACTCCATACCTAAACTTATAGAGGCGTTGAGCACAAAGCCCCGCCCACTGCAAAGCGCATATAATTCCATCTCTTTCCTACGTCCCACTTGCTAATTCACAGCATAAACGCTCACTTTAATATACCTAAAGGCCATTAGAATAGTTTTACATACACTACATTTGAAATTTAAAATCTTTTTGAGTAGACCACTTGAGTAATACGTTTTCTACGACGCATCTTGGAACGGCCGTAACTTAGTTGTAGTCCACAGCTAGTTATGGGTCGCTCTGGGTAGTTATTGGTTCACGAACTGTGAGTAGGTCAATAATGACATAAAAGTGGGTCATATTGGACAAGTGTGAACGGGGATTAAAAATGTATGCGGTCTGGTCGTCAGCTAAAAATAACGTGTCCCATCCCTTTTTGGAGGTGTGTCCGCAGAAAGAAAAACTGGAGTATACATCACTCGACGTCTAAATACAGTTTATTGCCTCTTTAGAAAATAGGTTATGAGCTGAACTCAGCATGACAAAATAACTCGAGTATAGACAAAAATAATCGACAAAAGCTTACAAATATTTTGAATGCGAAAGTTTGTAAGTATTCGTGTGTGTTTGTTATTTTTCACTCAAAAACTATTGAATGGATTTGGAAGAAATTTGGTACATTGACTGATAGTTTATAAGCTGAAGTAATGATTTCATGTGGGATATAGCTTCGTACTCCAGTAAAATCAATGCCTTTAATTATTCAAAATCTAGATAAGTCAATTGTTGTTCGCTAGTCTCACTAAAACTCTAGAACGGCTGGACCGATTTGGCTAATTTTGGTTTTGAATTCTTTTTGAAAGTTCAGGTGGCTTACCATGAACTCTTAAAGCGTGAGTCTTTAGGCTCTGAGAAGGAGATGGCTCCAGATGACTTGTAAAGCTCCGCCTCTTCCCCACAGCCTAAAGACTCACGCTTTAAGAGCTTGTGGTAAGGAACTAGGGAAGGTCTAAAAGATCAAGAAAAATTAGCTGAGGCGGTTCAAAGTTGCTCGATCAGCTAGTGACAAATAAAATTACATCGTAACTAAGCGGAATCCGTACATTTTTCCGAAAGATGAATTAAAATATGATGTAACACAGATCACAAGAAATATATAATTAATCTCTTTAAACTGGAAGCACAGTCACAAAGGGAGAAGTAATACGTATTATGTCAAGTGATTCTCCACTCGCCTTATAGATTCAGAAAGTCACCCTCCAAGTGTTATAAATGTAAGTGGCCGTAAAAACAGTTCGCCAAATGGAAATGTAAATAAATGGCGGGAACTGAGTGTTGGCGGATGACTGGGCTTTGTATTGTAATTAATAGACCGAGTTGTAAAAAGAAAAATATTATTTTTTTGTGAGTAAAATTTGGGAGTATTAATAGTGAGTGTTTTTGTGTTGCTTCTTGTTTATTGCAAAAAGTGACTGAACTGAATGTAGCTGCATATTCGCAAACAAAATAAATAGTAGTAGTATTAGTATTATAGTGTAATAATTACGAAACTGAGTAGGAGTAGCATAATATACATGTATTAACGACGTTATCATAAAAGTAAAAAAAGTATGGATGTTTGGATTTTGGTTACTCAATCACATCATAACTGATCAGATTTTTTTTTATATCTGGAATATCAAATAGGATCTATTTTTATGCTGATATTACGATCCTGTGTGATAATTTTAGACTTCCGACGTCATCTAGTTTTACATAGAATATCATCCTAAACTGATACTTTAACTGAAGATTCAGATTCAAAGAGACTACCTTTAATCCTTCAGTTTACAGCAGCTACCACAACAAAGCATATTTTTTTCACAGCAGAAATTAATATATAATTAGCTTCATTATCTCCGTAGATTACAAAGAATAGCAAAAAAAAAGATAAAAAAAAAATCGCATCAAATTCCCGTCTACATTTAATCCGTTGCAATTAAGGGTAGGCAGTTCCCGTAAGCCTGCATCCAGTACCCAGCTAATTATGCCAGCCCGTCAACACGGCCGTTTATTTTAGAATACATTAACGCAAAATTAACATTTATTGGAATAAAACACAATGCAGGAGCGGTAATGGTGATGGAATTATCACTAACTACGACTATTGTCGACGCGCGACGGTTTCTAATGCTGTGTGCTTAGTTGATGATTGACTGACGGACTGTTGCGTTCATATTCGAGTACCTAACTTTTTTAAGTCGCGAATTTGTTTGACTGCTATATTTTTAGGATCTATTTTGGTGGAATTAAAATCAACTAAAATGTTGCAAAACTGAATCCAGAGGTCGCAGGAACAAATCATACCTTTGCTGCATTTTTCTTTTTATAGAAAATGAATGGAATAATTGTTTGTACAAGCGGAATAAGTCCTTTTTTTTTGACCTAATGTGAACTAGAACATAACTAGAACACTTGGAAGGACTTGGGGGAGGCCTTTGCCCAGCAGTGGGACATAAAGGGCTTATAAAAAAAAGTGAACTAATCCTTTAGAGTTCATAACTTGATATTAATTAATTATTTTTTGTTCCAGATGAACCGGGCAATACAGGTGAAACCGGCGGATAGCGAAAATAGAGGAGGTAAATGATATTTTCATTAATTTACGTATGTATTTATAATCTCAGTAGTTTTGCTATGTATTGTAATTTTCTCAAATGTGCCAATTTATTAATGAAAACTTGTTATTTATAAAGTATTGTGTTATTTCAAACTCCACTTACCTACTCAACGATAGGCAGGTTAAACTTTGTTTAAATTTTCTTCATCATTTATCGTTCAACTGAAATTATTCTTAACATCTTATTCATATAAGTTAATAGTCTTTTATTTAAATAATCATTCTGATTTTAGGATTCAATCTTACAACCATTTAAGGGTGGCTATTTTGCCTTTGCATCAAAAGGCGAAGCTAATTTAAACCTAAATTACTGAAAGATATTACGTACTTTCTATTTGATAGCCCCTTAGAGAGCCAAAGCCTGCCGGGATCTGTCTCGCCAGGTAACCGTGACCGCGATTTTAGTCAGTACCAGACTGACAGTCCCTCCCGTCCCACCCTGGGTGGGAGGAATCATTTGATGATTGTGCTACAAGACTACGATAACAAACACATGACCTACTTACACAGTAAACTAAATAATAAAGAAAAACTTAACAAAATAATATTGCCATACTCAAGACAAGTGTCAAACTATTTTTTTTTTCCTCAAACTTTAAAAATCGACACTGGAGAAAATCCGAGTGCGGAACAATATTTAAAAAAAAAAGTAAATAAAATAAAATACGGCTGAAGATTCTTTACTACCCTAGAAAACTTATATCAAGAACACTTTTAAGTAAAGGCTCTTGCGATACTCCGATCAGTCTCCGAGTCCGCTCCGTCACGGGATCCGTTTCAAGCGATTAACTTTATGAAATACGAACTAATAATTTATGAAGTAAAGCTTTTTGATCGCGACTTCGCCATTATCGAGTTCAGTAATCCGCTTTTTGTTTTAAATGGCGTGTTGTTTGCCTTTTAATGAAGACCGGACTGTTATTATCTGATGAATACTATGTTTAAAATAATTGTGTGTTTTCCTGCGTCTGGTCAGATTTTTGGTATTACAGAGGCTGTACGAAAAGTTAGATTATTAAATTTTCTAAAAATTTTCGTGGTATGCTTGGAATTTTTGAAACTACTAGTGGTTAAAGTTAGATTTTTTTAAAGTGACTCATGTAATATTAGATATGTTTAAAAACGAATGGCTGGCCCTTAAGGTATTGCGTAGCTATACCTATAGTATGTAATTATTATGATTGAGTAATGATATTGCTTTTGAGGAATATGTATTCATTCATACATACTGATTTATTCATGAAAATTAATGCACAAACAAAAATCTTGACGCCTCCCCAAATCGAATACCATCAAAATCAATTTCGGCATATATTCAAAATTCAAATCACTTAACATTTCAAGGGGCCGTATTCCGTCATGAAATTATTATTTGGCACGTCAAAATGAATGACGGCAACAGTGATGACGGGCGGTCGTCGGCTTTAAAAATGTATGGATGTAATGCTCTCACCTTTTCCCGGGACAATTAGGGCGTAAATTGACGGCTCCTTTACGAAATACGGGGAATTACGATTTTTTCCTTTTTTGGGAATCCGGATTTTTGAGCACGCAGTTTTATGGGCATTAGTCGCCATTTTTTTTCTGCTTGCCAAGGCGTAAGAAAGAAATATTTAAATTGAATGTTTTGTAGGTACAACATTATATTGCAATACAAAGGCGTCTTATTGGTTACCTGCATGGAATAGGAACACAGAATCAATAATGTTAGTAGTAAGTCATTAATCACTTTATTTGAAAGCTGAGTAATAAAGGAAACTTGCACCATAAATTACTATGTAAATATTATATTCAACAGTATATTAATTGGCAAACCAAAATGACACTGACCGATAAGAAAATTAATGCAACTGAATTAATTAGTTTTTTTTTTTTGACTAAACTTCAAACCTCTCAAAGCTTTCTATCCTCGCAAGGCGAAAGTTAATTCTGGTAAGTTCCGTTGGTCGTAATAATACGTACATAATCATTACATATGCTCCACCGACCCACCAAAACGCCCTAACCAACTTAGATACAAAATTACATCACCCGTAATTCAATCCTAAGGTCTAAATGACCCGAAGAGGTTGGGTTCAGTTAATAATTCACAGTCGGTAGTCATCGTCAAATACACCATAATCCCTCAGGAAATTATCGAAACTTAAACACGGCATGATCTGGATTCGGCTTGAGTGATTCCAACTTGAATGATATCGATTCGGATAGTATCCGAAGATAGTGATGTGTGTGGACATATCCGAAACTGTTATGTGTTTATAATTATGTGTTAACTGCTTGTGTGGGGACTAATTACTTGTTAATGGGTTTGTGACAGAAATTATGGGGTAGGATTGTTGATGAGTTGATTAGTGAGTGCTGGATGTAAGCAGCTGGATATTTGTGACTTAATATCAAGTAATAAAATGCCTTTGTAATAAAATTCTTGTAAGAGAAAAAATCAAATTTTTGCAGTAGTTTGAATAAACTAATGCTTAGTCGTTATTTGTATTCATTTTTATATTTTTTAAAATGCGTTAAGCTTTAGGAATTTTTACTGAATGTGAAAAAAAAAATTAAAAAATGAATAAACTGGCATCACGCTCCGTCTGATGTCAAATAAAATATTTTTTGTAGAAAAGCAGTTTCACAAAACTAATTTAACTTTTCTGCTCGCATACTTTACTATTTTGTAAAATAATAGGAGCGAATCAAGCTTAAGAACCGTTTTAGTACCTCAGGACATACCCATTTTGTTAACAGAACCCAGATGCGTCAAATTTTATGGGTTTGGGATCAAACCTAATTTTAAGATAGACTTGCTTAAAGAAATGGGTAAGGTCCATGCACAAGTAATGTCACAATATTATTCATGAATTTCACAATATTCATGAGTATTTTGTGAATATCTTAGTTTTTGGGATACAATTACGACTCAGCTGTTTCACTGAATTTGTCTTAAATCTTCATTGCAATTCTCGTAACGATTTCGCAGACTATGTTTCATAATTTTCCAGGCTTGAATCTTGTAAAGACTCCTATTAGAATAGAATGCCTGAGAAGTAAAAATCAGTATGGACTATAATTATTTAAATTATTAAATAGATAAGCAATTTAAGATTCACATTTTATTAATAATAATAATATTCAACAACTATCACACAACCCCATCTAGTCCCAAGCTAAGCAGAGCTTGTGTTATGGGTACTAGACAATTACTGATAAACATGCTTATACATTTCTAAATACATACATATTATAGATAAATTACACCCAGACACAGAACAAATGATCGTGCTCATCACACAAACATTTTGTCCTGGGTGGGAATCGAAACCACGACCCCCGGCATAGCAGTCAGGCTCACCAACCACTAGACCAACAGGCCAGTCAAAGACAAACATTCACCTACGCCTACATCTTTGTCATCACTCATTCCACGTCTGTTCCTCCAAGAAACACCATTACTAACACCTACTCATTCACAGTAACACCTTTAACTAATAAATTAACACTACTAACACGTTTACTACCCCTAAATGACATAATCCACTAAACTGAAAGTAAAAACAATTAGGTAAACACCACGTAACATTTTCCGATTCGTATCTACGAAATTTAATTTACCTAACATCGTATTAACATGGAATAAATAGGTAACAGAAGGACCACCCAGGTCCATAAATTGAGAGAAACCAGGCGTGCTCATGCATAAAACTGTTTTTGAAATAACTGTAGAGAGGATCATGGTGCTCAAAATAATGAACCACTTGACCAGTTTTAGAGTAACAATGGAATGGCCGATAAAATAATCCGCTCCTGGTGCAGACAAATTGTGCTTGTTTTTCCAGGCCCCTGAAAACAAAAATTTGCTGAAACATCTATCAAGTTGGTCTGGAATTTGCAAATAACGATTTAACCTTGACTCAGACATAATATTCTTTTATTTAAATTACGCCTAGCAGACAGTTATATACGACAATGTAACTGATGTCAGTCGCGACTACTTTTAAATTATTTGTTGGATAGTGCTTAAGTCATTAGAATTGAAGCACACGTTTATTTTAATTAATTATGTTAGACTTAGAATAAAGCTTAATCAACAGCAACTTTACCAAATAAACAACGCAATGATTTTTTTTAAACCGTCAAAATTACATTTTGAGTGTAAGTATGTTACACAATAAACACGCAAGCCTTCTGTACCAAACCTACTCTGTGGCTTTAACGTGAGCGGTACGAGAATTGCTGACGACAAATATAACTAATTGATGTCGCCACTCATTAGAATTATGTTGTTAATACGACGCACGCAAAGTCCCATGAACTGCTGAAATGGTTAAATATTTTTTGGGGGAACGTTGCGGTGTGGAGTGAAATGTGTTTTGTTTCAGAGTGTAATTTTAATGTAAATGTGTGTAACCTTTAATTATGTATGTTTTGCTTTTGAAAAGATTTATATTATGTTGTTGCTACATGGTAAAAATATTCCAATGATGTGAATGAACATCGTAAAACACTGACAGAAATAAAAAACAAAGATCGTTCCTTTCAAATCTTTAATAGCAACAGTTTTATTTCACTTCTTAGAAAAGATAATATTTTTCATCTTATTACTCGTTCACGACTGCATTTCGACGTATTCTACAGATACGTTCAAAAGAAATAAAGATTTATGTTTGCAAAACATTCCGAACAAAATCCTCAGACTTCACTATCAGATTGCAAAGTCGTAGAAACTGTAAAGTTCCTCAACTTTCTGCGAAAATCATCTTTTCCATTCAACGTTTCGTTTTACACTCGAAAAACTTTCTCTCATATTCGTTTAACATCATACAAAGCGAAACATGATTAATTTGAGACTCAGATCTTTGTAAAACCGACACTCGCACACTGCAAACAAACCGAAATATATTTCGAATGAATGCACCGAGTGAAGTAGATAGAGCTATACAGATGTAAAGCGTCGAAAAGAGACAGATGTAGACGGACACGGTATGGAATCAGTGCGGTTTCCATTCGGAAGGCTGGTGCGGTTGAGGAGGTCTTAAAATTAAGGTCAGCCTCGATTGGAGGACTTTAATCGTGCGTCTTTTTATTACGATTCCTCTTCTACCTATAAAATCCCCCGGATTTAATATTTGCAGATTTTGCAATTACGTTATTTTCAAGCCATTTTAGCTCACCGGCTGAGCAGAATGCTAAGTGGTTTTTACACTAAGTGGCTCGCTGCTATTCTAAGATACGAGTAAGTAATATGGATTAAGATTTCTAGGAATTTCTTAAAGTTCTATTTCAGAGGGTGGTAAAACATTTCAGACAATTTTCAGACAAAGATGTTTTAGAGTTTTAGACTAATTGGGTTCGTATAGTTTTTTCTTCGCTTGCTTTTGCCTACTATTACTGAGGCTTTGTGTAATTTTGAGTCATGTTGATGAAGTTGTATAACGTACATTCTTCTTTCTGTTGTTCACTCAATGTTTTTAAGTATCACCAGTAGCAAATTATGAGTCTTTTTAGTACATCAAATATGCCATCTTACCTGACCTACCTTATCCTAATAAACTGGTTCAAGAACTCATATGCAAAGTCACAAAATCAATGTCGACTAGACGTTTAGTCGTAAAATCGCAGCCGTTACGTCAGTGGTGTGGTCGTGACCTAACCGTGCCGGCGCCAGAGCCGTATTCAACTGAGCGTGCCTATTAAATGCTGCAAGCAATTAACATCTGGTGCACGTACGTGCCCTCGCCATTATTGCCCCGTTAAATAGTTATTTAAATTCAACTCTGTACAGTCTTAATGATAATAGTTTGTGCCGGATTGGCGCCAAGTGATTTTGTGTATCCTGAGGAAGCGAGCGCAGATTTTTCTTCGGTTAAAATTCCGTGGGGATATTGGATTATTTTTATTGGACTAATTTGTTTGCAATTGGGTTTAATGGTTTCTGGTTCTTTTGGCGATTGTGTTCAATTTTTGGATATTCTATTTTTATACCAGAAACTTTTGTGTTTCAGTGATATCGTGATAAGCAAACATAAATACAGAATTATGTCTGTAATCCCTGGAGGATTTAAGCAAATTTGTACCTTATTATTATGTACTTATTAAGGAAGTTATTGCTGTTATTAATTAAAAAACATTATTATTCAATTATATTTGGACTTCAAGAAAAATTTGTGAAAGTGTGCATCATAGTGTATAAAAGGCTCTGCGTGATCACTTATTATTATTTTTAATTTAAACTTTAGAGTAAGGGCTCAGGTTTCCGATTTTTGAAGTTCCCATTAAAAATGTACCGCGTAATCAATCAAAATTCACTTTGAAGTGAGCCACCGAAGTGGGCACACACAAAATTGTGTGTTGTGATCAATCATTTTGTGAATGATTTGATTTAATTCCTCTTCGGGAATATTGGTTACGTACGGATTTTGATTAGAGTTTGTATTTTTTTAATGAACTCTCTACTTGTTCACTTTTTGTTTATAGTTGATCATTTTTTGAAAACGTCGACCGTGTTATTTTTTTCAGACTTTTTATTTTTCTAATTCACTCTTTCAACCCTTAAAAAAAGGATAGCCTGTATCTCCACCCGCCTTCTTTTATGGCTGATGAGTGAACAAGTTCATATGAGTAAGTACTTGATTTTAGGTTTGTATGGAATCACATTAATTGTTAAAATTGCCAACAGCAGTGCTATTATTAACTTCAATTAGCAAGAATTTCAAAAACAACACTGACAACAACAGCAGCAACCAAAAATCGATGACAACTAAACAACATGACGTCATCATGAAATATTAAACACTACAATCATTAACGTCGATAATTCCCCACGAAAACGACGTTACTTCACCCCCTACTTTATTAAAACTTATCGAGGAAGTGCTCCTGAATAAAATATGAAGTGTGCTCATAACAAAGTGTGTTATAACGACAACTATTTGTCTGTTCGCGTGTTCTCTGTCGTTAAATGCCACTTTATGAATCTCAGTATCATTACTGGGCCACGTTTTAAGCAAAAATTTATAGCCTCTTTACAGTCTTATAATGTAAATGATAGCAAGGTGGGAACCCCTTGAGTTATGCGGCTATGCCTGCGTTTTTATTACCTTTTTTTAGTTTATGAAGTCTTATGGTAATCTATGGAATTGATATATACGAGTATTGCGTTACCTTTTTCGCTGAAGTCTAGATATAAACTCAGGTGTCGGAGATCTATCTTCGCTAATGTCTTTTTGCCTTTGAGGGTCATACGTCTTGTCTCTACGTTTACTAAGTGACGTTTATTTCTAATAAAATGTAGGCCTTGTATATGTTTTTGTACAGAACCTTCTTCAAAGATATAATATTATATCAATCTTATTTTTGTATGAATATGAGACCCATTCTTAAAATCCCAGTACAACAATTAAACATTTTATATTTTTGTGCTCATTTCTTTGTAGCACCAACATCTAAATCATATTCTGAATCACTTCTATAAGAACGAAAGCTTATTTCTTTCCATATTTCCAGTTCATTACTTACCGACACTTCATTGCCTACTTACAAATTCTATTATCTCACCTCAGCCATATTTTAAAGGAGTTTCATAAATAACTTCGTGATAGATAGTGATGTTCGTGGCGTGTTTTATTATCTACGAGCGTTGTTGACTGTCAACCGGAGTGACTGTCGCCATGACGTAGATAAATCGACTGAGCACCGCCGGAAGTAATGAGATTCCAACGGTTTTAATACCGATTGGTTTTCCTTGTGATTTTCATTAATATGCCTCTTGCACCTGTTGGAGAAGATCATTATGTCATCGAGGTAAAATATTTTTTTTATGGGTCATACATTTTGTTTTGACATCACATGATGCCAATTTTTAGCCTCGAGTATATATATTTTGGATAAAAAGTAATGGTTTTTAATAGGTATGGCGTCTCTTAGAGCTAAATCGTGATTTTGCAACGATTCATCGTCGACCGGTTCATCATTAGACGTTTCGTCGACAAGACGATTCACTTATGGCCGTTTCACCGATAGACTCTTTCACCTTTAAACTTCGTCCAATGATGAACCGGTCGTCGGTGAATCGTTGCAGAATCCTAAATCGTGCATATTGGTACTTTAGAGAAGTGAAATTTCAGAAAATAGAATCTAGACGGTATGCCAAAAATCTTGATTTCAACTAGTCTCATATAACTTGGGCCTAAGTTAAATCCTGATCATGCAATTTTCTAATTAACCATTGTTGTCTGGCTGCTAGTGGGTGCTTCATAAAATTGTAGTAAACTCAAATATTTTCTTTATTGAATTATTTAAAACAGAAAACGAAGTAATGTATTAAAAGTAAAGGAAATTTAAAATGTATGTAGTAAAGTTAACAGACTTGTCCAAGATTTTACAAGTTTCTAAGAAACTCGGCATCACAGTATCGGATCTCCATAAAACAAAACAAGCGAATGAACTTCCCGAAATCTTACATCACCGCACTTTTAAACACAAATAAATCCACAACTACCAAAATATGAGAGCAAAGATAGATTATACTCTAATGCGAAACTTCCGTACTCCATCGACGAACTATAAATTCGCCATACGACTCGGCGAATTTTTCTTGTACCGCCCAAGTTCCAGTCGTAAATATTTTAAAGTAACTTCCGAAGGAAAAGTGACACCAAATGTTGACGCTTTTGCGGCAAACTTTGGAGGTGGCCATCGACAAAATAACCCTGTCGAAACTGAGAGACTGCCGAACTTGAAATATAAAAGTTTGCAACTGAAACTTTCCGAATGTGTTGTTTTCAAATGCATCTCGGGTCTGCCTCTGGGGACGGCCGGGGATTCGCTTCCCTTTTGTCGTACTTTTAGATTGCAAATACGGCCTATCAGTGATTGATAGTATTTCTAACTTTATGGAAATTGTTGGGATACCAAAACTTTGACATAATACGCATTTCCTAAACACAGTTCAAATTGCTTATCAAAAATTTTAGTTCTACATAATAAACCATATTATTATTATTACGTTCTTCGAACAAGATGAACTACATAATATTTACATTTCTCAAGGTTAGTTTGTATAGTATATAAACGTATAGCCCCCGAAAGGACAAAATGATTGACCCGGAAAAATATATAGCCTTCGTGTCCAAAATCCTCTGGGTCCCATATTCCGCATATTATATCCCAATTATAATTTTGTCCGGGAGGGGCCAGCCTGCCAACCCGACCGCTTGTTATCCACTCATAAATAGCTTAGCAAGGAAAGGTTCCGTACCAATTCAATTTGGTAGGGTTCTTAATGCTTTTTAGTTCAACGTTTTTGGGACGTAAGCCTAAAACTTTTATTAGAGTGGTCGGTGTGCGTGTGTCACCACTGCATTATGTATAAACGATAGGTAATCATGTTAGTTTAATTAAAGGGGTTAGCCCCACCCTCGTTAAATGGATTTACGTAAGAGTTATTAAATTTATCCATCATAATTTCATTTTCTTCCTTAGGGTTAAAGTAGAATATGGATTTATTAAAATTTAACTGGCTTTCAGACCTTAACACTCGACTTTTACTTTAAACAAAAAAAAAATCTTTTACCTTGTTCCAATTTCCCAAAATTTTCATGCATAGGCTACCGAAGAGTTTCCTCAATAATTTTCCCTCTTGCAGAAAAAAAAGAGAAAAGTGAAAGGCATAGCATCGAATGGGTGTAGACATGAGCACCCAGATACGTTGAATTATTTATCTGAGGAGCCAGCACGTGCCTCTGGACTTATGAATGTACACATTTTAGCACTTATGACCTGTTAATAAATTATAAGTGGGAATCTCCCTCCGATGGTTACGTCTCACGAAACGTGCAAGCTGTCGGCACTAGTGATGTGCCTCGGAGGAATTTTACTTACATTTGTTGATATGGCTATTTTTGGAGTCAACTTTTTTCGATAATTGGACACAAGTAACTGTTTGTCCTGTTAGTTTTGAAAATATCTATGAAAAAATAGTGAAAGCAAGGAATTTAGTATTTGTAATGTTAATGAAAATTGATACTAAAACGTGTAGGGGATTCAAAATAATATAGCTAACAATCCGATTTAAATTCTCAAAAAAAAACTATCGAAAGTATGAAATATTTTTCATCAGTAAAGAATTAATGAACAATAATAACATGTAATAATATCCGCTTCACCAGACATTGTGTATTCTTCAATACTTAAATATTTATCCAATTAGTATTAATTTTCATTTAAAACTTTATTAATAACATCCACTTCGCATAGTTTTGTAACAGTATGAGTCTGTTAATCGAATGAAAAATCGTGTTTCATTTCGAGTGGTGTATTCGATATTCGATTGCGATCATTCGATTATTCGACTGTTAGTTCTCGCATCGGTAAACGTAGTACGAGTGCAGCTCTTGCCTCTAATTCCTGAGTTATTCGTGCAACTCACGGCACGGCGTTTAAGAGAGAAACACTTTTTGCTACAAGTTTCCATCATTGTGTTGTACAACCTTTTTCTGTGTAGTTTGAAGAATGGTGACTTTTAGGTTTATTTTTGTAATTTGGTTTGCTATTTATTTGTGTAAAAAGAACCTGTTTTTTTTTTTTCTTTTCTTCTGAATAGTGTTTTACTAGTACTCGTAGGTAATCGGTTATTTGGACAAATGTGCAATAATCGTTAAAGAGTTTGGGGTTGCGTGACCAATCTTAAATGCGAACTGTGAACTTGGAACGCAAAGAGAAGCTAGAACAGGATGGATTTTTAGTCAGCTAGAGTCTACCGGTCCCCTCCGCGCAGGGGCACTACCTTATCAAAAAACATAAAAGACTGAGGGGATCATAATAAATGACGTTTTGCTGTTTCTGACTACCCTCATCCGTACGTAATCTTATGTCAGAAATCATTTAAATATTCTCTTTTCAATCATCAACGTCTTTCCAAAATCAAAATCCTCCTATGAAAGCTTTACTTTATTACATAACTCGATGCGTCTCATATGGAGACGGTCTAAGCCCGAAGCTCGAACAAAGCATTATACATGACGTAATGACTATTAAATTCATAATATATGCATTGAACGGGCCGCGTAATGGATAGCAGTCGTTTCGATCGCATCGCATTTATTTCATGGAGAACTTTCAATGTAGGACACGTTGTAATGAAATTATTTTCTAATGTAGGTACTTAACTAAAGTCTCGAAGGATACAAAACAGTACCGTCAGCACGAGTTTTCAGTATTTGAGACGTAAAGTAAACTGGAACTTTGACGACTTCAAATTGACAATTTTCAAGGAAAAAATTGGTTCCTTCTTCGCACACCAGAGGCGCTGTTCCATATTTTCATACAAGAAACGCTGTAAATACTGGAAAAACTCTGTAAAGTAAAATAGTGAAAATCGTGCTAGGGGTACTGTTTTGTGTTTACTTACAATATAATAATTATTATCTATGGAACACACGAATTATGGTCGCGAATGCGTCTGTAAACATATCCGTGACGGTTAAAAGCAAAGAGCATCTTTAAAATCTGATAGTCCTCTCTGCACCACCCGAGGTCTCTGGACACATCTGATGATTTTGCCACCACAATTCAGCAGAATTTGTTTGACTAGAAATCAACAACTACTGCACATATTCATTTATCAGTACACCGCTTTAGAATCGGGTCGATATTTTTCAAACTTAAGTCAAATATTCCCTAAATTTTCGAATCCCCATGTAAAATTCCATCCTCAAACACGAGTGTCCTATTGAATTTTGTTTAAACATTCATTTTATATTTTCACAGTAATCATAACTATTTTTCTAAATTAGTCAGCCGTGTGGTCACCCGTCAATCTCAACCCTTACATGCAATATAATATGTCGAAGTGTAAACTTGTTCACAACATTGTGACGTCCATGCCCATTATAAACGAGATTTATTGATGCTATTAACATTAAAATAATAATTCCTTACTTTATAGACTAATAAAATCGTTTAATATCTACTCGTTCGGATAAATAATTCAATTTGCGAAGGAATGTTAGGTCTCACGGGAATGCGTGCAATATTATTAGGTATTTATCTAGCGCCATTAATTTTGGGGTACCTAACGATATAATTTGTATTACCCAATAAAAATGGCATATGAGGTTATTAAATTACGCGTCTAGTCGAGTTTAAGTTACAACGTTTTTCCCACGAAATAAAAACTTGTTCACGCAAACACGGTATTAAATTAATGTACAATGTTATTCATAGCGTAATAATTTAGTAAAACACTCACAATGACAATATCTTAAATTCCATTTTGACGGTTCAACAAAATCCATTGCGTTTTTTCCTCTATAAAGCAGACATCTTTTCCAAACACATGCAGCAATGGACAAGGAAGTTTACATTCTTTGGATTAAGATATGACTGGTGCAAAGAGCGCCTTATTCTACAATTCCATACGAGTTGAACCTCAACCCAATTAAACCAGACCCCCTAAGAATAAAGACATTCCCCTAAGGTCAACCAGGTAGCATGGTGTAATTAAACCATTATCAATGACCTCCCAGTGTCTTCCCATCAGTAGGAATTTCTATAACTAATTCAAAGGGAAATCGATCAGCTATGGCCGGCGTTCCTCAATAATAGATAGTCTTGTATGACCTTTATCAAAGTTGGACGTTAAGTGGACGAAATGTGAACTGTATAAATAACTTCGAAAGATTTTACGTTGCATTTGAAATGGGTAGAAGACGTGTGTTGTGATTATGAAAGGTAATGTTGACGCGATAGGTGTGTATTTTAAATATTTTCCGGATATCAAGAATAATTATTATTAATTTTATTTAGTCTTTGCTGTTTCACCTATGCAAATGGCTCCTTTATCTCGATGCTATGATGAATAATTTCTTATTAATTGACTAAGTTAACATTATTATCCCCTGGTGTCTTCCTTACTTCGTTCTATTTTAGCGTTTATGCGTGAAACAAATTAAATCTAGACAATAAACACAACCCCAAATCATTTTTATTAACATTTCTTTTTTTTTTATACGTCGCCCCTACACTAGGAATTTCACTTGTATCGTTGGTGCGTTTACAAACATTATAAACTCACATACAAACTCCCAGACACGAAGCAACTACTTGAGAATCACACAAGTATTTGCTGCGTGCGAGAATCGAACCAACGACACGCAGCGCAGCAGTCCAATCACTCAGCCACAGCGCTAACCGTGCCTTCTTATAAATTGCACATCATTATTTTTTGGCTCCCAATAAAAAATCGTTCCAGTTTTTCAGGCATCTCTAAAACTGTCTCCAATTTAAAAATACAACCCACAAAGCAATCAACCAACACATACACCCCTCTGAAACCTAATCCAGCTACAAATGACCCGGCCACAGTCACAAATGAACCCATTATAAAGCTAAGAACAGGAGATAGCGATACTATCGCACCGTTAAACAATCAATGGTCGTATTAGCCGGGGTTCGAACCCGGCGCGGTCATTATCGGTGGCTGCTTGCGGCTACAAGGCCATTAAGTCTGGATGTCGGATTTGTTATTAAATTTTAATTGTTTTTCGTGTTGTAGTTTAAAGTTTGTTTTGGATTTGCTAAAGATGAAATGCACTTAATAGATTTTAAAAATAATAAACTTCTATTTTTGTTTCATTGGGTTGGAATAAAATCGTAGGGTATCGACCCCAGAGAAATTAAGTAATAAATACTACAGGAACATCGATTCCTGTAGGCCTATTTATTATTTAATTTCTCTGGAGCAGCTCTCTGCTAATACTGTGTGACACATCAAAAATCGACTATAACGTTACAACATTATAGTCGATTTTTGAGCACTTCAGGACTGTCTAAACCAGTAATCAGTGACCCTGGTGTTCCAGGGCAATTGAAGGAACAGGTGGATTTTTTGTCGTTAAAAGTCTGACAGTACCTTTCACTACACCCACGGCGAGAAACTCATTTTACCACCCAAAAGAAGTAGTCTCTTTTGGAGACATATTTACCATACCTTACCATAATTAGTTTCTGCCATATAGAAGGTTACGTTACGTGTTTATTCATACTTAATTAAAGCTTTGAGTGTGTGAAAGTGACACGATATTTACAAGTTAATGAAAGAGCTGTCGTCAGTAATTATCACCATATTCATACAACTTTATCAACTACTACTCGACATACTTGTACAACCAACGACAATATATCACTAGACTCCTAATAACAGGCGACCGATGTCTGTCAACACATTAGGCAAAAAAGTCTTATATCCGTGTTATTTCAACCACTCCTGTGAGCCGTAAACATACCTTGAGACAGTAAAGACCTTGAGTTAACCAATCACAACACAGTAGCCCGTCCCCATCGCTTACGTAGTAGTTCAGCGAGTTGACAGAATAGTTTTTGTTCCTTAGATCGTGCATGCGGAGTCTAGTAATATATCGTCATTGTGTACAACATATACAAATTGTCTCATTATCCAATTCATATGCAATGAAAGCTTCAGTGACTATTCTTGTGCTTTAATCAATAATACCAGTTTCAGTACGAGTTTTCAGAATGGGCAGATAATAGCAGCAGATTTTAAAAGTGTATTTTACATAAGACAGTGCCCGCAAACGGCCGCTCTTCAAAAACAATATTTTTCCTTTCTTAAAAACTATTTTTTTAATATAGCTAATGTTTCAAAAGAAATACCTAATAGTTTATTTTTTACAAATCGGGATTAACCGATCAGAAAATACATCTTATATCAAAACTTTACTATAAGAAAACTTTCGATGAAAACCAAGTTTATCATTTTTCAAAAATAATTCAAGAATATTAATTTTAATAAACAATATTTTACCATGATTTTGACTACACCGTTTTTAGTGAAGACTTATTGTTCTCTTTTATGAAAAAAACTCTCTTGTATTTCTTTTATCTACTACTGTAATTATTTTTATACATATCTAATCTTAAACCTTATTCTGAATTCTT
Organism: Agrotis ipsilon; assembly: GCA_028554685.1. Classification (NCBI taxonomy): domain Eukaryota; kingdom Metazoa; phylum Arthropoda; class Insecta; order Lepidoptera; family Noctuidae; genus Agrotis; species Agrotis ipsilon. The sequence continues at coordinate 2,174,148 of CM052965.1, forward strand.
GGTCACCATGTCAAAGTCTAGAATCCAAATTCCATCTCAATTAAAGGTTCATTTAAATCGGTTCACTTTGGATGGTATCAAAACAAACAATAAATTATGCTTTCAGGCACAGGCAGTCCAACATTGACAGACGGCCGCTCTTACCAGCGACGCTCCGTCACGTAGCTACTATCTAAGCACGATACCCGTCGTTTCTGCCGAAGTTTCGGACAATTTCTACTCCATATTACTTACGGACACTTATGTCCGTAACACAAACTCAGAAACTCAAAATGAGTAACAACACTATTAAACAATTCTCCCTAGTCTAGAGCTTACTAATTTAAAACGAATAGTGAGTAGAAATCGCTCAAAATTTTCTAGTTACTTTCGTAATGGCCCGAATCTTCGATAATGCACTAAAAAAGCAGACCGCCCAGACTGCGATTCGTTCGGAATCCCAATTCGTGACATACTTCTTAGTAGTCATGAAAAATTACTTTGAAATGAGTTACGAATTTCTCCAAAAACGGACGATAAATGGGTCGACCTCTGTTTTGTCCTTCTATTTATAAACTCTGATGTTGATACGACAACTGAGGAGCCTATTAAGTGTACAAAAAGAAGTCCGCATTAAGGTTATTATAAGAGAGTTAAATATTCTACTGTTTTAAGGTCAACTGCCATTAATTTCTTTTGTTTTTAATCGTGGTAAAATCATCAAATAAGTCTTCCCAGCGCGGGATGGCAGAGACTGCCAGACTTGTACTGACTAAAATCCACTGTGATCCTTCAATAGCCCTATGCGTTCCGGGATCATGATTACCTGACGAGGCAGTCCTGCGACCATAGCATTGATCTTTAAATATTGAATAGTTCATTAATAGTAAACTTTCTAACTGATTTGCTTAACAGTAAAAAATATTAATGTATTATGTTACATCATTTTAGAAATTATTATTTCTTTTTACACAGTATCACATTGTCTTATTTAGACACGCAATAGGTACACTCAATGATAACTCCAAAAAAAACTTTCATTATTTATCCCACATTTCATAACTCGTTTCCGGAAGGGTTTTCAAAATTAATCAGCAAGGACAGCGGTCGACCAATGGGATAAGAGCTACACTCCAAAACTTTCCTGCTTAATGATGGCTTAATGAAAATTGCTCCGACAAAATGGAACGATGACAGTTAATCACCATCGCTGGAAAATATCGGTTTAAACGGGTATAAACTGGTCTGAACCGGTGTGAAGTGGTTTAAACTGGTTAAAACCGCGTTCGTGTTGAGTGGAGTGAGTATAAGTGGTTTGTGGGGTAATGGGTGATTCATGGTTCTGGCATGTCATTTCAGCTAATGATAACAATGAAGAAAATTTATAAGTTAAGAAATTCCGATTTCTCTTGTATTCTGGTCTCAGAAGTACAAGAAGCAGCTATTTTTTATTATTATTGCAGTTACATATTTTACATACTTACATAAACCAAGTGGTTTAATTTACTAATGCAAAAAACAGAAGTTATCTAACCTAATCAAACACCGATAAAAATACAATATTTCGTCAAAACACAACAAAAGTCAACAACCAACCCCATCTGGACATAGAGGTAGCAGATTGACTGCAGACTGCCGGCTTCAGATAGTTACTTCATTGTATCACCTGTCTTTAAAAAAATAAATTCGGGGGATCGAGGTTCAATAACCTTTCTGGGACAACATCAACAATTCGACAGTTTCGACTTAATCAATGACGTAATGTTCAAGCATCAAAAATTCCACAATGCCTTCAACTCCAGAACTTCCAAGTAACATGCTAAAGGATATCCCGGAACCTTCACTTTAATGACAAAACGGAACTTTGTCTAAGTACATCCTACTCTAGCCACGCCCCCTGGCTTCGGTCGACATTCTTGTTAACTTTCAAGTTTCGGCCCGATAGTTTGGAAACATCTTGAACTAATGACGCAGTGCTTCTGCCTTTTATTATGCGAATGGAGGATGAAACGCTACGTTTGTCAATCCTTGGAAGGTTGGGGCAAGTTCAGTCTTTACTTACTAATAGTTCTTCAAAGGACATTACCCAATTCATTGAAGTGAAAGAGACCAGTGATTCAGAATGTTTTGGCCAAAAATGGGACACCTCAAAGACAGGATAAATATTTATAGTGCGTTTACTTGTATAGAGTAAAGATGTTCCATGCCAGGCTAGCTTATATGCTTCACCTTAGGTCTCATTTTTGCTTTAGAGCTAGTTTGAGATCAAGAGCAAACCCATCAAAAATAAAAAAATGTAATACCTACTTGTTACACACATACCTAACCCAAAAACATCAGATTTTTCCATATAAACATTATCTACGCAATTTATTAACATGGCAACCGTCAAATGTCGGAAACGGACACACGGTGGTTAAGTTTAATAGTCATAATTGGTGGTGTCCGCTTTCCGCTGGTTTCCACCGGTTTGATCTGGTCGGTCCAAATTGAGCCAATGCAATTAATTTCACGCGAAATGGTACGTTTTAACTGTAGGGTTAGTATGTTCTGTGGCGATCAAAAGTCGATAAGCTTGATAGTACCTGTGATTACGGTCAAAAATGGGATTTTGAGTTATTATTAATTCGGGTTCGCTGTTATATTTCATCTAGTTATATTTATGACAAATATTGATGTGAAAATGTCATGTGGATATTTGGTAGATAAGACGACATGCATAAGGTTGCGTGTATTCTTCTTAATATTTATATATCTAGTATAAGACAAAATTGCTATCTCTCTGTAACGCATAAACGACTGCAATTAAATGGATAATCCTGTTTAGTTGTGCTCGTTAACAATTCTAATAACTCACAATCAACTCAAACATAAACCAAACTTAATTCGTAACTTACAACTAAAAACCCAAACTCACAACCCTTCATAAATACAAAACTTAACACGAGCCGTGTTAACTTAAAACCTCTAATGAGCCACCTTTTTGTAGTTATTATAAAGCGATTTTCGTCACCGCTTATCAGATTAGTGGCTCAAGCCACTTTTGAACCACACTCTAGCGATGCTACTTCGGCTAGATGGGTCGCTAATGCGGTTTATGATACGGGATAATGTTAATTATGGTTTAGTTTTTGCTGCGTTCGGGCCTTAATTTTAGGTGCATGGGTTAGTAAATTCGGTGATTAGAGCTAGTTATTTGATCAGTAGTTCTTCTTAGTAGGATCTTAACTAAAAGTTAACTTGACAACAGATTAAACAATTGGCCCTTAGTGATTCTAGTGAAGTTGTGGTAGTCCGCCGTCAGCTTTAAATAGAGATCTGGTTTCTGCGAATAAATAGTTTTGGTCTCGTTATTTTGTTTGTGTAACTGTGTACAGGCTTAATGAATCGAGTGTCTTCGTTGAAAGCTTGTTTATTACTGACGTAGACAGGGGTCTACTTACACATTGACAATGTACGAAATACCTTTATGTTAGTAGTAAGTGCGTCCACATCAATCCATCCCTAGCTTATGAATTCGACATTCGAAATAGTCGGGATAAAAAACTTGTTGTATACGAGGATAGGCATAAACACGGATTCCTGCTGCTCTATGAGTATTTAATGTTGGAAATGCAAATTTTGCGAATAACTTTGTCTCATAAAATGAATAGTTACTATCAATGTTTTCTATTTGGAAATTAAATTTATATGTATGTGTGTAATGTGTTTACTCTTGACCTTAGTCTAGGTCAGGAATGACTTAATAACACTTAACACTATTATTAACATGACACATTTTATTTTTGATAAATAAGTAGCGGCCCATCCCGGCTTCGCACGGGTGGAGGACCCGGTCTAAAACTCGGTCCCGATGGTTACGAACACAACAAAAAAATAATTATCCGAATCGATCAAGCCGTTTTCATGTTATGCCGTGACAACGGGAAATGGGTTTCATTTTTATATTATATATATATAGATTGCCCCATTCTTGTAATTTCTCTTGTTTCTCTCATCTTTCTCTCTCTTTCACTCTCATCTTTAATGCATTTAAAAATGTTTAAAACTCACATCCACAAGAATCCAGTCCCAGAACAAAAACTTAACTTTAACTGATCCTCTACATTATAATTTTCATTCATTAACCATACATTTGTCATACTATTCCTCCGAATCCATTACAAAACTCCAACTAGCTCTCTTCTTCCCAAGGTCTGTTGTTACTATTTGTACTGTACAATGTACATGCCTATGACGCTACATGGAACGAGGCCTGTCGGTGACAGGCGCGCTACCTGTCTCCTGCCGCCCAGTCTGTTCCGATTAGTGTTGCCATTCAAAGCTTTTATATTGTGGTTTACTATTGAAATAATTTAGAATTTATTAACTAACAGAAAAGAGAACATTTGTTGTAAAAAATCGGGTGTTTATAAAATGTAGGTATGTTGTCATTTTTAGAGTACCACAAAAAAAATGTTGGTTGCAACTTTTCAAGTACAAAATAATTAAATTATCTTCCTTTTTATTTGCGCTTCACGAGGAATTACTCTTGCATCTAGGGTTTAAAAACATTTCAATACACAAACACCCAGACCCAAATATTTGTTCCGTGCGGGGCTCGAATCCACGACAAAGTACGTAGCAGAACGGTCGCTCAGTCATTGCGCCTACCGTGCCGTCGTTGTCGTATTATTCACTCAGAAGCTTGACACTGTATTTTTAAGAACAATTCATCTAAAGAAATACTTAATAGATAGTAGATACAGTAAGTTGTATCTGCAACATTATTAAACAGCCAAAAATACAACCACTTCCCAACTTCTAACAGCTCTAAGATGTTCTACCTCATAGTTGTCATGCTAGCGCCTGTGCTAACCCAGATAGTCTCAAGTATTTTAGCACGTAGTAACTGCACGCCACTGGCGCCCCCTAGCCGTAAACAAGCTATATAACTTTCACATAAACTAAATAGAATCAAACTCCGGGAATTCGTCACACAAAATTGGTGTGCCAAGTTGTAAGATTATGGCGAGTATCTTTTGTTTTATTTTTATTGGAGACTGTTTTAAAAAGCATAAAAAGTTTTGGGACAAAGCGAGATTCATCCTTTTCTATTTATTGTAAACAACTAGTTAATTTTGGTATAATTAAACATTGGAAACAGAGACATGGATACATTTTCTATTATATTCCTTCTGATAACTTATCTGTATTAAGTATTTGAAATATTTTCTTCATAGCTCCTTTGTTTATTTTTTTCTTCTTTTTAGTACATCAAGAAGTCCACCTTCTTCCTAAAACATTAGAATCTCTTATAAAATACTACTCTAATTTAACGATCCGTTCGCGTTTGGACACTATTTCGCCTGATGGTAAACAATGATGTGGTCGACGGTGAAGTACGCTTACTTAGAAGTATCCTATTCTATTTCTGACTTATTTTACTGCTGCTCATTTACCAGAACATTAAAGAGCATAAAAATACTCACGTAGCCAAAACGCCACTGGTAAACATCTACCTTTCAAAATTCACCTCCACTCCCTCGTCCATCTTTTGACTTACACCACACCCCTCCGTCTTTGTCGTGAAGACACCTGCGCGACCTCCAATTATCAATGTAATTGGCTATTCAACTTGGCTCGATGGAGAGCACAGCATGCCTAATTAATGGAATCAACTGAACATTGAAATATTCGCTTCAACAGTTTTAAGCTACCTACCAGCAATTTGGGAGCGAATTTGCGTAAAACTTAAAGTTAAGGGTCCTTTAATTGCTGTATTATGGAAAGGGTGTCTGCGTATAGACAGATTATAAAATAAAGGATTTTTTTTGTAGTCTACCAATAGGTAAAATATTTTATGGCACATAAAAATTTTGATGGTCGTAAAAACTGAGTGGTTTCGACCGTCACCTGTAAGTTTTAATTTAGTAGCTTTCCGAAATATTATAGATAAAGAATAATAAAAGAATAGCTATGTTTCGACGAAAGACGTGTTCATAAAAACATGTCATACAAGCTCGGCTGCTTTTCGTCCGTGATGGATGCAGGTGAGCCAGTTTTTGAAGAATTATTGTACCGACAGCTGAAGGACTCCACACGATGTAAACAGATTTCGAAACCATTGATTTATAACCCTTCAACTTCCGAAACAACGGCTTCCTACTTTCCTCACACCCTCAACAATGGCGTGAAAAAATCGCAATATGTGCAACGCGCAGATTATACCTCTGTGCATGCGTCCATAGGCTACTACTTAAGATGATATGTGATGCTATGCTACTTATCATCAAACACAATATCAAATTATTTGGTAAGCAATAACCAAACGATAAGTATTGATAAAATTATCCAGAGAGAGAAAAGTTCTGCCAATTCAAAACAACCAAACCTCATTCTATGCAACCCCGATCAACCGTGCCTCTAAAAATAAAACACGAACGGCTACCAATCAAGGCGCTAATGTTGCATGAAACCTATCAATAATATGGCTACCCCTCATAAATCCACGTTAGAACGGAAACGTTATCCCTTGCAAGCAAACAATATGTTGTTATGATTGATTGGGGACGAGGCATTACGCAGAAAAGGTGCGAGGCAACGGGGCATCGAGGCAAAAGGCAACGTGAGTTTTTATGGAGCTTGGAGTGTACTCACGAAATTAGATTTGTGCAGGTATAGGTAAATTGTAGGAAAATAATGATTTTATCGTATGGAATATGATGTACAGTTTCATATGGGTTAACTCGCCGTCTGATTAGGCCCGAGTCGATGGCGGGTTAGTTCACGCGCAAGAAACTGATAGGGACAAATGCACACACAGACAGTCTCGAGACGCTGCTAAGGTCACGAGACTGTCTTTAAAAGTTATCGTGGCCCCGGTTACTTATAGTCATATTGAGTTGCTATGACGATATCTGTGCTTATTGCTTATCCCATAAAATATTAAATCGAAAACTTAAGATCAAATATCAAGCAATCTATATCTTTCAATAGTCCTAAGTCTCAAGATTCATAAACTTCGGAAATTCCTAGAATGTTTAGGTCCAATAAGTTATTGACTGAGTGTCGAGACTCCAAGAATTTACCAATAAACCTAGCTCCTTGTCTGCTGCCCTTAATTTTAGTGTCCTCGACACAATTTTAGGGACTTTCTATTCGAAAAAAAAAAGATGTCTACAATACAAGTAGTTAGGTACTACTTACTGTTGACAGCGACATATCAAAATCATCCCACAGGATCGTAATACCGAGATAAAAAGTAGCTATGTGTTAATCTATGTCCAGTAATCATTGAAATCCGTTACAACTTTTATTTACATATTATATCCCAGGGTCTGATATTATTATGTTGACCATGAGACATAGTAATATAATATTATCCACCATTTGCAACAAAGTAAACAGGAAGCATTTATATCTAGTTATATGTTTAGCGTTAAAACCACAAGTTACATAATAATCATTATATACATATATGTATCGAAACTTAGCCAAACAACATAATCCACTATATACAAACCAACACCACAAAGTCAGAACAGCGTAACCACCTTACATAACCACAGAGTTATATATACATACATGTACAAATATGTTTATATAATAACCAATCAATTCCCAGTACAAATTGGTGGCCATTCAGCGTATAATTAGTTTATTTATCGCAGCGTTAAGGGCCTCTGCTATAGTGCAGCATTAGTGCTTAATGAGGAGCATTGCGGGTGCCGGACGGTGTGGGACCGGCAGGGGTACGGGACGGTTACGATACGGTAAGGGAAGACTTCCAGAAATGGAGCTAAGCTATTGCACGGATATACTTTTTAGCCAATACTCGTATTCAGCTGTGTCGGGTTTAATTAGCTTTGTAAATGAAAAGGTGGTACGGATACAAAGCTAAGGATATATTTTTAGGTTGAATTTTGTACGACTATTTATACATGCATGAAGGTATGTGTTTAGGGTTTAATAAGCAGCTTTGTAAAAAAAAGTGTTGGAGCTAAGCTAAAGCTAATTAACACAGCTTAAAAATGTATCCTTGCAATGGATACATTTTTAAGCTGTGTTAATTTTATACGTCAATTGATATTTGTATTCATGTTTATTTAAATTAATAAGAAAAACTGCCAACTGTTCTATAATGATCCTTTCCTTAAAAAAAATTGCTTTAAAAGAACATTTTTTGCACTGAATAGATATTAGATTATATAGGCATTGATTGCATCAAGTACCTAAGACTGGATTCCGACACAAACACAATGGCGAAAATATTTTTATACATATTTCAGTTTAATCACTACGAATGTAAGCTTCTTCAAATAATTTTAACTTGTAACTCTAAAGTTGAAAGAAAAGTTATAGTAGAGTCTAATAAAAAAACTTGGTTAACACTTACAAAACATATCTTATATATATAAAAATGAAACCCGTTTTCCGTTGTCACGACATAACATGAAAACGGCTTGACCGATTCGGATTATTATTTTTTTGTTGTGTTTGTAACCATCGGAACCGGGTTTTAGACCGGGTCCTCCACCCGTGCGAAGCCGGGACGGGCCGCTAGTTCCTAATAAATAATAACAAAATATTTATTTATCGTAACGCTTAGCTCCCAATACAAATTCTCCTAACCTTCAAGTGTACGCCGTAAGCTTGCAAAGGCTACTCGTAACAGATTTACAGAATTCTCTGCCTAATTAGCTCGCTCAAGTACTTTCCTAGAACGTACATTCATGGGCATAAATTCAAATGAGCGTGTTAATAATAAAATACATCTTATAATTGTGCGTGATTGTACTACGTATACAAAAAGGATCAAAAAATAATTTATCGAGTTTGACGAAGTTTTTGATGCGATATTTTTTTGAATAATTATGATATTTGGAACCAAAATAAAGTCCATAACGACCTCCTTAACTTCTTCGGTTTTCACATATTTCACGAGAAATTAATTTTCCAATAACGTATTCATATTTTTGTCATACTTTCACAGTACACATTTCAGGTAATTTAAACGAAAGCCGAACATTATTATTGCTCATACAAGCACTTGAAATGTTTCGCAAAGAGAAGTGGGATTATTTTGGCACTCGAAACCGATGTGCACTAATTAGGCGGTATTTGGATACATTAAGAACGGATTTTCTGCTTGAAATGTACTTGTTTTGAGTACATTGGTGTGCTTTGAGTTTTGTGTTTATTTCTATTTTAATAAATACAAAAAAAAAAGGTTTGTAATGTGTAACTTCAGAAAAAGCTATTCTCGGAGTTTCTTTGCGTGACAAAGTCCGAAACATGGATATTCCCTGAAGAACCAGAGTCTTAAAATTTGGCCGTTCCTAGAATTGATAGCTGATGCCGATGGAAAAGAAAAGTTCACAGCGTAGGTAGGCCTCCCATTAGTTGGATTGACTACAACATGAGTCGAGGGCAACCGTTTCATGCAAGTAGCGGATTGTCAGTCACCTATAATGATGATAATGGCTTATTTTATATACGTTAAAGAACCTATCCAATAATTACCTACCTTCACGTTTTCATACTATTAAAATTAAGTCAAAGTAATTACTAACCCACAGAAAGGATGCACGGCCAAAAAAGGTTTAAATATTCCCAATCCGTCTTCTAAATTTATTTGAAACCAGCGACATGCCCAGGCTACACACAAGTTCTAATTTTCTATCTACCAGGTGGATTTTCCAGACACTTTCTTACATACACACCTGATTATAACAAACACGTCAAGAATCGTCCAAATTGATACAATCGTTTGGAAGTAATGCGCGTAAAGATAGACTTAAAAGATTTCGTTTTTACAATGTAAAGATAAAGATTTTAATATAACCCTAATGAAAAGCAAATTCCCGTCTAGACCCCTTTTGTAATAATTTATTCGAGGAGCAGGTAGGGTCAAAATCTCTAATACTTTTGACCTGTGTTTAAGAATCTCTGCTAACTTAATCCTCTGAGACATATGAATATGTTTCCAAATTAATTCGGGGATTATATATGAGAGATTTATTCTGAGGGTCATTTCTAGTCTCTTAAGTCTCGGGGTATAAAGGTGGTATGTATACGAGGTCATTTCAAGGGTTATTAATTTGTTACAGTTCAGAAAAGGTACTCTTAAATCAATGTAGAATTGTGGTAAAATAGTAGTTTTAGAATAGCAAGGATTAACATTTTGTGAGCCTAGAGACGTGACATAATGAAACAGTTAATTTACAAATGTTCTTAGGGATAAATTGTACGAGAAAGGGATGTAGGGAACAACAGTCGGAATCTGCCGGTATGGATTTGTCTGCCTCATATATAAATAAAAATAAATATGTATGTGATAAAACTTTGAAATATTAGGTTACGGTTAAAAACTCAATCACTCACGGGCGAATTACCAAAATTGCCACTCCAAAAAGAAATTTCTGCACCTCAAACATAAACCATCCTAATCTTCCCCCCACATATCAAACCTAGTGCGTATGTCCGCAGCCTTATTATCAAGTCCAGTGTGAAATTATCTCAATTTACGTGGTCATTAGCAGCGTCGCACGGGAGAGATATCCGGCTGCCGCTTATAAATCTGAATTTAATGACCGCTCCCCACCGGCACAAATATTCGGAACAATGTTTAGGGCGCGACTGTACGGAACGTGGAAATTGTGGAACTGTGCATTGTTTGCCAACTCTTGGCGCTCCGTGCCCTTTAGTTTTGTACCTGTTTGTTGGACTAAAGATGGCTAATTGTTGTTTTGGTGTTGTTGCACGGTGGTGGTTTGTTGGATTTGGGATATAGCTTTCACCATGGCGAAAGGCTAAACTTGGTATACCCCGCCCGTCTCTTGGGCACAGCACCAAAATGCGTAGAGTTTTTAGGTGCCATTAAGTATGTTATTAATCAATTGTTAGTTTATTTATTAATTAAAATATATACTACTCAAAAGAAAATAAGGGCCATCTGATTTTTGTCGTTTTATTAAATAATATTTAAATATTACTGGTTATTATGACTGAATCTGATTAATATTAACGATTTTACTTGGAACTACACAAAAATTAAGTTTGTATTCCGATCAATCGTTAAATTAAACGAAATTGAATGAAAAGTGGGGAAATGCAGGAATGTATCAACTTACACAAAACATCAAAAAACTCGAAAAAATAACGTCTTTAATGTTCCAAAGTGTTCTTTAAAGCTTCTCTTTTAACTCTGTTCTCTCTGTGCTACTCATTTTAATGGAGGTGGAATGTTCAGGATTAATACCAAACATTTTCTTTGGGATTCTCTACCAGAGGGTTTTCAGACAATTAATGAGATCCAGCTGGGTGTTGATGGGAATTTTACTTTCTTTTGCACTCCTATTTAACTCATCTTTTAACTGCTGAATAAAACTTAGGTAAAAATCCTGAGTAGCCACTGTAACATCGTAATTCGAACGTCAGCGAATGTGTGCACTGTTAGTCGCGTCGTGTCCGCTCGACCATTATCCTGCTTGAAGATGAACTCAAGTACTCGTTGCTGTGCGAATGGGATAGTGTGGAGTTGCACCAAATTCGCTACGCAATTTTGAGCAGTTACAGCAACGTTTTACGAAGTGCGAGCTCAGTTTTGCGTGATAGAGACAACCGCCCCAGAACATAATTCAGATCTCATCGGAACAGTCTGTTTCAAGAGTGCAAGGATCTGAAACCTGTTATTTAGATCTTCTCTACACTCTAATGAATCAGTCTTTATTAAAAAAAAATAAGCCTGCAGTCATAAATAAAAAGCAATGAAGCCCATTCAAAACAGTTAAGTAATTTTTCTCTTTGCAAATGTTTTACGAGCTGCACCATACGCTCCAGTTAACTGGAGTAGAAGCAAGCATCTTCTTGAGTATTGTTAGTGTTCATGGAGTCGATTCGGAACAGTCTAGTCAATTATAGGGGTGCCTGTAGCTCAACGCAATGGCGTTTGTACGGTCCGCGCGGTAGATTTTCGCTCTATTTGCGTGGTTAATCAAACTTATTGGTCTTCTTAAGCTTTGCTTACTTACTTTCTTTCTGGATCACGGTGTCTGGTGATATTACCCGTCTTTTGAGACCAGTTTCAAACTTTTTGAACCACTGGTTGCGAATATTCCACCATAAGACCTACCTGTTCCGGCTATGTCCCCCCTGGATTAAGGTAGCACCCCAAGTGGTGGTTTTTGCATCCATATGTCTCCGAATAAATGGCATTATGAGATTAAACAATATTTATAGCCTACTTGCTGTATAAGTCGAAGAAAACTCCGTTAGAAGTTTGAAAAATAAAAAGCACCAAACCGTAAATTCTAAGAAATCTCAAATATCTCATAAAAAAAAAGTTATGAATTTCCAATTATACTGTAGAAACAATATTAATACTTGAAAGAAACCATAACAAGGCATTTACCATCTATTATGTACACAGAATAAGAGAGATACTTGATTAAAGTGCAATTTAATAAGTGGCCCCTATTTTATTTTGACGAGTATATATATAATTAACGTATAAGTAAAAAAAAATGTATAAACTTCTGTTATCGCATTCTTGAATCTAACTAACGCAATGCCTCTTTCATACAATCCTTTTAAGTAACATTTCAGTTTTCCTCGCTGCAATTACAGCACCTACTAGGAAATGTTAGCGTTTAATTTTGTCCGACAAAGAGATTCTAACTAGGAAAAGAATTCAATAGTATTTCTACGGTTTCATTTCGATCCGAACTAGAAGACTGTGTTTTTAAAGTGAGTTTGGGTTAGCTAACGTTCTAATGCAGATATCAGAAGAAAATACAGATCTTAAAAAAATGGGTAGTGTCAGAAAGTACGTAAACCCGTTCGTCCTTGCTGACAGAAGCAAAAGTGTAACCAATATTATCAAGGGGTATCTACTAAAAGGCTTGTGAATTTCACGTATTGTAATATTTATTTATGTTCAAGACTAGTAACAATTTTTAAATTTATTTTAGTTGACACCAATCTCACTCAAATATAGAAGGCAAAATGTTTAAGCTGATGATGACCAACGTATTTTTAAATACGGCATAAACCAGCCATACTAAGGGGGATTTTTATCGAGGAAAAATCTAATGTTTCCTAGGTGAATAGATGGGAGAGATAGGCAGACTTCTGTTGACTATTAAAATCGACGGTGATCTTTTAATAGCCCTTCACGTTCCAGTACCTGATATAACCCCCGATATAACCCCGGTAACTAAGTTCATGTAAAATACTGATATTCAGCTGCAAGACTCTCATCATTTGTTTTTAAATGGCTAGGCAGATGATGAGGAGCTACCTATAGCAAGATAATTATGGACATGACTCTCCCATGATACCAGCTTGATGTATTTTAATTTGCTGTTTGTGTGTAGTTAAGTATGCTTGTTTCGCACGAAACAGCACGCTATATTGGTTTTTGTGTACTTTTAATTGTTTTTGTTAGATCATATGTTTGTCATGTTTTAAGGTTGTCTTGCTTAAGGTATCTTTTTTTTGAGATCTACATTCGATTTTAGGCAATCATTCAGAAAAGTAAGGCAATTATTGAAACAAACTATATTAAAGCCTGCCAAACTGCTCATATTAGATTACGTAGTTGGTTGAATAATCGTCAATTTATTTCTAAAGTCAAGAACTTTGGTCAGCCTTATTTATTTCTGATCTTCCACTGATTGATAATTTAAAAACAGTAACAGGTATAAAACAACATGTTATAGTAAAGATACCATATTATTAGACTTTAAAGCAGCATTAACCTGAGATACAAAGGCAAACAATAGCCACCCAAAAATAATGTTTAAAATTTTTAGAATAGAATTATCAATTTGAATCACGGGCCTTTTTCATCTGTAAACTATGGAATCTACGCGAAGAGTCAATGTCGACAGTAACTTAAATAACTTTTTTTATTAGGATTTTCTTGTATCGTGTGTGCGTTTACAAACATACAAACTGGCATAAACAAACAGTCGGTGACTCGTATTCCTCAGAAACAATGTGGAGCGGTGGAGTACGCGTGTGTAGCATGTTCTTGTGTTCCAGGGGGCGAAGGGAGGCGGCGCGCATAGGCGGACACAGGTAGCGTTTGTTGTGCGTGCCCTAGGCTGTACTGTTGTCACTGTCTGTCAAATAGCGCGCGCAGTGAGCGAATGTCCACGTCTAACCTTGTCGAGTACGCCTTGTCTATTCTAAACCTTACTAGACATTGTGGACATCGTACTTCGGCAGATATACCAGTATATTATTTGTCAAAGTCTGATGTCCGTAGTTCAGTTCGCTCGGTTTGACCAAATCTGTTCAGTCGTAAGTTTAGGACAGCGATCTGTGCGAAAAAAATATGGAATATTCCATTTTTTTTTTAATGAGACTGGTTGAAGTAAAAAAATTCTTTCTCTCAGACAATTGGTTTCTCATCAAGGCAAACTCGACTGTTAACTAAAAGATTAGACGTGGAACGCAAACCCTCACTCTGCACCATTAGTTATCGTCGTGCTGTAAAAACTATTTTATTTTTTCTGTTTTCGTATTCATTTCGATGCGTAATTAGTGTGGATTTATGTTATTATGTCATTAATTTTTATTACAAAAGTTCTATTGTATTGAACGCCGATTTCTGTAAAGAGCCTTTTGACGCCCAAAATTGATGCCGCTCGTTTAAAAAAAAGAAAAGAAGAAAACAATTGGGTGCCGCGAACTTCTATGCTCACACAGAAGTCTTAAAATAACAAAGCCCCAGAGGGTTCCGTAGCACCTAATCGATGTGTGACCCCTAATAATCTACGGGACCCTCGTCGATTCACCATTGCAACGTTTTAGTGTAATGTGCTAATTTTTGTGTTGACCTGAATTTGAATTTTGTTCGTTGTATTTCATTAACTAAAACTGTGTGTTATGTGTTATCATAGAGCTGTTGTTGTTCCATCACATGTGATAGGGTATGGTGATATGTGATGACGTCACATGTGATATGGTGATGCAGGTGATGGGAGCGGGCGCGTGTAGTGGCGGCTCACTCGTCACGCTGTGATAGGGCGCTGATTTGGAAGGAAATATGGAATACCTTTACTATGTGCATCCAGAAATTAATTTCATGTACGATCAATGTCGTCTTTGAACATGATCGTCACAAACGACAATTCCATCTAATAAGTAATTACAGATGAGGACACAAAATGTCGATAATTGTTTAATTTTGATCACATGTCTTTAGTTTTTGCTTCTGTTTATCAAATTAAATTACTTGTTTATTATTATTGTGTCTCATAACTTCATGACTAGTACAAACATATTCATCTTCCATTTCAAATATTTCAAACCGTATAAAATTTTACTAAAATGTATGTAATCTTGACAAAACTTTGGTATCAAAACGTTGAAATAATATTTGAGATTGTTTTTGATAAATTTCTCGATGCACCTCAAAATTGTAAACTCTCTGTAGGCTGTCTCTTTCTTGACTTAACATTGACAACAGTAGCAACTTAGTGCGCGCGCACACGGCGCTACAACCAGCTCGTAAATGCACATACTTTTTATGGAATATTCCAAATAAATTACATCTAAAAATAATAATTTTTCAATTGAGAGTTTGAAAAGATTATTTTTTTGTATCTATGTTTTGTAATCGAAGTATGCGCATTTACGTCCCATACTCATTGATTTAAAATGCATTGTTATCAAACAGAAAAACAGTTTATTCAAACTTGAATTATCAACAAAAAAAAATAAGCTGTTTTTCCCTACAAAATTAATAGGTACCGTGGTGCTAGCGGGAAACTGTCGCGCGACTGCGGTGCCACTAAATCCGTGTCCTAACCAAAGTGATCATTGCGTTATGCAACAATATAGGACGGACTTTTAGTTTCCCGAATAAATGAGATACTTACAAACACGTGGGTACTGGCATATCCGATTGCTTTGGTTAGGACACGGTAAAAATGTGGCGTTGTGTACGCGCGCCACTGTCCAAATGTAACGCGCTTCAGCGCCCTGTCGATGAGGCCTGCACTCGCCCGATCGCTACTTGAGAACCAGGTCCATTGGCACCGAAGTCCAGTTTAAGCCCGCCGCTCCACGCACCACCGCTAGGCTTACTGTGGTGTGCCTCATTGTTTGACTGCGTTCTGTTGCTAGTTACTACTTTGATAAAGTTCTCAAGTCTAATCTGAAATTGTTTGAGTTTGAACGTCGAATGTCGTAGCGAAGCGTAGGCCCGTCGTAGCAGCGCCTACGCCGTAGCACCGCGTAGGCAAGATGTTTGAATCATTCAATCATAATTGTATTTAAAGTGGTATTGTGAAGCGTGCTGCGTAGTGTGTTTGAAAACTAATGATTGTTTGATATGAACTGTTAAATGGAGAAAAAAATAATCGACTTTCGACACTCAAAACTCTGACAGTTTGCTTAAAAAAAGACTAGCAACGGAACGCCATTTATCTGTTCGAAGTGAAGGTTCTAAGTTTTTGTTTCTTATCACAGATCGGAAGCTGTTCGTGGGCATGCTCAGCAAACAGCAGACTGAGGAGGATGTCCGCCAACTCTTCACACCGTTTGGTACAATAGAAGAGTGTTCCATACTTCGCGGACCCGACGGCGCCAGCAAAGGTAAGTGCTTCATGTTTGCATACCAATTTCAGACGTATTGACGGAAAAATTAGATGCATTATAGATTGACACGGAAGCTAGTACTTGAATAAATTATAGGATCGTTATTTACAAGGAGCCATTTACAGTCGTATTAATAGAGGAATACGACATATAACAGTTTGAATGTAAATGCAACTGAACACGACGTATAAACAATTTCGTAAGGTAAAAAATTATCAATTTTTCCAAAGAGAGAATTGTTTGTTTTTTTTTCAAACTTTGGATTTTTAGCTTATGTGAAGAATCGCGAAACACCCCAATTTTACTGAAAAAACAACAAAAATGTTATTTATAACTAAAGCAAACAGCTAAAAATACCTCGCCCCTATTAAGTCTGCCTCTCTTAGGCCACCGATATACACACTCGCTATCATCATAACAAATGCGGGTAGTCAATGAATTATTTACGTGTTACCTACCCACATACTAGTGACCGTCCATGTCTTCGTGTTCGGCTTTGACCATTTTCGGCTTCGGCATGTATTGGCCGAAGTTTTGACCGAAAATGTAGGTTTCTTCTCAATTAAGTAAATTATATATAAATATGTACGTGTTTATTATATTGAAGAGTATATTCTTGTCAAGCATCAAAGTAATTTTTAACATTGTTAATTTACGGTTATTCACACAGTCAACAAAACTTGAATTCAAAAATTTTAAGAAATGTAGTTTCGTGGTCATTTTTAACCAATTTTGAACGGATATTTTTTAAGTGTTTTAAGCTTTCATGGTTGCTCAAAAATTTTTAATTGTCACCTACGGGACATCTTTCGTTATATCAAAACTCAAAATGATAAACAATCACAGAGAATATCCCGTAAGTGACATTATTGTTTCTTATGGCCTTTGACTAGGACATAAGGTTGTGGCGAGAGCCTAAATCGGCTTCGGCTTCGGCCAGAAATCGACTTCGGTCAAACACCATATTCTACCTTCTCACCAGGGTTTAGTGAACCTCCCGTATAAATAGCCATGGGGAACTGTTGAGTAGGTGAATCGGAAAACTTTACTTGTCGTTGTTAGAGGTATCTTTTTGATGAATTACTTTTTCTACCTTTTTCTGTCCCTCATTTATTATTGCTTTCGATTGAATTAAATATTATGTTGTTGTGTCGTTTGTGAAGCAATCTTCAGCCATGTAAGCGGCATAAAAATTATGTGTCATTGAATTTGTTGTTTTCTGCCTTCCTTTTCGTTAAAACAAGTTTTGAAGACTAATAGATTGTGTGGAATACTTGTTTTTGATACGTATTTATCATTAAAAAAAGTCATGCTGACAAGTCTGTTACAGGACTTACTAAGGTTATAGCCTTATAACCTTAATAAGTCTTGTATACAAGAGACATCGCCTCATCACTGCCTAGTGAGGCGTGTTAACCAGTACCTATGACAATAACTTGTAAAAAAAACCATCATAATAAAGTCAGTTTTCATAAAAAAAACCCACTTACCGATGAATTGTCGAGACCCAACAGACGGAATTTATCCCACATACATATATACGTTATAACTTGGCTTGGGTAACTTGGTTATCTTAAATCTTGTCATTTTACTAGTTTAGAACACATCACGTCATGTATTTGATGTCTCAAAATAAACGAACGTGCATGAAAGATTCATTACGTTTTTTTTTTGTGTATATTTGTAGGGCTCATGTAACTCAAAAGTATAATCAACTCAGGTCATTAAGTAAATACTTTAAAGCAGCAACATGAAAATCTAATTCCGTGAATCAACAAACCCAAAAGCAATATACACCAAATTATTTATCGTCAACATTGAAATCGTAGTATTACTGTACCGCCTACGCCCCGTTATACGTCACATCAGGCCGGGCGACAGACCGGCTTCACGTTACTCTGATTTTATTTCGTCCCGACCAACAAAATTGTCGAATTTTAATTGAGTTTCGACTGTAAACTTTAGTACGACGCAGCGGTTTGTTAGTCACCTAAACAGCGTCGTCTTTATATACACATTAAGGCTTTTTACTCCCGAAGAACGTTATTATTGAACGATAAAGTTATTAACTACGGAGTACAGATGTACAGAATCGCGCTGCAAATTGTTAATTCGAGTTAATAACGAACGCCTCAGAGAAGCGATAAAGTAATTTTTTACGAGCATCGTCCGAACATTATCGTTAATGTTTTGCCGTTATAAATTAAGTGGTGTTTCGACCTCAATCTTAGGAGATTACTGAGTTTAGGTGTAATGGAATAGTCGACGATCGGCAGGTTTTTAACTTTAAGTGCCTGTAATTTTTCTTTTGAGAAGGGGACTAAGTTTACTTAATATCTTCATAAAATAATAGATTCTATCTTTTTCACTTATGTAGAAGTTTGAATGGCTCTTTTCTAAAAAATAAGTTGTATAATTTTTAGTAATAAAGGTAAATTAACATACCTAGATACTTTTTTTCGTGGTAATACATATATTATACTTACGTTTAGGTACTGTATAAATTACACGAACAAATTTTCGACCCAACTTTTACAAAAATACCTAATTAGCACAAAATATCTAAAACATTAATACGAGCACAAAGCAAAAAGGTTCTCTAACATAACAAGACATCAAATAAAATAAACAAAATTTGAAATTCATACTTACACGTGTCCAGTATATTCAGACACATAACACAACCCTCTCGTCTTTGCTATTGAACAGTTAGTTGGTAAGTTAATTCAGTTTTCTTAATGACTTAATGATAATTATTAACCTTGTTTTATGTTGAAAATAATTACAATAGTCTTTTTTGTAACTGTTACTGAGCTTGCAATTTCTACTCTCTAAAAATGAAAATCGTCCTTGCCTTGACTTACGTTGTCGTGTCGAGCATGTTTTGTTTTTCACCTAACCGTAGATAAATCACACGTTTTATACGCAGTTTTTTTTTTAAACGTTGCCTAACTCTAGGAATTTCTCCTGCGTCGTGGGTGCGTTTACAAACATTTAAACAAACAAACACAAACGCCAAACCCGGAACAACTACTTGTAGATCATACAAATATTTGCTCATTTCGGGAATCGAACTTGCAACACACAGCCCAGCAGTCCAATTGCTCAGCGACTGCGTCAACCGTGTCGTCAAAGTTATAAAGATGATTTTCGCTTGAAGTTGAAATTGGTCGAATTACGTCGCATCGCATCATTAGCAAGTTGGCTTAATGATGACAACCACGCTGTAACATCTGTCATTGTCGCACAGTTGTCAAACTACAAATGTTAGACAGAGACGAGGTCATGTCTAGTAGTCGTGTCCTCTCTTTTCAATAGAATTATGAGGACCTTTTCACTGCATTCCTCGTAATCCCTAAATCAATAAACAGAAGACAGTCTACCAAAAATAGGCCCATATCTGTCGCAGTATTACAAAATTAAGTTTCCAATTTTGGCACCAGTCAACCTGTTTTAGACACTTTATATACAAGTGGTATACGCAGTATACATAATTATGTAGATATACATAGGCTGTCTATCTACCGACTATAAAGAGCCTACATCCTTGGCTAATTACAAGACTTAATTACTTGCCGTTTTTGTATACAGTAATTAAGTGGAATACGGCCGGGAAATCTCTTTCGTGTCCTATGGTGTTATAAAATGTTTAAAAAGTAGAAAAAAATGTGGCTTATAAAACGTTGGGCCCGTTTTAAAAATAAATTAATGATGGGAAATTAATATTTCTTCACAGTCTCTGTGGTGATATTTTACTTTAAATTGCTAAGAGGTTAGGTTAGTACATAATATTTATTATTGCAGGCCTGGTCACGAACTTCTTTTATATTCGACCCTTGACAAGACGTGTTGGGTTGCTAATTTCTTTAGTTTGATTTTCGTTCTCGTAAAACCAAATTCGCTTCAGAGAAACGATAAAATATTCACGTTACTTTCTAAAAAAATATCTGAGAACGAATAAAAATCGAAATAAAAAAATTCTAAACAAACCACCGAGATGTCAAATTAAGGCCACTCGAAGTACGAAACAGGCTCATCTGTATCAAAGAAAACAAAACTTAATATTAACTGCCGCAAGTTTTCAACTCTCATTCTTCATTCACCTCGCCAAAGAAACAATCTTTGCCTAATAAGGCTACGCTCTCTCTACCTCGTTTATAAAATTTCCCGTCCCTTAAGTGACATAAAGCTTTTGCACTAGTCAAAATGTAATTTTGCGAAAAAAAAGCTACGATTTTCATGCTCAAATGGCGCAGTAGCTATGCGACTGCTTGCTGCGTTGTTGTCGCGGTTTCTATGCCCTTTGTTACGTGGTGAAAGCTTCAAATAAGTCCTCTCACCCAAAACAGGACGGGAGGGATTGTCAGACGCGTACTGAATAAAATCTACCGTGTCCTTCAATAGCCCTTTACGTTTCGAGGTCATGGTAATTGGATAAGTCCCGCGACCCCGGCAGGCTTTGGAACAAATATTTGTAAGTATAAGCTACAATTAGTATGTGTTCCAGGTCTCTGTGATTATGAATTTGACTGGTTGTAAACGAAGAAATTATAACTTTTAACTTGCCCTTGAAAAAAAAATGTAGCATGCAATGTGAATCAACAAACGGTCAATAATGTCATTTTCATTTGCAATTGGTGGCGTTATCTTCGCCACTCACGTCAGACGGTGTCGAGGGCCGTATTACGTGAAGCTATTATCGATAGTCGATGTCCAATAGCCACCGCTTACGATCTCGTATTGGGACGCTGGAGAATTTTTAGTGCACGATTTTATGTTACTTTTGAAGGAAGTTGTGTTCAATTTTTGTAGCGGTAAGCTGATTCCATATGCTTTAATTTCTTAGTTATTCTGATTTCACATAGCATCCCTGTTAAAAAGTATTTCAACTCTTGTTTTCCTCATCTGCAATTTAAATATCAACTCACCTCAATTTCAATCTAATCTGCATAAAATAATGCTTAAAATTCAGTTTGTAACAAATTATCTAAGTCTTCATTTTAAGTGTCCCCTAGAGTCATCATCTGCCCAGCTTCTTCCAACCCACCAACCGACTGTGTTGAAGTCGGCCCTCAGTTGAACAGGATTCAGCTGAATATCAGTATTAAAATTAATGGAACGACTGCTTATATCACCCAGTGTCTTCTGGGTGATATAAGCAGATTGGAAAAGAGAATGAAAAAATAACCAAAATGTACCTTTTCCCTTCTTAAAGAAACTTCTACCTTACAATACGAGTACTATGGCTGTAATAAAAGACCACCAAACTTCTTATCCATCTCAATCCACCAATACGTTCGGTCAGCTACCTCTGAATCGGATATTCGTCATAACTTCGGACGATCTCGTTACTCTCCATCGTTTAGCTTTCCCGTAATAAGGTCGCCGGGTCACGGGAATTCCGTCGTAAACCCGGGAACAACCCGACTCTTTACTGTCCCGGTAATGACTGACTCGTAAAATATCACCAATTTACTTCACACTTAGATACACCGGAGGAATACCGGGATTTTTATTTTGTACGTTAAAGTGAGCTCAAATGTCTAGTGTGAAAGTGCTGGGATTTTTGTCTTTTGCTACAGTTTTGGGGAACTTTACGATGCTATGAACTGCAACAATTTACGAAGTAGGTGCTATTGCTGTGTTTTAAGAGTTAATAAGACGCTTTTTACTATGTTATTAGTTTTTCTTTGGCGTCGCCATTGTACTCAACCTTTCAAAAGACGCTACTTTCTTCTTTGACGAGTCGATGATTTCTTTAAAGCAGACAATGTGTCGCTACGAAACTACTGGTTTCTACGTATTTTTTTTATATCTTACAAACCTAACCACACGTCACCGCGACATACGACGACCTCAGATCAGTAACGACGATCGAAGTTAGGTTAGGTTAGTCAGTATCATGACTGCAGCGACTTGCAGATGACGTGCCGTTTGGCCGTAGATATAATGCTACCGACACTGGTGCGTCAATCTGCATTCGAATTCAGATTTATGACTAAAACGACATGACGCATGAAGCAACGACGAATAGATGCGACAAATCGCAACGTCACTTTCTCTGCTACAGTACTCTGTAGTCAAGCTTAAACCAGTACTTTGCCATCTTAATAGCTTTAGTACCAATTGACTATATAGCAGTGCATAAGCCTACTCTCTTTTTGACATTATCCCATATTTATTCCCATTTTATTATTACCGGTCACATTAGCTAACACTGTGGCATTAAAAAGTAATATGACACGGTAACGAAATTAACACATACCTAGTTTTTAGCTAGTCTAGTAAAACCACGTAAAACTTGCCGCCGCGGTTGTCACTATAATGGACAAGTCGACAATTTCATTACAACCCGTCGCAACTTTAGTGTAACGTCTGTTCCGAGTTGCGAGCAGATGTATGTTGAATTGAATCAAATGAGAACGATTATGAAGCATTATTAACATTAAAATCTAATAGTTGTCTCGAGACTGTCTTTAAAAAGCACTCCAGCCCTGGAACGCAAAATAAATGTAAGCGAACAGGGTGTCTTTTAGTCAGAAGTCTGTCTTATCTCCGGTGAGATTTACCACCGTGGCAGAAATCGGTCAGGAGAACTATCATTATTAGAGTCTGTCGCTGTTCCGCTGCGCCCAGAGTTGGGAGAACTTATTTGATTTTTCAGCCCCAACAAAATAAAAAGATTATGTCTACGGCGTTATGGTTTCATCGAAGATTAAGCTATGGATTCCTTACATCGATCTGTAAATGGATGACTATCAACCACATCGAGCTCCGCGGTGCTTTGTTAAACACGTTTGGAGGTCCCAGCTGTCATTTGTAGGTTTTGACAATCAATGAGAATACAGAAGCTTGAAAATTGGTTATATAGGTTTTATCAAAGAGTATCGTATTATCCAGTTATAATTTGTGTGCCTGAAAGACTTAATTTCTATTAATAAAAAAATGCATAATTTCTTGTTATAGTTTATGTTACGTATTTCACGTGCTCATATTTATAATAACATTTCTAAATATAAACATCATATTACTCACTAAAACATAGCAACATTTCAAACAAATTATTCAAAAAGCAGTATTTAGAGAACGATGTTAAAAATAACAAGTGACTGCGCCATTTTTCATTTCATACTCGCGAACAGCTCATATGTTACTCATTTTGTATTCCTACATGATATAATGTAATAGACCTCTATTCTGTGAAGCTTCCATGTTTATAAAACTGCATGCCTTTCCGTATGCTCGTCTAGCTTGGAACTTTTAGACAAATTGTTGATAGCAATTTGAGTAATGATGATACGCTCCTGTTTCCTGATTTTGACGTCTTTTGCGGAATTGCGAATTGCGTCATTATCAGAAATATTGGTCAACAAATATGTAATAGGTCAGCGTAGTACTTCATATGCATATCCTATTAGATTCCAACAAGGAACAAATATTTGTATGATTGATCTAAAAGTAGTAGACCAAAAATTTATTTTTTGCAACCGTTGACAATTATTATAAATGCCTCAATATGCTAGCCATATTTTTAGGGTTTCAAGCTTCTAGCATTTTTTTTTGAGGTCCTAACCTCATAAATAAGTTGATTACATCGTTTCTTCTTCAAAATTAGTACACCAAGAATTAATAGTCGAGGACGTTTTGAGGTACTGCCAGAATATTACTAGCTATTGCCAGCGGCTTCGCTCGCGTTTACAATATTAAGCAAGAAAAGACATCATTGCTGATTAATAAATAAACTTTGATTTCAAAATATTTCCAAAACTGAGTCCTTTAACATGTGCTGATGACAATTTGAATAGAGCCGATCCCACATTTGGCTCTAGCTGTAACTCAAACGAACATTATTTACCACTACAAGTTATATCCTATAAAAAACAGAAATAACAACCAACAAACCAAGTCCAAACATTACAAAACCCGTTCAATTTTATCCCCAGACAAGTCCATAACGAAACAAAACGCAACTATTCAAATGTAGATCCGAACGATTCCCTTAATATCGCGCGGCTTATGGAGGTCGCAAGCGAAAAATTTGCGCCTATACTGTAAAAACGTAATAAAAGTGGAGTCCGTAAGAAAAAGCAAGCAATTCTCGTCATTGCAAACGGCCGCATTACGATCGTATATGAGTCGAATAACCCGACGAATGCCGCCCAGAGATCAATACAAATGTATAAAAGGAAGATATTCCTGTCGGCAGTACGTACATATTTTTTCTACGTATGTTAAACAAATTCGTTCGTCTGATGTATGCAAATCTGTGTTTTGTTGTTTATGAATCGGTGGGTAGTGGTAAGTTGGGGTTAGAAAATGGGTAAATACTTTCTTCTACTACAGTCAAAACCTTCTATATTAATCAGGAGAAAACAGGATCACGAAATACTAACTATATGGGGAAGTAACTTAACCTTGTCTGTTGTAATACGCACGCTTCCGAACCACAAATCAATAGCGGTAAAACATATTTTTAATTAACTTATCTGTAGCGTGAAGCTTCTCGCCTGGATGGACAGCTATTAACTCTTTACAAAGCCTCAGTCAAGTCCTACATGAGGTATTGCAGTCACCTTTGAAATGTAGCGCTTAAGTGAGACACAGAGGTAAAGGAATCAATGGCGATGTAAAACTGGCGACTGACAAACTACACAGCTTGACTCGTCGCTCCAAGATTGCTTGTTTCTCGGTTTTCTAGAGTACTTCGAGGAGTGTGCCCAAGAAGTCAATGACGATATGCAACTGGACTCTCTATCATCGGACATCTTAACTCATTTGCCACAAAATCTATTTCATATAGAACGCAGCAAACCCAGAGACCCTGAAACCTTCACAGAGGATACTTAACGCAAACAACGCTTTGAGTATGTTAAAAAAGAACCTACTTAATTCATTTTCACTATAGTAACTTATCGGCCAACAATACGAGCCATTCAAGGATCCCTCAATAAACTCTTTAGACCCCAGCCTACCAACCCAATCCCCGCTTTCCGATCCAAAGTCTCCTTTATATACCGATCAATCTCTTCGACACAAAAACAAACTTAACTACTTAGAAAAACATTTGCAATTTAAGCCGCTTGGGGCTTACTTTGTAAGATTTTTATTATCAAAGCAAGTAATCCTTCTTCGCCATCGAATTTGTTATTAACAAGAAATAGAACATAATCTGGTAATACAGAGCTAATAAAATTGCGTGCTTACGAATAATCCCGTTGATCCCAGTTAGTAACAAGTCTAATGTTTATGTACTTAGGTTACGACGGAAATTAGAATTAGGAGTTCGGAAAAGGTTCGCTGATTTTTATCTGAACATACTCGTAAAGTAAATAATTTGGTTTCAGAAATGCTTATTGCCAGTTATAATTAGTTTTATGAAAACGTTTATTTGGTAGAATTTTGAACACTGAAAGAAAAGGCAGCAACAAAGATAAATAATATTTTTTTTTTGAAAAAAGTTTTTTATTTTACTCTTTTTAGTTTAAATATTCAACCCAAATTCTTGGCAAATACATCATTTTCTTACATGTGCACTAGAATTTTGTAATCCGTAGCACCGGTATTAACATCGCCCATGTTGTGTACATAAAAGAAAGTTCCAATAAAATTCCCTATCTCAAAAAATGCTGAACAGAGTTCGATGAAACTTGCAGTATTCCCTAAAGTGAACGATCTCTAGTACAACAAAAAAACAATTTTGAAAATCGGTCCACAATTGGCGAAGTAATCGCGTAACAAACAGACAAAAAGTAAAGATCATCATGTCGTCCAAGTAGGCGAAATTAATAAAAATGCTCACAAAATAAAAAGTACTGAACCAAAGGACAATGGGCAAAAATGTATGGAACTTGGTCCAAGATCCTCCACTGATGACTCCTATGGGAAATGAAAGCATATGGTTGTGACATCATTCTGGCAAGAGATTATCAAAATCCGTCCGGGGGTTCCTTTTTTATTTTGTTAAGTGACTACCTAACCTAACCTAACCTTGCCTATCCTGACCTAACCTAACCTAACTTTTTTTATTCAGCTGTAAATGATGTCCAACGCATGCTGAACCATCTGGGTACGCGGTTGGCTTATGTGTGACTTACATCCACTAAAAATGTCAACGAAACCTTAAATAACTAACCTAACTTTTTTTTGTTCAGCTATAAAAGATGCCCAATGCATACTGAACCATCTGGGAAGGCGGTTGGCTTATGTGTGTCTTACACCCCCTAAAAATACCAACGGGACCTTTAAAAGCTAACCTAACCTAACTTTTTTTGTTTAACTGTAGATGATGCCCAACGCATACTGAACCATCTGGGAAGGTGGTCGGCTTATTTCGACTTAGCTTATCTAACTTTTTTTATTCAGATGTAAATGATGCCCAACGCATACTGAACCATCTGGGAAGGCGGTTGGCTTATTTTCAATGATGCCCAACACATAAGTTATGTTAAGGTCCTGTTGATATTGTTAGGTTAGGTTAGCTATTTAAGGTTTCATTGGTATTTTTGGTGGAGGTAAGTCGAAATAAGCCAACCGCCTTCCCAGATGGTTCAGTATGCGTTGGGCATCATCTACAGTTGAACAATACATTGAACATTGTGTCGGACATCACTTACAGCTGAATAAAGAAAGTTAGGTTAGGTTAGCTATTTAAGGTCCCGTTGATATTTTTAGTGGGTGTAGGTCACACATAAGCCAACTGCCTTCCGAGATGGTTCAGTATGTGTCAGACATCATTTACAGCTAAACAAAAAAGTTAGGTTAGGTTAGCTATTTAAGGTTACATTGGTATTTTTGGTGGAGGTAAGTCAAAATAAGCCAACCGCCTTCCCAGATGGTTCAGTATGCGTTGGGCATCATCTACAGTTGAACAATACATTGAACATTGTGTCGGACATCACTTACAGCTGAATAAAAAAAGTTAGGTTAGGTTAGCTATTTCAGGTCCCGTTGATATTTTTAGTGGGTGTAGGTCACACATAAGCCAACCGCCTTCCGAGATATTTATGGTTTCGTTTGATATTTTTGGTGCAGATAAGTCGAAATAAGCCAACCGCCTTCCCAGATGGTTCAGTATGTGTCAGACATCATGTACAGCTGAATAAAAAAAGTGAGGTTCGGTTAGCTATTTAAGGTCTCGTTGGTATTTTTGGTAGATGTAAGTCACACATAAGCCAACCGGCTTGCCAGATGGTTCAGTATGCGTCGGGCATAATTTATAGCTGAACAAAAAAAGTTAGGTTTGGTTAGGTTAGGTAGTCACATAAACGCCTATAAAAAAAGAACCCCAGGACAGATTTTGATAATCTTTTGCCAGAATGATATTACAACTATGTTCTTTCATTTCCCATAGGTGGCATCAGTGGAGGATCTTGGACCACTTTTGCCCATTGTCATTTGATGAAATTTTTATGGGACCAAACTGCAAGTATCCTGCATCGAACAAAAAAAAGAATCACACTAATCGGACTAGAAACCTCGGAGTAATCGATGTACATACATAAAAAAAAAAAAAAACATACCGACCGAATTGAGAACCTCCTCCTTTTTTTGAAGTCGGTTAATTATTATTTTGCTTTAATGGTTACTGAACGTCTTAAAAGACCTGACCTTAGTTGTGAGGTTCTTCTGAAAGGTCAGGTTAGTAGTACTCCTGGTCATTCGTAAGCAAAAGTTAATGAATTCATGACATTTAAATTCATTCTTCGGGACTTCGTCAAGCTTTATTGTCTCGGCGCTTTTCTGGTACTCGCGCGTGATTCTGGCTTTCAGGAGTTCCAGGGGTTAAGATATAGAGAAGCGAGATTACCGTAAAAAATTTAGACAGAACGAGTATGTAGGGATCGTAATAGGTAGCGTTCCGAAGTTTCTGCCTAGCCAGTTTATATAATTATGTATGTATAATTACAACAAGTTACCTTATATATTTAAATAATAAATGTGGAAATATTTTTCATGGTTCTATATCATAAAATAATAAGGATTGCATAATTTCTAAGTCACATAAAAGTAACATGAATACAATTGGTGAATTTGAATTTTCCTCGAATTCTAAAATTATTGACGATAACTGCTAAAGTTTGTGTTATCTTTTATACGTTCTTTCCCCTACTTTATTATTCTAGATCAACTCTAAATTTACCTACGCTTAGAATAACCAACTTTGCAAGAAATCCTTATGAACAATAATATTCTGTTTTTGTATTTTTACAAGAACATCAATAATCGAAAAAAAAAAGTATAATAAGATAGCTTATGTTGAAAAGGTCAACCTTTTTTCATATTACCGTAGACTTAAGTGTACGCTAATATATTTTCATTAAATCGTAGTTTTGTCAGAACTAACGCAATTCTAATTTTTTATATGATATAGGCTATGTAACATCACGCCATGATATGACCCATAAGCAGTAAGTAAAAAGAATTAATGAAGTCTGATAAAACGCTAGGCGAAAACAAAGTGAAATCGCGGGCCGGTGATGGGATACGTAAACGTCACGCGAAGAAATAGCGGACAGAAGCAAGTGTATCCCAAATTATAATGATATTCAATATTTCATTAAGGCTCAACGGGCTCACCTCCAATATACGAGGTAAGACCTCTCAATCTATTCACATCAACCTGAGTCTCATATAACCCTAAAATGGAATAAATCAACGCCAAACAGAATTAACCTTGAAAAGTACGAAAAAGGTCCTTCATCTAATGGCAATATGATATAAAATATTATGCGTAGGAAAATAGTGGCACGGTACTGTGGTACAGTGGGGGTAGTGCTATTTTTTATCGCGTCGAAGAGGCCTTCGCTTAGTGCAAAACACTGTAGTGGCTCACCAGACTCATCTAGTTCACATCCAAAGTGAAATATGAGCGTTTCGAAATATTCTGCGCGGAAAATATGTACGGAAAATGTCGCTTGGATAGACATTGAGATTTTTTGCGTAAGTAAAGTGATGAGAAAATTGAATTTTCAAGCTTACTTTGTGAATAATGAGCTACAAAAGTCTGTTAAGTAACACTGCTACTTTTTTACATTAAGGCACACAAAATTACTTATAACATTGAACCTATTTTTCTTACCAAAACAAAATGTTTGATCAAAATGTTTTTTTTTTTAACGTTACACGAGGCCCCGTCCCCGAGGCCTGTTGCCATCCTCCCTTGTATTGTAGGTGCGTTTTCAAACACTACAACACTTTTATACACAATCTGTAGTGTTAACTAACTTCGACCATTGCCTATTAAACAGCCCTGCGTTCACGATTTGTTGAAAAAAAGAGGAAATATTCCTGTACCGTAACTAAATCAGAAGCATTTAACTCAGAACCCACTCCATCTTAGACCCAAAAAAAATCCCCGTCATGTAAATCGAGCAAGCCAGAAAGCAAACAGAATTGAAATCTCATTGGACACGGGTCCGTGACTCAACCAACCTGCTATTTACTACCGACACCTTATCTCCCATACTTTACGAGTCCATATTTCAGTAGGGCCAACTTAAAGGGGGGCCAGTCGTGACTTTCGACAGCTCCCTACTATAAAATGAAGGCTTAACTGTTGCAAATGCGGGCACTGACTTACTTTTTATTAGGCCGTAATGTTTGAAAATTTGTTACGACGAAAGAAAATAGAAGTGTAATTAGCTGCGAAAAGGCTTTGTGAAAAGTTCGAGGGGAAAATGAGACTTTCTGTGTCAGTGAAACCACAAAGTATATCTTACGTAGAACAAAGAGCCAAATAGTATTATCTTCTTTCTTTCTCTTATGATATAATCAGAGCCACATCTGACGTCATATCTATTGCAAATGTGCTGACCGTCATGACCGTGTGACAGTACGAGTACACATCCATCGTCCATGGATCTTGTAATAAAACATTTCCCTCAATAGTTTCCTATTATTTGTGAGCCGGGATAAGCAGCTAGAATATTATCATATTTTTGTACCAGAAAATATTTCTTTATACATTATAGTTATGTTTAGTAATGTAACACTTTGCAACAGATCAAATAAATCTATTCTCATCTCTCGTAAATATCTATTATCACTTTAATCGTAAATATTTACTGCCAATTTCGAGAATCTATAAAAAGTCTACAGATTTACTATCAGAACTTCACGCGTAAAATCTTTACGTACAGGCCTTAAGATAAATTAAGAAAAAAAAGTTAGACATAAAAAAAAGAATTCAAAATTGACGTTCGTATTTTAAAATGAAAAGCGCTTTGTTTTTCTTTTTTTGAATCAGTTGACATTGTGTTCTCACTTTTGAATTTCTGACAAAAAAAGGTTCAGTAGGCGCGGGTCGGCCGAGCACGGTGCCGCATGTTATTTCGGTGCGGTCGATCTGCGGTCGGCGTCCGCAACTCCGCAGCACAAACGTCACGCGGCGTGACGGGCACGTGTTGCGGCCACGTCACGTGACAGCGACGGAATTGCGTCCTGCAACTAATGAGCGCTTTGACGTCTTTCTGCGGGCGGACCTTCGTTATGAGAAATGGGTCATGGTTTCTGTTAACATAATTTTGTGTTCTGCTTTGTTGATGTTATTATTGTGTTTGGGGTATGAATTATTACAGAATTTGACCCTTTTCTGATTTACGTCTATTCAGATTTGAATTTACAGAACAAAGTAAACAGAAAACAATATATTTCTCGCAATGTTATCTCCCAACAAAAATATTCTTTGACTTCATTTCTATCCATGTCTGATCGAAGTAATCCAGCGATTCACAGACACGAGCCTAAGATATCGCCTCCTATCTATCTTCATAAGCATCTCATCTTAGGTCCATTCTGTAAGCTACGCCTCTTAGGTAAATCTTCCTTTCCATTAGCTCTGAGAAAACGACGATAACATTGACTATCAATCAATATTTCATTTACTCATTTTCGCAATAACTTTTCTTGGAAAATAGTATGTTTTAGGATTGAATAGAGTATTTTTATTTGCTCAAAAAAAAAAGAACACTTGTTGTTGCCGCGATTTCACTCTCTCTAGGATCCTATCTATCTCTATACAAAAATAAATTCGATGATTTACGTGACCAAACATCACCGGTTTCCCATAATTAAGTTGGGTACTAATTAGGACTGTTAATGTACCAATTTATTTGTTAGATAATTATAAACAGGATTGATCTTACGTGTTCGACCATCAACGTACATCTAAATACTAGCTTATGACCGCGGTGTTGGTCCACGTTAAATTCGGTAATTGTCACACGGGATAACCGCACGATTATTAATTACAATTATCACATACATCCATCTATCCAAACTTTCGCATTTAGAACATTAGCCACATTCAATTTATCACATTTTCACTCGCAAAATATTAAAGATATCAATTTTAAACAAAATTTGGTAAGAAATGATTAAATTTTCATTCCCCTGGCCCATATCATTCCCCTGGCCATGTTTGCTATGGGCATCTCAGACTCGCTTGTTACATAAAACATTTTGCCCCGAGGCAAGGCAAATGCTCAACTATGTGGAAAAAAAGAATGACTGCGCTTTGTACCCTTGGATATGAAATACGTATTTAATTAACTTTATATTGTAGGGAAACGAAATTGAATGATAAAATTAGTAGATTCCAGAGGATTCGAAACTCTTTGTTGGTTTGTGACTTTGCGGTCAAGCTGGGTAAAATTTGACAAGAAAGTAAAAGATTTTTATAATGAAAGGCTTATTTTTATCACACCGGTATGTGGTGGTCCAGTAGTATCAACCCAGACTTACGAGTTGTAGGTCCTGAGTTTGAACCCAGCCAGGCGCATTACTTTGTGTAATCTATTTCATCACCACTACTTTCAAAAGGGTGAAGAAAACATCGTGAGGAAATCGACATATCGTAGAATCAAAAATCTAAAAGTCTACCAACACGCACGGGGCTGATGGATAATGGCCCATAACTGGGACCCACTCTCTGTGAGAGGGAACAGAGAGCGACCTGTGTTCCAGCTACAGTGGGAACATTATATGTTGAAGCTACCCACACTATCTTCTATTGGCTTGATGATTGTATGATACGAGTACGTGTAAAAGTTCCTTTAATTGTACGCACAGCAGACTAAAGAGAGGAATTCCCTGCTATGACGAATTTCTTTGTTTCTTGAAAGCTGCAAACTAGGAGTCTCTAAGTTAAGAGTGAGGATTTTTCTAAGCAAGCGTGTTCACCGTCGACCACATCGCTTACCGTCAGGCGAGATAGTGGTCAACCGCGGAAAAAAAAACACTATTTATCCCTTTTACCAATCATTTTGGAATCGACTTCCAGCCAAACCGAATGCAGCTGATTGTCAGTATTTTCGTTGCAGTAACTGACTATTTTCCCTCCACAGCCCAAAAACTGGGGAAATTCGAAACCAACACTACTGCAGCTTACAAAAAAAGACAAAAAACACCCAAACTTCGACCCAATGGCCCTCTTCATACAGTCGATGATAAATGACTTAATTAGGCTCTTACTAGAAAAAGCCTTCGTAAGAACAATAGGCGAAAGCGAATGACTAGGACAATGATATAGCCGACTCTAATTGTACCGTTCAAATAAAGCGTAGTTTTCAAAATTAATTACTGTAAGTAGTCTTTCCAGTGTAAGATGAATAGTTACAAAATATGTTGGAGTATTTGAGACATTTAACCGTTTTCAAGGCAAAATTGTTAGAAATTTTAACTTGAAAATTGAAAATATTTTCTAATAGAAAAGTATTTTATTTAAATCTTAATTACCTGTCTAATTTCTTAAACGATTTGCGTTTGATGAAAGAAGTCCGGTAAATGATGGGTTTCATTATTTCGTAACCTTGAGCATAGATTTTCAGACAAGCCACGCTAATTGCCTCTTAAAAATTGAAATTTATCGCCTAAAATCTAAGTTTAAGAAAGTTGCTTTCAAATGTTTTAGTCAAGTTTTATATTTTCTTTTTATATTTCCCAATTAGTTGTATTAGTAGCAGATGAAGGTTTATATTACACTTATCTATACTAATATTATAAAGCTAAAGAGTTTGTTTGTTTGAACGCGCTACTACGTAACTACTAGTAATTAAAATAAATCTATATTATCCCTTCATGGCACATGATCAACACACAAAAATTATACCCTTTAAAGGATATTGACGACAAAAAACATTAAATTCAACATTGTTAATTTAAACCTAAACCACAACGATTGTAACACACAGTCAACATAAACAAATAAGCCAACATACCCAACACGTGTAAACAAACATCTTAAACACTGAACAACGAGTTCATTAAACAATGTCCCAGGGGATAGGCGATAGCGATTTATTAACTGTCATTGCTAGCAATATTGCTGTAATGACGGCAGTGTAAGCTAGTGAGGCCTTAATAGACCCACATGGCCGTATCAACCGAGCCAAGGGAGTGACGTGAGCCGAGAATAGAGTAGCCTTTTATAAACTTGAACTTGAGAAAAAATCTACACTAGTTTTATTATTAAAGTCTTGAGCGAGTCACGTATGTGACAAAGTGAATAGAATTCGCAAGACAAAGTTCATAACAGTGTCATGCATAACTACAAAAGTGAGAAAATATAAACGTGAATTTAGTTTGTTTTGTATTTCAACTGCGAAACTCGAAGCTTTTTCACTGAATGCACTGATTGTTCATAAAAGTTAAGCTTCTCCGACATAAAGCTGCAAACAAAAAGTAAATGTTTTCCTTATTTGGCCATAAAGTGCAACGTCTTTGTTGCCAAAGGCGTATACACTTGATGTACATCCTCAATCAACATCCAATTGCCTCCCCAATGTCTTGAGTACACTCGAAGACAATTATACACTTCATTTAAAAAGAAACGCCAACAATGAACGCGTCAAAAGAAATGATTCACATTAATCGTACCCTCTTTAAAACACAAAACAACGCGACTGCCGGTCCTTAAGCCTCTTTCACGCGAAAAACGTCTGCCGATTAATTCATGTCAGCGCGTGTTCGGCGTAAACGGCCGAAAACGCCCGAGCGCGCCCGATCCGCTGCGTCACGGTGACACGAATAAACGTCACCGTATAAGCCAAGTCACTGCCTATTTGAATTGATGGACGCAAAATACCGATATATTGGTGTTATTGAATTATTATTTATTATTGATGATGTTTACATAATTTTATTTTCCGTTCGTAGTTGCGTGAAACGAATAAGTCAATTTTATTTGTTTTTTTCCAGAAAGGTAAATTATGTTTCGCAATATATGTATTCGCTTTCGAGAGTTAAGCGCCCTTTGCCTATTTCAAAGTTAGCAATTACCAAAACCACGTCTGGAAAATATATCATTTCACCCATTACTATCATATTTCAAGCTCATAAAACGCACAACGTACAATTTACCAGCAAACTTGCAATAACTTCGTCACAAGTACGTTCCGCGGCGAGACGCCTTATGACGTCACACGAAGTCGACATCGGCGTCGTGACGCTAACCATGTATTGTAATTATTTCACCCGAGGATGCTCGCCTTTAAATTAAATGAGCGTCTTTATTAAACAACGTTACATTTTTCATTTTGTACGCTTATAAGGAGGCTTTTTAAGTCAAATTGAGTTGCATTGTTCATAGTAAGTAATGCTTTAAATAATCGGAGTAGGGGAAGAAAATTTAATGGAAAATGTAAAAATAATAAAAATCCATTGTCATTCTTTACGTAGATTTAAAATTTATGAAATGTAAGAATTATACCCAATCACTATGAATAAAGGTTTACACACTACCTCAATTTGGCTTATTACAGCTTATTAGTGACAGTTATAAATTAGAACATGTCCAGTGTTTAGTAATTTTTTTTTTCTTATACAATGTGTCTGAGGGATAAGTGACCGCTCGGCGTTTTTTGAATATTTGTACAAAATTATTAATAACTACATTTATATTTGTGATTTAGCGGCTTTAGTTTTTTTTTATTGTATTTTATTTAATAAATGTTTTACTACATTTAAGTATGTCTAATGATTTTAATTAATAAACTATGATGTCGGCTAGTCAGTAAAAAACAAAATAGTGGAAAATTATGAACAAACTTAAGAAATATCGTAAAAAAACTGCAGCGTCTTTACCAAAAAAAATAAATAAAAACATATCATAATCAGTCACAAATATAAATGAAATTATTAATAATTTTGTACAAATATTCATAAAACGCCGGGCGGTCACTTATCCCTGGGTCACATTGTATATGTATAAATTTTCCTTTTCTTGCGAAAAACTAGCCATTTAAATAAACATGGTCCCATTCCCCTTGTCTTTTAATACAGAACACACAGAAACTTCAGCTCTCAATATCTGCCGGTATCGATAATTTTGAACTTAGTTTACAATTGAGTAACTCTGCGGACTAACTTAACTCATCGCCTGCCGGCACGATTGAAAATCTTACTACTAATAAACTACAAACTATTACTCTATCGGCGTCACTATCATTATTCTGCTTTGAAGTATTTTTGGGTTAGCTTGTCATCTAACCTTGGGTCTTTCTTCAATATGTGCCTGTGTGCTGCCACAAATTCGTGACAAAAGCGTTGTTTTTTAAAACGCGCGTTTTTTATAATCCACGGTGATCCTTCGATACCCCGTTACGTTCTAGGGTCACGGTTACCTGAAGAGACAGTCCCGTGACCCAGTTGCCAACGCCCGTCTCCAGACGAGAGGAACTGTGTTCCAGATTTAACTATAGTAAATTAAATTAAAGAGAAGGTGAATTACATCAAACTAATTTATACAATTAACATGTAATTCTATTTTACTCCCCAAAAAAACCAACAGTTTTCCGCGAAGTAAATCCAGCATATAGGGAATGAGTGTTTTCCACTTAATGTTAAAAGATTTTGAAAAATCTATGATGATGACAGAATTTACTAAAAATACAATCCGAATTTGCGGCGTACAACAACTGATCACATTTCCATTGCCATAATACTTTATTTAAAAAAGAAAAACAATTAAGAAAAAAAAGGACAATTGTAAACAAAACGCAATACTTCGCGATAATCGTATGGAATCGAGAGTGCTTAAAAACGTCGCGTCAACGTCAGCGATCCGTCACGGCGCACCTCGTTCACTTGATCACCTCTCAGTTTACCGCCTTATTACGCAGCAACCTAGGGTTGTGCTAAACAGACTAAAATAACACAAGGAAAAAATATCTAGATTTTTTTTTAGAGTCCATCAACGTTTTATACAGAAAAACAGTCGATTATTTACATTTATAATTACCAAAGGAGTTGACATTTCTCTGAAGCTAACTGCATCAACGTATTTTCTTTATTATTATAAGTATCTTTTTGGCCTTTATTATTTATTACTATTTAACACGATTTTTGAAAGGGTTGTTAATTAAGTACTTTATTTTTTAAACACCATTTTTTACTTTACAGTAAGAATTTCTTTTGAATTTTTTGATACAGCCATATAAAAATGGATTAATTTCACCTACAACACTAATACACCTCAACCCTACAAACATCATACGCTTCGCAAAACGGCATTTCTGCTCATTAAGTCGACGAGCAGACGAAATCATGACGTGTCGTGCTCGAACAATTTGCGAGTTCCAACTGAGTGTCATGTTAATTATTGAAAGCCATTTAGTGATGTTTTACATGTTCCCTACACGTGTTTTGTAGAACATTAAGGGACGTTAGGGTAATAAAAAAAAACCCGGTGACCGCTGCAGTGGTTTTACGATTAATATTACAAAATGTAATATGACCGAGTTATTTATTTTTACACAAGTAATGATTTCGCAATATTTTATTTCAAAAAATATCCGTTGGAAATAAAATTCCGTACTGCTATTAAAATCTGTTCATAACACAAAATTGATAGAACCGTGCTCGACTGTATCATTTTTACAGTAACCGGAATATTGGTACAGATTTTATACAAAACGAGTTTTGGTCTATATTAAAATCCCTTTACGAAATATATTTTTGGTTTTATTACGACTCTATTACCCATATTTATACTTTTATTTGTCTTTTCTTCTAAACATATATGATCCAACTAATAAAATCTTCATCCCAACGTTATTACAACCAAATCCAGAAAGAAAATAAGACGTTCAAATAAAACCATGAATCCCCCTGACCGAAACCCCGAATCATAAACGAAGGTTAAGAAATATATCCTCAAAATATATTCAATACACTTGTTTGACTAAGAATATTGAATGAACGACCCCAGTCAAGCGTAGTGGAAATTAATTAAGTCCCCCATAGCTTTGTGGAATAAAGAAAAATCGGAAGAACGAGATTGGAGGCAAGAATTTTAATAAAGTAGGGTCACGTAAACATTGATGGTTTGTCCCTCTCCGTGACGTAATGGAACACGATGGCTGGTCCTCTTCGTGACGAAATGGAACTCTGTGCGGCTTGCTTGTAGTTAACCTTATTATCTTTTGGTTCACCTAGATAATTAAAGTTTGTGGTTTAGGTAAGGTATTGTTACAGAAGCTATTTTTAGAAAGAATAACTTCAAGGTAGATGATCGCTTGAGGATAGCAGCATAATCAGCTTATATAATTCCCACTGATGGGACACAGGCCTCCTCTCTGTATGGGCTGTAATCCAGCACATAGGTCCAATGTACGTTAGTAGGTGTAATTTAGTTTTTATTCAACTCGTGCTCGATACAATAAATACTAATATTTGAAATAAATTAAATCGAAACTGTTTCTATTACGTTTTTTTTTTATTTAATTACATTTCCACATAATCGGTGATAAATCAGCATTTTAACGTGATAAATTCACCTCTTATGTTCTTTTTCAAGAAAACACATGCATTATTAAAACATAAACATCGTATACAGGTGAACTACTCGTAAGTTTTAAAATAATAAGCTGCCTTTGACTCCAGTTCAGACTACTAGTCGACGACGTTGCACAGTTTTTAGAGTTCCGTGTCTTAAAATTAAAACGAAACCCTGTTACTAAAAGTCCGCTGTCTAACTTCCGTTTCCGTGATAGTTGAAAATTTCATTTAAATTTCTTTGCCGCTATAACAACAAAACACAAAAAAACAGAATAAAATAAATATTTAAGGGAACTCCCATACGTTCTCGATATTGATAACGGCATCAAGAAGATGGTTTGAAATATTCACAGCATTCTGAGTAATAAAATCGCTTTAAAAAAAAAAAGAACATACATTTTAGGGGGCTCTCATAAAACACATATTTTTTTTGCCGTTTTTATCCTACTAATATTATAAACGTGAAAGTTTATATGTGTGGATGGATGTTTGTTACTCTTTCACGCAAAAACTACTGAACGGATTTTGTTTATTTTTGGTACACAGATAGCTTATAACCTGGATTAACACATAGGATAGTTATTATCCCGATTTAATGTTCCCACGGGAGTTGTATCGGGTGAAACCGCGGGCAACAGCTAGTAGATAATAATAGTAAGGAACCAGTCACGCTCGAGTCCGGCTTACACTTGGCCGGTTTTTATATAACGGTGTCCGTATCTTAAACATAATAACGTTCAACTTTAAATTGTGCTCTTTGTAGGTCTCCCGTTTCAGATAATCAAGAAGAAAGATTAAAATGTAGAAGATTGCTTTTCTGGGGTAGAAGAATTATATTACTGGGTCGTTAGTCTAGTGGTAGTAAGCGCTACTGTTTAGCATGGGGTACTTTGTTCGAGTACTAGATCGGGATATTTTCCGACCAATTAATCTGATTAATAGGGTTTGATATTGACGGTAGGTACGGTGGGCGCAATGGCCAAGCCTACGCTGCATGTCGCGATTTCGATTCCCGCACGTTGAAAATCGTTATTACTCTCTTTTTTTTACGTAGTAAAATCATCAGATGAGTCCTCCCACACCGGGCAGGGCGGCAGGGACTGTCAGACTTGTACTGAATAAAATCCACGGTGTCCTTCAATAACCCTTTATGTTCCGGAGTCACGGTGATGGTATAAGTCCCGCGACCTCGGCAGGCTTTAGCCCTCTGAGAGGGGGCCTCGTCATTATGCTGACGCTCTTTGAAGCGCGCGTGGAACACAACGCGCCGTGGACCTAACTATCCTGCTTATTATTATTAAGATTCATTGAAATCGTTTCAGTCATTTCGAAAATTAAGAATTTGAAAGTTTGTATGAAAGGAGTAAATAAATGTCCTACCAATTTGATTGCCCTTTTTGATAAAGAAACAGGGAACTAGTTTTTTACTACATTTCTCAAAAAAACGT
Organism: Agrotis ipsilon; assembly: GCA_028554685.1. Taxonomy (NCBI): domain Eukaryota; kingdom Metazoa; phylum Arthropoda; class Insecta; order Lepidoptera; family Noctuidae; genus Agrotis; species Agrotis ipsilon. The sequence goes on from CM052965.1 coordinate 2,213,942, forward strand.
TTACGCTGGATGAACCAAAATAATTATCACCTTCAATTAGAACACTTGTCAATAAAATAATTACCATTCAGTTCAAAGAATGCACTGAGAGGGATTATATTAATTGGGTCGGCTATTATGAACCCCAGGGGCAATGTTATTGTTTCCCATGGCCGGTGATTAACTATAGCCTTTTTGTTGGGCCTGGCCTATTGTTGGGGCCGCGTGTGGCCTCTTGATAAACGTGCAATAGCTGTTGTTTGTTTTTACGCACTTGCATGATGGGTGTTTTATTTTTATTTTATGTGGGCGTGTAGTCATTTATTTATACGTATAACATTTCTTATTTAGTTATTAACATGGCAGTACGCTTCTTATCCCCGAAGGGTAAGGCAGAAGTATACTTTATATGATATATTTTTTTGTAATAGATGGTTTTGCTGTTGACGTTAGTGAAGATCATGGGTAACAAAGTAACGAGGGGGCGAGTTTACCCTGTAAAATTCTGTTAACTCTAACTCTAATAAATGTATAGTGGGAAAACGAACGAACGATCTGCAATTAAAAAAAATGGTGAATACCCAAAACGCTGGCAGCATTGCCATGCATTGCGGTAGTATTGCCAGCCTCTGTTCTGGCAACTTTAATCTATAATGAACTGTTAAAGAGACAAGTACCTAACTCTCTTTTGTGCTGTTATTTATTTTTAATATTAATTTATAAAAGCTTCATGAAACAACAGTATTTTATGATCTTTTTTTTAGTACACTTTTGTTTTTTCAGCATAAATGTGAGTTAAAACACTCCATTTTTTTTTGGGCAGTCGTCTAAAAAACATATTTCCAATCACTCCATCATCTCGATTTCGCTACTAATTGAGTACGAAGCGCTGTTTAATAAAATACAGCTCTGTCACTAGCGAGTAGTGATGTGCCGACCGATACAATGACGTGCACAACACTAATTAATATAGCGGTGACAGGCGATGGAGTGTCCGCATTCGATAGATACAGTTGGCTATATGAAAATGGATTTTTTAATTTGAAAATAGAACCATGACACTGGAATTAAATACAGCGTGTGTTTTTTTTTACTTTTCTATTCCTGGCCAGGAAGATTATGCAGTTTTAGTTTTCGTCAAAATCGGCCTAGAGACACTTTTCACTATTTTTCGCTATTCCTCATAGTTTCGGATTTTTGTTGTGAATTTTTTCCGATGGGTACAGACACCAAATCCACCTCACTATTCCCAAACCACTGCAATTCTTGAAAGTCAGAATCAACAATGGCAGTCACCAGAAATGCGCCGAGATAATGAAGCTCGACGTGTCTCGGAGAATGAATTTACCTGTCTAGGATCCTGCAACGAAATTAATCAGAAGTAGGAAAAATAATGTTTCCACCTTTGTACGGGCACCAGTGCATAAAATCGAGATACAAATTAATAGTCCTATGTGTCTACCCGGCCAAATAGTAGTTATTGCATGAAAGAGTACAAAAATCCATCCAAACATCCTCACAAACATTTATAATGTTAGTAGGATGATTCACTCCCCTTTATGAATAAAGTGTCAGGTTTGACATCCACAATGCTACGTGTAACATCTACCGTCACTCAATCACATCTCTCCTTACACCGCTCCTCACGTTAATAGAGTCATAACTTAAAATATCGTGACGTCACGGTCCGCAAGGTCCATCCGATATAGTTATACTAGGGTTGCCATTCAGCATTTTGAAAAGTCCGCACATGAATGTAACTAGGAACAAAGTCGCGAATGGACCGGTTTCAAAAGAAAAACGGTGAAGGTAAAAAACATTTTAACATTAATTTTTTCACAGTCACCTTGTTGTCTATTATGTCTATTTACTTTTTCAATTATTTGGATCGTTACATACACAAACACCCAAATCCGGAACAACTACTTATGTAGGTCATACAAACAGTTATTCCGTGCAGAAACCGAACATACTGCGTAGCAGTCGATTGCCCAGCCACTACGCCACCCGCCACATGTATTACTTTTATCTGGAATTATGAAAACTGTTTTTCACTAGTTATACCCGTCTGCCCAGAAGGCGTCGCGGCAGACCTCGATGGCGGGACGAGCTTGGATCGTAAAAAATAGAAGTCATGGGGAGAGGCCTTTGCCCAGCTAATGTAACGCGCATCCATGTACTCACGCGCTTGAATTTTTTTTTTTTTCATTTAATTTCTTTGTAAACATTATTAAACGTAGAAATTCAAGAATCTGCTCATTACTTTACCCGGCGTTCACAAGTGGGTTGATTTAGGGTTTTTTTTACGTGGTAAAATCCCACCCCGGGCAGGGCGGGAGGGACTGTCAGACTTGTACTGTCTAAAATCCACGGTGTCCTTCAATAACCCTTTATGTTCCGGGGTCACGGTGATGGGGTTGATGTAGGCCAGCATCAGTATACCAGTCTTTCGTTTAATTGTCGAATCAGGAAAGTGATGAAACGGGATATAGCCAACCCTAGCGATACCGCTCCGTCACTGGTCCACCCGATACGGCTATAACCGCTCATGACGTGTGCAGCCGTAATTAATAATGGAACGTAACTAATGATCTTTGACGGACCGCCGTCGGTGGCTTTGTGGGTATCTCTTTCAACTTGGAGAGTGATATCTTGGGACTTCGGGAGGATAAGTGATAGATTTTTTTCGTATTATACAAAAGTGTAGGTTACTGATGTAATACTTGAAAATATAGTTTCTATGAACCGTGTGCTTTTTGCATTGTTGAAAAAAAAGAACAAAAAATCATATCAAAACAATGAAATAGTATCTTCTTTACATGTGCTTTCTACGTAGTAACAAATTACTGGCATTCATGGTGCACAGTTTCTATGAAGAAAATCATTCACGGTTAACACAAAATTCACCCCATAACGCAAAGGTCCGACCAACAAAGTGTTACCATTATTGAGGAATTCCGAGTGAGTCTTTGTTTTGTACTATGCCACCAAGGTCTAATTAGATCAGAAATTAATAAACTTTTCACACTACTTGCTCGTAAATGTCATATTATATGTCAGGAAAACCTACTGTAAAGCATGACATTGTTCCCTCTCGCTCGAGCTGGGCAATAATATATGTACTGAATTTCATTATTCCCGTGGGAATAATGTGATTTGAATTTAGAACCGCAAAGAAAACCGTATGAAAACTTTCACCAAGGAGTTGTATCAGTAATGGCGGTCGGTTGCCGCAACAGCTGATCGCGTACAGTGGTGCCAACTTCACGTTGTCGTGCCACATCAAATTTCAAAAAACTAATTTATTTCCTCGCAGTAAGTATGAAAAGCAGAGTACGCTACTCGGGAGTAAAGCTGCCTTGTCTTGGGCTAACTTGAATCCCTCGCTACACTAAGGATTCTTAACTTTTAATTCCCTCGTTTCACTCGGGAATTAACACTTGAACATCCTCGCTGCGCTACGGAGGTTCACCCCCAGAATCCTTAGTGTCGCTTCGGGATTCAATACGCCCGTGACGTAAGGCAATGCTTTACTCCCTTAGTGCGTAATCTACTATTAAGTGTTGAAATCCTATACATTTTTATCCATTACTCAAAACAACTAAAGCCCGCTCAATATTTACATGGCCACTTTGACTTATGGGCTAAAAAATATGTAGCTTGTTTTATCCTTGTTTTCAATGACTGTATTCTTTGGACAAACTTACAACCTTCCGACAAACAGACTGATGTCTAACCCTATACACCAACAAATGCTCCATAATATTATATACTAGCATATGACAATGCAGTACATAACTAATGATCTGTATCAGACTACTCGGGTGACGCGTCTCCCAGACCTGATGTGTCATCGTTGCTGCATCACTTGTATATTGCCCTTATCATATTGTATGTTCTTGAGACATATCTCAAGAAGTTACATAGGTTTATTTTTAAAAAACAAACATGGGCTATTTTTTTTTGGGACGATATTTTTTTCTGTGTGGTTGTTTATCAGTAGTAGGACATATATAAACAGTTAACACTTTGTTATTGGTTTTAGTGTCTTTTTTAGAAAATCGTCACATTCCGCACTAGATGAAGTGGAAGTAACTTGATTTGCTCAAAAAGCAACCGTTTTTCAAGTTCTCCTTTGCATTTCAGGGACGTGGTGCCCTTTATGTACTTAATTTAGGACAGTTACGGACCACCTATGAGTCTAAATGCGGAAAAGGGAGCTCCTAACAATAACAATTAGGCCAGTTGCCACAAACCTTTGGTAAATAATTGCCGCGTGTCGTTTACCCAAACAAATCACTAACAACCACGAAATAAATCCTTTCCACTCCACTACACATCATCAAAACGAAACAAAAGTCAAAAGTCTAACCCAAACAAAAAAAGGCGTACTTTATAATTTGAAACTCGACATTACCTCTACAATATCTCGTCACAGAACATTTAAAAGCAACAAAGCTTCCTTAATTATCATATTGTTGTATAAAATAGTCGTTAGAAGTCAAAAAGTCGATAACATTCAACTTGGGCCATTGTAAAAACAAGCCTCTTGAGAAAGTAAATAAGGCCGGGGTTACACGAGCCGCCTGGCATCGTGCTTCGTTTACATCGTTATGTTTAGTTTAGTCACTTTTGATGTTATTTTTTTTGCTAATGTGAAAAGGAAAATTTTGATGTAAGCGTAGTTGGAACTGATGTTAAATATGCCAGGTTTCTGTTATTTAAAAAAAAAAATGTAAGGTAACGAAATAATTTTAATTATATTCAAAACAATCACCCAAAACCCAATTTCTATCGAGATTATTTTACATTCTTGTTGTAACATAGATAGCGAATTTGACATTTTTTTGTTAATTAATGTAATATAAAGAATCTGCCAAAGGCCACTCAATCAGACCACAACCTTTCTTATGCATGCATTATTATATATTTTAATGATTCTGATTCAAAATTTTCCTAAAACAATCACTACCATTCCAATAAAACTGGTATTTTTTTCACGTTGATGACTTGTTTTGAGTTTCTTAAATCTAATTTAACATCGATGAGCACTAGTGTGCCAAAACCAATCACAAACAAAAATTCACTCGCTAGAACGCAGCATAATATTTTCATGACGACAAAAAATCTTCAGTTAGGTCACGTTGGTTCACTAATTCGCTCCCGGGGGCGGCTCCTGAAATCATGCCCGGAATTCACTATACGGACACTCATTTTACTAAATGAGAAGCTCTGAGCATATTTATTGGGGATATTATGAGTGTATGATGTTTGCACAAGATGGGGATTTCATTAGGTTAGTTTTCTGTTGATGTTATAGTTGGTTTCTTGATAACTTGGGTCTTCAAGTCAAGAGTGAGTAGGTTACTTCTAGGTTAGTGTGCTTAACCGTCATCACCACATCATTGCTTCAGGTGATATAATAGATATAACCTTGGTGTCTTCAAGTCAAAGTACCTAAATAGGTTACTTCTAGGCAAGCGTGCGTACATCATCGCTTCAGGCGAAATAGTTGTCCTAGTAAACCAATCGTTAAATAATAGAAGGTACATGTAGAAATCCTGTATTTTATAACCGACTTTAAAAGGTTTTAGGTTTTTTTGTAAATGATAAATGATATTTATTTTGTAAATTGGTTATAAAAAACACTTTTACACGTCATAATCAATATTTTTAGGCCGGTGTTTCGTACCTGACTACTCTGAGAAGAAACAGCCGAAACAAACTCAGAGGTCACAGTCTCTTTTAAAGTCCAGACATTGTTCAGGTCATACGAGGACCATGCGGGTGTCTGAGACGGTCTTTTGAAGAAAGAACCACACAGATTTGAGTGGACCTGTCCAGTCAGTGCAAGCATTTGTCGGTGATCGTGTAGCTTGACTCAGACCTCAAGGAGCTCAACGACACGACGAACAATACCAAAGAAAGGACATTTGGGTAGGCCGCTTAAAGTACTCAAATTGTCAGACAATTATTATGATTCAAGAGCAAAACTTCCCCACATTCGACCTCGCATTCACAATGATAAAATACACAAACAAACAAAAAAGATAAAAATAATTGAAATAACATGTCAAATTGTAAAAAATAATAAATAAATAAAAAAAATATTTATTATTTTTTACATTGTAGGCATATTCAACGATAACTCTGAATAATGGCTGCAAATTGTGATAATATTTGTATAAACTGCAAGTAGTTTTTCCGGGTGTTTGTGTATGTGAGTTTCTATGTTTGTAAACGTACCCACTAAAATGTTTCTATTGCAGGGAAACGTTTTTTAAAAAAAAACACGTTTTTGATCATCAGTTCTCAGATTGATACTTACAAACATACTCAAAACAGTTTCCCCCAGATCACAGCCGCGACATGTAACTACCGACAAAGTACGAACAACAAAACGGTACACAAAGCTTCTTATCTGCTTATCCCCTGATCCCAACTGGATAAGTTATTGTGAATGTTGTTCAATGACAGTTGAAGGAGATCGCTCTATTTTCTACTTTTCTTTACCGGCTTAGATATAGAGGTAAGCATTTTACTTTGATTTGGTATTTGAAATTTTATTATTTGATACAATACGGCACGTTGAGCGATTGGTTGCTAAATATTGAAATGATCTTCAAGTAGTTGTGCTGCATGGGGTATTTTTGTGTGTAAATGTTTGTAAACGCACCTATAATAGCTTCTCCGGACTTTACTAACTAAGCTATTGTTCGTTTAGAGTCTAGAATCCAGCACGCAGTCGTTTTTTTCTATCTTTAAAAAGCTTTACGATTTGCGACGCAGCTCCCAGGCGATGACCCGAATAAAATATTTAAAATTTTGCAATTTATTAACATTAATTATATAAATTGCGGGTCGAGGGACTGTCTTTACAGAATACAGTAGCCCTGGAACGTACAAGGCAACTAAAAGAACTGGGTGGAATGGTGGATATTTAGTTGAGTCTAACAATCCTTTTCCGCTCCGCGCAGGCGCTCATTTCACGGTGGTGTTCTACAGTTTCTACTTAACACTGTTGAAAAACTGCACTAGTTTATAATATTATGTGTGATCGTAAACGATTATAATAATCGTAATAAAAATAAAGCTTGAAAAACATTATATCTATAAACAACGAAATTAAAATAAAATTAACTTCACATTAATACGAAATGTTTAACACATTCACACCCACAAATAAACCTTCAACGGCCCGACAGAGTCGCGAAACAACTGTCAAACAATCGAACTGACAATAATTGAAAGTTAACAATAATTGCAACTCGTAAACACATGTCAGTTTAATACGTAATACGCAATGAACACCCCGATACCACCATAACGCCGAAATTTTACATCCATTACATTTCGCACCATTATTTTTAACGGCACATCTGATTTACGTAAACGACAACGCGCCGTGTGCGGCCCGGGCGACACAATAAAAACCGTACGAAATATAAAAGAGATATCGTGACGTTTATAAACAAAACTCAGTTTTAAAATGATGGTCCGGTGCGTCGCATCACGCATGGCGGCGCGGCCGAGCGCGCGGAACGTTTTAATGTTCCCGAGCCCGCCAGCCGCTCATGCCCCGGTAAGCGTCTATGCTCGACGCCTAACTCCTTTCAAACGGCTCACGAATAGCCCGCTTTATCCAAAGTCGTCCTCGCGAATTCCCCGCTCTCTTTTGTTACAGATTGCCGCAGAAAACCACTCGGACGTTTTTGCTTTCTAATTTGTGTAGTATAAAAGTGTCACGCGAGGACAGCGAGAACGGTTATTAGTGTCGTCGCTAATAAGAAGTAACAGCGCTCCCTTTATCGCCGGCTTTAATTCTTACGAATGCAAGGAATTTTCGGGGCTGACGCGACGGCCGAAATTAAAGATACGCGATTTCAACCGGTGCGATGACAGGGGGAGTGATAATTATGAAAAGTAGGGCCGGGCCTCCCCCGTCGCTCGCGGTCAAAGATGAGTTTGCCAGTAAAAAAATATTTTAATATAATATGGTGCTGCCATGCTAAACGCTATCGGGACTGATAATCGCCGCCGAGCCTCTTTGAGCTCCTTAATGAAGTGTTCCGTAGAGGGAGATTATTATATTTTTATTAAAAGAGCCTGGGAGTTGATGAGAAAATTTATATTGTACTATCTCTTCGAAAGGAGCCTTCGCTTTATAGGGAAGTGTTCTCCAAAAAGAGAAACAATTAAGGGCCGTTACGCGAACAAAGCGAGTAACAACAATAAAAACGTTGGGAACTCAATCTTGTCCGACCGTTCCCGGAGTTAAACGACCGATGCCGATTCCCGAACATCCGTTACAAAATTTCAATACGAGTCATTAACATAAAAAGGAAACAATAACCGTTTAAAATTTCGATTCGGTATTGCCGTTTTTTTATTGGTGAAAAATCGCAATTTGCAAGAGTAGAACGTACGAAATTTAAATTTGAATTTCCGCCGGCGGTCGGCGGCGCTCGGACCCCCGTAATTAGAGGCTAATGAGAGCAACTGTACGTCTTTCTGTCCCGCTGTGACGCTCATTTTTCTGAGCATATTTTGTACCGTTCCTCTTTTATTACGTGACGACTGCTCGTCATAATGTTCGCGAGTTTTTATACTTGTGTAGCTATAAAAAAACTCATTAACTTTTTGATCGTAACCATGAGGGAGTGTACTAATATTTGTTTTTGTGTTACATATTACGATGTTATGTACGAACTTCTTCTTTGACTGTCGAGCACTTCATAATTTACTGGTGTGTTGACCTGAATATTTTTTCCATTACTGGGTTCTAACGATTGAGCGTAATAGTCACTTTGAACTTTGATTATTGCGGCCCTCTTCAAAGACTTGCCAATAAATAGTAAACAGTGTTGGATCTACTTTCTGCGAGCTCGTTGTGTTTGATCAGGTGAATTTATATAGGTACCCGAGCGCCCTACATTCTTTACACATTCTCAATTGCTTTTTTCCCTTGTCAATTTCAAGTATGTGTGCCTACATACGGACTTCGTGGTATGATTTTTTGCGTTTTATTTTTCTCGATTTTCAAAGGTACCTTTACTTAAACTACGTTTCTTTGTTCAAATAATTTAGTCTGACACTCGCAGTAATCACGAAGAAACGTAATTTGCTTGGCAGCGAAACACATTAACTACTATTCGTAGAGTGGCAGCTAGAGCGGATACCTCGCGGGAATTTTTGACTAATTACACCTCTCGGCGTCTCCCGCTCCTGTGATCGTTCACTCGTTCATCCGTTCATTCAGAGGCGCTCTCCTCTCCCCCAGTTTTTCGTCGACAAGAAACTTTTGCCAATTAAGAGGCTGGCAGAGCGGCGCAACTTCTCAGGGACTTTTGTTCGTCAACTAATTGTGACGTGTATATAAGACAAATTTTGGGTGCCTACACATTATCTCTTTTGCGTTTGTAACGTATTTCTGTATGTGTTGCTCACTTTCTTATTATGAAGCGAAACTTTAGGTAACATAAAGTACACAGGCATTCGCGAAACTCAGTTTTAGAAATAACATTGTGAGTTTCAACCGAGTGAATATGAGGGCATAATATTAGCTTCGGTGCTGTGCGAACCAGGTTACGTAAGACTGTTTGCGATTTAAATAGTAGGTATTCCTTAAACGATGAGCCTTCATATAAAGCTCACGCTTTTACCTAATAGTTTTATAACATGCCCTCTGGTTATAAAACAAAACAGGCAAAAAGCGATATAAAAAATACAATTTTTCGCTTATCTTTTACCTAGAGTTAGTTATTTCAATAGAAACATTTCACAATGTGACGTGGCCTTACAATGGCTAAGTACCTACTTAAGTTTCGACCTCCGGGCTCCGAGGAAAACAAATTAAACGTTGTTATATTTTATAATAACATTGGAGTCGGGAGAATATTGTTCTTTATATTAAAAACGCAGAAAATGTCTTGCGATAAGATTTGTCAATCTTTAGCTTAACTTAAGTGAAGCCAGCTGAAGCGTCTGTATATGTGTGTATTATGTTTCTACTACTAGGTAGGTAGGACTTGTAGATTCATTTGCTTGAATAGTTTCTGAAGGTTTTATGAGATAACAAAGTTCTTGAAAAAGGTCAAGTGTAGTATTCACAATAAACGAGTCTGAATGAACAGATTTATGAGCGTGGTCGAGGTAAAGGGAGTACTTACGTTTGTTAGTATCGTGTCAATTAGCATTGCAGTTTTCTTTACTTTTATAGAGAAAATGTGTAAGATTACGTTAGGGATACTTTTTCTGCCTTCCTCTGCCCAAAATAAAAACATTTGCCATTTATATACTAATATTATAAAACTGAAGAGTTTATTTGGTTAAAAGCGCTTATCTCAGGAACTGATGGTTCGATTTGCAAAATATCTTTTTATGTTGGTTAGTCTATTTATCGAAGAAGACTTATTATATAAACATAACTTCACGTTATAATCAATAGGTAGTCGCAGCGGGGGTGAAATAACGGGGGGAAATAGATAACATCAAACTTAGTTAATCAAAAATAATGGTGAACATTCAATCATGAGAACTACGATATGGGTGTAGAATCAATCCCATCCCATCCCATCCCATTTCCTTAATTTTAATTCGACGTTTAAAAGTGCGTCTTTGATGGCCTAATTGAAATAAATTATTTGACTTTGATAAAAAGTGTGCTAAAATCTATAGAGTTTTTAAGCAAATTCGTAAACATCTAAAAATATAAATTTATTAAAAAATTACTTACTAAATGACCCCAACTTTGAAACTCAAACTGATAGTCAAATAGTTCATAACAGAACTCAAAAAATACTCAATTTGTATTGTGAAAAATTAAAACTAAAATATATGAATTGCGTTAATTAGTAAAGTTTAGACAGCTGTCATAAATCTCCGTGTAATGAAACAGCATCGCAAGAACACTGAAATTCAATTAATGTAATTTTAACTTCGCTCCGAAGGGATTCCGTTCGTCTTCGTTTTGAAGTTGTTCGTACTTGACATGTCACTTCCTGCTTTACTTGGCCCCAGTATGTTACCAGAGCATGTCTTTGACATTATGACGTAGAATTTGTTATTTAGTTCTGACCTATTTCTTGGTCAAAGAATCAGAATTGCAATGCATGCAATGCTGTCAGCGTTCTGGGCACATACCCTGTTGACAACGATTTGTATTAATTTTTTGACGCTCGTTGTTAGTTACATTCAAAATGATTTAAGATAATTATCTTTATTTTTATTTTTAGCGTAGTAAAATCATCAAATGAGTCCTCCCACCCCGTGCAGGGCGGGAGGGACTGTCAGACTTGTACTGACTAAAATCCACGGTGTCCTTCAATAGCCCTTTATGTACCGGGGTCACGGTGATGGAATAAGTCCCTCTGAGAAGCCCCCCCCCCGTCATTATGCTGACGCTCTTTGAGGCGCGCGTGGAAACACAACGCGCCGTCGACCCGGGCATGGTCCATGGTCGGGCAGCGAGTTGCCCTTTACTTGCTGCCCGCATGCCCACGCCTACGGAGGTCGGAGATCGTCTTGCGAAGATAATTATCTTAAATCATTTCTTGTCATACTTTTTTTAAACCTTAAATAGTGGCCAGTGCAGGTGGTTAGGGCTCAAGAGAGAGGAACCTTCTCAATATGCACTACATAAATTATTACTAGGTAATTATTTAAGTAAATGAAAATAATAGCAAATAAATGATGTAGATAGGTAAGTAATTTCTACCTAGAATATATTTGAAGAAAAACTGATCATTAATACAACGAAACCGTGACCAGCATTGCAGTCAGTGACATTCTTTTTAATAAATGTGACTAACTAAATTCCAATTGTACTTTCAAGAAACTAGTTCTTACTTCTGTATGATATTTTAAAAGCACAAGTTGATTCCTACTTTTTAACCGTTTAAAAATAAATGCTATCGGAAACTCTCATAATTATGATACCGAAACTATACCGTCTAAAATATGAACTATACTTTTATTTATCAATTTATTAACATGACTTGTAAGAAACGAAGATCTTACCAACTAGTGTTGGTTATTACGACCCGTACAACATAATAGCAGTAACCCAACACAAACTACAGTCGGACAACCACAACCTAATTTACGACTCATCTCCTGTAACACCACAGAAATTACGTGGGGATCCGTTTTCAGCCTAACCACAGCACATCAACCATACACAATCAGCGAATAACATCCATTACAGTTTGTGAATTACAGATAAATTTACACGAATCTGCGGTCCACCTCATATTTAAACCGCCCATCAATAATAAAGGGGAAAATATAAAACATTGACTATTTTGAAGCTTTTTGTTTAAGTGCTCATTAAAAGGCTAAAATAAAACGGAGCTATTAAGCCGGATCGGTCGGCGCGACAATACACGGAGTGCTTTTCACTAATGATGTACGATATGTGTATAATGATTACATGGATGTCACCGAATATGCTGGAAGCGGTACTTTGTAGCGGTACCGGGAATAATTATTTTTAAGAATAATTTGGGGAAATTCTGTAATAATTTTCTCGCAATTTTCACTATTCGTTTGTGTGAGTTTCTTGTATGTATCATGAAAACTTTAATAGCCGGGTTATGCTAATGACATTTCCTGTTGATTTTTGCGACAATAGTCTTTAAATGTTCGTAATAAAGTCCTTAACGCGATAATAATAAAAAATGAGTTTTTTATAGGTATCACAAACTACCGGACACCAATAATGTCATTAACAACTAATTAGCTTATCAACCTATCCGAATATAATTATGTTATTATTTCTTACTACAAAATATTAATTGATTTTTCTTAAGAAAACTGGAGAAAATGTTGACCCAATTTTTACACAAATTAATTACAATTTGAACTGTTGTTTCATCTTTTAGCTAGATCATCGTCGTCCTGATAATATCGATAGCTCCATCTCCTGAGTATTTGAACACATTTTCCTAATGGACGCCATTGTTGATTCTGGATTTCAGAAGTTTTTATTTTATTTCTTGTGTCTTTCTTAAAAAAACAAATTGCATGCGCATCAAAATGTGCTGCGTGTCACGTGTTCGATTCTCGTATGGAACAAATATTGTTATTAATACTTGTTCCCAGTCTACCAGACTGGGAACTATTCACATGCATACACAAATCACCAGATTTGTGTATGCATGTGAGTTTAGAACGTTTTTAAAAGCACTCAAGATAAAAGAGAAATTCCTAGTGACTGCACTAGGAATTTGTCCTATGGGACAAATATTAAGTTAAAAAAACAACTAAAGTAACCACCAAATTGTCACTCACACAAGACTCAGCCACCAAAATAAAAAAAAAACCATCAATCCCGCGTGACATATCGGACAATGCAAAACTGGATACCGACCACAGAACATCAATTTTCTCCAATTTCCGTGTGTCGTTCATCCAGATGCACTACATCTATTGTGCGATGGCCACTGCCGCTAATCCATTAGCAATACGACTTTTACACAATGGGCCACTGATGTCCACTGGTGCTGGCTGAAACCCGAAAACGTGCTTTGTTAATGCATCAGTAGTATCAACTGTAGTTTAGGCCTATTGTGGGGCGATATGTGATCTGATAAGGCATATTTATGTATGACTGTAATGATTCTCTCTATGCCACCATTATGCTTCTGAGGCACAGTTCCTTCATCCATCGCCCGGGGTCATTGAGGGTCACAAATTACGTTGAAGTTTTAGATGTATGATTAATGTTTTTCAGACAATTATGACTGGATTAATTTTATCATCAAATCAACATATAAACCAAAAAGTGTTTTGACCTCTGGTCCTCAACAGTGGCTTATTGAGTCTACGTAAAAATACGCGCATTCGTAACTCCACTCATTGAGTGGCCGTGATTTGGGGTGGCTTCGAACAACAATAAAGTAAATGTCATTAAAATCTTCCAACTCTAAAATAATTAATATTTGCTAAGCGGTGTCCATCGGCATTCCAATTTGCTTAGTATAAATAATGCTTAGTAATACATAAACTAAAATGTCTGCTCTATACATTTATAACTTATAATTAAAATAATATTGCTGTCAGATGTTTAATATCATCACAGTATGACGGTTGACCTTCAAAGGCCACTAATTAAATTTTTAGATAAAATACTTTTTGTGGCTTCCAAATTAATTTAGGTTTCGTCAGCTTTAAGTTTTTAGCTTCCATTTGTATAACTTATATCTAATTCTTACTTTTAAATTAATATAACATTAATTTAATACAAGATATAATATTTTTTGTGCGTTTTCTTTTTTAATTCTGTTTCTATCCGGAGTTGAAGATAAAGTATAAGCGAATCTTTTACAATTAGCTTTAATCATGATTACGAAATTAACTAACTCTAGTGTGGATAGAAACATAATCCTAAAGTTTTTACTCATTCTATTTAATTTTCTCCAACCAACGTAAATGATTAGTTAGCAAATCTGACACCTGTGTTGCCAGGGCAAGTGTACCTACCAATGAGTCCCTAGCAACTAGATCGGGGAGATCAGATAGAATCGGGGGAATCAGATCACTAGTCCTAAATAAAGATGTTGTGAGACCGGTAGCCAATTAAACTAAAAAAAACGGGTCACAAAAAGACAGAAGTTGTTTTTTCTTCTTTTCTTTTTACCGTCACTATTAATTTCTCTAGTATCAAAGTTGGTCGCGGGACTCATGAATTACCGTGACCCCAGAACGTAAAGGGCTATTGAAGGACATCGTGGATTTTAGTCAGTACGAGTCTGGCAATATGGTTGGGAGGACTCATTGAACATAAAAAACGTAGCAAAGTTGCATTTACAAACATTTAAACTCACATCCACTAACAAACAAACCCGGAATAACTAGTTTAGATCATAATATAAATATTCATGCCTACGACAATCGAAATCGCGGCACGTAGCGCAGCAGTCGATGTCTCGGCCACTGTGCCAACCATGCCGCCAAAATTATATAATCACCATAATCAATTCTTAAACCTTTCCACAACCAAACAAACAAGATCAAAATAATGTTTTGAAATTCATTAACACATAAGAAACCCGTCGTTCTTAAACAAACACGCGACGATCGTGCGAACGTGCCGACTCTAAAGAAGTCGAACATATTAGACGGTATACCGGGTGCCTTGCACCTCATTACTGAATGCATATTGCATATGAGGAGAAAAACTTAGTTTAGCGTAGAATACAGTGAATATTGTGTTTTATTTATCAGTAGTTAGGATTGATTTTCGATTGTTTTCTGTGTAGTATCTTTGTGTGCTACGATCTCGTGTTAGAAGAAAATTGTAGACATACCTACAAATATACGTCCAGGGAGTCTAAAACGGTGGGTTTAAGCAATATTCCTAATGATTCAATTCTTGTGTTTCCACTAACGTCATTCTTCTTTTTTGGAAGTTAATCAAAAGGTATATTGCTAAGAGGCCGTTTAAGAATAGCTGAGTGTCTAAAAGGAGCACTTTAGCAAAATCATAATATAATTACTATAACATGAATAATAAACTGTTGTTTTGGTCAAGCAATAGAGTAATTGATAGATAGAGAATAATTTTTAAACCCCTTTAATACCTATTCAATAATATTGAAATGCTAATTATTGTTTTTCCACGATAACCATATAATAAATCAACTACAGCTTTCTAACACAGCCTGTATAATACACCTCATAAGCGCTCGTTCGTATTTCCAAAGATTGACGATAATTCCCGAAGTGCATACCTTATCCAGCTTAACTGTACATCTTTTGTAAGGCTTTGATATAAGCTGCTTCCACTAATTGCAACGATAATTCCATTTCCCTAATAGGAACACGCTTTGTGTCATACTTAATACGTATCTAAGTTAACTAGGTATACTGTTTAGATCTGCCAACCTTTAAGAAGTTTACCTAACCAAGCTAGGTAGTCTGCGTTTTAACTAAGAAATATCTTAGCACCTTAAAGAGACGACAGTTTTGTAACAAAAATATTTTGTGGAAATTAATATTCAATAATATTTAGGTACTATCGTTATATTCGTTTTAATGTAATACTCTATTATTATTGTATGCTAACGGCTTTACCTGCTATTATTCGAAATTTGGGTGGTCAATCCAGTTTAAAAACTATATATCTGTGTACAAAATTACATCCTAATACGTTTAGTAGTTTTGGCGTGAAAGACTAACAAATATATACGCACAACATAATCAAAAAGTCAAAGTCACAGTCATTAACTTTCCCATTTTATATATTATAGTTAGCCTATTGTTAGTTAAAACGTAAATTCTATTCAATTTGAATATAACCTAAAAATGATAAACAAAATACAGCACCAAACATTCAAAGCTCAACGTAAACATCAAAACAAGAATGAAAACAACAAAAATCGTAAACCGCTTTTTAAAATGAGGCAGCCAAACAGAAATGCAACCGGAACGTCTCAAGACGAGGGAGAGAAAAAATACTCTTCGAGGCAAAAAGTTCATATACTTCCAAGACACAGTAATCAGCACAAAATATAGTCGGTCTCACGTACGAATCAGCGCGGGGAACGCGAAATAAAGTTTTGATGTAAAAAGTTCTTTTTATTTGCCATGTTGAGAACAAACTTGGGTGGTGCTCTGTATGTACTATGTGTATGAAAGTGTAATGATTTCTTTAACATAATTTTCGAGGATTTCGCGAGAGTTTTCTTTAAATTTTAAATGGTGAGTTTAGGGGTTTGTTTTCGTTGTTGCTGGTTTTCGTTGATGTGTTTCCTTTTGGGGTTACGGTTGAGCATGCATTTAAAACTGTTATTATCATATATCTATAGCGAACGGAATAAAAATACAGAATTATTGCTGTTTTTCTAAAATACGACATACTAATTTTAGTAAACACAAGCTTTAACACCATGAACTGAAAACCAAAAAATAAAAGAACGATAAAAGCCCACATACCCCAATATCCCACAGCCGACAAAAGGACATTTTTTTATTAAAATTAAAAAACCGTTTTAGGCCATAAATTAGAATTTTACGTCGCCATCGATTATTAGACCCTCATTCAGCCATAAAACATCGATACGCTAATAGAATCTCCCGGTATTTAGGACCCGTCCGCGGGCTGCGATGGTAACTTTTACCGGGCCGGCACGGGCGGGTTACCTCGCGTACGGAGGCGCGCCCTGAATACAAACGAGCGAATCTTAACCCTCAATCTGCCGGATGCATGCGAGTGCCGATAAACGCCTCACGTGAACATTGATTTTTAAAATAAAATTTTAAAGCGCCTTTCTTCTTTGTTCGGGGTTTTTATAGAGGTGGGTACCTAATTATTTTATTTTGATTTGTTGATCAAAACTAAGCTGATTTTATCAACGGTTAAACAAGCTTCATTTGCCATTAATAAGAATATTACGGTAAATACTTCTTAAAAATGTATTACATTTTTATACAAACGTAATCATTTTGCGATTTTGTAAGATAACATAAAAAGTGTTATTTGCCAAACATCTAAATACAAAATGACACGACAACTTAACAAAATAACAAAAAAAAACAAAACCCTTACCAACGCCATTTCTCCAAACATGAAAAAGAATATAAAATAATTAACCACTCGTACTCCAAACACTCAACCTCAGATAAGACGGCGAGTACTCTCAAAAGCATTGTTCTTTAAAAGAGGGACGTTAGAGGGAGTCGTGAGAGGAATCCCCGACACGTCGCCGACACATGTCAGCTCTCGATCCGATCTCGATCTGTGCGAGGACTTAATAAAATGACACTCTTAAAACTTTGACGGTTGTAAGTCATGAGCGGATAGCGGGTTAACTAAATTATTATTATTCGAAACCGATAACAAATAAATGCTCACAGATTTATTATTACGCAGTTTTCTGCGTGAGCGGCGAACACGACGCAACGCGACGCCATTTGACCTATTTCTACAACTACTATTATTATAATATTCACTTGCGTTAAGGAGTACAAAAAAAAACTAACACGCACCATCTGTTTAAAATGAAGGTAGTAATTTAGCAAATATCAATTGGCAATATAGTAATTTTAAGCTAGAATCTACAACTTCATAATCATCATATCAACCGTAAGACGTCCAGTGCTGAACATAGGCGTCCCCTATAGACTCCATTTGGGAATCTTACGGCCGTAAGAATCTACAACGATAAATTAATTTAACGTTAGTCATTAGCGATTATCCCCGCTACCGCCTATGACTCAGCCCACTTATGAACCGTTAACATGTGCCACCGAGTCTGTCTTGTGATCCCCCAGATCTTTGTTACCCGAACATTCAGTCTATGGATTTTTTTCAACTTTATCGAGAATTCATCGGAATTCCGTG
The DNA here is from genome assembly GCA_028554685.1 of Agrotis ipsilon. Classification (NCBI taxonomy): domain Eukaryota; kingdom Metazoa; phylum Arthropoda; class Insecta; order Lepidoptera; family Noctuidae; genus Agrotis; species Agrotis ipsilon. The sequence continues at coordinate 2,232,264 of CM052965.1, forward strand.
TAAACTCCTTTATGTATTTGTTTATAGTCTGATAGCTTTGTCATTGTTTCCCTTCTCTTCTTGTATTTTTTTTTCAAATAAAATGATAAAACTTTTTTCTGCCTCACAACTTGTTCAATTCATTCAATTATTTCAAACCTTCGTGCGCGTAGCGGTCTACGACGTAGACGTATCGTAGCACTTTCGTAGCGTGCTACGAAATTACGTAGACCGTTGTCTTGCAGTAAATAAATTTCTAATGTGCTCGTTGGCGGTGCATTATTAAAGATAAACTGAGTAGTTTAACATTACAGAAGGGTTATTATGCACTGAAAAGTTATTTCTAACGTAACTATTTGTGTCTGTTTAATTTGACTTACAAGGACTATAAGTTTTACGTAAAACATCAAATAATTTTCTCGTACTTTGAATTTACTCTTTATAACATTTTAACAAGAAAACTCACTAAGCGTTAAATATTTGCATGCAGTCTCCTTTCGCAAAACATTTAATTCAATTAAATTAATACCAAAAAGCAGTTTCAAAACATCAGTTAAAATGTACCCGTACATCTAATGAAACCATTCACTCTTCTAAGCGTTCAAATGTAAGCCGACAAATGCATTCCACATAATACCATTCTCCCTAATTCTATGGCACACAACACAATATAATTTCAATAAAACGTATTTGAAACTAATCAGTATTGAACGGGAACAGTTTCGTGTCCGTTTAGAATGCATTCAAAATTGAGTGAACTAAATTTACATCAACGCTGTATGGAGTGAATGAACGACTTTTTGAGTAACTCAGCGAACGGTGCGGTTAGGAACGGTATTGTTAATTTTAATTGGGAAGCGAAATTGATTTAGAATTTTGGAGTCGGTTATGAAATTCGTGAACTTGTTAGTATTTAAGTTTGTATAATATTAAATTGGGTCCTAAATCTTGTTTGGAGTTTGAATATAAATTGTTGTTGTATAGTGTTTGAGGAAATCGACTGAAATGTATCTTCGTATTTTCATAGCTATAAAGATTTACTTCGCAATATTTTTGTCCAATATTTTAATAAATAATATATAATATTTTTATAAACAACATGTTACTGAACAATGTTTATTCTAAGACTATTTTTTTTATTCGAGAAATTCGCAAAAAAAAATTTGCTTTTTCATACAAAATGAGAAATTGATCGGGCCTATCAGTATGAAAAATCTTTTACTTTGTTAATTTCCATAAGTCTTATAACAAAACATTGTTCAGTAACATGGGCTCAGTTACCCCACGAGAGGTTATGCGCTATTAACGTTACACGTTGTACATATTTTATGTAATAACTTCAATTCTTAACCAAAGTGAAACTTATATAAAATTTTAGGAAAAAGTAACACAAAATAATAAAAGAATGAAAAACTACGACGTTTAAGTAAGATCACGTGTCCAACCCCGAACGCGTAGCTTAAAATGTTTGAAAACATGTTTATGTAAAGAAAACAGCAGTCGTGTTAGTGTTTAAACAATTTTGTTCGCGCCATGACGGCTATAACATATTTCAAACAATTTCAAAGTGTAATGTGCGAAAAATAAGGTGCTCATATCGTCTGCGCCGGTTCAAGCCACCCGGCGCAGAGATACTGATGCTAGATGTGGACTTACATTAAGAATGATTATTTTTTTATTATACGCCGACGTAAAAAGTGGTGTTATGAGTTTGACAGCTATGCGTATGTCTGAGGCACCGCAACTCTTAAATGAATTAACCAATTTTGCAGTCACGTTTTTTAAACATGTTTTATCAAAATCAGTTTAGCAGTTTCATAGTGGTCAGTTCTTAAATTAGACAACATCAATAAAATAACATTTAATACTATATTATAACAGAGAAATAGCTAAAATTTTATATCAGTATCTCTGTAAACTCTAGTTTGGATTGTGACCTTTATTTTAATCTAGATACTATCTGGCGGATAAATAAATGAAATTAAATTTTATGATAGAAGTTGAAATGATAACGATGGTAGTACTTTCTTTTCTATTATTATATTTACTTGACTGTGTAATTCGTCTAAACCTTCATCTTACCTTTTCACATTACGAAGCTATGCATAATTTCATGGACCATATTCCACGAATTTTCGCTGCTCGCTGTTCCATACAAATATTTTGAATAAAATTCGTTCACCGTATCTAGGTAATCTGCATCTTCGTATTCCTGAGCTCCCCTCGCCTCTGTGAGGGCTAGATACAAGCTGATCCGTTTTGTTTCCTCAATGTATACTCCTGAACCTCCTCCCCCCCCCCCCCTAACTCGCCTCCTCCCACCTCGGGTATCGAGCTCACAGAAAACTTTGGAAAAATATCCTTTATTTATATACGATATTATATTGGAAAGTTTACCGGAAACTTTTGACTAGGTTTTAATTTTTGATACTTCAGGATCGTATTTCGGTTCGGGAGTTTTGATTTTCTTGTGAACGTGAACTTGATTTTGAAGCTAGTTGTAAAGAAAAGTTTGTGTAAAAATAGAATCGTTACTTCAGCTGAGTTTGAAAAACACAAGTCATGCTGACTTAGATTTTCTGTATTTAACGTTAAGGCTTTTACTTCCATTAAACCGCCTCACTTGAATTATTTATCAACCAGTATAATCATTGAATAATTAATTATTACTTCCTTATAGTTTCCAAGCAGCCACTATGGCCGCTCTTTAAAACCCAAAAACTTCCAACAAAATAATATTTACGCAGTTCCGTTCCAGTAGCACTATTTTAATTCAACAACAGCATAGCACTCGTTAAAGCAGTGCCACTTTATAATCGCGTACGTTGCAAGAACTAATTTAGTTATAAATGAGATCTACATGCTTTCTCCACAGAATAAATAGATACAGAAGGCTGGCTTCGTGCAACGAGCTACTAACGCGCACACACAGTGAGTGCAGTCGCTCTCTGTATCTAAAAAAAATCCTAGTTTCTTTATTAGCATAATAAATGATGACTATCATTGTAATAAATAATGATTATTTGTAATCTAATTCTATAAGCCGGGATTGTATGTAATCCTCATTGAAACAGCAAAACGACAATAGCCAATAAGCTCTTTTCGCTAATAACAAGAGCATGACAAAAAGTGTGCATACGCGATAAATGTAGCAATCATATTTTGTTTACTACTAGATCTAATAAAAGCATCCTTGCCTCATTTTTATTATTTGTTAAAGTCTGTCTATGCCTTTTGGTTCAGGTTATTACCAAAAGGCATATTCTTGTCATACGCACGCATGTATTTGTTCGTTCGCCTATTTTCACTCGTCGCATAGTCTTCTGTGTTGCTATCTATTCCGTGTCGCCGAGTCGCGAAGCGCGTCGGTGCGAGCCCACAAAGCGTCGCGATATACTTCAAACAAACTCATTACTGTTCTCACGTAATTATAATAGTGTGCTCGCTTGATCTTTCTTAGATTTGGTACGTTATTCAGGGGGTTGCAGAGCGTGTGCATTCTGTTAATTATAAAATGATTTCTTAACACGTTTTATCTTTTTATTTAGCCCAAATTTTGATTATTAATAAGGCGCCGAGTATTTTTATCCAAATTATGTTGGACTAAAACTATTTTTTTTCAGGTATATTTTTGTTTTCAACTTTAAATTGTAATTATATTGTTGCATATTTTTACAAATTTATTCGCCTATGAATCACAGAAAGTCTTATGAAAAATATTCACTTCAAAATAAACTTATCATAGAAAACCAAACACTACGATACAATGTCACTTGGTGAGCCGAACACTCACATATTGGCAAATATTCAGCCATTCCATATCTGTAGCACCATATTATGCGTAAAACATACCTTTACCTAGAATATATTACGCCGAAAAAACCTAAAAATCAATCGAATCCGTCGAACATGTTCTTCCCAATCATAAAAATAATATCACCCCCTCTGTCGCCCTGCTACCCTGGTACTCGGCTTGTCAAACACCTAATTCGTATGACACATCACCCGGGGGTTTCGGCGAGATTTTACGATCCCCACAAATTGAACTTGTTCAGGTATGACTGATTAATATTTGTGTCGAGGGACCAGGGTACGATGGTCGTGAGGAGATTTGTAGATCTGGATTAGTAGGTAATGCTGTGTAGACTTTAATTTTATGAACATATAATGTATTTTAAGTGTAATTAGTGATTTATCAATGATTCTTCTTAACATGTAGGTTGTTTAGAAAACGTGCAAACAAGACAACAAAAGATTTGATCTTGACGTGTGGAGCTGCGATAGCCTAATTGGGAAGACTTCCGTGGCTGATCGTTGGTTCAAGTCTCACTCGCAGAAGAATATTTCTTTCCTCATAAAAAAAGTACGATCCGCCACAAACGTTAATGCTTATTACTAACTATTTTCTCAGAGTATAATTCTTTACATAGTTTAATAAATTCTGTACGCCCATAACTTGAATAGGTACAAAGGTATAAAATTAAATAGTATTTTGGGACGCTATTGTCAGGCCAAGGTAATAAAGAACCAATGTACTTACCGTCACTTCAAACCTCAACTGCCTTTGAACAAACTTCAAAATCCTAGGCATTATTGTTTCAACAAGCATTTCTCGTAACTTTTAATGACTTCATAGTAGATTTTCTCTCACCTAGATATTGAAATGTTTACTCGTAGAGAAAGATGACAGTTAAGGAACTAGAGCGAAAACTAACGTGAAATAAAATTACTTATAACTAAAAAGTTTTAGCATGTTTAAGTACGTAATTAAAAACAGAGAAAGGTAACTGATTTTAAGTAAAAAAATGTTTGAAACGCAAAAACCGTTCCAATTAAGTTCAGTTCTAATTTTTAGGAAATTAATTAATTCAAATCGTAAAATCGATCGATTTTTTTAATATTTTTATTTCTTGCACATATTTCACACACAAAATACACAGACTTACAACAACATAGGATAAGAAACATTCGAATAAACATTCACAAAAGCCCAAGAAAAGATTATCAAGTTGAAATACAACCCTCAACTGCCCACGCATTTCAAGTTCTATTTTTAACCCTAAAACTTCGACTCGTACATTCAACGAGTAAAACAGTAGCGTGAAAGTGTTGCCAGTTCATTTAATTCGGAGTAATGTGCTGCCATGTTTATCGGCCCCGTATTAACCGGTGATAAGTTTCCGTGAAAAGTTTCAGTGAGACCTTTCGGGTTATATTTATTGGTAACTGGGAACATAATTTTGTAGTACCGGTTTATTGGGTATGTAGGTTTTTTATTGTTTTATATAACTTTGTAAATCCAATAAAGGTTGACCTTTAAAACTGACAAGGACAATAAATAAATTAGTAGGTACCAAGCCTGAGGCCAAACGAAAAAAAAATACAGAGTAGTTGAGACAGTTTCTAACTTTCAAATCTACGGTTGTTAAAGTTTTTTTTCATGCGTATAACTTCACGCCTGTAATCCCCTAAGGTATAGGCAGATGTATAGAAACCTAAAGTTTACTGACACAATTTTTTCACATTATTATATCATAGGGTAAAGAATCTAAAGACTCGAAAGCATTGAACATCAGACATCAAATTCTTCAACTCAACTCACGTATACAATATCACTGACACATCTGTCAATAAAAATCCCATTAACAGTTCATAATTGGAATCGACAAACTGTAAACAAGCCGAAGCCCCTATCAGTCAGATTACGATATGAAACCACGTCTCCGTACCGAGACTTCAAAGCGCGAGAACGTTGATACACGTCGCTCGACTCACATCTCTAAATAAAATAGTCGGCAACATTATTCGCTCTAACGATGTAGAAGATAAATTTCGGGGATCCCTTTACAGTTTACGAGGTGTAACGTGAAAGAGTGAGTGTGTGGTTACCTTAGAATATACGATTGGGCGAGGGTAAGAGCGCTGTGGGAATGTGCGCCGCGACGGCGACGGCGGGATGGGATAGTTCTTTATGTCCCTCGCGTGGATTAAAAGAGGTATAAGTTTAAGTAGTGTTTGATAGATGTCGTGGGACAATTATATACGAAAAGTTTTACGAAGAGTTTATAGGATTTTCGATTGCTATGATTTGTTAGGGCATGGTTATTGCAAGTATTAATTTATTCTTAAAAAAGAAGCTTGTTTTTCCTATTTAACCTTTTCAATTTACATAAATGCTTGTAACCGCACACACGATATAGAAGATATTCAGGACTTTTTTTTTAATAGATAAAGCGCCAGGTAGTCTTGTAAGAAAATAACATGACCCAACACCAGAGAGAAAAAGGCCTCAGACGAGAACTCAATACGTATGTAATATTACGGTAATCAAATTTTAATATTCCCACTATGTTATTAGTTTTTTGTGAACATAACTTAAAAGAAAACTGAACTAGAAAATTAAATCAGAACCCATAACCGTTAAAACACCAAACACCAACGTTACAGCCCAACTAGAACAAAACCAGGTCGTACCCTGTCTTCACAGCGCGTCTCAACTAAACGTATGCATAGAGTAGCGACGTCCCCCCGGGACTTACGACAGCCAAGTAATGTAATAACTTCACTGAATATTGACGAATGAGCTACGATTTTTTGTATTTTTTATTCACCAGCACAAAGGATATCATTCGAAATATGATATTCAGCCATATTGTAGGCTTCGCTTTTATTTCAGCTTTTCAGCGATGATGAAATAAACGTAGGTGTCTTGTTTCCGTAGATTTGTATGGGTTTTTTCTGACTGTGGTTTTGTTAATTAATTTCTGGGAATTGGGTTCTGGATATCATATTTTGTTAAATTGGTGCTGATACGTTATATAAAAATTGGTTTGTTTTTTTATCGTCATTGCATATATTCATATAGGTACAGATGTTCTTTTTCACCCACTCTTCAGAACTGTTATTCCATAGCATCTATTTGTTCACGTGAATAAATCAGTTACAAGACCTTTTGTTGGTAGTATGTATTAAACATTAGGTAAACTTTTAAAAATAAAAGTAAGACGGAAAAAAACCATTATAAATTTTAAATAAACGACACTACATTACTATACAATAATAAGACTTCCACATAATTATAACAACACGACCCATACTTAACAAACCCCATTTTTTTACAAAATATCACCCTTTTATAGCACACATATCCCTCTTTTACTCAGTACTCGCACCAGTAATACTTCCTGTACTACAAACCACTAAAACGGGGTACATTCGGCAGGCATATGATTAAAACTGAAATATAAACAGACATTATTTTAAATATACGACACTACATTACTATACAATAATTAGACTTCCACATAATTAAAACAACGCCACCCATAATTAACAAACCCCATTTTTTACAAAATATGTCACCCTTTTATAGCACACATAACCCACTTTTACTCAGTACTCACAACAGTAATATTTCCTGTACTACAGACCACTAAAATGGGGTACATTCGGCAGGCATATTATTAAAACTTTAACTTTCAAACACTTTTAATGTCCACACAAAACATTTATGAGTCACTTAACTGGTAATGACTTGACATAAACCGTTGTCCGGTAATTATTGTCGATGTAGTCACGTGATGTGCAAACGTACATGGATTTAGTTGTAGTGAGCTTTCTAAAACAAAATATTATATTTCGTTTAAAAAGCTCACTACAACAGTACTAGCTTCACAAAAAGGCGCTAGCACGAATGCGAGACATAAATTTTATGAAAATACGCCGATTTTTTAATTGAAAGCCTACGTTACTCGCTGATATAGTTTAGCTTTCTATAGGTAAAGAATTTCTAAAATAGGTCTTGTAAATTTTTTAATGTATTCTTTAAACAAAGATATAAATCTTTTATTTTTATTAACCCCCGACGGAAAAAGAGGGGTGTTATAAGTTTGACGTGTCTGTCTGTCTGTCTGTCTGGTTGTGGCATCATAGAACCCGAACGGATGAAGCGATTTCAATTTAGTTTTTTTTGTATGAAAGGGGACTTACTTGCGAGTGTTCTTAGACATGTTTGATGAAAATCGGTTGAGCCGTTTAGAAGTTGTGGTGGTGAAAGTGGGGAAAGGTAACCGAGGGTCTGCAAATATACTCGAGTTGGGTATCAAATGAAAGCGTACTGAAAGGGAATATTGATAATTTAATCGGGAGTACTTTCAGCAACATAAAACGATATAAGTATGTACAGTCACGAGCAATAACATAGATACGACCTTAAAATTTAATTTAATGTAACAATATTAAATTGCAAAAATAAGTTCTGCCAACTGTGTCCAATAATTACGTAAACGTTAAATTAAGTCAAAAGTAACTACACATTTTTATCAAAATTTCGTTAACGATAGTTTGCCAAAAAATAATATCAACTTTAAGTTACATTATTATGTACCAAGTCAATTTCAAAAACATGTAAACACTACAGATTCAAAATGATGTAAACAATTACAAAACAGCAGTTTCAATCTGCTTGAGATCGGAAATAATTCACAATTTTCAAAAACATGTAAACAATGCAGTTTCGAAATCATGTAAACAATTACAAAGCAGCAGTTTCAAGGAGCTTGAGGTCGGAAATAAGTCGTAATTTAACAAATTGTAATTTAACCTCATTGAAAAAATATAAGTGTATTTAATACAAATACATAACTTTATAGGTATCTTTGGGTATGATCTCATTGTATTATTTATTGATAACTTCTTTTCGTTAATTTGCGTTATACCTACATATTTTGTCATAGTTAGGTAAAAGTAGCCATCAACGAGTGTATTGACTCACCCGTCGACTGTTTTTCCCACGTTTTTATAAACTCACTTTTCTTGTTTGTCGTTCCTGTTGGACTCTTGTAACTCAATTTTGAGGCACTTCCCGATAAGCTAGCAGGCTGAAATTTTACACATGATCTGAGTTCCGATGACAATACATGACTAGCAAAGAAACGTCATAAACAATCTAATATGGCGGCCTCCCCAAGATGGCGGACTGGCTGTTTGAAAGCCAACCCCATGATATGGGTATGAAATGAAAGGATTTGCTGTCAGGAGTACTAAAAAAATAGTCATGTGACTTAAATTCAATATGGCGGACGTCCAAGATGGCGGACAGGCTATTTGAAATGCACCCCCAAGATGTGGGTATCAAATGAAAGGGTTTGCTGTCAGGAATATCAAAAAAAAATCACGTATCTTAAATCCAACATGGTGGACATCCAAAATGGCGGATTGGCTATTTGAAATGCTTTCCTATGATATGGGTAGTAAATGAAAGGGTTTGCTGTCAGGAATACGAGTAAAATAGTCATGTGACTTAAATCCAATATGGCGGACGTCCAAACCCGACGAACATGATAAAAAAAATCTAAAAACCCCTTTTTTAAATGTCCTAAAAATAAGAAAATAACCCTACGGAGCTGAGAGAGGGGCCACTCAAAACGTGGGGGCGTATCTTTGCAAGTTACACCCACGATCTATACACGTCATGTAAATAATTATATCCCAAATCGTTCATAATGATGAATACAATAAACCCTTAAGCAGGTGTCCGTTAATCACGATATATTTAAATAAAGCGTTGACACGTTTGGCGCAGTGACTGAGCAATTGGACTGCTGCGCTGAGTGTCGCGGGTTCGATTCCCGCACGGATAAGATATTGGTATGATTTGCAATTAGTTGTTACGGGTCTGGGTGTTTGTGTCATGTGAGTTTCTATGTTTGTAAACGCACCCACGATACAGGACTAATTCCTAGTGCGGGGTAAAGTAAAAAAAAAGAAAAGAACTATGCATAACTATTAAGTATATTTAATAGGCTTTATAGAGCAGTGGTGGCCCAGTGGTATCGACCCCGACTTACGAGTTGTAGGTCGTGGGTTCGAACCCCGCCAGGCGTATTACTTTGTGTAATTTATTTCATCACCACTGCTCTCAAAACGGTGAAGGAAAACATGGTGAGGAAACCGGCATGTCGTAGAACCAAAAATTCGAAGATATGTGACATCTACCAATCCGCACTGGGCCCGCGTGGTGGATTATGGCCCACTCTCCTCTCAGAGAGAAGGCCTGTGTCCCAGCAGTGGGAACATTATAGGCTGATGATGATGATGAATAGGCTTTATTTATAATAATAATCATTACTTTGGTAACGAATTACAACACTAATTTCGTAAGTCCATAAAACTCGAATAATTGCTGTAATAAACTTATTAACAAAAACAGGAAAAAATAGGTATACACTTCCAATATCATTATAATGTATCCATGACAATTTCTATAACACGTATACAATTTGTTTTACTTGTATATATGATAAAGAAATTGTCATGGATAGTTATTATTTACATTAGAAATGTATACTTTTTTCTAATTTTGCTTCGTTTATATTACTGAGAAACCAATGTATACCCAGTTTTGCCACAGTTTGATGGTTAGGTTATTTAGAAAACCATGTTGTACACATATTTTTTGAAAAGTACAAGTTAAGATATTTTAGAAAACGTGACCAATGTATATATATTAGTGCTCGTGACTGTACCTATAAAAAGTATAAAATAAAAAATAAATTTAAAATTTAAAAAACCCCCAAAGTTTTTGTGTCAGGGGTTTTTTTATATTTTTTTTTATAATATGTTTCACATGATCTTTGGACTAAATGTTTACCACATTTATTAATTTCATTGAAAATCAGCTCAAGGAAATAATTATAAAAAAGCTCTCGAACAAAAAATAAATTCATTATTTCTGACTGTTTCCTCAACTTAAAAATACTTATGTTGAATTTTTTTTTATTACACGTATCACTGATTCATTACACGAATAGGAAAAATCACAAATACAATTATGTCTAGCTAGTACACACATGAGGGACTAAATTAGACATTAGTATATACTTCAGAACATCATAGTTCTACATTATAGAAGATATACCCAGTGAAGAACAAATTATAAATGAATACTGAAAAGGTCAAATTCGTGTGCAATAGTTAAGTTATTAGTAATTTTATGATTTTAAAAATAAGTTAGTTTTAATTACCATTTTTATACTTTTACATATATTGTGTTTTTATGGGCTTAAGTTGCCTGAACTAGAGGATAAAATAGAATACTATGCTATTAAAAGTCTTAACCATTCCAAAGCCTATGCATAGCCTTCACCCAGCAGACAGACACTGATTCTCAAAGATACCGCACACCATTACCTAAGCCCAAATCAGTTAGCCTAGCACTATTCCTAGGGCACATTTACGACTCACTTAACGCCTAATGGCTGGACATAAAAACCGCTGTTCGCTAATCAACTTGATGACGTCACATGTCATGTCTGCACGCCACTGTCGAACATCATACGTTAATTAGTTTTACTATACGACTTTAGAGTTAACGGTTATAGAAATACGTTTCAAATTATTTATTACCGACAGTCGTAGGTCATGAATTATTTAAGTATACGTGATTCAGTTTTGTCTTCTTTATGTAAGTATGTAAAATATTATGAAATATTTCATTAAATGAAATCTTGTGGCTTGTTTCGCTATACTTAAGGCCGGTTGTCTGGTCAACAGTTAAAACTACAAAAGAACAAAGTATCTAGTCACACACGAAAACACGAAAAACTTAGTATTTTTATTTACAAAATATAACCGATCTTACTATAAAAAGTTTAACATCTGTTAAACACTTCTTTAAAAAACTGTGCTTCAAAACGACATTTCACGGTCATATAAGGGTAGCTTTGCAGTTACACTTTTTTTAGACAAGGCAAGCGTTCTATAGATATTTATCTTTTTGTGTTAAGGCAGCATGTACATACAGTAAATCCGTTGTAATGGTACTAAATTACTTTAAGAAGTGATGATGTGTATTGATGATGAGACAATAAAGAAAGAAAAATATTTTCAAATATTTGTACTCAAGTAGGCAATACTTTATGGTATACATAAATTATTTCTGACTACTACATTCTTATTAACGTTTTAATAACAATTTTAACAACTAATATAGCAGGTATATAACCTAATAACATTTCTCAAATATAAAAGCCACATAAACACATCACGTAATTATATTTACGTTCGGGTCATTCAGTAATAACATACCGCCAAACACACCATTCCTAAGTAATTACTTCTAAAACATAAACACAACACCGTATTATTTCACGAACATTATTTTCATGTACCGTCGTTGCATTTAGCAATAAAAAATTAAAACTACCTGCGGACCTATAAATATGTCATTAAATTGAGTGACAGGGCTGCTCATAAGTACGTTGGAATTAACATGGACATGGCACGCTAACAGAAAATAAATTAAATGGTAAGGGAAACCGCGAAAATATTTTTTTTTTCAATGAAATTAGATAAACCTATGCATTTTTGTTTTCTTTGAGAAGTTCAATGAAAATATGTACAGACACCAGCAGGTCAACCTAGCCGAATCAATCAAATTTTACCTTCAATCGGCTGTGATATTGCTATTACGATACGGTTGAAATTCTATTAAAGAATTTTGACAGATCGAGGTACGTTGATGTGCTGGTGTCTGTACCTACTTACAAAATTATTACAAGAATTACCAATACAATTAAGTGGATGTTAGCATCAAATGTCATAAATTTGTAGAACGAAAACATAAATTATGTTATCTCTTTTATACGCTTCTATACGCATGTATCGTGGACCGTAAAGCCTTTTTTGGGAACAAAAATTCCTTTGCTGACAAGACTTTAACTTGCGATCTTCCGATTTAGAATACCAAACCGTTCCACAAAAAAGATTGAATGCCTTAATTATGGTAATATGAACTTAAAACACTTTGATAGACGTCTTAAATTCAAATTATCTTTCATTCATTTCTACTACCCCGCACATTTACCTTAACATGGACATGACACGCAAACAAAAAGTCGATTAAAATAAATATCTGAGTGGTTTCTAATGTAAACCATGTGATACGGGCCACTAGGGCCGCGTCGGCTGTCCCGTTAGTATTAAAACGCCAATTACTATAATTGCTAGCAATGCACGCGCACTTTGTGGCCAAACGCCCTGCACGTTACGGCGCGATTTCTATTGTATATGTTTATGTTTTATTTTAATGTTTTGTTTGTGTAGTTTGAATGGTTAAGCCTAAAATTACGCGCGTTAAAATACGCGTACGTAAGTCGAATGGATTGTCATTGACGCTGCAAAATTGATTGTAATGTTTTTTACACAGAATATTATAATCATACAAGCAACAATGAGTTCACTTGTTAGGTGTATAGATGAAACTTGGATTTCCTGTAACATCTTCAGTATGTCCGACATCTAATTCGAGTAATTTGGCTTCCATTAATGTAATTGATAAATCAAAACACTACTACCTCGATAGCAAAACATTATTTAAAGTATGGAGCATTGAGTTTGTTTAATGAAAATAAAAGTTACCTCACATTAGGAATTTCTCTTGTAAAGTGGGTACGTTCACAAACATAGAAACAAACATACACAAACACCCAGACCAAACAACTACATACAAATATTTGTTCCTTGCGGGGATGGTACCCGCGACACGCTTGCAGCAATCGATAGTATTTGGGAAACATCCTATATTACTAAAAGACCGGGGATCATCCAAATTGTGCATGCGCATATAACCTTTTTAAGTAAAGAAAGCTTTGCAACTAAAGGAATAAGATAGAATTTAGGATAGTAAGAGTCTGACAATCCCTACATGATTTAATGATTGACGTCATTTCATGTTTTACCACCAAAAAAAGTAATGAAAGCTCGAAGTATGTGGGTAGATAATAATAATCATCAACTTAAATATGACCAAGCCTCTCAGAGTCGAAAACAAGGATATTTAATTTGTTTGTTTTCGAACAAGGAAGATGTTGTTAATTATATTTATGTGCTACCCAGACTAGCCTTTTTTTTTTTAGCGTGTTAAAATCATCGAATGAGACCTCCAACCCCGGGCAGGGCGGGAGGTACTGTCAGACTTGTACTGACTAAAATCCACGGTGTCCTTCAGTAGCCCTTTATGTTCCGGGGTCATGGTAATAGAAATAAGTTCCGCGACCCCGGCAGGCTTTGGCCCTCTGAGAGGGGGCCCTGTCATTTTGCTGACAGCTCTTTGAGGCGCGCGTGGAACACAACGCGCCGTCGACCCGGGCATGGTCCATGGTCAGACAGCGAGTTGCCCTTTACTCGCTGTCCGCATGCCCGCCCCAGACTAGCCTAGGATATTATTTTGAGAATTTTAATGTTGGATAAACTAAAATATTTTATAAGAAAGTTAATATTAAAACAAACAAAATAAATACATAAATGATTTCAAATAAACCTTTCCAAGACAGTTTTACCTTTTCGGGTAAAGACCTCCTCAAATTACCTTCATATTATGCCTCTAAACGATAAAATAAATAAAGACAGTTTTTGTAAAGAATAACTACATGTTACTATTTGTTACAATTAATACCGTCTCAAAGGAGCAAATTTAAGCAATATTATGTATTTAAAAAAACCAATAGGTGGACTTGTTTTAATTAAAACTAAGGCCCAATATATACAAGGCTAGTGATACACGAACGGGGCTTAATACGACTAGGGGTGGACAGGGCAAACACAACTTAATGACTGTTAGAACCCCTTTTCTTTTTTTTGTGGTAAATTCATGTGTGGAGCGAAAGAACCGTCGAACTCATACTGACTAATAATTCACTCTGTTCCTTCAGCAGCCCTTTGCGTTTCAGGGCCAGGGTATCCTGAACCGATAGTTCCACGACACTTTGTTTTTTCACCCATAAGAGTGTATTTTCTTTGTTTTTCGCAATAAATTAGTGTGTGTTTAGTTTTATGTTATGAGGGTAATAATCTCATATCATAGAGATGGTGGATTTATTATAAATAATTTCCTTCTTCGCATTTTTCCTGGATATTGCTTGGATCGACAAGAAAAGGGAGTGATTGAGATGTTTCCGAGAGATTTGCTAAACATTGTCCGTAATTTTTGTGACAGTTTGTAGAAGGCGATAACACAGCCCAAAGTTTAATATATAAAGACAAAATACATACGTGTAGTCTCACCTTTTACTCAGTAGTGGATACTACAGTAGTCTTTTTATCACTACTTTGCTTCATCCACATTCAAACATCTGTTTATAGTCATCGATTACAAGTATCCAACGACGATATATTACTAGACTCCCAATAACAGGCGACCGATGTCTGTCAACACATTAGGCAAAAAATTCTTCTAACCGTCTTATTTCGACCACTCCTGTGAGCAGTAAAAATACCTTGAGACAGAACAGACCTTGAGTTAGCCAATCACAACGCAGTACCCCATGCCCCTCGCTTACGTAGTACCTCAGTGAGTTGACAGAATAGTTTTTGTTCCTTAGATCGTGCATGCGGAGTCTAGTAATATCGTCGTTGCAAGTAGGTATCCACTAAGAACTATGCCTTTTTAGAGGCCTTATCTCAAGTTTTATGTTTATTTTCCATACCAATAACGTCATAATACTTTAAGTACGCTGTACAGCCAAATACATAAATTCTATACTAAAGCTCAAGCTCTTTTACACTCTGACCATACATTTACCGGTATTTTGAACCAAAAAACAAACATACTCCACCTCCCTTTTCTCCAGCTTCATGTACCTATCAAACGTATCCACACCCATTACCTAACGAAGACCCCGCCTTAATGAAGTGACACGCCTTAACATCATCATCAAGATACAAACAAGTTCAACAAACCAATTCCACTTTAACCTCTGAACCTCTGTAGTTAGTTAATTTTGTGCAACGAAGGGAAAAAAATAAAAAGTAATTATAAGTTGGTCATCTCCGGTGATATTATCTTTGCTCCCTGGGGCGACGCTCCTCAAATATTTGCTCTTATATTAATTTTTATTTGGTAGCTTCATCAGGATTGGGTAGGTGGGGGACACTTGGTGTAATGGAAGTGCTAAAGCTACTGTGAAGGTTATTTACGGAACTTTGTGCGATATTTTGACCTTATTTTTGTTTAGAATGAAATAAGTTCCAATAGTTTCTTCGTAATATGCTCACACTATCAAAAGGACTGGCCTGTTGGTCTAGTGGTTAGTGAACCTGACTGCTACGTCGGAGGTCGTGGTTTCGATTCCAACCCAGGACAAAATAAATGTTTGTGTGATCGGCATGATCATTTGTTCTGTGCCTGGGTGTAATTTATCTGTGATATGTATGTATTTAGAAATATACATATAAGTATGTTTAGTAGTCTAGTACCCATAACAAAAGCTCTGCTTACCTTGGGACTAGATAGCGTTGTGTGATAGTTGTGAAACATTATTATTATTATGATCAGTCTTTAATCTTTCCAATAATGCAAATGCGGCTTCTTCTATGTTCAAAGTGATCGAGAATGGCCTACCTAACGTATTTTAGTCCGTTTTAAGAGCAGTGGTGATAAAATAGTGACTAAGCAATTGACATCTGCCCTGTGTGTCACGGGTTCGATTCACGTTCGGAACAAATAATAATATTTATAATATCTACAAGTAGTTGTTTCTGTTGTTTCTGTATGCTAGTTTAAATGTTTATAAACGCGACCATGATACAAGAAACGTTCTTAATATAGGAAATGTTTAAAACAAATTGTTCATGCCATTACAACCGCTTCTTGCGTTGATCATCAAAGTGTGCTACACCTAAGAAAAGTAATAGCTAGGGTAGGGCCCTATAGAAAAATAGTACCCTAAAAACATATACAGAACCATATACTAACTGCATTCGTATCGAAGCAACAGGTTTCGCCGAAGCAAAGCGAAATAAATTATGATGATCACCAATTTATATTCATTATGTTATGTTTTGTGTGCCGAGTAAATATATAAATATTATAGTAAATGATACGGCGTGTCGTATACAGCTTATGAATATTATGAGGGCGGCGAACTTTGTCTACTTATGTGGGGAATTGTATATTAGATTGGCCTTTTTTTTTGTTTTCGTTTGTTTAATCTTAGAAAACTCTTTGTAAGACAGGATCTCACGTTCAGGATTTTAATGGTGGTTCAGCAATCTCAAACGAACTTGGTTTTTCTTTTGCAACAAAGAAGGGTAAAATAGAATGTCTCTTACTGACTTAAAAACTATCTTGTTACTTTACTTAATGCTCCAGGGCCTCGGTATCCCAATTAAACAGTTCAGAGTTGCCAGCAATTTTAAATAATAAAATCTATCGAAGACTTTAATGATACTTATAGGATTTATTAGTATGTAAAGAAAGAGGAGGCGAGACGAGCTAGACTCATACCGTGAGTGCTGGTTCTAAGTGGCAGTGGACCAGAAAACTTTGGAAAAACTTGGGGGAGACCTTTAAAAACAGTGGGACAGGATAGGCTAAATAAAAAAAAATATTAATTTGGTAATTTATTTATTTTTCATTCTCTTCTATACTAAACTCAAAGTAAGCGGGCAGCGAGTAAAGGGCAACTCGCTGTCCGACCATGGACCATGAAGGACCGGGTCGACGGCGCGTCGTGTTCCACACGCGCCTCAAAAAGCGTCAGCATAATGACGAGCCCCCTCTCAGAAGGCTAAAGCCTGCTGGGGTCGCGGGACTTATACCATCACCGTGACCCCGGAGCATAAAGGGCTATTGAAGGACACCGTGGATTTTAGTCAGTACAAGTCTGACAGTCCCTCTCGCCCTGCCCGGGGTGGGAGGACTCATCTGATGATTTAACCACATAAAAAAAAACTCAAAGTAAACAAAAAATATCTTCCAAACAAGACCCGTAAGCCTTATTCTCCCACGACCACATAACACCACAATCCCTCCCTAAAAACAACATACAACCAACCACACAAAAAACAATTCAAACTGAAAATAATAAATCCCAGTTACCAAAGATTCATTAAAACAGTCCAATTAAGCGATATTTACATTTACGCTTAACGCGTTTGATGAAACTCTTTTGGTACAACAGGCGTAAACATTGAAGCGGTTCTGACTCATTGAGGGCGAGTGTTTGTAAGGCCAGCCGATCGGATGGACGCTGCAATGTACTTTATGCTAGATGTGACGTCAAAATCACTATGATTTTTGAGGTTATATCTAGTTGGGGATTGTTTTTTCGAACTAGTTGTTACTTTTTTTTAGTGTGGTAAAATCATGAAATGGATCGTCAACCCACCCAGGCCAGGGGTGTTTGTAAGGCCAGCCGATCGGATGGACGCTGCAATGTACTTTATGCTAGATGTGACGTCAAAATCACTATGATTTTTGAGGTTATATCTAGTTGGGGATTGTTTTTTCGAACTAGTTGTTACTTTTTTTTAGTGTGGTAAAATCATGAAATGGATCGTCAACCCACCCAGGCCAGGGGTGTTTGTAAGGCCAGCCGATCGGATGGACGCTGCAATGTACTTTATGCTAGATGTGACGTCAAAATCACTATGATTTTTGAGGTTATATCTAATTGGGGATTGTTTTATCGGACTAGTTGCACACCCTTTTTTAGTGTGGAAAAATTATCAAATGAGTCCTCCCCACCAGGGCAGGATGGAACTGTTAGACTTGTCCAGACTAAAACCCACGGTGTCCATCAGTAGCCTTTACGTTCCCGTGTCACGGTAGCTCATTAGTCCCGCGACCCGGAGACGTTGCATACCGTACTAGGGTATGCAACGACCCTGCGACGAGCAATATATTCTCTTTCATGAGAAATAATAGATTAATACCATCTGTTTTTTTGTGTCATTAGCTTATTAGTGACTCTTCTGGCTATTGTTTCTTAAAAGTGGGCACAGCAGGACAATGGAGCGGATTCTACTCATTAGTGACAAGTAGGGTTTGTTTGTCCAGCTGACTGGAAGGACTGAGTTGTTGGCTGTTTGTGACAGTCGAATTCACCTGATATAACTTTTATTTAGGATGTAAGGCGTTTTTAGGATCTTCTATGAGATAACAATCAGTAATATGGAAACTATGTAGACGAGTCTGCGTATTTGACCTAAGTTTGCCTTTTCAATTTCTTATCACACCTGCCAAAATAATAATGCCCTTGAAAAACGACACTATCCGGCTCGAAGGACGAAAAACCGACAGCAACATCCATCATCCACCGACGCATCCAGCATACTAACATCCATTCATTCGTGATCGCGAATTAAAGCCGTGTTTTTGTACAGTCCCCGGATAAGTTAATGAATAGCGAACGTACGTGTTCGCTGGACGGGCAATATTTGCCCAACACACCCTGTTTGCCCGACCCCAATAATTTAAGGAGTATATTTTGTCGTTCAATTCACGCTGGACATCGATACGTCTGTTTGTGTACGTTATTGCGCGATTAAATGCGTTATTGTTGTTTTTCTGTGGTTCGATCATCGTGTAACAATTTGTAATGTTAGATACTGGCTATTGATAAATTTGAATGTCAAAAAAACTTCTTTTTTTTATATTTAAGCATGGAATCTTCTTGTTATTCTCAATTGAATTCTATGTCAAAGTAGGGTTACTTTTAACACAAGCTACCAATTTTAGTATATGTCAAACGTACCCTATTAACTCGTAAATTCAAGAACTAGCCCTTACATCGAGAAAAATGTCAAAGGTCCTTTACCGTTGGTCCTTACTACAAAAGAAATTCCTGGCGTTCTCTTATACTCGTATACTTTACGAAAGTAGGTTTTGATTAGGCATTGCTTACCTTAGGCCCGCATGCCAAACTTTCATTTGACGTAAAAAGAAATGGTCCGATGATCTTGTCCCATTCCGATAAGAGTGCCTAAGGGGCTCAGATGTCTACAGTGGAAAACACTTCACGACTACATTTTCAGAAATTCTTTTGAGACCTAGATTAAGATGAAATTTATTTTTGCTACTAAACTTTTTTGGTCCTACAAAAACAGTAACAATCGTTTTAAATTTAAAGCTTAGTTGAAAAACTTAGCTCTATTCCAAAACAACAATTGAAAAAGAAAGTCAAAGAATTTCATAAAACGAGTCTTAAAATTCAATTTCGCTTTGTTATTTACAGAGTGAAAATTGAAACTAGTATTAATAACTAAAGTTAAACAGAAAACTTGTGTTCGTATTTATTGTGCGACGAAGGAGAGAGAGGCAAGGCTCTAGGAGCGCCTCGTGGATCCCAACTTGAGTTTGGGGATCAAATATCAATCTGCGGTTTCGATCCCCCATGCGGATATGATTGGGGGGATACATTCCGCTCGCCTCGCTGAATACTGAACGATGAGAAAAACTTATAACGTGTCCCCGAGATGGGACCGTGAAATTTGGATTTTTTGAAGAACGTATTAAAGGCATTACTGATATTGAAGAATTTTAATATCAAGTTCAATTTGGATTTTTTAAAGAAACTATATTAATAAAATGACTTGTAAAATTATTACGTACATAACTAAATGCATTATTTATAAGTATATTCAAAATTATTAAACTAAAATTATAAAGTGACTGAGTTAAGAACACAGAGACAGAGTTAACAACCATGTCGGTGTTTTGAAATTATATCTTAATTAAATTAATGAGAATATTGAAATTGTTCGTTAAGGATTAGTTGTGATCTCTTAATTGAAATACTTACATGCGAACAACAAACTAAATTATATTCAAAGCCAAGAAAAATGTATCTTATTAGTATTCAATTATTACTCATGACTACTTTTTAAAACAAAACAGAACATACATTATTTAAATTGTCAATAATAACTTAAGCAGGAGATAATCACGACCTTATATAAACGCAGGCTGTTTTTCTTACGTCCTCAAAACACATAGAATTCTCGGTACTGTAATGAGGTCTCTGAATCGTAATGTTTTTGTTCGTAAAACATTCGAGTACTTCTTTGGAACACATAACATTGTTTTAATATGCATACTTTGGTTTTGGCTGCCATTCTAATTATATTGTAACGAATTTAGACTTTTTGTACCTTGAAAATTCAGAATATCTGTATGTTAAGTTATAAATAATTTCGCTCACTTTATAAGTTGGTCCTTCGAGCCGGATATAAATATATATAGAAACGAGTTAGCAGCGTACGTTAAACTGACAAAAAACTGCACTTTCTTTTAGCAGCATTGCCACTGCCACATTTCTGTAAACAAAATTACCTCCATTTCAAAGACTTCCTATCCTCCGGACTTAAATTACATCGCCACTCGCACACGGTATGTCCACATACAGACATTAGAGCCCGAGAGTAGCAAGAACTATGTACCCACTCCAGTGAACTACTCGCGACTAGCACTGAACTCATACCAACTTTATCGAAGTAACACGATCAATCTTACTTTCGCTTAAGGAATAGATTTTATTTCTGGTTCGTGAAATTTCGCCGTTACCATTATTGCCTTGGTACCTTACCTTCGCTGATTTATTGATGCCCTAGTGATGTCCATTCGACGTGCTGAGATTTTTCTACGTTTTTCTTGTATCTTGCAGACACATTGCTGAGTTCTTCGTACCGATAATCGTACCGCTGAGTTCTTTATAAGGTTTTTTACAACTTTTGAACTTAGTTGTACTCTAAAAGTTTGGAAGATAAGACTCTAGTGTGTCTTTATTGTGAAACGAGTTTGCGTTATTTATGTCTAGACTATTGACCTTCCACTCGTACGTAAAACTTCACTGTTATCTTACTTTTATGAACCAAACAGTAACTGTACTAATAGTTATACCTTTCGAGATTTCAACATACTTATATGTTTCTAAAAACATATTAAAGATAAATTACACCCAGACACAGAACAAATGATCGTGCTCATCACACAAACATTTGTCCTGGGTGGCAATCGAACCCACGGCCCCCGGCATAGCAGTCAGGGTCACTAAATTACACAAATCACAATACTGTACTTATTGGTACAATAATTTGAACGAAAATCAACCAATTTTATCTCATCCTCAAGTAAATCTAGTCTCAGACTCCACATTTTTAAACCATGCTTTGTAATAAGACGGCTCATGATTAACAGCAGCACATAAAACTGATAACCCTTGCCTCGCAATCTAGTTTGCAGCCTCAAAACCGACGTAACCGTACATATTTGATCCAAGTCCCCACTTCTGCCCTCATTCACACCTGCATACTCCACGTAAAATATTGAACAGAGGTCCCAAAAGGTCGCCTCTCCCGCCGCGATGCAAATTGGCTCAGGGGGCCGCCGTGCACTCCAGATTATGTGACGAACGAATAGAGCATTGTGTTTTATTACACATTGTGAAGAATACAGGTTTGTTGCAAATTCTCTCTTACTTGAAAGAGGGTTTTTGAAATAGTGAAATAGTGTTTTGGGAGACTGGGTTGAAAGGATTTTGAGTAATAGGTGTGATAAAAGTGCTGTATTTTTTTGCGGTTTAGGTATTTGTAAACACTTTGTGTGAATTATTCTGTAGAGTAGGTAAGATTAGGTAGGAGCTGCTACAAAACTAACGAGGTATAACGTCAAATACCTGCAGCGTCACGAAAATTTAGTAGACCGTGGCTCTGGAACGCAAATGGCACTTGAAGAAACAGAAAATATTTTTTCTTAAATTTGAGTCTGCTAGTCTCCTCCACTCTATTCAGGATGGAACGGATCATTTGTTGATTTAAACTTGTTAATTTTCTTTTTCATTGTTGTTTAAAACATTCTATAAGTTTCAAAATAGATATTTCACAAAGCTTAAATATTACTAAATACTTCTATTATATCAAATCAACCAAAAAACACGACATTAAACCCTCAATCCATTCTCAACCGTATATCCAAGGTCCAGTCACTCGTACACTCCTCACATCTTGTCAGATGAAAGTCTTCAATGCGTTATAGAAATCTATTTATAAGGTCGTGTCGCATCGCACTGGTCCTCATAATGTGTTCGGGGTACATCCGAACCTTTTCACGCTCGGCTTGAGACCCAACAGGCTTGGATAAAAGGGGTAGGGGAGGGGATTAAATATAGTCGCCGAAACTCAGGTGATGGCTCGGACGTATAGTGATTGACAATACGTTTAGTGGAATACATTTTTGATGTCAAAGGGATTGGTTCGGTTGAAGTGTTGCGTTTTAGGATTGAATGGTTGTGTAGCTGCTGATGAATCGTGTGACTGAACTTAGGCTCGGTTACTATGACAACTTAACTCTGTAAGTATACCGTTCAAATAAAACGACAGATTAATCGTTTCATGTAAATGGATTCACACACAGTAAGTACATCATTTTTCATCACACGTATCAACTTGTTGAATGTCTAGGTCTCTTGGAGTGGCTTTATGTATTTTTCTCTCAATACAAACAAGTTTCATAAATATACTTAGTATTTCAATTATTATACCTAGTGGGTGATAATATTTCAAGTTTTGTAGTGTGTGGAATAAATTAAATAACGTTGCCTTACGCTAGGAATTTCTTCTGTATTGTGGGTACATTTACAAACACCCAGGCCCTGAACAACTACTAGAAACGACAACTACTACAAATACTTTTCAGTGTTACAAATATTTGTTTCATACGGGAATCGAACACGCAACACGCAGCGTAGCAGTCGATCTCTTAGCCACTAACCTAATTGAATAATTAAAAGTTCCAATGTTACCATTTTTAGTGAAACAGTTTTTTAAACCAGTTTCCCGTCCAACCACAGCGACCGCAACCCGCGAACCTAACACCACACTAATTAATACAACAACATCAACGGGCTGTTCGTCAAACGTCTTGCGTTACACTGCGGTGGGCGCGCGTCATTACCGGGCCTTTGACACCCGATGCGTCTCGTAATTATTATACGTGACATATTATTTGAGGTACCTGCCCTCTAATGGTGACATGTGTGATGATAGGGTCTTTTGGCCTTCTCCTGTAGATATCTGTGTGAACCTCTACAACTTTATAGCTATGTTTATAAAAATATTTTTGCAAAAAAGAACCATAAGTAGTAGTAGCAGTAGTAATTTTTTTTTAATATATATTCTGCAGCTAGCAGTAGTAGTAGTTTGGAAATGTATTTCATATACTCGTGTCTTTGTGGGTAAAAAGACACGAGTATGTGAAATACATTTCCAAACGACATCATTGATTGTCGACTTATTTACACAATTCATTTTTTTAAAGTAACACCGAGAGAAAAAAAGCCTCAAAAAAGTCTCAAAGGTATCAATGTCATAAAACAGCAATTAATCGAATCTATACCTACTATTAAATGTAAAACTGGACCATTACTGAATTCACCATTTATTCAATAAAATATAATTATCATCTTGGAACTTGAATTTGCCGGTCATGTTAAATCACCCCGCGCTGACATACGTCCCCCTGACTTGTCTCTGCTTGCTCCACTAAGGATGTACCACGATGCGTAGGGTTGGGATTCTAGTTACCGATTCACGTTTAACACTACATGATTTAACATACAATGATCAGCACACATTTATGACAAAAGGGTCTTCCCTTTTGTCATAAATGTGTGCTGATCATCAGACGACTTAACAGATCTTCATAAATTGGTATAGCTAAAAACCATCTAGAGCTCATCAGCGTCCAAACTCAAAACTCATCAAAATCCATCCATTCAAACACACAGACACACATAAAAGGATACATGGATACACAGACAGACACATCAAACTTATAATACTCCTCGTTTTGCGTCAAAAAAGATATAAAATTCAATAGTTCACGAGTCTAGACGGCAACAAA
Source organism: Agrotis ipsilon (assembly GCA_028554685.1). Classification (NCBI taxonomy): domain Eukaryota; kingdom Metazoa; phylum Arthropoda; class Insecta; order Lepidoptera; family Noctuidae; genus Agrotis; species Agrotis ipsilon. The sequence goes on from CM052965.1 coordinate 2,256,922, forward strand.
TTGTTACATCACTCAACGAGTAGGCCAATGTTCTGTCTTGTGTTACACTGCGGTGTGACGAGTCATTAGCGTCCTTTGACACTCGAGCCCGCGCACTGACGCCATTATTCCAGTTACGTCATTATTCGCGCCATATTTTGAATTAACAACAACTAATGAGGTTACATAATGGCTGCTTGAACTTGGTGCTCAGGTGTTTTTGTGGTTGAAGGTTGGGGCTGGGGTAAAGGGTGTTTAATTATGTTAAGATTTTTCGGTTAGTTTTTATTTAAATGGTGACTTTCTACTAGTAAAAAGGGAAAAATATGTTAGAGTAGGTGTATCGGTGTTAGTGCTAAGAATAAGCCTCGGGACTATGTCTTTTTTTTCAACTTTCAATTTACAGCTTACCCTGTATTGTGACGTTCTCATGACATGTTTCTCCGCAAACAAGATCAGATCTTCACATCACTGACTGAATGTTGACCTGATCATCACACTCCTTGGCCGCTTTTAACCTCGTTGGCGATGTCCTCCCAGTGAGTTACAATCTCAATCCAGCATTTCTTTTTTCTATTTCTCCCAAATTCTTTACTTGAGTTATGGAGCGCAGAATGGTGTCAATGAATGTACAGATATTAAATACTTTTAAAACCCTAGTAAAATAAAAAATATTCTTAACAACACGTAGTACATGAAAAATGGTAGGTACAGCTAAAACCTGTACCCGTAAAGCGTAACTCCGCGTTCCCCATCAAACGCGCTCAACCACGTATATTGCAGCGCAGCCGTTTCAAAAAGACTGCTCAACTAACCCCAGTATATTACACTGCCAAACATAAAGTATCATGTTCAATTTGCAAACATCAAAGTGTCGTTTAAAAACACAAGCGGGTAGACAGCAATAAACTGTGCGACAGTATTCGCGGGGCGCGCAATGAATTCTAACTATTTGTGTTCGCACGCAACGGTCGCGTCGCACGTCGCAGCTCGCGCGACTCACACCTAACACACGCGATCTTGCTTTTGTATTGTAAAGAATAGGGATATCTAATATGGGTGTGATACGGCAACGTGAAGGCAGTAATAATATCATAATATATATAGCAGCTCTTTAAAAATTCGCAACTAATTTCCAGTCAAAAACTTGGACAAAAAACTGACTGACGGACGTCTTATATAAAATAATCTGTAAGCTGAGACATGAGTGCTATAATGCCGAATTATCAAATAAATATATTACTACTTACTGAACAATTCGACATAAAATGCCTTCAAGTAACATCCAAGCGCTAAAAACTTGTATCGACACATTCCAATGTCGAATCTACCACTTACTGCTTCGTATCAGTAAACCGGATCAGTGCACAAATCGTTAGAAGTTCTCTGTACGTGTATAAAGTACCCCCAGTCCAATAACTTGCACGCTGCGACCTACATTTCTTTCACAGCAACACAAAACATGCACAACATAGAAATGCTATATTGCTCTCTAACTCTGGAACGGACAAACACTTTTATCTGTGCGTACAATACGTTTTGCTCTTTGACCGTAGCTCAGTGCGCTCGTCGCTCGCGCCGTGCAATAGCCACGCGTTCTATCACCGCGTTGTTTTATTCCTCGACGAATAAAAACCAGTGACCGTAAACCGAAGAGGCCGTGATACGGAGGTTACAGTCACCTCGTAAATTTTGTCCTACCACGACACACTCCTTCACACTCGCGCTGATGTCACATTTTCAGACCAGCGGAGCGCGAAATAAGTACATTTTTGCCCACACGACGTAATATAAAAAAATATAATGACATATTTTAAAAGTAAATCCTGGATGTACGGTATTGACAGTTGATGGAAAACTTCTCGCGGTACGCACTCGTTCCTTAGGAAATGATTTTTTTGTCAATATGTCTACGTGTGCTCGAGATTTGTTGGACAAATATTTTTATCCGTAAACGTTTTTGGGAATGTTTGATATGTCGCACATACTTGTGTTTTCTTTTCGGAGAAATTGTGACTGGATATTGATGTAGAAGCATCAAACCTTGTTTAAAACGTTCGCATAGAGATATGTAGCTTATGAAATATACGACATTATGTATGAATTACCTACTGAAACAAGATTCCCGTCCCCAATTTCATGCCTGAAAAACAAGAGTAGAGTACAGTTTATCCATGCATACTTATTGTGTAAGGTGACGACACTCTTTGAACTTTCGCCTTCTGAAATCCTCGTGCCATTTATTCGTGATACGACAGTCTTTGTCTCCGTTGACATCGTAGCTTCCACTTTTTATAATTCAAATAAATATACATCTTCCTCGCGCCGCTGAGCCGTCAACTATCTAACATGAATAATATTACTGTGGCGACTTAACCCTTCTAAAACATTGTTAGACAAAACTCGAACAAAATTAAGGACCCAAATATCCAAACCCGTTTAAATATCATTAAAAACAATAGACGAAAAAACATCATTATTTACTTTCCGCCCAATCTACCGGCGACTGTCATATAAATTGGACAGAATTCTTTCCCAGGACAGTTTTAATGAGACCTTTACGGGCGCCGAGACTTTGATGCGATAACTTTTTTCGATATTTTTCGTCTCCCCATAGAAAAATACGTACTATCCTTTTCTTGTGTATCTATTTCTCAATAGCTGCGTTCCTTTCTCTCGCAGTAACTGCAAACGAAGACCGCTCGAGGCATCTGCAATCAATGGAGCGTACAAATTGAAATAAGATAGCAAGATATACCATAGCTCATAATAAGAGGCTTGGCTTCATACTGCCTTTCATCCTGAAAGATTTGCTCTGTATGTAAAACTCACTGCCGTTAGATGCCCGACTTATGAAAGTCATATGGAGATGATTGGGTCGCAAAGTATATCAAAAGACGTTTAGCAACTGTGCGCGGTTCAAATATACCTTTGTGTGTTTACAATTTATTATTCGTACTTAGGAACTGACTGTAATGGTTTTCAAAGTGAACTTATATTCAGAACTCGAGGTAGGGAGGAGTAAACTTTGTCGTAGCACTTCAAGTTCTGGTAGTGTCATGAAAGTTTAATTAATTAGTTAATTGATCATTTGGGGGTGGAACTACAAACTAGTACGCAACAATTTTACTTCTCACTACTATTTATAAATGCGAAAGATTATCAGGATGGATGTATGTTCTTACTCAAATTCAGATAGTTTATAACTTGGATTTACATATGGGATTCTACAGGCATAAACTTATATCTATGTACAACAATAATTTAATACTGTTTTGTTTTTTTCCCAGGTATGTACCAGTACAACGAAAACCCAGACACACACCATGATTACCCAAGAAAACGAATGAAAAGAGAGCATGGTGAGTTCCCCATCCATCTCTTTCAAGTCGTAGTTAGAGACTAGTTAGCATTGTCATAATTAGCCTATAATGTTCCCACTGTTGGGACACTGGTCCACTAACAAGGGACGGAGATACGACGATACGACGTCGGCCTATAGATGTTGAGGTTACAGTGATAATGCTTATTTTGGGTAAGATCACTATATCATAGTTGCTTTTGTTTAGCTTTGTCTCTCTCATCTTTGACTTAGACTAGAGACAATGGCAAATAATTTAAAAAAAACTAGTCAGTAGTTTTTTTTAAATTATTTGCCAGTGTCTATTATCTACCTTCGTAAAAAGGGATAAAAAATTATAAAGTAATTCTAAATAAATGCATAGGTACAAAAATGACTGTGGTGATTTAGTGGCGCTATTCCTGGCACCCCACCATAGAGGTAGATAATGGAACATACAAACATCATCATCAACAACCTATAAATGTTCTTACTGCTGGGACACAGGCCTCCTCTCTGACAGAGGGAGTGGACCATAATCTACCACGCGGGTCCATTGCGGGAACAAACAAACATAATACATAAAATCATTACCTTCCTTTTTGGTTTCGGCGTCGTCGGGTAATAAAAAAGCTTCGAATCAATTCTAGAACATGCTTGTTTCTCTAACCAGCCTTGTTATCCAAGTAGTAATTAAAAAAGTAATGCAACAAGTCTAAGCACGAATGATTTTGACGTCAAACATCCAGTAAATTGACGCGAACGGAAACAATTTGCCACTGAAGCCGTATCGGTTTGGTGCAAACTTTAGGCGGCGAGCGGTCGGGAAGTTTTGCCTGTGTTTATACGACACTTCAATACTTAGTAGTTTTCAACTTTGAAAGTATAATTACAGTTATGTATATTTAATTAACTATAAGTTCTGTTGGTATTACCTAAGAATCCATGAAACAAAATTAAACAGCATTCAATCCCTATATTCATTGATGTTAATAGAAAGTTACTGGCATTAGGCCTATGAGGCTGCAATTCAGAACTACCACAGTCGACTTTGTGTTGAGCGCTACGACTATTCGTAGCACGCAGACGAATCTGCTACGAAAATTCGTAGCATTCGTAGCACGCGTAGCAGACGAATCTGCTACGAGTAAGTAGCACGTTTAACAGACGTAACCAACATAGTACTTATATAACACCCCTCTTTTTCCGTCGGGGGTTAAAAATTCGTGGTAGTCGAAACACTTCTGTGGAATGAATGAAATCATTTTTATTTCCAGTAATTTAAATAGGAATAAATGTCGTGCACATTAATTTTTTTAAAACAATTTATTTTTCCAAACATCAACTTTATACGAGTATCTCAACTATATGAATCTTTTTCGGGCCATATTTAGTCAAACATAATATGCTGTAATTCACATTATAACATTCTCCTATTTCAATATACTGAGTATTGGCGTGTAGTCTTCTTCCATACTTACCAACTAACTGCAGTACTTTCCCTTAAGCCATAGCATTCTTCAAGCAATCAACTCATATACACACCATATCAAACTTAGAGCAGTACAGAACAATATCTCTAGCCCACTCTAACCCAAGAACAATTTAAATATCAAAACGCTACCGCTCCTGCCTCGCCCCACACCGTACGAAGTTAGCGCTACCGCGGGAGACAAGTAAGTTTCTCAGGGGTTTAATTAGCCTTTAACTTAATGGTGATTGTGTCCTCAAAGCGCATCGGCGTGCCCGGACTTGTACATGCAATGTATGGACTTGTACTGTCGGACAAAGAGTTTGGTGTACAGGCGGCTAACTTCTAAGTAAAACGTTGGAAGAATATTGTATGTATTCAACGAGAACAGTAATGACTTGACTATGTGGGAGTTTTATTTCGCTAACTCACCCACTATCATTTCTTTATTTTGAAGACTTTTGTTGAATTCTTTGCTTCACATGTTTGCAAACATTTTTACTGTTGGCATCAAAAATTACAAAAATAATATTGTTAGCGTTTGCGACGCATTAGTGTAATCAGTTAAATACAGAACAATCTTAATAGCTTAAAAACGCTTACCACATTATTATTTCTGTCTAGAAATTCATTGAAGATCTTAAATTATAACTATCCGTATTTTGATGTTTTAAAAGATATGGTTAACGCACACTTCCCAGTGTAGTGGGAAAAAAAATATTTTGAGAGTGCATCAAATTGTTTTACCAACAGTACTTTTGATCCCGGACTTGCAATGGACCTGTACGTGTCGGTCCGTTGAACTAAGTTGCCGAAGTCACGGTCAAGTCGCTTCAGTTCTCTTGAGATCTTCTAATGTCTTGTTGTTTTGTTTATTTTTTCGTTTACTTCAACTTCAAAGACTATCTTTGTTTTTTTTGCATTGTATTGAAGCTCTCAACATATAAGTAAGTTATCAAAAAGTTAATAATATAGAGTCCATTTAATCTCTTTGATCTAAATTGAGTTTTTTCAGAAGTGAGTTATGTAATAACACCTTCCGAAGAATACATAAGTTACTGAACAATCAATACACGCCATAATTTGTTGACTTGACACCTAATTTACAGTAAAATGAGGAAACCTCAATGTCTTGTCAAATCGTTAAATTTTTGTCGGCACCATTGACGTAGTGGCTGACCTGTGTTACGGGTACGATTACGACACGTAACAAATCTTTATATGCCCTACAAGTAGTTATCCTGGGCGTAGGTGTTTGTATTATTGTAATATATAAATGTTTCACCATACAGGAGCAATTCCTGGTATAAAAAGAAACCTTTAAAAACAAAATTGGGTCGCGAGTGTTGATCGTATGAAAATCAAATTTAACTTTAATATATCCAAAACCACGGCACTGCAATCCGTTCGGTAATCAACTGAGCCTATTCCATTTCACCGCCGGACAGAGGTCTCTCAAAATTAATACAATGTATAAATTACCGCTCGCTATTCAATGTCATGAATACATCATCACTAACTAAAAACTTTGGCATAATAAATGTAAATCAGACATGATCATAATATGAAAGTGTTATTTACATTTCATTATTTTACCAATATTATTTGATAATACGTAAATTAATGTTACATATTTCATACGCACTGACGCCTGCAAAGCGTTGCTAGTGCTAAAGGTTTATTTGTAAAAAAAAACTGTGAGACCTAGAAGTTTGACATTTCCACAATAGATTTATTTTATTATGTTAATTAGTATTTGTTTTTACAACGGCACCAAAAATAGCAGCATCACCTGTGAAAATTTCAACTGTCTATCACGGTTTATGAGATACAACTTGATGACAGACTGACAGACAGAAGGACGTACTGCGGAGTCTTAGTAATGAAGTCCTGTTTTAATCTTTTAGGTACGGGACCCTAAAATCGATATTATAAAACAGTTATGTAATAATTTACTTGTAAAACAATGTTTAATATATCTATCTATCCACTGTTTAAATATATTTTAACAAATATTAGCAGTTCATACAGTAAATCGTTGTTTGCAAATTCGAGTGTGCAACGAAACGTGAAATTGATGTTTAACTACATAATAAATATTTTATAAATGATAACCACACAAATTATTCCAATTAGCTGCAGATTATTCACAGCTTTTAAACAGTACTTTAGTTTCATTGTAGTCGAATTTCATCAGTGGTTAAGCTTTAAAATGTCTATAATTAGGGAATAACATTATTATAAACTAGTAGCTGTTGCCAACTGCTTGATTCGTCTTTATATCTTGAAAATTATACCACATACTGGTATCAAGTACAAAGTATCTTATTAACATTGCAACATATATCTTATTAATGTGGCTCTATTCTTCGGTTGTTGCCGAGCTGCGCAAAGTAAAAATAAATAAAGTAAAGGTGCTAAAATACAAAGGCCGAACATTTAGAGGATAACCTAAGTGAGCAAGCAGAGTCTTATATATTTTAATAAAATTATATGATTATTTGATTATTAATATCTTTTAAAAACAGATGTTTGTTATCTTTAGTATTGAAACAATTTTACAAAACATAAATAAATATTTTGCCTATCATTTAATAACATGGTATTTAAATGAAAAGCAAAATAGTTATCATAAAAAAAGTAGCTGAATAATATTATTTCAAAATACCCACCTTAAATCTTGCTGCAACAGCTACATACATTCAGTAATTTCAACACTAAAAAGAGATAAGACAGCTTTCATGAAACTGAGTTTTCACAAAATTAAGCTCATTTTTCAGCTCATAGCTCAAAACTGCACACGTTTACAAGAATCGTTTGCTGAAACATAAAATTCAGACAAAACAACTGAAAAATTCTATTTTCATATGAAAAGAAAAAGAAAGTAATATTTAAAACTATTTAGTTACAAACCTTTTTGCTGAAAACGTTTCTTTTCTTAAAGTTTCAATGTATCTAAATTCTTTTATAAAAAAGTTTTTATTACATCTAAAGAATTTAACCAATTTCACAAAACATATACCTAAGTTTGATTCAGGCTGACTGAATTTATAACACAAATAAAGCGCTTATTTTATAGTATTTATACTTCTTTGAAAGAACTTTGACTAAAGCTAAGTGAAATTGTGCATAAAATGAGAATGAATGAATTTGTTGGACTTTTGAACATTCTTTTTTTACGTTCACTTATGGTTTGTACGTTTTAAAATAAATTTGAAAGATATGATCACAGTATTACCTACTTATGTGTTTTTTTATGATACGGTTGGCGCAGTAACGGAGCGATCGACTGCCGTGTTTTAAGTTTAAAGTTCGATTCTCGCACGGAACATAAATATTTTTATGACCTAAAAATAGCTGGTTCTGGTCTGGCAGTCTTGTATGAGCGAGAGTGAGCTACGATCATTACATACTCGTTTCTCTTGGTCTACATTATGTGTGTTATATTCACTTTCATTATACATATCAAATGCATGTTCTTTTCAACAATACTAGCAGCTTTCTCAAATAAAACCGAATGACCCCACTACAGTCAAAATCACACACTTCAAAGTAATCACAGCGCATTGTGCCTTTATTAGAATCTCGGCCACGAATGTTCCTGATGTGTTCTGACACAAATGGATACACTGTGACGTCACAATTACTGTTCTACTGCGAACGATGACCGTCTGCCTCGCATAACGCGTTAACAGCACTCGCTTGACCATAGAGTACTAAGAATAACGAATAAATGGGAATAACAGACAAGAATGGTAACGCAGTCATATTAATTTAAGAATGGGTGAAATTTATGTCACCTTAACACTTTTCAGCCTAGGGACTAACTTATTTTACGACTAGATAGGTCCAAAATTGTAACTTTGCATTCTTTTTGGATTGTTGTGCATTATTTGTATAAAAAAAATTTTTCCTTTGAACAAAATACACACAAAACCCCTTCTGGACTCATCTCTTCAAGCAGCTAAACACTTTGAATTTTCTTCCACTACAACCAAGAATTTTGTTAACGTAACCCTTAAAAATAATCTCCGATCTACAGTAGTGTGTAGTGGAGCAACAAGGCACTGCACATCCCACATTCCGGGACAATCGCGCAACCAAATTGCTCCCATAATCCTCCATGTTGGTTGGTCACCGTCTCCTTTACGGCGCATCGCCCAGATTACATTCCACCAACGTTATATCCACCATATGAAACTTTTTATCGCAACATTAACTTCTATTTTAGGTCGTATGCGCCTGTTATTAAAGTTCTAATTCGGGTACCCTGCTGTGTTTGGTCCTAATTATGGGTTCCGACATGTCATATTAAGACGTTTATTTCTATGGCCTGGGTGTTAAGTTGCCGGGGAGACGCCACATGCGGTCTTAATGGTTTTGATAGTGTTGTAGCCAACTTTGCTTTAATGTTCGGCCATCTTTTGTTGGTAGCAAATATTCACCACTCTATTCCTGTTAGTGTGGCCCGTCCTTAAAAAATATAATCATCGGTATTCATTTAAAATTATTTTCAAAACAAATGAGTATTTCAGTATACATCAGTACCGTCAGCACGAGTTTTCAGTATTTGAGACGTAAAGTAAACTGGAACTTTGACGACTTCAAATTGACAATTTTCAAGGGAAAAATTGGTTCCTTCTTCGCACACCAGAGGCGCTGTACCATATTTTCATACAATAAACGCTGTAAATACTGGAAAAACTCTGTAAAGTAAAATAGAGAAAACTCGTGCTAGGGGTACTGATTTTATTTATTAAACGAATATAACTTTTTTTTCTTATCAGTGATCTTCTCAGATCTAATTAGGGCGCGTTTAATGTCAAAATGGGTTTCAAAAACAGATCCTAGACTCAAAACAAACTAAAGTCTCGGTTTAGTAAATGAAAATTAGACGTAACATTATCCTGAGGCTGGCAATACATGCAAAGCTAACAAAACTAATCTAATAAGTCTGTGTGTCTTATGGCTTAATATATTAAGAAACTTAATGAGGAGGTTGGCAAGAACATGAGTTAGCAAATGTTTAACAATGACTACTAATCATTTGAATTGTTTTAAAATTTGGTAAAAATAATATGATTGGTATAGTAATGTACCAATGCAATTTCTTTTTTGATTTAAAAATTAAATTCATAACCATTTATTTAAGCCAAAAAGAGACAGTTTTAAACGTGGCGCATAATTAGTATAAGAAAGCTGCCAGGAAAGCCGCATGTGCAGAAAAAATATGAAAACGTACCCAGAGAACAGTTACTGATGACGCAGTAACATCAAAAGTTTTTTTTATAAAACATAATATTATGCCCAATCCTGAAGAAAGCAACACGTATAGCTAGTTAGTACCCTCCAGTTACGAAAATGAGCTACAAACAAAATAATAAAGGTTTATTTAACCACGGAACAAAGTTTTACCGAAAACGTATAAAACGGGAGATTGGGAGCAAATAAAGAATCCGTTTCATATTTGACGGGAAAATCTAAAATGCGGGGAACAGTAATTTGTCTACACTGCAAAACATAATATTTCATCAAGTTGTTTTGTTTTGTGTTTATTCTTTTGTTTCGCCAGAGGCTCAACTCGCAATCACACTTTGCCAAAGTTGCAGGATTGTATGCTTACCTCTTTGATGAGGTATTCCACTTAGGGCACCTGGCACCCGCCAAAAATTTTGACAGGAGCCTTATGTCGAATAGATAAGGTACCAGTAGCTCAAGTGCCATTGTCAGCGGGTGCCCTAAGTGGAATACCTCGCTTTGATTGCATCGTTGGTCGTGTAGCCGCTGCTGAACATGACGACGCTGGTTTGAGTCCTAGGCCGGGCAATGTGTTTTTGAATTTTCTATCTTTTTTGAATGTGATCAAACACAGAGAAAAAAAAACTTGCCGCGACTGTCATTAAAGAGCATCGCAACCTTGGAACTCAAAGAACTCATAGGATGATTTTAGTCAGTAAGTGTCTGACGGTTTCTTTTGAACCATCCAGCGCAGAAAAATCAATTTGATGAGTTTTTACACCTAAAGAGATAAGCATTATCATCATCAGCCTATAATATTCCCGCTACTGGGACACAAGCCTTCTCTCTCTGAGAAGAAGTGGGCCATAATCCCACTCGGGTCGGTCTAGTGTGATACCCCATAGTGCGGGTTGGTCTAGTGGTAAACTGAGTTCGGTAGATGACAACTTTCGCTATGATTAATGGGACTTAAAACATAATTGGCGAAGTGTGTGTACAATAAGGTACACCTCTGACTAACCCGTGAAGGATTTATTGAAGTGATGTTATATTTCAAAACGTAATATTTCATCAACTTTTTTTTTGTTTAGCCAGAGGCTCGACTCGCAATCACGCTTCGATAGAAATTTGGTTACTGGAATGTATGCTCCCCAAATATGTCTCTCTGCTCGTATCATAAAAACGTCAACTTGTCGACATATTTTTTGTTTCTTTTACGTTTTTACATAGATATGGGTTTTTGAGTTCCCTTTGACATGGTTTTCGATGGATTGTGGACGTAGTTCTTGTGACAAGAAACATGACTATTTTTGGTGATGTTTTGTCCCTTTTGTGGGTTTCTTTTTCCTTTCCTTATCCCTGTAATATTTTTGCAATATACAACGTGTAACGTTAAAAGCGCAAAACCTCTCGTGGGGTAACTCAGCACATGTTACTGAACAATGTTTGTTATAAAACTTTTGGAAATTCGCAAAAAAAAATGATTTTTCATACAAAATGAGAAATTGATCGAGCCCATCAGTATGAAAAACTATTTTTTTTTCGCGAATTTCCCAAAGTTTTATATTTTTACATTGTTCAGTAGCATTGGCTGAGTTACCTCACGAGAGGTTTTGCGCTTTTAACGTTACACGTTGTATAATGTTCTAATAGACAGTAATTACTACTTAATAACGTATAAACGACGTAATTTTCTTTTTGTTTTTTACTTTAATAGCCGTAAATGTCCCACTGCTGGGCAAAGCCCTGTACTGACTAAGAATCTAACCTATTCCTTCGGTTACTCTTTGCGTTCCAAAGCCACGGTATCCTGCTAAGACAGTCTCATGACCAAAAACAGTCCCGTGTGCCCAAACAGTCCTGTGTGCACAAAAAGTCATGTGACTCCAAATAGTCCCGTGACCTCGAACAGTCCCGTGACCTCAAACAGTCCCGTGACCCCAAAAAGTCCCACATCACCACTGTAAGTCACCTTTACCATAAAATAAACCCAGAAGTCTAAAAAAAGATCCAACTTTTCTTTCAAGATTGGACCTTAAAAATAAACAACTATTGTACTGATTAACTCGCACTGGTCACGTATCCAACGCCAATTGATTCAGTACTTAAGGCGTTTATGCAAATGTCCCTTATCACTCCTTTTCAGTAGTATCGCGACGGAACCACAAACAAGTCAGCAATGGTCAGTCGCTGTGACATTTTTATCATCGCATGCTATCACTTACGATTTAAATATCAACTGCGATAACGCAAGGGACGAAAATAGAAAGACGGTGAGCGGTTGACCTATTTTTAGAAATAGTGATAATTTATACCGAAAATTTTTTAAATAAAATAATAATTAATGTATTTTTGAACGAATTTTCGGCGTAACCTACGATTAGACTTTAAAGGAGATCATTCATACTCCTTATATTTTTGGGCCTTTTCAGAAACTAGATGGAAACGGTCTGCCCCCAAAATTAATTTGTACGTACTCCAAACGACAGCCAAAAAAGAACAGAAAATAACTGTTTCCCTTTAATTCTAAAATTAAACTCCTTTTCTTATCCAACTTCCTAAAGGAAGAGAGCAACAAAAAATGATCACCGGCCATTACAATAATTATGAGAGGCTGTAACATTATCTGAATATCGTATCTTCTATAGAGATACAATCTCCACGAACTTGGCCCGCGAAGAACAGAACAGTTAGACTGTATTTATGAAGTTCCTAACTTCAGAAAATATGAACACTTTCCATTAGGAAACCTCTCCTATAAAACCTTATGATAACTACGTAGTATGTAAAATATATTTTTTAAATTATTGGAATCTAAAGGTAAGAGAAAAGTTTTTGAAAACAGTCGAGGGTAGTTTCAAGTTAAGGTCAGCAAAATGTCGAATGGTTTGTTAAAACTTTAACAAACTCAAGAAAGTTTTCCTCCGTAATTTTTATCACTTAAATTATTTTTATGAACTTCAGTGAATGAAATTGCTGTGTAGGCGTGAAAATGGGCGAAAATAAACCATCTATTTTTGTTTTGTTTACCAAGTTGAGTCTTTTCGCCGTCATTTTGCACAAAAATACTTTATCACGTGGCAACTTTACTGAGAAAGCTGTTAAATAATTTTCTAACATTAGAAGCACCATCATATTTTTTCTTTCTTTCTTCTTTCTACATCATCTTCCGTCCCTTTTCTCACATTCTACTTGAAGACGGATTTCTCCTTCCATTCTCCTCAATCAGAGGTCCAGACATCATTTAATTATTTTTTGAGAAAGTCCATACATCTTTTCTTTGGTCTTCCTCTTCCTTTCTATCGATCGCTACAAAAATAAAAATAAACATCGATCTATAAAATAAAAATCGTAAAGTATAAAATATTCGACTCGCAAAAGTCCCGCCACACAACAACATTCCCAGACCCTCACACGTATCCCACAAACATTTTTCTAAACATCACTCAGCCGCCAATAACCCAGTTTACAACTCTGCCTTGTTATCTGAAACAATCGTATGTCCTGAGGCGTCCGCAATCACGGCCAACACTGAACCCTTACATTTAGATCATCGCCGGAGATAACGACTGTTTTGTACCACTAGGGCGACAGAGGGGGCGAGGCGGGAAGCACGGGGCGCGACTAGGGACCGAGTCACAACTTCATTACCATAGCAAGTCAGAGTCAGCAACTGGAGCTAGCTGAGTAGGCAACCCACCTTTTATTTGGAGATTTAACTCACTTAACATTCTGTCGAAAACGAATTTCGTACGTCCCTTTCCTTCCTGTAGCGCTTGCTCATCCAACAGCGGATTCTGAACCTTATTCGGGATAGTGCAGTTTTTAACACAGACTTTGCGTCCCTGTCCAGTGCTTCCTTTTAAGTTTTGTGTAAATGGAATGGAAGCAGCTCTGTCTGAGAAGGTTTATTATTTGCCTGTAAGATAATGGATGGAACGTTTTTAAATGTCTGAATTTAAGTCTTCAGCTTTGCACAGCAAAAAGAAAAAGATTTGGCCTGCATTTCTCCATCTCGTAAAAACTTTTAACACTCCTCGAACAATATAACTTCTATACAATAGTAATTAGGAAAATATATTATACCAACAGCCATTTCCCAGTCTAATTATGGCATAGCATAAAAAATTACTGAATTACAGTCCCATAGGTATAAAAAAATACAATACCATGCAATAGTCATCATTCCCCTGATGACTATTGCATGGTATAAGGTGTCGACTTAGCGTACAAAAGGGTCGTAAAATTCTACCGTCTGCGTTCCGTCGTGCAGTGAACACGCGCCCTTATAATGAGCGATGCCGTATCTCATGTAATTTCCTCATACATTCATCATGCACGGTGTATAATTTGATCGAAAGCAGTGTAGTCCGCGTCCTGGCGGCCATTTTAGTTCGTAATGAGCTAGGATAGAATGTACTCTGTCTTTTCTGTTAGTCGACATTTGAAAAGAGAATATGTAGTTTAATTCTTTTTCGTTTTATGGCTTGTCTAAAAATTAACATCAAAGGCCATAACATGTCTTTCTAGTTTTTGTGACGTAAACTGGAACTTGACGTGAATTTTATGAAAAAACAGCTTCATGCTCGTTCACTGAAAGCGCTCTTTGATTTTTCCATATATTATACGCAGTAAATACTTAAGTACACTAAAATACTACTGTCAATAAAATGCAGAAATTTGGTGATATGGCCTCTAGAGCAATCATGCCAATATATTTTTTTTAAACCGGTTCCCCACGTTAGGAATTTCTCTTGTGTTGTGTCGTGCGTTTACAAACATAGAAAGTCACATGCACAAACACCCAGACCCGGAAAAACTGCTTGCAGATCATATAAATATTTCTTCCGTGCGGGGTTCGAACCCGTGACACGCTGCGCGGCAGTCGATCGCTCAGCCACTGGGCCAACTTAAATATAATAAAGGGTTGTAATACTTTTTAAACAATCACTTTGAATGTAATAAAAAATGCATCATTGTACGAACACGTTTTCTGTATGAAAAACACATCTAAATTTTGCACCCAAAGCTCCGTTTCGAACACATTATTATAATTTACAATCTATTAAATTCCTTTTCACACGGGGGCATGTCTATAAAATTTTAATGACCAGTAGAACCTTTACATCCACATTTACCAGACAAAGTGATTACAGAAAGGTTTGTAAACAAAATTTTACGTACCGAAGGACCAATATCTCTATTGGTGTCGAGTTATTTTTGCGTTTTATGTCTTTATACGGTGCTGAACAATGGTGCTCGGTAATTTCGCGCAGTGCCCGGAATGAGGGCGATGTCGTAAACGGCGCGAATCGCGTTCACTTGTAAGTAAACACAGCATTTATATTTTTAAGTTTACTGTCGGTGGGAACTCGGCTGTCTCCTTTAGCAAGTCATTCTGTCATTCATTGCGTTTCTTTTCCTGTTTTGAATGAAGTCGTTTTGAATTTGGAACTTACTTTGTCTTTTGATGTAATCTTTTGTAAATGTTTTGCGTATTATATAAACATGGCTTTCCATATCCTAAATTGAAAATTCAAGTCATCTTGAACCATTAAACCTGACTGTTTGCGTAACCCTACTCACAAAGAGATAAATAACTATCAACATAATTATTTCGCATTTCCCATTTGTTGACATCACAAGAATACTATCACAGAACGTCTCGCACTAATTCATTGAAACGCTCTGTCGAAAACAAACAAACGATTACGAGAGCAGTGTCATACGCAAACGCGTAACCCATTATATAGTGCGTATTGTCTCTAGGCCGCGTACCCCGCATATCGCGTACCGAAACACTACGCAGAGATACGCCAGGTGGCATAATAAACATACGCGAACGCGTGCGTTTTATCGTCTAGTTTTAGCTGGTCTTATGATCTTATATAACGGAATATGAGAACATCTTTGCTAATAGTTAGTATGACTTACAACTTATTACGGTTTATTTTTGTCTGTATTATTTTTCTAATGTTGACTAAATATAGAATAAAAATATCTACGTCTCTGAGACGGTTGTGTAGATTTTTTGATGAGGATTAAATGAGAAATAATATATCTAGTTTGACTTGATAATTATTCACGATAATCACATGTACTATTATTCTTAGTGGTTGACTCAACTCAAAGTAAGCTGGATGGACTCCAAATCTGCCCCATTAGAAACATTGATAGCTTAGTTTGTTTAGAAAATAAATATTACGATTAGAAAAAAAACATAGGGGATCGTCTGTTTATGGATACGCCAATTGAAGCTAAGAATACAATTTAGTCTACGTTTTGAACCGTGACCATAGCGACAAAGTCTAGCTAAGCTGAGCAATTGAGTTAAGACGGGTTTTAGAATACGAGTGTCCGTAGCTGTTAGCAGTAACCCCTTACACAGGATCTTTTGTTCAATAACTGATTAAAACAGACAGTTATGTAAAATTTCATTACCTTCCACGCATTCAGTACTTATTCTCTCCAAAAAGATAACAAGTTACAACTTCAATTATGACTCATGAAAAAATAACGACATCGTACTCCATTCATATAGAAGGGAATATCGTCGTGTATTAAGTACTTTTAACACAAAGAAATTCACAATGAACCGAAGACGGCGGTTACGACGTTCTTGTTATAGGACAAGTGAGACGGTATTACTTGCGTTGTAATAAAAAATTACGACCGCAGTCGCATTCAAACGACATTTTATTTGCACGTTGTTATTAAAGTAGGTACATGTTTTGTTTAATATTTGTATTTTTTTTTTAAATTAAATACAAATCTATACGAGTATCTTTAGAAGTTCTGCTACTTCAATTAATTTTCGGCCAAAGCCTGCCGCAGTCCCAAGACCTATCTCATTACCATGACCCTGGAACATAAAGGGCTATTGAAGGACACCGTGGATTTTATTCAGTAGGAATCTGACAGTCGATCTCGCCCTGTCCTGAGTGGGAGGACTCATTTGAGGATTTTATCAAGATAAAAAAATGACCTTTTATGTGACTTTGTCTTGGCACATCTAATATGTTTAGTGAACTACGCACAAATTCGGGTTCAATAAAATCTATATTTTGAAAGTTGTTTTCGCAATTAATCATAGAAATAAGTTTCAAAAGATTAATTTGAGAAATCCCAAGTTCATCTAGAAGGCACAGCAAGAGCACATAACTTAACAAAATAAACAAAATAAGATAACACGACTCTTTAAACAGCTCTATTTCATTCCATCAAATTTTAAAATTTTACATTGCTGTATGTATAAAACTAGCTGTTACCTGTCATTTCACTCACGCTGCTCGGCTCCTATTGGTTGTAGCATAAGGTATTATTGCCTATAGCCTTCTCCGATATATAAACTGTAAATCACAAATAGATTTCTTCAATTTGAACCCATAGTTCCTGAGATTAGCGCGTTCAACCAAACAAATTCTTCAGCTTTATAATATCAGTATAGATTATGAAATCCAAGCCGAGCACAACCCATAAAACTTTCAGAATAAGTCAATTTACCATAAACAAGCACCATACTTTACATTCCCTAATTACAACTTATCGTGAACTTGTAAGAGCAGCTAAACACGGGTGGCACGTTAAGCGAGCATATCAGATTATAATGTAATCCTTAATCTCACGTTAGAGGTAAATAGCTCGCGATAACAGCGTGCACGTTGGTGTGAACCTTGTGAACCTTGTTCTACGCGGTGTGGCGTCACGTAGCTAATAATGCCTGGAAGTTCTTTGAGACATACGGGGAGGAAGGATGGTGAGCATTTAGATGACTTCATTAAAAAAGTTATTTTTTTAAAGATAAAGAAATTGATTGGAAGTTTTTGAGTAAACTCTGCATCTAGTTCTTTTTTAAATTTTGTACACACTGGTAATTGTATCGTTGTAATATTTTTTATAGAGCACCTTTTTGCAACATGGTGACATTATGTTACTTTTCACTGTCTGCTGTCTATTACTGTTATTGTCCAATAATAATAAATGCGCTCTACATAAAAGTTACTTGAAAGTTTAGCACATTATTGGTGACTTGCGATGCATTTAGCAAAATTCACAAGTCACCGATAACGTGAAAAATATGAAATCAAAATACCTTGTAAATATCAGTGAGATCAAAGTATCCCTGTTCGCGGAAGCATCAACAAAAAATTAAGAAACACCAATAATTTCATCCCCCCTGATACTGATACGGCAAACCTACATAACCCCATGCTGGGCAAAAGCCTCTCCCTATAATTTCCAGTTTTCACGATCCAGGGCTAAAATGGACCACTGGTCTATAGTTTTTCCTGCACGCTAAAATCAAAAAAGAAATAATATACAAAAACTCTACAGCTTTTGCCTCACGCCATCAAATTCAACAGAAACAAACAGTCTCAGCTAATCGCTTTCCACAACCGTATGTGAGCCCAACTCCGTTAAGCTAAACTGAGTAACTTTAGACACCGTAAAACAGTTTCAAGTGTCAGATAAAGATACATAGTGGGTATACGTGAAATAAAGGCAAAAGCCCACGTGGAGGGCTGATGAACTGAACCAACTGCCGACAAGTTTCTTAGTTTGTCTTTGAATTAGGTTCAACTTTAACCTTTACCCCGATGAGTTTAAGGAATCAAATTGTACACATATGCTCGAATGTAGACTTGGATTTGCCAATCGTATAGAACAATGAAGATGGAAAATAGAAAGAGTGTTTAATGAAGCATCTTCTCTTAACCTGACGTGTCAAGTATGTGCTTGAAGATTAAGAGACTATTTTGTCAACGTAAAATGTGTCAACTTACGAGCTTGATTCATAGTTACACGTGCAAAAATGTTTTATTATAAGGCGAAAGATAATAAAAATTTAGCATAAGCATTATGGCATAATTAGAATATAATCCTCTACTAAAATAAAAGGCCTCCTCTCTGTGAGAGGGTGTGGGCCATAATCCACCACTGCGGGTTGTTGAACAGAAATATACGATCTGCCAAATAAAATCACATAATCTTATTTCAAAAATGTAAAAACCGCACATTTGAAATAATCGTCTAAAATTCAATGCGGCGTGCGAATCCTGAAAAGGGGAATAATTCGCAAGCGATTGCGTCGTGGCCAAAATCATAGGAATAAATTATCTTTATTCAGTTTATTCGAAAGTCACCGCATTCCGTGGTTGTGTGGTGTTGGCGGGCCGCCAAACAGCGAAAGTTTACAAGACATTGGCCTACCAAATTTGTTTGTACACGAAGGGGGCTCGAGCCAAGATTCCGTGGCTGAAGAAATCGAAAGTAGAATCTACTGTAAACATTCAAAATTTTTATGGCAGGATTTTGGAGGAGAGCCAAAACGTATAGGATTTTTTCCTGATGTCTTTGTTATCGAAAACTGTCGGAGATTTATGCAAGAAATCTGATAAGATGTCTCTGTAACTTTTCATATAACTTCCCATATTTTTTTCCCAAGCGATTTTCTTTAGACATCAAAATAACTTTTCTTATAACTTTCCATATTTTTACCCATTTGATTTTCTATTTTATCTGTAAAGAAAATCTTAAAGTTTCACAATTTAAGCAAGTTAAAATACACACTCTCTGTACTACAAAAAAACAAACTTCAAATAATAACAACAAAATTTAATAACATTCCCACATCATATTCAACGCACAAACATTTTAAGAAACTCCACCGCATTACGGGGTTCATCTAACTCAAATACATAGATCAACTAAGTAGGCCGGTACCACAATAGCTTAATATACTGATGCCCCCGGGAGACAGTGGAATGAGACGTCCATAGAACTAAACTGACACCCATGAATTTACCGACAATGTAGGCGGAGGCGCGGCTCTAAACAGAAGTTACGGTGTTAAGTAACAGCGCCTTATACCTCAGCATTATAGGGTTATACACGCCTTTCTGCGACGCTTTATGTCCGTCGTAAAGTCACTTGTCTGCTCGCATATGCCCACCTTAGCAATGAGATATAGGTCTATAAAAGCGTTTTTATTTTTGCCGCGTAATTATAAAGGGCAGTTCGGTAGGCTTGGTTTTGTCGGAGCCTTAATACTGTGTTTGGAATCGATCTATCATCGTCAAACGTGTGTGTATTTTATATTATTACCAGACACATAATTATATAGTTTATTTACTTGGGTTACAAACAAAAGCATCAGCTAATTAGCAGTCGCAACTAATATCAACAATTTTAGTATATCTACAATTATATTTGAAAAGGTCACAACAGAATATATTAACCCTACTGACCTTTCCTTCTATTTCAATTTATATTAAGTGAATACTCTAAATAGTACAATCGATCTCTTCTATTTTAATCCTCCGAGCATGATAAAGGCTGTAGGTGCTACAGAGGAATTAATTAAAACCAGTGTTTATCCCGCGCCTGCAAACAAAATTAACTAAAGGTCGGTTTTGACCAAGCTAATACTAGCCCCATTCTACCCAATTATGTTCGTATAAACTAGAATACTGGCTGAAAACATTTTCAAAATAGTTACTATAGGATGGAAACAAAATCGTGCCCTACTTACAAGGACCATCTTTTTGTATAGTAGTTACGTACAAATGCAAGGTAACGATTTTAACAATTAAGTAGGTACTTCATTTTACTTTATAACGTCTGATACGATCTTATCTAATGCTATCTAACTGATTTTGACCACAGCAACTGCGTACGATGACTTTGTAGTATTGGTGTTGAGAGCTTTGGTATGTTATTCTTTCATGAGCTTTTCAGTGACTCACATGTCCAACTTTTACCGAAAACTTTCGAACACCGATCGGACATTGTGAGATCATCATTGACGACCTTATAAGTTTATAGCTTTAAGGTTACCATGCTTCTAATCTAATAGTGACACGAAGAGAAAGAGATAATGAGGTAAGGAAACACTTTTTAAGCTATTGCTAAGCTTTTACCGTGGGCTCTGAGCGCGGCGACCGAATCAAGAACAAGCAATAAAAAAAAAGATAAAATATGCTATGCAACAGCTTTACCGCGGCAGTCCCCGAGTGCCACACGTATTTTTTTTATCTTTATTTTCATTAGCTTCTGTATCTTAAATTTCTTCTTTACTTAGTAAATCCGTAAAAAAATTTAGAATTGCACTTGTTCAACCGCAATACTCTTCCAAACATTTTTTCAACTCATGCTTCTTAACTTTCTAACTTAGCATAACACGATAAAGTTCAAAGTACACTTAACCTAAAGTGTAAAGTTAATTACTTCCGATTCTGTACTGGCAGAACAAACAGACGAATTTGAGAGGTCCCTATGTAAATCATGTGGCCGGCCGGTAGGGTTTGAGAGGCTGAGAGTAAAGAGGACCAACTCCTTAGGAGATATGTACCTATCTGTGATGTGTAGGTACACTGTATAGTGACCAACTTTGACTTGCGTTTGTGTAGCGTGGAAGTGATTGCGTAGGGACGTTTGAAGGTGGGATGGTTTATTTTGTAAAGTATCCGTAAAGGCCGGCTACGGCCCTGGCTTTGCACGGCTTGAAAAAATATAGCCTGTTGATAATAACATACAACATTAAATGTTGGTTTAAGTTTTTGTGTTTATTCATTACAAAGAAACATGTAAAAAGAATATCTAATAAAAAATAGTACTCATAGCACATGGTAATTTTTGCTGTTTACTTTCACTGAATATTCTAAGGATAGAAATTTGAATTCATGTGTGAGCTATTTCCATTCTTTAACTATTTTATTACCCTGTTTCTACAATATTTTTGTAACAGAGCCGTTGTTCGTCCAGATTATGTTATACCGATTCCGCCAATATTATCGTAACACTCCGACAATATCCCTCCGATTTCTTGTCACAACAAACATCACATAATTCGAGTATCGCTGCGCGCAACACGCGTTTTTGTCACTCGAGAAAATAAAATTTTCTGTAGCACCGCAAACACATTACACCGTCGAAATGTGTGTATTTGTGCGCCAGAGATTGTGTACCTATTTATTTTTCGTCCGAGATCCCCCCTCCACCCCGCGCTGCCTCGTGCCTGAAGTCCTGAAGCTCCCCCCCCTGTATCCTCGCACCCCCTCACGTGACACTCGCATTATTTGCGCGACCCCCGGCTGTTTGCGCACGTGTGTGAGGGCGCCAAAACGTACTACTATATTTATGTGTTCGGTGGCCACAATCGAAATTATTTATGCTTTTTATATATGGAAATCTCGGCCTTTGTCCCGCCCGTGGTCGCTCGTATTTTTACCCCTAAATTGCTTTTATTCGACGACTGACTTAATAATATTTCTGTAATTAAAATCTCGTCCCGAACATTTTCAACGCGGCGGGGGTGTTATGAGCAATTTATGCGTTTTTTTTTCGCCAAATGAGTATTTTTAAAAGCGGCAATTAATCGCCTTGATATTGCGGCAGGTTGCCATGTTTTTGGGACTTCCGTAGATTAATTTAGGTGTAAAAAACGTCGTTTATTTGTCAAGTTGTGAATGTAATCTGGCTCATATACATTGTCAGACAAACAAAAACATAGGCAGACATAAATATGGCCGTTCGTTCATATGAAATTTGTCAAGAACGAAATATTGTGTTTTAAACCTTTGAAATATACATATTTTTATACGTAAACACCATCAGATTCTAATCTTTATGACGTTAAGTTCATGAAAAAAATGTGAGCACGAAACCAATTTTTATACACTTCTGATTATTTTCCTAACTAAAAACAACAGAAAAAACGAGTGATACATCAAAGTAATCATCTGAATTCCTATACATCTCAAAGCCATTTTTTCCACTAAATATGTTCCAAATAGGGCCTCGTCATATTAATTACATACGTCTGGAGATCGTCGATGGAAAGCGGGCAAGTCACATAGCCGGCCGCTCTCACGTCTCATTGATAGCGGATTATCCTCCAAGATTAGACCACCGCTTGAGAGCCGCGACCTCCAACTACTACGTATGAAACTCCTTTATTATACGCGTATGTAGTAGGCTTTTGATTGGTTTTATATAAGAGGACGGTTTTGCTATCCGAAAAGTTATTTTTGGTGATTTGATGACGGTAGCAGTTTTAAGAGTCAGCGCTGCTATATGTTGACAATTAGGACTTTCTGAAGGTCAATACATCCGGGTCGACGGCGTGTTGTGTTCCAAGCTGCCTCAGTGAGTTTCAGTATAAGTCTGACAGTCCCTCTTGCCCTGTCCTGGGTGCAAGGACTCATTTAATGATTTTACCAAGCTAATAAAAAGGTTTGTTATGCATAAGAGAGTTGTCAGAAAAGTCTTATGTAAAATTGGCCTGTAATACTATCCTGGTATATCGACAAGATGTTGAAGAGCTCGTGGCTAAATAAATATGGGCTTCATGATTTAAGCCGAACCATGATCGACCTCTGATCATCCTTGCACGAGTTTCCTATGTGAGGTAAAGTCGGGACCAAGAGCCCAACCATCAGATCTTTGACAAACGTAACACAGACTGTTTCTGAAATATTTACTTTATTTATTAAAATTAGTAATAAGGAACATCGCTCTCAACGGGATAAGTGCACAGAAAGCTGACAGCTTAGTCATTTTATATGGCTGATTCTTTGACCAACAAATAGGCCAACTTTTTTCTTAAATAAGTATTTATATGAAAAACATCTGCATGTCACATCAAAAAGCAAAACGTAAACGTTACAAGCACACAAAAAGAAAACACTTAATTCCCGGCCCTACTTACTTACTTCTCAAAAATCGATCCGCCCATTACCCACCACTCTCAAACACTCAAAACCAAAAGAAATTAAGGAGGAAAAAATCCATGCAACACAAACAAAAGAGAGGGAACTCCTCATCCGTAATCTCTTTAACTGGCGTTTGAACGAAACGTTTCAACCGCACTCAATACAGGGCTTTTGAAAAGGTCTTTACAAGCTCAGGAAACATGCGCTTCAGGCCCAAACACGGACAAACACGACTTTTTTTATAATTGAGCCAAGGGCCATCAAAAGCTAAGCAAAGAGGTTGGAAAACGAAGACGCCTGCAGGCGTTGAGAAATTATATAAGGTGTTTTGTCTTCTTTTTATTTTATTTAATTAAGTAGGTCACTTTTTATGGATTTTCGGTCGGTCATATACATTGAGAAAATTCTTTGTGGTTCTACCAAACTGGCTTAAGAGATTGCACAAAATTACAGTATGTAAGTACACTATTATCTGTGTAAGTTCGGTGGCCGAAACCCAGTACTGAATTTGCTGAATCGGAGTTAAAGGACACACTTGACTGTCATAATAATTCTCTAAAACTACAAATAATTCTTAAATAAGGACTTATATTTCTTTAGTTTTATTTCGATCATTTTTGTAAATATTTTATCTTTATTTTTAGTTTTTAAATGTAGTATTTTAGTAACTAGTTCTGTTCATTATGTTAAAAATTCTATTAATCTGTATAAATGAATAAATAAATTTTGGAGTGGAAAAAAAAAATAAGGACTTGCTCTATACTGAAATTAAAGCTTAACTAGTAACAGTGCAAGTTTGACATCTAACTGCATAATACGCGCTTCAAAATTCATGCAATCTAAGTAATAATTTCATGAATAAACTATGCGCCGTCGAGATTAGGTCAATTTTTCTCGTTGACAACTTAAACGTGACTTATCTCGTTTCATCCGACGCTGCAAGTGCTTTAAGCGCCCAACCTTAGAAGATTTGCCAGAATTAGTTAGTCAATGCGACCTTTTACGCCAACAGAATATAATCTTCTTCCAAAACTCTCGCCCTTCTTGAAAAAGTGCAAAGTCATCTTACAAATCTTTTACGGCTGCTGTCAGATGGATAAAATCTCAATCGTGAACTCAATCACTTTATCAATTCTTTCTAACCTCTACTTTATTTGACGGCAGTCTTTGAAGATTGGATTTTGTTTAATACTTGGCCACGATACACTCAAGCATGTTACGACAGTGACTGTGAAAAAACAATTGAAAAACGTTGCTTTAACTTGTGCAACGCAACACGTCTTTCGAAGTTCATATGCGACACACGAGTGTGTCACTTTAGTAAAGGGTTAAAAACGAAATATTGTGTTTTTAACCCTTGGTTAAATCATCAGATGAGGCCTCCCACCCCGGGCGGGCGGGAGGGACTGTCAGACTTGTACTGACTAAAATCAACGGTGCCCTTCAATAGCCCTTTATGATCCGGGGTCACGGTGATGGTATAAGTCCCGTGACCACGAGTGTGTCATTTGCTGCAAAACAGGTGACAAGGCGCATTAGTTCAAGTCGTGAACGAGGCGTTAGAATTTACAACCAACGATGAATACAACCAATTTAGCAAAGAATTTTAATAAAATAAACTCCAGCGCACAAAAAGCACCAACTAAGCATCTTAAGTAATAAAACGTGATTATTAAATCTGAGTACAAAGTTAATCGAGGAAATATACTTCGCAATGTACTGTCGCCTTAAAAGAAACATTCTTTAGGTTATAAAATCAGATCGGTGGAGTCAGAGTTCCTTGTTCCTTGCGACTGGTAAGTAGACTTACCCCGGAACTGAAAATGTAGGCAAACACAGAAGATCAGTTCTGTATAGATGAAAATAGATGCCAACATACACAATGCGTGCCTGTTGAGGGACTAACGAGCTACCGTGACTCCGGAACGATAAGGGCTATTGAAGGACACCGTGGATTTTAGTCAGCACAATTCTGACAGAGTCTTCTGCCCTGTCCTGGGTGTGTTAACTCATCCTGTGAAGTCAGTCAAACATCTATGCCTGACTACTCTATACCCCGGAACTTACTGAGTAACCCTTCTCAATGGGCAGTCATCACAATAGCTGGCTGTAGTGTGCAGCTCGCCTAACCTTATATTTGTAACTGCACACACTAATTATTGTCATTATTATACGAATCGTCGAACTAAACAGTTCTCTTTTATTTCGACAACATCACTATAATACATGGCGACCCTTAGCCAGCAATTAAAATTTTGCAACCTACGCGATAAACGGCCGTAGTCAAAAGAATTATGAAGATTATACCGATAGAAGTTTGTGAAGACGGAAAATTAGAAGAAAGAAAGCGATGAAGAAATTAAAATTATAGAGGAACCAGAATCCCAATATCAAGAAGAATTTGTTTGAAGAGGTCAAATCATTAAATAAGAAGACAGAAAAGGAACGTTGCTGCCGGGTGCCGGGAGAATGCTCAAGCCTTATGATGAAAGGATATGCAGGGCGCCGGGAGTTGAATTGTACGGGTCCGATGTGGAGCAGCTGGGAGTCAGTTCCAGTCCAATGCTGAGGAGTTCATTCATCCACGCCACGTGAGACGTCGTGACCTACATACGCGTTGTCAGTAAAATACCTAAGTAACTACTGCAATGTAAGTTTTGCACTTCAAGCATTTTTTTTAATATTCTACTATATTTCATATTATTGTAACTGGATCATGCATTATTTTATATTTTGTTCTGAAATTAGGAATGTCCCAACAATTGCAAGATTTGCACGCTAGATTAAAATATCTAAGAGAATATTTAGTAAAACTAGGTCCAGATAGGCGTAGAAAAGATTTAGCTTTTAAGAAACTAGAAGAAGCAGAAAAAGAATATGGTAAATTGGATTGTATTTTGACTCAGTTGAACCAAGAAGTTATAGATCGCAAGTTAGATAAAGAAGCTTGTGAGGTTTTCCAAACATTAATTAATGAAATTCAATCATATTTTCAGAAAATAAAGAGCTTACTTTCTTTAGTAGATAGTAGTTGTCAAACTAGTTCTAAAGATTTTATAGAATACACTAATTGTCTTACAAAAATGTCTGACGCATTTGATATTAAAACTGCAATTTCCCTGTTGCCAGTGTTGAATGGCCAGGAGCAGGTGACAAATCAGCTTATAGATGGTATCTTACTTTATAGTTCACTCATTAATGATGCCAGTAAAAACCAATTGATACAGTTTGTGTTAAAAACGCGTCTTTCGCCTAGTGCAAAACTGCGTCTTAAAACTAATTACGCAGACATAGAAAGTTTGGTAGAAGATATTCGCATTTGTTTGTTACCAAAGAAATCGTCTGTAGCTTTACAAAGTCAATTGTTTAAGGCAACTCAAGGTCGTAGGAGTATAGAAAAATTCGGTACGGAGATTGAAGAATTGTTTGTTAATCTCACGATTGCGCAGGCTAACGATAAGCGTGATGCATATGAGGTTTTGCGTCCACTGAATGAGAAGACTGCAATTAAACGTTTTAGTGATGGTTTGGCTGATAAGCGGCTCAGCACCATCATTGCCTCACGTCAATTTACATCATTGTCTGACGCTATAACAGCTGCGGTAGATGAACAATCCATGTCTGTCCAGCCACCAGATCAGGTTATGCAATTTAGGGCTAACCAAAATTATAAACGAGGAAACTTTAGAGGTTCTCGAGGCCGAGGAAATAAACAATTTTATTACAGAAATAAAACGTATAACCATAATTATGATAAAGATAATGGAAATAACGTAAATAGGACAGGTCAAAGAACTTCAAACAGTGTTAATCGAGGTAAAAACTCAGGTGGACAACGTCAGCAATTCCGCGGACGTCCGGTGCGTTGTCAGCATGTTCAACATAACGCGCAACAGTCCAATGTACAAGACAACTTGCGCAATGAGTTCACAAATAATAACGAAAGCCTAGAATTTTTTCGTACCTAAATCGAACACTCATTCAATTTTTAGTTTTTGTAATTTTTGTACTATTAATTGTCGATTAACAAATGGTGATGTTGATCTTAATTTACTGATTGATAGTGGAGCTAGTTTATGTGTGTTAAAGTATGAATGGTTGTCGCGACATAGGAATTTATTGAATTTAGTGAAACAGGATAAGATAGTCATTAAAGGAATTAGTGGTAATTTAGAGTCCATGGGATACACTTATTTAGATATTATAATTAATAATGTAATTTTTCAACAAAAGTTTTACATTTTTGAACACTTATCTTGTGCTGCAGAAGGTATACTCGGGCAAGATTTTTTTGAGCGATATAACGCTATATTAAACTATAAAGATGGTACTCTAAGTTTGGAAACCCGAGACCAGTCTGTTAGTGTTCATGTTAATAGGAGTTTATTTACAATTCCGCCTCGTTGTGAAGTTATCAAACACATCCCGACGTCACACAACAGTGATTGCGTCGTTTTGTCAAAAGAAATTTATAAAGGTGTGTTCACAGCAGGTGTAGTATCGAAGCCACATAATGGACTTATTCCTGTTAGGATATTAAATACAACTGATAATTCGGTTGACGTAAATCCTTCAGATTTAAGTATTAGTTGCTTAAATAATTATTATGTTTGCAAGTTTGACGACGATAATATTTCTGCGGATAGAGTTAAAACTTTGCTAACTACGTTACAATTAAATACTTATTTAAATAAAGAGGAACAAAGAGGTATTGAAAACGTATGTGCCAAATATGCCGATGTTTTCCATTTGCCAGGAGATACGCTCACAACAACTAATTTAATAGAACATTCAATTAAACTAAAAGAAAATACGTCACCAGCGTACGTTAAGCCTTATCGATTGCCTAAAGCATTGAAAGGCGAGGTACAAAGACAAATAGATGAAATGGTTAAAAATGATATTATTGAAGAGACTATTTCAGAATGGTCAAGTCCAGTTCTATTAGTACCTAAAAAGACAGATAGGTCAGGAGAAAGGAAATGGAGACTTGTAGTGGACTATCGCCAACTCAATAATAGGATACAGGATGATAAATTTCCATTACCTAATATCACTGAGATACTAGACTCGTTATCTAATAACATCTATTTTTCAAAATTAGATCTTAGTCAAGGTTACTATCAGCTGTCTTTAGAAGAAAAGTCAAGGAAGTTCACTGCATTTACAACAGACAAGCAGTATCAAATGAAACGATGCCCAATGGGACTTAAGACATCGCCTAGTGCTTTTTCTCGTCTCATGACAATAGCAATGTCTGGGTTAAATTATAAATCATGCTTTTTGTATCAAGATGATTGTATTGTCGTAGGAAATTGTCTCGAAACGCATAATAAGAACCTTATAAAAATTTTAGAATGCCTAAGAAGAGTGAATCTAAAACTAAATCCGCTAAAGTGTGAATTTTTACGTAAAGAAATCGTTTATTTAGGACACAAAATAACCTCAGAAGGAATATTTCCCGATCCATCGAAGGTAGAATGCCTACAGAAATATCCAGTCCCGCAAAATGTAGACGAAGTCAAGAGATTTGTAGCATTCGCGAATTATTATAGACGTTTTATTCCAAAGTTTGCTGAAATAGCCTATCCTTTGAATGCGTTATGTAAAAAAGATGTAGCATTCGTGTGGAGTGATGAATGCGAGCGAGCATTTTATAAGTTAAAACAGATTCTTATTAGTCCTACTATACTTGACTATCCAGACTTTAGTGATAACAACACTTTTACGTTACAAACTGACGCATCAAAACTTGGATTAGGCGCCGTACTGTCTAATAGCAATGGCAAGGTAGTCGCATACGCTAGCCGTAACTTGAAACCAGCTGAGACGCGATACCCGGTGATTGAGTTAGAATTACTTGCTATTGTTTGGGCAGTTCGACATTTTAGACCTTATTTATATGGGAAAAAGTTTTACATAAAAACAGACCATAAGCCGTTGATTTATTTATTTAATATGACTGATCCTTCAAGCCGGTTGACAAAGTTTAGATTATATCTTGAAGAATATGACTTTGAAATCAGCTATGTCCCAGGACGGCACAACGCAGCTGCAGATGCATTGAGCCGAATACCTATAACATCCAATAGCCTAAAAGATATGAACAAGCATGCAGTATCAGTCATGACAAGGGCACAGACTCGAAGGTTACGTACTGACTGTGACAACAACGACATGACTACTGAGGTATCCTCTACACCAAGGCCTGATCAACCTAAGGTAGTGGAAATCCTCAAACGACCGATTGACAGCGTTGAATTGATATTGTTTAGTAATAAAATTACAATAAAGCAGATAGAAAAATCAGAACATTTCACTAGTGACAATGGTAATTGCAAATTCGTACCTGAAAAATCAGCAATTTTTGTGATTTCTCGATCGTTATCGACCGTAAGTGTGTTAGCGAGAGAATTACAACGTTTTTGCAAGCAAATCAAAATAAACGAGCTCGTAATAATTAAAAATAAGCGCTATGAAATGTTTGTTAACAATTTTATAAAGGAAATGAGTCATTTGAATGACAGTCCTAAGCTACTTGTTATTAAAGATGTGACAAGAGTTTCTGACAAAGACACGAAAACAGTGATCTTGAATGACTTCCACCTCTTACCCACCAGTGGCCACGCGGGAATAAACAGAATGTTAAATAATATTAGGAAGTACTATTATTGGCCAGGAATGACTAATGATGTTACAGAATTCGTGAAGAAATGTAGAAGTTGTCAGATTCAAAAGCATTCCAGTAGACATACAAAGGAACCGATGGTTATAACATCAACTCCATCCACTGCTTTTGAAAGAATAAGTATAGATTTAATGGGTCCTTTAGATGTAGATAATTTAAATTTTAAGTATGTTCTGACATTACAGTGTGATTTAACAAAATACGTTGAAGCCTATCCTTTAGAGAGGAAAGATACTACTTCTGTAGCTAGGTTATTTGTAAACAATTTTATTCTGAGATATGGTATCCCTAAAGAAATAATAACAGACCAAGGAACAGAGTTTATGTCATCAGTTTTTACTGAGATGTGCAATTTGCTGCATATAAATAAACTACATTCAACAGCCTATCATCATGAAACTCTGGGAGGATTGGAAAACACTCATAAGGTTCTAGGAGCTTATCTTAGGATTCAGTGTGATAATAATAAATCAGATTGGAGCAGTTGGCTTCCATTCTGGTGCTTTTCATTTAACACTGCAGTACACTCTGAAACAAAATACACTCCATTTGAGCTAGTATTTGGGAAGAATTGTAACTTACCATCCAATATTGCAAAAAGTTCTTATGTTGATCCATTACATAATCTTGATTCTTACCCTTTGGAACTAAAATACAGGCTTCAAAGAGCACAAGCTGAAGCTAGAAATAATTTGTTATTTAGTAAGGAATTAAGAAAATATAATTTTGATAAAAATGTAAACGGATTAAAATATAAGAGTGGAGAAAAATGTAAACGGATTAAAATATAAGAGTGGTGAAAATTTATTTAGGACCATATAAAGTGATTGAAGATGTATCACCAAATGTTAAAATTTTAAAAGATAGCAAAGAATATGTAATTCATAAAAACAATACAAAACTGTTTGTTACTTAAAATAAGTTAGTTATGCTAAGATGTTTTCTTTTTAATATAATGTAATGATAAAATGTGTAATTATTTTAAATATATTGTTTTAAATTCAGTTTAAGTTAAAAAAAAAAATGTTTTATGTACTTAGACAATAAAGCCATTTTTTTTAAAAAAAGGGGAGGTGTAGTGAGCAGCTCGCCTAACCTTATATTTGTAACTGCACACACTAATTATTGTCATTATTATACGAATCGTCGAACTAAACAGTTCTCTTTTATTTCGACAACATCACTATAATACTTGCTTCCCCGGGAAATTACTCACAAAACGTATTCTTTGTCACGGAGAAATATTTCAGAATATTGTATGGAGTTTTCGGTTATGATTTACTGGTTTCAGTTGATAAAAGTTAGATGACTTGTTTATTTAATGGGTTAGTTGTACAAGTTTATAAACTCTTTGAAACATTTTGATATTGTCACTTTTATTGGGAATAGAAAATATTTCCCAAAAAAAAGTATAACCCGGTCGCACATTATAATCTTTGACGCTAAAAATATAAAATTGCGTTTCACTTAATTAATTTGACGCACTCACAAATAAAAATCTCAAGACACTTTTTTTCTCCAAGAATTTAGTAAAATGTTACACACTATTCAGCCTTTAAGAAACAACAAAATAGGAAAAGAACAAAAAAAAATACGACAAAATTTTCCAGCTTTATATTTTCTTAGGAGACTAAAATAGGTGAAAGTTCACACTTCATTAAAATGGGGTCAGATAGTAACGATAGACAACAATTTTATACTCGCATTCTTGCCAAAAATAAATAGCCAACAACTACATTTGCAAAGACTTTGGACTACAAGGCAAGAGAACTACATTCCCCTTGCAATTGACCCAAAATACCACAATTTTACCAGAATTCAGACGAAGGTAGCAGGCATTCTGCCAAGCCCCCGACGAGGTCTCCGTCGCCACTCTACTAATGGAGAAATATTGTACCTAATTGGCATTCTAAATCTGTAATAAGATGAAATTAAAGTGGCTGTAGAATGTTAAACAGAAGTTGGACGGAAAGGCGGTAGTTGGAAATTCAGAAGTAGTTGTAATAAGTGCATATGAGAATATAATTGAGGAAAAGTTTTCTTGGCAGCGAATAATCTGTGTAAAGTCTTAAGTCCCACGTTTATGGATGTTCCTTTAAGCTTCTGAGCATATTTGGCAATCATATTTTTGTTTTTGGCTTCTTTATGAGTTGGCAAGGAGAACCAAAATATTGCGGGAAGTGGGATAAACGCTGGTAAACCTTTGCCCGGATGTTAGACAAACAGACAGTTCAAAAACATAATTATATATGTTGTTTATTTTAGCTTATGAAACAATTTTAAACCGTCTTCGTAAAAAGAGGACTGTAAAAAGTTTAACCGATATGCATGTCTATCTGTGCTATCGTAGCGCTTAAACGGGTAAACCGATTTTAAAGTTTTGTTTTACTTGATTGTTGAGTTTTAGGCATTTATAACTGAAGGTTTTATTTTGACAATTGCAGCGGCATCACAATCAAAATACTCACGTCAGAAAACTCTGTTCCTCTTTCAAAGATGGCGGAAACGAGTGATAAGTGCTTCTATTGATAAGGGACAGTCCCGCTGGCTCAAACAACAATATCCCTGATAACGGCAAATGTCCCGATACTCACAATCAACCTCCACATTATTAGCACTCCCCGGCGATTTTTAATAACGCCGGGTGCCCACGATTTGCCCTAATGGACACTCCTAATTGCCAAATGAATATTTAAAAGTGAATGCTATCAAATTTAAATGTTATAAAATTAATTCTACGGATATCCTTCTCATTTATTGGTTTTCATGCTAACCCAATCGTTAAGGTAACATTATCGGTGATTATGAATAATTTTCAGGTGTTTAATTTATTCTGGCCAAGTTGAATGTAGGTTTCTTTCATTTTCCTGGGTATTAAGTAGGTCATATAAATATGTAATGTAATGAAACCAAAGTTTCTTTTTTTTAAATTGGTTACAAGTGCCTGTCAATATTTGATCAAGAATACAGTTTAAATACATAAATGCTTGTACAATATACGAGTATCTACGATAATATTTACCTACAAGAAATATATATTATTCATGAAACTTCAACAACAATCGTGTAATAATTCTGTGGTACTATAAAGTATATTTTATCTATCTATCTCCAAGCTACATATACCTGTATATTATAGCTCGTACACGTTGTTTTGTAAGTAATTACTACGACAAGCAAAACATGCCTACGTTGTTATAATTCACTTAAATCCATAGTCTACACAACCTTGATTGTGTTACCGCGCTGACGTTCGAACAGCCTTCCAACTAAATTGCTATCGAATATATAACTTTGTTACGTACCGAGAAAGGAAAGAAAACTATACACTGTAAGTTGGGTACTCCTTGGCCGCCATGCCCGGCCACGTTGGCCCCTCATTAATAGTAAAAAGCAACCGCAGCTCAGCACGGGCCGGGTAGACAGCGAATGAAATGGGTAATAAAAGTAATAAAGTGTATTGTTTGCCAGTAGATCGATAGCCAAAGACCCATTTAATTAATGACCAATCTCCCGAGACTCACCGGCACTTACACTAATTAATTAAAGTCTGCAGCAAACGGAGTAATAAAGTGAAGTCTCATGTTTGCTTTCATTGTTTTAAAAGAAAGGCTTTTTCCTTCGCTCAGATATCGCCGCCGTGTCAATGTTATTTGGCGCACGGATGAAATTTCTCTATATATCGACGCTTGACGCAATCAAGGAGATTCGATTGAAGACAAGATTGAGCTGCCGCTCGGCAGATTAGATGGAGCACCTATCACTTTGTGCCGGCGATCACCTGCCCCATCCCCGAAAATGGCGACGTTTAAAAACTGGAATCCACTTTGTGATCCGAATGCGATGAGTCGTATCGATTCTGTTTACTCGATTACTCGAATCGATTTGGTAACAGCACTCGATTTAATAGCATAATCATGTTTGGAATATTATTAGGCGTTGTTTATTATTCGTACTTTAGTTTGGAACTTTTCGAATCTCATTATTAGGCAAGTTGTGCTGCGATGCCGGAGTTTGTTTTTCTTCATAATTGGAATTGATTAATAGGTCAGGAATATAAACAAGTTTTGTGTACACTTGAATAAACAAATATCTAGATGATATAGAAGTAATATGTACGTAAGATATGTAAAGATGAAAGGTAAGGACTTTCCATAATTTTTATTACTACTCGTAGAACTTATTTTGAGAGACCTGTTTGCAAAGTACGTAATATAAAAACAGAGAAAACGGTGAATACATAAAATTGTTTCATTGAGTTCAATAGAAGGCAATATTTTGAGTCACCTTTGATGTTGGCTTATTTAAACAGAGGGGTTTCTATGCCTTTATTGCGTCACTCAAAATGTTTTTCCTTTCGATGTATGTAATATAAGTACTATATAAACATATATTTCTTCTTATATGTTGTATATTCTTTGTAACAACATCTCTTTTACATTAAATGAATTTAATATCAAGTGTACTTCAACGGTTTCTGTTAATGAAGCCACTGAAAGGTTTCATTTTAATCAAACAACAAAATAGGCCAATTAGGTACGGTTTTGTAGGATTTTCGTTTAAATTCAGAATTTACAAAAGTTATTTTTCGTTTGAACTAAATTATCGACTTTTAGATGAATATACACTCAAGGATTTTAAATTATACGTGACTTTGAGCACCTGCCCAACATTTACAAAGGAAACCTAAATAATATGTTTAGATTTTAAAATTTGTATTATTTAATATTATATCTACAGACAGAAACTGTTAAACTCTGAGTTGAAATCAACCATGTTCCTTCAATAGCCCTTCACGTTCCAGGGTCCAGATATAATACTAAGACATTCCCTCAACTCATATTAAACAACCCTTACCATGCAGACACTAAATAACAAGTTACAACTAAATTAGCTTATACAATTTCAATTTCTAATTCAAAAACTAATCTACGTCAGCGATAATAGCACCATGCACAATATCCATTACCGAGTTACGTGCTGAACATGGAAAAAAGGTGGAAGAAATACTTCCGTGTAATTTAAAATGCAGTCTAATCTTTTTAAACGTATCGTTTGTTTGCACTGTTCGATGGTAATGGACTTTTGAACTGTACTGTAGTTGTGGCTGGTGTTTTACATACGTTTTGACAGGTTGTAATGCAACCTTAATTATTCGGCAATAATATATGTTGTTGTTTGAGCAAATTCACACTCAAGACAGTATTATGGATCCGGTAAAAAATACAGAGGCCATACCATGCATTTTCCGTTATTGTGACGTAAAGTAAACTGGAACTTTGGAATTAATTTCAAGACAAAAATTAGTTCCTTCTTCGTGCACCAGAGGTGCTGTTCCATTTTTCCATACAAGAAACGCTGTAAATACTGAAAACTCGTGATAATCCGTTAATATTTACAGCTGTCCGTTGTACAGCATCGGTATCTTATGCGGTTTTATTGGGTGATGACGTTTTCATTGCAATTATGAGCGAGTTCACACATTAGACAGTATTACGGATCCGTTAAAAAACCTTTAAATATGGATGCTATCTATGTACGAGCCCTTAAAAGTTTAATAAGAACAGCCTATTTGGATACATCTGTTCTTGTTTAGGTTAGAATATCATCAAATGATTTCTGATTTTTATTATGAAACTGGCTATATCAGTTTCTGTACACCTTACAAAAAGTGGTTTAGGCGTGAAAAGATAAACAAACGAAAACAAAGTTACTTTGCATTTATAAATTTTATTATTGAAATAAATGAGAAAATAAGTGTGTTTGTTGGTGTTAGTTAGAGTGTAGGTGTTTGTGAGTTCAAAACCCACTCGTTACACTTTTGAAGTGAACCCATTTATACCTCTTAGCATCTTAGGGTTAATGGGGTCGATTCTAGTACCTTTGATTCTAGTTCTTTAACTAAAAGAAAACATCAGATTTCTAGGAATATTCTTAGGTGACAAAATTGCCGACTTTCATCAAACTTTACCAAACTACTGCCAAAGATAAGTTTGATATTTTCTTTTATGTTCATCATAACAGTATGGAAGGCGATCTTTATTCAGCCTCATAATGCGAAGTAATAAATTATTCCATCAACTTAATGACATTACGTCAAGTTATTGACGTGGAGACCTCGAAACGTGGTGTTCCTATGAGTAAAATATAGAAGAAAATAACTATAATATATGGTTTGTTACGTGGACTTGTTAATTTTAGGGTGAGAATAGACAGATTTTCACGATGATCTTAGGTCAATTACGATGTCAATTATCTCCAGGAATTACTCAGTAACAGCCCGTTGTCTAAATGTGTACTTGCTTGATGGCAAAAACTTAGTCTCATCCTATTGCATCCATTTTTAATCTTACAGCACGGATGGTGACTGACTACTGCGCTGCATGTCGCAGGCAAATAAACGTGCAATAAAGATTAAAAAAAACTTTGTGTTCAAACATGGGTCCACTAATTGGGTTAAAACTGTGTCTTTACCTTTTCAAGACTTACCAAAGGTACCATGTTATGTTTAAAACCAAATAGGTTTAAAGAATTGAAGATTGCCATAAACTACTGCCAATAGCAGCTAGCAGTCTGCAAAGCGTCCTAAAAATAACCCTAAATCCATCATTGAGCTATTATTACTACGTACGCGCCTAGAGCACGTCACAGAGTTGTTAAACAAATGAACGAACTTGTGCGCGTGCACTCACCCTGAATGGGACACAGTGGTGATACGTGATGTCGTCTCTATACGTAGTAATAATAGCTCAATTAAATCCATTGCCCACAACATATTTTACACCAATCAAAATCTTCCTTCACACTAAAACAGCAATGTACCGCAAACAAAGGCACACATTCTCAGCGAAAGATTTAAACAGGGCCAGTGCACACTCGATCGCAAGCCGCCCATTATTTTTACGGTCGTCGGCCACCACTCATCGTGATCACGGCTGCAACGCTGTGTGTACACAGCTTTATGCGGCTTCTGTAGATTCATCTTAGCTGTGGTGCTGTAAAAGTGATGGGAGAGCATATTGTAGTTTTAATAGTACGCTTTTTTCTTTACTGTGTTCTTGTTTTTGTCGATTCCCCACACTAGGAGGTCACTCCTGTGTTGTGGGTGCATTTGCAAACATACACAAACGCCTGGAACAACTACCTGCAGGCCATACAAATATTTGCTCCGTTACTGTTACTGTTAGCCTATATCATCCCACTGCTGGGAAAGGCCTCTCCCCATGATCTCCAGTTTTCACGCTCCAGGGCCAAAGTGGACCACTGGTCATTGGTTTTATCAAGCTCGTCCCGCCATCTTCTACGAGGTCTGCCGCGACGCCTTCTGGCTGTGTCAGGGCTCCACAAAGTGGTTATTTTGGCCCACAGCTCATTGGGCATGCGGCAGACGTGGCCGGCCCAAGCCCATTTCAGCGCAGCGGCCTTTTGACCAACGTCAGCAATTTGTGTTTTGGAGCGTAGTGTGGTGTTGTGTACGCGGTCTGACAGTTTGACACCTAAAATACTACGCTCCATTGCACGTTGGCAAACCCTGAGCTTGGACTTTTGAATGTTTGTCAAAGACCAAGTCTGGGATCCATAGGTCAAAATGGGAAGAATGCACATGTCCATGATTTTCCGCTTGAGTGTCAAAGGAAGAGTCCCTTTCATAAGCTCCTTCATGGACCAGTAGCTCTTCCAGGCATTTTCGGTTCGTCTTGCGACTTCCGCATCTTGTCTGGACTGGAAAGAGACTATCTGGCCCAGGTAGATGTATTCCTGGACATATAGCAATTCTTCAACATTTACTCTGATCCTATGCTTATTGGTGTTTGACATCAGTTTGGTCTTCGACATATTCATCGCCAGTCCAACCTCAAGGCTTGCATTGCTGAGTTGATTTAACATTAGCTCTAGTTCTGTCGCTGTGGCAGAGAATATGACAATATCGTCTGCGAATGGTAGGTTTTTTAATCGCAGCCCACATTTGCTCCGTGCGGGGACCGAACCCGCGGTCGATCACTCAACCATTGCACTAACCGGCCTAAATTTCTCTAAAGCCTAAATTCCTCTTAGGCTTGAATTCGTACCGCCAGAGTCGCAGATCTGTCCGAACGACTAACCGCGACCTTGGTAAATAAAGACCTGAAGGAACACCTTGAATTTTAGTCAGTAAAAGTCTGACAATCCCTCCACTACACCCAGTGAGGGAGGAGTTATATTTTGATGATTTTATCACATAAAAAGCCTTCCGCTGATATCGGTCGTGTGCGGTCGGTCGCGTACGCGTACTTTATATGTTGATACGCGTGACCGGCAAAGCAACCGACAAACGTCAGCGTTATATTGTTTTTTTCTTAGGTTCATATATTATCCTATTTTGCATGTATTCTAAAAACTCCTTAATCATTCTACAAATTATGACGAAAAAGCTTGTTACATTATCGTTCCGTAGTTACACGTACCCTGTACATGTACAAGTCCGTGGCTGCTGTAATTCAACTCCGCTCACTTTTCTTCTTCTATAATGACCTGAAACTACTTACCGTTGAGTTCATGTTTATGCACATAAGACAGCAAAAAAAAAGATAGTTATGCAGGCGTTCGTTCTTCAATACTCGAAGCTCCTTCTTGTTTCACAAATCAAAAAAATACGTACATAAACATCAATTTTTCCAAAGTTATATTTATTACTTTATAGTCAAAGTATACACTGTTTTTGTTTGTTCATTACTTTAAACGTTCTAAGAAATGAATCGAAATGTAAATATGTAATGACTTCGGACATTAGTGAACATTCATAACACACTTAACATAACGTAAAAATGTTTGTAATTTTACAAACGTTAATATTGAAGCATTTTTGTTTTGAGAAAACTAAGAAAGCTAGCTTTTGTCCGCGGATTCGCTAGTCCTCAAAAGTTATTAATTATTGTGAGTCCATCTTTCAAAATATATCTATACAACCTGGAGACAAAAGCCAACCTTTTTATCACAAAACACTTTGTTTTAAACAGTCCTTAAATTTCATCGCTAACACGTCCCAAAAGTACAATAAAACGACCAAAACATGGCCCCAAACGTTACGTATAAAAATTAAGAAAAATGTTGGACAATAACAGGCACATTACCACGTAACGACTGGGCCTGTATTAGCATATTATTGAAGCAATTAATAACCACAGGAGCGTGGGATTATGCCGAATCCAAGATGGACGCTCTCGATTATTTGAGGGCACTTTGAATGTTGCATGGTTTTAGTGAGTTCTGGCACCTCAATAACCAATTTAGATTTTTGTCAAAAGTCTAGATTTGTCATTACAAAGAGTAGTATGTGAAACGAAGGTTTAAAAAAATGGAAGGCGCAGTGTCGTAATAAGGACTGAAATTGCAGTTAATAAACATAAAATTATGGAATCGGCTAATAGTGCTCACTACTTCCGAAAGCAAAATAATGAACTTTTTATTTATTAAAATATATAAACATTTAATCTATACGTAATTATGTATAGAAAATGAATTTTTCGATATTGTGAACCAGTTTGTCAAGTTTGCTTTGGTAAGACTTTTGAGCTAAGGTCATTTCAGATATGTAGGTTAAATCTAGCAAAAATTACTGCGTAAAACACTCATATTTACATCTTAATTAATATTCACAAACCAAAAATAAATTAATAGCATTTAATTTAACAATAAATTAAAAAAAAACATTATTTAAAGGAACTGTCTAAACTTTAAAATATATAAATTAGAAGTTCGTGTCGATAGTAATTTGGGTGAGAGCCCTTTAGGGTTTTTTGCATTGTTTTAAATTCTGTTATCAAACATTTAAGGGCGCCGGTTGTAAATGGTGAGAGGCTAAAAAATAGAGGCATCGCGTGCTTGAGGCATGGCTAGTGGTTGTGGTCCAAGTAGATAAACAAATAGGCCGAAATCGACACAAAAAGTCGCTGAAATCGTGAAACAGTATGTATCTCTGATTTTTTTTAGCGAGTTGTTTAGATTTCAGGGCTATGTATACTTTGTATACCCAAGAATATACCTCTTAAAAAAAGATGTGGGTTTTTAATACACAAATCATTTTGGACTTATTTGGCTTTCTTCTCTATAGTTCTTAATTCATGCATTTTTGTCAAAGATATGGTACTTGTTATTAAGAGCATTATATTTTTGACAAATCAAGCGTAAACTTAACTCTGTAAGTTTTTTAGTAATTGAATTAAGGCCCTTTGAAAATAGGTTAGTTTTCAATAAAAATTAAAAAATTAGGCGCTTGGACTATGTAAAATTGCCTCTACTGTGCCCATTATAAAAAAAAGTGTTAATCTACTATGGTATACTAGCCCGCTTACCGTCACATACTTAATCAGTGACGTTGTATTTATTGAAGACTATTAAGCGCCGCCACACGCACCATCACCGACGTCCTCGTTACGCTGTCTACGTGATGCTCCACTGTTAAACTTTTAATTTATTTTTCTAATTAATGTAAGATTCTAACAGTGAAGAAAAATCTCTGAAATATCTTACTAGATTTGCTGTCATTAGCGGCCATTTTTTTGAGCGTGCATAAATCGTCAAATGAGTCCTTCTAGATTGACTAACCAAGCTTATTCCGGCGAGTTAAAGTGACAGCTATACAAGTCTTCCAGCGCCATCTCGTTCACTCACTGGAACAAGCCTGGTTTTAAGACGTTGTAATACCCACCCTGTTCCTTTCCATACCATGCGGGCTACATGACCGCAGCTCGCTATTAATAAATTCGTAAAATATAAATAAAAAGGTAGTCGTGACCCTTAAATAGCAGCCATTTTTTAATGCAAAAGGAGTTAGGAAGAGCAAAGCCACGAGCAAACGGTAGTATCAAAACTAATGTCCCATTAATTACTCAGTTACTCCACCAGCAAAGACAACTATTTGACCAAATAGTTTACCTCCTACGTTTTTGCAAAAGCAACTGTCCTACTATAAATTCTAGATATATTTTAGCTTGCTAGCAAAACTTTGTAGTACAACTTCGGTAGTTGTATTAGCTAAATACGGTGCAGTTTGTAACGAAAAGTAACCTAGTTCTCTCAGTTGGGTCTTGCAACTACTGCCCGAAAATTAGCAACCGATATTTTAGGTTTTTCATTGGAACTTCGAACCTCCTTTTACTCGTCGTGTGTTTTTCAATTCCTCAGTAAAGTTTTCTCACATTTTGGGCGGTACGGTTTCTTTTTTCAATTAGGCTTTTGAATAGTAAGGAATGACCCAAAAGTTTTTAGCTTTCAATTTTGTTCTTCCATATTCACATTTCATGCCTCTTAGGTTCACTTTTTTCAGTTTTCTTGTGTAGGTATTTCTTAGTTTTTTGAATTTCGTAGTGAACAAGGAACCCTTCGTCATGTCCATTCGTGTGTCTGTCCATCCATATCTGACACAAACCTGTAATTGCTCATGAATATAAAGATTTTGCCGTAAAAATAATAAAATAAAATCTCTAAAATTTTGTTAAGTTTTAGGGTACCTTCTGTAAGTGTAGAGTAAAGTGTAATACGTAAAGTGAAGATTTTAATTAATTTGGGGTTGGCGAAGCATGTGTTCTTCGTCCAAACTTCTCTATAACTGATTTTACTATCAACTACTACTCGTTATTTCAGCAGTTACCTCTTTTGTAGCCTTAAATATTGTCGTTGACTCCTACACACCAAACTCATACAGTCTCCGTACCGTTGTGGTTAAAGAGAAAAATCCTTCATTAATTCCATCCAATTTTTAAGCCTTCCTCTACATTAGCCAAGTCAAGCTCCACAAAAACTAATTAAAACAAACCCTAATAATCAACATTACAATTCAGACACTACACACACTTCTAATCGACAATATCCCAATTCCAAAACTTTTTTCCCCCATCAATAATCAATACCGGGTCACTACATACAATAGACGTTAATAAGGGCCTACACTGACTGACCTATTTCGTGGCTAAGTTCTCGCTAAGAAGGGCTGCCGGGGAAGATAAGACGCGGCCAAGTCGTCCGGTTAATTGTCCGGAATAGATACCGGCCCTGTCGCCGGATTGAGCCACGGTTTATATCGATTTTCCTGTTTCGGTGTTGTTTTTTTTTCTGTCTATGCTAATCTAGTATTGGGATAATAGTTTATTGACCAAAAATTTAATACCTAAAGCCGTTTTACTACTGAATTAATAAAACGTTATACTATTAAAAAGAACGAAAAAATCTTGTAAACATACAATTTTCTATTTTTTGTCCTTTCTTTTTTCAAAATCCCTTTTGCCCTTTATTGAGTCGGAAACCCAAACCCCGTTTACAAAAACTTACCTACTAACAAAAATTCGTGAAACCAAAAAATACTCACACGACAATCGAATTATCCGACGATATAAAAAGAAAAGGCATTCGGCAGACTAGTCAGGAGGCCCACGTAGAGGTGTTCAACGTTTGCACACAAAGCCACATCCGATATCGATAAAACCCCACTCGTATTATCATAAAAACACTCAATATTAAAAAGCAAACGATTCGCTATAACTCTGTCCATCGGTACGCACCATTCACACGAAATTCGTATTCAGTAGGCGCGCCGTAAGTCGGCGCTATATCTTTTCACTGCCTCCATAAGGGCTGGT
Source organism: Agrotis ipsilon (assembly GCA_028554685.1). Taxonomy (NCBI): domain Eukaryota; kingdom Metazoa; phylum Arthropoda; class Insecta; order Lepidoptera; family Noctuidae; genus Agrotis; species Agrotis ipsilon. Next base: position 2,299,964 of record CM052965.1, read on the forward strand.
GTACGCCAGTGTGCTTGCAAAGTAGTTATAAACTGCTACTAAAGGCAGCACGGGCCGCTCAGCGCGAAGACACTTAAAGTATACGTGTGGTGCGGCCTTTATCTTTTTATGCCTCGTTTAATATTGCGGCTCGACGCGATTAAGGTTATTGGATCGATTTTCGGGGCGTTTCTTGTTTGTTTATTTCGTATTAAGTGTTTTTATGTCTTTTACGATTTCTTAGGTACGCTTTTTTGACGCTTCGTTGCTCTTGAGTTTATATGACCAACATTTGAGGTTTGAAATAAATCGAAAGCTGTTTGGTTTTTTTAATAACGAGCTATCGTTGAGAGTTAAAAAAAAACAGTATTTAATTATATACCTAATTTCATAATACCTGAAATATAATCTTAGGTACTTAATTAATCCAGTATTTATTACTTAATTTAACAAGTCGAAATTGTAAATGAATAATTAAGAGATTCTCATACAACTTATGCGTTTAGATATGAACTCAAATATGAGAGGCTTCTAAAAGCTTTCTCGTCTATTGAACTGCTTCATGAAATATTAAAGTGGATGTAATATTTTAAACATTACCACTTACATTTCAATTTTGGCAAATTCATACGTCTATGAATAAATCTACTATTTTATTAATTGTGACATGAAAGTAGGGTAGGGTTAGATTGCATTATATTGAGAATAATTGCCTAGTTAGATAGAATATACTAAAGTATATTTGGTAGGTTATACAGGGTGTAAGGGACAACCCTCCACAAACATTCAGGGCTTGCTCACTAGACGAAACTAAAAAATCTTTCACATTTTTTAAGCTAGCTCAAGGACTGTCCGTTACACCCTGTATACAAATTTAGAAAAATTGAAATAAAAAATATTCAGTATACTGTTGCCAGCGCCTCTCAAAAATTATACCACGGGTACATAAAATCGGGATAAAAACTATCCTATGTGTTAATCCAGGAACTAACTATCTGTGTACCAAATCTATTCTGTGGCTTTTGCGTGAAAGAGTAAAAAACATCCAACCAACCATCCAAAAAACTGTCACGTTTATTATATTAGTAGGATAGGATAATTGAAATTAGGATATTAGTAGAATATTCTATAGATTCTTACTTCCTATATGTACGAGTATGTTGACCTAAGCCCGCAACTAATTGAACCTTTTTTCTTCAAGATTACCATACAAATAAAGTTGGATTACCGGCGACCGATCAAGACATTAGCTCGACAGTGGCGCCCCACCGCGGGCGATCGCGTGTACGCTATCTCACTGACAGTTCTATCTACATCGCGATTCGCGCGGTAAAAACGCGAAGACGCGCGATTGTATCGCGGTTTAATGAAATTAAAATTGGTTGAAGTGGGCACGTTTTGTATAAAGAGGTGCGTGAACTTTGGAGTATTGTAATTAAGGGCTTTTCGTACGACTGTTTAGTATTATGTTTAAACTAGGTGTTGCTAGCGACTCCTCCCGGGTGTTTCTTGGAAATTTTATGGAAACGTCATACCGAGATAAAAAGTACTAAAATCCTGTGTTAATTTTATCCTTCCTTTATTTCAGGCAACTAAGGCCCATAATAGTAATATTATAATATCAGTATGAATAAAAAAAATATATAATAATAATTTTAAAACAATAAACTTACAAATTATTGCTCCCGAAGTGAGTTTAATTACAGGTACAAACTATCTGTTAACTAAATTTCATCCAAATCCATTCAGTAGTTTTCGTGTGAAAGAAACAAACGTCGTCCATCCATTTATCCATCCTCACAAACTTTTTCAGTTAAAATGTTAGACATTACATTCATGTAAAGCATGCATATTTAGTGCATAGATATTTTGTACATAATTCTTAAGAAAATAAACGTTTATTATTGCAGTTTATCAAAAAAAAAAATATCGAGTAGTCAATTATACAACGTGTAACGTTAAAAGCGCAAAACCAAATACACCAAAATATAATGTTACCGAACAAAGTTTGTTCTAAGTATTTAGGAAATTCGCAAAAAAAAAATTGGATTTCATACAAAATGAAAAATTGATCGGGACTATCAGTATGAAAAATCATTTTATTTTTTTGCGAATTTCCAACATTCTTAGAACAAACATTGTTCAGTAACATGTGCTGAGTTACCCCACGAGAGGTTTTGCGCTTTTAGCGTTACACGTTGTATATTAGCAGCCGCTACTCAAAATTTTAAACTGCGTAAGATTTTAGCGTAGAAGATGTCTGATACCTAAATAATGGCTGAATTTCTAATTATTGAAAACTTATCAAATTGCGTGATAACTCAATATTTCAAAGTTTTAGTCACTAATTGTGTTATTATTAACTTTAGTTACGAAGTGTAACATGATTTTGTTGTAAAACTTACGAAACAATCAATATACTATCTAAACAAATACGAAATTATTAAAACAAAGTTACGTTTTCATAATTTTAATGATGTAATTTACATTGGTATTAGACAAATTAAAAGTCCAGAAAAGCGGGGATTAATATTTAAAAATTAAATTAGTGTCAATAAATATATAATGAACAGTTTTATTATTAGAATATTTATATAAATTAATTTCATAAACATGTTTGAGTGAAAAACAGTTTTATGAGAGCACTGCACAGGTAAACTAAATATTGATTATGTGTGCACCTTTGTATACATGCTTATCTGTATACATTTACGACAAAAAACAAAACAACTTCCCGAATACGATTGCGTACGTTCGGTCAAATAACGCCAACTGGGCAAAACAAAGGCTTCCTCTAGAGACGAGCTCAAAACCTTAACCGTACAATTTTCGGTAAGTTACGGTATTACCCACACGCGTGTAAAGGCCACGTTATGCCATCTTCATCGGTTTATGGGCGGCCAATCGTGCGTAAATACCGTAATACCGATTCGCTGCTTTACCGTTTTAACACGCAAACTCACCCGGAGAATGTTTAAAACGACTTCAACAAGCCATTGTGGAAGAGTTTGCAATGGGCCCGTTGTTCTAATGTAACTTGATTGTAAAACAAAAGACGCCACGCTAAAGTCCCTAATAAACTTTGGCAGAGCGACAGTCTTTTGTCCGGAAAGAAGGCGATTCGTATTCAATTTAAAAACCGTTTCGAAAGCCGTTTTGTTGGCACTAGTTTTATCGGGACGTATGAACAAATTTTGTTTTAGAAATCATTAAAATCCTTCGTAAAAACTTCTACTGACGACGTTTTAACAAGGCCTTGTTTACTGTGTTTGAAGTTTCTGCCCTTTGAAACAATTTTCTCTTCACTGCGTTTCAAATAAGGATAATGAGCATGTTCAAAAACGAAACTTGAAAAAGAACCTCTAAACAAGACTAGCTTCAAGCACACAACTGCTAAAATCTCTAACATTTTTTTCCAAGACTCAAACATTTACAACATAAAACTGCCCGAAGCGCAATAGTACGTCCGAGACAACAAACAAGCTCAAAGTAGGGTTAACCCGTAGGCTGCAGGCGCGAGGCCAGCCGCGCGAATCCCGAGAGAGCAGATTTTAATTAACTATCGCCTTACGTCTTACAGGTGTAACGGGCGAAAGAAATAACCCTCTCCGCGCTCCCTGAAACACGAGTCCCATTTTGAGGTACTAAAAGACGGCTAATTGAAAAGCTAATATTCACGGTATAACATTAATTATCCTCTGGAGGGTTGCTGCGTAATCTCCAACGAGAAATCCTTATTATTTTAAGTGATACGCCTGGCGGCCATGTTAAATATTAAACGAAACTGCGCGATGCCTTTTAATAATAAGTGTAGTTTAGTGGGATATGTGTTTTGGGAATTAAACACAGGGGTCTTTAGTAATGTGTGGCATCATATCGAACATTTTGAGCTTCTTAATTTCGTTATTAATTGCTTGCTACTAATAGTTATGCATAACTCGACACACGAGTCACTTACATTTATATTTATTCTGACATTTTCTTGTCAACTCAGTCCAAAGAAAATATTTTTAAACTCAACAAGAAAAGCAGAAAAATAAAGTACAAAATATCGATCATAATTATCACTAATGCCTTCATTCACTACCGTCGGGAAATCGACTGATGTTTATTGCAGCGTGCTATTATATTTCTTTGCTCATCGAGGGAAAAATCGGCGAAATCTTAAACGGCTTGTAGTTCATAAGACAGCCAATAAAGCTCATTCAATCGTTTATAAATTCATGCTCCGTTTCACATGATACGGTGGTTCTATTTCTGTTATATTGTGTGGGGTAGCAGATGTGACTGTGGCGAGAGGAGGGTTAACTGTGAGTTTCATTATCACTTGAAATAGGGTTTTGTTGCTGAATTTCTTTTAAGATTGAACGTAGGAGATGGTGAAGTGAAGAAATGGCTAAACAGCCAGAAAATTAAAAGTTACTTTCTCATTTCAAAATTAATTTGGCTACGTATCTTTACATATTATCTAACAAACTAGATTTCATAAAAGATTCTTGATTGATATTTTACAAAACATACATACAAGGATTTTTTCCTGTAACGTGGGTAGGGTTACAAACATAGAGACACATACATAAACACCCAGACCCGGAACATCTAATTGTATGTCATACAAATATTTGTTTCCGTGATTAGGTAAAATTCATAAAAATTGCATGATTGTATCTACCCAATAAAATAAACAATTACTTCAAATAAATTGCGAAATCCAATAACATTGGTCGCCAGACAGCCTACAGTAAAATCAATATTCAATTTGATTGCATAAAACATTCTTCAGGGACTAATCGACATCAAATTTTTCCATATTACAGAAAGTGTGATATTTTTCATTCAAAAATGCCAAAAATTTCAACGATATTTCAAAGGCGGGAACAAATTGTTGGCGATAAGAGTGTCACAGAAGTTGGGGTGTGTTTCAGTGGAGTTGTTATCAGTTAGGGGCACGCGGGGCACTCCGGGATACTCGGGGTACTCCGGGTACACTCAGGCCAGTCGTCGCAGTGAGGTCAACGGCGCAACTCGCACGATCCACTAAATCTAATGAAAAAAAAATTACCGACTTCATTGAACCGATGGCGATGTGAACCCTAGCTGAGTTGTCGTTGGCGTTTCGTCCAATTCACAACCTTAGGTACCTAATGCGACTTTTCGCGGGACTTTCAAAGTAGAATACCGTGGACCTGAAACGCAAAGTTAACTAAAGTAACAGGGTGGAGTTTTAGTTTAACCTCTTCCGCTCTTATCAGGATAGGAGGATGATCATTTGATGAATTAAACACAAAAAAAAGGCATGTGACAACTTGCATCGAGTGAGGCGAGTGATTCACATATTTTACGTCGGTATGCTATAAGCAGATTCTTTGATTTTATTTGCCAATGTCGCTCTTACAAAACACGTGCCGTTTGAAAGTGAAGCTTGTGACCACGAAGTTAAGCCACGAATTGAAAAAACCCTGGCAGTAGGGCAAATATGTGCATACGGAGCGGTATTTCTCGTCGAAACATCAGACCCTTGGGACATACGTAAAAATACAAAAACCCCTTTTTGGTAGGACCGCCTACTTCCAATATACGCGTAATATTTTAGATGTGGCGGAATTCTCGCTTCCGAAGAAACAAATGCGGGAACAAACGTTACCTACAAGTTATAAAGGTTTTGGTTATCGGGACTTTAGTTGCAAAAGAGTTTAAGGAAAACGTCCGATGGAAATCTTTTGAATTGAGAAGATATAGTTACTGAAACAACTAACTTACTACCTAGAAAATAAAGTCCCTTATCCCACAAAAACAGTATCAATAACGCGATAGTTACTCAAAACTTATCCCATAACACTATTTCAATCCAAAATTGCCACATCTTCTCCGAATCTCGACCTCTCAAACTCACACCTACGCCCTCTATGTAACACAAAATTACTGGCAGCGCTTCCGTTAATGTGGTTATAATAGATCGAACGTTGTTTACTCAGTATTCTCCAGTCTTCCCCACTTCTCCATTCTTCCCCACAACGCTGGAGCGGGCGGTGAACTTCATACGAACAAGTTTAAAATGAAAGATTCGAACGAGCGCGCCGTGTAATATTGAATTCTGAACCACGTATACTCCGATGGGTTTTAGATGTAGTTATGTGTGATTAATATTTTATGTGACGATAGAGATATTTACTTGGTATAATATATGAGCAAACCTGTATAGGCAGAAAGCAGCTCAAAAAAATGTTTTAAAGCAAACTTATTAGATTTTTACGGCGTAAATTGAATTTGCTTTATTTTATTCATAAGACTTAGTGACGTGTGTTGCCGGATTGCGTATTGCGATTGCGTGTGTAATCTATTACAAACGAACGAACAAAAGAAATGTTTAAAAAATCAGATTTTTTGAAGTTTTTTGCACCCCAAAAAAAGGATTGAAATATAATTTCTAACTAGTACTTTCACTAACACATTATTTAAGTTAACAGAACGGCTCGTAATCTTTACGTCAATAAAATTCCCAGAAGTACCTCGAAAACTATACCTCGGACCCACAAAATTGTGGCGAAGCAGTCATAAAGAAAATATAATCCATTTTATACGAACGTTAACAGGCAGTAAGTATTGCTTCCATTGCTAAAAGTGAGCGCTAAGAAAAAGCTGTATAAACGAATTTTCGATCATTTTGTGCCCTTTTTATAGATTCGTACTACGTATTTCCAAATACATACATATTATAGATACATTACACCAAGACACCGAACCAATGATCGTGCTCATTACACAAACATTAATTTGTCCTGGGTGGGAATCGAACCCACGACCCCTGGCATAGCAGTCAGGGTCATTAACCACTAGACCAATAGGCCAGTCATTATAATACGGGTACAGAACGTGTGCGAGTCCAACTCGCACTTGGCCAGTTACCAATGACGTCATCAAATTAAGGTTGTCACCGACGATACAGTTCTATTCTTCGCGTGGTGTCATCATTAATGGAAGGTGTATGGAAATGGGTCAGTCTACTGGGCTAGGCTAACAATAAGTCACTTAGCGAGACGTTCTCAGACCTAACACCTTTTAGTCTGTCATGTCTTGTGACTATTCTTGAATAGACTGATACATTAGCAGTGTAATTAGGGCTTAAGATTCTGTTGTCGACTTAGATTTGGATATTTTTGTTTATTGATTAAGTATAAAATACTTATTTTAGTTCTTACTACTATTTGAGAAATTTTGTGATGGTGGATGAAAACTACATACTATACGAATTTCGTACGTATGTAGTAAGTACACAGATAGTTTATAATTTGGGAAATATATTTTTGTTCTGGTAAGAATTTTCAATAGGATACTTACCCAATATCACGCGGGCAACGCCGGACCGCAGCCATATTTTAGTATTCAATATTGATAACAGCCTCTTTCTCCTACCCTTATCTTAATGTTTTAAATTAGGAATCTGTGAAGAGACAGACTCTTTCTCACAGGCCATTCACCGATTTTCCCCTATGCCAACCTAGATGATCACATAGTAATCATACCTACTCAAAATTTTCTAACATAAGCAGAATCATTACATAATTTTCTTGCACACACATAAAGTCACCATAATTAGCCAATTCTCTCCTCACTCTAATCAAATAATCCACCTCCCTATGTCACAAATAAACTCATATTCCAATACCCATACTCCCCCAGTTCATACATTATTTTCAACACAGCAACAAACTCATACCTGCGTCGAGGGCATTGATTATGAACTTCAGGCAATACATAGATAGCCTAGGTACTTAGATAGGTAGATAGTAGGTCTAGAAACTTCGCTATCTTCGCATATTTCATATGCTATTCCAATCGAGCGGAATTTGTTATGGAAAGATATGGCAGACAGAAGTTTCGTATGGCATTTGATATAAACTTGTGGAATATAGGTATATCGGGGCCTTTTTTTTGTAGGTCGTTACTAGGTATAGATATTTTATTTGGTATTTATTTTGAAGTAACTTTGAAGGCTCTGTATTACTTCTGTATCGTGCGTGGGTTTCATCAAAACTTCACATACACAAACAACTGTTATGTTATTCTATTAAAATTATTATTTAGGGGTTTGAAAAAAAACATACATACTACAACTTCAGAAAAAATAATAAAAAGGCCCGTTGGCTCTTGTTGCTTATCACAATACTTAGCCAGTGTCTGTTACAGTTAATCATTACTAACTCTTACTGATACTTCAAGCCTGCATCATCCCACTGTTGGCCACAGGCTTCTCCTTCTATTTTCTAATCCTTAAATCCCAGCCACAGTGCATAATGTCCTCCTATTCATAATCAACCAATTTCTAACTTTTCTAAACAAAACTTGTAAGAAGTTCGGAGTCATTCTGCACAAAAACAACCATCAAGAGACAAAATAATATCAACTTCTCGTGAACTTTGGTCTCATAGGTCTATTTTATGTAAAGTAAGCTTTTTATCGCAGCATGAGGTGCATTGAATGGCAGGAAATGGGCCACTATGGTGAAGAACCGATGGGCCAGTATGGTTAATTTATTGCTATGTTTACACCGACTTCTTCAAGTTTCCTGAAGACGCACGTGGGCCAACTCAAACTTAGATAAATATTACGAAAACAGCTGACAGTCATTTTACTTTAACATAACGTATTTACTTATGTTTTCACAAGCCCCGTATGAGATGCAATTCTGAAAAATATAACATGTTTTCCGCCAACTTTATTTACATATCATAATAAAAAAATAAGTTGACAAACAACAAAGATGTTCTTTTGAAGAGCCCACATGTCGACGTGTGCGACGCACCTGTTTACTTTACATGACAGACGTCAAACATATAAAAGGTGCCTCTTCATGAAGCACACAAAAAATGCTGTCGTCAAAGAACCTTTGACAAATTATCCTGTTACGTTGACGAGTAAATATTCCGCGAGCGAACGCTCCACTGCCATTGAGTCGCCAGCGTCTCCTCGCTACTTTTGAATTGTCAGTTCGATTAGAAATAAAGACGTATCGCGAAATCAAGTGCGCACTGTACTGCCACGTTTAACATTATCGTCAGTTTTAAAGTGTCGCCGTATCCGACGTCGAGTGCCAAAGTTTTTAGCGTGTAATGCTTCCGATACATAAAACCATCCAATAATATTTGTGTTCGACGGCGACACGAAAACATTTTGCTCCGAGGCGCCCCCTATCGGTCGGCTATAAAGGCCTTTCGCGCGATAAAAACTGATCTGTGAGTTTGTCCGCCAACAACAGGAAAACAGATCTTTGGCGAGCCGCCAAGTTACCTGGTGGCACCACACCGCGCCTGCCACGCACCCCCTGCGTGCACTATCTCCACACAGACGAGTCTGCACTCGCGATAAAGGGTTAACAAATTGCATCCAACTTCCAAGCACACGTCGCCGAATGTGGAAGCAGTAAATAGTTCCATGTTTGCCGGCGAAGTTTTGACTTCTTTCTCACTCGCCAACTGACGTTCTCATAATGGCTTTTCCGGAGGTAGGAACGAGCGTTTTCATTGTAACGCGCTGGCGTGCGGCCGCCCGCGGCGCCGCCTCGCCGCCTCGCCGCGCGGTCCGACTGCGTCACTCCTCAATTTGCTCCACCAATTGTCGCCATTTAAATTGTGTTCCTCGTACAATCCACGTTATTATTCTTTTATGCGAGCCCGAGCGTCGAACGCGACGTACAAATTGTTTTTTTCTCCCGCTATCGGCGCTTATTTGGCGTTGTCTCTATTTTGCAGGAGGCGGGGATGTAAACATGGTGCGGGGCTTAAAAGTGCGTCCTAATTTATTTGAGGCGCCTTTTTGGAAAACGTTTCAGCTATGGTCTTTTATCCAGTTGAACAAAGGATAATACGAATAAAAGCCAGTCGAGCATAATCGTACTTTCCTCGAGAGCTCCGCGAAAGATAAAATAGTCACCACAATTTTCCCGGTAGAGTTTTTACCTTTCAGTGGCGCAGTTTTTTTGCGGGATTCAAAGCTGATTCAATAAGAAGTTACGAGCGTACTTAGCCAGTATAACACTCGTGTGTACTGCTTTTTATGTTTCCATCGGAGACAAGAATGCATAATATTCGTTTTGATATAACAAAGAGGGCGAGTTTGTTGATTGTTTATATTCGATTATCTCGAAACCAGTGGACCAATTTCGACGCTGCTTTTGCGAGCCCGCTACTTAAAACATCTCAGATGATAATAACGGAGCTATCTGCATAATCAATGTGGAATGAGATGAGTCTTAGGTACCTGCTGGTTCTTTGTGTAAACAAAATGTTTATCTTTGCCGTCTGACGGCTGCTCTATGGAAGTTAGAACGAATCATGTTTATGGAGCATTGATTTACTGTGAAGAGTAAGGCACCTGCCACTCTCAATAAATCTGAAGATCAGCCCGTGACCGCATAACTGATTTAGTTGTAGAGCGCTGTTGTCGGGTTTCGGGTGGTGGTAACCTCATAAAGGGCTCCATCAGTCGTCATTAGGCCGACATGACGCTGATACGAGTCGACGAGTCCCGCGACCCGCGCCCCACATCCCGCACGACGTCCCGCGCCCCGCAGCCCGCGCCACGTGATCGATGTATACGTCGAACTTCACGACGATGTATTAGCAATGATGCAGATGAATCTAAAAATAAGGAATGCTAATGTATTGTTTTCACCTTTTCGTAACAATGATTGATGGTTGATATGTAGCCGCGGTTTGCAAAATAACACCTGAAATAACAAATATTTTACTAAGAGTAAATATTATTCCTTTCTATTTTTGATTTACTCAAGCTGACACACTTTTAATTAATTAATTAATAAAAGCTCCTCTCCTCAAATGTCCTGACAAATATACTCAAAATAAATAACATCAAAATAAAATTCTATTCAATTCCTCTCTTAGAAGCTGTTTCTTCTGAATTTAGTTTATTTGTCTATTCAAACGTATCTATTTAAATAAAAAAATGCATACTACACTCGCGAGCAAAAGTATGGAATCACTTACTTGGAATCGATCAGGGATTGCTTCTTAAATAATGGCGTGATTTGAATGAATTTGGTATCAATTTGAAGTTGACAGTTGAACTAGTTAAACTAGTACCATTTTTATTATTCCTAACTAGTTATTAAGTACTCAAGATTGCCCGGAATCCAAGTAAGTGATTCAATGCTTTTGTTCATTCCCCACTGCTCTCAAAACGGTGAAGGCAAAACATCGTAAAGAAACCGGCATGTCCTAGAACCAAAAATCCCCTCTCACAGAGAGGAGGCCTGTGTCCCAACAGTGGGAATAATGATGATGATTCCCAATAATGATGATTGCTCGCGAGTGTAAATTTCCTCAACAGCGGTAATAAAATTGATATAACGCCCAACATATCCTAAAAATATTCTCTCGGTCTCACACAATGATTATTTGATAACCCACCTTCCCGATGAGGGCCGGTCCCCTCGTACCTGAGGGAACAAGATTGATACGAGTGCGGCCACAGCCTCCGACAGCCTGTTATTGAAAAATTGAGCGATAATCCCGCTGCGACCAGCCCTTGTTTAAGATTTCCTTTTTTCCGCAACATAATTTTCATAATTTTACCGTCGCATAATTTCGGTTTTTAAGATGTGATTGGTTTTGTATGATGGTTTAGAATTTGGTACTTTTTAACCGACGAAAAAAAAGGAGGAGGTTCTCAATTCGACATGTATATTTTTTTATGAGATTCGGATGGAAGGACCAAAATGCACAAATGAGTTTGGTCAAAGCAATAATTTTACTTACCTTAGTGGTGTTTTTTTTTCATGAGTTAAAATCATCGAATGAGACTTTCACTCTGAGTCTAAAACAAAATGGGACTAGCAAACTCATACTGACTAAAACCCACCCTTTTCCTTCTATTACCTTTTGTGTTCCAAGGCCGCGGTAACATCTTAAAACATTCCCGTTTGATTGTTCGATAGTGATAAAACGTTTGATAGTGTTGCTAAGGATCTATGTTCTAGCATTGTTTTCAGAAACTCCTAAGTGTTCATAAATAATTAATTGACTATTATAATTCCTTAGGTACACTTACTAACTAAACTATTACTTAATACTATACAAATTATACTAATTATTAATCGAATAAACAATTGTCAGAGATCGAAATAAATAATTATGGCAAACTTGAATTATTATTTCTATAATCAGCATCATCAGCCGGAAGACGCCCATAGCTGAACTTCCATAGTTTGCCCGCGATTCTCAAGACAGAATCTATCTATCTATTTGTTTTAGAGTCCTACTGCATACGAATTACAGACTGATACAAAGTATACTTTTACATAAAATTGTAAAATTCGAAATACACATTCCATAAAACATACTCCACTTATTCCGAACTCCAATCGTCGGAGAAATGAATCTCCTTAGACTAAGAACGTCGAAAGTGTTCCTCTCATTAACGCTCGATGTATTTTGTTGCAGGGTGCGCGTTCGTAAAGTTCAGCTCGCACCAGGAGGCGCAGGCAGCCATCACGAGCCTGCACGGAAGTCAAACTATGCCGGTAAGCACGCAACCACATTATACCAGCACAAGTCATGAGAGACCGCGGTAAACATGACACCTCATTAGCACTAAGTTCGTTGAGGATCCAGTTCGTCGAGAATCAAGTTCGTTGAGGACCAAATTCGTTACGTTTTAGAAAACTTAATGTGAGTTCTAAAACATATTCGGCTGCGTAAGGTACATCAATAATATGCTAATGTTAAAGAAAAATCTTTTTGAATAAAATTAAACCGACGCGCGACGACTTCTAAAAACACAAAAACGTGAAAAATAACGTTAAATGAAAAGTATTATTGGAAGTCAGTGACTTTATTTCATATTTCCTTGACTTTGTTGCCACCTTTGTTTCGGACGTCACAAGCCCCCATTCGTAAGTTCTGATGCGTTATTATCCATTATTTATCAAAATTCTTACCGAAGAAGCATGGCAACTAATATTTGATTTGCTATTTATTGCCATGATGCTGTCGTCACGCCTATGTATTTAAACTGCATTATGAGTATAATGGAAACATTATGCATAGATAATTATTATGATTCATGCTCAAGAATATAGTGCTGAACAAAATTAGTACCACCCAGATTAAAAGTGGTATGGGAGTCTTTTAGCTTTACAGCACCACTTCTTTATTTTACATTGACATTTTCTATAAATCTATTTGCCTTTTTACTTACTATTCAATATCCAGTACTGAGAGCCCTGTCTTGATCCTAAGGGTGTAGGGTCCGCTCGCCCCTTGGATCTTGCCCCTTATGATTAAAATGACCGACTCGCCCCGTATTTATTTATTTTGGTGTACCCATTCGCCCCTTATGAAGGGGCGAGTTGAAAATTGACATTAAAATAATTATTTTGGTGTACCCACTCGCCCCTTGCGGCATTTCCATTGAAATTTAACCAAGAAAGGTACAGTCAGACAGAAAAATGCTTACAGTAAGAACGCTACGTTTGATTAGTTTAGTCAACTATATTTGTAATCTCACAAACTCGTCGTGATACTTGTGATTGTTTGATGGTTTGTGCTACCTGTTGAGAGAGTTGTATTGTGAAAAACAAAAACTAAAGATATCGCGAAAATAAGGACAATTAGACAATGGCTGTAATCAGCAATAGTACTAAGCAAGCATAAGTTCCAAGTTGAAAAATTACCTGAAATTGTCTTGTTCATTGACTTACTACCAGAAGTATTAGGTTATCATGTGTTCAAAGTGTTATTTATTTAAATATTTCTGGGTCGATTACCTGAAATTATCTTGTTCATTCACTTACCAGCAAAAGTACTAGGCTAGCATAAGTTCAAAATGGTATTTTTTTAATATTTCTGGGTCGATTCCGAACCTAACCTAACCTAACCTTAGGTCCTTAGCCAACCCGGACCCAGTTCATGATTAAAAAAAAACATTCAACTAATGAACTACCTACCCAGAATTATATAAATACTTACCAGTTTGGGCCTATGCTAGCCTAGTACTTTTGCTGGTTAATGTTGCACAAGACAATTTCAGGTAATCTTTATATCTACCCAAAAATATGACTACCACTTTGTACTTATGTTAGCCTAGTACTTTTGTTGGATAGTCAAAGAACAAGACAGTTTCAGGTAAACTTTAGAATTATTTAAATACAGACTACCTTGAACTCATGCTAGCCCAATACTTTTTGTTAGCTTCTAATAGCCTCGCCTCACTGGTGTTAAAGCCAGTAGGGAGAAATGGGAATAGACGCTCGAAGTTGTAAGCAAACAACATTTATTTAAATATTTAAAAACTTGTGTTGCCTACAGTACTTTTAACTTATTAACAATCGGGGGCGAGTCAGCGTATCTAAAAGTGAAGGGGGCGAGTCGGTCATTTTAATTATAAGGGGCAAGATCCAAGGGGCGAGCGGACCCTACACCATCCTAAGACCTCCCCAGTTTCCGTCCTTATCACCAACATCGAACTATTTACAAATATTTTTCAACGGAAATAACTTATTCGCTTTCAATAAACTACTGTGGGAAGCTCCTTCAGAATTCACCGTCACACTTTTATTAAACTTCCTATATTTTTCCCGCCCTCGTCTCCGGGACAAATTGGTAGGAACTAACATATTTTGTTCATTTACAAGGTTAAGGAAGCTTGCCGCGATCAAATCGGGAATGAGTTGTCGGTATTTGGGAACAAATCTCCGGCGAACTGCGATAAACATGTTTAGGTTCTATTGAATGTTATTCAAAATTATTGTGTTTCTCTTTGCTTGTATCAGTTTATCATTATCTCTAAGCCTACCTAAACTTTGAACAGTTAAGTGACTAATATTTCTAAGATTTTCTGGAATAGTTATTTTTATTCTTAATGATCATGAAGAATAGACAATTTGTTATGCAGAATATTTGCTATTATACCATTTTGCTCACAACGTACAATTATTGTTTAATCATGTCCATACACAAAATTACGATCTCTTTGAAAAATCGTTACGGTTGATTTTACTATGATTTCCTTTCTTTTCAAACTCTTTATTTAAAGAGAGATTTAGATTTTGTATTTAAAACAATCAACCAGCTCAATTGTTTTCCATAAATTAAAAAATAACACCTTATGCTAGTGATTACAAGCTTTTTTGATTTGTGCATGTAAAAAGAGATACTCCTCAATAACTACGTTTAACATCAATACGAACATACATTATTTGTAACGTCACTGCACTAAAATTAAGTTTCCCAGTAGTATCTACGTTCATCAAGACAGCATTGACCTCCCCGCTCCCGCTACCGCTTGTACACAAGTCACATCACACGTCGACAAAGCATTGAGTTATTCGCCTACGTACGTACGCTGATAGAATAGTTAGTGAACTAACGCAAACAGAGTGAGCCATGGCTTCACGCAACCCTGATAGTACTACTATAAAGATTGTGCTGATTTGAGATTGATGAGGCAAGTATACAATGGGCCATGCTGGTTGTCGAGTTCTTAAAAATGATACAAAACTTTTTGTTTCAATTTCTTGTTGTTTTTATTATACAGTGTTTGTTCTTATAACAAAAGTGCGAATAACTCTTATATAGTTCATTTATTAAGATTGCATTCTTCTTCGATAACGGGAGATTTCAAGTACTTAAAACCACTATGTATATCTGTGTCCGCGGCTTCAATCACGTAGGTAACCACGTTTTTATTTCGGGACTTTATAATTATGGAAAAGTGTAATCAATACTACATACATAAATATACACCACAAAATAATAAACTAATTACCTATTGATTTAAACTAAAAATAGAATAAAGTAATAATGAACGGATATCCTAAAAATATCTTTTTCATGATACTATCTGCACCCCATCACAAAAGCCGTCCGATAAAAAAAAAACTACTAAAATTTAATAACCTTTTATTTCTATTTTAACGTCCACACAATAAAAGTCACGAGGGTACAGCAAGTATATGAAGCGTCTATATTTAGTCCTTAAGAAAGGAATCTGACCTTTTCATACCTCCACATGATCGTAAAAAGATGTCTCTGAGATGAAATTGATTTAGTCTCGTAAAGGTTACTGTGAGTCTGTGTGGGGTCAAGTTGGGCATAATAATGATATGGGGTTATGTAATGCTGGGTTTTTGAGTTGGTTATAAAGAAGAGATATTTTCTAGGGCCGTAATGGTCAGGTATATCGGTTTCGTGTTGAAAAAGATCGTTGTTTTGTTTCCTTAATCTATATTGTACCAATTCTTAGCAAAGTACTTTTCTACGGTCGCGGGAATGTTATTAAACACGAATGTCTTATTTGATAACTGTGACCCTGTAACGTAAAGGGCTATTGAAGAATCTCCGTGGATTTTAGTCAGTAGAGTCTGACCGTTGTTCTCGTGAGTGTGAGAACTCATTTGATGATTTTACCACGATAAAAAGGGCCTGTTCCATCCACTCTATTCTCTTTCACGAAAAAAACATTTTTTTTTTAATAACTAATAACAACAGATAGTACTCGAATCGATACTTGAACTTTGACAGTGAAAAGCAATTTACTTAAAAACTAAAAATAATTAAATAGAATCAGCATTTTTACCCACGGCTTTGTAATCTTGAACGGTTACTACGATTCCATAAAAATTAAACCTATAATTTTCCATAGCTTAAATAACAATAAAAGGAAAATTAAAGATACAAAAAAAATGTGCAGAATTAAATTACTATCTATAAAATTGATTGTGAACAAAGTAAAATTCCAATTTGAGGAACATTTTTATTCGCTAATTATCGTATTCCTTTCCACGTTCACTGCTCACTCAATTAAATTCAAATTAAGTAACCCTTTTCCTACCTAGTTAACTCTCCTTCGACCCTTTCATTACATGATCCAATTAAAAGCAGAAACTCGAATATTAAAAACGAACCAAACAGTAACAAAACGCATACACAGTTGTAAATAGCTAGAGAAGTTTGGTTTTGGCAAAAAGTAGTAAAATCGACTGTCCGACCCAGCAGTTTAACTTTTTAATTAGTGGCTCTGTCGGACGCCCGCCGTTGCCTGCGCTACGCCAAGAATAAAACATCGATACTCATTAATTCGAATAATCGATTCGTTTTTGCTAATCTCTTGAATAATCTTTGAGTTAATGTCCTTAATTGATGTTCTCGCAGTTATATTGCTTTTGTTCTCAATTGCTTTTACATCGTCATGGAAAGAAAGCGAAGGTTGTTCTAACTTAGTCCGTTCATTATTATTAGACCTTTATATTTATACTTTGACGCAATGATTATATTTTTATACTGCATCATAACAATATTCTATATACATAATTACGTCAATAAAAATATCTACAATACGACATAATCCTACAACACATGTTTCAGCAAATTGTAATTAGGAGCCACACAACTTACCCCCGCTTACCCTCGACAGGAATCCACTTATATTAATTGTTACGAACGGTAACTTGGGGTAAAAGCTTCCCACAGCCGAACTAAATGAAAGAAGCCGTCCCTTATTTCACCGACATAATATACAGACCATTATGATATTAAATCTGGTTTCAAACTTTATTCGCTGACCACTGAATAGCAATAAATTTAATTACTACATTGATCACAAAATAAATCGTCAGTGTATAATAATATATCAATTTTCAATCAATTCGCAATCAGTCACAATTTGGTCGTGAATGTATTTTGTTACATCGAAACAGAGCACTTTGATTAATAGCAATCTGATATACATTAATCATACCACTCAGCGTGACACACTGTCCTCTTCTGGACATGTTATGCAGTTGTGATGTAATTGAATTGATTACATTTCCTGCTAAATTGATGTCTAATTACATTCAGAATTTTAACAACCTTTTATAGGTTGGCCATATTTACTGAAATGGAATAAATATAGCACAGAAAGTAATATGAAGAGCCGACATAAAGGGCTGACTACATAATCCCGAATATAGTAAAAATGGTGTTCTGTAATCAAGTGCAAACTAGCATTGGACCGTTGACAAGCCGAACACAGTCAGTTCGAGTGAGGTTTTGTTGGAGTCAGAATAGAAATTCGGCGGGCACTCGGCGAGCCCGATAATTCCTTTTGCCGAGCGACGACACAAAAGCTCGCTCACTCCCGCCCCCCAGATTTGCTCTCAACTCCTCCTAATGACGTTTTTGTCTGGCCCTCTCTACCTCTAGTCTTGTATTCTGTACAAATATTGATTGACTTGTATGGCGTTTCGTTTGAAAACGTATTTCGTTGTACAAATTTGGAAGCCCTTATTTTTAGTTGATTCTATTTAGTTTTCCAATTTTGTCTGTATTGTTTGACCGTGGTGAAGTGCTGACTGTTTTACTTTAAATTGTGTTACGAAAGTAATTTTGTTCGATAACTTTGTTTTAGTTTACAATGGCTTAACTTGCTTGGCTAATTGAAAATGACGGGGCAAGGGATAAGTAAATTACAAGACTATACTAAACTTGTACATGTGTAAATGAGTTTGAAAAGCGAATTCGTTTACTTGTTCCTGCATACAATTTGTGTCATAATTAACTCTTGGGAACGACACACTCAAAGACAGGGCTGCGGTAAATCAATTTCTTCTTCATTTAGCTTTCGCAGTCCCAGCCAGCTAATCCGGATAAATAAAATACCCCTTCAGGCTCAGGCGGCCTATTCATCGATGTAACGTAAAAAAAATCATTCAAATCTGTCTGTGGGTTCAGATAATCTTCCTCAAGGTCGTATGCATTATACCTTTTATCTTTTTGGTCGCAACCTCATTTGTGATACAGGAGTATCCTACTTTGACCTTATTTGTTTCGCATATAGAGTGGAGTAGATAATTTTGATGTTTTAGAAAGAAAAATAGAAGTATTTTGTATTTATGAATAAAGGCAAAGGGTTTATGTTTTTACTGAAGTTTTTTTTTCCAATATTATTTATCTTACATCTGGATCTAACCATTTGGAAATTCAACTTTGAAACATAATTTTTTGCACGATATATTTTTGGTATTTTCAACACTTAACCATTGTTCCGTGTGGTGTCCGGACATAAAGAATAGCGCCACCCCATATCTTCCAATGGGTGTCGTAAAAGGCGACTAATGGACCTTAAGACCCAGTGCATTTAATCAAGCACTTTGGGTCACCCGAATGGTGGCGGGTGAACCACCAACGAACGCATTCCCAAAGAGGGTTAGTGTCAGGCAGGCGGCCGGCTATAAAACCGAAGCCAAAACACTAAGCAACATGTGTCGAGAAAATGAGATGCGCGATAGTGCTAGGGCGTACCCCGCAGGCGACGCGCAGGAGCAGCACCCGGCCCCTGCGGGAAATGGACAAGGGTTGTCGCACCAACCCGGGCGGGTGCGACGTAAGAAGCGAGTTCGGGAAGAAAGGTTGAGGTTTGCGAGTTGGAATGTTGGAACGATGACTGGAAGATCCCGAGAGTTAGCAGATGTATTGAAAAGAAGAAGAATAAACGTGGCTTGCTTGCAAGAAACTAAATGGAAGGGTACGAAAGCGAGGGAAATTGGAGAGGGATTCAAGTTCTTCTACTGTGGAAGTGATGGAAAAAGGAATGGTGTGGGAATAGTGTTAGATAGTAATTTGAAAGAAAGTGTGATGGATGTGAAAAGAATTAATGATAGATTGATAGTTGTGAAAGTTATGTTAGGGAATGTTGTACTGAACGTGATTAGTGTGTATGCTCCACAGGTAGGATGTGAGGAAAGAGTGAAAGAGAAGTTTTGGGAGGATTTTGATACAGTTTTAATGACCATCCCAGTGAATGAGGAATTAATTATTGGAGGTGATTTTAATGGACATGTGGGAAGAATGAAAGGAAGTTATGAAAGAGTACACGGGGGATGGGGTTTTGGCAATTTAAATAATGAGGGGGAAACTTTGTTGCAATCAGCTACAGCATTTGACCTAGCAGTAGCCAACACCTGGTTCCAAAAAGCCGATGGACACTTAATAACATATAAGAGTGGAGCCCATAATACACAAATAGATTACTTCCTTGTGAGGCGCCACAACTTAAAGCACGTCAAAGACTGCAAAGTGCTACCGGGAGAAGATTTGGTCTCACAACATCGACTCCTGGTAATGGAAGTAGTCTTACAAATAAGGCTTATAAAACATAAAGAGCGTCCCCCTCCTAAAATAAAATGGCATATGCTAGAGAAGAATGATTCTGCTGGAAAATTAAGAGAGCAAGTGGTAAATAAAATGATCGAGATGGGTGATATGAACGACCGAAGCGTAAACGAATGTTGGAATGAGATGGCTCGGTGTATTAGGAGCGCAGCAAAAGATATTTTGGGAGAGACGAAAGGAAGGGGCACGATAGATAGGGATACATGGTGGTGGTCGACAGAGGTACAGAATGTTTTGAGGGAAAAAAAGAAGAAATTTAAGGAATGGCAGAGCATTGGTGATGAGCATGTTAGTTTGAAAGCTGAAAGAAAGAATGAGTATGATATTCTTAAGAAAAAAGCCAAAAGAGCTGTGGCTATAGCAAAAGCAAATGCCCAAGAAAAGCTCTATGACACCTTGGATACCCCAGCAGGCCAAAAACAACTTTACCGGCTTGCTGGAGCTAGGGAGAGAAAGGCGAGGGATGTCTGTCAGGTAAAGTGTGTAAAAGATGATGCTGGAATGATCCTGTCGGAAAATGAGAAAATAAAAAAGAGGTGGAAGGATTACTTTGAAAGACTGATGAATGAGGAGAATGACTGGAGTGGAGTGCTTGAAAATAAACCGGTAAATAAGGGGTTAGTAAGAAGAATAAGTGTGGATGAAGTGAGGAATGCGGTAAGTGGAATGAAGAATGGTAAGGCATTAGGACCGGATGGAATACCGGTTGAAGTGTGGAAAATATTGCGAATGGATGGTTGGACGTGGTTAGCTTTATTCTTCAATAAGTTGTTGCTGGAAGAAACCATACCTGACGAATGGTGCAATAGTTCGCTAGTGCCCATTTTTAAAAACAAAGGTGATGTGCTGGAATGCAATAATTATAGAGGAATAAAGCTAATTTCACACAGTATGAAAGTTTGGGAGAAAGTTATTGAAAGGCGACTGAGAGAGGAGAGTGAAATTTCACAGAACCAATTCGGTTTTATGCCTGGTCGGGGTACGACGGATGCCATCTTCGCTATCCGCCAACTGTGCGAGAAATACAGAGGTGCGCATAAAAACTTGCACATGGTGTTCGTCGACCTGGAAAAGGCATACGACCGGGTGCCTCGTGAGGTTCTGTGGTGGGCCCTTAAGGAGAAAAGGGTGCCTGGGAAGTATGTACAGTTGATCCGTGCAATGTATAATCGATGCAGTACCCAAGTCCGGTCTACAGCAGGCACTACCGGCAGCTTCAATGTCGCGGTTGGCTTGCACCAGGGTTCGGCTCTCAGCCCGTACCTCTTCCTGATGATAATGGATGCTCTGACGTCGGACATCCAGGAAGAGGCCCCCTGGTGCATGCTGTTTGCCGACGATATTGTGCTGATCTCCGAGAGCGGTTTAGAGGTCCAGAGCAGATTGGAGGTGTGGTGGCAAAGACTGGAGAATGTTGGCCTGAAATTGAGCAGAACCAAAACAGAATATTTGTTTTGCGATTTTGGCGGTCTCTCCAGTCCTGTGCCCATTACCCTTGCCGGAACGCCCATACCGATCTGTTCCGACTTTCGGTACCTCGGTTCGCTTGTTCAAGGAGATGGCGATGTAGACCGGGACATAACACACCGGATCAACTCGGGATGGATGAAATGGCGACAGGTCACCGGAACAACTTGCGACCCACGGATGCCCCTCAAGTTAAAGGGGAAAATATACAAATCCGTGATTAGACCTGCCGTATTGTATGGATCGGAATGCTGGGCTGTGAAAAAGATGGATGAGAAACGATTGCATGTTGCAGAAATGAGGATGTTGAGATGGATGTGTGGAGTGACAAGAATGGATAAAGTAAGGAATACGTTTATAAGAGGAAGTTTGAAAGTAGCACCTGTTACAGAAAAAATGAAAGGAAGTCGTCTGTCTTGGTATGGACATGTGATGAGGAGGGATGAGACTCATGTGGCTAAGAGAGTGATGAGTATGAATGTTGATGGATGGAGAGGAAGGGGAAGGCCAAAGAAAAGATGGATGGATTGTGTAAGGGATGATATGAATGAAAAAGGAGTAAATGATTCGGTGACGTTTGATAGGGGAGAATGGAAGAAAAAAACGTGTTGCGCCGACCCCAAGTAAACTGGGATAAGGGCAGGAAGAAGAAGAACCATCAAACGAGTTTTATTTAGGATGAAACATGCAAATCAAACTCAAAAACCAGCACGAGCATAAACCCACGTAAAATAAACGAGAATCTTCAACATAAACAATTCGTCCAAGTTTGGAGGTCAGCGGATGGCCGTACACTGTTGTTTTTCATAATTGGCTCGGCGAAGCTTCCACGGGCCTTATTAAGAGAAAATTTCTAGTGCTTCAGGCACACAATATGGCTCCCTCGGACCACGGAAACGGAAGCTTATTATACGAGCATGAGCATAATAATAATATATCGTCGTATTCTTTCGCTTTGAGTTTTTGAAGTGCTTCTTATTGTAGACGGTTCTGATATTGGATTTGAGATTTACCTGTGTGGAGGGTTTGCATATAACATTAGGTATTTTTGCCTTGAAAGTGGCTTGGCTATGTAAAACACGTAGGTGCGTACATCTATTCAATGTGAGGCTTCTTTTTCGTACGACAATGCAGGCTGCCTCTGGTATGAAACTTAATTTACTTGCTTCCGGAAATCTCATAGCCGTCTGACATAGTTTTAGACTGATATATAATAAGTCCGGTTCTCACGATATCTTGACAAGATATTTAGAAACTTGCTGTACATAATCAGAAAGTCGCAGGTCCAAACCCCGCTCGCATTACTATATTAACATCTTTCTCGTCTAGTTTTACTACAAACCCAAGTATCCGTTATTTCGTGTGAGAAACCCACAGAAATGCGGTGATGTGACGTCACAGGGCCATGGGCTATATTGACAATTAAGACATTAGATGGCAAATATACAGTGTGTGTGCAACCGTCGTAAAACATGGAATGTTTTAAGTAGAGAGGGATGTATTACTTGGAAGGCTAACATTGAAACCATAAAGGTAAAGTAAATTAATTGTTAAGCAAATGACTAGTGACATAAATTTATATAACAATAATTATGCCGCCTTAGTACATACCTTAGTTCATTCACTGAGTCATTAACACGAAAAAAGTCTACATTTTGGGATTAAAAATCTTAGTTCATTAAGTTACCAAAAGCGTACGATGTAGTAACTTAATTAAACCGTATAACACAAGTACTTATTATCTAAAGTAAACGCAGCGAACCCGAAATTAATGTAGTAACCTTCTTCAATTTTTTACAAAAAATGTAACATTAATTTCATCGCGACTCGAATTTTAAGATACCAAATTCGTGCGATCCTAAAATTTTTCAGCAATTTGTCTTTCAACGTAACAAAATTAATCGTCTAAAACTAAAATAGCGTGAAACATTGAACTCAGCTCAGATAAGTGGCCACACTATATTTTTCTTGGCGAGAAATATCAGAAAGGACATTAGCCGCGGTCGCTCGCTACTTGGAGACTGCGATAGCCGCGGTGAGAGGGCGCTGGGAACTATTTACCCAGCTTATGGGCGAAGCGGGCGCAAAATTAAGAGATTTTCCCGCGCAAGTACAAACAGTGTGAAACGACCCTTATTAAAAGTGTCCTGTGTATTTTAAAATGAAGACGCGACGATGACGCGTTATTTGCTTAGGCGTCGACGTTACTATATTAAAAGAGCGCGCGCATTAATAATGTACCAGTCAACAGATTCTCAATTATGTTTTTACGTACACTGTGTTTGAACAAGGCTTGTTTAGATTCGATTAATATGTGTGCATTTTCGATGTTCATGGCCCTGTTGTACGTGCATAAAACTTGCTCAGAAACGCGAATATTAATTAACTTACTGTTATTTCTAAACGAACTAAAATGTTTAACAACATTGTGAGTGTTTGTATAAAATATGAAAACTTTCAAATGAAAATAGTATGTTTTTTTTTTATAGTTCAAACTGTAGTGTTTTTAAACCAAAAAACAGAGATATTAAGATAAAATACTTAGCAAAGATTGGAAACTTTACCTTTAACTTTTTAGTTAATATAGAAAATGATGAAATACGTTATCATGTAATGAATTTTCTTTGACAAAATTGCGGATCAGCTGTACACTGACTGATTAGAGCAGTGGCCGGGTCATTAAATACTGCGCTGCGTATCGTGGTTTCGATTCCCGGAACAATATATTGCTATGATCTTCAAGTAGTTATCTGGCTTTATTATGTAATTTTAAATATGTCTAAGTGCACCCAAGATACAAGAGACATTCCTTGCTAACATTTCTTATTTAATAATGACTTACTAGCAGTTTTCAGTCGCTTCGTCATAAAATCGGGATAAAAACTATCCTATGTATAATATAGGTTAACATAATCTGTGTATCAAACATCCAAATATATTCAGTATTTATTGTGTGAAAGAGTGTCAAACATCCATCCATCCGCACAAACTTTCGCATTTATAATATTAGTTAGATGTCACTAATTTCTATCACTACTGTACAGCACTGTACCTATATAAACATTAACATCAGTCGTACATAACCTAACACGATTAACACATTACATAGGTACAAACCTATAGTGTAGACAGCTTAACCACGTTGTGTGACGAAATAATTCCGGCGTGACGCGTCATTCAATTTAGTGACGAGTCTGTTGTCACGACGTGTTTACCGCGCTTCATCTGTGTCACGCTGTCGACCTGAGCGAACGTGTCAACATAGCCTTATTATTTGTTGTATGGACATACCTCCAATTTAATACCTAAGCTGTGTAACTTAAGTTGTCAAATAATTATTGGATTTTATAATTATAAAATATTTATATTTACACTCCGAATTTCAAAGGGATAATCCACTGTCAAAGATCATGAGAACCTCCTCCTTTTTTTGAAGTCGGTTAAAAAGTGTGAAAACATACCTTTGATTTTCCACAGTGGGCACACCCCAACCATCGATTTGTTCCTCTTGGATCCCACTTTTGAATTCCACTTCACAATATCAATATAACTATAGTCCGATTGGTTTAATTTCAACAAAATAATGCATGATAGTTGCTCAACGTTATGGATCTCATATACAGAGCCCATAAAGTTAAGAACGTAAGTTGAAACAAGAAAATGCTACCTGTACCCATACCATGACTTGTCGTTACGATACCCGATCATCGATATCGACCGCGTTTGGCGCTCTCATTGGCCCGCTCCAAGGTTGTATGAACTCTCAAGCAATGAGAGCGCCAAACGCGGCCGATGCGTATGATCGAGTATCGTAATGATAACTCATGGTATAGGCTCTACTATAATCCTTATTGTAGTAGATTCGATGACACTAACTCTAGTATGATAAGGGCTATATTTCACCGGGACACCATGGCGGCGCAACCAGTCGCCGCTACCAACAAAATGTATACAGCTCTATAGCAACCAAACGGACGCCAGGTGAGTAACTATCTATAGAGCTGTATACATTTTGTTGGTAGCGGTGACTGGTTGCGCCGCCATGGTGTCCCGGTGAAATATAGCCCTAAGACTCCCAGTTAATATTCGTATAAGGGCGCGTTCCCACCGTGTCGTGACGACAGATAATCGTGTAGTTTTAAGTGTCGTGGCTTATATGTTTAAATGGAGGTGTTCACATTTAGAACGACACAATTTACTGTGTCGTTCTGAATGTCGAACCATAAATTAGTCGTTACGACATAGTGGGAATGCGCCCTAATTAGTCGCATCATTAGGAGATGGAATGCCGACAATAACAAGTAAATACTACCAGCTATAAAGAATAAATGATGTAATATCACATAACTAAAAGTTAGGTAACACAATTATTTTTACTTAACTCGCCAAAGGAATATTATATTCCACATTATTATTTGCTTGTTTATTTTATTAAAGAGGCATAAAAACACAGCTAACAATCCTCATCATATGAAACATAATATTTAATCATGTTTTTATCTGGCAACCCTTATTAAAAACAACCAATTTTGAGTCGGACTAGCACTTGGAAGGGTTCAGCACCATCATCTTTAAAAAGGGTAAAAAAACCATGTCTGATATATGGGAGCCCCCTTCTATGTTACTTTTTCTACCGTTGTGGAGGTGATGCTAATATTTAGTTTCTTAAATATTTACGCTATAAATTAGCGATAAATTTAATTTAAAAGAGGTGGCAAGACGATCTTGATGCATACCTTGATAGCTGGTCAGAAGTGGCACTGGAAAAAAGCACTTGGAAGGACATAGGGGAGGCCTTTGCCCAGCAGTGGGACATAAACGGCAAAAAAAATATAGAAATACGTCATCCAACTACCTTACTATCACGGTTCATGAAATAAAGCCTGCTGACAGACGGATAA
Organism: Agrotis ipsilon; assembly: GCA_028554685.1. Lineage (NCBI taxonomy): Eukaryota > Metazoa > Arthropoda > Insecta > Lepidoptera > Noctuidae > Agrotis > Agrotis ipsilon. The sequence continues at coordinate 2,326,479 of CM052965.1, forward strand.
ACGGACGGACAGCGGAGGTTTCGTAATAGGGTCCCGTTTCGCCCTTTGTAAACGGAACCTTATAAAAACAAAAAACATCCAAAAAAAATATCGTACCTACATAATATTATAACGGTCAAAAGGGCAGAGAGTCAGACAATACCAACACTTGATTCCTTTCATAAAAATAACAGAAAAACAATCCTAATTACACACAGACGGACCACCTCGTTTATGTACAAACATGATATTCTAACCAAAGGCCCACAAAATTAATTAAAAGCCCGTTTTTTTCGTAGAAATACTATATTTTCAACGAGCCCACAAAAATGTCTGTCAGATTGAGTTTCGAGTTTTGATTATAATCACGAGTTCCAGCAATCATTTTTATTTTTTATATAATTTCACGCCCTGTTTTTTTCTGATGTATTAGACAGGTGAACTCTTCATGCGGCCTATTATTAAAATCTCATGTAAATTGAGCGAGCCGATTGCTACCAAACGGGCTGAAATCCGGCTAACTACTTAGAAAGAAGAATGGGCAGAAATGTATGGACCCCGTCCCTTTCCTTGTAACACTCCCATCTATATATCAAACGAAATTACGTGAAAAGTGTATCATTTCATTGTACTACAGCAAACCTGTAACCCATTGGAGAAAAAAGTTTTTAAAGTTTTTCTTGTAGAACAGAAATAGAACTTAGTCAGAATACGGTATCAAACCCAGGAACTATAGGTTGGTAGTAGTACTTGCAATCAAGTGCGATGAGGTAATTGACTGCATGGTTAGGGCAATGTGTTTTCGACTGACTGCTTCACTGTGTGTCGCGGATTCGATTCCTACACGAAACAAATATTTGTTTCACAAGTTGTTATTGCGGCCGCGGTGGTGGACGCCCACGGCGTCGGACGTCGCAAGACGATCTCCGGCCACCGTAGGCGCGGGCATGCGGGCGGCGAGTAAAGGGCAACTAGCCGTCCGACCATGGACCATGCCCGGGTCGACGGCGCGTCGTGTTCCACGCGCGCCTCAAAGAGCGTCAGCATAATGACGAGGCCCCCTCTCAGAGGGCTAAAGCCTGCCGGGGTCGCGGGTCTTATACCATCACCGTGACCCCGGAACATAAAGGGCTATTGAAGGACACCGTGGATATTAGTCAGTACAAGTCTGACAGTCCCTCATTTGATGATTTAACCACGATAAAAAAAAAAAAAGTAGTTATTGCGGGCCTGGGTGAGTTTAAATTTTTGTTAACACACCCACGATACAGGAGACATTCCTAGTATTGGGCAGAATGTTTAAAAAACAAACAGTTACGAGTATGTTTAAAGAAAAAACGCGTGGAGTTAAAAAAACCCTTCCTTTAATAAATGCTCAAAACAAGTTACGTACGGTAAACGAGGTTCTTTTATATTGTTAACTAGCTTCTGCCCGCGACTTCGTACGCGGATCCTGTTGCTTATGCCAGCGACAGCGGGATCGTCAAAATCAAAGATCTGAAAATTCTGACACCCAACTCCAAGAGTCCGATTAAAAAATTAATGGGAAATTGGCCAGTAGAGTAAATTTTTTGTTAATATATTCATCGCTAGAGCAGTGGTAGCCCAGTGGTATCGGTCCCGACTTACGTGTTGTAGGTGGTGGGTTCGAACTCAGCCAGGCGCATTACTTTGTGTAATTTATTTCATCACCACTGCCCTTAAAACGGTGAAGGAAAACATCGTGAGGAAACCGACATGTCCTAGAACCAAAAATTCGAAGACATGTGACATCTACCAATCCGCACTGGGCCCGCATGGTGGATTATGGCCCACTCCCTCTCTCAGAGAGGAGGCTTGTGTCCCAGCAGTGCGAACATTATAGGCTGTTGATGATGATTCATCGTTAACGAAAATCAGTCCTAAACTGTTACCGCCTTCACTGCGTGGAGGTACTCCCAGATATTTTTTACGTGGTAAAATCATCAAACGGCGGTGCTCCGGCCAAGCGGGGCAATCCTGCACCGTATGCTCGACTGTGTCCTCCAGGGTTTCCTCCTTTCTCATAAGACACAGGTACCTCCCGAAACATCCGTGTCCAGTGAGGACCTGCGTCACGAGGAAGGTTAGGACGCCGTAACGCCTATACATATACCACTCCTCAAAGAGGGGTCTTACTACGGTAATCCCAGCTTATGTTACTTTATAAATATACAGTGAAATAAGTGATAGCTTTGATTTCCACATCAGGTGTTCCAGATTTTCAATATTTATACATCAACAAAAAGTGCTCATCAGGCTGAACAATTCTTGCTAAGACATCATTCTTTTATATGTAATAGTATAGTTGGGCTCTTGGAGTTCCACATCAGCTGTTCCAGATCTTCAAATTTTATACGACAACAGAGAGTGCTCATCAGGTTGAACAACTCTTGCTAAGATGTTATTCCTATATATGTTATAGTGTGGCTGGGCTCTTGGAGTTCCACATCAGCTGTTCCAGATCTTCAAATTTTATACGACAACAGAGAGTGCCCATCAGGCTGAACAACTTTTGCTAAGACGTTATTCCTATATATGTTATAGTTCAGCTGGGCTGTTGAATTTCCACATCAGGTGTTCCAGATCTTCAAATTTATTCTCTTAGCAGAAAATGCTCATCACGCGAAACAATTTTTGCTATGGTACCATTTTTGTATCTCTTATAGTTTAGCTGGTCTGTTGCGGTTCTGCCCCAGGTGTTCAAGTTTCCAAAATAAATTATAGCCTATGTCCTGGCCAGACTTAATACCTATACAACAAAAAAAGAATCATTCAAATCCGTCCAGTAGTTCCGAAGATTAGCGTGTACAAACAAACAGACATACAGACATACAGACAAACAGACAGATTTTTTTTTTTCGTTTCGTGCTCTATTACTGTTTCTGAATCCCCCTCAATTATTATTTTTTTAATTTATTCAATGTACAGACACAGTTTTTTTACTGTTTTATTATATGTATATAGATATAGATTGTGGCTTCACACTAAGTACCTACCTAATATTTATATGGCTTTGTGATTACAATGGACACGATTACACCCTCTCTGTTTAAAAGCGAGCTATTAATATGGAATATTTGCTGAGTATTATTAGCCTGAATCATATTGTGGGCCATTTTATTCACAGATTTTGATACTAAATTGGTGTCTAGAATTCAAAGGTTTATGTTACACAATGGCCCATGATGGACGTGATGAACATTCTCTAAATTAATATAATTTGATTTTCAAACAAAGAGGTACAGACGCTAGCAGGTCAACCTGCCCCAAATCTGTAATCTGTCAAATTTTACCAGCCTTCTACTTGCGATAAGGTGGAAAGTCTATTACAGTTTGACAGATTGTGGTAGATTGATGCACTGGCGTCTGTACAATGTACTCTTATTAAAACTCTTTGAAGAGAAAGTGACACATAAAAATACTAATATTCTATATTTACGTCTACTTTATTAAATTACCAAACCTCCAAGCTAAAAATTAAGTCATAACTCATCACAAAATGTACTAGAGACAAATGCTACGCTCGCTTCACTGTCTAAGCGAGCTGCTACGAAGCTACGAGACGCTACGAAATGCTACGAACTTCACTTTCGTAGCACAGTAATTAGACTTTAGGATTCTGTCTCGCGACTCGCGGCTGACTAATATTACTTTGCTTTAGGAGTTATAATTCTGAACTCTTTAACGTGAGATTTATTCAATTATTTTAATTAGATTTTTAATATCGACAGCATTATGCATGAGTGGTGAATTTTTATTGGGTTCCTCATCTGAATTAATAAGTGATTAAATTGTTCAATGTAATTAAAAATGGAAAATTATTACTATGGTATAAGCGGCTTTGGTTATTGAATTGAATTATTATTGACATGTTTTAATGCGAAATTCCACCTGTGTGTGGCACATGTTCGCTCTGGTCGAATCACTCAAGCAAATACGAACAAATTTAACGTAAATATTCAAAAAATGTTCGCGTATATACCTGGCTAGTTTCGTGAGCGCACATTAAACTTTAATCAGTGAAAATATTCGCGCACAAATGTGCTGCACTGTGCGCGAAAAAAAGTTACGCACAGCTTTGCCGGTGGACTAGAAACTAAGCGCAATACCACCTTAGGACGCGTACATCTGAAGTGCGCGTACAAAATGTGCAACACACTATTTTGGTGGAATCTTATCGTTACAAGTTGACATCGTTTTTAAGAATCAAAATTATCTTGTTAATAAAGATTATTTTGATGGCTACGCTTTATACTGCGTAATATCATCATTCGTTTAGTTCTAAGTTATTATGAGTGATCAAATTAGATAGCCAAGTATTATTTTAGTTCTCAATGTAATAACGCTTTATGGCTTCAATCAAATAAAATTGGGTGAGATGAATGGTGATTTAAGTTTAAGACTAAATTATTTAAGTAGCAAAAGTAAACCAAGATGTGCTGTTATTGTAATCAAAACGTCAATGAATACCTGCTTTATACTTTACGTTTCAAGTAAAAACATATTTTTAAAAGATATATAAACTCATGCCTTTCCCCATTAGCGTAGACAGAGATTACAGAACGACTTCATGCTTCTTTCGCCTCATCCACGTTCATACATCTGGTCATACAAGCACGCTGGGTGCGATTACTACATGTCTTACCTTTGCAAGTTCATTTCAAGTCACCTCGTGGCTATTGAAGAAACACCATGAATTTAGTCAGTACGAGTCTGACAATCCTCAGACTCATTCGATGATTTTACTACGTAAAAAAAAAGAAAATCTCTGACTAAGTCAGATACCCAAAGAAATAAAAAAAATACTGAAAAAAATCTTCTAGTAAAATGTACAACTCGTTTTAAAAATAACTGTTATATCGCAGTTCTCACGTACAGTCGAGTTCATTAACATGTTGGCACGTCTAGACTTCAAAAATATATGAACATCAAAATATTTCAGAATATTGTGACAACTACAAGCATCAATAAATTGTGATCAAGATTCAAATTCATTAATATGTGACCACTTTTTCTCAATATCATCTAAACAGCCAAAGGGACATTTTTATATGAACATCTTTAAGATCATAATTATCTGAACATTGTAAGATTCACAAATATGTAATACAGTAATATCTAAGCAAGTAAATGTAATTAAAATTCAACCTTATTACAACGTCTTAAAGATGATTTTACTAGCAATCTTAAAATTGCGTGGTCAAGGAGTTTGCAATATTATTTAGGTATCACTGGCTAGTTTTGCATCAAGTGACGTTATTAAAAATAAATAACTGACGCAAATGTCATTCATAAACAATATACTATGGCACTGAAATACTCATTTCAAAAGACCTAAAAAGCATTTGCGCGGAAAACAATTGAAATACTTTTATTTCTAAAACAATGTAAACTGGATCTTATTTATTCGAGCAAATAATATACTTTTCTATGCATGTAGAGATAATTATGAAGCTTACCCTGCTCAGATATTATTAAAGCTAATACAGTATACATATCTTTTTTAAAAGGAGATCACATATTATTGCCTAATGCAAATAATATATTATTGAACCTTTACATGAAGACATATTTTTGATCGATAGATTCGTAGAATTTATTGAGCTTATCAATGCTCACAATATTTTGAATCATTGGCAATGCCAACATATTATTGAACTCGACTGTACATGTTAGTTACAAGAATGATCAGTGACATTTGTAACGTGTTACAAACGTCGCGGAACACACCTGTGCAGCGTACACTGTACGGTACACTGCGGGACAGATTAAGGGGAACGTCTTGGAACAAAGAAACTAAAATTGAAAACGTGTATTGAGATTGTAATCTTGACGTCAGTCTTGTGTTGATGTAATCAAGTAAATACATGTAAAACCATTTTAAAATTACGAACATGAAAATAAGGATTTAATGGTGAATTAATAAATAATGCTTCCTGTTCTATGTGATTTGATGGACATTATTTGCAGCGTTAAACTGACATAAGTTCTGAGTGACATTACATATAATGAGAGATATAATCTCGATTATATTAAGAGTCTCCGATCTACATTAAGGGATGTTATCTGCTTCGTAATCTATCATTTTAATAGATAACATTCTTAAACTATGTTTCGATGAATAAAGTGTCTTTTTTCAGTTTTTTTTTTAAATATTACACTTGATTTAGATCAGGGCGCCCCAAAAATCTGCCTGTACGTGTAACAGCACAGTCAGATAGGACCGGTGCAGATTATTGCGCTCGGTATAACGCCTACACTTTATTGTCATAGGCACCTACCAGCCCCCGTGTGCCGCCGTATTTATCTGCTCTACGAATTCGTTGCTACGTTTTATTTTTAGTGGCCTGTTTTTTTTGGTCGGAATTGTATTTTTTACGGATATTTATTTTGAAGTGAATGATTTGTGGTGTTATGTTTAATTCTTTTGTCGTATGTGGATTAAGATTTGTAGTAAAAATATCGGTGATATGGTTTCATTTACAATTTTCAAAAAGTATTACAATATAGGTATTGCAAAAATGTTACAAAAAATCTTGCAAATTGTGTCAAAGATATACATTGTTATAGCAGCAAAAATACCAATCCCAATGTGCTAGTAGAAACTCAAACGTCGTCTAAAATACATTACAAAAATATCCAAACCACATTCATAGATAACCTAGAAATTCAGTGTGAAAATATAGCGAAGCGTGGGTAGCGAGTCCATGATGCTCTGAATTATCATCTGTATACGAGGCAAGCCCTCCGCGTCGGCAGAACCCTTATTGAAAACATTTACATATGTATGTACGTATCACCGGGACGAACGTGCTTCGCCCTCCATATTGTAAACGAGAATGCTCCAATATTATCAAAGTTAGCGATGAAATCGACGATTTACTACGCAGCTTAAGGTAATGATAGAATATTTTCGATCGACTTTCTCGAATATTCGAGAACGCTTTATCGAGACTATGGAATCATCGTAATGTGTCCCCGATGGCTCAGCGCGGGCTGTCGGGAACAGATTGACTGTCATGTAAGCTGTTCGCTCGGATCCGGTTTTTGTGTTTCAACTTGTTACGAGTATGAGACGATAATAACATGAAATTGACGCTCTCGACTCTCTCAACGTTTGAATTTGATGGCAATTTGGTTTTTATTTTTATCTCAGCTTTCGTCAGCGTTTTCTGTGAGGTGTAATACCTTATTGGTGGAAATTTCATTTTGAATATTTACATAAGAAAATAAGAATCTCTTTGCTGTAACAAAGTGAATAAACATACTTATTCACTACGTTACTATATATATGGATACATATTCTATGTGCCCTGAGTCTTAGATTCCAAGTACAATTCCAAGAATAGTGAACACAGGCTCATTACAATACTAAAAGATCAGTAACCCGTCGCCCACGCTCATGAGAACAACAGCTGATTCACTGTTTTTCTTAGTACCCGCAGATCGATATGGAAATACAGTATAACTTTATTAACATAGAGTAACAAAGGCTAATTATCCGGGGGCTCACGCATACCATTACGTGCCGACCTCCCTGCCTACCCCAGAACACGCTGTGTTGGTAATTAAGCGAATACATAAATGCATAGTTTATTGAGCGAGCGAGAAGTTCGCGCTATGAGCTTATTTGAATGTGTAGATTTTGAGATACGAGTTTTTGGTGAAGTGGAGATACGTATCGTTCATTCATTGGGTGTGGTAGTGCGTGGCGTGCTTGTTATGTGCTTAAGATCTGCTTGCGATATGCGTCGTTAACTAATAACGCGCATAATCTTCTCTTGAGCCATTCAGTGACTATTAACAGTGTATTGTTAAAACGGTTAATACAACAGATTGGTGATCTGAATTTATGAGCAGAAAGGATTGATGTTGAACAATTTATATTTCGCATTTAAGCTAATTACGTACTCGTATTATAAATGGCACAATAACCAGTCATCCAAAAGCTGCCACATCAATCATAACGTGCGCCATTCGTCACAGACATCCAAAACCAATCATCAAACGAACATACTGGGCAGACCTAAATCACACACTCGGCCAAAGAAACAAATTTCGCCAGTCATTTCAGGTTAGTTGGCTATCCGGCCGCAGACACCGGACCGGCGCGGCCTGTCCGCCGTGACGGAGCCTTGATTAGAGTTCCGGCTCTCCGGCACGGCACGCTTCCACGCCGCGGAATATCATCACGCGCTGCAAAATAAAGGGAATAGACAACTTTGTTTCACTATGGTAATACTGGAGCGAAAAATGTGCAGCGGAAAATGGGACATGTTCTCAGAGATGTGTTGTATTTTGGAATAAGTTAGGAGATTGGATTGACGGCTTGAACATGTTTAAAAATGAATACACGTTACATAATTTATAACTTATTTAATGTTGATGATTGAGAGTAGATTGTCAGGGATATAATGACAATAACTTCAATAGCAAAAGCTTAGAACGAAAAAAGAAATAAAATCTTATCATTGTACCAACCTTTGTCAAAATCACCACAAAAAAATATCCACTGACACAAAGCACGTCGAACACAAAAATGTAGTACAAGAGCTCTTTCAATAAAAACCCCGAACTACTCAACGCCACTTCCATAAAGGTCCCTGAAACTTGCTAACAGCACTTTGGTAAAACGTTTGCCTAAAAAATCCGAAAAACACAACAACAAAAAAAACCTTTAACTAAAATCTAGTTCTATTGTGAGAAGAGTGGGCTAAATTGGGCTCTGTTAATAAATTCAGTAGAAGTAGAAGTGGAGCTGGTGGCTCCGGGTGGTTGAAGGGCATTTCTCAGGCGGAGGCCGTATGCAGATGTCTGTTTGTCCAGTCATTACCGGCGGGATGTTTGCAGGAGCGCCGCCGTCCCAGCCGGCCGTGGTGCAAGTTACTTGTAAATAACCGCGCGGAAATTAAACGACTCTGTTTGCTTAATCTAGATTTTTTAATGGAAAACGTTTGATTGTATAACCTAAATGTGGAGTGCCTTGAACGGACCATCTCGACTATTTGTTTAAACGTTGAAATGCGTATTTTAAACTCTTCCCTGTGGCAAGATTTTATCTTTATCGTATAATTCTAACACTTAATATATGCGGGAAAATGAGTTTGTTTGTATACTACGCTCTCCCTCTTAAATCACTAAACAGATTTTCATTATTTTTAATACAAAGATAGATAGGACAATGGAGACGGTTATAAGCTACTTCTTTTGCATAAAACCGAAAGAAAGAAAACGGGTTACACAAGTGAAGCCGTCGGTAAAACCAAGTAGTATAATATTATAGCACTAATATAATATGTTTATAGTGATCACAAGCCATCCAATAAAGGGTCACAAATAGTCATTGGCATAATTACTATATCTAACAATTTGGTAGAATGACTCTACTGTCTATTGTATTGAGGTAATATCTAGCTTATGACGATAACTAGCCTTAATCATTCAAATAGCATATAATCATTAAGTACTCTGCTATATCATAAGCGAAAGTCACTAATGGAATCAATATAATTACATCTGAACTACTTTCAAAACCTTTAAGTGTTAATTTTGCATAGCAATAGTAATGCTGACAGCTCTTGGACCCAGTAAAATTGTGCTGATCTAGTTCCATCTTTGCTGGAATTTGCCCTAAAAGGAACGAAGGAAAAAGAGCCATAAGGAAATTTACTCCCATAACTCGGACCACGCCACAAGAGAGAGCATTATGTATGCATCAGGGATCCTCATTTTTGCATTTGTAATAGGGATCATTGTGCAATTATTCAGTCGTTAGTGCGCCAATCTATGGAATAGAAGCTCGCCTTCATTAAAATGCGAATTATTTTGTATAAGTTATGTATTATATTAATTTTGTGGTCGATCAAATGGACAGGCGTGAATGCACTTTTGTTATACAGCCAACTGCAAATGCAATGAAAAATATGTGAATTCTCAACACATAAAGCCTATTTTGAATTTAATCAAACACAACACAAGTAGAGTTCTAATGAATAAATACTTTTTGATTTATTAATCTCGTCAAAAATATTTAAAATTTTATATTTTTCAAAAAATATTCATAAAAATACTCTTTTTAAACCGATAGCATGATTATGAATTTATAATATGCATCCTAATTGGTTCACCACGAAGATGCGATACTTTATCGGAACAAAGGCAGTTCCAAAATAAACTGAGGGCAATGAAAGGGTCCCTCAGTAGCTTCCAAAATTGGATCCTGATCCTGTCACACTTGCGGCTAAGAATAGAATACGTACGTGGGTGTTAAACGCCATTAACCGATTATATATACTGTCTGTGTGTTATATTATGTCTACTGTCCTTTCTTTCCTCTGGTCAAAGACGGGTACATCTCCTTAAGGAATTCTTAAATTTTATGACTGTCAAAGAAAAGTGTAATTCTCTGTAAAGGTAATGGGTCAAGTAATAAGCAGCTTTATGTTTCCACTTCTAGAACACATTCTTCGAGAGCGAATTGAGTGAGTTTGAAGAATTTGCAGTTTAAAGTTTTCTCTAAACTTTGTCATTTTCATATTTGGTTTTTGTTATGATTTTCTAAAGAAAGTCACTTATCTTTTTAACATACATACATACTTAACTTTTTAATATTACGAGTTAAAACCAGGCGAAGTTCGCGGTTGACCACTTCAAGCTTATGATTAAAGATGTAGAGGTGAACAGTGTTTGACTACCAACTTTGTTGAGTGTACATTCTAACTCGCGTGTGTCACAAAATATACAACGCACTGCCTCTAATGAAGTAGACGTCGTTATCCGTCAACTCAGATTTATTTCTCAGCGCAATAAAACAGTGTATTTGCGAATCATCAAGCAGTTTTATATCCTTACCGTTTGTTTGTTTCCACTCCGGGACCTATCTGATTTAATCAAGGTACTAGGTAAGATACGGCACGCGCTGGCAACGCGCCAAATAACACGTTAAGACGGCTACAAAAATATACGGTAACTCAGGAGTACGCGTGTGTGCGTGCATTCTTTATGTATGGCTTTCTAATTCCTTAGTTGTTCCGCCAACCGTATCTTATAGCATGCCCCTGATCCAGATCTGTATCTCCTTGTTTATAATGGTCTACCCTCAACAGATTACTAACTTAAGATCCCTCAATTCCCTCAGAGACTTTTATCGAAATAACTTTTGTTTCTAACATAAATTTATATACTCAGAAGATGAGATAAAACATCATTATGATACAATGAAAACTCAGAAATTCATTCTCAAATGTATGCAGAACATTATTCAGTTCTTTTACTTTTTATTAACTTTGGAGAGATTTAAAAATATTTACTTTTCATTTAGGTATAACAAGCAGCCCTCGGATTGCGAAGATTCTTTTTGAATATCTTCTAAAACAACAACCCGTTGCGGCTGTTAGATGCTGTTGATCTCCGTTAAAAAGATTTCAGTTTTTCTACAACACAAACACAGATGAAAATCTGTAAACCCGTTTAACTAAATTGATAAATAAATCAAGGTAAACCGCGACACTTAGTTAGAAATACAGCCTCAGCAGTGGAGAGAATTCCTAGAAAATACAGAACAAGCCGCCGGTAAGCGCATGAACGTTAGCGCATTCAACCAGTTTTGTATGCAAGTTTCATGCAAAAGCGCGCACTTGAATAACTTAGGTCTGTTTGCATAAAAACTCGAATCTCCGAAATGCCCGTTTAGTCTACATTCGGCTGGGGCCTGTCATTTGCATAGAATAACAAGAGAAAGCTTGCGGTGCTCCGAATAAAGAGCACTTTGCCACGAAATCTCGGCCCGTGATATTTGGACCCAATCATCGGGAGGGAGGAAAGTGTAGTGTGCCGATAATCTACCTAACTTTGCAATGATATTACCTTTATAAGCACTGCTTTTTTAACTTTTGGTGAATTTAAATAACGAAATTAGCTTGCTTTGTGTTTTCGTTTGGTTTTTATAACCTGTTTTTATGCGGACTTTTTCTTTGTTTTTGAAATTCGCATTAGAAGTATTTTTGTATTTATATGAATACTCTACAGTGTTAAAACACCACATTACAAGTTAGTGAAAATCAAATATAACATCTTTCGAAAAAGGAAAATGTTCCGGTTTAAAACTTACTGAAACTACTTGCATAACAACAAAAGTCGCTGTAAAATACTTTGTCAAACTATAAAAACAAACGAGACTAATTTTATTTATCAGCAAGTTCGTATAACATAAATGAAAACATCATCTCAACAGTTCGTAGCGTTGCTTGTGAAAATCACGGCTCCACGTCTCAACACAAGTTCGCGAGACCGCACGAAAAGTATGATTAAAAAACTTGTAGCGAACTCACTGACCGTAATAAGAATACGAGGGAGCAGGTATATGAGGGGGGGGGGGGAGGGGGGAGGTATCAGCGACTCTGTGTCGATTGATTGATTGATACATTATTATTACCGTAAAAACAAGTAGAATGTATTCGGGCGTCTGCTTGTCGGCATATTTTTCCATACGTACTCGCATGATACATGAGCTATTTATTGGAAGCGAGCATTTCATCCAGAGAGATTGTATACTAGTGGGAAGGGTAATACATTCGTACTTATTTATGTACAGGCTCACACAAATGGCTACCTCACCAAGTAGCGTCCGCAACATTACCCCACATAACTCCACTCCGTCACAGACGGTTTAAATGTTTAAAACAAAACGAAACGTTAATGTGTACAATTAAAGGGCGTATATAAATCACTTGTGAATGAAAGAATCCAGGATTTATGATGTCCAGTCATTTTCTGCGTCCGCTCTTAATGCGACGCGGCTTCCTGCGGCCGTTCGGCGCGCGCCCGTCATCGCTACGTGCCCTACCCTTTGTTACAACAGAGACGTTTTTAACGCGTCCCTACATTTGAAAAGGAGGAAACAATACGTATTACGGGCTCTACCGACACGAATGAAAAAAAAACTGGAACACTTTGAGCGGAAAAAGCGTTGTTTTATAAATAAACAGCGCGTCGCTATCAGTAGTCGACACTCGAGCGACTTGACGCGAGATTTAATAAAAACGGAGCGCTCCTCTGTTGCCCAGTATAAAAGTACCCTTATCACGTAGTATGGGAGCGTTCAAGGGTGAATTATGTTAGGTTGTACGCGAAAAGATGAAAATTAATGAGCTAAAAGTGAGTTTTGCGATGCGACGCCCCCGGCGAAACTTAAGCGGTTAATGCTGTTTGATTCTTTTGAGTTTTTTCTAGTAAAGTGCAGCGCGCTGCTCCGCTGAATTAATGGCCGCCGGGTCGTTTGTCGCCCTCCAGATAATTTCAGTGTTAAATGACTGGTATTTAAACTGAGACATTGTTTCCAATTGGAAGTGGCGTATGTTCAATTTGGTGTTAAAATGAATCGGGCGGCGGTTCGCCGTGGACCGAGTGTGCTCAATAAAAGTCACCAGTGATCAGTGGGCGACAGTCGTCGTGGCCGGCTCGTAATGATTCAATTCAAAATTCATGAGATGTAAATGTTTTCTACTTGAAATAAGTAATATTTTATTTAAATTCTTGCATAATTCCAATAAAACTATTACAAGATGCCTGTGTGATAAGTTAACAAGCACAGTGTAAAATTGTATGTACAAACAAATGAAATCTGATGCTACGAGTAGATTATTATATAAAACTGATATTTCATTCAACATACCAAAGAACGAGTAACACCGTAAACAACACTGAGTTTGAAGCACAAACTAACTCGAACCAAAGTCATTACATCCCGATTTACAATGAGAAACAAACCCGAAAGTCTTTCGTTCAGCGCAAATTGATAACTTAATGTGCACTCAGCCGGCGCAGGCCTAATAAATATAAAATTCCAAATCCATTAAGACAAAGTTTTGATATTAAGAGAGCACCTTAATTTTGTTGATGGAAAACTTGACTTGTGCCTAAACGTCTTATGAAAAAGTTTTTAAAATCCTGTCTAGAGAGTTGCGGGGGCTAATGAAGAGGGAACTCGATTTTCTCAGGCGGGTTCCGTAGCTCAGGTAAAATGTTCTTAGAAAAGTGTGGGCGCTCCGTATTGATTGGACGAATGAATCCAATTTGCGGGCACAGACAAAAGATACGGCTGCTAAAATGTTGCCAGCGGGCTGTCGTGATAGCTGTGAATTTTTAATGGATGTTTCAAAGTGTTTGTGGCTGTACTTATTGAGATGTAGGTACTTTAAGTCACACTTAATTTTGTAAGTCATGTTCGCGTTTAGAATAATGTTCATTGGAGATTTTCACTGTACGAAAATTTAGATTTCACTTAAAAAAATGAAAAAAAATATCTACTTAAACTAGTAGATAGTTTACTTGCCCATGTCTGAAATTGATAACCTTTGAACAAGCGTAGCAATCAATTCTCGTGTTTTTCATGTAAAAAAATAACTTTTACTTTTACCCAGCTGTAGGGGAGTTATAGGTTGATATTGTTAAATTCAGAAAGTACTTGAGTATTTCTTACATAGATCATATTAACAATCACTTAATTTGAAAAAAAAACTATTTCAAAATCAATTCAGGGTCTCATTATCATAATGAAAACCCAACTCTTCCTAAATACCAAACAGTTCAAAAGTTATCAACACATCCTTGTATTTTGACACCTAAACATTGCCCTTATCTGACCCACTAACACGAGTGAAATGGGGGTCAGTGTGCAACCAGGACCAAACCGACATCATTGTCGATCCCCTAGGGAGGGGAGAGTCGGGAACTCGGGACTGATGGTCATCGATAGTCATCCGAGTGGAGTCGGGACATTCGACCACATTCATCATACGAGCACGAGATTATATCTCGGTCCTGATTGCTGGCTCGCTGGAAGTAATGTGTTACTTGTGTCTCCTCCTTTATCTTGCTTTCTTAACGTATTTAGTGTTGGGTTATCGATACTGCGGTGCTTTATCGATATTTGTGGTATCGATAATGTCTAGTACGGTGGATAAAAAAAAGAAAAACTAGTCAGTATATTAGGACAATCAGTACCGTCAGCACGAGTTTTCAGTATTTGAGACGTAAAGTAAACTGTAACTTTGACAATTTCAAATTGACAATTTTCAAAGAAAAAAATAGTTCCTTCTTCGCACACCAGAGGCGCTGTTCCAATTTTTCATACAAGAAACGCTGTAAATACTGGAAAGTTTCTGTAAAGTAAAATGGTGAAAACTCGTGCTAGGGGTACTGAACTGGATGCACTACAGTTAATTGATGCACTGTAATTAAATTGAGAAATGAGCTTTTTTTATCGTGGTAAAATCAACAAATGAGTCCTCCCACTCCATACTGTCAGACTGGTACTGACTAAAATCCACTGTGATCCTACAATACCCCTTAACGGTCGCGATTACTTGATGAGACAGTCCCGCGACCCCGGCAGGCTTTAGCCCTCTAAAGTGGACCACGCAAGGAGATATGAGCTTGGCTTAAATATACACTAAAGCGTATTCTATTTTTGTCTTTATAGATTACTAAGGAGAGAATATCTATTATGTCTAGTTTATTTATAAATAAATAAAGTGTCAAGTTCTCTCACAAGTAGATGGCCATTCGTCTTATATTTAACAACATGTCCGGCACATCTGTGCGCCCGAATTATTTTCATCCCTAGAGGAGATTTCTGGGTGTATGAGGAAGATGGATTGTTCTGGTACCAACTTGTAGGATATATGCTGAAGGTAGGCCCACCCTAAAATGTTGAAAGAAAATACTCGTACATAGTTCATAGCATTAACAGTTACCACATTTGAGATACAGGCCTCCTCTCTGTGAGAGAGAAGCTGTAATCTAACATACGGGCACAGGGTGGGTAAGTAGATGTCACAAGTCTACGAATTTTTGGTTCTAGGACATGTCTTTTTCCTCACGATGTTTTGCCTGGTCCAAGGCCCAAAAATTCAAAGACATAGAACATTTGCTAAACTGCCCTAGGACCGCTCTACTCTCTCTAACAAAAAGAAAACCGGTGTGTCAAAAAATATATGTCCTGATTATGTGTTTTGAGAGGTCCACTCTCTCATATATTCTATCAATCAAAAATTGGAACTTTAAAATTGTACGTAATTAAAATTCGAACTTAAATATCAAATCACCATGACAAAGCTTTTTTGCGTTAAGAAAAATTGCCTGCGAGCAGGACTCGATCCTGTGTCCTTCCTAGTGTACCCCAGAACGCTTTACCAACTAGGCCATCACAGCACCGTTCATCGAGGTCAAATCATTCATTCCGTTGACCTTAGCACAAATCTTTTGTCACATTTTTATCGATACTTGGTTAAAAATCGACAACCAAGATCACATCACTATTCCGCGGTGACTTTCACGGTTCAAGACGGTTCGCTCGCTCTCATATTACCGGTCTTTTCTGAGCCAGTACGCATCAACAATATTATTGGTAATGTAATTTGTGTGTACGTTCGTCTGAGAGACGCGAGACGTAAGACGTGTGGTGACCGAAAACGGATGACTCGTGTGCCGCAATTGATGAATGATAGTGATATCTTTTGTTTCTTGTGTCATATATGTACGCATTCGTGTTATGAATTATTTGTGAATGACAAAGCATAAGACTTTTGTATGAGCTAGACTAACGACATTAGCCCTAGATCGAAATAGTTGGAAGTCATGGGGCGAAGGCTTTGCCCAGCATTGATATGACAGACTGACAGTTACAGTATCTCCAAAAGAATGAAGGTGTGACTTTCATTGTATTTTTGTCAAATACTACCTGTTACCCATGGCTTCGGTCGCCTCCTCCCCTGGGAGGGGCATATGAATGCCCGATCTTAGAGATGATCAGAACCGCGTCTAAGATGAGACGGTCGGAAACGTCTCTAAGATCCCATTTATCTCTGTACCAAATTCATCAAAATCTGATCAGTCGTTTTCATGTGAAAACAGAACTTATATGCATAATAATAACATAATTTTATTTCGCAAAGATATTAATAGGATGTTTTCCATTTTCTGACATTTAACTAAGTTTCCAGTTACACTTACTTTTTTAACCGATTCATTCAGTTAATTGGTAATATTCAAACAAAACAACTTATCACCTGGTTCTCCCCAAACACAGACAAATGTGCTCCATTACACATAGCTCTATTCTCTATGACCTTAGGGCTACAGCTAGTGACGTGCCACCCTTGTAGTGACCACAAACAAAGGCGCGGCGGTGATTCGATTCGATATTTGATATGCGAATGATTTATACGCGCCTACGCGGGACTGATTGTGTTGTTTGCTTGCCCCAATCACGTGATGTATTGCCAAGATAAATAACAAGACGTTTGTTTTTACCGAGCCTTTCATACCGCTATTTGGTTTCTTAGGGTTTTTTTTTTTTTAAGTCAGGAGCAATCAGCACCAAAAGTTTGCATTACTTTATTTCGTTCTGGAAATTGCGCAAAAAAAAATATCTCATGTAATTTTATCGGGGAAATGATATTATCATGAATAACTAAAACCTAGGTAAATTAGGGTAACTTTCAAATTAATTACTATTTTTAGATTAAAATAATGAGAGGAACCCACCCCCAGAATTGTTGGAAAAAGGCTGTAAACTTTCACTATATTTGATCAATACAGCTGAATAAGTTTCAAGTGTTTGCACCAATCACTACTGATTCACCTCTTGAAAAACCCAAAGTATAATATGCCAGCATAAATCACATAAAAAAATTCTAACCAAATCTAATCCCACCAAACTCGACCAATTTCATAAAAAAATAACTTTCAGATCCAAGTAAAAAATATAGCCGCATCTTCTACGGGGTTAAGTGGAGTTTTTTCTTAATTAATAAATAAAACTTAAAACCTAAATTTACGAAGCTCGTTAAACCTTGCTTCCATTTATCATCGCCAGGTGTTTGAGTATGGATTAGCTGCAAGAAATTTGCGGTTGCGGTCACCTGGTGCTTCTGGATTTAGTATTTATTGCTTTAAGATTAGGAGTTCAGGTTTTGGGGAGTCGCCATCTTAAATATGGTGGACAAATTGTCTTGCATCCTGTGATTATCAAGGAAAACGATGAGATGAATGAAAGACAATAATAAATAAAAATAAATAATATTCCACAACTATCACACAACGCCATCTAGTCCCAAGCTAAGCAGAGCTTGTGTTATGGGTACTAGACAACTGATAAACATACTTATATATTTCTAAGTACATACATATTATAGATAAATTACACCCAGACACAGAACAAATGATCGTGCTCATCACACAAACATTTGTTCTGGGTGGGAATCGAACCCACGACCCCCGGCATAGCAGTCAGTGTCACTAACCACTAGACCAACAGGCCAGTCAAATCTTAATCTTAATGTATCACTTTCAAAATTACAGATGTTATTGTAAAGACTGATAAATTAATTGTTAAGAAAATTAACTACCAATGTTAAAACAAATTGTTTGTATGCTCTAATCATTGTCATTAGTGTTGACAGCTCTATAAAATGTTTATGACAAGACACTCCGTAACAAATCCACTAACATAACTAATTATTTCTCATATGGATCATAACCATAAACGCGCGACACTGTTCTTTACTTTTCAAAATCTTCTAAAGCAGCTGCATAAAATCTTATCATAAAGAAACATACCTTTAAACTTAAATTTAAACTCCACTAAACTCAAATTAGCGAAAAATATGCACGCTCTAATTAACACTATAAATTACTTGAAACTTTACCGTAATAGAGCGGGGATTACCGGGTATTACCGCCAACCTATTGTCGTGTCCCAACACTGCGTCCTGTCGTGGATTAATTCGGCTTATTACATGGTCTTGTGGAAAAAAAGATAAAATAAGGCCTGCTCTAATCCCGGGGAGTGCGGGGGGCGCGGGACTGCAATATCGACAGGCTACACAAATTAAACGAGCCATTATTCTGTAGCTAGCCTTATATTTCTAGCCTTTTCCCTCTTTCTGTGCTCCTTCGTTTATTATTAAAATATTGTAATGAGTGACAGTGTTTGATTAATGGATTTAATTTTAGATTGAGTCCTAATGACCGAGAGTAATCAATTTTGTTTGTTACTTCCTTTTCGTGACAGGTGAATGGGCTCAACTTTTATGTAGTTATTTTTAAGTATTGCAAACTTTGTACCCTTTATTTTTACGTTTTCAAGATTGGTTTTTCATAATGTCTCTAAAGGCGATGCATGTAACATTTTATAGTTGTATTTCAACATAGACACCGTGTCTTATTAAGTATTTTTTTCACTGATATACTTTCCTACAAGTTATTCATAATATGTGGTTTTCAATAGCTTCCTCAAGTTTTGTAGAACAACGTCAAAAATCACCGAAAATAACAAATCCAACGATTTTCAAATAACGTAGTCGTCCTACATACATGACAGACATACTCACATAATAGGGATGTGCTCGTATTAACGAACCCTCACAGTCCGGCCCCCGGGACCCGGCCGCCAATGTAATCAGTCCCTTGCCCAAATCTCGATGAGTACAAAATTTCAAACTTTCTACATTACGATTTATTTTACTTGTGCGCTCCGTTTGGGTAATCGTGTTAACATTAGTCTGTCCGAATTTATTTTATGTTTAGGCAAGTATACACATATATTATGTGAGGTTGAAGAGGCATAAATTGTGTATAACATTTCATTCTTTCTGTCTTTGACATATGAATGAACTCATGTATGTTAATAGTATTTTGCTATAAAAGTGGCGTATACGGGCCAAAAATTGATGTCATCTTTATACTTATTACTTGAACATTTTCCAAAATAAAACAAAACATTTGTAAGAACAATAAAGATCCTCCCATCCCACTTCTATTAATAAAAAACAAAATAATACCCAAGTGGACTCAATTCGGAACGTAAATAATAAATACAAGGTATTCATTCCCGTTGAACGGTTCGGTCTTAACAACGAGATTTTCTCCTCGACGACATTTGATCTAATATTCAATAATGAAAATACGGCATTGAGAGGGCCGAAGCCAATTGTTGAGCCAAACAAGCCCACTCCACCTGCCTCTCTGAGCCAAGAACTGAACGGAAGAAACAGAAAACTGCTTTTACAATAATTGGCCGATGAATAATACAAGAGCCAGTTATGGCATGGCCCAAACTCTGAAATAAGCGGCCAATCGAAATAACCTCTGCGTATTGTGTACCAAGAGTTTGTATATAAGTAAGCTTACGACGTTATCCATATGGAATGACTGCGAAGTGAATTAATTTTTAAGGTATTCTTTTGGAAGGTAAAGTATGGAATAATGACATTAAAGTCTGAAGAGGCTTTAAGTAATAGCTTTTAAGATAAAAAGAGCATCATAAAAATGATGTAACTTTCTTATTTAGGTATTTTTATCATCTTTGAAGTTAGTATACGAGTATTATTTTAACAAACTTTACCTACTTCAGTACGAATTATGTGTTTACTGCCTAAACAAGTCGTAACACCAGGCACACTACCTAATAACTCAGCTGAAACAACAGTGAAAGTGTTCATAAACCAGGCAACACCGCAATATTGAATCATTAACAATAATTCGCGAACTATCGCGATAACAAACAGCTTTATTAAACACGCGACGTTACTCGCGCCTAAAACACGACACATCCCAGCATCTGTTACAAGTTCATTGAAGGTAAATCCACGGTCGTAGGAGCGTCGTACTTAAGTAATTCAGCCTCCTTTATTGCCCGAGTAAACTTTAAAAGATTCCAATTAAGTTGGAGGCGTACAGAGCAGGGCTTTTAGCCCCTTCCACCCTCTTAGTGAACAAAGCGAGGCGCGGTGCGTTCGACACCGGTCGCGTTTGTATGAAGGAATTACGCCCGACCATCTATGGGCAGGGTCTAATAAAACAAGGGTAAAGCCACGTTTATACTGAGCTCGTTTTATAGTCGCAAGAAAGGTTTTAGTGGCGGCCGTTTGTGTGGTCGGATTACTCGTTAATTTTGAGTGGTTGAGATCATTTTTGTTTGGACCGCAAACTAGTTACATTTGTAGTTAGTTTTGTATTATAAGTAGTGCAATTAACATTTTCGTGCATTTCCATAATTCGCATATCATTTCAAGTGAAGTATCACATCATATGAAGTCATTCATCATACGTATGTTTAGATAATTTCCGCAACTCTATCATTCAACATTACAGTTCGTTGACTGCCGGCATTATAATTAATACTGTTCACGCCAGATCTACTATCAACACACAAACCCGACTTGGATAGAACAAAACATTTATCTAGCTAAGATAACTCGAAGTATATTAATAATTCATTAATCACAGTTTTGCAACAATTCGGTTTGAAACTTGTTCATCTTAAGTTCATGTAAAAACGCCTTAAGGTCCGCTCGACCTTTTAGCATTCGCACCCTTTGTCGGGGCTTTAAACCGGTTTGAACTAGTTTAATCTCGCCATCGCTCCAATCACACCTAGCTATTTGTGTTTCAATTAAGGCAGACCAAATTCTGTGGTTTTGCGATGATTAATACGAGTAATAACTATAGCTACGATGGGTACATCTGCTTTGAGAGTTATAAATGATCCGATATTACAACATTGTAGTGAGCGATCCTTAGTTTTAAATTGACTTAACCCTATTTGCCTGAAATTCGGGGTTTGTTCGCGATTGTATAACTCGTTTAGAGTTTGAATAACTTTTAATTAATTAAATTGGCGGAGAAAGATTAAAAATTGGGTTCGACGGAAAAGGTATCTTGAAGTTGGTCAAGGACTTTTTACATTTTCTTTTCCTTAACTCTTTGATTTTTGAAGATCATAATGGATGTTTTGCACGCAAATAAAGGCTCAAATCATTGATTCGATCAACCAAAAACACTTGATTGAAACGTAAATCTTACCCTAGTTTAAAATAAATGTAGCCAGTTATTCAGTTAACTTGATAGTAGATATATTTGAATTGTCGGTAAGCGGAGACATAATGTGCAGATGTGTGCATGGCGGCCGTATCTGAGAGGCCATCTATCTGCCGTATCATACGAGACCGCTGGACCGACACACACAGCCAGACACTGTGTCGGTAATGATACACAGATACACACTTTACTGGATATCGGTGTAGTTAAAGTGTTGAATAAGTATGTTGATTTTGAAAAAAAATATGTTTAGGAAGTTAAGAGTTAATATGCCTTTTACTCAAAGAAACGTAGCAGTCACTCAGATATTTTTCAAACTTCAAATATATCAGCTGACTAATATAGTTAATTGGAGAATTTAATTATTAAAACATCCTTTTTCCAGTTTTTTTTCCTGATGAGTCATGCCTAATTCTTCCAAATCTAGCAATGAATAGTAACAGTTAATCGCACATTAGGCTAAGCACACACCGCACAGTGCCGCAGCGGGAAAGCGGCGTGCATTGTGCGCCCCGCTCAGTTTCCGCCCCGCCGCCCGCCGGCCCGCCCCGCTTCCGCCACAGGCCCGTACTCACTCATAAACACTTCATTTACGCTAATTACGCAGATATTATACGCTGGAGTTTCTCAGGAAGTGGTGGAGGTGTACTTTGTATATAAGCGTTGTTTTCTTGTCAAAATGTTATGAAATCATTCTATGAATTGTACACTGTAAGCAAACCTTTATCGCCTTCAACAGGCTGGCTTTTAAATGGCGTTAATTCTTTTATTTGTTTCTTTCTTTCAGGCAATTTTAGTTAAAAAACCAAGCATTTCCTTGCTAGTACTACTACTAGTACATATTCAAAATACTCTAGTATTATTTTCTGCAATTATTAACCACGTATGCGCAAAAAATTTTCGAGACAATAAATAAAAGTAGGTATTGCGGAAATTCGCATGCTGAGTCATATTCCAATCAAAGATTACCCTATTTCCTTCTAAAACCCAAATTATACAAACAAACACATAACTTAAAAACCAAAACACGAGACACAACACCGATTACAATATTCATTACTCTCCCCACTATTTGACTAAACGCGGCGTATTATTACATATTTCCGTAGTCCTGAGTCCCTCCCTGGCGTTCACATTAAGTGTCAGAAGGCAGGAAGCCCTCCGTCTCTGGCGCTGGTTATTTACTGTTGATCTGGATCTGTCCACGGACATCTACACGTATGTAGTGCTCTGTTTGTTTAGGTACTCTGTGGCGTACCGAGCTTATATCATAAGGACGAGAGAGACGCGAGTAAATATATTTGGATGTGGACGACAGACTGAACTGTCGTCAGCTTTAGGTTTGTTATAAACATTTGTTTAATGTAGCAGTTTGTGTCAGTGCCGATAGTAAGACCGGTTTTAAGCAATGCGAACAAAATCGTAATTTTATCTAGGTATTATTATACAGGGTGTTTCTTTTAAATGGGCCAAAAGGGAGAAATCCTTATCCTTAAGAGATACGGGAAAACTTTCTTAGGAACCTTTAGCTCTTTTTTGATGTTGACAATTTTGGTGTTTTTATTTTTTTGGTCAAGTGTGAGTTGTCCACAAAAATGAGTGAAAATGGCCAAATTTTTTTTTAGTGCCTATCGACTCTGTTTCTTGTAAGGATCATTTCATTGTATTGGAAGAAAAAAATCGGGACGGCGGAAGTTGGTCAAATTTAATAAAATATTTTTTCATACAGATTGTATGAACACAAAAATCACCAATTTTTTTTATGATGTTTTTTGATTTACTGTCTTATAAGGATCATTTCATTGTATGGGAAGGAAAATGTCTGGACAATGGAAGTTAGTCAAAAGTACAGTAATGTTTCTTCTTACACCATAAAAACGTAGTAGTAGTACTCAGTATTTCATTAGATTTGACCCACTTCTGTTGCCATGACGTTTTACTTCCGATACAATGAAATGGTCCTTACATGACAGTGAATCAATAAACATCATAAAAAAAATTGGTAATTTTTTCGTTCATACAATTTGTATGAAAAAATATTTTGTTAAATTTGACCAACTTCCGCCGTCCCGATTTTTTTCTTCCGATACAATGAAATGGTCCTTACATGAAACAGAGTCGATAGGCACTAAAAAAAGTTTTGGCCAATTTCACTCATTTTTGTGGACAACTCACACTTGACCAAAAAAATAAAAACGCCAAAATTGTCAACATCAAAAAAGAGCTAAAGGTTCCTAAGAAAGTTTTCCCGTATCTCTTATGGATAAGGATTTCTCCCTTTTGGCCCGTTTAAAAGAAACACCCTGTATAGCTGAACAGCTTGTGTGGTTGAACGCGCTAATTTCAGGAATACTGGTTCGAATTGAAAAAAAAATCTTTTTATGTTGGATAGTATACTCGAGGAAGGCAGTAAATTGTAAAAATTGTACGACAAAAACTAAAGAACACTTAGAGAAGGTTTTTAATTGACTATGAGTGTAAATGTTTAGAAAAACTGACTAAAACAACTTTTAGTTTTCTGCATTAAAATTTTCAAGACTATTCACTACAACCGCATCGGCCATTTCTGCATATCCCACGAGAACGTCATACTAAGATAAAAAAATATCGTTTGTGTTAATCCAGGCTATAAATTGTATACCAAAATTTTTAAATCCGCTTTTAGTCTAAAAGTAAGAAACAAACAAACATACATACATCCATCTTCACAAACATTCGCTTTAATATAGGAGGCAATAATAAAGATTGCCATGTTTCTTTAAAGCCTTATTTGGCTTTTTTAGCCCTAGTTTACATAGTGAGTTAGTTCGTAAAATTTACAGTTCGACTTAAGTACTAAATCGTAGTAGGTGTGTTGTTTACACGTTGCTACCGTGACATATTTACTGTCTCAATATATATATATACTACATAGTACTGTACCGTCAGCACGAGTTTTCAGTATTTGAGACGTAAAGTACACTGGAACTTTGACGACTTCAAATTGACAATTTTCAAGGGAAAAATTGGTTCCTTCTTCGCACACCAGAGGCGCTGTTCCATATTTTCATACAAGAAACGCTGTAAATACTGGAAAAACTCTGTAAAGTAAAATAGTGAAAACTCGTGCTAGGGGTACTGGTCACAGTTCGTCGCTCTTACATTTTATTGTCGTACTACTGTTGCTACTTATTGATTTTATTGCCATTTCACTGTAAAGAGTTAGTTTTATAGGAGAAGAGATTTGTTAAATTCATTATAGGTCGTTAAAATGTACTTTGAGAAGCAAAGTACCTACTCAGCTTGTATCTTTGTAACTAAATAGCTTGAAATTGAGACATTTCCAATCGTATATGAAAATCGTAAATTTATTTATATTTGTTTCAAAAACGTTGCCCCACACTAGTAATTTCTTCTGTTTCATGGATGCGTTCACAAACATATGAACACAAACACCCAGTCCGGAACAAGTACTTGCATATCATACAAAAATATTTGATCCGTCTGGGAATCGAACCCGGTACACGCAGCGCAGCAATCCAATTAGTCAGCCATTAATTACATCATTAATAGGTAAGTACAAAGATTGTTAATACCAATGTAAACAGGTATAATTTATACTTCTTCGAAATTGGTGTGAAATTAAACGACAGTAAGAAAGAAGAAGTAGCAAAAATGCCCCACTTCCGACTGCAACCATAAGTATCTCAAAAAATCGCAAAAAAATAGTTTAAAGAAATGATATACTTCCGGTGATCATCCTTACTGGCTAACACATAAAAAAATTGCTCTAAATATTAATTCAGGGGCAGAATACCTGTAATATACTAACTTTTGATTTTAGGTTTACAATAGGATTAAAAAGCAATTAAACACTGTAATAGCTCATTTTGATAATATATATTATACTAGCGGCCCGTCCCGGCTTCGCACGGGTGGAGGACCCGGTCTAAAATTTGAGATTTAAACTATCCTATCTCTCAAGTTGGATCGAACTGCACATGGTGTGCGAATTTTATTATAATCGGTTAAGTGGTTTAGGAGTCCATTGAGGACAAACATTGTGACACGAGATTTATATATATTAAGACTAGGAAGACTCATTTGTTGATATTCCAGTTTCCACCGAAAAAAAATTGTTAGTAACCAAATATTACTTTAACCCATTATACAAACTCTTTACACAACGGAACATAAAACCTCAAACTCATTTTAGTTTTTTCTTTATTTTGCTGTATTGTTGACATAGAAACCAGCCAAACAGAAAAGTAGTCCAGTTGTCTAATGCATCGTGGAGTTTGTCATCATTTTGTTTAGGTCGATTTATATTGTGAATGAATGACTTCGTGTGTCATTCAAATAATGTTTGATCTAGCAATAGTCTGTTAAATTGTCACCATGGGACACATAATTACTGCCCTGGGATTTTGCCTCACAAATATTTGCCACGTATGTCTGCCAGTAGGGCGAATTTATTGCGGTGCGGCGCCGCGCCGCAACGCACCCTGTGCTCCGGCACTTAGAGTAGTAAGTATTGGATGATTGAAAGTAAAATATTTTTGAGATAATACTGTGCCTGAAGAAATATTTGGAGTAATTTCTAAGTATGATAGCCAGTAAGGATGACAATCGGAAGTATGCAATTTATTAATACTCATTTTCATCTATTGTTTAAGATATTTTTTACAGCTGTCGGACGTGGGGTAATTTTCTATGGAAATTGCAACTTCTTCTTTCAAATGAGTGGTGTGGTCGTCGCAATGTGTGCTACGAAATTGCTACGCCGTAGCGCACTGCTACGGCGCTACGAGCTACAAATATGCGCGGGCGCGTTTGACTGAGTTGAGTTAATTTAAGAAAATCGCTTAAAAATATGACAAATATTTATGAGAGCAATTGCATACAGTTAAACTTAGATTAAGCCAGCTTAAATAACTTAAAACAAAACATTAATTAGCACTCCACTAATTTCACACCAAACAACACATTTTCCAGCAACTATAAAATATACTGTATACTATAAACATATAAATTATACAAGCGAGAGTGAACTTACACAAGAGCAATTAAGAGTTTAATAATGTCCCGTTAATTGCACAGAAGATGTAACGAATGTGCCCCATGTCCCCCCTTACGAAGCGACACGAAGATGCACGAAGTTTCACGAAGCTAGTGTCGCGACACGATTGGCTAATAAAATACGTAATAAAGTTTAGCGAGGCAGGATTGTAAACGATGAAAGGAGGTATGGATTTCTGGCGGTGACTGTGCTTTAGTTGTGTTGGCAATTATATGTAGTGATTTTGTAAGTCATTGTAAACTAGAATTTTATTTGTTTAAAGTTTCACCATAATGGTTCGAGTTGCATTTTAAGATATAGGTAAAGATGCTGGGGAGTTTTTTGCGACACGTTCTTCGCAAGGAAAATACCAGGCAGTAACGAAACGCGACAGATTTAGGGGCTATTTTTTGTAAATCTTTGATCTTGATCAAAGGAGCTTAATACATATAATTATCTTTATGTTAACTTTTTTTTGCACAACACAATGAATTTCTGTGGTGTCGTTTGTGCGGACATACACAAACACCCAGTCCACTCCGTGCGGGAATCAAACCCGTGACACGCAGCAAAACAGTCCGATCGTTCAGCCGCTCATCCTACCATCTAACTATATTCGCGTCTTTTAATTACAAGCCAACTTTGAATAAATAAACGACTTTTCATTTAATTTATTAACTAATAACTTTGTGGCTTTTCACAACCTCAATTATATAACAAGATCAAAGGCAACAGTTCAAAGATTTCCCATGTTTAATCAATCTCAAAAAACCAAACGAACGAACCGTTAAAAAGCAAAAATCTCCAATCAACTGAACGTTTAAATCTATTAATAGAAATCAATTACTAGTATTAAGCTTACTTCTTTGGTAAGACTTCATTGAACCACGTTTAAAGGAACGGTGACTTGACCCGGTTCTGGAATTAAACCGTTTCAATCGCGTCAAAGACTTCTCGTGGCTTTCAGTTGGCTAAGACATTTGAGTTGCCTGCTTCTTGAAATTAATGGTTGATTTAACTATCTTGGATTTGTTTTTTGAATGTGCATGGTCTTTAAATTGGTCAAAAGGGGGGGGGGATATCTTAATCCGTAAGAGATATTAAAAAAAACTTAGTTAAGACGATTTTGTTATTTTAAAATTTTTGGCCAATTACAATAGTGATTAGTCCCCAAAAATAAGTGAAAAAGGCAAAAAAAAACATTCGGATCTGTTTCATCTTCGGATCATTTCATTATATCGGAAGAAATCGGGACGGTGGAATTTGGTAAATTTTGATAAAATATTTTTTCATACAATTTGTATTACCGAATTACTAAAATACAGATGAGAAAAAAAAGGGTTTTATTTACATTGCGCCAATCTTGGAATTTCATAATATAACATTTAAATTCACATACACAAACAGCCAGAGCCGGAACAACTCTTGCAGATCATGCAAATATTTGAATTTGAACTCGCGACTCACAGCGCAGCGGTCCATTGCTCGGCCACTGAGCCAACCGTGCCGATAATATTAGGTATGATTGTTTTGGTTTAATAATTTCTTCATATGATTGCTCAGCAGTGGGACAGGAATAGGTTAGTTTTATAATAAAACGAATAATATAATAAAGCTGGAGTTTGTTTTTTTGCACGCGCTATCTCTGGAACTACTAGTCGGGTTTTTAATATGATTTGTATATGTATATGATACGTAGCCCATTGATGATTCGTCCAATTAGGCTATAAGCTATTTTATACTATTCATTTTTATTTATTTCTATTAACAACTATTCTTTTCTACATCACGCTCATCATGAACCGTGACCCCGCAATATAAATCGAGCATTGGCCTGTAATGTAACGTTACTTCAGTGATAGAAGATAATCGAGGATCACAATGCGCACCTTGTATCAAATCTAAACTAAATGTACGCGAACGCTCATCAGTCAGTGAGGTAGTATTGTAATGTAATGCTCAAAGTCGAATCTATAATGTTACATTACATACGAATGCTCCCGGTGAGAGAGCGCCTTTAGTCACTGCTGATCTGACAATCCCTCCCGTCCCGCGCTGTGTGGGAGGACTCACTTGATGATTTTACCACGACAAAAAAAAAGGAAAAGATTCATCGAAATGGCATTTCACAGTAAAGCATAGCACAGACAGTGAATGCGTCCCTTTTGTTCAGTGAGGGCTGCACTTTGACTTTGAAGTTGATGAAATAAATAGTGACAACGATTTTGATTGATTGCTTAGCTTTTCTTTTGGCTTATGCTTCTTTAAAAAAAACATCCTAAAGAAGCCATTTTTCCAGCAAATATTGAAGGGTTTCTTCTTGATTTTGACTGATATTGTTCATAATGCACACATTTTGTATCTCGGCGCATGCGCATTCATCAATCTATCTTCTTTGATATTTTAAGTGTTTGTGTTGAATAAAGAGAAACCCGCAATTGAATAGAAAAAAAAACAAAATAAACCTATCAAATAAAATCTGAAGCCGGAAAGTTTGCTTGAGCGCGCTTATCTCAGGAACTACTGCTTCAAATTGGAAAACTCTTTTTGTGTCGGATAGTCTTTTTATCCAGGAAGGGTATAGGCTATAACATCACGCTACGAACAATAGGAGCCGAAAAAATCCGCGGGTAAATTATGATATTGAATTATTGTAAACTTTGAAGAAAGAATATTAAGTAAACCGTCACCTCAATATGGCGATAGTGATCATCTTGTATATTTTGGTTCGGGTTTCAGAGTAGGTATATCACACACTGCTCTCACATAGCTGGTGTAATGTCGCCACATTTGTAAGCGTCACCTCGACCACCCACGCGATATACGACGCCGCCATTTGTCGCCTCTACCCCAGCCCAGATTTATATACAGCCTGTATATACACGCAAATAATAATGATCACATCAGATTACAGTTTAAACCATTAATCGGGCGAACAATGAACACTTGTCAAACTTTTTCTTAATAATATTTATTCTTAACATAAACATTAATCAACCGTTACCTAAAGCAAATTTCGTACAGCCTTAATACTACCATTAATCTTTTACGTTAATAATAATTTAATGACTTAACCAACTCCATTAAATTACAAACTTGCTTACTCGTAAACGTCGTGCGCTGTTTAGTTAACTAATTGCTAAAGTATCTTATCGTACTTTTATACAGCAACAATCATTCTAATATATTGATGCTTACAAAACACTCACCTTTTTATTTGGAAATAAAAAACAAAATGGAGTGAAAGCTTTTAAGCAGAGGACACAACGTTTACATAACCCGGAAATCGAAAATATCAAACAATGAAATCGTCGAAACAAAACGAACCGTCACGGAATAATTCAATAGTGAAATGTTATGCGCGGCCACGCGCGCACTCTACTGTGAAATACTTTTAGCAAACACGCGCCGACAATTAGCGCGTACTTACCGCGTCCGCGGTGCGCCGGCCGGCTGCGGAGATAGTGGCCGAGCCAGGAAGGAAGCCAGTTTTCCGCAAGAGAGCCTCCAGCCCGAGCAACTTCGCGGAACGTCTCGGCCGATGCATTTTTGGATGTGAGCCCAAATAACTTGTTGCAACTATGGGGAGGAGACCTGTTGCGCACTCGTGCCGGGCCTACCCGCGCCCATTTTTGCCTGTACTCCGACTGCAAATACATAATGAATGTGAACGCTGAACGTTTCACTGGCGGTATTGTACCGACCGTTTTGTTGTACCCTAGTTTGTGGGATTGCCGTTGTTATAGTCCGGGGAGCACTTTACGCGTCTGCTATTGCAATTTTAATATTCACGAGGGGCTTTGTTGCTGCATTTTTAAAGAGGTCAACGCCGTATCTCGCCCGGTGGCGGGGGGATTAATTTTCCTCTCTATTAGGGTAAAATCAAAGACGTAAAGTGCACAACTTGAGCCATTTTCTGTCATATGTTTTGCACATAACGTTGGCATAAACAGAATTAAGATTGTTCTTTTTATTGAGGGCAAAGCTTGGTAAAACGACCGAAAAGAGACCATTTTAGTGTAGCTATGTGAGTACGCTAAAAGAAGTTATCTTTCAGTATCTACCTAATCGACATGCCAATAACCCATCACGTGGCCAACCTCACCATCTCCTTACATTGTTGCAGGGCGCATCATCGAGCCTGGTAGTAAAGTTCGCGGACACAGAGAAGGAGCGACAGTTGCGACGCATGCAGCAGATGGCCGGCAACATGAGCCTGCTCAACCCCTTCGTGTTCAACCAGTTCGGAGCCTACAGCACCTACGCGCAAGTCATCACGGAACAGGTAAGCCACCGCGGACGAATTGGCTATATGACGTGGAGAAGCTTTGGGGAAATCGCATCAGCAGCGCATCGGATTGCGCCAAATTGCTGGAAGTAGTTGCGGTATCTCACTGCTGGGCAACCTCTCTTGATGACTTCTTCTTCCAATCCAAGGCAAACAAAACCAATGATCGGTGATCAATCTTTGATTTAGTCAAGCTCGTCTTGCTACCTTCTAAAACGAGGCGAAATGTGGCACCTGGCATAACGAGTTAATACCTACTAAAGCTTTTTTATCCTATAAAATAGTCTTAAATATTCGATACGAAGGTATGCATTGTTCTTAAATATATTCTAAATAATTTCGCCTCAACTCAGGCTCATAAACTAAAGTTTTAATACCTGCACATTTGAACTGATGAAAATTGATAGGCACACAGCATGCAATATTGCAACCTTCGTGGTTGCAAACTTTTTACAACTTCGTAAATATCCCACGTTATGTGTCTAGACCCTTTCAGAGAGAGCTTTAATATGTTGTAAGTAAATAAAAGCAAAACTTTTACATTTTGGGCGAAATCTGTATTTGGAAACAGATTTTGGCGATATAAATGTTATTTGTTAATCTCTGAGACAACATGACACCTCTACGGTACCTATGCATAAGCGCCATTTCAAATAGTTTTAAAAGTTTTTTTTTTTAATATTTAATAATTCACCCATACGAAAGTCCACACATTCTTCGTTCTACAGAATCCGTATACATATATATCTAAGATTTTCTTTTGCAATTTCAATTCTGCATTAGATTCATAATACTGAACAACATACCAAAGACTTAACCCGCAGTAACGTAAGTTCAAGATTATGTACGGAATAAAGCAATAATCAGGCGTAGCAAGTGCTACGCCTCGTAGACAATGTGCTACGTCGAGCTACGTGCTACGTACTTATGTACAAAGCTCACATTAACTTGATCCCGTTTAATCTCCCGGCTAATAGCCTTGTGGAGCTTCTAAGAAGACGTATAAATGTAGAACTAAGAAATTGATCTAGAGCTTCTGTACCGATATTATAATACAAAATGTGTTTGATTGAATCACGATCTCAGTAATAAGGCATATTGCTGATATTGCATAGGGTAGGGTACATTAAGGCACTTAAAAAAATTTAGTAGTCACTACGAAAATACTTCTGCTTCTTTCTGTGGATAATCATTTATTTCTATTATTTAGCAACAAGCCGCACTGATGGTAGCTGCGACGGCGCAGGGCTACATCAGTCCAATGACGGCGCTCGCCTCGCACGCACTCAACGGCATGGCTAACTCCGTCGTACCACCCTCCTCGGGTAACTATATCTATTGTTATACTTACGTTCTTAAATCTGTTTTCGTTAAATAATTTAAACGTAGAGAGATACACAAATTGGATATCCAGTCTTTTTTTCATAGATTTTTTGAGGATGTTTTGTATTTCAGTTTATTCTCTTCATAGTCCCAATTACTAACATAGTCTACTTATTTCTATTTCCAGACAACTTCTCTGGTCTGGCGATAGGCACGGGCGGAGGCCAGCCGCTGAACGGCGCCCTGCCGTCACTGCCGTCGCCCACCATGCCTGGTTTCAACATGGCCGCACAGACCGCCAACGGACAGCCTCCTCCACAGGACGCCGTCTACACCAACGGCATACACCAGACCTTTACTGGGCGTAAGTGTTCGAATTATTTCGTTACTATCAGCTTAAAACAGTAATGGTCCCAATATTTAACCCTGTGGAACGCCTGTTCTTATGTTACCATTGAATCTATCCATATCGTCTACGAGTAATTTCTCAATTAAGCATTTTACTATGATGCTATCTAATCGTAAACTGAATTACTTGTGGCATTATTTCACGAATATTTAATAGCAGCACCTCCTGATACATGCTATGAAATGGTTATGTTAGCTCTGTGAGCTATGTTAAAAAATGATGTCTTGTCGCGATAGCAGTTCCAAAAACGGTACCACTTCAGATATTTTGTTTTTGTCATTTCACGAGTTTTTATATAATTTCAGCGGTGCCAGTAACAGCTCAGGGTCTGCCGAACGGCGATGCTGCAGCTCTGCAACACGCGGCCTACCCGGGCATGCAGCCCTTCCCCGGAGTCGGTGAGTGAGACCGCTCCTTAGCGCACACCCACACCGCTTCAGTTACACGCTTCACACTTGACCAATAGGCAATCTGAAGAATTTGATTGGTTCAATAAGTTCTCTCTAATATTTCAAAACACAACCAAGAAATTATTCCAATTCTAAACCTTTTTATTAGGTATTCACCTAAGTTATGAAGTTTCTATGAAACTAATTTTGAGAGAGCCTCTATTTCCATTCAGTAACTTTAACATACTTCATGGTTGTAACTATTGGTCAAGTCTAATTTATATTGGATTTTGTTGCTCAAAGAAATGATTATAAAACTGTTTGAAACAATATGAGAAATATATTTGATATCCTTTTACACTTTTTATAGTTCTTTATGCAACAAAAACGCAAACTTCACAAATTATGTATAGAATGAGTAATTATTTATTGTAAAATTGTGTATTTTGAATGGATGGTTCATTTTGTTAAAATGTCGATGTGCAAGGGGACCGGATGTCTTGTTACCTGTTTATATATACCATTGATGGATCTGCTACAAACAACTGTTGATTTACTCTCATAGATTATTCAATTTTCATCTCAAGCAGATCAATCGATTGCTAGTAAACCATGTACTTAATATTGTTGTGTATGCCCCTACAGGGTACCGTCCGCTGTTCAAATCACGCTACTCGATATTATGGTTAATTTAGTTATCTAGTAGTTTGTGCTCAATGTTATTTGTCTAAATATTTATTTATTGGAAACACAACTAAAATTAAATAATGATTATAAAACTTTAATTGTAAACATACTTAAAATATTATACAATAGATTATTATAGCTTGATAATTGTTATAATAATGTTGTTACATGCATGTATATGTACGCAACTATAGGTGTTCATTGTGAAAATGTGCAAATTAATGTTCTACAGCTTACCCAGCGGTTTATGGGCAGTTTCCGCAGCCCATCCCACCGCCGATGTCGACCATTGCGCCGGCGCAAAGAGAAGGTAAGTGGAGCTCCGAGGAAGATGCCATCGAACTAACCCAGTCCTTCAGCAGATGAATTCACCCACTGCCATTACAGCTCTTTACTATAGAGTCCATTACAAATCAATGAAAACTGACTACAAAACTTACACAAAAATATATCAATACAGTTTCATTGATTTTATTATATGTGTGCATTTATTTGTTATTCAGCCAAAATGTCATCAAAATCTGATTATGGATTTGATTTTGTTTTACTAGCAGATTGGTTGCTATTCGCATCCATTCCGCATTTGGCTGGAAAGCAGTTTAAAAAATTATGTTGTCCACACTGTTTTATTGTGATAGTTGTTGTTCTTTCAAGTATACAGTGACACACAGACGGCTTACGATCAGCTCCACCACTGCTAACTCTTCACTCGCTTTTGCTGTATAGTACCCACGTCTGTCGCTGTACACTACCTGTCATGTGCATCTCTTTGTAATTGTATGTCGTATTGCTACTCTATGTCTATATGTGTCAACTTTATAAAACGTAATGTATTAATATTTTAACAACTTATATCTTTGTCTTCAGCCTTGAGCATAATTTTAACATGTCTATTTTCATTCAGAACAAAAATAATTTCATTTGCGTCGTTTTTCAAATCTATTTCACCAATCATTTCTTCCAAACTAACATGTTTCTTTTTATTACAATCACTTTCAATACTGTATGCTCCTTTCCCTCCCTCTACAATAACCTTTTCGTGATGGTGTTAAGGGCAGATTTGTGAGTTCTTTAAAGATTTTCTTATGTTCCCAGGCTGCTCCATCTCGGGCCCCGAGGGCTGCAACCTCTTCATCTACCATCTGCCCCAGGAGTTTGGAGACGCCGAGTTGATGCAGATGTTTCTGCCCTTTGGCAACGTCATCAGCAGCAAAGTATTCATCGACCGTGCCACCAACCAGAGCAAGTGCTTCGGTTAGTTACATTTTTAAATCGTTTGTGTCATCGGATTAGATCTCGATAGCACACGAAAAAGACTGTTTTGAATGGCCTAACCTTGTAAACCTGAATCATGAACGGTTTTCTTTAATTTTTACTATACTTACTTAACTTTTTCTCCAGGATTTGTATCGTTCGACAACCCGACGTCGGCGCAGGCGGCGATCCAGGCGATGAATGGCTTCCAGATCGGCATGAAGCGACTTAAGGTCCAGCTTAAGCGGCCCAAGGATGCCAATCGGCCTTACTAACCCAAGACGCCGTCCGTGCGCGCTCTTCGCGTGCCCATGGTATGTTGACAACCCTAACAACTCTTGAGTCGCAAAGAGATGGTGTGTCCAAGTTCACTGTAGATAGCGTGACCATAGTCAAACCCCAATCTGACTAATGAGATATGTTGGAATATAAAACAGATGGATTTATTCAAAAGCTTGTGAAGTGAACTAGCGATCACTTTCACAATTGCCCTGAACCCACTGAGGTATGTCGTAATAGATGAATGATGTGTTGACAGCAGACTTGTTTGTGTTGTTTCAGGTGGCGGCCTGCCCGCACGGTTCGCCCGAGGCGCGTCTGTTCGCGTATCAACAATTCTATGGAATTTACTACACATTTATTGTATAGCAAATATCATTACCTACATACTTACTTAAAGAATTATGCAAGCCCACTCGGCGAGTATACTAAAT
Organism: Agrotis ipsilon; assembly: GCA_028554685.1. NCBI lineage: Eukaryota > Metazoa > Arthropoda > Insecta > Lepidoptera > Noctuidae > Agrotis > Agrotis ipsilon. Next base: position 2,362,462 of record CM052965.1, read on the forward strand.
TAGTTAAAAGTAATTTATTAAATCAGCGCGTAGGAATGCTTCATTCTTATCATTATCGATTAATCATTAAATTACTCTATTATATTATTATATATACAATTTATTAACTTTGATTAAATTATTATTATTATTATTATTATAAAAAATGACACGTTATAAAAATTTTGTCATTCGTAATCATACTTCTACTTCTAAGTACTTAACGTTTAACTGAACTTTTAACATAAATTTATTATACTAGTTATTTGCTTGAACTAAGCCAAACTGAATTTATTAAGTAAGTTGAAAATGTAAGAAAAAAAAGAAGTGTATTTTAATTATTGTATATTGCAGCGCCGCTGGCGATGCAAGCGTGCGTCTGCGCAGTAGCTGTATACTGAGCAGCGCGGGCGGCGCGCGTGTGTGTTCGCTCACGCGCCGTTCGCGCCGCCTGCGCAAGTGTCGCGTGTGTGCACATGTCACGTGTGCACTTGTACGTGTGCACTTGTCGCGTGTGCACTTGTCGTGTGAGTACATGCCGCGTGTGCACTTGTCGCACGTATGCTTACGTCGCGTGTGCACTTGTCGCGCGTGTGCTCACGTCGAGTGTGACACGTCGCGTGTGCTCTGCCCGCACGCGCGGGCGCTCGCAGCCGCGGCGGCGCCGCGCGGACACTGTTGTCTCCCACCGCCGAACTGATCACACTAATCTAAGTGCTCGCATAGATCACTATCGGAGTATTTATAATGTCCTATATTTTGTTAAATTTTAACGAGCGTGTGTATATGTGTGTGTAAGTAATGTCGCTGGCTCGTACCACACGACATTCTCTTACGACGTTATTGGAAGCAAACACAAATTGTAATATAGAAAGATCAAATCCTACACGCAGTTAAAATGTTACTCAGAAGACAACAATGTACACTGTCTATTCAAACGGCGACTTGTACAAATAGAACTGTAAGTAAGACCATGTAAAATATTCAGTAGCACGTTGTTATAAACGCGTCTGTCTGTCCATGGTACGGCCAGCACCTCACAAACCTACATGTTAGTGAACGATGTTGTTACAAAATTAAATGTTTGTATTTAACGCTGTGTACAAATTAAAGTGCACTTCAAGACCGAATACTTAGGCCTTCGTTTCAAAAGATCGTGTTATTATGTGTTGTAAATTCCAAAATGGGCTGTGATATAAAAAATATAATATCAACATAATGGACTGTACAGGCCGTTCGTCTCTGTATTGCATGTGTGTGTTACGCTCCCGAGTCGAACGCGCGCCGCGCGAATGTTCTCTGGCGGAATTATTCGTGTTGATTACTCGATCTCTCTACTGTTTCTAAACTTTCTTTACATTCCCACCTGCCAGCTTGCAGTATACAACTTTCAGTCTAATAAAAAGGACATCAATTCCCCCTCCTATCATATTGAAACAATCAAGCAAGTTTGTGGCAAGTAACTTGGTACCGTCTCACAGTTACAGACAAAATAATCATCGTAGAGGCACTTTCAGAAGTTTGCTGTAAAGAAAAATCACTATTTATTTTTGTACATACCCACGGGAAATTTCGGAAAATGTCTCTATTACATGAAGTCATTCGATGGCTTTCAAATGTTTTGGATGTAATTGCATTCGAACCAAAATGTTATAAAATGATTATGATCACTGTAGATAGTAAATTAGACAAATTGTCGCCAGAGAGGCCGCGTGACGCGCGAGCGACGAACTCGCGATGTCGCGATGTCAATTCACAAGGAGCGCGCTTTCCCTTCTTTTTTTCAAGCTGTGCGTGTGTAGTATAAATTAACCATGTATAAAAAATATTCGTGTTAAGGTGTTAAATACAATAACCGTGACTAAATGCGTCCGGGGAGTCAACAGTGAGTGGTGCGCGAAACAACAGAACACACTAGTGTAATTTCTAATGAGAAAATAGATTCATAATCAAGAAAAGTACCAATATAAATATTAAATAATACGAAGATACTTTAGATATATTGCGTGCGCGCGGGCGAGTCGCACTCTGTGCGCCCGCATGCGGTGCGGCGCGGAGGCAGGGGCCCGCCAGGGGGGCCTTGAGGCCCGGGGCCCGGGTAGTGGGGGCCTTGATACGCGGGGGCCCTGTAATCCAGAGGCCCTGGTACACTAGGGTCCACGACCTGCGCCCGGCCCCTAGCGCCACGCCGCCCGCCTCTAGTCAAATATTACACTCACACAAGACATAGAATTTTATATTTACACAAATAATTATATTATATTGATATAGTATTCTAGGTTTAGGCGATTATGATTTACAAGTAAGCAGTGTGTTTAAACGATATTCTTAAAAAACTAAGTAATATCGCGTTAAGTGTCTCTAGTTCTTTTCTCTAAAAGTCTTATCTCACCATTGTGCAATACGTTGTTACGCTTTTTAAAGTTGTTTTTATTTGATGCGTTATTTATTTATTTATGGATGTTTCTTATGTTACCGTTGTAGATTATTGTCGACGAGGTCTCGTTTCGTAAACCGACTGCGAGCCGACCACTCGACAAGCGCGTCTCGTCTGGTTAGGGAGTGCGAGGTCGGCGCTGGCCGCTGCTGGCCAGTGGCGGTGAGTGGCGGCCAGCGTCGGCCAGCGTCGGCCAGTGTCGGCCAGTGTCGCGCTCGGGTCGTAAGTGTGTGGAGTGCAGCGCCGACGCGCCGCGACCGACTTAGGTTACAGGTTACACAAATCGATGCCAAACCGGAACACGTATACTTAGTATATCGACTATCGATAATATCACCTCGTGGGTAATGTAGGCGTAATGCGCCCGGGCACCGCCCGGGACGATTAATAATATTGTGTACTTATATCTTTATACTGATTAAAATTAAAATTCCCTAAAATATATAGCGGAGACGCGAACATTTGTAATAGATTAATGAGTCCTCTCAGAATGTATAAAACAATCGCCCATAAAAGTGATTCTAGGATACAGGGTATGCTTTGCAATTATTTAAATGTATCTAAATAATTTGTCACGTGGGCAGTCATCGCCTGCCGCCGGTCGCGCAGGCCCCGGCGCATCGCTCTCGGGTCCACTAGTCTGTCGCAACTTTTTATACTCTGTCGTCTGTCGTAGCGGAACCGAACTCATCCTCATCTCACGCTCCTCATTCGCGACCTCGAACGCGCTTCGCTTGGTTCCTTTCCTCGGCGAACAACCATCACCTTAGAGCCACTTGCGTCACTGAAGTATCCTCACTCACTTGTCACGCGTCACTCCGCGACACATCAACAACAACATTGTTAGTATTACGAAATCGAATTTCTAAAACTATTTAACTCCTGACATTTTATATAATATATTTATATCGTTCGCATATTCTTATTGTCGTAGCGCTCGCGTACGTGAACATCCTCGGTGCACTCGGAACGTCCGACCGTAGTGTGCGGTATGCGAAGCGAAGGCGGGTCGTTAGTACTATAGTTAGGTAGCGCGTCGCGGCGCGGCGGACGTGACGTCACCACACGTCACGCCCGCCCGCTCCGCTCGACGCTAGTTAGTACATAAGATGAATGCCAATATTTTAATCAGAAAAAAAAAACAAACTTAGAATTGGAATTATTAATCATATTATATCTATTTATATAATAAAATATGGAGAGAGGCGCATAGTGCTTTTATGAATAGTAGGTTCTAGTATTGAAACAAAACGATCTAGTCATATCTCCTTTCTGTTATTTATTTGTTCTATCGCTTAGCATAGTTTAGCTTCAAGCACACGTTCGTACTTACGTTTATTGTATTACTATGACTTGGTACCGTCTCGTTTGTGTACGTAGGTCTCTCCGGTGCGTTATGTTCCTCGGGTGTAACAGCAGTTTGTAATCATAGAGCAATTACTTATTATCTTATCGATATGTCTAACTTCCTAACTTTCTTCACTTCATTAGATCGACATATTTTGACATAAACCTACTATGTTATATGAGATGAAAATATACTACTAATTTAATTTTGATAAGTTATCCAGAATACTGTTACTTCAGCATCCATTACCTTTAGATTAGTTAAGGTTAATTGAGATAATTTAATCGGTATAGAATGGTAGAGACGAGTTATGAATGGTATAACCGTTTGGTTAAGTTAGAGGTTTAAATATACCTTAGGGCAAGTTAAAGGAGTATGATTTAGGTAGAGAAGATATTACTCTCATAGTTCTGCTAAAGATTGTAAGTAGTGCGACGACTGTACCGGGCGGCGCGCGCGGTACAGTCGGCGCGCCGCACTAACGCGCCGTCCGTAAACAAAAAGATCTCAACTCTATATATACTGAAACCGATTCGATTCAGTTCTGGTTTCGCTTCAACTACCCTACTGGATATATTTAGTAGTTATCGACTCTGAACAGACGTCACAGGTTTGGTTCTAAATTATTAAGGTCCATCTCGAGCTCTGGAGTCCGCATGGGAGGCACGTGAGACCTAACAAAATGATCGCAGTCAGAACTGAACTGCTAAGACTAGTCAGTGAGTTATGGAACGCTTGTATGGATGGTCAGCGACTCATCGGCTCGCGGTGGATCTGCGTGTGCTCCTCAGTTCCACAGTATCGATTGTACATACATATGACGTCATATCTTTAGGAGCTTACTAGCCTTTTGCCCCGGGACTGCCCGGGCGGGTGACAGGGTGTCGCTGTGTTAATGCTAAGTGGAAATCATAATCATTAACCGTTTTTTAGAATGGTTACACGCCATACTTGATAAAATGTAAGGGTAACACGGGCGGCTGAACTGAAGCAAACTTTTAACTTAGACAAAGTACAGCCTACGTACAATTCGAGTTTAAGATAGCTTTTAGCAAAAATTCTAATTGTATAGAAGAAAGTTCTCGAATTATTTCCACGAGTTTCAGTCGCCTGGTCAACCCAAAATGTATAAAAATGGTGAACCAAATAAATACTCGTAAACTATGTCCCCCACATTGTTCTGGATAACTTATATTGGAATAGTTTAAGAGTAAACAAGGACTACTCGTGTTCAGGATTCTTAGGGACCTGGCTTCTAATCAATGATTAAAATTCTGCAAAAGATTACATTAATCATCGATTAAAAATCAAAGTCACTAATCAATTGTATATTCATAAAACTGTAAAATAGAATATGAAAAATATAAAAATATATGCCATTTAAATTAAAATATATGACTTACTTTGTAAATAAAAGACCATCTTAAACTTATGTATAAATAAGGTAGTCTTGTTTCAGCCATTCAACACTAAATATATTTATAAAAATGCCTTGAGAATTGGTGTTTTATATTCCCTAATAATCCTGAGCGGGAGTACGGTCTGCAGAACTGTTTACGAATATATATATAGCTTACAAAGGTCACCGCACGGTGCCTGTGATATACGCTTGTAATGATCGTCCATTCAACTACACTATGTATCTTTACGACTCGGCTTTATGTTGCTGTCCTTACAGTCGCGTTACCAGTACTTGTACAATATGATGCCATAACTTATATCATTTTATTAAACTAACTCGAATTAATTATTTTAGTATTAAGACAATTACTATGGGCGTCGATAGATGATGTTGGAAAACAAACTTACTGAGACTAATATAAAGAGCTTAACAGTTCGTTTTGGTTACATGAAAGAGACGGCGATATCGATACCGTATACGTCCATCTCTATGAAACCGCACAAAAATTATTAGTAAATTGAATAATACTGCCTTGGTAATATTTGTGAGCTGCCAACGCATCCATCGACATCAATAAAGTTTCAGGCTATCTATCGATAGATAGGATAATTATCGACAACTCCGGATGTTCGCGATATAGAACTTTGTACAGAGACTGCACACGCAGTCGATTGTTTCATCGCTAACTCAGCCCCAACTTGTTGTATTATAACAATTTAGTTAACTAAATACGTTAGACAAATATTGTTTGATGATTGTCGTTTAGCGATCATCGAATCGACCAGTCTGCCCAGTCGAACACACACTCAAATGAATTCAGTCTAAAGAAAGTTTTTAAGAGACTTGATAAAGTCGTCACTATTTAACTTTTATAGATATTCAATTATAAGATTGGAGCTAGTGTTGTGCGTGAGACTGGGCGGACTGCCCATCACGTTAGCATAGTGATGTACCTTATGTTCCCGTCACTGAGAACAAAACAACTCCAGTGCATTGATAGCTAGCCATTGAAATGTTTATTCTCATATATTGTTATAGTTCGCCAAAGATTTGTAAAAAAAATAAATAAATAAAGAGTGTTATGATCACTTTTGAAACGTCGCTAGTTAATCGTTCATTTTTAATTTTTATATTTATGAACTTTATTATTAGTGTAGAGTATACTGACAGATTATTAGCAAATTGTGGGATATGTTCATAGACACACGTTATTATGAAACTAATACAATAATAATTCGCCTACTTTGCATGTCTAATTTAGTTATTGAACTTTTAAACCTATTATCGAGTTATTAATATGTATATTGCTGAAATATTTTAAAACTAAATTACTATTCAATTATTTATTATTATACACTTATTACGTTTAGTATGCTAGAAATATGATGAAGGATAATAAATAATTTTAATTATATTACGGTATGCGTTTTATTTATTTAATAAAATTGTGGACCTAAGTGTACAAAGATTTTATCAGGTACAGTGCTTTTCAAGCTAGATACTTCATAAATCACAAAATACATTTTAGCGTAGCTAAAAACTAGCGAGAATTGCGATCCGGAAACAAGTGGATTTAATATACATTTTAAAAATTCAACGGTTGGTTACCCTAAAACTACAGTTTAATTTAAACAAAACGAAAAGTTACAACGCCTACAACAATGAAACAGTAGTCCTATGAAATAAGGCAGTTTTTAAAAATCCTCAAAAAGCATTCGATACTGTTTCTATCCCCATACTCCAACAGATGATAAAAGAAATTGCATGAGAAGGTACCACTTAAGCTTTTTCGGTAATACCTAAGCGAACGTAGATATCTACTGAATAATAGGAGTGGTCACTAATTGGAAGAAATCATTCCATACGGTGTACCACAAGGTAGTATGCGAGGCCCAACATTGTTTCGTGATTATAAAACACTTTGTGGATTTTTTCTAGAAAATATGCTCACACATTCTTTTACGCTACACAATCTAGGAGGATGGAAATCCAGGTCAAACCACATTTTCTACGAGACAATATGCAAAACAATATCAAGCAAATAGATTAAGTTGCTGCGAAAAGAGCTACGAAAAACCTCAAACGAGAATCGTACAAACGATCACATAACTCGAGAGATACATACACCGACACAAACGAAATCGAAATGACAGAAACTTTGGTCCGCTTTAAATAAATAAATATAGAAATAAAAATTTCCTAAACATTTTTCCTAATAATTAAAACACGAACGCACCAATTAAGGGTAACTACAAATTAAACGAAGGAGCACAAAGTCCCTTTCATCACGTTGATGCAAAAGTGTCCCCGATTAGTTTGAACTGCTGTGTCTTTCGGGACAAACGTACGAATAAAATATAGGTAAAAATTCATATCTAAAAATTAAGCGCAGCGTAATTATGTACATTTTATACGACCACGATAGGAACGAAACTGTGATGGCGATATATTGTGACATCATGGATACTTTCCATAAACATGCATGCTCTTGAAACAAATAATGGTCATATGAAACTAACATTGACAAATAAAATTACACAAAGTATTTTTCACACTACTTGCTCGTAAATGTCATATTATACGTCAGGCAAACCCACTGTAAAGCATGACATTATTCCCCCTCGCTCGAGCCGGGAATAATATATGTACTGAATTTCATTATTCCCGTGGGAATAATGTGATTTGAATTTGGAACCTCAAAGAAAACCGTATGAAAACTTTCACCAAGGAGTCATATAAGTAATGGCGGCCGCTGGCAGCAACAGCTGATCGCCTACAGTGGTGCCAACTTCACGTTCGAAGGTTGTCGTACCACATCAAATTTCAAAAATCGAATTCATTTCCTCGCAGTAGGTGTGAAAAGCAGAGTACGCTTCTCGGGAGTAAAGCTGCCTTGTCTTGGGCCGACTTGAATCCCTCGCTACACTAAGGATTCATAACTTAATTCCCTCGTTTCACTCGGGAATTAACACTTGAACCTCCTCGCTGCGCTACGGAGGTTCACCCCAGAATCCTTAGTGTCGTTTCGGGATTCAATACGCCCGTGACGTAAGGCAATGCTTTACTCCCTTGGTGCGTAATCTACTATTATTGTTAAACTTCCGTATAGTGTGAGTTGACAGATGGAAATCATAGACGTTTCCGTTCTTATCGTGGTCGAATAGTCATTGATTCCCAAAAAGGTAAAAACGAAAATATAAGTAAAAAAATAATCATTATAATAAATTAAACACACACACCTCATACGACCTCACAGATAAAAATCAAATAGGTTTCTTACAGAAATAATCCGTAATTTTCCTGCTAATGCTTTTACTATGTTTCGACGTGGTCTCATTTTCGTGTTCCATTGACGGGCTCCCATCATTTAGTAGAGAGTTTCTTCTTTGGTTACCGAGCAATGTATTTGTTGCCACTGAATTCTGTAGTTCACCACTTTCCATTTTCGTCATAGCGTCGAATAAAGACATGCGGGGATTTGCTTGTCTATTTTCTTCTGTTTTGTTTGTATCTGTTGTTGGTTGTTGCTTAGTATCCTTTACCGGTTGTTGTTTAATATTCGTTGTTGGTTGTTGCTTAGTATTTATTCTTGGCTGTTGCTTTATATCTGTTGTTGGTTGTTGCTTAGTATCCTGGTTGGATGGATCTGCCTGTTGTGCAGCATTCTCTGATTGTATGGTGACGTCAAGCAAGCTCTGGTCCATATCATCTTGTGAGAACAAGTCGGGTGACTTGCTCGTGAGCTCAGTTTCAATTGCTGATACCGTCGCTGGTACGTTTTCTGTTACACTCTGAAATTATCGAAGGTTAGGGTTTAATATTATTACTATTTATTTTATTTTGTTACTAATATATACTGCACAGCGTGTCGTATGTCGTCCCGCACGTAACAAATCATTTCCTGACCTACAAGTAGTTTTTCCGAGTCTGGGTAATTGTGTATGTGAGTTTCTATTTAAACGCACCCACGATACAGGAGTCATTTTTGGTGCGGTCAATGTTTTTTAAAAACAATTCTAAAGACATAACCTTTTTCTTGATAGAATAGAGATAAAAATTGACTAAGCTACTCGCGCTGGACTTGACTGACTAATGTAACAAATTTGAATATTTCAAATAGTATAATATCCACTTAATTACCGTTATCTGGTAAAACATGCTAATCATAATTATTATAATATATAAGTAGCGTTCATGTGGTGTCGAGACTGTCTAGACAAGTAACCGTAACGTTGGAAAGTACAGGGCTTTTGAAGGAACACCGTGGATTTTGGTCAAATGGCCTACCATGACGCCTTAAAGCTGAATGAAGAATAATTCCACTGTGGGAGCGAGATGGCGCTAGACGACTTGTAAAGCTCTGTCTCTTTCCCACAAAACTCTTGCTTTATGACGTCATGGTAGGACCCCAGTAGGAGTATTTCAGTCCCAGCCTCGACTCATTTTTGTTGTTTTACAACGGCAAGAAAAATAGCGTTAGTACTTACAGTTTCCATTTCGTCATCGCAGGGAATAGGCGAGGGCTCTTTGCCTGCCGTCAGCACTTGCTCCAGGTACTGATGTAACCGCTTGTAAACCACGCCCTTCTCATTAGAGAACCTCACTATGTACCTGTATAATTGACCTGGAAAAGAGAGAAATTGTAAGTCAAACGTGTAGGTATAACAGTTTCCTAGAAGTTTGATTTGGGAATGTTACTGAAATAGATTCATGGAAACCCGCAGTTGAGTTAAAGCCGAAATAGTTATTTATGATACTAGTGCGGAAAGTTGGTTTTTACAAACGAGTAGACAAAGTACGCCCGAGGCGCCGAAGGCGCCCGAGGGCGTACCGTAGTCACGAGTTTGTAAATACCAATTTCTGCACGTGTGTCATACAATGTTTTTCAACACATTTATCCATATTAATATCAGATTCCTCCCTTGAACTCAAATTAGTCGCAACAATTTTTGAAGTTCCTAATATGAAAATGGCGCGACTTTGAAAATGGCGCCACATGCACGTGGTGAAAATTAGAACTACATCTTTCATCTCATTTACTCTTTAGTATTAAAGTGAGACAACGTATTGAGCAAAAGCTCTTCCAAGGAGGTTCGATCAGTCAGGTTGTTTATTTTCATAATGTGAAACTCTTTGGTGGAATTCTTTTTTTTTTTTTTTGGAAATTAAAAAAAAACCGTAAAGAAAACGCACGCTGCTCTACAAGGGGGCGTGCGGTAAAATAGGTACTTAGGTGAGAGTACCTATTTTACCGCACGCTGCGTTGTATGGTCCGTAATTTTTAACTTTCGAACACTGTATACAGGCTTTGTAAATGCATTTTACGAGCAAATGTGTTGAAAAAGTAATTATTATAATCTTAAGATAACTGAAAAAATAAAATTACTCCGTCAATTAGATTATCAAAAATAGTTAAAAAGTTAAAATTGATGAAATAGGACAGTTTTCATTTTTTTAATATTCTTTACATAGTTTACGACGTCAAGCTGTGTATGCATGTGGTATTGGAGCCTTTACCACTACACGAAAAACAGCTTGACGTTGCACATCAACCTACCTCTATCTGTCAATTTTCTTTAATAGATTTTCAACCTTATCACAATAGCGGAAGGTTAATGTTCGATTGGTAAAATTTTACAATGTCGTGTAAGTTTACCTGCTTGCTCCTGTACATTGACATTATTAAAGTTACATTGTTTGGGACTAGTAAGTTGCCGCTTTTATAGAGCCCTCGTGTTTTATCTTTGCCATTGAATATAAACATTGGATATTGATTTTTTTTTAGTAGGTAACGTACTTATTATATTTGTAATTTATTGACGCTATCATAATGACTATTAACGGTACTCACCAACAGTAACATTATGCCGCGCCAGCAAGTTGTACACATTCACAATATCATCCCTGAGCTGTATGTCTCCGAACGTGAAGTAAGCCATGGGTCGTCGTGCCTCAGCGCAGGCCATCAGCTGCAGCACGCTCTTGAGGTGCGGGGTGCCCCCGAAGGCCCCGCAGCCCCAGTTCCCCGTGGCCACGCCGGGGAGCTGCAGGCGGGGGGACTGAGGGTCGCAGTCGAACGATACGCCCACCCATGCCTGGGGAATAATAGGTTATGAAGTTGGTTGGGTTAGGGACTTTACTCATGGCGCGATGCGACACAATGCAAGTGAAAAAGTGAAAAAAAAAGAAAACAAGTGAAAATAAACCTTACAACTATGATATATGATACAAAACACGTTGTTATCTATGGGTAGATAAAAACAAATCACGATGGCCATGACGACGTCAAGTCAATCGAATTGCATCATTATTTCACAGAAATCACGATGGCCATGACGACGTCAAGTCAATCGAATTGCATCATTATTTCACAGAAATCACGATGGCCATGACGACGTCAAGTCAATCGAATTGTATCATTATTTCTTAGTGACAAGGTTGATTTTCACTTGTAGTCCTAGTGTAGGACAATATTGAAAAAAGACAATGAATAATCCTGTCAGTTAATGTTACCAAAAATGTTTTTATGAAAAATAAAAAATAGTATATTTTGCAACTAGTGAATAAAGAGCGGATTTAAAGCGAGGGCCATTATATGAATCAAGGGCAAGCGAAGGATTTAAATGACTGAATCACGACCGCAGGGAGTGATTTATGATGATTGAATCACGAGCGAAGCGAGTGATTCAAGTATTTAAATCCTGAGCGACGCGAGTGATTCAGGCCCTCGATTTAAATCCGTTTTATTCAAGAGTTGCAAACGATACTTTATACCATGACTACGAGAAAAAGAAAGATTGGAGCGATAAAAGATGTTCAACGAAGCAAAATAAAGTTTTTTTTAATAAGTCTGCTCCACACGCGAAGTAGTCCAATCGCTCGGTCACTGCGCCAACAAGCTGACATTAAAATCGGAACAATGATTTGAATTAAGAGTAATTTTCATATTAGCAAGGGGGTTGTCCAGCATCTCGCTCGATGTCGAATGTACTAAAGTGTTCTAAATTCAAACACCAAAACAGTGCGTAAAAGACTACTTTTACGCACTGTTTTCCGTGAGTAAAAGTAGCTTTTTCGAGGGGGAATGGTATAAATGCAGTTTTCTTCTGGATATGGCTATTTCTCATAACCACGAACATCTAAACAAATACCTTGTTGAGCTCCCTAGTGATGGCCTCTCTCTTAAACTCTTGTATGACGCTGGAGTACGGCACGGCGTCAATAGCGAGCACCGCACATCGTCGTCGACCGGACGAGTCGCGCGGAGTGTGGTCGGGACAGTCGCCCGCGAACTGGAACGTGTGGCCGTAGCCTGTGTACTTGCTGTAGCGCTCGCAACCTGCAGGGATTGTAGAGTTTGCAATTCGAAATATGTGGTACAATACGCGGGGAGTGGTGGCCCAGTGGAAATGGCCAGGACGTACGAGTTGTGGTGTTCGAACTCAGCCAAGCGCATTACTTCATTTAAATTATTTAATTACCACTCAAATCAAATAATTTATTTCAACTATAGACCAATTAGATGCACATTTGAATTGTCAAAAGACATAAAATTAGTACAGAAATAGTTATGGTGCTACAGTCTCAGTCAAAAGACATAAAAACTGTGAAAGTACCGTAGGTGCTCATTCCAAAGCGTAGATCAATGGAGAAGAATGAGCCAATCTAATGTTCTAGAACCATAAATTTGAAGACATGTGACATCTAACAACCCGCAATGGGGCCGCGTGGTATAGTAAAATTCTCGTGGGACTTTTACTCACAGAGAGGAGGCCTGTATCCTAGCAGTGGGAAATTTATAATAGGCTGAGATACAATTAAAATACTTGTAGACTTTATAGTCTAATAATTCGTGATGGGACAAATTCTTATGGTGCCTTCTTAAGAGTTCAATGTAAAATCGGATGATATTAAGGTGGAGCGACAGTAGTAGCCCGCGAAATTTAAATTTTCATGTATTTTTTGCAATTTGCTTATCAGTGTCAAGTTATAACTTGATCAAAATATGATTCGCGACAATAACAAGTTTAGTTTTATATACAAGAATAATCAAAACAGTCGCTCCATTCACTCTCACAAATTATTTGATAAAAATTAGTTAGATTTCGGATTTTTTACCAAATTTGAGCTAATCTTTGTGAGCGGGACTGGAGCGAATGTTTTGATCATTCTGATATGTAAAGTTATGCTTTTTATTGTCGCGAATCATATTTTGATCAAGTTATAACTTGACACTGTTAAGCAAATTGCAAAAAATACATGAAAATTTAAATTTCGCGGGCTACGACTAAGCCTCCGCCTTAATGGAAGTTTTTTAACAAATCCAATGGCTACGTAATAAGATTTCAAAATAAAGACTATTGAAAAATATGCAATTGTCAGCAAAAAATAATATCTATAAAAGCGACTACTTTCACCAGCAAAATTTTAATAAAATTATCAACTATAATTAATTATTATTATTAATATGTATGAATATGTATAACCAATTAGTAATAATTCTGTGTACTATCTTGTCCCCGTGTATTATCATCTCTAATCAGTTTTACGGGTTGGCTGGAAGAGATCTCTTTATAGAGATAAGCTCGCCTTTGTGAACGTAATTTTAAGTTTGGTTTTTATTGTAAACTAGCGGCCCATCCCGGCTTCGCACGGGTGGAGGACCCGGTCTAAAACCCGGTCCCGATGGTTACAAACACAACAAAAAAATAATTATCCGAATCGGTCAAGCCGTTTTCATGTTATGTCGTGACAACGGAAAACGGGTTTCATTTTTATATATATAGATATTGTGCACAATAAAGAATATATATATATCAACATTGATAAATTCATAATCATTTTAAATAGGTACGATTATGAGTTCAGATAACCTCTAAATATCCTTTGAACTAAATAACTCACCAATCATCATAAGTGCCTCGTTAGGTCTGAGTACTTCGGTGAAGAGCATGGATATCATCAGCTCAGGACATATGACGAACCGGATCTCTTCTTGAACACACCCATGACCCAGTACACCACCGCCCAAGAACCTGTGGAAAAAGAAAAACTAGTTATTTAGGAATTGTATACAACTGCTAGGAAATGTGTAAACATTTAGAGATAACTAGAATAGAATAGAATACACTTTATTATGCACACCATATAAATTACAGGTACAGAGTATTTATCTTATACATAGGGTGACACAATGGGCGGTCTTATCGCTAAAAGCGATTTTTTCAAGACAACCTTTGGATGGATGAAAGGAGAAACAATACTGTAGGTAGTCTGTGGTGTACTATTTACACATAAAATACATACATATATACAAACATTATAAATATATATACTACAATTATACAAAACATAATACATATAAAAATAACAAAGATAAAACAGAGAAACATTTTAGCCACAATCATGTTTAAGTAGATAAATAGTGCTTTTTTACCAGATTTTTAAACGTGGACAAGGTTTGTGCGCGTCTTACTGGTAAGGGCAAGGCATTCCATAACCGTACTGCTTCGACTGTAAATGCTTGACTATTGCTTTGTCTCGGGCGCATACGTCACTTGGTGCCAGTGCTGGGGTATAAAGTACCCTGTAGCTGAGTTGTTGTTGCCAACTTGACTGGCTGGATCGCAACTAGTCAAGTTGGTTTTAAGGCGTTTGACCACTATCTCGTCTGATGTAACCACATCCGTATAGGCAACCGCATAGAAATATTTTATTCACTATTAAATCAAATCAAATCAAATCAAAATCAAATCAAAACGTTTATTTCAACTAGGCCGTAACCGGCACTTTTGAACTGTCAAAGACAAATTAAAATTAGTACAAAAATAGTTATGGTGCTACAGTCCCAGTCACAAGACATAAAAACTGTGAAAGTACCGTAGGTGCTCATTCCAAAGCGTAGATCTCTATGGAGAAGAATGAGCAAGAAACTCCATGGACACTCTTTTTCAATCGCCAAAATTATTACAGATCTTTGGTTACATCATTCATCATCAGATGGTAGGTACATTATGTGAGAACGATGTGGCAAGTTATTAGTGTCCATAGTAAATATAAAAAAGACAATTCAAAAATAAAGTTATTAATTATTAAAATAGACCATGGCAGCTAAGAAATGACCAGTCCCAACTGACAGCGCCCGTTCACGAACATGACACATATATCAGCACCATTCAGCTCAACCATTTTGAAGGGAACTAAATGATCCGACACACATGCCACCATCAGCGAGACTTTTGAGTGAGCATGACATACTCTCAACCGCCAGAGTCATTCAAGTCAATGACAGACGTAGGATTTTAGTCAAAGATAGCTCATGGTACTCACACAATGCTGGTAATGACTCTATATAATACTAGATAAATACACTCTATACAATGCAAGAGATAGTTATACATTCTTCATCCGCTCCGACAATATTATTAAAAATGAAGGAAACCTACGACTGTCGTACTAAAAATAAAATACACATAAAAAAAAACAATAAAATGTAAAGTAGGACAACAATGCCCGTTGATCAAAATAAAATAATAAAACAAATACAAACACATAAAATAAAATAAAACAAGATGACTTAACTAAGTCATAAAAAAAAATATAAACAATTATATGAAGTCATATAACTTGTCCGAAGGAGAAAAAAAAAAGGGTAAATAAAATAACTAAACTGGGAAAGAGCATGAAAGCCGTCTTAACTTCAACAGAGTGACCTTATTAACTTAAAGACCCCAAGGATGTAGCTCAGGAAACAAAGACTCTGAATTCAACTTCATTACTGTGTACTTACTTGTTAGCGAAGTCAATTTGTATCAACGAGTCAGCATCTTCAATGGTGTTGTGTGGCTCGACGTGCAGCGGCACCGAGCCAATGAGCCGCGAGCTGCGCGGCCACGACGGACAGTCGCGAGGCGGCACCGAGCGCCGCGAGAACGTCACCGTACCGACCGGGACTGTACTGCAACGATACAGCGCGTGTACAACGTAGACACATTTGATAATTTTTCGTTGGTATATTGATCATAACAATAATAAGAAAATTCAGACTACAAAAATGGACATTATGCATTAAAACGCATTAAAAAAAAAAGAATTTCACCTTTTGTTACAACTCTCCTGAAATAATGACAGATGCATTTCAACTTTTCCAAGTTAGCATCTGAATCTGTTGCCTCATAAAAACGGGATCTGTGAAAAAAATAATCATTAGTTAAGAGAGACATTGATTTACATAACACAGACAAGATTTAAAGTGTCATAATCCTTACGTGTTGAAATTGATGAATGGATATGATGCATATTCTGAATTTCTCTTGGTAGAATTCCTTCTAGGAAATGTGCAGAAGAATGCATTGGCGAGGAGACAAGCTATCTGTTGCTGTGATAGAGACACTGACCGGTTCTTGTGTTGCCTGCAATAAAAACACTCATGAATCTCATAGTAACTATGCACACATGTAAAGTAGATTGCCATATGTGTGTGTGTATCTGAGTAAACATAGAGATTAGCAATACAAAGTCACATTTTTTGGTAACAGGAAAATACAATTTCTTTTTGTAAAATATTATCTTTTTCTCTTTGGCACACAGTAGTTAATCTAATTAATCATTACAGATACACAATCTACGATTATCTTATCCGAAATTTTAATATGAACTTAATTCATGTACCAAAATTTTTGTTTTTAAAGATAATCTTACCTCAATAATGGTATTGGTGCCTGCACCAATTTAGGCAGAGCTAATGCGAGCTTAGCAATCTCAGGGAGAGTAACATCAAAGAAATATTGGGATTCCTCTTCCTCCAAGTACTGAAACAATAAAAAACTTATCTTAGTCTAACTTACAGTTGACATTTGAATTTAGAATTTTAACCATTTTCAAACAATTTTCTGACTACCCTTATTTTTTTTAACAGGTACCTACTCAAAAAATATCTGTAAAGCTCACTCCACAAATTGATCGTGTGGATTTTGAAATTAAACCAGTACTTGGCTTAATTATGTTTGGGATAACTTTATTTCAAAGTTATTTATAAGGTGTCCAACGCATAGTGATTGGAAACATTGTATGCTCACATACTTAGGGACAGACTATATTGCAATAAATAATTGCTATATTCACTGAGCAAGAGAATAGTAAAGGCAGGGAAGTACTTAATAGATTTTTTATTGAATTTTGGATGAAACAAATCAACATGCTTTAAAATTAAAAATAATATTATCCATACCTCATTAAAAAGCTTATGCAATCCTCTAAACTTCCAAGTATTCTTGAACTTGGTATTGTAACTCAGTATTGCATTGGCGAGATCTGTGCTGTTGCGGATTGGCTTGCAGAGGGCACTCTCTATCATGTCCCAACGCTTCTTGAGATGGGTCTCCCCATTGCTCTGAAATGAATAGGAATGGTTGCAGAACTAAAAGTAAGTATATGAAAGATAAATACAGGTTTTCTTTCTAAATACAACACAATTAATTGTTAATAATCAATGACACAGATAACATTTTTTCACCCTTTTAATTATTATTTTTATACTACCTTCATTTTAACTTAGATTAATTTATGTTCCATCTATATATATAAAAATGAAACCCGTTTTCCGTTGTCACAACATAACATGAAAACGGCTTGACCGTTTCGGATAATTATTTTTTTGTTGTGTTTGTAACCATCGGGGCGGGGTTTTAGACCGGGTCCTCCACCCGTGCGAAGCCGGGACGGGCCGCTAGTCTATATATATAAAAATGAAACCCGTTTTCCGTTGTCACGACATAACATGAAAACGGCTTGACCGTTTCGGATAATTATTTTTTTGTTGTGTTTGTAACCATCGGGGCGGGGTTTTAGACCGGGTCCTCCACCCGTGCGAAGCCGGGACGGGCCGTAGATAATACAAATGATAAATTATGACATCAGTTCCGTATTTTTGAAATTAGAACAACAATGCTTCCACTCACATCTTCAACAGGATAAAGACTCTGGTCCGAGCAGGGCATCCTCACGTGTTCTGAATCCCATTTATCTTGACCAATCTGCGGCTTGGGAGGCCTGTCGTTCGCCACACAACCGCTACTCGGCACATGATACAATACTGCATGGTTATAGGATGGAGACACGAGCGGGAACTCTGGAGCTCCCCACGGCGACTGCGACCCATACAATTCACTCAAAGGCACACCACGCCAACTGTTACTACTATCCATATCCATATTCATTGTGTACGCGCGAAATTGGGTACGCTTGGCTGTAAACACAACTTCACAACGTGTTTTTATAGTTGACGTACGTCTATATTGGTTTGGAAACGCACATAATAACTTGATATAAACGTTTGATCTGAGGTTTCTGATAAATATCATAAATTTTTGATTCCGCAGCTATCGAATAACTGATAAATTAATTATCTTTTTTTCCCCGAATACAAAATCGCGTTTGATTGAACTCCAAAACTGTCATTGACATATCAATGGTCACGTCCCGTCATATCAGTGTCAAAATAATGCTCTAAATAACAATAATTCCGAAAAACTGGAACCTCTGGAACATGAAGAAACTGTCAAACCACAGACAACATTGTGTCTGTGTCAAACAATAGAAATGTCAAATGTGCGTCAGTTTAGCTGAAAGTGTTTGCTTCTTCAATTTTGTTAATTTAGTTATGTTTTAGATAGTTTATTCTGCAAGTAGAATCATTAATAAAATATATTTACACAAATCAAACCTAGTGTATTGAAATCATGAATTTGGAATTACTTGGTAAATGACTTTTAGTGTTTTCTGTGATTTGTTTTTGTTTACGATATTTATTAAACATTATTGTGTTAATTTCAGAATCATTTGGTCAAAACTATCCTGAGGTGAGTAACTATTTGTCCCATTTACATTGCGGTTAATCTCTACTAGACAAACTTTTTGCTTATAACTGTGCATGATACCTACAGATATGCAATCAGAATTATGTTTGTTTCATTCTAATTGCTACTCATGCACACAAGTGTAATACTGTCAACCTTTATTACCTACTTGTTATTTTCTACTAATTATAAAAATAACAACTGGTCACTTCGCCCCTAAGACAGCCCACATTTTCCTCAGGAATTTGATGGCACCTTAGACTCAATATCTTTGGCAGCGACATGTGCCTTCAACCGAAGAGGAACTCTCTTAGCAGTGGGCTGCAATGACGGGAGAATATTTATATGGGACTTCCTCACGCGGGGGATAGCTAAGTCAATATCGGCTCATGTGTACCCTGTGTGCAGTCTTAGCTGGTCGAGGAATTGTAAAAAGGTATGTGCATTTTAGTTTAGCAAATTTGTGATGGTGATAAATATGGTTTATATTTCACCGAATCTGTTCATGTTTTACAATAATAACTTTTCGAATTATTAAAAATAGTTTGATGAGGTCATTTAAAATATAGATACCACATAATTTAAAAAATGTTATACTTAATGTCTTTTGAATAATTGTTCACATTTGTGTTGCTGTAGAATTAGATTTTTGACTTATTCATTGTAACATCTTACCAGCTAAGTCTTTATATAAAAACTACATGAGTACAACCTCTTTTCTGCAGCTCCTTTCAGCATCAACAGACCACAATGTGTGCATATGGGATGTTCTTTCCGGAGAGTGTGAACAGCGATATAGGTTCCCCACACCAATACTGAGAGTACAGTTTGATCCAAGAAATGACAAGAGATTCCTGGTGTGTCCCATGAGGCATGCGGCACTGCTGGTTGATACTGATGGGGATCACAAAATATTGCCTATTGATGATGATGTAAGTTGAAAGGCTTGAAACCTGTAAAAATGACATGATTAATTAATTTGCGTACCATCAAGCACGATAGTGTTTAAAAGGCTGCAAGCTTATTGATAAAATTTAATTTAAAAAATTTAAAGTTAGGATGGCAAGTTTTTTTTTTAATGCTTTGATATCTAGTTTAATATTTGTGGAGCAAAGAAAGCTATAAGTACACCTTTTGTAGTTCAAAAGTGAAGGAATTTTAACAAAATACTATAAATTATATATTATAAAGCCACTGCTAGCTGATCATATCAGAGAAAAACTTTGAATTTATTGAAAAAAATAATAATTTTAATGGAATCTCTTGAATATTAAATTTTACTAAAAATAATTCATTTTTTATTTTTATTACATTTCAGGGTGATGTGAATGTAATAGCATCATTTGATAGAAGAGGTGACCATGTCTACACAGGCAATGCCAAAGGGAAGATATTAATTTTAGACACTCAGACCTTAGCGGTAAAGGCTAGCTTTAAAATAGTGGTGGGAACTTCAAGTACAACTAGTATCAAAAGTATTGAATTTGCTAGAAGAGGAGAGTAAGTTGATATTGTTTTCCTATTAAGCTATTGAAATAAATTGTTTTTAATTTAATATAATATCCCCATTTTATTATCTCATGAAGGACTGGACTACTGTCGCAGATTTTTTTTTTTTTTTTTTTTATCTCCTTTTTTCTTACAATCTGTCACTGAGTTTAAGGACATTTAGTAATTTATATGTCAGGTTAGATGTCTTGCTTGGTATGAGTCCTATGACACATCCTAGTACTTATGGAGCATAAAGCCAAGTTTAATCGGCAAGATCCTGTGGAATTTTATGTTTTAGCCTGCGTATTCCTTTGGGAGCCATTAGTTGGCATGCCAGGATATTTGGGTGGCGGATAATCCTTTCCTTGTACGACTTGATACAGCTTAGTATTTCCTCTTTCACTGTTGGTATGTTCAGGTCATGGTGTAGAGCTGCATTTGGTACAAACCACGGCGCATTTGTGATAGTTCTCAAGAGCTTGTTCTGAAATCGCTGGATGATCTCTATGTTGGAATTTGATGCTGTTCCCCATAGCTGAATGCCATAGGTCCATATAGGCTTGATTATAGCTTTGTATAAGAGGGTTTTATTTTCCAGATGCAATTGCGATTTTCGACTAATCATCCAGTGGAACTTTCTTAGTGCCATTCCAAGTTGCTTCCGTTTTGTAAAAATGTGTTTCCTCCAAGTAAGGCGTCTGTCGAGGTATAAACCAAGGTATTTGACATGCTCTGCTTGTGGCACTTGTATTCCATTTAGCTGTACTGGTGGACAGGTATCTTTCCTCCAGGTGAATGTGACATTTACCGATTTGGTCTCATTGGCTTTTATTCTCCAGTTTTTAAGCCAAAGGGCTATATCATTCAAGCAGCTCTGCAGCATAGCTGATGCTACATTATGATCAGAATGGGACACTAGCACAGCTGTGTCATCGGCAAAAGTTCCTGTAGTAGCTAAATTTGATATTGGGAGATCGGCAGTATGTATCAAATATAAAATTGGTCCAAGCACACTACCCTGTGGGACTCCAGCGGCAATAGGGCATAGTTTTGATAATGCTTCGCCACTCTGCACAAAGAAATACCTATCCCTCAAGTACGACATCAAGATTAGGAAGATGTTGTTTGGGAAACTGTTTTTAATTTTATAGAGGAGACCCTCATGCCAAACTCTATCAAACGCTTGAGAGATGTCAAGGAATGCAGCAGCACAATATTTCTTTTCCTCAAATGTTTTGTGAATCGTACTAACAAGCCGGTGGACTTGGTCTATTGTGCCATGTCTTTGTCGGAACCCAAATTGATGGTCAGGAATTAGATTTTTTTCTTGAATTATTGGCAGCAAACGTAATAGAAGAAGCGATTCATATACCTTTGACGTAATTGGAAGAAGACTTATAGGCCGATACGACTTCGGGTCTTCGGGTAATTTTCCCGGTTTAGGAACCATTAGGATTTTAGCTGTTTTCCATTGAGGAGGAAAATAGGAAAGTCTTGACATAGCATTGTAAATAGACAATAGGAATGTCAGGCCAGAATCTGGAAGTTGTTGCAGAATCATGCCAGTTATCAAATCATAACCAGGGGCTTTTTTAGGTTTTAAGTTATTTATAGCTCTGATTAATTCTTGCTTCGTAAACTTTACGATGGGGCATGTAGATGAATCACAGTCCATCAGCACCTCTCGCAGGACTTTTTCCTTGTGCTCCGACGACCCCTCGTACAAGTGTGGCTGGAATACGCTTTTTAAGTGGTCTGCGAATGTTGAGCATTTTTCTTCGTCACTTCGAGCCCAGCACCCGTCGGCTTTCCGAAGTGGGGGAGATACCGTTTTAGGCCGCTTTAGTTTTTTGGTAGCTTTCCATAGTGAGTAGTCGGTAGCAGCTGTAGCATCAAGTTTATTCAAGGTCGCCTGGACACTATTGTTTCGATGCCTGTCTAGAAATTTTTTGAGTTGCCTAACTATGTGGTTCAATTTACTTTTATCACCAGGACATCTAAATTGTTGCCACTGCTTTCTTAGTCTTCGTTTTTCAGATATTAAATCCAGTACATTACGGGGTATAGATTTCTTGTTCCCATTAATTGGGTTGATAGGAGTGGATTGCCAAGCAGCAGTTTGGATTGAATTATTAAAATATTCTACTGCTGCTTCTATATCGTCTTTCGTTTTTAAACTGACTGTAGACGTCAATGCGTGGTCAACCATCGATCTGAATATTTTCCAATTTGTCTTTTTGGTGTGAAGGATGCAGGTTTCTGGAGTTTCTTTAAACTGTCGCAGATAGCCGCGGGAAGTCGTAGCACTGCCCTACTGGTGGGCAACAGCCTTTTACCCAGCCATAGGACACTGGATTGATATAATAAAAAATATGTCAGTGAATGGCAAAAGTCTCCACGCAAGAGAATCTATTAGTGTGATTCTCTCATGATTTACTTGATAAAAGTAATTTGATAATTTAAGGTTTTTCCTTTTTTGTGGTTTATTAGGTTCTTACTGACAAAAACTACTCTGTTCCTTCACGTGCCCTTTGAGAGCCGCGGTGTTTTCTTAAGACGGTTCCGATACCCCGAAAACTTTAAAAACGTAAAGTTTGGTTTCAGCTGTTTCCTCGTAAACACATCCGATCGTGTTATACGAGTATACGCATCCAAAGACGTACTCAAATATGGAATCAATGGCGAGCCAGAACCTATACAGAAACTGCAGGATCTTGTCAACAAGTGAGTTACCTATAACCATCGCTATTTTTGCTACCTTACCCTAAATTCTTTAATTTTCTACATATCAAACATCGCCATGCTTCGGACGATAGAGATCTTTCTTCAGTCTGTCAGTTTGTCGATTCGCCCGTCAATATAACTCGTTTCTACGGTGGTCATGCTACACATGCTGGGGCGAATGGACTGTTAAAACTCTTACCTTTGCGTTCTAGGGCATAGGACCTTTTACAGCACCAGCAACAGCTTTTGTATAGATTTCAAGCAACACTATTTCTTTTTCAGAACGACATGGAAAAAATGCTGTTTTTCGGGTGATGGTGAATATATCTGCGCGGGATCAGCTCGGCAGCACGCACTCTACATCTGGGAGAAGTCGATAGGAAATCTCGTGAAGATCCTGCATGGAACTAAGGGAGAACTACTGTTAGATGTCGTGTGGCATCCCATCAGACCGATCATTGCTAGTATTAGTGCAGGTAATTTAATGATGGTTTAAAACAAAAAACAAAATTATGCACTTAAAACTGAATAGACAGACCCACGTCTATCGTTCTTTCTTTTTTTTAACCTGGTTTAAAACTAATTCCAGTGTAAATGATATCATTACATATATTTTACCGTCTAATATTTATTTACAGGCGTAGTATCAATCTGGGCACAGAACCAAGTAGAGAACTGGTCAGCATTCGCTCCAGATTTCAAAGAACTTGACGAGAATGTGGAGTATGAAGAACGAGAGAGCGAGTTTGATGTCGAAGACGAAGATCGATCGGTAGACCAGACAGGCGAGAGTCATGATGATGAGGAAGTGGAGGTATGAGGACCCTGCGATCTTTATTAAGTCTAAGCCCCTTCGTACACAAGGCGACACAAGCCGATACCTTACGACTTTGGTATCCAGGTCCATACACAAGCACGCGTCAATGGACACCAAAGTCGTTAGATATCGGAGACTTGCGTCGGCGTCGCGTTGTGTACCAAGGGGCTAACTTTGACCCCTTGACCCTGGAACTTCTTAATGTCCTTATCGAAGGACACCGTTGATTTTAGTCAGTACGAGTCTGAGAGTCCCTTCCGCTCTTCTCTGGGTGAGAACAGGGCTCATTTGATGATTTAACTATGCTAAAAAAAGGGATAACTTTGAATGTTTCCGAAGATGGATAAATAAAATATGGAGGTTTGTTATTCTCTTTGTACACAAATTACTAAACTGTTTTGGATGATATTTGGTAGGCACATAGATTCTATCACACATTAACACATGGGATACTTTTTCAAGTTATGACGAGCTACGAGCGGACGAAGTCGCCGGCAACAACTAGTAGTTATATAAAAACGGTACCTGAACTTCTAATTCTGTTTGAAAACCACAAAGAGCATTGAAGAAGCGGTACGAGTAGCAAGACCCCAAAAAAGTTAAAAATAAAAATCTATTTTAAGGATCGATACTAGCAAAAAGTGTTATGGCATTTCCATAAGTTTATGTATAAAACTTAAAACAATAGCCACGAAAAAAAAGGTCTGGGTAGCTTAAGAGTTCCCCCAGGGTCTACAAATATCGGATTGAGGATAAACCCGGCTGGAATTGTTAAAAAAAATATTGAAAATCACTAAAAACGCGTAAAAAGCACTGCCGTATTTCCATAACTTTGGCGTAAATAAGCAGAAAACTAATTAATATTATACATAAATAAAGAGAACAAAGACCGGTGTACTGTCTACATGTGTCTGTTTTTCAAAACATTGTATATTTTTCGCGTAAAAAATTCGTAAAGTAACTGAATTTTGAGGCCGAAAATCTCCATACATTTTACTATGGCGGAATATTTTATCCGGCATTGGTTCGAGATCGAATCGCAGAGCTCAGTCGTCCGCAGGATTTCAAGGTGAGAGCACGTCGCTTTTTACCAAAAAATTACGCGGCTAAGTGGCGTGTACATACACAAGACTAATGTGCGAGGTGCGCACAGTGGTTGGAAATCAAAAATTGAAAATAAAACAAAATTGTACATTGTAAAAATTTGTAGTTGCATGTTTGTACAGGTAGTTGGAATTGAAATTTTTTTTTGTGATGGATGATACTTTTTGCTAACGGCAAGTTAAAAAAAAACAGGTTCAAGCGATATCGACTTTATTGACGTTTAGAATTTAGTTTGTTTTTCTCACATTCTCGTTAGCTAACATTGATCCTCATTAAAATCCGGTGTTTGCGTAAATGTCAATAAGGTCGAAAATTGCTTGAACCTGTTTTTTAAACTTACTCAACGAAAGCAAGTAAAAAAAAAAGGTTCACGCGATTTTCGACTTTATTGACATTTAAAATTTAGTTTGTTTTCCTCATATTCTCGTTAGCTAACATTGCTCCTTCATTAAAATCCGGTGTTTGCATTAATGTCCATAAAGTCGAAAATTGCTTGCATCTGTTTTTTTTTAAATTGCATGATAGTAAAAACTATCACCCATCGCAAAAAGAATTTTTGAATTCCAACTAGCTCCTTAGATTAGCCGTCAACCAAACAAAACAAGTTTAGATAAATATATATTTCAACTAGATGAAAACCCGGCTTCGCTCGGGTGAAACGTGTGTCATACATAATACACATCTAAATGTAGGTGTCACGGTAACTCATAAGTCCCACGACCGCGGCAGGCTTTGGCCCACAAAGGTGGGCCCCGTCATTGTGCTGACAGTCTTTGAGGCACGCGTGGAACACAACGGGCCGTCGACCCGGGCATGTTCCATGATCAGAGAGCGAGTTGCCCATTAGTCGCCGCCCGCACGCCCGCGCCTGTTGGCCGGACTGCGGCTGGGTCGTGAGGTGCAATCCTGCACCGTATGCTCCACTGTGTCCGCCTCCGGGCGATCCACACAGTGGTGACAGCCAGGTGTTTCTTCAGGTACCTCCACACCCGGAACTTCCGTGTCCGGTGAGGATCTGCGTCAGGTGGTAAGTCAAGACGCGATGCCTATCTAGGCACTCCTCCAACCTTACCGGGGGTCACACCCGGACCTCTGTTGCGACAGTCGCTCCCTCCATATTATCGCCCTGAGATCGCCGGAGCTCTTCCCGCCGCACTAAACTTGTCGAGGCAGGGGGGTTTTAGTTTATAGGTTTTTCTAAGGAGGTTTAGTAACTACATAATACACCACATGACACTGGCCGAAAATAAAGAGAAAAAATAAAAACTTCTCAACATGATAACCGATGTCAAAAATGGTGGCTGCGATCTCTCTTATAAGAAAACCATTACAATTTTACAAAATACTCGACAATCCGAATTTTGCGGATATATGTTGTCGACTCGAAATCTCTATATTATCGCCCTGAGATCGCGCCGGAGCTCTTCCTGCCGCACTAAACGTGTCGAGGCAGGGGGGGTTACATTTTATAAGTTTTTCTAAGGAGGTTTAGAACTACATAATACACCACATGACACTGGCCGAAAATAAAGAGAAAAAATAAAAACTTCTCAACATGATAACCGATGTCAAAAATGGCGACTGCGATCTGTCTTGTAAGAAAATCATTACAATTTTACAAAATACTCGACAATCCGAATTTTGCGAATATATGTTGTCGACTCGAAATCTCTATTTTTTAATGTTTTATTATTCAGGCTAGCTTTCGATCGAGTCTACCGTAGCCCTGCACGAAATTATTATAGAAGATAGAAATATTAATTTGTTGCGTACGCGCTTACTGCTACTTGAACACTCTATGCGTTCAAAGATGTGTGTGTGAGTGGGTCGACCGCGTCTATCGCTGTGTGAGTAGCGCTTCAATACCTATTTTTCCCTCGCGCCCGCCGCATAGAAGGGCCTTAAGCTTCAGTTTTACGACTACACTTTCCTTCTGAAAAGCGAAATTATTCAGTCAAGTGTACAATCTGAAACAGGTAGACGTAACGACATGTGAGCCTGTGGCAGCTTTCTGCAGTTCTGATGAAGAGGGAGAGGACGAACACATGCTGTCCTTCTTGCCCATTGCTCCGGAAATTGAGGACCCAGAGGTATGTGGTTCTTTTACAAACTTATAGAAAGGTCTTTTCTTGAAAAGTTTGATCAGTTCTGAGTTCTGAGATCTGTTCAGTATTTTAGACTGTAAATGTATTTCGCCGAAATGTCAATGAAGAACCTTCAAATAATACGTGGTACTATCGACGCTCCCGATCTACTTGATGTGCTGGCGCGCTTTCTTGTCCCAGATAATTACTGCCGGACCAGAAAGCACAGGCTGTTTGCCGTTCCTGCATGTCGTACAGTTGCACGTGCTAAGTCGCCAATCCCTCGCACTCTGGCCCCGCTTAATGATCTCTTGGATGTTAATCCAACAGAAGATCTGTTTGCGGATGGATGGTCGAAGATTTTATTGGTATGCCAGAAGTACTGTGAGATGAATTTATGAAAGTGGTTCTCTTTTTTCGTTTTTAATTTTTTATATTCTAATGTGTCTTTATGTTTTTATATTTTAATTTATACTGTTTATTTCGTTATTGTAATTTTCATAAATGTCCATAAATTGCTGTAATTGGTTGTACACACAGCCGTTGTAATTTAATAAAATAAATAAATAATTTTTGTATCAGCACATTTTGGGGTATTCTCATCTTGGCCTGGAACCAGAACACAATTTGGTCCTTCGAGCCGGATGACGGAACCTATATCTGGGAAACTGCGTTTTTTTTTGTAATCAAAATCTAATTCATTATACAGGATGGATGGGCAGCCACTCAAGAGACGGTTACACCAACAGAAACGCCTGAGAAACTGGAGCCAGCCGCCAAGAGGCCGAAGAGTAAAACATACGACATATCGCTCAAGATAGCGCCCCCTGGTGAGTAATACGGATATCAGATAATTTACGTAGAACATCGTTTTTATTAGTCATTATTTTAAATAATGTTATTAATTAAAATGTACGATTCATTGCTTTTTGTTCTCTTTAGATCAACCACTATCATTTGGAGGCAAGAACAAACAAGCGGCAGGAAGTAAAAAAGTTGCTGGGAGACCTCGAAAATAAAGTATTTTGTCGTAGCTAGTTGTTTTGTTTTTGTGCGCAATTTTGCGCTTCTACCAATAGTGAAGCCATTCCTTGCCAGGGAAATGGAGAATAGAACAATAAACAAGGAGTGAAATAAATAATACAATATCAAGTTGTAGGAGAAAACATTTATTTTTTCAAAAAAAATGTCGTCGATCTCTTTAATAAAATTCGTATTCAGAGTATACTGTAAGTACCTATCGGTCATATATAAATAAATCTCACTTAAACATAACCAAAATAATAATACATTCGCCTATTCGAGACCAAAAAGACTCATAATAATATATAATATTTACTCCCTATAGCTAAACTAAACCTCCTACGCTAACACATAATATCGTACAGGGCATAAATATAATTATCTATCGCGCGGTATGTACAGCGAGTACAGAGTACTGAAGTCACGCGTCGATGTCATCGTCCTCGTGCTGGCTGGAGAAGTAACTCACCAGCCCGCCGAACACCGAGCCGGCCGGACCGTCCGGCGGCCGGACCGGACCGTCCGCGTCCGGCCGCGGGGCCAGCAGGACCGGACCGCGCGGGTCCTGGGACAGCAGGCCGACCGGACCGCGAGCGTCTGGGGGCAGCAGGCCAACCGGACCGCGAGCTTCCGGGGCCAGCAGGCCGACCGGACTGCGCGCGTCCAGTGCCTGCACGCCGGCAGGACCCGGGAGCGACCCGCGAGGTGACGGCGACTCTGACTTCACCAAGCCCAACACCTCTTGCTTCACAATACCCAGCGGTTCGAGACGAGCTGGTGACGTCAGACGCTCTGGTCGCACTCCCGGGACACCCGACTCACGCATGCTCAACGGCAAGGGCCCGCCAGGCATGGGCCCGCCCGGCAGAGGCCCGCTCGACAGGGGCCCGCCTGGCTGGGGCCCTCCGGGCAACGATCCGCCTGGTATGGGGCCACCCGGCAGCGGGCCTGCCGGTGACGTACGTGTGACCTCCGGGTAGTGCGGCGGCGCGAACGGCACCGGGCCCGCGGGACTGCCGCGCCCGCCTGGCACAGCGCTGTACGCCGGCCGCACCATGGGGCGCAGGTGTGGGGGCAAGTACGGAGGGCCGTGTGGAGGGGGACCGTGTGACGGTGGACCGTGACCAGGTGGACCATGACCGGGTGGACCGTGACCGGGTGGACCGTGACCGGGTGGACCGTGACCGGGTGGCATGTGACCGGGAGGCACGTGACCGGGCGGGGCGAGGCCAGGAGACTCGTGCGAGTGTGGCCGCTCTGCTGACGCGGGGCTGCGCGGCCTCGCTTCCGGCGGGTAAGGATGGTGGAGCTGGGGCGGCCGGGGACCTGGCAGGGCGCCGCGCTCGGCGGGGCCCGGCGGCGGCGCGTAGGGGCCGTAGGGCCCGTACTGTGGGGCGTAGGGCCCCAGCGGGAAACGCGGCCGTCGATCCTTGTTCTCCGTGTGTTTGATTTTAGGATGTCTGGGTGGCTCGTCACGTGGCGGGGTCGGCGAGGGCTCCCGTGTCGGTGATCCAGCAGGTGATTGATACTCCGGTTCGGTTTTGACCTCCGCCTTAATCCGAACGGGGGGCTCGTGATCCGAGGGCGGCGTGGAGCGCGGAGGGGCCGAGGGAGATGCGGAGGGAGGTTCCCTGTTCGCTTGCAACGCTCCGGCGAGGGGTCCGGCCAGGCCGGGAGGCATGCCGCGGTGCATAGCGAGGGGCCCACCAGCCCCGGGCATGCCAGGATTAGGCATGCCGTGCGGGCTGGAGGTGGGCGGCATGGCGCCGGGAGGACCGGGGGCGTGCGGCCGGTGCAGGCCCAGCGGGCCCAGCCCGGGGTGAGGGCCGCGGGGCGGGGGCCCGTGCCCGGGAGGAGAGGGTCCGTGACCTGGCGGCCCGTGAGTGCTGGTGGGCGGGCCGTGTCCTGGGGGCATTGGGCCATGCCCGGGCGGTGGACCATGTCCTGGTGGTCCTTGTCCAGGCGGCGTGTGTCCGGGCGGACCGTGCTGACCATGCTGTCCGGGCGGACCATGCTGTCCAGGTGGACCGTGTTGTCCGGGTGGCCCGTGCTGACCGGGCGGACCGTGTTGCCCGGGTGGTCCGTGTTGTCCAGGCGACATGCCGGGCGGGCCGTGCTGTCCGGGCGGCATGCCGTGCGGCGGGCCGTGCGGGCGAGCGCCGGGCGGGGCGGGCGACGTGGCCGAGGAGTACGGCACCCGCTGCGGGTACTGTCCGGGGTGCGCGGGGTGCTGCTGGTGCGAGGGATGCTGCTGGTGCGAGGGGTGTGCGGGGTGCGAGGGCGGCAGGCCCCTCATGTGTTGGTAGTACTGCGGGAACTGCCTGGCGGCGGGCCCCAGCGCGTGCAGTTGGTACATGGACATGTTCTGTCGCGGTCCGTACTGCGCGCCGCCCGGGTACATCATCGGGCCTCTGGAATGAACACATACAAAAGTAAAGATATGGACTTAGAAATATTACTAACAAGAATGAGATATTCATTTATCACCAACTTATAACATCCCAATGCTCAGACTTTTGCGCCAGAGTGTTCAATCCTAAGCGCAGCGAGGGTTTCATAGTACGTGAAATTAAACCGAGTTTTACCGAATCTAACAAAATCTGACACTAGCCCTGAATCTGTTGTGTCGCCCGTTTCGTCCAAATACAAAATGACTTGTGAGTTGCAGTTTAAAAAAGCTTTAAAGAAACATACTGTCTTTCTGAATAGATGTGATAAAAAAATATTTAGGTACCTGTATTGTTGGTTGATCATGTGCGGCATCCGTGTGATGATGCTGGGTTCCTCCGTGATTGGTTTGAACGGCTGCGGTGATCCGGCTACTGAAAGCGTACCTGGACATTATGATACGAGTTGTAAGTAAAACGAACTTACTTAAATCGGAAATACAACTACGAATGGCACGAGACAATATAACAATACATCAAGAATCAGAAATGCATGGTTAAATGCCGCGAAAATTGACAAATGTTTATATCTTCATATATTTGGGTGAAGTTGGTTTAATTTTTGACGCCTTCCTGATACACGCTGTCAAATACAAAATTAAAAATGCAGTAGCTATGAAAATTGGGCCAGTGACTCCTTTGAGTATATTTTTACTATTCTCATAGTTTGGATTTGACCATTAAGATGGAGATGGAGCAAGCTCACCCATAGAGCTTATAGTAAACAGGATGAAGTAGGAGTTTTCGCGTCACACGTAGAGTCCCGAAGGATCATTCTCATTACTCACAAACACATGTTTTATACATAATTATGGATCTGTACCTTCTCTAAGCGCAGCGACATGATCAGGTCGTCCATGTTGTGCTCGCTCTTCAGCCGATAGTACGCCACGCAACTCCGCACGCACCTAAAAAGTTACACAATAGATTAGAAAAAAAAAATTGTACAACTTTTTATACTAAATACTAATCAGTCAAATTCTGAGACCTTAGTAAAAATTTGCAAATCTTATAATGTGGTCATTAGAAGACGCTGTCATCGCGTACTCGGCGTAGATATGTACAAGTAAATTCATCGAAAAGTGAAAGGCAATTCAATGTGACAACCAATACCAGTATCAGCATGTGCTGTGCGTGTTATAATATTGAGTTAAGGGAAGGAGAATATAATAATGATAATTGTATTAAAAGTTTACCTGCAACCTCGGTGTAGTAGGGAACCGTGGTTGTTCGTGGTAGTCGTTGGGCATCCGTGGCGGAGGACCGAACCCGTGCGGAGGACGCGGCGGAGGACCCGCGCCCGGAGGACCGTACCCCACGGGGGGACCGATAGGGAACTCCATCTTCTCCTTCTTGATCCTCTTAGTTTCCTGCATGGCGAGTCGCGCGAGACGTTTCTCTTCTCTCTCCTTCGCTTTTAGTTCTTTCAGTTTTTCTTTTTCTTCTTTCTTTTGTAATCTTTCCACCTTTTTAGCTTCGCGCTCGGCTCGTTTCGCTTCTCGTTCTTGACGTTTCTTTTCTCTTTCTAACTGTAAAGTAAGATATCATTAGTCCTAAACTTTCTTTTGCAAAAAAAAATCGTATTCATGTATGAATACCGTTTGCCTGGGTTTAACTCTGTGGTCTGTTTGAAAACTTACTTGATTAGGTTTCGTTGGAGAGCCGTCCGTTCTGAGATCTGTATAAACATAAATTGAAAGTATGGTGAATTATAATACTTCTAAATAGTTTGATACTTTATTAAAAAATGTGGAAGCAGTGATGCTTTGAACTTAGCTGTTTATTACACATGGATAATTCGCAAATGGAACAATACATTCATGAGGATTTACTTCCTGTCAAAAATAAACATAGAACTGTTGAGGTATTCCACTTATGGCACCTGGCACCTGCGAAAAGTTTTGACAGGAGCCTTAAGTCGGATAGATAAGGTGCCATTGTCAGCGGGTGCCCTAAATGGAATACCTCGAACTGTTCTATGTTGATAACGATGTCTTTCTATTTATATAAAATTGCGGTTTTCATACTATCACATAGAACTAAGTAATTTGATTTGGGTCCCCACCATACTAGTTCAAAACCATTACAACTGAAAACAAAAATCAATAGTAGCAACAACCAGAAAAGCGCCGGGCAATGAAGCTCGACGGAATGGATGTAACTGTCTTGGATCACGATACGAAATTAGTCGGAAAAGAATAACAGAGGAGGAGAAAAAGCTAATGGTTAAAGGGTTCATACCTTTGATCTTAACTCCGATCAGTTTGGCGAGTGCGTCGTCACTGGCAGGCGCCTCGCCGGCCGAACTGCGACCTCCCCGACCGGACCGCGGACCTCTGGAATCAACACTGATCGTACACCACGTACTACTGTTATTATCTACATACAACTACATCAAAAATAAAGTGGAAATCGGCGGTAAATAAAGCGAATTTCACTAATGAAACTGAGCAGAAATTATGCGTTTTACGATTTAGACCCGGCACTGACTCTTCAATTCAGCTTAGATCATGTAGGGCCCAATTAAGGGTAAGTTCACATGAGCACGACGATACTGGAAATGTGTATCTTTTCGTGTAGAATAAGTTCGAATCTTAGTCGCTCTTTATCGCAGCTTCGCGACTCAAAGTGAAATGATCGTAAGATTTGATCACGTTCAGAATCACTGGTGAAATTGGATGTAGGTAACGATACATTAAGGTATAGAAAAATACAAAGACACAGTTTTTATAACTCAATATCTCATTATTTAGGTTAGTAAGTTCAGCTATATCGCATGCATAAATTAAAAAAAAATTAGACGAAGGACATTGGACAGAACATATAATAAAAAGGAATAAAGTATAATTTAGTATAAGTATGTTACCTGCTACCACGACCGCCCCGACTGCCTCGACCGCGAGATGGACGCGCGATCAAAGCTGCTGCTGCTTGCGCGTCTGTAAACAAACAATATAATTTTTTGCACAAAGAGGTGAGAATAACTTAGGTGTGATATTTAGACCACGACTAAGACCGCACTAAAAATTGTAACCACAACCCAGTAACAATGTAGAAAAGCTAATATCATTTTTTTCCTGTTTTTGTTTACATTCTAGTACACTACCTATACTTAAATAACCTCCTTTTTTTCGAAGTCAACTAAAAAATATATTCAGGAGGGGTTGGTTTCCGACCCCATATTTACTATTATTTTCTCAATAAATTCCAATAAGTGAACTTAGATCCTTCTAGAGATAGAATTAAGTAAGCTACCTCCCCTTTAAGTTTGTACAGATCGAAACAAGACACATTGTACAGTGGCAATATTGCTAGAGAATTTACTACGCCACTTCAGACCTTCAGTTGAAACATTATGAAATGATGAAGGGCGGGCGTGCAATTATAGGCAAATTTACTAGGTAAGATTGACCATTAAAAAGTACTGATTGCAGAATAGAATAGAATACACTTTATTATGCACACCATACAAATTACTGGTACAGAGTATATCTTATCCATAGGGTGACACAATGGGCGGTCTTATCGCTAAAAGCGATTTTTTCAAGACAACCTTTGGATGGATTTGAAGAGAAAGGAGAAACAATACTGTAGGTAGTAGTAGCAGTCCAAATTAAACAAGAAATAATGTAGACTTACTAAGATGCGCCTGCAACTCCTCAGTCTTAGCCTTGGTAACATCTTCAGGCAGCTTCTCAAGCGGCACCACAGCGGTCTTCTTAATGAGATCACTGAGAGCCTTCCTCTTCTCCTCATTAGCTAGTTCGGCCTCCTCGTCTTCCGGTTTCTTACGTTTCTTCCGTTCTTCGTCGGAGTCTGTAGTGGCATCTGTGTCTATCTTGTACTCGTCAGAACTGTCCGGCATGTGTTTGCCGCTGGATTTGTGCATTTCCTGTAGGTTGATATGATGTTTAGTATATGCTGCCGCTAGATGCAAGCCGCTTCCAACTGGTCTTATTGAAAATCTACGGGGAGGCCTATGTTCAATACGTGTATGTGTATGTGTATGTGCACAAACATAAATCATCATATTCGTTTGTAATTTGAATAGAAGTTTTCCCAAATTAAATAATTATATTTAAGGAGGTTGCCGTTCGGCTTGGATGCGTTCCTCGTGAATCGACCATCAAGACAAGTGGAAGACCTTTGCTCAGGAGAGGCATAACATGGGGTATATAAGTACGACATGATACAAAAACTTCAAAGACCTGATGTCAGTGGGGTGGTTGGTGATTTGCAAATCAATTTTATTGTAAATCTTTTATCAATGTGGATCAACTTAAGACTCTAAGGGAATTTGATCACACTTCACAGAATTGATACGTCCCTAACGTACACATTACAATTAGATAAGTATGGCTACTGTTTATCAAAGTTTTTCATAGTACTTACATCCTCAGACTCCGTGTTAGGCATCTCGGTATAGTTAATCTTCTTCTGCCTGGTCCGATGCTTGGGCGACCAGTCGTTCTCTCCGTCGTCTCCACTGAGTCCTCCGTACGTGACCCTCGCTCGTATAACATTTCCCTCTGCGTCGTACTGTGTCAGTCCGCTCCTCTTGCGTCTCTTCTTGGACTTGTCGCGACGCTTCGACTTGGGAGGACGAGATGATTTTGATTTGGATGACCTATGGGGGATTGTAGTTGTAGATATCTCCTCAAATCAATGATGAATAATTTGAAAAACTACCGAAGGTAGTCATTAGAAACATTTTTTGTAGATCTTTTACGATACTTACTAATGGAAATCTTAGCAATCTATCATAGCGAGTTTCTGGCAGGCATTAGGCCCTATAGTAATCCCGTCATTTTTACTAAAAGCGCCAGCAACTCATGCCTGGTCCTTGATTAGACGGCGAGCTACACATTACTCGCCGTCAGATTGATTTTAAAACTTACTTAGATTTTGAAGACCACTCCTTGGCGCCCGCAGACTCCTCCGAGCTATCCTCTAAGTGGCCTTTCTTCTTTTTCTTCACTTCCGGTGATGATTCTGTCATTTTCACACGTTCTCCTTTATGAAGAAAATAGTACATTAGGTGCATTATTATCAATCATGAACGATTAGCTGGAGAAAATGAGCTTTATGTTCATGAAATACAGCTCCTTTAAACGATAGAAAACAAGATGTTTATTCTTTGTGCCGGCTCGGTCGTGATTGTACATTGTACAGGACTAAATACAAGAGTGGTCCACAGCGATTAATGAAATAAAAATGGATCTAAATGCATTGCGAAAAAAATCGTTAAATTGAATATTCTATTCTACTTCACAAGCAATAAAGTAGATTACTAGATAGAGAACAATTTTGACAAAGTTTTATAAAGTGGCGTTTTTAGATCCCCTGAAACATGGGCCTGAATAAATACTCGTTACTAAGCCAAGCCAAAGTCAGTGCTTGGGGACGTCAAATGTCAGAAATATCCATGCAAATTATTGACATTTGACATCCCCAAGCACTGACTTAGGTTTGCCTTTGGCTTAGTCACGACTATTTATCCAGGTCTTACCCTCTACATGCTTTTTACGAGAGGAACATTTAAATGTCGATGTTGGCTAGTTACCTTTCTTATCAGATCTACATGTCCGTCGAATAGGCAGCGAGTCTGAAGATCTGGAGTCGTCGGAGCTGCCTCGTTCATTTGATGATGATATGTCTTCAGATGACGACATTGTTAGAGCACTGGAAAAAATAATAAATGTTAAATTTAATTGTTAGTTTCTAGTGTATCCCAAAAAACTCAGAAAAGTGTAGTATATGTAATGAATGAAAAGTTATTGTTAGAAGGTGATGACTTTGTTTCTTATTTCGTTGACTTTTTTGCCACCGACTTCCAATAATAACGTATCATTAGAATTTCTAAACCTCAAGGCTCCATCGTAAAATCTTGGAATATGCCTACATTACAAATACTAAAAAAAGATTCAGAAAGGCCTTTTGAGAACCTCCTCCTTTATTCGAAGTCGGTTAGAAAGGCCTCAGGCAGTCGGTTACACTAGAGGCTTATTAAAAGTGTGTACTCACCCAGTATCCTTGAAATCCTCGTCAGTCTCGTCGTCGTCTTCTGAAGGTACTTCCAGTGAGTTCAGCTTCCTCGGCTTTCGACGCTGCTTCTTTTTCTTGCGCTCAATAGGTTTACCCTGCAAATGTGTAAATTAAATGTTGTGTGTGTTCTGTACCTACATTATTCTTCAAAACTCTAAATGACGGACTGAATGGAATATTCAATTTATTGATGCTGAAAACTAGCAAATTGCCTACAGTTCGTTCAAGCAAAATAAATAATAATACTCGTGTAAAGCGCAGGCCACCGAGAAGAGACGTAAGACTTGGACGCGTCGCGGACAGGCGCAGATGTACAAACGTTGCGCCCGCGACGCGTCTCTTCTGTATGTTTTGCGTCGCGACGTTTCTATACATTTTGTTTGAAAGCGACGCTGTAGAGACAACTGTCCGCGCCCCGTCTGCGTGTATCGTCATTTCTGTGTGGTCACTGTGTAAGTGAGTGCCTGACCTGCTCCATAGCCTCTCGTTCCGCCTTCATCTTCTCCTCCTCAGCTGCCTCGATGATGGTTGATATGTCCTTGCCGCGTCCTTGGTTGCCGGCACTCGTTGTTGCTTCTACGTATTCCTCCTGAATAGAACATAGTTTATTATATTATATATAACTTAACGATGTAGTTATTAAGTACTCAAGAATTTGCCGAATCGGAGTAAGTGATTTTGCTTGCAAGTATAGTTTGGCCGACGACGACCAAAAAAAAGCGAGGTGTTTGGTGATATCTAGTTGGCTTGAACTTCAACGATAAGCATGTTACTCTCCCTTTTTTTTAACGTGGCAAAATCATCAAATGTGTCCTCCTACCCAGGGCGGACCGGTAGGGACTGTCAGACTAGTACTGTCTAAGGCCGTTATCATACTAGCGGTTTGGAAGCGGCTGCGGGGCGGAGCGGACGCGCAGCGCATCCGTCGCGAACACGCCGCGGACGCGTGGCAAATGCGTTACGTTTTCGTCGCGTGTTTGTACACTCAGTAACAAAATGGATTCCGACGAGGAAACATTGCTGTTTTCTCTTACTTTTTTTATTACTTCGAAAACGCCGAAAACGAAAACGAAAGCATCGACGAATTTGGGAAGATCCATTATTAGATTAGGCTGAGGAATTTTTCGCAGAGAGTTATAAGCAATATTCATGTTTTGGTAAAAAAAAACTTCTCGGCTACTAAAAAAAATTTGGATGATTATGCATCTATAATCTGTATCACCTACTCTTATCATATTATGCCAAATAGCGCTGGAGGAATTTTTCGAAAGTCTTCATACAAAAAATTCCTCGTCGATCTGAGGTGGGGCGGACGTTTTGGCGTTTGTTCGAGGCAGTACAAAATGGCGTCCACTTTGCTGTTCGCGGCGATACCGTTGCGCGTCCGCAACGAATTCGCTGCGCAGCCGCGGCGTGTTCGCAACGCATTCGCTGTGCGGCCGCTCCGCCCCGCAACCGCTTCCAAACCGCTAGTGTGATAAGGCCCTTAAACCAACGGTGTCCTTACGAACAAAGTCACGGTAATTCGTGTGTCCCGCGACCCCGGCAGGCTTTAGCTCTCTAAAGGGGGGCCCGTTAAAATGCTGACACCCCTTGAGGCGCGCGTGGAACACAACGCGCCGTCGAGTAGTTACTCCCCTTTTCTACCAAATATAAATTATGAGGAACTTAACAAAATGATGAAATAATATGCTAGGTAAACCATTACATCGGTCGAATCTTAAGGGTCAATAGAAACCGAGACGCGTTTTTGTTGCAATGTTTTGATGATGGTATATCAGAAGTTCATCAACATTTTAAATGAAGGAAAAAATATTAAATATAAATCAAGTCCCAATATAGTTGGGTAAAGGCTAGGGAAATGATGACTTACTAATGGAGAAAGAGTTGAACTGGTATTGCTTTTTTCGTTTATAGGAGTTACTTTAAACTCATAACTGAGTCTACAACAACACATTCTCTTGAAAACTTAAAAAAACACAATAATACAGCAAAAAATAACAAAGACTAACATTCTAGTTGACACTGACAGACATGAAGGGACAGACGCTTTTTCTTTCTTCTTAATTTTTGTGGTAATGGCAGTTCCTATGGTTTCAAGAAAAGAGTATTTAATCGCTAAAGATGAAATTATGTGTCCGTCGCAAAGGGTTAGTTTGAAGGTCCAATACGCACTCGTTTTTTATTTTGCGTGCGTTAAAAAAGCGCTAAGTTCGAGTAAATTGAACTTAAAAATCACCCAGCAATTAAAATTAAAATGCACTTCGATAAAAAGTGCCACGCTTTAAAAGCGCTGACGTGTGAACAAATTCATGGGGATGCATTTGTTTTTTTTTTTTTTGTAACAGCTTTTTTTGTGATGCTGTTTTAGAAAGAGATAAACCATGGCTCTTGTTGAATATTTCTACGTTTTTAGAATTTTGTCATAAGGATCCGACAAATATTATGAAATAATAAAGGTATGTATGTTATGTTTCCAGATCTTGTAATAAAAAGCAATCCCATTATTTATTCTTTTGAAATGATACACTTGACCGCGTTTTCAAGTTCAATTCATTCTGTGCGCCGCGTCACAGCACTACTCGCACTTATTAACAGCAACTCAAAATCTAACTTTATTTACTACACGAAAAGGTATACATTTCCAGTATCCTCGCGACATGTCGCGTCTTAGTGTGAATTGACCCTTTTTGTTCTTTTTTTTTAGCGAAGTAATATCATCAAATGAGTGCTCCCACCC
This sequence comes from Agrotis ipsilon, assembly GCA_028554685.1. Classification (NCBI taxonomy): domain Eukaryota; kingdom Metazoa; phylum Arthropoda; class Insecta; order Lepidoptera; family Noctuidae; genus Agrotis; species Agrotis ipsilon. Next base: position 2,401,959 of record CM052965.1, read on the forward strand.
AGGGCAGGGCAGGAGGGGCTGTCAGACTTGTATAGACCACGGTGTCTTTCAATAGCCCTTTACGTTCCGGAGCCATGGTAGTTCTCGTTAGTCCTGGCACCCCGGGCCGGCCGGGCCCAGGCTTTGGCCCTCTAAGGGTGTCCCCGTCATTCTGCTGACAATCTTTGAGGCGCACGTGGAACAACGCACCGGCGACCCTTATTTTTCGAAGCTGTTAATTGATGCAGATAATAATTACCTTGATAGCAGAGCTGATGAGTCGGTCATACTCCTGACTGCGATAACTGACGGGAAGCTGCTTACGAGCTCGGAGACGGTATACCGCGCCCTCTTCAGATGTTGACGACCAGTCACTACTACCACTTGCTTCTAAAATAAAATCACAGAGGTTAATAGACAACCGGGTCGCGTAAGGTAGCTTCCCCATAAAGCGATGCGACGCGATTCGACCGATTCCAACTACAAGTGAAATTACATCCTTACCACTACGACATTATGACATAAAACACGACGTAGACACGACGACGACAACTCAATCGAATTTCATTATTATATCGTAGTGGTAAGGAAGATTTTCATTTGGGGAAGCTCCTTAAGTCGCATGCGGGATTACCGATGGGCGAAAACCATCACACATTGGGTTCCGCAGAATGGACGATGAAAAGAGGTGGCGAGGTGATCTGGACACGTACCACTATGTACATCTTCTGGAAATTATTTTTCTCTCTCTCTCTCTCTTTTCTATTCTATACAAACATTATAAAGCTGAAGCCATTTATCAAGGAAGGCTATAACATCACGCTGTGACTAATAGGAGCCAAGTAACTAGTGAAATCACGGGCATCAGTGAATAAGGCACAAATCAGTACGACTACGAAATCCTATGCTGTTCATTGATGGCTAAATGTTTAAAAGAGTTTTAATACAATCTTACCACTAGACTTATCATCCTCTTTGTCTCGTTCTGCCTCCTTCTCGTCTTCAGATTCCTTCTCGCTCTTGGGTTCAGGCTGTTCCTGTTTCTTGCGTTCTCGTTCAGCCTCCACGGTTACAACCAACTCGTCGTACTTCACGAGTTCGGCTTCTAGTGATGCTATTAACATTTTCTGGAAATAAAGTTTACTATTTTAGATTGTGTGTCAAGACGCAGAGCATTTAATCACAATTATGTGCAACATCCGTCGGTTATCGATTGAAAAATGATTTTATTGTATTGGCGTGGTATCCCGCGTCACACAGCAGGATCATAAACTATACTCACATGGTTACAGGGCGGACAGAACCAGTCTCCCTCGGGCACCACGAACAACACGGGCTTGAGACAACTGGCGTGGTAGCCTGCGTCACACGCGTCACACAAGAGGATCCACTCGGGTTGTTCTCCGCTACCGCAACGCTTGCAGAATCCGTCTGCATCTTCTTTACCTGCAAATTATGGATTAATTACTAATAGCTTCGTTCGCGTACAAATCAGAAAACCCTCAGGAATTGTATACTGGCAGAAAAGAAAGGTATCCTATGCGTCAGTCCAGAGTCTAACCTATATCTGCCCCTTTTATTAAGATCCGATGAGCCATTCTGAAATGGTTGAGTATCAAACATCCATCCATCAATCCAAACGTTGCTCGTTACATGATCTGGATAAACTCTTACGACCCATTCAAGACCTTGCAGCTGTGAGCGGTAGCGCGAGGCAGCGAGCGGTTAGATCTAATATACCAAATTGAAACACACCATGAGGCGTCGCCAGCGCGGCATTTGGTGCGGTGGGAAAACAAAGTACAAAGGTATGATTGCGACGCCACGAAATAGAGCGGTTCGGACAGCCCTGCGAGAGTGGGGAGTTCGACAGCTATCGCCAATCGCTGCTGCGGTACATGGCGGACACAACGGTCCGCCGCCGCTCGCCGCACCGCTCACCGTTTAGGCCAAAGTCTTGAACGAGCCGTATAACAACCCCATCACCGCAATCAATGCCACTAGCGGATATAAGGATACAATAAGCGGGTAAATAGGTTCTAGTGGCAATGCTACTTGATATGACTCTGCTGACTAACGAGCTATTGGAGTTTCGGTATTACTTTATGGAAAGCAACTGAATGAGGTTTTAATCAACACGCCCAGATTCTTAATAAGTTAGCACATAGGTAATGGGAGGAAAACTGAATAAAATAAGTGCTAATATTGACTTACCTTCTTGCAAAGTACGCGCTCTTTTGAGTGGCTCGACGGGCTCACCACTCTCCAAGTCAGATTCCGGTGAGAATTCGTGATCCGATTTGTTGAAGACAACTGTTGGAACGAAAGTAAATACAACAAATAATATAGTATAATATATTAATTGTTTCTGGACAATTTTGGTGTATCGCGAAATAGAAATGGGAGATTATTACGGGGCAATTTTTCGATCGATTTACCCGCTCGGCGAAAATTGACCTGTTTAAATGACAATACGATTAGTTTTTTACTAATGGTGATTTGCCCCACTGCTATATCGACCCGTGTAAATGCTCCCTAAGTTCTGGATTTAATCCCTGAAACTATAGTCTTCGCCAGATAAATCTGAAATAATTTCGTTGACCCCCGCGTACCAATGTATTCCAATATTTCAAAAGGATAAGAAAAAATGATAACAAAGTGTCGTAACACGCTCAAAACAAACATGTCGTGGTAAGAGGCGTCTTTGACCTTACATTGAAATTCGATCAATGGTATTATGGAATTCGAACAACGCTTTTTTAATAGGATCAATGACCTTTATTCCAGACTTATCTGGCGCGGACTATAGGTATACTTACGTTCAGGCTCTTCATGTTCATGCAACTCGAACAGAGGCTCGTCTGAATCAGAGTCCGGCTCGGGTCCGGTCGAGTGATCCGAGCGCCATTCAGACTTCCGTCGCCGACGTTCGCCGTCTGAGCTACTGGCGCCACTGGCACGCCATTCCTTCTCGTCTTCTTCTTCTTCCTTGTTCTAATGTACCGGAAACAGGAAAGTGTGTATCTTGTTGTACTGATACAATTATTAATAATTTCGGACCCAGGTTGGCCAAGGCCTCTGACGCATTCAATAAACTAAGCGCCCTTTCTCATTTTTCATTCCTATTACTACGACGTAATGAAGCAATTCGACTGACTAAAGCCGTCTTGGCATGCTTATTTTTTTTTTCTGAGTAGGCAACCATTAGTAGAGATGATTATTACAAGTAAGATCAAGTTTGATCAAGATAAAAAGGTCGAATTGCATAGCATCGCGTTATGACTAAGTCTACGATATCGATAAGCATATTGATCCAAATGCTAAGTGAAACTTACCTTTTTCTTATGAATTTTTTTGAGCTCCCTCAGCGCGACTTCCTCTAAATGCCGTCGATCAGCCTCCTCCTTGATCTTCATCTGTGCGATCCGTCGCGACTGTCTCACGGGCGCCACGTCGGAATCATCCGAACCGCCCTTTTTGCCACTTTTATCTTTACTTGATTTACTCTTATCATTACTAGTCTTTCCCTTATCTGAACTAGACTTTCCCTTATCTTTGACTTTGATCTTCTTTTTCACTAGTTTCTTTGTAGTTTTTTTGCCAGCTGAAAGAAAACGCGGTTTTTAATGAAATATTGCCCTAAAGACATCGCAGTCTTCGCAGTTGGTGTGACGACCTTGATCATTTTTGCAAGGCAACCATGGTCGGAAAGTTGCAGAAAATAGGTAGTTTTGGAAGTATAATAGGAAGGCCTTTTACCAGCAGTAGGACACAAATGCTTTGCCCTGAAAACCATTGCATAAAGAACACAACGAAATATTTTGTTTGAACATCAAGCTCATGGCTCATGATTGTAGAAAGCGCAAGGTAGACGATAGAATAATAACGATGATGAAAGAGCCAAACAGCAAATTTATATAAATTTATTTATTGAAACTACCAAAGGAAGACACTAAATAAATAAATAAATAATAATAAATATTCCACGACTATCACACAACGCCATCTAGTCCCAAGCTAAGCAGAGCTTGTGTTATGGGTACTAGACAACTGATAAACATACTTATATATTTCTAAACACATACATATTATAGATATATTACACCCAGACACAGAACAAATATGATCATGCTCATCACACAAACATTTGTCCTGGGTAGGAATCGAACCCACGACCCCCGGCATAGCAGTCACGGTCACTAACCACTAGACCAACAGGCCAGTCAGTTAAATGGTAGTAAGACATGAAAAAGTGCAACTAAGTTTTATAATCCACAGCCAATCCATGTTCATAGTCCCTTTGTCAGGAGTACTATGTATATTTAAATGTAAAAGTAATGCCAGAATCGATTAAAATATTACCTATACTATAGAGAGTCTCCTCCTCCGATTCATCACTTGATTGCTTCTCTAGAAGTTTCGCTTCTACTTTTTTTCTGTAATAAAAAACGAGTTTTTAATGTCAGAGTGAACATTCGTACAAGTCTATAAATTAAGATTACTATACGGAGAGTTTCACTCAGTCAAATTTAGGGTAGCAAATTCATTCAACAGCATTTGATGAATAACAAAGTCAACTTTTTGAAGAAGCGATTACTACACAGGCCGCGTCTTTTCATTTTTCGTGTTGTGTGTCGTTCGAATTTGTCGAAAACATCCCGTTTTCGCGCTCTATTACAATCGTGTTTGTGAGACGCACTTTCATTCGGCTCGTGCCGAACAAATTGCTGAATTGACGTGGATAAAGAGACTTTATTGCTGAACTAAGGCACATAACGGTGTCCCGATCAAGTGTGTGATAATTAGCTTAATTGGGGGAGAAAAAATAAAAGCATTTACCTGGTAGATGTGATAATTTTCTTAGGCTTAATTTTGAGGCGTTTGCCACTTGTGATGGGTTCATCATCTTCACTATCGCTCTGAGATTCAGATTTATTCTTATCGCTCATCGTAGCATCTAATAGAGACCTTTTTAAAGATTTACACTCTTTCTTACCATTGTCATTAACAGTTTCTTTGTCACTATTCTTATCTACACTGTCGTCAACCTTCTTAGCTATCTTTTTTCTTTTAAATTTTCCTTTATGCGCTTTTATTTTCTTCCGTTGCGCTATAGGATTGCTTTCAACGTTATTCAAAGTGTCTTTCTTAGTTTCACTGTTCTCTACTTTATCTCCTGCTTCATTGGAATGTGTGTTTACGTCACTTTCGGGAGTGGTTTCTAGCCGGAGCTTCTTAGGAGGTAGGGGGTCTTCTACTTTAAGTTCTTTATCAGGACTCTTCTCTTTCTCATTATCTGTGTTCGCATCATCTTGATCTACAGAAGATACACTACTCTTTCTCTTCTCTATAATACTTGTTTTACTATCGTGACAATTATCAGTCTCTGAGTTAACTACTTCTGTACTTTTGTTTATTTTTAAATTCCTGGCTATATTACTTTTCTTTTTAACTTTACCCCTACCCTTTTTAGCATTGTTCTTTTTAGGACTTTCACTATCTGTAGTACTCTTATCATTACTAGCTTCTCTTTTCAAATCGTTTTCAGTGATTTTCGTAGAATTCGAGCCATCTGATTGTTCTAAATCGCGCACGCAATGCTTTTTTGAGTCAGTATTTAAAACTTCTGTACTATCATTTGATTGATTTTTCAGAGATCTCTTGGTCACAGAAGGTAAACTACTTTTTAACTTAACATTTTTAACTAAATTGTTTTTATTGCTTGAATTAGAAAGTTCACTATGTTCACCATTTAGACACTCTTCATTGCCATTTTCTTCTGCAGAATTTTCTTCAGGACTGTGTGCTTGTTCTATGGTTTCTGGGTTGCCAGTGTCATTGTCGTAGCCCCAACCTTCTCCATAAATGAACATGACAGGTTCTGAAATTTCTTCTCCAATGAAATAGGAACTATCACAATCCGCTCCATTGCCTTCGCCAGTCACATGCATTACCGGTTCTTCTATTGCTTCACCTAGTTCTTCACCCTCATGTTGTTTTTCACTTTCTTCTTTTTTGTTTTCTTCTGGTGTAACTTTATCTTCTGTTCTGTCTTGCTCTACTGTTGCTTCTTTTTCTTCTGGTGTTTCTTTTTCTTCTGTTGTTAATGTTTTTTCTGGTGTCACTTCTTCTAATCTTACTTTTTCTTCTGTTGTTAATTTTTCTTCTGATGGTAATTTTTCTTCTGATGGTAATTTTTCTTCTAGGGTTGCTTTCTCTTCTGAGTTTATTTTTTCTTCTGAGACTTCTTTTACCCCAGCCACTATTTGCTCTTCTGATGTTATTGGAACTTTTTCCTCTACTGTTCGTTCCGGCGACGCCTCTTTTTTGGGACTTTTGACTGGTTCACCTATTTCCATTTTGTCTTCTACCTTATCTGTTTCTGATTTTTCCACTGGTTTATCTTTATCTGCTTCTGTGACTGGCTCACTGTTTTCAGACACATCTTCTGTTTCTTTTTCTCCTTCTGCATCTTCATCTTTCTCTTCTGTATGGTCAGTAGTAGATTCTTCTGCTTTCGACTCCACTTCGTCAGGTACTGGATCTTCTTCATCTTTTTGATCTTCAGCTTCATGTTCTGATTCAGATTCAGGACTAAGGAACTCTTCTTCATTTTCTTCATCACCTTCCGATTTATTGGACTGTGAAAAAATTTGGCATTTTTAAGTGAGTTAAGAAATAACGAGAAATAATAATAACAAAATATTACAATTGTAATGAAAGGCTCGTTTAAGAAATTAAATCTAATATCATGTCTGTTCAAGTATAAAAACATGCAGAATAATTAGCAGCATGATATTGCTACATTACTAATTTTTCTTTCACAATTTGCATGCAAAATTGATCCATACATAAATATGTTCCTACTTTCTTAAAATATAGTATGTCTTTCAACAGTAACTAAGTAACTACTGAATTTTGTTAAAAAGTTGTAAAATGCAAAACAGGCAAGGCAATAGCAAAATTCTTCAGAAAAATCATAATTATGCATAGTACTCGCAAGCAGCATATTTGTATGACTAGATTTATCAATTTGCATGTATAGAGTATGTAAACATTTTCAAATCGCAATCTGTAATTTCTGATCTTAGTTACCAGGAACTTTTTAGCATGCACGGCATGCCTAAAGTTTTTAATAAAATTCACCTTATCATTTACCTCCAACTGGGGTGGAATCTCAGCACTGCTTGAATCCTCATTGACATTGGAATTAGTTGCGAATAGCGGAGTCACATCTTCACCATTCTTCAACTGTGATATCACTTTCACCAGTTCTTCCCGAGTTCTGAGTACAAAATTAACAATCGTTTTTTAGATAATATTCTATTATTGACTTATAAATTTACAAACTGTTTTATTAGAAAAATAAGCAGATTGATACAAATTAATATCAGTCTTTCCTGAAAGATAACTCTTTTCATTTATTTTTAAAGCAATTTAAGGGTATATTTCATTCATAAATGTAAATTAATGTAATTTTTATCTAACAGAACAACTCAGTACATTGTATGTAAAACTAGACATTAGGCATTCAGTTACTCCATAAAATTTGACCTTATCTCCATTTAAATTAAAATATCATTGTTCAGGCCTGTAATAGTCATAAATAAAGGTCTACCCAACAAAATCAGCAGAAAAATGTAAGAACTTTAGTAACTTAGAAGGTCAAACACCAGTAAGGGTCACAGGACTGCCGGAGCAGGTAACCATTACCCTAAAATATAAGGGCTATTGAAGGAACACCAAGCATTTTTGCCAGTATGACTCTGAGAGTCACTTCTGATCCACTCAGAGGTAGAATGCATCATTTGACAATTTAACCATGATAAAAAAGGACTGTAGTAACTTACCTAGCTACGAGCTGCCATGTCTCCTCATCCTGATCTTCTTTATACAAACACAAGTTGGCCTCATGGTCTACCTGCAGCCAGTACACACAACCATTCTTGTCTCTGCCCACAGGATCCAACCTTAACTCCTTACATGTAATTGCATTGACAGCATTCTTGAATTTAGGATGGCAAGTAAATTGGTATTCTAATAACAGCTGTCAAGGAACCAAATAAAAAAAATATTGAGTGAGTTAAAAATTAGAGTTATGTAGACCAAAACAATTGACACAGAAACATGAAACATGCAAAAAATGTTGGCTGCCAGCCATAATTTTTAAGAAATAAAATTGTGAATACAACAAGAATATAGTGGTTTGAATATTTTTACTTTGCACATGTTAGTACAAAAACATGATAATAAGTAGTTTTATGACAGTAAACAGTGTTAGAGCTCAAGACCACTACCACAAGTGGCACTCAATAACAACAGCTCATACATAAAGCATGAATCATTTGTGAAAGTGTTTGCAATCAATGAGATTAGATGCACATCATCTTAGAAAAAAACTGAGTAGGCGTAATTACCTTCAATACTTTCAATTTGACCGTAGTGCTAGCTTTCTTGTAAGAGAACCTCTCGATCTCCCAGGCTTCCTGATGGTGACCTTGTTGATGGCAGAACTTTATCATAAACCTCTCCCATCTGTTGCTCGCAACCGTTTTATGAGCACGGCGTAGAAGTCTTAAGTGTAACTCCTTCAATGGATCCAACACTAACAACAAAAAACTTGTAAGATGTTTGTTTATGATTTGAAATGACGAATCTACAAAGATATCTTACCTTCTTGTGTATTCTCTATAAATTCCTGTAATTTAGATAACGTAGGAACCTCTAAGCCGTACAGTTTTCCGAATGTTTTTAGAAACGAGTAAATAACAGCGAAATTAGGATCATTCGCACACGAAATTTCACCATCGGACGCCATCGTCGGAACTTAGCAAGCTTTTTCACTAAACATCACTAATGGTTCTAAATACAGACATATGATCATTTCACTTAGACCTAAAGGGAAGTTGTAAAACATGTACATGATTCACGAAAATATGTTCATTTTATGTGCACTCAAAGCTTCTTTTCTTATTTTCTATTAGAGTAAAATAAAACTCGATGACAGCCATCGCTCCATAAACTACAAACTTATATTTTTTAAAGTAAACATAGAAATAGTGACAGCTATAAAAAATATTTCTGTCAAAGACAAGACGTTGCAAATCGAATGTTTTAGGCTTGGTATGCACCTATGCACTATAATTATGCACTGAATAAATGAGGGGCCTTGTCGGGATGCCAGTGTTGCTGTTTTGTTTAAGGTTTGGTTCATACGGTTTGTCTGAAATTACAAGTATTCACAGTGACTACAACTAAGGGCTCGTCGGGCGACGTCGCACAGAGTAATGCTCCTTGGTTTGTTGTTTAACTGTTCAGTTTTATTCGGAGTTCAACTCCTTCCTTTTCGTAAATGGAAGCCTATGCTGTTTGGGAAACCTTGATGTGTGACAAATTAGGTTATTGAGTTCGAGGAATCAAGTTACGAGCGGACGTTTTTCCATATCACTACCAGCCTGAACATAGGCGTGCAACGCCACGGTGGAAAATAATGAGGGATTTTCTTTTTTATTTTCCCTAGTCAATCGATAGATGGCGCTGAACTAGGTATGTTCATGGAGATAGAAAGTAATGAACGGAACGTCGTCATTTTTTTGATTTTTTTTCACTTGATTGTAATTTTGAGATCATAAAACGTAACGTACATGTCATGCCATTGTCAGTCACATCACATCACACCATTGACATTTGGGAATAAATAAAGCGCCGTATTCACGTTCCATCTGCTGTACGTCCCGCCAAGGCCATGCACGATGCACGACGCAAAAACACCGTGAATAGGCTTGACGTACGTCAATATATTTTTTTAATTGTTTGCTGGACGTGCACGACCCATTTTTCATCCAGCGAGCACCCCCACCACCGCGAACGTCGTGCAGATGGACAGTGAATAACGCGGACGTACGTCAGAGCAGTCCAGCATCGTGCATGCTGGACCGTGTATAGGCTTGCTGTACAGCAGATTTAACATTTAGAGCTTGTCTCGAGAGAAGACTGCATGTTAAAATGGATAGTGAAACACTTTCAAGATTTATTGAAAAATATAAGTTCCGCATTTGAGTGTATTCTGTACGTTTATGATAAAAAAAATTAATCCAAAATCTTTTCCTTTTTGTTTTCCTCTTTTCTGTTGCTGCTGACAACATAAGAATAAGTCCCATTTATTGGCATTTTGTTAAAACTGCTGGCATTTTCTAAAACACGTCTATAATCGTTCCATTGATTCGGCTCGCTGGATGCGCGCACGATGGTGTGTATGCTACATCCATCACAGCGACCTTGAGCTGACGTACAGCCGTGACAGATGGTGAATACGGCGCTTAACAACAAGGAAACGGAAAAAAATATTCATTGACAAGTCTTTTTAATTTATGAGTTTTCCACGCCATAAAGAAAATATCCCAAGAGAAAAAGAAGAGAAGTCTGTGCCTTGTGGATTTGGGCAAAAATTAAGGCATAAATCTAGTAACGTGGTCAGTTCAACGCCATCTACAGAGTTCTTGGAAACTACTTTTTTTTTAATACTCCTAAAAGAAAACTTCTCATTGATGACGCCAGACCTAAAACTCCATGTGTGTCTGTGCCAACTAAAGATTTTTATAAATAATTTATCCACAGTAAATATCGTTCATCTGGATTTTCTCAGCCAGGGTCTGCATTTCTGAATTAGGGATAGTCAAAGAAGTATTGAATATGTTTTAAGCGTGCCTGAAGCTCTTTCGCAAAACTGCACGTAGCTCTTTCTCTCTCTGTATTCTATCACCCCTAACTAACTAAACACTAACAGTGGTATTCAAGAACGCTACTTAGATAAGTATGGCAGCAACACTTTGCTAAGTAAGGCATTTCTCACTGCGTTCGTCATGGCAGGCCATTCATTTCATAAACAATACTTAGTGAACTCTTTGCTATGCGGACACTTAGCATTGAATGGGGCGCTGTGATTGGTTAACGTTGTGATGCGACTTCACTCGGGTTGACTGGCTGACAGATATACGTCAATCAAAACCACTGGTATATTTACAAGTTTTGTAATGTATATGAAACTTTTAACTTAACAATATGAATACTAGTCTCTTTAATTCATCAGCACTGTAATAATCGAAAGGATTTTGAAAGTCACGTATCACTTCACTCCTGTGCTGATTGTACTTTGTGTATTTATCCTCTCAAGAATATAATTATCAAAATCATCTTCGCTGCTGAAATCCATCGCAATTAAACAAAATAAGCGTATCACACAATTCACAAATCACTACAAACATAACCAAATACCCGATGCCAGTTTGACATTTGTGTTAACTGTCGCACTATGCGTTGCGTAAAGTAGCTAGCGAGCTACTTTAGCTGTGCGTTCATTAAAGTAAGCGCATAGTGTCGTTCGTCCCTCAAGTGTCGTTTATGAATAGGATTTTGTGACCCTGTGCGTCCGCGCGCCCTGTGAGACCTCATAGTAATGTTTATGAATACCAGTGTAAGATAATTTAGTTATGTTCGTCGTGAGTAAAATAATATAAATATATTGATTGTAGGAATGTAGATAACTGTGGATTTACGATACTTGACGATAGAACGCCATGATGCGTGAACGTCGTCAGAATGCGTTTTTCAAAGCAGTATTAATGTTCTCATTTTTTATTGCATTTTTGTGTTTGTATTGTAACTTCGTTTGCATAGTTTTTTTTTAAGATAACAGAGAAGATAGCTGAGCTAAAAGTCCGATAATTTTACATGAAAAAGTTACATAGAAAAAATATTATAAGTTACAAACAAAAAATAAATAAGTTCTCTTTGAAAACAAAAGAATGACAAAAAATATTGTTTCGGAAATAGTCACATCACTATTTTCGTCAAACGAGTCCACAAACTCATTGACAGTCATTGGTGTTTTTAACCTGTGGTTACGAAACCCCATTGAGTGAAACGAGTGTTTGGTTTCGTTTACTTTTGAGATTTGTGTGATTGCTTTGTTTCGTAGTCGTAAGATAATTAATTTGTAATAACAGCCAAGATGTCTTCAGTATGTTGTGGAACAAAAAAGCAGAAACTAAACAACTCGTACAGTAACAATATAGATCGACCTTTGAATGGATACCAAGAGTCTGTAGCTATTCCTGATATGTGTTACTTTTGTTTCGATGTTTTGTATTGTCAGCTGCACAGTATGGACCCTCCTCAGACGCCAAACTTTACTAATGATGCCTAGTAAGTGGTTCACTCTCGTAAGTAAAAGTTCAGCCTACCATTATGCTTGTATCTGTCCTGTTGGAATGCTTTGTTGAGCTACCTCCACATCTTTTGTTCCAATTGAGGTCAGTCTAATGAATTAAACCTTTTATGTTTTTCTTGTGACACCTTTCAGTAATCCACAAATACTTGCACATTTCCACTTTCACTTGATTTCCATATCGTGTAAATGTAAACATAAATGATTTATGTTTGCTCATTTAAGACACCCACACAAAGGCAATTTTGTTTTTTATTCGCGGTCAATACTCCTCCACTCCCATCACCTTCCGAAAATGTGCATGCTAATACATTCTTTATGTGAAAGTGCATAAAGTTTATATTGGTGTAAACAGTTTATTACAGTTTTGCTATTGTGTTGCTGTGTTAACTACTATGACAGAATGTATAATGTGCTTTATAGCTAGACTTTACCCTAATGTTTGATCATCTTTATTTAGTGATTCAGTTTTTGCTCTTTACTTTCAGTTGAGAAAATTTATTTTTATTTTCACAGCCCTTTATTCGTGACATGGAAGATTGGCAAGGAGCACCGTCTCCGAGGATGCATTGGGACCTTCAATGCGATGCATTTACACTCAGGTATGAGATGAAACAATGGTGACTACACTGAAAATATTTTTATTTCATTGACTAAATAATAAAAGTCTACAAAGAATAGGTGTGACATAGTCTGACCTTGTTCACTTATAAGTGAGTTGGTGCAATAACAATAATACATTACTTAGCTGGTTCATAATCATGTCTCAATACTCTTCTTCACTATCTGAAGGAGATAACATTTATATTTCAATACCTATTGTGTTAAACTCAAATCATTATAAAGTGATTAAGTAGTAAACACTAATGTAGAATTTTTTCCCAACACTTAAATATGAATAACAATTATTATTAATAGTTGAAACTACTCAATATGTAATCAATATTAGTATAAAGCCATGTCAGAGGCTTGTGGGGTTAGTAAAGGTGGCTTAATTGTCACTGACACCGGGTTATGGTACCAGAGGTGGCTTAATAAAATTAACTCTCTGATGACTGTCACACCCACTTACTTAAGGCCTACAATACGCATGCCAGTAACTTGCACAAAAGTATACTATTAGCTTGCATGCCATTACGCTTTATGACTTCTGTTTGGTGGAATGATAGACGGGGATGCCAGCTACTTGCATACTTTTATGCAAGTTACTGGCATGTATATCATAGGCCTAAAAAAAGACATGTTTCTTCTATTATTATCCTGAACCTACTTTGTTTTGCTTTCGTGAAGTTATCAATATTTGAAGAACCATGGGAAGCTAATATTATTTTGGAAAAATAATACCTGCAAACAGTACTTAAACAAAGGCGATATTGTTTTGTGTGTAAATTGAAAGTATTTTCTTTGTAAAATATTGTATTTACCGTGTGCAGTATTTGCTTTAGTTCAGTTGTAATGGAATTTGTATATTTTTCTCACAATTAAAATGGGTTCTAGGTTTTCAGTTCCAATGAACTATCAACAGTTCATTCACTAATGTTTTTATTTTGAAGTTGAAACCTTTGGAAGTAGAAACAGCAATTTCTGATGATACCAAAGACTGACTTGATATGAATAAGAATGTTGTAAGATATATTTCGTTAGATGTAGTAGACCACATTCCTCAACTTCAACAACCTAATTCCCCAGGTCTTCGCGAGTACGCGATAACCAGCGCGTTGAAAGACTCCCGGTTCGCGCCGATCACTCGCGAGGAGGTGCCCCGGCTTACAGTGTCGGTGTCCATCTTGCAGCATTTCGAGGAGGCCGAACACTACCTGGACTGGAAGCTGGGCAAGCATGGCATCCGCATCGAGTTCATCAGTGAACGAGGAACTAAGCGCACTGCTACTTATTTACCTCAAGTTGCTACTGAGCAAGGTGTGTATAATTGAATCAAGGAACTTCCAACCCGTTGTTGTGTCTGATAGGCTTCCCGCCTGACAGTTGTAGTCGGGTTTCTCGCGGAAAATTGTAATTATATATTGATGCAGGATTATGTACTTGTAGGTCTTCATAAATTCCATAGTAAATGTTAGTAATTTTTTTTGTTGGCGACTAATTATGTCTTCTACATTTAGCTTGCCTTCTTATCTTAAATAGTCCAAAATAAACCCTCCCTTTCGTATAAATTACGCCGAAAAGATCAAAATAATTGGGCACACTTAAAGTTTAGTTAGCAGAACTTCTTCTTTTTTAACATTTTTTGTTATGGTCGTATTTTAGCCACTAATGTTTATAATTATAATTTTGTTACAAGACTTTTCACGCCTTTATTAATACAATAGTTAAGCCCTTCATAAACTAACGTGAAAAATTGAAAATAGAGATTCGATTTTTTGCCAGATTATGGCGTTATAAAATCATGGAATATGCTAGTTGTCTTTTTTAAAATATCGTCAATTTTGTCCTCCCGCACCAGGTGTCCGCTCCACTTAAACGAAACACGTGACTGTCAGAATCGTACTGGCTAAAAACCATCCTGTTGGCTTAAAACCATACTGCTGAAATTGTCCCATAGTCCAGCTGAAGTGTGTCTTTCTGTTAAAAGCGGCCTGAAAGGTAGTAAGCTGCATTGCTGCTTGAAGCAGCCAGTGTTTGATTTGTTTCTAACCGCGTCTCTGCTGATGCACTCCAGTTTACAGAACCTTGAACGAAATCATCCGTGTCTAACAATGAAATTACAGGCGTGATAGGTATGTATTTAGTTATATAAATGTATGTACGAAATACACATTTTTTTTTACCACATTTTAAACGGTATACCTACCAGCTTTATGTGCACAAAAGGTAACAAAAATAGTGTATAAGTACAAAACAATCTACAGTTACCATTCAAATGCTCATACAAAACTACGGCATGATTACAGGTTGGGACCAAATACAAACAATAGACTCTCTACTGAGAAAGGGCGGGTACAAGGCCGCCATCACGGGCGAGCTCCGGCGCAGCATCAAGCTGACGCGCTACCAGTCCGAGGAGATCTCCGCCACGTACAACGACTATATCAACCAGCGCTGCTAGCAGATGGCTCACGCGCCCGCTCTCGAGGCCCCACTTAATAACAATCCAAGACTTGTGTATTATAATACACCATACACATATTATAATAAGCTAGTATACCCGAGATACAGCGGGCAGAGTGGTTACAATTGTGTTAGTAATAATGTAGATTGTAAGTGTACGTCTAGTGTCGAGAATCTGTCTACGAGAAGGCAATGTGAAACTGACGCTCATGCGAACCTTGGAAGTACATCCACCCGTCACAATTATGCTCAAAGTGAATTGACGAGCCAGTGCCGCGAACGATCCTGCTTGATTCAAATCATTTAACGTTAAGATAAAACACTGCCAACGACATTCCTCTGAGGATAACATCAAAAGTGCCATCTTAGTTACAGTAAAGCTTATGATTAATATTAATATCGATATCGCAGTAAAGTATTCTATCCAATAATAGCGTTACATTCTCTGTAATTAATAGTTTGCAAAAAAAGATATGAGCTAATTTTAAAATTAAGAGTGTACTTTTTCGTTCCGTATCGCAATACACTTTGATCAAAATTATGACTAAGGGCGTTCGTCGAAAACCGAGCGGAGCGGGTGGCGCTGATAAAATTTCGTTAGGAAACCGTTCTCGCGCACCCGCCTTCGCTGTTAATTCAGTGGACACCCCATGGAATGTTTGTATTTTGTTAATTCATTGATAAATAAATATGTTAAAGTGGGTCTAAAGTAAAATAAAAAACAACATTGGTTAGTGAATTTTGTATGTGTAATTTGACTCATGGTTGGCAAGTTAACCTTTTGAACGCCAATGTCGGCTATAGCCGACATGAGCAAGCGTGCCCTGTGCGCCAACGACGGCTATACTCGACAAAAAACAGGTCGCAGAAAAATACAAAATAAACCTATTAAATCATTACTTTTATGTATTTTATTGATACACCTTGAAAGCTGAATGTCTAAACATTATTTAGTTGCATACAGTAAACAAAAATGCATATTCCTCATTTAAATATTTGATGATAAAAAGTAAAATAATTTATGGTTAAAAAAGGCTTGGCGTACAGGGCATAGGAATACCGATATGGCGTGGCGGTGAAAAGGTTAAGGATTGTCCATGCTTCCATACTGTATGAATCTTGTATTACCACGAGTAGGTAATTGAATCTTAACATTTCGTGATATGGTTACAATTTCATATAACCTTGGTTACAAATTACCTTGTAATAGTATTGTTGGTACAAGGCTAGGTTGTCGCATGACTTGTGTTCGTTAACCTTACCCTACATTATAAATACAAATGATCATTATGTATTCAAAGAGGATGTCTGAAGCCTATCTAGGACTACAAGGCCCTAGACAGGATTTTAGGTACTTCGACAGGGTAATTAGAAATATCAGTACCCTTAGCACGAGTTTTCACTCTTTTACTTTACAACGTCTTTCCAGTATTTACAGCGTTTCTTGTATGAAAAAATGGAACAGCGCCTCTGGTGTGCGAAGACGGAACTAATTTTTTCCTTGAAAATTGTCAAAGTTCCAGTTTACGTCTCAAATACTGAAAACTCGTGCTAAGGGTACAAGGGGCCTAAAAAGTCCACTTAAAATCTGTTCTACTGACTTTCTTGTATTCTTGCAAACTAAGAAGATAGACAATAATTAAATATTCTGACACTAGCTTACCTCAGGAACTAGAGTCATGAGTCTCCTGATGAAAACACTTAACGACTAGCTCTTTAAATCAATAATCTATCTCGATTGCAATATTGAATCTGATTTTTGTCTGTAACCAGTCAACTTCGGTATTTGCCTATAGGTTCAACAATATGTCCAATCAAAAGAAACAGTCATAGGGCGTAAGTTAATAAGATTAGAAATTGTAACACATATTTTTCGCAATGTCATCAGGATCTCAATGTAGTCAAGTATCTTTACCACAAAAAGCTAAAAGATTTTTATTTTACTAATAAACAAAAGTACTTACATGTGAAATCGCGCTACGCTTGGGTGAGCACTCCCCTTTATATATCATGTAAGTAATATTATTTAGATCGAAACAGTATAATGTTCTCGAAAAAAAAATATCAAAATATTTTAAAACAAAAATTCTAAAAAAAAAAACAAAGAATTAAAGTGAACAAAAAAAATATTATTGAAGTAATTACTTTAAGAATTCATTTGTTGTAGAATGTAAGTGTCTTACATAAATAATATTTTTAAACTTGAGAAATTGTTATGTGATTCAAAATTGTTGAATCGACGATAATATTGTTGATGGGGCATGGGAAAATGGCTCTATTCGTTATCTTGGTAATTTTGTGTGCGAGATGAGATTGGACGCGATCAAATACGCGTTCAAGCGCTCTTTGAATCTATATGCTATCAAAGACAAAGAGAATGGACCGAGCATTATCTTCCTAAAATTACCATACTCGCTCGAAAGAGACAAAAACAATTCTAAGAACATCTATCACTTTTTTGAAAGACCTAAATCTATAATGGCTTTGCCTCTATAGTAATGTAAAGGAAAGAGATAGATGATCATATAACCACCATTGGGTATGGTTATTTTATTTGTCGTTTAGCTAGGGAAGGCTCTGTTCAAGCTCTTGGTTTATGGTGCTGATCGTGGTTAGTTTTATTACAGGAAAAATTATTATTAAAATACAACTGCTAATTTTTCTTTTAAGACCTGTACAAAAGTTCATCTAAAAACTTCCACCTTCTATGATATGCTACTAATTTTGTAATATTAAAACGTTCACTAAAGACCAAAATACTATCATTTCAACTTAAAAAGGGATTCAAGCCATGCTGAATTTATTTTCAGCATCCAATATTTTGTTGAAAGTGCCAGCAGCATGGAAACATCCAGTCTTAAGTTCTAGCGGTACTAAAAATTAAAAATCTTTTTTAAAACAATAACAACTAACGAAAGAGCATCCAGTTTGTTGGGACTGTATAATATCATGAATTATGTAAATATAAACAAGTTGTTTGTACTGACAGTTTATATCGTTTGATTTTGAGACGCCTTCATGGCAGTAAGTTTTACTAGACAGAGACTTGTACTGCTTGTCTGCTTACCCATAATAATTTGTGGGTCCTATGAAAAGATGTTGCATTGATGAATCAGGATCAACCATATCAGAAGCAATGGCATTCTCAGAATGGCTTAATTAATTTTGATACCAAGTGTGGCTTAATTAATTTTGATACCAGAGGTGACTAACAACTCTGACATCAAACGAGGCTTGTGCCACACCAGAGTTGGCTTGAACTTTTACACCAGATGTTGCTTTATTAACTCTGACAAAAGAAGTATCGTCACACAAGCTATTTAAGAAACCATTATGCACTTTTTGGTGCTACAGAGTAAAAGACTGCAAATAAAAGGTTCATAAAGCTCTGAAATTACTGACAGAATTACTTCATTATTTAATATAACAAGTTAAGAAATAGATGTTGCGTTTGTTTTTGACCATGCTATCTAGAAAGATCCCTTGAATTTGTATTTGAAGGGAACTTCCAAAGAGATTTCTGTAAGCCAAAACTCGACAAAACTGTTTTTTTTTTTACTCAAGATTGACAGTCTATTTGAAATGCGGTAGCGCCACCGTCCTACTATTTCGGCGCCCACTTCTCCAAATCTCATTGTAGTTCAATCGACAACGAAAACATTAACACTAAGCACTTTAAGTTTCGCTAACATTTTGCTGGTGACTGTCAATTTAAGCCAAGTTACAGTTCGGCTTTTAGCCTATTTTGATCGAATCTTTTTTTATACTTTGAATACACTTAATTCATTTGCCACATCTTCTCATAGAAACTAACAGAAATAAACTGTTATCCTTTATAGTAAACAGCTAGAAATTAATATTAATACTGTAGTTATTCGTGACTTATTAAACTGTACGATTGTTGATACGGAACGGCACTAACATTATGACGGACTAAGCACATACATTTCCACGTATACATAATTATTGTTATGGTATTGTGAACGTTACGATTTGCGCTGAAAGTTGAAAATCTCTTAACACGTAAAATTACCGGTAAGACATTTCAAATCTTCCTTGTCGATATGCGAGATCGGTATACACGGTGTTTTGTAGCAAGCTATAAAATCTTAGCGATCATTTTCACATTACAAAAATAAAAATTGATATTTTTGTTTTGAGCTTCCAATATTTTAGCACTGTTTCAAGTGAGCTGACCAATAGACTTTTCGCTGTATCGCGGGTTCGATTCCCACGCGGAACTAATATTTTTATGATCTTACAAGTAATTGTTTCTGGCTGTTTATGTATGTGTTTAAATGTTTTTTTATGGAATTTCGGAAACTGAAGTAAATGTCATAATTTAGTCTTGTCTAAAAACCTTCCAATGCAGCTAAAACATTGTATGTGCTTAGGACATACAAACTAATACATATATTGTAGCAATATGAGTGACTTTAAAAATACATAAATCAATATAATGTATTTTTAAGCAGATAGCTAGAATTATAGTTTTCTACTTTAAAAACTTACTATGGAAAATGTGATACTTATTGACGGGGAATCAGTTTGAGCTGGTCGAACTAAACTTTATGTGCGTACAATAAAAGCCAATAGTTTTTTCTTTTTATTTTTTTTTTTCAGTTTTTGTATGACATGGTGTCAAGTCGAAGTTCAAAGCGAAAGATTTCTCTTTCGCTCTTATTTATGAAGCTCTTTCTGCCCGGTTCAAGCTGATTCCACGTCTGTATTTATGGTCACTTTCTAAGACTTCTGGCTCCCTTCAGCTTCTTCATTTAATTCAGTAACATTTGCACGCCATTTTCCATTAAATACTCTTTATTTAACTACCTTGTTGTTGTCTTTGAGTGAAATATAATTCCGTTTATTTTGTTGTACAGTGTAGTATTAATTTTTATGTTCCTTGCATTTACTCAATCGAGGGGTGGTGTTCTTAAGGTTGGTGCAAGCAAGTATAAACATTGCATGTATTTGTTTAAAGTCCAAAATAAATAATCGCGTAACTTGGCCAATGTATCTCTCTTGGAGTAATGGAAGTTAATTTATTTTCGACTTTATTTCAACTGCAGATGGTTAATATTTGTTTGCCAATGGAGGCCGGAATGACACTTAGCCTGGTCTAAGAACTAATTTTATAAATACGCGTGAATACTGATCGTGATATGGTTTAAAGAATTGTCCATATTGAACTTAATGTTAATAGATATATGTGTCAATTTAGCACTGAACTAACAAGTCATATTAATAGTGGTTGTAATATTCTGAAGCTAGCCAAAAGTCAAGTTATCAGCAACGATCTGTAGATGCTACAATAATGCCCGTTTTCACTAATACTAGGCGATCCCGACCTCTTTATATCCGGTTTTTAACTTGATGCTTAAATAAAAGCATATTGTTGGATAAACCTTTTGCCTGGGGCCGCCTCTTTGATGAGTGATTGGAGAGGCGCTATTGAGTCCTCACAGGACACTTGGGATGTTCTTGTGTCCATTGTGACGACTCCCAAAACGGTGATAGAATACTGGTACAATGGTAGATTCATAGACATAGAGGATGAACTGAACAACACCGGGATAAAATCACTTTAGAAGAGAAAAAGCGATTACGCGGTCAATACTATTCGAAGAAACTACTGGCAACCATAATTATCACGCTCTCTCTCACTCTTTTACGTATTAACAGTTGGAAATGCAACGCTCAGTCCATGCTCTAAGTCTATGATTACAGCCTAGTCCTTTTTCAAGAACATCCTAGCTGTTTTGCTCATCAATGAGAACTGTTACACTCCTAGTGTTAGTGAAGACAAGCATTAGTAGTTTTGCAAATGATCTAGCAATTAAGAAACGGTTTTGTACGGAACTTGCGTCATTCGACCAAACAGATGAAAGTAAATGAGTAAGGTTCCTCACTCATCATTCGATGCAGATTTTCGCCGACCAACTAAAAGTAAAAACTATCCTTACTACAACGACTTAATGACAAACGACGTATTTTATTCTATTTTTAATATGTATTTTAATATGTAATTTATCTATAATATGTTTGTATTTAGAAATATATAAGGATTTTTATCAGATATCTAGTACCCATAACACAAGCTCTGCTTAACTTGGGACTAGATGGCGCTGTGTGATAGTTGTGGAATATTATTATAATTTACTATCTACCTACAGACAACCGGACGTCAAAAAAAACGTTTTACGTTGGTTTTATGTCGTAACCTGTAAGGGTGATTTTTCCTTCTAGTTTGTCGGCGACACAAATCAATCAAATGCTTCGCATTTTCGCAAGGAGGCGATTTTTTTTGATAATGAAGAACTATCTCACAAAATGGTAGGTCCTTAAAATGTTTGTATGAAGCATATCTAACTATAGTCAGGTTTGTATGGTTAGGGATATTTTTAATAAAGGTTTCGCATAGATTATTTTAGTTGTGTTCTGAATGGTTCAGTCGCAGAGAACAGTGTTGCATGTGTTCATACATAGAAATTGTAACAGCCGTGTGCATAGTTTGTTGTCCGTTTTTTGTATTTCTTAAATATGATTAACTATTAATATAGGTTACTTTGAAGATACAAATGGATTTTATTTATCTGTGTTATCAGCAATGCGTAAAAAGCTTCATATATGGAAATGTCCTGCCATATAGAAGCCAGGAAAATTAATGAGAATTTAAATCTGTAGGCACTACATCTTTTCTAGATTGTAAAAAGCAAACATGATTTAACAATAACATTTTAATTATAAAATTACCTATTTACAAAATGCATCTAATCTACATTTAAATACAAACATTTAATTTAGTTCTTTTTGTTTTTCTAGTTTGGCTTCTATAGCTTGAATCTTTGCTCTTATAGTTAAATTGTTTGTCATTTCATAGTATGTGAAGATAGATGAGGCAAGGACTTGACAAATGACCATGAAAGTTAAGGTGTTGTTAAATGGCCTTGTCATTTTTCTTAAGAAATTGAATAAAACCTTTGGGCCTTCCTGCAGATTTGGCACCCTGTAGGTTGCATATCTGTGTGCGAACTGAAACAAATGACATCACAGTCATACATATTTTTTAAAGAAAGTACTTGGGCCTTGACCACAATGGCTGTTTACCCTTATAAAGATCCTGTAAGATGTAAGCATTTCTTTTGTCATTCTAAACAAGCAATAGTAGCAAAACTGACACATTTGTACAAGAAAATTCGACAGCATGACTAAGGCTCTGGCTCGCGATCAGCTGCTGCTACTGATTGCGATGGGCAAATCAACAGAGTCCGCCCTACATAGCGTCGTATCACGAATTGAGAACGGACTATCATCTAAACAATCAACCTTAGGTGTCTTTATAGACGTTGAAGGCGCCTTTGACAAAACTACCTTTAACAGCATAAGCCGAGCCCTATCCAGGCATGGGGTCGAACCCACGACTGCCGGGTGGATAGACAACATGCTAAGACAAAGGGCTATTCAATTCACCGTAAATACCACGACCAGAGGGGTGGTAGCTAAAGGTTGCCCGCAAGGAGGTGTTCTCTCCCCCCTCCTATGGAACATCGTGGTCAATGAGGTGATCTGCAGACTCACCGACCATGGGTATTACACGGTGGGCTATGCAGACGATCTAGCCATTCTCATAACGGGACCTTTTGAGAATGTACTGTGCAACCTGGCAAAGCAGGCTCTGAAGATCGTCGAACAATGGTGCTTGAAGCACGAACTATCAGTGAACCCGTCAAAAACGGAACTTATCATGTTCACCCATAAACGCAATCTTGGCAGTTTACAACTTCCTAAACTGTTTGGCACCGAGCTGTCCCTAACAAATGAGGTCAAATATCTGGGTATCATCATTGACAGCAAACTGTTATGGAACAAACACTTGGACCACAAGATTAACAAAGCAAGCATAACATTTTGGCAATGCAGAAGACTTCTGGGGAGATCCTGGGGCCTTTCGCCGAAAATAACACTATGGCTATATAAGAGCGTAATTAGACCAATAATCACCTACGGAGCGGTAGTTTGGTGGCCCAGAACTGAACTCATAACCACCCGTAAAAAACTACAGACATTCCAGAGGTTGGCCTGCTCAGCCACCACAGGATGTATGAGAACAACACCCACCAATGCCCTGGAGATAATGCTTGGCCTACCGCCACTGGATCTCTTTATTAAACAGGAAGCCAGTATGGCGGCAATCAGGCTGAAAAACTCCTGCATGTGGAAAAACCAAAGGGGCAATCACACCATAATATGGGAAAGGGCATTAAACGATGTACCATACATTGAAGCGCCCTGTGACAGAATCCCCAAAACTCACGTGTTCGATAAACTCTATCGGATTCAACTAACGGAGACCGAGCGAGATCAATCCGGAGCCAACGAAGTCCGTATTTACACGGATGGCTCTAAAACCAAAACCGGCACAGGAGCCGGGGTATTCTCAATGGATCTCAACATCAAAATATCCTTACCGCTAGGGGAACATAGCTCGATATTCCAATGTGAATGTGTAGCAATCACCCAAGCTGCCATCGCAGTCAAGGAGAGGAACATCTCCAACTACGGAATCAGAATTCTCTCAGATAGTATGGCTGTACTTACGGCGCTGAACGGCAACATCATGTCGTCCAGCCTAATTTACGAATGTCACTTAGCATTGCAAAAAATATCGGACCGCAACAAGGTCATTTTGCAATGGATCAAAGGACATAGTGGATCATTGGGTAACGATGCGGCAGACGAACTTGCAAGGGGAGGCTCGGATGTGGATGTCGCCGGCCCCACACCCTTTTTGCCAATCCCATCCGGTCAACTTAGGACCTGGGTACGCCTGCAAACCCAAACACAACATAATGCCAGATGGGCATCCACAACCGACTGCAGACAGTCTAAAGAGGCGGTACCTGCACTAACACCGCGACTGACCAGTAGACTTCTCAGACTCCAACGAACAGATCTGCGAGTTGTGGTGGGTATGCTTACCGGCCACTGCCCACTCAACAAACATCTGTTCAACATCAACGCGACAGACAGCCCGTTGTGCAGGGGCTGCCTGAACGCGGATGAAACAGCATCCCACGTAATCCTGGAATGCGAGGGTGTTGCTAACCAACGGGCACAAAACCTTGGTACTCCAAGGTCGCTCCAAGAAGCCTGCGAACGTCCCAGGAGACTTCTGAGCTTCTGGAAGGAGCTGGGTTGGCTCACATAGCCAATCGTCCCACCTCACGCATAACGGACCACCTACGAGTCCAAATGCGGAAAAGGGAGCCCTTAACAATAACAATAACAATAAGGCTCTGGCTCTTATAAGTTCTTTTTTAATGCATAAAGACAGTTTTAGTAGAGCCAACTGCTAAAAATATAGAAAATTAAAAAAACCATCTTACCATCAATGCTGAAGTTGGGGCCAGTACCATAGGATAGGCAATGCCTAGAGAAGTCTGAATAACAGCAGATCTGACCTCATAACATAGTGGACATGCCTGGTTCTTCATTAGGAGTAAGTCTGTTGAAATTAACTGAAATTTAAAAACTACACTTGAGTGTTCACTGATATTGTAGAGATTTATAGTTAAAATAAATTGTTGATATTTTCAAATTACCGTAACATATAGTAAATATTCTAATGATTTTGCTTGAGCTGAAAATAATAAGATAGAATTTTGGGCCTTTTGGACAAGTAATTTGTAAAAAAAAATGTAAGTTTTCTTCATCTTTAGCAGCACTGGTTATAACTAAATGCCCTAAACCACTCTGGCAAACTCAACACAAATAACTTGTGACGGAATTGCCATTTTTACCTGTTATTTAGCATCCCTGGCCTAACTAAAGTGGTCTTTATTTCTGTAACAATTAGTTTGCGTTTGGTTTGTAACTGTCAAATAAATTAACTTTGAAAGAACTACTGTACTAGATGTTACTTACATGTCTATGAAACAGAGCGGTCAACATTCCAGGCATGATGGATATAGGAATGACTGATGCAAAGTATCCGTATGGTCCCAATTTGAGTCTATTCCTAAAATGCCTGTTAATAACAATACCACAGAAGGCATTGATGCCTCCCAGGACTACCGGAGCATACTTCAGAGCCCAACTGTAATTTATATTGTAGGTTAATTAGTTGGTTACAAGTTAATAATAAAATAAGAGAGAATTCAAGATGCGTGTACTGGTAATAATGAATAACGTATCCAAATATGTCTTTCGTCTGAACAACAGTCAAAAGAATCAGTTTGTGATGACTATGATGAAACATTCAAGAGTTTGGGAATATTTGGGTAGAACAGCAGAAGTAAAGCTATGTAAATTACTATAGAAAGCTATACCAAAAGTTTTTCAGTCAGGACATATAGATCTTACGTGTCAGAAAGTGAATCCCAGTCAGAAACAAGGTTCCAGACGTATTCAGTGGCTTCAAGTTCATCAATAACCACAGCATCTTCGGGTATATCTTTAGATTTCATCAACGCCATGTTGTTGATATATTACATACAAATGATACTCCAAAATAAAATATTTTTACGTAGATTTTTACACAGAAATATAAATAATTCCTTGTTTCATTCGGGCCGCATTTAGCCCACAAAAATAACTATAACTTTTCATGCTGTCTGCTGTCAGTGTCAAAACCAGCTGGTGTGTAGTATTGCCAATTAGAAATGTTCGAATCTTGACTTTTATTTTGATTTTAGTCGAGTTTGTAATTTGTTTAGAACAGGCACGCGCGCACGCGAGATTTCGTTCGAGTGACAAGGGCCGTATTCACCTTCCATCTTGCTGTACGTCCCGCCGAGGTATTGCCATGGTTACGTCAAAATAATAATAATTATTGACGTACGTCAAGCCTATTCACGGTGTTTTTGCGTCGTGCATCGTGCATGACGTACAGCCGTGACAGATGGTGAATACGGCGCTACAGTCTCTCAGAGTTGGAATCTGAAGCATATTCCAACTCAACTTCTATCTCTTTTCTTCTTAGCTACTACAAGTATATTCTATCCCTTTCTTTATCTAAATGTCAAAGGACGAAATTCAGAAAATCAAAATATCCGTGGAAAATAAGCTGAGCGCGCGTCGCGTCGTTCCCAAAACAACAAATTGTAAATAAATAAATGAATTTTAAATTGTAAGCACAATTATAATTATTGTGATGGCTCAGTCGCAGTTTTCTTTATTATGGAATGCACACAAGAAGAACATTTGCCATGGGTTAAGCAATCTGCAGCAGGTAAAAAGTTGTAATCATAAAATAGGAGACGATTGTTACTGTTTTTTTTCAATGGCCTGTGATCTTTTTGCAGAATGGTGAGTTTGTGGACATGACTCTTGCTGCAGACGGGCACCTAGTGAAGGTCCACCAAGTCATCATGGCACTGGCTAGTCCATATATCAAGGAGTTGATATCTACGGCGCAGTGTCCACATCCCGTTATTTTTCTCAACGTGAGTTATTTAACCATTATTAGATCATTGACGAAGTTCGCCTTCCTCAATAAATGACATAAAAAAACTATTAATGTCTTCATAAATAAATAAATAAATAAATAAATATTCCACAACTGTCACACAACGCCATCTAGTCCCAAGCTAAGCAGAGCTTGTGTTATGGGCACTAGACAACTGATAAACATACTTATATATTTCTAAATATATAATTATTGTGACAATTATTGGGACAGTTGAAGTCAATATAACCTAAGTTTGTATAGTTCTTGGAGTATGCAGACCATATGCAGACAAGTAATATAACAATAGCAAATATTTAACATCAGTTCTGAAACTCAGGTAAGGTTAGACAGGGATTACCAAATAGAAGATTTTTGAGCCTTTTGATATTTTGTATGATACAGAATAGTCTGGCTAGGTAATGGTAGGCTTTGAGTTAAACCTTAGTAGTATAGAACCGGCTTTTGTAATTTACATGGTTAAAATTCGCATATGGTATAATTAAAATATACAGCAAATTACTTCCATTTTGTTTTGTTACCTGGAAATAACAACATTTTGGTCTCTTATGATACTACAACTTAAATAAATGGTGTACTACAGGCACATTTTGTTTCAACTAGAAATAAAATACACAAGTTTGTTTATTCAGATGTAAACTTTAAAGCTAAAAAACTTTAGTTTAATTTTTTTTGTTTCAGAAAATATCATATTCAACATTAAGCTCCCTTTTGGAGTACATATACACAGGCGAGGTGTTAGTCTCTATAGAGAATCTAAATGAACTGTTAGAAGCTGGCAAGGAACTATGTGTGAAAGGTCTTGAAGATATGGTATGAATTATATAATAGTAACCTATCTTAAGCTCAGAGATTGTCTTGACACTTTTAAAACTGATTCCAATGCTAGTATTTATTGTCTTGCAGAAGTTAACAGACTCGTCAACCTTGAATCAACAACCATCTCATAATGATCATGAAACAGACTGCAATATGGAGAGCCTTGATGAAGAGATCAGTTATTTTGAAATAACCAAAGATCATGATGACGAAACTAAATACAACATGACCAATATTATTGTGTAAGTTAAATATATTATATGTTTTACTTTTAAGAACTGACTTCGATAAAAAGTCATAAAACAATTCTCAATTTGTAGAATATTTTTATAATTAACTAGCGACCCGTCCCGGCTTCGCACGGGTGGAAGACCTTTAAAACCCGGTCCCGATGGTTACAAACACAACAAAAAAAGAATTATCCGAATTGGTCCAGCCGTTTTCGATATATCAGCTTAGCAACACATTTTGCAACCCATTTTATATTATAGATAGATAGATTAGTTTGTATAGTTGTGGAAATTCCACGCCACTCCACTAGAAGAACTACTTGTAGGCCATACAATAATACGGGGATATACATTATATGGGAATGGATCAATGGACGCTTGCAGATCCAACCAACCTGCCTACCCTACAGAAATTTATTCACATCCATTCTCTATAGTGCTATGTTGTAACTTATTGGGAATACCTCGGAAGGGTATCTATTTCTCAACCTAATTGTGCTACAATGAAAAATCAAAAACATTTTCTTTCCCAGAGAAGCCGATGATGGTCCCAGGATAATGAGCACGAGGTCTTTAGATGAAACTTACGAGGAGACATTAGAACAAGAAGATGAAGACTCGCAGCCGGTGGCAGCTGACACCACACCAGATAATACTGATACACACCCCAAAATTGCCGATAATCATAGTAAGTCCTTTTAATTTCTAAAGGCTATGTATATTACCACCATAAAAAAAGGCTGGGAGCACACGGGCCATTGGCCACAACCACAAAACGCCGCCACCAGCATATTTCTTGTAGTTTTCATACATTTTATATGGACTCGCCGCACATGGTTGACGCTGGTGGCCGCCACACGCTACAATCGCTGGTGCTCGCTTCTTGTGGCCCGTACCGGCCACTAAATGCTGACACAAAACACCGCCACTCGATATAGTATTTTGTAATTTGTATTTCAATTAAAGCAAAGCATGTATTTTGCCCAGCCCTGCCCATAACAAAAGCCGCGCGATCGCGAGCTGCCTTGATATGCGCGCGGAAGGAGAGTTGACTATCGAGCGTAACACCTAAATACTTGGCTTGCTTCTCCCAGGGGATAGGCTTGCCGTACATAGAGATCGGAGCGAGGGGAGGGAGGTCTCGTTTGTGCGGTTTGGTGAAAAGAACCGCCTGACTCTTATCGGGATTAACCTCAATTCTCCATTTCCTGAACCAAGCGCCTAGGATGTTGGCCGAGGTCTGGAGAGTTTGGGCTATAGCGGTTGAACTGCGGCCAGTGTAATACATGGCCGTGTCGTCCGCGAAGAGAGCTAACCGAGCCTTATTGCTCTTGGGTATGTCGCTAGTAAATAGCGTGAATAAGAGGGGATAGAGGACGGCGCCTTGCGGGACGCCAGCACGGACCAGTGTAGCCAGTGGCCCGTGTGCGGCGATATTTATACTCCAATTTTTTTACCTACTTCAAATAAGGAGGAGGTTCTCAATTCGATTAACTAGCTGTTTTACCCGCTGCTCGGCTGTCATCTGTCGTACCGTGATGTTATATAGCCTTATAGCCTTCCTCAATAAATGAGGCTATCCAACACAAAAAGTATTTTAATTTGCACGTAGTTTCCGAGATTAGCACGTTCAATAAATCAAACTCTGTATTTTTATTGACTTGTTTTCTGATGCATAAAGGGTGACCCATCCACAGTTTGACCTTGCCAACAGGCCAAGTGCAGTTTAACCTTAAAGATCCATCCTTGGGGGCATATTTATTCAGCGAGCTTCCTCCTAAAAACGAAACTAAATAAAATTAATGAACGAATTTTAACATTTTCAGATCTAAGCGTGATGCAGTATACAGTATCAAACCAAGGCTCGCTACAAATGATCCTGAACCGCTACATATACTACCTGAAGCATACGAACAGGAACAATACTCGTCAGTGGCGATGTGTGGACTATCTGAACAACTCCAAGTGTCCGGCGCATGTGTTTACTAAAGATGACGTTGTTGTACAGAGGTGAGGTATATTTTGCTAGGGTTGGCTATGTCCCGCCCACTATCGGCATCGACACATCTGAGGGTTATACATATAAAATAAATAATCACATAAAATAATAAATATAAAAAGCATTATACATTAACTTCATGGCAATAAAGTAGAAATTCCCGATGCAGTAGCCTCAAGCATATCAAAGCGGTATTTTTGTTGCTACGATCATATACCTATCATGCCGGACCTATGTTTACCTTCGGGCATGTGGAGGGCGAGTAATGGGTGATTTGCCGTCTGATCATGGACCATGCCGCCGAAGGCGCGTCGTTTTCCACGCGCGCCTCATAGGACCTGTCAGCAATGGCAACGGGTCCCCCCCATAGGGGGCTAAAGCCTGCCAGGTTCGCGGGACTGACTTATGAGGTAACTGTGAACATAAAGGGCTACTGAAACCACCCTGGATTTTACTCAATACGAGTGTGACAGTCCCTCCCGCCGCAACCCGGGTGGACGCGGTTGATGATTTTACGACGTAAAAAAAAGCCTAAAGTTACCAGGGTCAAACTATGTCGAGGTTCGCAAGCAATCAAACCGCAGTGGCGTACATTTTAAGATGGGTACTCACTTAGCAGTGTTGCATGTAACGTATCAGATACGGTATCAAGTGAGTACGTAGGCACGGGCCCGCTGCGAACCGCTCTCTGTAAGTTCGTAGTGATACCGGGTCATACAAACACAAAAACAAAACGGCTCGCAGTGTGCTCGGACGAGCCGTACCCACTTGCAGGTTGATACATTATCTGAAACGTTACATGCAACACTGCTAAGTGAGTACACAGCTTAACAGTACAGTTAGAGTAAATGCCTGTCTGACGTCCACTTCTCGTATGATGACATCCTATAGTAAGACTGGTTGCCGGTAAGCTGATATTTAATATTAATTTCAGAATATCAGCTCATATACATCCATTCCACGATAGAAGAATATTGAAAAAAGTGAAAGCGGGCGCAGTGTTTTCTGCGATACACGAGGCAGAACAACAGCGGAAGATTAAGAAACAGGACGACACCATGAGTGACTGAAATACGTATTTAATTAAATGAAACAAAATATAATTAAGTATTGTTGTAAATATTCTGATTTATTATTTCTCTCTCTCTTTTAAAGTAGTCATTTTCTTGAGTGCCATTTTGTGTCGTGGGTAGAACTTTACGGTGCCAAAGTGAGTACTAAATACTAAAGAAGAAACGCTTTTACTCACCCTGAGGATGTTCGATATTGTTACATATAATTATTTTTGAACCGTGAAAATCACTGTATAGGCACTTATTTACGATTGATTCAATTTAAAAATAAATCCAACGGATAACAAAATAGCTAATGCACTTGAACCGGCTGAAATGATTTTGATATAGAATAGAATAAGCTATTTTTCAAATGACAAGAACCATTCGCTAGAAAATCTACGTTCAGGAAATAAAATAAAACTCATTTAAATTGGTTCACCCGTTCAAACTTATACATATAAAGAGTATTGATAAACAATCATTTTTTTTAAACACTACCTACCATGATGCTCGTTAACGCTCCAGACCCTCAATATCAGAAGTGCGAATTTTCTTATTCACATGGAAACCACATAATTATGCGAACCGGGCAACTAAGGTCGTATCCTCAAAAGGGGTAAAAAGTAGTATATACAAACACTAGCTGTTCCCCGTGGTTTCACCCCCCGTTGCTCGGTTTCCATCGGTCGTAGCGTGATGTATTTATAGCCTATAGCCTTCCTCTATAAATCGACTATCCGAAACAAAAACGACCACAAAAAAGGGTAAAATAACCTTCAAAATAACTTTTCTTTCGGAAGTCGGTGGCTTTGTTTTATTATTTCGATGTCTTTTTGCCACTGACTTCCGAAAGAAAAGTTATTTTGTAGGTTATTTTACCTTTTTTTGTGGCTGTTTTTGAAGGCGGTTAAATTTTTTTTGAAAAAAGTTTTTTTATTTTAGTCTTTTTAGTTTAAATATTCAACCCAAATTCTTGGCAAATACATCATTTTCTTACATGTGCACTAGAATTTTGTAATGATAGCACCGGTATTAACATCGCCCATGAAATGAATGAAAAAATGTATATAAAAGAAAATTCCAATAAAATTCCCTATCTCAAAAAATGCTGAACAGAGTTCGATGAAACTTGCAGTATTCCCTAAGGTGAACGATCCCTAGTACAACAAAAATCGGACTAGAAACCTCGGAGTAATCGATGTATATAAATAAAAAATAAAAAAAAACATACCGACCGAATTGAGAACCTCCTCCTTTTTTTGAAGTCGGTTAAAAAAGGAATTTTCAATCAGAACCACTGGTTTACAGAATCGTAATGAAAATTTCTTTATCTTGATTGCTACCCCTCACAAGGAATTTGTCTTGTATCGTGAGTATTAAGGTCACAAAATGTCTAACTCGCAACATAAACAACCAGTAGTCTACCTGTAGGCGGACAAACTCTTGTAGACACGTGATTCAGTTAAATATAGCTGCAAACAAAGTCTAGGAACTAATTACGAGTTAGTAGCAAGACATTTAGATGATTCTGCATAGGCTTTTTATTGCGTAAATGATAGGAGCTGCAGATAACATCATGTCTGGTTGTCTCTTATCCCCAGTTATGCAGAAGGGCAGATTATGTCTCATACAACAAAAATAGAAAGCAAACCCATTGCCATCAATCGAACTGGGAATCGAACTCAGGACCCCATGGTGACAAGTACAGCTTACGATACGTCTACTGGGCCAAAGAGGCTGTTAGGTACATAATAGATCTTGGGATACCTCCCGAGGCTTGTTTTCGGGGCTTGTTTGAGATGATATAAAAGGTCAATGAACACGTCTTTCCCTTCTTTCATGATAGTCATGCCGATTTAATTACTGCGGAAAGACGCACAGACATCCATCACTGTAATTATGTAGTTGTGAAGTGTATTATCTTCTGTCGTTCCACTCTTTAGCTATCCAATAATAGATGTGTAGAGATGCATACATTGCGACCTTATGCACTCGCAGTAGGACGGCGGCTATCTTTGCGTTCAGACGTGCGCGAATATAAACAAGATGCTACTTCCTATCGTGTTAATGACATTCGCGACCGCCTGTCAAGGGTACAATGTGCTGGCCCTCCTTCCGTATCCCGGAAAGAGCCATTTTATGGTGTTTGAGCCTATTCTAGACGAGTTAGCGAGACGTGGTCATCAGGTTACTGTAGTTTCCTTCTTCCCGTCTGCTACTCCACATGAGAACCGCCGTGACGTCAGCCTGGTAGGACTAGCTCCGTTAAACGTAGAAGTGGTAGAGTTACGGGATTTTGACAACCCGTCGTTTTACGCCAGAAAATTCTCAACTCAATTTAATCTAGCGACCAACTTAATGGAGTTTAATCTCAAACTTTGCGAAAAGCTAATTAATGCGGATGTCTTCAAAGAGTTCGTCGAAGCTAAGGGTGATTACGATGTGGTGCTAACGGAGCATTTCCATACCGATTGTATGATGGGCATAGTGCACAGCTATGCCGCACCTTCAGTTGGATTGATGTCTTGTGCCTTGGTGCCGTGGACACCAGCGAGGGTGGGGGGTGACGACAATCCAGCGACCTTCCCTTCTATGTTGCTACCTTTTGATGACGAGATGACTTTCCTGGAGAAACTGGAAAATGCTTTTAATATATTTTTTTATAAGTATTGGCATTGGTACGTAACGAGGAATGAACAGAGCTTTGTGGAGAAGAGACTGGGCCGTAAACTGCCGCCGCTAGCAGAATTGGCGAAGAATGCTAGTGTTATGCTTGTCAACACTCATTATACTCTGAACGGAGTGAGGGTATTACCACCATCAGTTGTCGAAGTCGGAGGTATTCATCTTCACAACAAAGCTGTGCAACCTCTACCTGAGGTAAATCAACATTGTATGTATGATAATGTTTAGTTAACTTTAATTGCCTTCATATTTGTATAATTATTTCTAAAATGAGAATCGTAAACGTATGATACTAAGTCATCTTTACGTATTACAATATTTACTATTACTCAGTAGATTTTACTGCATGCTGTTCAGAACTAATTTGTGGAATACATGATCGTGCCTAACATGACTTGTGTGAAACCTGTTATTTGTTATTCATGGTGTACTATAGATCTGAGCTGGAATTAGCTGAAACTGGGTCTGGAATGAGATCACTTATTTTTATTAATTTCTAGCTGCTGTCAATGGCTGCTCTTGATCATAATTATATCTTTAATTCTTCACAGGAACTCGAGCGATGGGTATCAGAATCAAAGCACGGAGTCATACTCTTCAGCTTCGGATCTCTTATTCGTGGCTCATCATTGCCGCCAAAACATTTGGAAGCCATCTTGAAGGTTTTCGCGCGTTTACCACAACGGATTATTTGGAAATGGGAAACGGAAGACATCCACGGGTTGCCAGAAAACGTTCGAGTGCAGAAATGGTTGCCCCAGTATGATTTACTTCGTAAGTACAGCTTTACAGTAGGCACATTAGAGTAGAAAACCGGAATTCGCAAGCTGTGGAACGCAAGTTTCATCATAGTATTCAACTTATACTACCTAGTGGTAGGTAACTGCCAACATTCATAATCATATCACTAAATCTGGCTCCCATACATAAACCCATAGCATTGACAGTAATTTTACAATACATTTAACATTGTCAGGTGGCCATGAAACACATTGTTGCACGAAACAAAAGAGTGCATTTTTAAATGCACTTATTATCTTTGATACTAAAATTTAATCTTCAACCTAAGGTACTTCCCAGAGTAAAAAAGTTTGAGACCAAATATTTCTTAATTTAGCTAAACATGGGATCTACATCCAAGAATTGGTAGTAGCACTAAGTCAACAACTCTCCCAAGGTTTTCTATATACGATTCTATATGTATATGAATAACTTTGAGTACCAGATTCATGCTAAAACTGATAGCTATTTTAGCAGTAGGTACTCGACAAAATGTATTTAGGGAACTACTGATTGTTTTACTACTAAAAAAAAACAGAAATGTATAATTATACCAATAAGCAAGGTGTATAAGCTTTGCTTATTTTTTCTGAAAAGGGGACTGGAGGGGGGGGGGGGGGTAAATAATTGAAATAAATCCGATTACGTAATACTTGAATGGCTCCTTTTTTTTCTTATTGATAATAGGAATCGACTTCAAATCTCAATTATAACATCAACTATGGCAAACCTAAACTTACTCTTGCTTCCCACAATTTTCAGATCACCAGAACTGCGTGGCATTCATAACACACGGCGGTCTCCTGAGTCTAACTGAGACGGTAGCAGCAGGAGTTCCATCACTAGTGATCCCAGTCCTGGGAGACCAGATGGGGAACGCCGCGTACGCGAAGCGTGTAGGCATCGCTGAGACATTGCCGATATATGATCTTGATGAGAAGGGGCTGTATGAGGCTCTTGTGAAGGTTTTGACGCCTGAGTAAGTATGGCTTTACTTATTGATCTACTGCATACAGGCACGATCGTAGGGGATGGGTCACAGGAGTCATGATCTTCGCTTTGGAAATACACATCATATGACTGAATAGCTATACCTATCCAAATAATCCAAAAGCTATCCAAATTCTGCTCCAGGGCGAGAGGACTCATTTCATGATAGTATCACCCAAAAAAATGGTAGAAATCAAAAGTTCTGAGTCATCATAATTAAGTTAAAGATTACCATCCAGAAAACTATTACTTCTGCAGTTTCGCTAGCTAGTTTTTTTTTAAGTTTATTATATTGTTACAGAATGCGTGCCCGCGCGAAAGCCTTCAGCGTACAATGGTGGGACCGACCACTACCACCGATGGACGTCGCCATCTACCACATAGAGCAGACGGCGCGCTATCCTCATAGAACAATGTCCTCACACGCGCGTCACTTATCTAAGCCACAGCTACTGTTCTTTCAATCTATTGAATATGTTGCTGTTACAGTTTTGCTTCTATTTACTGTTAGTATGGTATGCTGTTTATGTCGGTGTTGCTGTTCGCGAAAATCGAAGGTCAAGGTCAAACTTAATTGAGGATGGCCTGCGCCTCCTCACACTCACCAAAAAACCACAAAGTGACTATTGAATATATTGTTCATCAAGCAATCCTAATCTTACAAATTTTCCCATTCGAATTTGAACCTTCTCCCATTGTGATAAAGTTGAAAATAAATTAAAGTTTAACAGGTTATAGCTTGACATACCGGCGTGTGAAAATAGTTCTCACAACAGGTGTATGTGTACGACTAGATGTATGAACGTGGGACGTGTATGTGAGGATCTAGCAGGTGTTTTTCTGTAGTTTGTGTCTACCTTAATGAGACAGAAATGTAAATAAAAATAAAATTAAACAAATAACTGCCTACCTGTTAGTTACAAATTCAATTTTATGGTTATTTTATTTTTGCCGAATGAAAAGAAAAGGATGTGCAGTATATTGTTAAAAAAATAAAAAGATTCTTTTAATAAAAATACATTTATTGTCCCTGATTTATAAACATTTATAAAAAATATACAAAAACATTGTACAAAAATATTTATGATGATTAATTATTTATTTATCTTTATCACATAATAATATGAGCAAGTATTTATTGTTTTTCTTTGTTAAATATAGAGTGGGTTAAAACTCGGGTGGAATGTGGTTGAAACATATTCTATTATAATTTATATGCATTAATTTACTACCACTAAATTATTAAATATCATGCACTGTCCCCTTTTTACCGGATTTGTACCAAGCTTTAGTCTCGTATAAAGCCGAAATTTTATATAGAAGTCTTAGCGCTTTTTACCATTTTGTGAAGTAAAATAAACAGGAATTTTACAGAAAAAACTGGTTCCTCATTTGTACACTAGAAGTCCTTTTTCATTTTCCAAACAAAAAACGCCAATAATTACTAATAAAATACGAATATATTCTACTAAGGCGTCAGATCGAAACATTTGTAAACTTACTCGTATGATTTTAACGAACATAATTATTTGTCATATAGCCAAACCTTTTTTTTATATCTTACGTTGCGAACTGGATTTTCAAAGTGCTTTTTTTCTACTGAGATATAGGTATTAGGTAAATAAAAAACTACATCTCACAGGGGCACAAATAGGTATAAAGACTAGATTATTAAATAATATTCTTGAATAAAGGAATGTAGCGGAATGATAAATTGACGCTTAAAGTTCGGACCGAGTATTATAAATGCATATATTCTAAATATTCTATGTTTTGTAGACAATAACACTTACATTCTAATATAATTTGTAATGTAGTAACAATAGTAGAAAAATATTATAATTTCATTGAAGGCCACTTGTTTATAAACTTTAATTTTAGGACATTATGCTTTAAATATTATTTATATTTGAAATATATGAGGAATCCATCCACATTTAACTGAAATTTTAAGAAATTGTTTCTGCATCAAATGCATAATGTTGATTATAAAAATGAATTATACGGTCTTGCATGTTAAAAATATACATATGAGTTAATTCCATATTATGTATGATTATAATAAAAATTTAGAGGCATATTTGATATCAATAAACCGATATCACACTTGATTAAATAAAAAATAAAATCCAATAAATGAACTAATAGATCCGAAATTTCGCCTTCCGTTAAATGATAAAGACGCTTAAAACTAAAAAAAATAAATGCACATTTAAGTACAAGTTACACAAAAATAAATCAAGCTAAGCGATGTTTTACGAAGGTGGGGAGTACAAAGGCAGCTTTATGAATGTCGCTACTGTAGTATCTCAAGTTCATTTTTCTCTCGTCTTCGTCAGTGAGAACTAGTTGAGGCTTATCGAAAACGATGTCCTTGTCTAAAGAGCCGATGACGAAACCGATCTGCCCCGACGGGTACGTAGGGACTGACGCGTACGCGTACGAAGCTCTAGGGAACTGATTCCTACAGATCTTCAAGGTATTGCAGACTAGGTCTAGATCATTCCATACTGTGCCAGCTTGGGAGCATACGATACCGTTAGGTTTGAGCGCGCTCTTCATGAGCGCGAAGTAGTTCTCTTGGAAGAGGTTGACGGCTGGTCCGACAGGATCACTGCTGTCTGTGATGATGACGTCAAACTCCTTGCTATGGTTTTTCATGAACTCGAAGCCGTCACCCACGTGGAGCTTCAACTTCGGACTGTCGAAACCCACTGCCATGAATGGCAGGTATTTTTTCGATACTTCGATGACTTTTGCGTCGATTTCCACCTAGAATGTAAACGGTTTGGGGTTAGTAAGTCAGGTTCTTATTATAGAATGTTTAAAGTTCGACACGCATTAGAACATTATGATCTTGTTATCAAAGGTTCATGCGATAACATGAACTTCTCAGTTTGTCATTGACTTTGTCAGTGGTTGGCGCTCGAGTATAATGAACTTAAGAAACATTTTGTCATTAATATTAATTCTATTGTAATATAACAGTTTTTCAAACTGCATAATAGTAAATATTAAGCCATTGCATGGTTGGCGCAATGGCTGATCAATCGACTTCGAATACAAATATTTGTACTACCGACAAACTACAGGTATTTGTGCGAGTCTATGTTCGTGTAGGCGAATTCAAATGTTTATAAATGCACTAACGACTCAGGAGAAATTCCAAGAGTGAAGTTGAAAAAAGGATATTTGATAACCAAGACTTCTTGACCCAGCTTTATTGATACCATCAATTTTCAATTATTTTTTATTCGTTTATCTCAATTTTGGTTAGATCACTTCCTGGTGATTTGGTGATTGGGTCACATAAGGTCTTATCTTATTCGTTAAAATTACGTAGTGAATGATAACAGGGTTACTGTGTGTAGTTATCAATGCCGTATTGTCTCCTCTCTTTGAATAATGTTCCGTCTTTTTGTTATATTATTATCTTT
This sequence comes from Agrotis ipsilon, assembly GCA_028554685.1. NCBI lineage: Eukaryota > Metazoa > Arthropoda > Insecta > Lepidoptera > Noctuidae > Agrotis > Agrotis ipsilon. Next base: position 2,440,692 of record CM052965.1, read on the forward strand.
GTTTTTATGTGATTAGAACTAAACCAATACTATTAAAGATTTAAGTCTCTTGTCAGCTTTAAAGTAATTAAGTTAATGAAGCACGTGGACTTTCTTCTCTACCAAGTAGCTACGTTTTTTTAATAAAAGGCAAAAAATTAGGATATTAATGTCGCATTGACTTAGCGCCAATAAAGACGTCGGTGGATTGGATTGAAACGGAACTAGTGGGTTTTTCAGTTTGCGTATTCTAATTTTATAAGGCCAATATTTTATCCAAGTTATGCGCGAATAGTTTAAAAAGTCTGTCTACTGTCTCAATTTTTTTATTTTAAATATTATATTTATAAGGAAATACTGTTTTAACTGTTTTGAATCGCATTCGTGAATTGGTAATGAGACCAGCATAAAAATAATTGCATATACGGGGGCGTTCAAGTGTGTATGTAAAGCCGGGTCCAGACTGGCGTAACGCGTAATGTAATTCACCGTGTAACGTAACGAGAATTCTAAGTGTGGACGCCACACGAGCGGTAAATGTAGCGCTCGTAGTATATTTGGGGGTTTTGTAAAACAACATTCAAATAACGTGTTACGTTACATTATACTTTACTTAAATTAAAAACTAAGGCCTCATTCCGAATCCTACTCGGCTGGGCTACAATAATGTGTCAAATAAATTGCGTAACGTTTCCTCGTTCAGAATACCAGTGCCTCAAGTCGAAAGTTTTCACCAATGTTTGTTACCAGAGGTGACTTATGGCGCCGTGGTCTTTTATTATGAGCTTCATTAGTAAGCTCAAGATAGCCCAACGAGCTATAGGGACGGCTATCAGAATCCCTTTGCGTGATCGAGTCAGAAATGAGGAGATTCGTAAACGAACCAAAATTGCAGATATAGCCCAGCAAATAGGATCGTGCTGGATTCAAGCCAGTTCCAACCGGCCCGGCCCTATAGGACATTTTTGGGGGAGGCCTATGTCCAACAGTGGATGTCCTACGGCTATTATGATGATGATGAAATACTAAAGAATTGAAATCCCGAAAGTTGGCAAATAATTTCGTTAATATTTTACAGGGATTCCCTAGACTGTTTTGTACGTTTATATTTTTATCTTTTTAATCTAAATTGGCATCACTTTTTGATTATCTTTTACCGGGAATCCTTAGATTATTAATAATCTTGTACAAAATTTTTATTTTTACAATAATCGTGAGTGTAGTTATGTTTAGGGGGAGCCCCGGATATAGAAAATCGTTATGACGCATTACATGGGGGGGAGTAAGGGTATGATATCTTTAAAAAAAGTGTTACGTAATATTTTGACGAGTTGTCGAATGCCCCCTGCATACAACAGATGTATTATGGAATTACAGAATCGAACTACATATATTGTAGAAAAAGGGGTGGCCAATATCCAGTATTGCCTGAGATGGCGTTTAGTCACAAAATACCTAATAGTCTATGTTTAGTTAGAGTCCCCAAAATAATCAATGGACTTAAGCTTATGGTGGTACAGTTACAGATGAGTATTTTATTGCTATACATAATACAATGTTATATATTGAATCAATATAAAGTCTAAAGATATATAAGAGGCATGTGAGGAAAAAAGAAATATGACACAGACCTGTACAATTTCCTTAACTAGAGGATGTTTGGCGACCTCACGCGCGACGCCACCGTCACCGCCGCCTACGATCAGCACCTTCTCAGGGTTCTTGTGGCAGCATAGAGGTAGAAATGAGATCATTTCCTAAAACATAGACAAACTTTTATAGTTTATGAGCTAATGTTTTTACAGAAAACATTAGAGTATTTTCCGAAGTCATTTTTATCATTATCTCCTTTAATTGCAAGTTTAAATGCTACTTGGTGTATTAGCACTAGAAACAGAGGCGTAGCTACCGTCGTATTAGCCGTATCAATTATATGGGGCCCCCAACGATAGGAATAAAAACAAAAACTTAAAATGTTGCTCTTAAATTCTTATTGTGGCCATAAAGCTCCAATTATCGAACTCCTAACATATCTCAATTTTCAAAAAGGCTATATTTTTATGTAGTTGTGATAAATGAGCTACGATGGGCCAATCAGCATTCTCAATTTTCTTGCTTCCTTCAAAATTCTCTTAATGACATCAGTAATATCATTAGTTACACAAGTCAGGATGTCTTTATTCTCCAAAACTATAGGTACTTACACTTAGATTAGAAGGTCCCCAAAAAGTTTTGATACGGGGCCCCTTCTGGCCTAGCTACGCCACTGACTAGAAAATATAATTATGATGTTTATGACTTCCTTGAGAATTTGAAAGAACTCAATCATGACCGTAGGAATGAATGGAAGAGAAGAGACTTGCCCAGTAGTGGGCCATTACAGGCTAATATTAATAAATAGCTTTCTTTAGGCAGTTGGATCAAGGTTGATTAAGGAGGCAGTACTTCTACTATGTACATACATATTTCTATTAATTGTGAGAAGATTCCTGTCTTTGGAACTCTAACCACCGGTAGCTTGGACCCTGCTCCTACTTCGGTGGACGATTATTTTTGTAAAGAAAATTTCAAGATGTAGGTAATGAAATATATTTGAAGAATAATATTTACCTGATACGAAAACTCATCTTTTTCAGTGCACTGTATGATACCATCCAATACCAGAACTTTGCCAAAGCTGGTGGTATCAAAGACACTAATATCCTGATATTCAGACTTCTCCGAGTGCAACACTTCCTTCACTTCAATAGAGAATGTGCCACCCGGCCACATCTCGCATGTTTCAGTGAACCAGTTCTTTTTTAGAGTATCCATTGTTTGATGCTGTAATTAAATCTGGAATTCAGTAAAAAAAAATAGTTAAGTTAGTAAGGCTTTTTACTTTTCAATGTATTTTTTTCTGGTTAAAAACTTCTTTTTGGAAATTATATTAATCTGATTCAATAAAAAAAAATATATACTTGTATAAACTACATCATTTTTTAACATCAAAGTAGTTTTTTGCAACTGCAGTTAATTTATCAGTTCATTATATAGTCAGTAAAAATCGCAGCAGCGATAGAAAAAAAAATAAGTAAGTAATAAGAGAATTGAACAAAAATCTTTAGAACTAAACAAATTATTGCACTATAAAATCATGCTAAAATGTATCGTCAGCAATAAGTTAGCTTACCGTACACGTAGTAACTTCGTAATGTTTCGATTAGGGCCTGTACTTACAGAGGTAATTATCCTTAATTTATTGTTCTGGCCCGCCAAGTCGCGCGCCGTTGATAATATGACTACGACTGAATAGAAGCACTACAGATAGCAGCACCAAAGGTTTGTTTAATATTTCTTATCACTATACCGATAAGGTTTGGCTATTTTTTAATTAACTGGTAAAAAGAAAACAACAAAATCACTGTGTAGCGACGAACGAGCGAGCTAAACGTCAAGCAAGAGCAAGGAATTTAAATTGACACTGACACTGACAGTTATAAATAGGGCATTGCTTATAAAACACTTATTTAGTCGATTTCTAAATAAAAATAAAATCGGTTTAAAAATGTTGGTAAATAGTAGTTTGTATCAGGGTTTATCCATTCAAACACACGGTCCTCTTTGTAACAATCATTATTACCCATGCAATATTTTATTAGTCTAATTGCTCTAATGTGAATCCAACCACAAAGTCCAAATGTGCGTTAAATTCACACTTTAAATGCACGTATTATATAAACACGTTAATGCTTTTAAAATACGACGCTTTTTATTTGATTTTAAGTGCGGACGATTACCGCTATGTAAAATTCACCTTTGTTCGAGATCTGGCGCTCGTGTCACATGCTCGAGTGTTTTGAACCATTTTAGTATTTTTTTTGACGCTGATAACCCCATTGTTTACCGATTTATCAAAAGTCTATCTCTTTTTCACAGCGAAATATAAACAAATACAAAATCGCCGAACTAATTTTATCGGTAGCACATAGCTATTTTAATATATTTGTATAGTTTAATTAATTCATAGCCATCACGATGTCTACAACATCAATTACGATCGAAGAGTTCCTTGAAGCTGCTGAAGAATTTGTTCAGAAATCTGAGAAACTAGGTGATGGGTGGACATTAAAACTAAATAAAACAGATTTATTCAAGACATTCATTAAAAAAGATACTTTCCTTGAGTGTCAGAATACTGATATAACTTGTTTATATAAAATAGAATATGTAATATTTTATAATATAAGTTATGGGGTACCCTCATTCAGTTTCAATGTGTGGAACTCTTCTGGGATGTTATTAACTTTGGAAGATATCAGAAAAATGGCATTTATAGAGTAAGTTATGATTTTTTTTGTTGACTTGTTCTTACGAAATTTTTTACTCAAAATTTCGAAGTTCATACTATAAATATTTGTGTCTATTTTTTTTGTAAATAATGAATCTAAATAATGGACAAGAGCTTCTCTTCTTGTGCTTCAATTCTGCCTCTCTACTACTGGAGAGCAAATATTTGTAATTATATTAAGATTTTATTACGCAGATAAATCAACCCACTATTAATACCTTTAATTTTTTTTTAAACTTAGTTAAAAAATATTAACACGCAATTTGTAATTTTAATTTCTGTATTCTTCAAATCTATGCCTCTCTAATTCCAGAATAACCCAGAAGGAGTTTTACTCAGTAATAACCCAGCAAGAACATCCAATATTCCAGCGACCATATTTCATCATGCACCCGTGCCACACTGAAACATTACTGGAAGCCTTCAGAAATAAGTCCAAGAACATTATTGTTACTTTTCTGGGACTTATCACTCCTTTGATTAGACTAAACTTGCCTTTGGAGTATGGATTATGATAACTATGATGGTAAATACTAGTAGTTACAGTAGCCATACTTTTTAACATAATGATATTCTTGATAGAAAAAAAGGTCTTATGCTCTAGAAAATAAGTCAAAAGATTGCATGACACACAGTAAGTAGTTAGATAGTTTCAATGATTAAAAATACTTGCAAGCTGTCATGAAAATGCCAAAAATATCAAATTAGCCCAGTAATAGGTGAGTTTCATAGGTTTATTTCTTAGTAAAACTAATAAAATAAATTGTTATTTAAAAAGAAACCTTATGTAGTATTGATAAGGTTAATTTTATTACTGTTGTTTACACAAATAATATATGACAATTTATTTAATCTATGTATTTGTTTTATTTAATACCAGCTATTGAGATGTAAATAAGACTTCCCCTCTATCTGCTTTATCTCAACAATCACAGACAGTTTCCAAAGTCCTTAGTCATTCTAATAAAAACATTTTTGTTCTTTCTTTGGTAGCACATATTTATAAAAAAAAATAACAACAATTAAAATTGTAGTTTCTAAATAAAACAGTATCACAGTTAGAATAAAAAATGTAGTGTTAAATCATTGTTATATTTTCATAACTAGATTAGTTTTTTTTATTATTTTTGGTTTAATTATTTTGTTTTATTATAGTTAGAGAGCAGTGGTGGCCCAGTGGTATCGGTCTCGACTTACGAGGAGTAGGTCGTGGGTTCGAGCCCCGCCAGTGTGCATCAGTTTGTGTAATTTATCTCATCACCACTGCTCTCAAATCGGTGAAGGAAGACATCGTGAAAAACCGGTATGTCCTCGAACCAACTATTCGAATATATGTCACATCTCCCAATCCGCACTGGGCCCGCGCCCCGCGTTTTTATTTTACCCCACTATTCACAGAGAGGAGGCCTGTGTCCCAGCAGTGGGAACATGATAGGCTGATGATGATGATGATGATAGTTATTCTAACTTTTAAGCTTCGTAAATGCTGCGAAAATGTGCCTCAGCGTAAAGTGGAAACAGACCTGCGACTATAACTGCAGCAGGCACCAGATGATTACTACGTAGACGCGAGATCAGTGCCGGTTTTAGCACTACCAGCGCCCCAGGCGGGATTTTCTACGGCGCCCCCTAATTGCAATAAAAATCCATATGAAAATATGAAAAGGATTTAATGAAATTCCCATAAATTCACGTTATTTCAATAAAAAGTAAACTGAAGACTTTAACTCTCATGCATTTGTGCAATGCGTTGCAATAGATGGCGTTTTACTCAATTGAGTGACGACAAGCATGTAATTTTGCACAAACGTTCCTTGAATCATGTAAGTTTTGTGTTTTTTTAGACGGGTTTTGGGTTTATCCCCTAAAATGGGATGAAAGAAATTGGGAAATTTACGAGAAAGTAGGCCTGCGGCGCCCCTTCGTATTCGGCGCCCTGGGCGGTCGCCTAACCGCGCCTTACCTTAGCGCCGGCACTGCGCGAGATGGTTACTGCATACTTGCTTAGGCGTTAGGCGGTTACTGCGTAGGCGCAAGGGGTTGCTGAGTAGGTGCCTAGCAGTTGCTTTATAGGCGGTGGAGGCGTAATACGAGTGGTGTTATATATTTATCGCGTTTCCTCATGGCTGTGTTATGGACAGGTATTTAGATTAGCAGTTTTAAGCCCTACTCATATAACAAAAATATCATAATATAATAACTTATACAACTGTTCACAGTTAATGAAAAATGTGCAGTTTCGCGCACCGGTGCCTCTGGAATTTTATCTGCGACCACGACTCCGGCAAGAACAAAGGGCTGCATAGGCGTCAAGTGGTTGCTACTTAGGTGCCCGGCGGTTGCTGCTAAGGCGATTTTGGAGAGTAGGCGTATTACCCGTGGGGTTAAAATATTTACCGCACGTCAAGGCTGTGCTATGGATACTACAGGTATGTACCTTTTAAATAAATTATAAGTTTAGTTAGCCTTGTCGGCCTTGTGGTCGCAAATGTGACTGTTGAGCATAAGGTCCTGATTAATTATTTATTAAACGCAATAACGCACGCGACGCGCTTCGTAAAGATAATTTTTGAGGAATGAAAAATTCTGTTGCAAGTGGGATTCGAACCCGCATCTTCTGGATAAGTACTCCAGTTGCTTTAACCAACTAGGCCATTGCAATTCCCACTTGCAAGCTGATATTCTCTATTCCTCGGTTGAACTATTTTTGTTAGAGGCAGTGGAAGTTTTCCTATCCTGAAAAATCATCTATATTAGGTCCTGAGTTCGAAAGTCTGGTTATGTGCCAATGGTCGCTTATGAACATGTGTGACATACGGACATGACGGCACTGTTGACGCAGTTGCTGAGCGTTGAACAGCTGCTCAGCGGGTAAACCCTTACTCAGGAGCAAAGTTCTATTTAAAAAAAATCAGACGATTCGCCTTGATAATAAGCTTTGATCACCCATCTAAAGATAGACCTCTGAAAGCTTTGCTTCACATTACTTTCTGGCCATTTTACCAAAGACAGTCTCCATCAAGTGTGCCTTTGGTCAGACAAGTCAGAAATAGGGATTGTTTTGCTTGTCATCCGTTAAAAGACAGTCCCCGGTAAGAGTTGCTTTACGTTGTCACCCATCCAAAGACAGACATCGACAAGAGTTGCTTTACTTTTTCAACCATCTAAAGCCACCTCGGGTAAAGTTGGCTAACTTTGATCATCCATCTAAAGTCTACTACCTAACTAGCTGACGACCAACTCTACTACCGCGCGCAAGCATTGGGCAAATCAAATGACGCGCTTTGCTGGTTTCCATTACACAATTACCATCCCATTTCAGGAAATCAGTCTCTCACAGATCGCAGGAAAACGAGTGGAAGGGAAGACGTTACATAGGTACTCGTATTTATGAAAACCACACAGGTCGATGTTCAAGGAAGGTTAAGCAGCGCTGGCTTATTCGGTTCGTGGATGGGTAACCATCAGAATATTGAGTTTCCTCTAAGCTTAAATATCGTAGTGCCTCTTGGGCGTCCGGTCTTATTCAAACAAACTTTTTCTTCAACTATTTAATCAACTTGGCGAATTAGAATTAAAAGCTTCTTACATTGAAACATTGTTGAACTTCAATACAAGAGTTCATAAAGTTTAAATTATACACAGTAAAATCAAGGGACACGTGAGTAATTACACTAATCACAGTCGTCAAACATTAATGCCTTCTCTAATTAATATTAACATAGAACTGAACTAGTTAGTTTTCAACTTGGCCTCAACTTCACCACCTGTATATTCGCGCCATGTTTATTTTTAAACGTCTCGTTAACAGCTGACCCTAGTTAGAAGAAGCTTGTAAGGTTTGGGACCGACGTCATGCCGTATCATGTCGTCAAACTTTTATTGATATCGTATTGAACACGATAAGATAGTTTTCGCTATCAGCGGTATATCATCCATTGTATTATTTGTGTTTCAGTGAGACGGTCATACGCGAATGTTTGTGTAAAAAATGTGAAACAAGTGTGATTAAAATGAGACAGTGTGGTGTAGCTATTTACAACTTTACGCATGGGGTAGTTTTGTTTCTATTCTCGTGGGTGGCGTACGTCTTCTCCTTTTGCTATGTGAGTAGAAAAGAAACTCTATTTTTTTTTAATTTCATAAATTAAATTGAGCAATAAGACGTCGAAATTTCTGTGCTCATCACGCAGTGAAGTTGTAGTGTTGTTCTTGAATACTGAAGGGCACGTTAACTTAATTTTTTTTGTGAGTGCTGAATAAAACTGTAGAAAAACTACTTAAAATGAGTAGGTATCTTATCAGATTAGAGGACACGTCGATTATTGCAGTAATTATGTTTCCATGTTTATTGTTATGTCGCTATTGATAAACAGTCACGTAAATAAATCGCTACATTTTATATACAGATACATAGGTAGTGATTATTGTTACGGGTAGTGAGCACTTGATAAAAATTACACGGTGGCAGTTTTGAACTTTAATAAAGCTTTTGTGGGGGAAGAAAAAATCGACTGCGCGTAGGACTGTAACTTACATCCTTCTAGATGATAGTCCAGACGTCTTACCAACTAGGCTATCCCTGTCGTGCCGGGCAAGATCGAATCTTTCATTTAATTCTTAGACGTCTTTCGGTGAACCTTTTTATAACAGACGAAATATCTTGTTGCTATGAGGCCTAGATTCATAAATTCATAGTCATCTTTGTGTGTCGCCCTATCGTCACCCTGGCAGTTACCAGGGTCGCAGTTGCATAGTAGTATATTTTATCCCGCAAATATACCCTTGTCATCCGAATCTGTAGACTCGGTCATACAACTGAATAACAAATACGGCTTCACAAATCTTCTACTACTTCACTATTTTCAACAGAATTCTCGAATAGGTTCGAATGTAAAAATTTAATTTTCAGGGAGTGCGTGTCACTCCATTCGCCTGTGAAGACATCTAAAGATGAGACTTTCTATATTCATAATTTAACTTTTAATACCTAGTTCAGTCTCTCTTGTTTTGTCTCGTGTACAATGTGTAGGTACCTATTACGTGCTGTTATTCATAAAATCATTGATATAACTGATAATGTTAGAAATTGGAAATCCCCTTATTGAAACTTATTTTATTTCTGAATTTACTCAGAAAATGACTAATTACTTCTAGACATCACTGCTCACTTCAAAATCGTGAAGGAAATAGCGACTAGAGTGGATAATTACATTCTGCCTTCTTTGTCCCCTTGTCAGGATGATATCGTGAAGGACTGAAAAAAGTTCGTGTTATCCCTTAGTTGATAACAGGCGAACGTTGCTAAGGGACAGATCTATTTTTTTTTCTAATTTATCCCCCCGGGGGATAACTCTGGGTGATCTATGGTATTGAAATAATCATACACTACCAAATATAATAGGTAACATTCATCATCTCCCACTGGGCCTACCTTTATGGTGGAATCATTCCCAATCCCTCTCACAGAGAGGATAAATCTGTCCTAGCTGAGGGAACTTTATAGGCTGTGGGCCAGCGAATATGTGAATTATGTAGTTTGCATCATTATTACAGCAACTATATCCCCTTCTCCCATATTTCTCTATCAATCGTTATTTCAGTAGTTACCTCTTTGCTAACCTATATAAATACTACTACTAATATACATATACATACTTTCATATTCAAAATGTTATTGTAATATGCTGAATAAGTAGATAATTTAATAAGATTCTTTTATCTTATCTGGTAAACCGTCATCGAACGATCAGTGCACATCATGACGTAGCACTGCCCAATCGCACGTCATTGCAATCGAATCTCGATTGTTTTTATACAGCTGCTACCTTGCAAACGATGTCTCTCTCTCTCTTTCATTGATTAGGGGAATCCCAAAAGAGTTTTTAATTTTTTTGAATGACAAGAATTTAAAGCCTTATGATAAGGTGCGACCAGAAAGTTAACCGAAATATTCAGATTCATGCAGACGCACTGTAGCTGATGTTTCATGACAAAGTTTAAGTCTGGTTACTCTTTTTTTTGGTGGTAAAGTCGGCTAATGAGTATCTCCTTAGATGAGCGGAATGGACTGTCAAATTCTTATTAATTAAATGTTCAACATGTTCCGTTGGTTGTTCTTTTGCGTTTCACCGCACGATTTTTTTTTTTTAATGGCGAAGTCGAAGCCCATATTTAATCTGGTTTAACTGTACCTGTCGTATCAAGTTCCCAGAATCGGTCTCCCTTGTGAAAGCATCGCGCAATTTATGCAATACCCATTAGCGACCTTGATATGAATGACAATATTTGATCATTACGTGTTTGTGAATCGGGTTATAAATATTTGATTTCTTTACCTGGGTTATATCGATTTGAAATAATTTTCGAAGTTTTACACGTGTTTTCGAAAGTTTCTTGGAATCAGTAAGTTCTGCTATAATTTATTGATTATGAAAACCTGTAGGATTTTACATTGTCAAAAGCTCCATGCAGCTCTGCATTACTTCATGAGTCTTGATTTCCACTTAATCATCATATTTTGAGCTCGGAATCAACCGCTGCTGTGTATACGCATCGCCTTTCTTCTGCCACATTTTCCGGTTGTTCATCCTTTATCCAGGTTTTCCCCGGTTTTTTACGAAATCGTCTATTTAACGGCCTCTTTTTATGGGTTTGAAAATGAAATAGAGTTCTCGAGCTCTGGGTGAAGCAGATGGGATTTTCAGTCTTAATTAACTATCTCAATCAAAATCAAGTTCCTTTGCTTTTGACAGCTGCTCCTAATTGGACATATTAAACACTAGCCATAGTTAAATTCGGTCGTTGAATGGTTACAGACAAATATTCAACCGAAGATTATTAGTGCAACCCAAATAGGTAATTTCCTGCGCTGCGTAAGCACCGGCCTAAAAAGTTCCCTGTGAAACAGGAAACATTTTAGTTTTTAATTCTGGGCTGAAATGTAGTTCCATATAACTTACTTAAAAGCTTAGCATAGTTTCCAAACTCAGCGAATCGAATAAAGTAGTAATAAAGTAAATACCTAGCTATCTATTGATCTGATGCATGCAATCAAAGTATTTTTTAATGACACCGATGATCATCAGAGATTGTCCACTATGTTTTTCAAGTGTTACTTAGTAATACACTTTGTTTACAAACATGTGACTTAGAGCTTTAGAATCATTTATTTGTAGATGATTTTACCACATTTATTGCATGGAAATAAAAGTGGTTGCGGTTAATAAGTATTTAAGCAGTCTGCCGGATTTCGTTTTCATTCATATCATTGGTTTTATCTAGTAGCTAATTATAATCCTAAGGAAAAAAAGTTGGATTCATCCACCCGCGATATGATGCGGCTCCCGAGTTTGTACAAAAATCTTAGATTTGAATATGATCATATTAGCCACAAGACGATCGATTTCCATTAGGACCGATTGATAGGGGCTTGCATTCAGCGCAATCTTGTGGTCTTCATCAGATAGTCTGTCCGCATTGTAGGTGGTCTTGGGCTGCGCTTCCCGGTGCGTGGTCTACATTCGAGAACCTTACTGCCCCATCGGCCATCAGTTCTGCGTGCTACTCGTATGTGGTATGCATCCAATAATAATCTCCACAGGAGTAATCGTTAGCCCTCCTTTTCAAATTTATAAACTTGGTTAGATTGTAACGAACAATATCATGGAGAATATGATTTATTGAGGATAATTTGTTCTTCATTTTACATATCGCTAATACGGCGGTTTTTTCGTCGACCAAAACTTCGCCAACTCCCCGGCTTTTACTATGGCAGATAAATTCTTCTACTAAAAATAATGACCCCAAAAACCCTCTACTATTGCACAAATTAAAAAAATCCAAGTCCTTGTTTAGGTACAAACGCATACAACTCCAATTTCTTCAAAGTTGGAGTGAACAGGCTTTTTCTAGGTGAGCATCGTCGACTTTGTTTCTGTCACCCCTGACCTAGACTAGAGTCAAGAGCAAACTCATCGTGACAACAAAAAGTTTAAGCCTACTAATCGTTAAAAAAAGAAATTCTTTTACCAACATATTGAAAGTATCGACCCTGCTAATCTTCATTCAACTTAATGTCAAGGGAGCGCTAATTTGCGGTCAGATGCTAGCCTTCTCACGATTACCTGCAGCAGTGCGTTGATGGCGGCCGGTCCTGACATTGGCCGGCAGACCGATGGCACGACCACATGGGGCCGCCGACATGGTGCGCCCACCTTAAAAAAAATAACTTTCATTCTTCGCCTAACACACTTCGAAATCCGATGGACAAATGAAGGTAGGTTTGCCATACTTCTTTTGAAATTTTCTTGATAGCGACATATTCTTCGAAACGCTTAAAACGTTTCTGAGTATTGAGTGATGTCACAATCGTTTGTTAATTGATTTATAGCTTAATTCATCATAGTTTAATGTCTTATCCAATGGATAGTGTTCATTTAGAGATGCTTACCTGTTTTGTTTTGTTGCTATGTTATTGATAACCATTTTAGAAAAACCTCTCAATTTATTATAGTTCTGTTACTCTTGGATATCCAATTTTGTACTTGGCTGATTACATGTGTCGTGTCGTCTGCCTTCCTTCCTATCGTGGACTTCCTGGAATATTAGACTCGGCTGACTAAAAAGACACACACTTTCCATCCATTTACGAAAGGTAGGTAATCCTACTTTTAAAAATTCCGAAGTGTATTTATTTCGTTTGTAGTATTTTTATGTTGCAATTTTGGTAGTCTTTACTGGTTTTTTTTTATTATGATCTGTCAAACCAGGACAGATTCTAATCAAGAATTGATGCCCTAAGCTAATTCCTTCAACAGCTTTACTCACGAAGGGATAGAATCTTCGAACCTAGGTGGTCAGAGACAGGGTGCCCCGGTTTTTTGTGGTGGCAATATCATCAAATGGGTCCTCTTTCTGGCTAGATCAGAAGGGACTTTTACTAACTAAAATTCTACCCTGTTCCTTCGTTACTTAAAATGTACGACCTATTTGACGATATGCGGAATTAAAAATCTAATAATATCAACGAAGTACACCAGGTGTTGATATCGTAAAACACGATTAGCAAGATAATAAGCGTAGATAAAAGCCTTAAAATCATACGATTTGTTTTCTAAATGCGTAAATGTCTATCTTTCATTGGTTTACTTTTAAATGTGACAAGCTTCAATGAAGACTGGCAGCCATGCCACGTAGGACGGCACTGGTCATCCTTTGGCAAAGTGCCACAAACTTTCAACCAACTACCTTGTTATTTCCTAGAACCGATATCGAGTTCGCTGACCAAACGATTTAGTTCTAACTTTGAAACTTTTCATGTGTACCATTCTATATGCAGAATATATTATATAGTTCGTTTAGGCAAAGTATACAATGTTTTATGTATCATCATTACTAACTGTTACCGCTTCGCCCTCCTGTGATTCAAGAATTATTCCACGACACGTAATTCCGGGATTAACGGTATCGTGTGTGTTATTCCGGACTATAAAATATCTCTGGTATCTCTGAGTCAAGAACCACCCTTGCCTTGTCACGTAATTGAGTAACAAACGCCATCAAGCCCACCAACAAATTATTAGTTAGAAAATAACTTTTGTAAAATTTGTACTGTTTACCCTGACTAGTCAACTTATACAATGCCTGGGGCATTGGTAAGCATAGAACTTAACTATAGGTGGTAACGGCTGACAAGTGCTAAGATCCATGTTGATGGCTTATCGAAGTCATTTTCGCCAACCACCGTATTCAACGCATTGCCAGTTGAATGTCCGGAATTCTATAGCATATAATAAGTCTTACTTGGGATATATCCTAAACGTTTTAGGCATTCTACAGAATGTCTGATTATTGCTTAGAATATCGGATTATATAGATTGCTGGTTTTTTTTTTTTTAATTAAGGTTGACTGGTAGATAATGCCTAAATGCCTGTGGCTTTTTTTTTATCGTGGTAAAATCATCAAATGAGACCTCCAACCCCGGGCAGGGCGGGAGGTACTGTCAGACTTGTACTGACTAAAATCCACGGTGTCCTTCAGTAGCCCTTTATGTTCCGGGGTCACGGTAATAGAAATAAGTCCCGCGACCCCGGCAGGCTTTGGCCCTCTGAGAGGGGGCCCCGTCATTTTGCTGACAGCTCTTTGAGGCGCGCGTGGAACACGACGCGCCGTCGACCCGGGCATGGTCCATGGTCGGACAGCGAGTTGCCCTTTACTCGCTGTCCGCATGCCCGCGAAAAATGCCTGTGGCTGGGGCCATAAGACTGCCTTAAGTACCACCATTGTACCATCAAAGAATAAATAAATATTTCTGCCTCTGAGCTCCTTATGCTTTTCCTAGATTCTGTCGAACCAATTGCCTCAAGCTATGGGTTTAGACTAAAAATTTACGAGTCACGGGTGTTTCAGATTTTATCGTATCATTTTCAATCTTGCTGCATTGAAACTGGTAAATGGATTCATCATCATTTTTATTTTCTTTATATAGACTTTGCTCTTGATCTCTATTTAGTCCAGAAGTATAATTAAGGCCCAAGATGGAGCGGGTTCACCCAGAAGGAACTGAAACTTCTGCTCACCGATTCATTCGTGCGGTGAGCAGAAGTGTTAAAATGTTTGATTTCGATAGGATCGTGGGACCGAGCCAGGCAGCTCCGGTAAGGTCTACCAACTCCAGTGGAAGCCAATTGAACCGTACTGGGTGGTAGATCCTACGTACAAACTGGACAAAGAATTTTACCAATCTCTAGCTTTAGCTTTAGAGCAAACAATCCTGCACACTACGCATCTAAAATCTATCAAGAGCTGCGATAATGTTATTGAAGGAATTTTGTAAATAATATGACAGTGACGATGGTTTAAAAAATACCTACAGAACATATTATCATAGTCATAGTTTATGTGTATCGATTAGTATACCATAGAAAAATGTAGGACCTTGGAATCACACTCCTCATTTCGCGTAATGTCCCACGGTGCTGATGGCACTATGCATATTTAAACACATTTCGACGGTATTTTTTTTCTTTGACAACTTAAGTAAGGTTGCCAGCGACAGATAATAGATAGTTTAAGTTCTTAGAAGAAACATGAAAATGACAATATTTATTCTTACTGTAACATCCGTCTGGTAGAGATCGCCAGGTGTTAATTGAGCACTTATGGCAAGTTCTTACTACTAAACTTTCGCATTTGTATTTATACAAATGCGAAAGTTTCTGGGGATGGAATGAATGCTTGTCAAAATTAAATTCCGTGACTACCCGACTGTGCCATTAGGAGAGTTATTTTTAAAACCTAGATTAACTAGAATATTTTTAATCCGGGTAGTACAACTCTGTGGGATAATTACCGAATATAATGCGGGCCAAGCCGTGGGCACAGGCCAGTTAAAAAAATTCCCTACCAAAGTATACAGAATGTTTGGGTCTTGTTTTTTGAACGTGTATTAAGCTCCGCTTTTAGTAAAGGTCCTCCTATTGCACCCATAAAATTAAAAACCCTTTAACATATTCCTTCTTATCTGTCCAGGGCAACAAAGTATCAGCAGCGACGGAGACGCGCCAGGTGGACGTCGGCTCCCCCATCGAAGGCGACAAGAGGAAGCACAACAAGATCAAGACCTCTAAGTACACCCTCCTCTGGTTCTTGCCCAAGAACCTCTCGGAGCAGTTCCGGAGAGTCGTCAACTTCTACTTCTTGATCGTCACTATTATCGCTATCGTTATTGGTGAGTCGAGAATTTAATCTGTCTTATTTATTTTATTGTTTATGTACACACAATATACAACACAGAATAATTATAATATAGAACTGAGTACAAGGGTACTGCTTATTGCTATAGAAATGTTTGCCAGCATTCCCGCGAAAGGAGAAATGAAAAAGAAATGTAGGCTATAGTGTGTCAGACGAGGAATAAGAAGTTAAGAACCGTCCTTGGAGTCTAGTCTACCCTCTAAACCCGTCAACAAAGATAATGGCCGGTACGGTAGAAGTTTGAAGCTTCGAAATAGTAGGGTAGAGTTTACCCTACCCTACTATTTCCGGATTTCTAACAACAATTACTTGTTTCGGTACAAAATTATGTGTCTTGCATAGTTACAATTAAAACATTTGGCTTTAACGTTGTTATGCTTTGGTGTGGGAGCGCCATTAAATGCCAATTTTAAAGTAGACTTGCACATGTTCACTTCAAATTCTAATTCCCTTAGACAGACTCACGGCGAGATATCTCTCTGAGACTTCTACTAAAAGTAAAAGAGATATAGAGAAACCTTTCACATTCATGCTTTTCGGGTGTTCTCGCTGTGGCTCGAGCCTTCTCTCTTTGGAGAACCCGAAAAATGCTTTGATATAGGTACATAACTTGTCAATAAATTAATAACCAGTGTAGCACGACAAAAAACTGGACCCCAAACAAACAGTAATTATTATTATTATTTTTGTTATATATTTTTTTCCTCCGGTTATCCGGGACGTCCTGATGGCACGGGCCTAAGCCAAGTGTTCACCAGTTGGGATAGAATTGTTTGAAGTTCCGCGGTTGTGTGTCTGTGTGATAGGCATGTTTGAGTGATGTGGGTATTGGTAAGCATTGTCCAGCTCGCACTGCAGAAACTTTCTTACCAACCTGCATGTGTTTAGAATCACTGCTTTCTGCAGTAGGTGGTAGGTGCTAGCTGGCAGGTTCAGAGAACTAAGTGATTGATGCAGCTGTTTAGGAATTACTCCTGTTGACGATAAAACTATTGGGACAATGATGACTTTCTGTAGACACCAAAGGCGGGTTATCTCATCTTTTAAATCGATGTATTTTGATAGTTTTTCGGCTATTGTAGTCTGCAGGTTGTGGGTGTTGGGCACGGCTATGTCTATCAAAAAACCAGTTTTGTTTACTTTATCAATAAGTGTGATGTCGGGTCTATTGTAGTGAACTGTGCGATCAGTGAAGATACCTCGGTCATAGTACAATTTTGTTGTGGTGCTTTCTAGTGCTGTTTGAGGGACGTATTTATAGTATGGTACTATGGTGTCGATAAATTTATATTGGGCTGCAAGTTTTTGATGAATCACATTTGCTACCTGGTCGTGTCTATGTTTATAGTCGGATTGAGCTATTGACTTGCAGGCACCGGTTATATGTTGAATGGTTTCAGGGGAACTATTGCATTTTCTACAAGTGTCATTTACTAGGTTTTTAATTATGTATTTTCTATAGTTTTTAGTCTCTATCACCTGATCCTGTATTGCCAGCATGAACCCTTCAGTCTCCGGGAAGAGTTCGCCTCGATTCAGCCATGCGTTCGACGCTTCTTTGTCGACATTTGATTGGCATAGATCTTGGCGATGCCTTCCATGTAGAGACTTCTGGGTCCATTCTAAACATTTGGTTTTATCATCAGTCACTGTTTCGTTTTTCTGTTTTGTTATGTCTTTAAGATTAAGGGGTGTCAAGTGTTTATCATTTTGTACTATTCGTTTGTGAAGTAAAGATGATTCGGATTTAGCAAAGAAATATTTTCTGAGAGTTGTGATCTGCCGGTTGTGGAGATTTAAAATATCTATGAGTCCCCTGCCTCCCTCTTTCCGCGGTAGTGTGAGTCTTATTATTATTTTTTTTATAATATTCCACAACTATCACACAACGCCATCTAATCCCAAGCTAAGCAGAGCTTGTGTTATGGGTACTAGACAACTGATAAACATACTTATATATTTCTAAATACATACATATTATAGATAAATTACACCCAGACACAGAACAAATGATCGAGCTCATCACACAAACATTTGTCCTGGGTGGGAATCGAACCCACGACCTCCGGTATAGCAGTCAGGGTCACTAACCACTAGACCAACAGGCCAGTCGTAGTATTATAAACACAGCTGTTAATTAGGCATAGTGATAATGGCATTTTAAGCTGTATTAAATAAATAGAATAATTAGAAATAATGCAATGGTTGCCAAACAGTTGTGTAACAACTAAGGTGTACTAATAAAGTACATACATTCGATCTATTTAGAAACAATAACTTAATTAGGCAGTCCTATTATAAACTTCTTTTTTTAACTATACCCAATTGCTTTGAACTAACTTGAAGTAAGCCTTTTCGTAATTAAGTATAAATACTTACACCATTTTAACGAGTAATTAACACATGGGGCTTATGATAAAATTGAATAAACAAACTTGAAATACCACTGCGTGAAAAAATGAAGGGCAAGGTAGATATTCTGAATAATTAATATTTTAGTTCGTAGAAAAAACGTGGGAATTCTCGCACTCGGCTTTCTTTCATTGTGTCTATTATATTGACTCATTATAGTATTTCAATGGGTTAAACGAATGTGTTTGATATAATTTGTTTCCCACTAATGAATACATTATTAGAGACATATACGGTGTCTCCTAATTTACCCTATAGTAAAAGGTTTTAATAATATGTCATAGGGTATGTTGAACGTTTCTTAAAGATTTTATCATGCATAGATCTGCAATTTTTTTTTTGATCGGTCTTATCGCTAAAATCAAAGTCGTTGCCCTGTTAATACAGAAAATAATCATTTTATTAATTTTATCTGCTATTCAAATTTTGGAAAAGCCCTCATCAATATAATGAGATAATAATAAGAATTTGATGATAAGAATCACGGTATAACCGATAATGATTTTTATCCGGGCCAACGGAAGGACCGTTGGCCATTATTCCCAATTATACGTTAAAGCTTGCAAGACACCATAGAAGCGATGATTCCCGATGTCCACTCCCAGCTTCACTCAAAGTTTATAAAAACAATTAAAAGGGTTGGTTGGGAATAAATAAAAAAAACTCCACTCCACTCCTTCCACCCGCGGTGGACACTGAGAATTCTCATTTTTTAAATCGTAGCCCTGTCCACCCGTGGGGGACAACGTAAATATTTAAAAAAAAAAACCTATAAGTGTCCCCCAGGGGGGACAGCGCAACTTTTTCTAAAAAAAAATCTTCTGTCCACCTCGGGGTGACAAATGGATTTTTTTTTAAAAAGTTGCGCTGTCCGCCAGTGGGGGACAAGCTGGGGGTGGACATCGGAAATCATCGCCATAGAAGTACTATTATAGTATTGTCTGTTCATTAAGTTGAGGATGAGGAACTCTACACCCTGTTGTTCATTATATATCTACTAGCTTCTGCCCGCGACTTCGTACGCGGATCTTGTTGCTTATGCCAGCGACAATGGGGTCAGCAAAACCGAAGATCTGAAAAGTCTGATACCCAACTCCAAGAGACCGGGTAAAAAATTCATGGGAGTTTGGCCAGTAGAATAAAAACTGCATTAATATATACTACTCAAAAGAAAATAAGGGCCAACTGATTTTTGACGATTTATTAAATAATATTTAAATGTTACTGGTTATTATGACTGAATCCGATTAATAATAACGATTTTACTTGGAAATACACAAAAATTAAGTTTGTATTCCAATCAATCGTTAAATTAAACGAAATTGAATGAAAAGTGGGAAATTGCAGGAAAGTATCAACTTACACAAAAGATCAAAAAACTCGAAAAAATAACGTCTTTAATGTTCCAAAGTGTTCTTTAAAGCTTCTCTTTTAAATCTGTTCTCTCTGTGCTTCTCATTTTAATGGAGGTGGAATGTTCAGGATTAAATACCAAACATTTTCTTTGGGATTCTCTACCAGCAAGTTTTCAGACAATTTATGAGATCCAGCCGGGTGTTGATGGGAATTTTACTTTCTTTTGCACTCCTCTTTAACTCATCTCTTAAATGCTGAATAAAACTTAGGTAAAAATCCTGAGTAGCCACTGTAACGTCGTAATTCGAACGTCAGCGAATGTGTGCACTGTTAGTCGCAGCGTGTCCGCTCGAACATTATCCTGCTTGAAGATGAACTCAGGTTCTCGTTGCTGTGCGAATGGGATAATGTGGAGTTGCACCACATTCGCTACGCAATTTTGAGCAGTTACAGCAACGTTATTACAAAGTGCGAGCTCAGTTTTGCGTGATAGAGACAACCGCCCCAGAGCATAATTCAGATCTCATCGGAACAGTCTGTTTCAAGAGTGCAAGGATCTGAAACCTGTTGTTTAGATCTTCTCCACACTCTAATGAATCAGTCTTTATTAAAAAAAATAAGCCTGCAGTCATCATAAATAAAAAGCAATGAAGCCCATTCAAAACAGTTAAATAATTTTTCTCTATGCAAATGTTTCACGATTTGCACCATACGCTCCAGTTACCTGGAGGAGAACCAAGCATCTTCTTGGGTATTGTTAGTCTTCATGGAGTCCATTCGGAATAGTCTAGTTAATTATAGGGGTGCCTGTAGCTCAACATAATGGAGTTTGTACGGTCCGCGCGGTAGATTTTCGCTCAATTTTCGCGATTAATCAAACTTATTGGTCTTCTAAGGCTTTACTTACTTTCTTTCTTCCTGGATCACGGCGTCTGGTGATATTACCCGTCTTTTGAGACCAGTTTCAAACTTTCTGAACCACTGGTTGGGAATATTCCACCATAAGACCTACCTGTTCTGGCTATACCACCCCTGGATTAAGGTAACACCCCAAGTGGCTGTTTTTGCATCCATATGTCTCCGAATAAATTGCATTATGAGATTAAATAATCGTTATAGCCTACTTGCTGTATAAGTCGAAGAAAACTCCGTTAGAAGTTTGAAAAATAAAAAACACTAAACCGTACATTCGAAGAAATCTCAAATGTCTAATTAAAAAAAGTTATGAATTTCCAATTATGCAGTAGAAACAAATTAATACTTGAAAGAAACCATAACAAGGTATTTACCATCTATTATGTACACCGAATAAGAGTGATTCTTGATTAAAGTGCAATTTAATAAGTGGCCCCTATTTTGTTTTGACGAGTATATATTAATCGTCATCGAAAATCAGTCCGTGAAATTAGTGATATATTTGATTTCCACATCAGGTGTTCTAAATCTTACATTTTAATACATCAATAGATAATGCTCATCAGGCTGAACAGCTCTTTTTAAGACGTCATACAGGGTGAATATTTCAACTGGGCGTTGAGTTGAACAAAAATAAGCATGATTTCAAAGAAGAAAAGGTTAACTTAAGTTTCGAATACAGTCATCGCCTTGAAAATTGATCAGTTTTTTTTCAATTATACGTTTTTCTTAAGTTTGCCGTATATTATTACTTCCCAGAAATGTTGAAAGGAGTCTTCAACATTTTTCGATATGCCTCATAGTTTCGAAGATTGAAAGAGAGCTCTTTTTTTTTTCTTTAGTTGTAAAATCATCAAATGAGTCCTCCCAACCCTAAACTCCAACTAAAATCCACGGTGTCCTTCAATAGCCCTTTATTTTCCGGGGTCACGGTGATGGTATTAGTCCCGGGACCCCGGCAAGTTTTAGCCCTCTGAGAGGGGGCCCCGTCATTATGATGACGCTCTTTAAGGCGCGCGTGGAACACGACGCGCCGTCCATGGTCGGACGGCGAGTTGCCCTTTACTCGCCGCTCGCATGCCCGCGCCTACGGTGGCCGGAGATCGTCTTGTGACGTCCGACGCCGTGGGCGTCCACCACCGCGGGGTAGCTGGTCTCTTGGAGTTCCACATTAGGTGTTCTAGATCTTCAATTTGTATACGTCAACAGAGAGTGCTCATCACGCTGAACAACTCTTGCTAAGACGTCATTCCTGTATATGTTATAGTGTAGCTGGACTCTTGGAGTTTATAGTATTTATGTATACTTACGTCATCCATTTCATCCTTTTATCTTATTTAACATCTTTTTATTAGTAAAATAATTATTACTTGATCATTTTGTTGTGACACTTTTGTCAAATAAGAAACTGTCAGTTACTTTTATTTTTCTGTCCGGCTTAGTCTATGACCTATGTTATAGTTTCTTGTTTATGATGTTGCTTTTGCTTTATATAATTAAATTATTTTATCTAATTGATTTCACAGAAACATTGTTTTTTTTATTTTTATAATTATTATGTTTGTAATAACTTAAATCTAAATTTTACATTATGTAAACGCACGCAGACCTCCTTGGTCTGATATGTCCAAACCTTTGATGAAACTAATATTTGAAAATAGAAAAGAAGAAATTACGAAAACAATCTGACGGATATAAAAGCGGAGGCCGTCAGAGGAAGGGGTTCTCTCTATCTTGGACTGTTGAATGGTCAACAGCTTTGACTCGATCGCAGACGTCTATACGACCCTCTAAATCACTCAACTGAGGGATTTCCTCTTACCCTCTGAGTCACTCCTGTGAGGTCACTCTTGGAATCTATCCTACTGAGGTCACTCTTGGTGCCTCTCCTACTGAGGTCACTCTTGGAACCTCTCCATCTGCGGTCACTCCTGGGATTTCTCCTACTGCGGTCACTCCTGGGACTTCTCCTACTGAGGTCACTCCTGAGACCTCTCCTACTGAGGACACAACTGAGTTCCTCTTCCTGAGGCCTAACCTGCTGAGGCTACTTCTAAATCCTAACCTTCAGTGTGTGTTAAACGTTGAACTGTGTACTACTGTGAACTGTGAAGTGCTGAACGGTGTTTTTATATTATCTAAATTGTATTTTATATTCTAGAATAAATTGTATTATCCTAATAAAGAATATTGTTACAGATTGGCGCCCAACTGGCTAACCCAGCCCTCCCTAAATTCTAAAAAACACTTCCTCAAGTGAATATATTTGGCCAAGCTTATTATTCATCTTATCATCCACTTATTTATTTATTTATTTACTTATACTACTCCTACACCCCCTCACACATTCCATTATCGTAAGATAATCGGCACCCTTTCGGCCTCTTGGGAGTGTTAACCCACTTGTGGGCACAACCAAGGTTGGAGATTGGTTACTCTCGGACGGCTATTGGACAATATCCCGTAGTCGTTCATACCTACTTACTTAACACTTAACAATAACATTGAAATACTACATCCCACAGACTTGCACACCACAACGTTTACCCCTCTGGTATTCGTACTCAACGGCCGCTTGGTGTGTTAATCCATTCGTGGACACTCCCAAGTTGGTTGTTGAGACACTCTACGACAGAAACAGGAGAATATCCTGTGGACGTTTTTTCATACCTACTCAACTACATTACTCCTTTTACAACTATATATTTCTATATACTTATTATGGAATCATACTATATTCATTTATCGTGGGCTCTGAAAAGATTTTTCTGACTTATTCATATAAACATTGGTTGCTAGGCAACAGGATCATAGAGTTCCTACTATTTTGACTATTTGGTATGGATCTTTTTGCTATGGCAAAATTAAGTACTAATTGACTCTCGCTTTGAAAACTCTTTGGAGTCCTCACAATACTCTTGCTCTCTACAAAATCGCCATTTGAGTCCGAGATAGAATCATTTTATATGAACTTTTATTTTCGAACTATTTACTTGATTTTAACATAATATTCTTCATACTTGTCTTTTTCTCTTTCTTCCCTAATAGAGTTGTTCTAGGTTTAAAAACTCTATTAGGCATTTCTAATTCATTCATCAGTTCATTTTTCTATAACTTTTATACTATTGGTTTCCCCCAATAGTCTCTACGGTATGATGGCCTACCCCATCATTACCGATAGCTATGGCTCTATACCATAGGTATTCTTTTGGAGCGGTTGACAACTCCTTAAATAAGCCCTTGTTGACTTCTATACTATTGGTCTATCCCAATAGTCTCTACGGTATGATGGCCTACCCCATCATTACCGATATCTATGGCTCTAAACCATAGGTATTCTTTTAGCGGCTGACAACTCCTTAAATAAGCCCTTGTTGACTTCTATATTATTGGTCTATCCCAATAGTCTCTACGGTATGATGGCCTACCCCATCATTACCGATATCTATGGCTCTAAACCATAGGTATTCTTTTGGAGCGGCTGACAACTCCTTAAATAAGCCCTTGTTGACTTCTATACTATTGGTCTATCCCAATAGTCTCTACGGTATGATGGCCTACCCCATCATTACCGCTATCTATGGCTCTAAACCATGGGTATCTTTTGGAGCGGCTGACAACTCCATAAAAATAAGCCTCTGTTAAAATCTCATCTCATTAGTGGTTTTCGACGAGAGCGGATTACAACTCCGAAAATAAGCCTTAAAGTTATTGATTTATCAGTTGAGTAGCGATCATTGAATGTGAATCCTACCTGACACTAAACGTAAGATGTCGGTGTGTTTGATTGAGTTATGCAAGTTTTGTGAATGTGGTAATATTTTAACCTTTACAAAATTTTTGTCCTAGGCCAAAAATTTTCTCGGGGTCGTTGGGGAAATATAGTATTTATGTATACTTACGTCATCCATTTCATCCTTTTATCTTATTTAACATCTTTTTATTAGTAAAATAATTATTACTTGATCATTTTGTTGTGACACTTTTGTCAAATAAGAAACTGTCAGTTACTTTTATTTTTCTGTCCGGCTTAGTCTATGACCTATGTTATAGTTTCTTGTTTATGATGTTGCTTTTGCTTTATATAATTAAATTATTTTATCTAATTGATTTCACAGAAACATTGTATTTTTTATTTTTATAATTATTATGTTTGTAATAACTTAAATCTAAATTTTACATTATGTAAACGCACGCAGACCTCCTTGGTCTGATATGTCCAAACCTTTGATGAAACTAATATTTGAAAATAGAAAAGAAGAAATTACGAAAACAATCTGACGGATATAAAAGCGGAGGCCGTCAGAGGAAGGGGTTCTCTCTATCTTGGACTGTTGAATGGTCAACAGCTTTGACTCGATCGCAGACGTCTATACGACCCTCTAAATCACTCAACTGAGGGATTTCCTCTTACCCTCTGAGTCACTCCTGTGAGGTCACTCTTGGAATCTATCCTACTGAGGTCACTCTTGGTGCCTCTCCTACTGAGGTCACTCTTGGAACCTCTCCTACTGAGGTCACTCTTGGAACCTCTCCATCTGCGGTCACTCCTGGGATTTCTCCTACTGCGGTCACTCCTGGGACTTCTCCTACTGAGGTCACTCCTGAGACCTCTCCTACTGAGGACACAACTGAGTTCCTCTTCCTGAGGCCTAACCTGCTGAGGCTACTTCTAAATCCTAACCTTCAGTGTGTGTTAAACGTTGAACTGTGTACTACTGTGAACTGTGAAGTGCTGAACGGTGTTTTTATATTATCTAAATTGTATTTTATATTCTAGAATAAATTGTATTATCCTAATAAAGAATATTGTTACAAGTTCCACATCAGGTGTTCCAGATCTTCAATTTTTATATGTCCACAGAGAGTGCTTATCTTCTTGGCACTCGTGGGCTGCAGCTGAAAATCAGCGTCAGTTGGCAAACTTTGTGTTGCCATCTGGCATATGCTGAGCTGAGGCCCTTTGGCATTAAATTGTTAAGTTTTTTATTTCTTCTATTTATACTTCCTATTCTCTCTTTATAACTTCATGTGTATTGTTTAGTTTTAAGTTTGTGCCAATAAACATAATTTTCTTTCTTTCTTTCTTTCTTTCTTTTCTTTATCAGGCCGAACAACTTTGCTGAGACGTTATTCCTGTGTATGTTATAGTGTAGCTGGGCTCTTGGAGTTCCACATCAGGTGTTCCAGATCTTCAAACTAATTCTCTCAGCAGAAAATGCTCATCACGTGGAACAATTTTTGCTATCGCACCATTTTTGTATCTCTTATAGTTTAGCTGGTCTGTTGCGGTTCTGCGCCAATTGTTCAAGTTTTCAAAATAAATTATAGCCTATGTTTTGACCAGACTTAATACCTATACAACAAAAAAAGAATCATTCAAATCCGTCCAGTACTTTTTGAGTTTATCCCGGACATACATACAGACAAACAGATAAACAGACAAACAGACAAACAGACAAAAATTCTAAAAACTATATTTTTGGCTTCGGTATCGATTGTAGATCACACCCCAAGTATTCTTTAAAAAAAAATTAATGTACAGTTTTGACTTTCCTACTATTTTATTATATGTATAGATTTTGATCGCTACATTTTATAAAACAAAATGCCTCCCCCGTGTGCGTCTGTCTGTCTGTGCCCGACAAAGCCAAATACTACCTAACGGATTTTCAAGCGGTTTTCGCTAATACATAGAGAGATTCATGAGGACAGCTTTGAGTGTTACTTTTTTTTTGTAATTTTTCTGAAATATTATGGCAATTTTAAAATAAAAGCCAGAAAATATCATATTGACTGCGAGATTATTGGTGTGCACCGCGTGAATCAATAAAGTAAATACGAAAACAATATTGTGTTACGAAATAATTTCTTTTAAAAACAATCTATTTTATTATACAACGTTATTATATCAACAATTTTACATATGTGCACTGCTTCCCGTGTGAAACCGAGCCGGTTCGGTTTCTTTACTTCAAAGCATACAATTCGGCTTTTCTGTGTAGTAGATAATCGATTGGAATACCAAGTAAACTCACAAGTTGTGATCAAAGGACACCGTAATTTGTACATTAACGTGATCACAAGGTGTTTCTTCGTTCAATTAGATATGAGTTTCACAAAGTATTTGCGTAGACATTTACTACTAACTTAAATAGTGCCTATATTCAAATAACAACTGTCATTATTTGACAGTTTGAAAAGAGAAGACTTCCTTCTTCTTTCACCTCCATCCTTTGATCTTGGCTGTCATTTGTGCATTTTTGACAGTCGCAACTGACGCTCTGAACCCAGAATTCCCGCGTCAGTCTTACCAATGGGTATCGTAAGACCAAATAATAATTGGAGATCAGATAGGAAGTTACTCCATGCATACTACTGATTCAGTTGTATCCGGTTACACTAGAGGACTCAATAGATACATAGGTAGACAGGCAAAGGCCAGGCAGATTATAGATCACCTAATTTTCCTGACGATGCTTAAAAAAAACCTTTTTTATCCTAAACTTTCTGTAACTTTGTAGTCTCAAAAGTCTCCTAAAATATCTTTGAAGTTTTCAGCTACACTAATTTGATTCCTTTGTATGCTGGTCAAGGAATAGGAGTAAGAGTTTCAAATTATTTCTATACTAATGTATAAATAATGGATTATGTTGTCAAACGAAAACCAATGATTCACAAAACGATAAACTAAACAAGATATCCATTAACGACGTATAAGAGAAGATTGTTCAGTTTTGATAGTGGTTATCGGTACGAAAATCCCCGCAATGCAACGCCAATGTAAGATTAGAGACTGAGTCTGGGGTGTGCCTTTAACGGATGTCATTTGTTTTGTTTTTGTATCATAATCAAGTTGACAAGGACACTCATGTGACTAAGAGAGTGATGGGTATGAATGTTGATGGATGGAGTGGAAAGGAGGCCAAAGCAGAAATGTATGGATTGTTTAAGAAATGAAATGAACGAAAAAGGAGTAAATGATACTGTGACGTCTGAGAAGGGAGAATGGAAGAAGAAAACGTGTTGCGCCGACCCTAAATAAAATGGGATAAGGGCAGATGCAGTCACGCACTCACGCCTGATGGTAAACCGTAACCGTAGCATAAAGACGTCTGCAATACTAAAGGTATTGCCTGGAAATTATACTAGTTATCATCATGAAAATGTTAATACAAGTTATTTTGTATGTAGTATCTTAAAAAGGCATCAAGTCTCTGGAACGCAAAGGGAAATAAAATACAAACACGTTGGTTTTTCAGGCAGTATAAAAACTACTTCTCGGTATAGGTCGGTACGCTCTTTCATTTGACTAAAAGCTGGAATCATACATATTAATGCATGATTCATGGGCATCATACCGGTAAAACTTACCTGTAAAATGTAGCATATTATTATGTACAAAATCATTTCGTTACTACTGTACTAATCAATAGATAGTAGTTCCCATGTGTGTTCACGTATTACGATACTTTAATCGTTATCTTATCAAGTAAATGTGTCCGATATAGTTTTGCTATTAGTGCCGGTAGGGATATTTTGGTAAAGTACCTATTTAGGTTTTGTTTTATATGTACAAACATTAATTAGAACCACGACCAGCGCCACACTGTATTGTATCTTTGAAGTGCAAATAAGTACATACTATTTTATTTTTATTAATTTAATAAACATTTTGGTGGACTTATAAATGTTGATTTTTCGATTGATTTAGATCAGTGGCAGGAAAATTTGCCGTCTTAATGACAATTCGAATTTTTTTTTTGCTACTAATTTTTGCAAGGGATGCGACTGGCGACTTACCGCACGGCTCAATCGACTGAAAAATCGTCCCGTCTGAATTCTCCATTACTTCTTTTACCCATGGGGTGGGCAGAAAACACAGGTCTAATCTGATAATAAACATCTTGTGTCACCGTTTCTGTGGTCGCACTTCTCAGAAACGGCTCGACTGATGTTATTTTTTTTTTGTATATTTGATAGGTGTTCCACTTGCAATAAAAAAATATTGAAGCCAAGCCAAGTCGGCACAGACTTATTCGTCAACTCGCCTGCAATTAACTCGCTCGCTCGGGCGAGTTGGCACCTTCCGATTTTACCTATTTTTGTTGTCGTCAACTCGCAACTGACCGAAAAATGGTACAGTCATCTATAAAAGTGTTATAATAAATTAATATAGAAACCTACTTTATAGTATGAGGCGCTGTGAGATTTGAGTTTGAATATTTGAAAACGTACCCACGATATAGAAGAAATCCCAAGCGTGGGGCAAAGACACCTTGTCAACTATCTGGTATTTTATATTAATTGTATTTTTGTAAAAACAGTGTAAAATACCTGTATACTATGAAGTACCTTTATTTAATGATTTAAATACCACCTTTTCGTGCAAGCCTAGTACTTTTGTGATAAATAGATTTTACCCAAAACTTGTATGTTGAGACAGAACTGTTAAAATGAAAAATACCACCTTGATTTTATGCAGTCCTAGTACATTTTTGGGTATTGAGTATTCGCCAAAAGAAATTTTTAGTTTTGAAGACCGTTCGTTGTGCGGCATGAAAACCTTCAGCATGATTCTGTTCTCCTAGTACTTTTTGTTCTAATTCCTCATTTAATTTCGGCACCAAAACCTTCTTCATGATCCTGTTCTCCTGGTACTTTCTGATTAGATTTCACATTGAATTCTAACATACGAGAAAAATCATTATTACATAAGTCTTTGTGCTTATATTTTAGTAATGATCTCAAAACAACTCCGCCCCTAAGACGACCCACTGGCCCTCAATTAACCTACCTTACACGTTCAGTGTCATAAAAGTGTGAATAAGGTTTAGTTAAATTAAATTTTAAATTTATAGAAACACTTTTGTAGACCACTGTAAATACGTCAGATTTTCGCTTAGTTGCGAGTTGACGACAACAAAAATAGGTAAAATAAGAAGGTGCCAACTCGCCCGAGCGAGCGAGTTAATTGCAGGCGAGTTGACGAATAAGTCCGGCACAGTTCAGCTAATATTATTTAAAGGTTCCATATTTTATAACTAACTTCAACCGCATTTATCTTTTAAATTAAATCTCAGGGTAAAGGCCCATTTACATGATGCAAGAAATTGAATGCAAATTGTGGAATATGAATGGACAATAAAAGTTGATAAACAAATACCGCAATGTAGTCAAACTTGCAAGCTATATAAACATCCATCAAAATTTTGTCATTTATTTGAATATTCAAATAACTAATAGTACGTTTTTAATATATTATTAATGCTAACAATTACAAATTTCAGTCCATTATGTTCTGATAGTAGTTTTTGAGTAAGGTGGAAATTACAGGTCGAAAACTGGCCTGTAATTTTCATTTAAGGCTATCATTATGAAGTTTTCGAGCTGTAATATCTACATAGAACATTTCTCACATAATTTATTTAACTGAATGTCATACCTGGTGCTTTTGGATTGTCAAGGTCCACGCTTTATCAATATCGAAGTAATTCCAACAATGTTCGAACGAAGTAAGGCTTGCAAATGTAAAAAATAAGGGCTGCCGAATATCCCTCTCTTTTTTTTTTAAGGTGATAATTTATCAAAGGGGTCTTTCCATTCAGGGTTGAGTAGAAGAGATTTTCACTGACTGATTAAAAACAACCCTGCGGCCGTATTACAACGTCTTAAGCAGGCTTATTTCGGCGAGTGAACGTGATAGAGCTATACAGATCTTCTAGCGCCATCTCCTTCACTCACTGGAACAAGCCTGGTTTTTAGACGTTGTGATTCGGCCCCTGTTTTCCTTCAGTTGCCTTTGTTTCCAGGATCTTAGATTTTATTTATTTCTTTTTCATTTTATTTTCATCAACACTAAAACAGTGAAGAAAAAGTATTTTAGCAAACCGGCATGTCCTAGCACCAACAATTCGAAAACATGTGTCATACACCAATCACCACTGATCTGCCAGCTTATTCCCTCTAAAAGAGAAGATGCATGTGTCCC
Organism: Agrotis ipsilon; assembly: GCA_028554685.1. Classification (NCBI taxonomy): domain Eukaryota; kingdom Metazoa; phylum Arthropoda; class Insecta; order Lepidoptera; family Noctuidae; genus Agrotis; species Agrotis ipsilon. The sequence continues at coordinate 2,471,433 of CM052965.1, forward strand.
CAGCAGTGGAAACGTTATAGGCTGATTATGCGTCCCTATTTGCGTTTGCCGATCAGTTTCAACTCTAGATCACATAGATAGAACGAGACCGGGGTCGGTCTCGTTCTATGTCTAACAGGGCCGTATATTTTTTTTCACACCACTTGCAAGTCATTGTTCTCTCTCGCTCGAGCCGGGCAATTATATTGTACTGAATTTCATTATTCCCGTGGGAATAATGTGATTTGAATTTGGAACTTAAAATGAAACGGTATGAAAACTTTCACCAAGGAGTTGGATCAGTAATGGCGGCCGCTGGCCGCAACAGCTGATCGCTTACAGTGGTGCCAACTTCACGTTCGAAGGTTGTCGTACCACATCAAATTTCAAAAATCTAATTCATTTCCTCGCAGTAGGTGTGAAAAGCAGAGTACGCTCCTCCGGAGTAAAGCTGCCTAGTCTTGGGCTAACTTGAATCCCTCGCTACACTAAGGATTCTTAACTTAATTCCCTCGTTTCACTCGGGAATTAACACTTAAACCTCCTCGCTGCGCTACGGAGGTTCACCCCCAGAATCCTTAGTGTAGTTTCAATACTGGGTGACACACCTAGGCTATAAGGGGGTTACGGGTAAAAAGAGACAGCTAGTAATTTATGTAGTAAATATCTACTATCTTTTTTTTCACAGACAGTCCAGTATCTCCATACACAAGTATCTTGCCGCTCAGCTTCGTGGTGATGGTGACTGCCATAAAGCAAGGCTACGAGGACTGGTTGAGGCACAAAGCTGATAACAAGGTCAACAACCAGATAGGTGAGATAACAACTGATAACGCACCACACACTATTGTCAAAATTGTTTATGATTTGTTTGGTGCACATGGTGTGTCATGCTAATTCGTTAACAGTTGATGAATTTCAGTTTTGTTTAATGTATTTTTATTTGCTTAAAACAAAATTCAAATTCATAATTTTCTTACATGTGCAGTCGAATTTTGTAATCCGTACTACCGGTAATCATGACCATTAGAATTTAATTTTTGATTTGTGATCCGTACTACGAGAACTAATATTGTCCATGTATACAATAAGTAAAAAATACTCATAAAATAAAAACGACTGTCCAATCTGAAGGATGGGATGATTTTGATGGGTTCAACACAAATCGGACTAAATCGGACTAGAAACTTCAGAGTAATCGGTGAACATATATGTATAAAAGATGAACCTCCCCCTTTTTGAAGTCGGTTAATAATTTAACAAAATTTAAATATAATTTAATTTAACCTCATTGTATGCCACCAAGACTATTGGCACTTTTTTAGAATTTATTTTTCTGCTGACAACAGCAGAAAACTTAAATTCTAAAAAAGTCCATTTGGCCATTCATTTTGTTATTATTTGAATAAACAGCTACAAATGTGCTTAGAAATCAAATCGATGAGTAGATTAACACATTAACCTGTTGTTGTGCAAACTGCAAAGCAAGGCATATCAATGCGTCAGTCTGACCTAGAACTCTATGCGTCATCATAGTCAATTGAATTGATGTTCCTGCTATTTTTAATAGCACCCGTTTTTGCGACGCAAAATTATTACCCTCCCGGTCTGGGTGGGGCGGAAGAGACTGTGCAATTCATGGCCGGAACTTTTAAACCACTACCACGTTTTATTCTGATTCCCATTTTTTTTTTCAAAGACTTAATAAATGTGGCAATGGTACAAACAGTTTGTTTCTGATCATTCGGTCATTAAAATGCGTGGGTTGTTCGTAACAAATCTCTCATCCGAGCCAAATTGTTTGCGTGAGTTTAAATGTGTGCAAACACATCCACGATACAGAATAAATTACTAATGTAAGGCAAATTTAAAAAAAAATACACAATACACTCCTTAACTGAAAACCTTGAATATTGCGACTGGTAGTTATCTGTTATCACTCTATGATTCGACTATTCAATCAGTACTTCATATGTTAGGGATTTCCGCAAAGTTAACAGGCTGGGCATTGTTTGTGAGGCTTTAGTCAGCTCTGAATCATTTCACTTCAAATATTTTGTTATAACGGAATAATCAGTAATAGATTATGAAATAACTGATTTATTAGATATTTACATTTCTAGCAAAGTATTTCAAGAAAAACTGTTAACAAGTCTTTGATAACAAGCTGATTCATCGTTAGTTATACTCCACCTATTCCACATTATCCATTACTGTTAAATGGGCAAAAATACACTCGCGATCAAAAGTATGGAATAATTTACATGGAATCGATCCGGGATAGTTCCTTCAATAATGACGTTATTTTAATGAATTTGGAATCAGTTTAAAGTTAACAATTAAACCTTTAAAATGGTACCACTTTTATTATTCTTAAGTTATTAAGTACTCAAGATCGCGCGGAATCGGAGTAAATGGTTTCATACTTTTGCTGCCGAGTGTATAATCTAGATATTATGTGATCTTCTCTTCAGCCTCTTCTTAGTGTAGGTCTCCTTCAACACCTTCCACAGTGGCATTGAGCTCTTTCCTTCTGGGCGCTTTCCTCCCTATGGCTTCCATTCGAGAAGCCGTTTGCACCACGATTTCGCATTCTGGGCATCATTGGCCAGCTCACCCCCATTTTAAATACTACTATTACCCTCTAGTGCTACTTTCAGTCTTTTCATTATGTCGTTAGCTAATGCCCATTTTCGCGACATAAGTGAGTACAGGGGCCCTAGTCTGCAATTTGATAAATCCGCCATTCCAACATGATCCCATCGTTATTATGCAAAAAGTTCGTTAATCGATAATTGGTTGATATTTAAATATTTATTTGTGGCATATTTCATTTTTATCTATTCTTACACTATTTTATTACTGTTATGAGTACCTAATCCGAAATTAGAGATATAAAACATTTGTACGAGATTACCATTCTATGCCATTTTTTCAATGGAGTGTCAGTGGTTGACCATTGGAAAGTCATAATTCCACTATTATATTAGTAAATTAACTATTCGCTTGTGTAAATTATCACGTATTAAAATGAAGATCCGCATAGTTTAACATAGGAGTTGGCATTAATCAGCGGCCCCATATCTACAGTATCAATGTTTAAGCCTCTAGTTATCTGCGTCCGGTTTATTATCGTCGGCCATTTCTCTTCCGACTATGTAAAACTTGAAAAATGTATGTAAACAGATACCATCCACTTATATAAATTATTGATTATTCAGACCAGTTTTTCCCGATATATTAATGACGCATGTTCAGTACAAATGACGCAATACATGTACTGATGGCAAAGATACGATGGATGGATTCTATGTAAGATAATATGGATAAAAGGGATGCTGGGATGAGGATTAACAGGGAAATATGAAAATAGGGAACATTTTTTTTGGGTTTGTAAAATTATGAAATGGGTCCTTCTACCCTGGGTGCAGTGGAAGGGACTATCAGACTCTTAAACTTATAAAATTTGGAACAAAAGCCTTCGTAAGGCCTTTGTCTCAAATACTAAAATACTGACTAAATATTCAGACTTTTCTTTGAGTACCTAATGCAATTTAGAACAAAAGCCTTCGTAAGGCTTTTGTCTCAAATACTAAAATACTGTCTAAATATTCAGACTTTTCTTTGAGTACCTAATGCACTTATTCTCCAAAACTTTGAGTACCTAATGCACTTATTCTCCAAAATAGTAGTTGACCATAATTAATATTTCGCACGGACAGAGTCCTTACAAAAGACACTGTATACTTGTATGTTTTCCATTTTCACGCAAAACGATTTGATGTTGTCACCATTTCAAGTGTATAAAAGGCATTTGGAAAGTTCTCAAATGCTTTTTCTACGTCTAAAACTATGTATTCGGCGTTACGATATTAATTATTGCATCCCCTAATTTTTTTAGAGAAATACAGTATATTTGCAAAATTAATTAAAACTTGTAAATATTTGACAGCCATTTGCGTCGTTGCCAGTTATTAGAATACGCGCTCTTAAGACGTCATGGTAGGCCACCTGTACTATGTCCCAGCATTGGGAGCAATATAGGCTGATGATGATGACACGTGCTACGTCGCGGCCATAAGCTAGTATTTAATAAGTCATTAGTAGACAGAGGGAGACACGGGCAGTTCAAATAATGACTATGACGATAGTTGAGTCAATCAATACGTAATGAATTTAATTGACCATCCATAGCTTATACGGTATTATACTTCTAGACAAATGTGCTTCATCGTCAACCACATCTCTGCATACCATCAGGTGAGATAATGCTCAAACACGAACCTATCTATATCTATCTATACATATAATAAAACTGTAGAAAAGTTATTTTTGTACATTAAAAAAAAACTCAAAAAATATAGCCAGGGTATTAAAGGACAACCAATAGAACCCATTTCTAGCATTTTTAGAATTTTTGTCTGTTTGTCTGTTTATCTGTTTGTCTGTGTATTTGTCCAGGTATCACATAAAATGTACGAAATTAATGTAGATAACTTTTATACACAACGATAAAGCTTAACTTGGAGAGGAATTTAGTTTTTGTTTCATTGGAATCGGTTCAGTCTATCAAAAGATATTTGAATTTAAAGTGTTTCAGAAGTAAAATTACGGGTGCACTTTGGTCTCACACATTGATTTAGTACGTCAGTCGCGCGATCTAACTTCGAATAGAAAAACTACATTATTCAAATAAATACATATTTCAACGCACGGCAGATGGCGTTAAAAGAAAACGTGGACTAGAATGGACTGGAATGGACTGGAATGGACTGGAATGGACTGGAATGGACTGGAATGGACTGGAATGGACTGGAATGGACTGGAATGGACTGGAATGGACTGGAATGGACTGGAATGGACTGGAATGGACTGGAATGGACTGGAATGGACTGGAATGGACTGGAATGGACTGGAATGGACTGGAATGGACTGGAATGGACTGGAATGGACTGGAATGGACTGGAATGGACTGGAATGGACTGGAATGGACTGGAATGGACTGGAATGGACTGGAATGGACTGGAATGGACTGGAATGGACTGGAATGGACTGGAATGGACTGGAATGGACTGGAATGGACTGGAATGGACTGGAATGGACTGGAATGGACTGGAATGGACTGGAATGGACTGGAATGGACTGGAATGGACTGGAATGGACTGGAATGGACTGGAATGGACTGGAATGGACTGGAATGGACTGGAATGGACTGGAATGGACTGGAATGGACTGGAATGGACTGGAATGGACTGGAATGGACTGGAATGGACTGGAATGGACTGGAATGGACTGGAATGGACTGGAATGGACTGGAATGGACTGGAATGGACTGGAATGGACTGGAATGGACTGGAATGGACTGGAATGGACTGGAATGGACTGGAATGGACTGGAATGGACTGGAATGGACTGGAATGGACTGGAATGGACTGGAATGGACTGGAATGGACTGGAATGGACTGGAATGGACTGGAATGGACTGGAATGGACTGGAATGGACTGGAATGGACTGGAATGGACTGGAATGGAGCGGAGTGGAGTGGAGCGGAGGAGGAGGGGAGTGGGGTGGAAGGGAGTGGAGTGCATAGAGCGGGCATTAGGAAAAATAGTTCTACACAAACCTGGAATAAAAGTGTCAAATATTCTTGATAAATCTTAGATAATTCTAAATACAGGGTTTTTATGAAAAACGTGGCCAGAATTAAGCGCTTCGAACTAAAAAAAACAATGTTCGATTCCGACATCCACGCGAACGAAGTCGCGGGCACAGCTAGTCGCTAAATAAAAATAGTACATTGTTCACCGAGAGGAGAAAGTGACCAATTACCATCGAGGGTATCGTTTAAAGGACGAGGCGTAGCCGAGGACTTTAAAATACCCGAGATCGGGAATCGCACTTTCTCTCGAGTGATACATAGTGCTTTATACTACACCTACGAGGAAAATAAATTACTTTCTACGAAAACTAAATCCTCAAACAACACACAAATTGAAAATGGCGCCAATGGCGTCTGCAATTTTCACATGTTCTTTTTTCAAATTGTTTATCCTGCCGCCGCAGGGTCGCACTGCCAGCCCGACACCATCGAACACACAGCTAGTGGCCAGTGTCATTTTGCGAACTTGGAGATAAAAACTCACTGTAAAAACTTTTTGGCTTCTGATATTTAGGTTACCGGCGCATAGTCTTACCCAAAATTAAAAAAGAAAAACCACGTTAGAAATGGATTTTCATACACTTTTCTCTCCCGCTCAGATGCGTTTTCTCCCCGCATATTTGGTCGATATGCAATGACGTACTTTCTACCCTAAATTTGATAAAGTATCAAGGTACTTTACAAGCAGGTGTAGTATAAAAGTACTTATTAGTTTCCTTCATTAATAATACAGATTAATTTTATTGATAGTGTATCTTTTCCGGATAATTTTTATAAAATAGTAGTTTTACAATTTCCTTGAATTGATAGTGAATAAGCTATTTGACGGTATCAATAATTTACAATTCTAATTAGTTTGTCATAGTTAAAAGGTTTTGAAAAAAATTAACACGTATTTTTTTCCTTTGTAAATTAAATGCATATTCACCAAGTTAACTATAACGCATCAAAATTATTGACGTCGTATTCAATATAAAATGTCCTAAATTGTGACGTATTGCTAATTTTGAAAGCGTCGTATCTACGTCAATTTTGGTTTACGCACCACAAAATAAAATCTTGAATAATTTTTGATAGTATAATCTAATTGACGGGCTAATTCGATTTTTTTCAGTTAAATAGCCAATTCCAATAAATTGTCTTCTAGCGTAGTCGTCTGCTAGTCACCCCGGGCTGGAGACCTTAGATTTATTTAAGACATCCACAAAGTTTGATTAAGCAGCTCACAACCTTGTCTAGGTTGACCTGCGATATGCCACTCAAAAAAAGTGGTCTGCAAATCAATATAGTAGTTTGTTATTCTTTGAAATAATAACAAACTACATACAACTAAGTCTGTTTTTTTTTAATTTTGTTTTGAGTCATGCATGATTTATATTGTTTTGTCCTGTGTCAGTCCAATAATCTTTTCTTTCTTTCAAGTTGAAATAAGACCGAATACTTTTCAACTCAAGTTTAAAAGCTGTCGTCAATTCATTCCATCGCCACAAATTTGGCGGTGCTACTACGACTGTGTCACAGATTTTTCGCGAAATAGCGATAAAAAAACCCATGAAACGCAGCTTCTGTCTAGATTAGTTGAACAGATAAGTTGGGAAATCAAATAAAGGATTTGATTTCCCAACTTATCTGTTAGAGTTCATCGATACTGATACCAACGACCTTGCATCATAAGAGATGTAGACAGTACGTTATCACAATATCATATTTTCTTGTAATACTAACCTCTATAGCAGTTCAACTAAAAATAAAATAAATTTTACATTGTCATAGAAATTTGATAAATATTTATCGCTTTTTGTAATAAATTTATTTATCTAATCTCGTCATTCGTTGAAGTGATAAGTGATGGCTATCTTATTAGCAGTTAATTTTGCGAGGTATTTTCCTGAACACGCCTTCAAAAATTGATATTTATTTGAATTGATGATATATGATTTATAGGGAGAGGAAACAGGCAGTGGAAAAAAATTATACAATTTGTATGACTTTTTTCGTTCATTGTGCATTTGACAATATTCTGCGTCCTGACTTTTTTCCTTCCTGTACAGTAAAATGACCCTAGATGAAAGAGAGACGGTATTCACGGTATTACAACAAAGTTACCCTATTTCACTTATTTTTAACAAACTTTACCAAAAAATATAATATTTAACCATAATTGTTAAAAGTTACTGAATGTTTTCCCTTATCACTTATGGTTTCGGATTTTCCTGTTGGCTACACTTATCTTAAACTTAACTCTACATAGATTACAGGTGCATTTTTTATCATATTTGTTTTATTTGTGCATACGGATTGATTAGTAGATAAAGCCTTGCATCAACTTTTTAAACGTGCTAAAATCCCCATTACTGTCAGATTTGTACTGACTAAAATCCAAGGTGATCCTTTAATAGCTCTTTACGTTTTAGTGTCACGGTTACCTGATAAAACATTCCCGCGACCCCATCACCATTGACATGAAATAATAGATCATCATCTTCCTGCCCTTATCCCATTTTACTTGTGGTCGGCGCAACACGGTTTTTTCTCCCATTCTCCCCTATCAGACGTCACAGTATCATTTACTCCTTTTTCGTTCATATCTTTCCTTAGACCATCCATCTTTTTTTTGGCAGTCCTCTTCCTCTTCATCCACCAACATTTATACTCATCACTCTCTTAGTCGCATGAGTCTCAGCCCTTACTAGATATAAATATAAATAGATAAAAAAGAAATAGATAGTCAATTTTTGCTTTCTATCTTGTCCAACAGTTGAGATAGTCCACAAAGGTGTCATCAACCAAGTGCGCAACTCCTCGATCGCGCCAGGCACTCTCGTCAGAGTACGTCGAGGGAAGGAAGTCCCAGCAGATCTGGTTCTGCTGTGCTCAGCCGGGGAGAAGGGGAAATGTTACGTCACGACCGCCAACTTGGATGGAGAGACCAATCTGAAGACTTTGAGGGTACCCCCGCCGCTGGTTGGGTTTACACCAGGTATTTAATGCTTTATTCATTTATCTAATCTTAATATTATAAAGCTCTGAAGATTCCAGGAACTATGGGTTCGAATTGAGTTGATTTATCGAGGATAACGATAGGCTATATAAAATCACGCAACGACCAATAGGTGCCGAATAGCGGGGGTGAAATAAAGAGTCACAGCTAGTTTTTTATATGTCACTGTATTTTCAGTGTTCATGATATTCATAACGGCATATGTGTTATTTCCTTATCTGATAATCTTCTTCCTGGATACGCGTTTTCTTGGCTGACCTAAAAGTCTTTGGTAAAATGTAACATTAGCAAAATTTGACCACACATCAGAGAAACTTCCCCAAAGCATAAAAATTCCATGGAAATGTTAATCACTCGGATTATTCTTATTAATTTTACAGTTAAAGAATTTAATTTACTTGCAATCTCTAGGCTTTTGCCTATCTTAAGACGCACAGAGGTCATAACCCCTTTGCCCTTGTTTAATTGGATGTATATTTCTAGAGACATATTGTATTAGACAAAAAAAAACAGTACTTTGGAACTTCTGTCTACAGAAGCTATGATAATCCGATTAAGATATAAAATATATACATATTTATAAACACTAAACATATCTTTAGATATGTATAATTGTGTACTTTAAACATTGCATCACCTTGTGATTACGGCAATAAAGGTATTCAGCAATTCTTACGTCTGCTTTTATTTTGAGCGAACTCAGTTTTCATTGTCATCATTACTCGCTCACTTTTGTTAGCATAAGGCATTTGTCCCACTGCTAACGACGAAATGATTAGCTATTTACTCGCTCAAAAAATAGTAGGTATATTTAGTTAGGTGCTCGGTGACTCGGGGACCAATCAGTAATCTGTCTCCACGCGATAGTTCTTTACACTTAATGAAACACATTACCCTCCTCTGCGTCGCATATTCGGGTAAAAAATACAGCCTTGTGTCAGCGCGGACCCCATGCGTCGAAATTACAGAAGAATATAAAGTTGAAAATCGATTATTGTAGTTGGACAGGGCCATGTTATGCCTAGAGCTGCTCGAGGTGCAGGGTTATTTGAGATAATATCTCACACTGACCTCGCACTGAATGGGATACGTTAATTTTTTTTTGAGGTTTCTTACAAAAATACGTTAAAGAATCAGAAGAAAGAAGGATGAAACAATGCCTGAATGTACTGGACTCTGGAAAAAAATATCGAAAATTAACTTTCTTAATTCATGGTAGAATATAAAATAATTCGTCATGCTACGCCTTTAGCCTTTACGCCTTTATACTCGCTTATCGCCAACCGCCAACGGTGGGACAACAACCTAACGTAACAAAGATCTATCTCTAATACTAATCTCTAAACACATATTCTGAACAAAGATTCCGGATACATTAATCTATCCAATGAAACGTTATCTAAATATTCAAAATAACAGGACATTAGGAATTTATTTTATGAACTTACGCAGATTACTTGTCAGTGTCTCGACTAATTTTTGGATTGCTACGTCTAGGGATAGGTATTTAGGTATGTTGTCATCAATTTGACGCCGGTGATTTCGTCATATTTGACGTGGCTTTTTTGCATTGTATGACAGCAATATTCTAATTGCTCATCCCGGACTCTGTCGGGATACATCCGAAAATAAGGCTTTTTTCATAAAACTAATGTTCTTATTCATTTAAACATGACCTTTATAACTGTCTCGACTCTTTAATTAGGATTATTTTCGCATGAAGCTCGGCTGCGCTTGAGCTGAGTCATTTCATCCTGAAGGCTAGAGCACATCTAAACCGCGTTCAATAGGTGTCAGTGACATAATTATTATAGAATTGTATCACTGCAGGCAGCGGTTGAACAATTCATCTGATGATAATGTGCGCGTTCAGAACAAAATTAACCTTTTTTTTTCCTAAATAAATTTTCAAGGTATATTTAATCAGATTAGATGCCTGCCTGTGCCGCTCTGTTCCTTTGCTTGCCCTTCCCGATCGAGAGCGTGATATTCTGTTCAGATAGTCACGTGATATTTTCACACAAAAGAACGATTACATCAACTTCCAAAGAACTTCACTTTAAAATAAGAAAAGTCATACTAGATCTACCCTTGTTTTTCCCTAGATATTCTTCCGGAAGGTATGCGGATAGAGGTGCCCAGTCCTGTGGCGGATTTGTACACATTTTACGGACGATTGGAGATCCCCTACCAGGACAGTCTGGTGCTCACCACTGACCATCTGATGCTCAGGGGATCGAGGGTCAAGAATACTGAGTGGGCTATTGGATGCGCTGTTTATACGGGTAAGTTTGTTGCCCCAGACCTAGTCTGAAGTCAAGAGAAAACCAACCTTGTTAAAAAAAAAGTAAAAAGTAGAAAACTTTTTTTTTCTTTTGACTCCTCTAGGACATCGTAAAAACGTGTTTTATACTACACCTACTTGGAAAGTACCTTGATACTTTAACAAATTTACGGTAGAAAGTACGTAATTGCATATCGAACAAATATGCGAGAAAACGCATCTGAGCGGGAGAGAAAAGTGTTTGGAAATCCATTTCCTACGTGATTTTTCTTTTTTAATTTTGGGTAAGACTATGCGCCGGTAACCTAAGTTTTTACAGTGAGTTTTTATCTCCAAGTTCGCAAAATGACACTGGCCACTACCTGTGTGTTGGATGGTGTCGGGCTGGCAGTGCGACCTTGCGGCGGCGGCGGCAGGATACATTTTAAAAAAGAACATGTTAAACTTGCAGACGCCATTGGCGCCATATTCAATTTGTGTGTTGTTTGAGAATTCAGTTTGCGTAAAAAGTAAAATAAAACTATCAAAATGATAAGTAGTGACAGTGACGATGAAAATTATTTAACTCCACCGCAGTTGAAGGAAACAGCAAAAATACTGATGGATAAACTTTTACCACAGAAATCAATAAAAAACTATTTATTTTTCAATGGAAAAGTGAAAACAATGCGGCATCTTTTTCTGAAATTGTTTTGTTTGTTTTAATTTCAATTTAAATTTTAATTAGTAAAGAAGTAGTTTTTTATTTTTCTCGTAGGTGTAGTATAAAGCACTATGTATCACTCGAGAGAAAGTGCGGTTCCCGATCTCGGGTATTTATAGCCCTCGCCTACGGCTCGGGCTTCAAACGACACCCTCGACGGTAATCGGTCACTTTCTCCTCTCGGTAAACAATGTACTATTGTTGACGAATGAATAAACAATATGTAGAAAGATTTCTATCTTTGTTATATGAAATTGTTCTTATCTAAGTGAAATCTCTTAGATATTAAATCAAACACCTTTCTTTTTACAGGCGAAGAAACGAAACTAGCTCTTAACTCAAAATACTCAGGGAACAAATTCTCGTCAAGCGAATTGGCGATCAACCAGTCTTTACTGTACTTCATAGGCCTCTTAGTCTTTGAAATATTAATTTCTTTGATCGCTAAGCTCTTGATCGAACTGCACCACCCAGAAAGAGACATATATCTTGGTCCTGGGGCCCCAAACCCGGTACCATTGAACTATGTACTTCAAGATTTATTCTCGTTTCTGCTACTCTACTATTACATTATACCCATGTCGCTGTACGTCACTATAGAGCTGTATAAATTTATTGGTGAGTCATTTTTTATTTAATTTGTTACTTTGATCTGCCCCGACTTTCCCAGATTAAAATTTTCGACAGGTAGTTTTTTTACTACCGGTCGGCGTTGCGTGGCCGGCCAGTGTAGAAAATACAAAAATATATATTTTAAATTCGATACAGTGGATCGGTAGATAAATGAGCGTACACTTTCCGTTTTTATATACATGGATGAAATTTTAGGAGTCATTCAAAGGATATTGGGAAAAAGTGGGCCCACCTCTCAATAGGAATAAGATACATATGAATGAATAGGTATTTTTATGCTGAATAAAACTTAGTATTACGACTAAGATCAAAAGTCTGTACTTTCGGAGTTATCTATAAAAATTAAAAATCAGGGTACGGTCGTAAGACTCTCCTACAGCCTAAATCGCTAAACGTAAAAACATGTTTATTTTTTCAATAATTACAGTTTATTATGTAAGTGGCCACTAAGAAGGGATTTTGCGAAAATCTTCCTATTAAGGGTTGAAAGGGGGTGAAAACCTTTGTATGCAAAATCTTATTCCTTGGGTTTATAAACTTGAAACTTAGCATGAATACGAAGATAAGTAAATGAAAATGATTGGCGTCATTAGTTTTTTAAAACTACCCTCCATTGGTGATTTAGATGGTGTTAAAGTTTGTATGGGACATTGATAATGCATGAGCCCATGAATTTGAAACTCAGTATATAGAAAGACGATAAAAAATAATTAAATACGTATTTTAGGATTTTCCGAAAATCGCCCCCCAAGTTGGTGAAAAGGAGTAATAAGGTTTTAACGGAAGGATTTTACTGCTTGCTTCGATGAGCTCAAAACTTGGCATACATTATCTCTTAATCAATTAAACGATGCGTATTTATCTATTTTTAAAAAGCCGACCCCTAGTAGTGTGAAAATCGCAAAACTCTTTTTCTTTTAGTAATTGATTAAGGTTATTTTAATTAATTTTTCCTTGAAGGGTTGTTAGCGGGTTAACGAACTTAATCTTTTTAAACCCAAATTCAAATGAAGTGACACGGTACGTATTTAGATTTTCCAAAAGTATCCCATAAAGAGTGTTGCCGGAAGTTAAAATTCACGAATGTGAAGTTCGAAATACGCACGGACGAAGTTGCGGGCGGAGTGCTAGTACACACGGCTACACATCAAGCTATGCAAAACCTGTATTAGACCGTTCATTGTATGTGAAATTCGCAAGAAGCGAGACCAAGACAATCTGGTTTTGTATAGCTTGATGTGTAGGCGTGAGTACTAGGTACCATAAATTATCCCGATCTAAGCAATTAATGATCGTAGTTTAATTCATTTTGAGATAAACATTACCCGGACGCATGACGCTCCACCCAAGGTGGGTTGGGAGGACACATTTGATATATTATGTTCTCGGGAATGTTCTCCTATCTGAGAATATAAGAGAACTTAAAACCGGAAATGTATTCTTTACACAACACCTAAGTTATTCCAACTATCTTAACTTTGAATGTTGACAATGAAATTAAATAGTGTAACAATTAACTTGTATTAAAAAAAAAACTAAAACAAAGTACACTGCATAGCGATTTGCGAAAAAAAAACGAGCTTACCCTAGAGCCAGCAGCCGCTTATGATGAATAACATGGGGTGGATTGTTAGTAAGTAGGAGTCGTACAGTCCCTTCTGCTCCACACAGGGCGGGAGGACTCGTTTAATGTAATTATCACGCCAATCGAGTTTTCTTCTAAAAATAATATATGCAGCCAGGACACTGCAAGTATGACGGACTCAGAGACTCAAACGTCTTTACCGACTAGGCGCCACATCTGTACTTTTTATAATTTTGTATTAATCCCGGCACGGCAAAGCTTGTCTCCGTTCCGCTCCAGTGGAACCGCAGCCTTAGTCATTCAGCTCGTACACTAACAATATCAACATTCTAAATTCAAATCACTTTCACTCCAAACAAGGATGTTCACGAAGAATATAGCCCTTTTTAGTTAAATGTGAAACAAATAAAATGTTAGACGAGACAACTTTAAGACCTCATATTTCGGAAAGTACTAACGTTAGACCATATGTTTGTTAGCAAGTAATGTTCCCCTTGAAGAGCCCTATCCAACGGTATATGACATGTTACTATTGAAGGGTGGGCCCAAATCCCATACATCGATTTCCCAATGTCCTTTCATCTTCGTTCAATGAATAATAATGTTTGCCATAGCCCATACTTCGAAACACTTGAACGACGATCAATCAAAAGATGTGACAATTCGGGAAGCGCAAATCTACCTGTTGCAATTTTCTGCTTGCACATCTATGTGTTCCATAACAGGGCTGTATACAAAATATATTCCAGTTTAAATATATTTTATCAAAGCAAGCCTTTAATCTTCGCGTCAACCTAATAACACCTTACTCTCTTACAGGGTCCTTATTCATAGCGTGGGACGAAGATCTTCGTTGTGAAGAGACGGGCAAACCCGCCGCAGCCAACACGTCTGACTTGAACGAGGAGTTGGGACAAGTGGAAGTGCTGTTCTCGGACAAAACTGGCACTCTCACCAAGAACCTCATGGTGTTCAAAGCATGCTCCATCAAGGGTCAGAAGTATGAGGAGAAGGAATCTAAGTTGTATGATGTGGAGATGTTCGATGAGCCTGTCGATGTTTTTCAGGTCAGTTTTTTGCTTTAGCAAATAAATGTTCTTACCGGTTCCGAACGGAACCTTTATAGTTTTGCCAATGTCCATCCATCCAACTGAACCTTTCTGGTTATGTACTCCAGGCTCTCAAAACATAGTTGTTTGACCCCGCCGAGTAGGACTACGATGGCTTAGTAGCCACTGCAGTCCTGCTCGGCGTGGTCGAATCTTTCATTCCAGTTTTTTAAACGTTTTGCTATGTCAGTCGTTACTCATTTATCATGCATCGAGTAGGACTGCGATGGCTTATTTGGTTGATGTTCGAGTCCTAAAATATTTAGGTAGGTACCTCTTCTACTCGTAAAGTGGACACTTTTTTTAAAGTTTGCAGGTTGAGCCATTCTAAGTAAACAAAATAAGCATTTAATGGTGTTTCTCTAATTGCTTAAACATAAAATTTAGACTGAATTCGTTTTAAGCGGTGCAATTATATATTTTTGGTAGATTAAGATAACGAAAATGTTTGTTTATCACTTTACTATAAAAATAAAACCATGATCGTAGGTCGACCATGAGATGATCCCATGGTTAGTGCAATAAGATAAGCTGATGTAATAGATTAGATATCGACATATATTTCGCACTGATCCTCTTATCATTTTGTACTATATTCAATCAGGGGCGTATTCTTAAAAGTACGCCTTGTGAAGGACAAAATGTCTAACAAACTAGGTAAATGTTATAATAAGGTGGTGCTATTTGCATCCTAATGGATACGTCCTGCACAAACTGGTTTTGACGGCACGGTTTATGCAGTGGCTGAGAAATTGGACTGCTGCGCAGCGTGTCGCGAGTTCGATTCTCGCACGGAACAAATATTTGTATGATCTACAAGTAGTTGTTCCGGGTCTGGGTGTTTGTGTATGCATGTTTCTATGTTTGTAACCGCACCCACGACACAGGAGAAATTCCTAGTGTGGGGCAACGTTTAAAAAAATGGTTTCATTGCATACTGTTTCCGATATTGAAGTACTAAAAATTGTGTTGCAATTGTACGGTGTTAAAAATAAGAAAAATATTGTTTGTTTAATAGCTTTACATACATAGCTAGTTATTGTTTCCAGGGCAGTTTTGTCCAACAAACACTGACAAATCTAAAATGTGAACGTGACAACTTAAACTATGTACTTCATTAGACCAAAATGACTATTACATAATACCAATTATTATGGTCCATGATAATAATAATTATTATTCCTATTAAATGATTATTAATTTAATTAATTCGGGTTTCCCTAGTATTTAGTTGCGGTCATAGAATTCAGATTAGGTAATTACGAGGTACACTTTTCAACTGGGCTTGGATGACTATATCCGAAATATCGAAAAATACTTAAAGGAATCTCTAGGCCGATTTTTACGAAGACTAAAAGTTTGGACTTTAAAAAAATCATAATTGACCAGAAACCTTGTAGATTACACCATTCGATAGTGTCGCTAACACGGATCAAAATCTGGAAAGTAATGAAATACTAACTAAAAGGAAATTGCTAATTTCACGCCCAGTAAAAAATCACCCTGAGGCATTAACATGAGTTTTCAGTTATTGTGACGTAAATTGGACGTTGACATTAATTTCAAGGAGCCGATTTTTACGAAGACTAAAAGTTTGGACTTTAAAAAAATCATAATTGACCAGAAACCTTGTAGATTACACCATTCGATAGTGTCGCTAACACGGATCAAAATCTGGAAAGTAATGAAATACTAACTAAAAGGAAATTGCTAATTTCACGCCCAGTAAAAAATCACCCTGAGGCATTAACATGAGTTTTCAGTTATTGTGACGTAAATTGGACGTTGACATTAATTTCAAGGAAAAAATTAGTTCCTTCTTCGTACACCAGAGGCGCTGTTCCATTTTCCATAAAAAAAACGCTGTAAATACTGGAAAGACGCTGTAAAGTAAAATACTGAAAACTCGTGATAAGGACTCTGTATGTTAAGATTCCAATAGACAGTATTTGTGGGCTATCATTAGTTCGTGGATACGTGGAAACAGTCATCAATAAATACCTTCTAATCGATAATATCAATTAAACTGTTCCCTGTTAGTTTAACCTTGTTGAAAAGTATCATTATTAATTTTATTGAGTCTTTAATAAATTACGCCGTTGAACCGGTTGCAAGAACAGACATGTGCTACTAAGGTCAAGTTCAAAGAATTTTGTTTTATTTGCAAGAATGGGAAAGAAATCGATTAATCCGTCAGTTAGTTTATCAAAAACTATTTATGTTACGCCGTGGTACAATTTTTTGTGCTTTCTGCATTGAGCTATTATTACTACGTATAGAGACGACACCACGTATCACAACTGTGTCCCATCCAGGATGAGTGCGCGCGCCTATGTTCATTCAATTGTTTGACAGCTCTGTGGCGTGCTCTAGGCGCGCGCACTCATCCTGGATGGGACACAGTGGTGATGCGTGGTGTCGTTCTGACGTCATGAACCCCAGCTTTCGAATTCTGATGTGCTTTTATCTTTGTCAATAAACAAAGCAAAAAAAAAAGTGTCTATTTATTTTTCAATACCCTAACCGACGGATTTAATAAATTTGCAATTTATTGATGATGGAACCTAGCATATTGTAGCGTCGGGGAGGGTCGCGGAACTAGCTGCAGGTAACCGTGGCTCCGGAACGTAAAGAGATTTCAAAAGCCACCGTGGGTTTTAGTCAGTACAAGTCTGATAGTCCCTCCTGTCCTGCCCTAGGTGGGAGTACTCATTTGATATTTTTACCTCTTTAAAAAAATAATATTGTAACGCAACATGTTTCATAGCTCTGCACTCTAAAAAAAAGCCATGACATTATGTATGTAAATAACACTCCCATTCTATTTCAGACAGACATTAAATTCTTCTTCAAGATCCTCGCTCTTTGTCATGCAGTTCAAGTCTCAAGCGAAGACATGAAGAAACTCAGCGCTCGACTCTCAGTGACCAGCAACTTACAAATTATGAACTTTTTTAAAAGAAAAAAAGTCAAGAACAGTGCCACACCAAACGGTAACGGAGTCATTGATAATGTGACTTGGAACTCTATTATCAATGAGAATGGGAACAAAATGGATTACCAAGCGAGTAGTCCTGATGAGAAGGCGTTAGTTGAAGTTGCTGAGAGGTTTGGGATAACGTTTTTGGGTGAGGAGGGAAATGATCTGGTGGTGAAGGTCGGGGACCATACGGAGTTGTATGAGAGGCTCCAGGTTATTGAGTTCACTTCCGAGAGGAAGAGGATGTCTGTCATTATAAGGGATAAGGATGGGAAGGTAGGTTTTTAAATAGTTTTTGTTAACTATGGGATACTTTTTTGTTATAGTTCCAAATCTTTTGGCTTATTTCAATCAGTATAATGAAGAAATTTTGTAAAATGTTTACTAGCTTTCTTATTTCATTTGGGAATCTGAAATTAATCAGGTCATTTTAAAAGGTAACCTATCAATGTTTTGCCCACCAGTGGGACATTTAAGACTACTCAAATTGAGACCATAGTAAAGACTAAAATAAAGTTGTATATTACCATAAGAGTTTATTCCATAAAAGTATAGACAAACTATACTTTAGGCCTGAGACCTGCAGAGCCAATTTAGTCTTGGAACAGTTTTTTTAGCTTAGTCCTGGTTCATATAAAAATAAACTTTATTTGTATTACTTTAATTTTCACATACAAGCAAATTTGATTAAGTATAGCATACGAATAAGAACATTAGACACGTACAAATAAGATTCATTTTTATATACACCTCTAAAGATCTGTCAATCGGTCCTGTGACCACACTGACTTATGTCCTATTTCCAGATCTTACTTCTCTGCAAAGGAGCGGAGAGTTCCGTATTCCCTCTATGTACAAACACAAATTTGATAGAAGAGACTGATAGAGACATAAACTCGTTCGCGAACAAAGGTCTACGGACCCTCGCCATTGCTTACCGAGAAATACCTGAAGAGGAGTATGAAAGAGTTGCTGAAGGTAAGTCGAAAATAATGAAATGTTTGTATACTATAATTTGTCAAGCCTATTTTCCCTCGAAGAGTTAGGTAAGTGGTTCATAAAGATTTTTGAGGAAATAAAATTCAGCTGCGAGTGGGACTCGAACCCGCGTCTTCTGGAAAAGTACTCCAGACTCCTTACCACTTAAGCCATCATCGTTATTGCAAAATATATTACGAAAATTAAGTGACATTTGTTTGTATTTAACGTTGCCAGTTATATATTAAGGCGAGTCTATTGCCATCGATCGTGTGTAGACTAAAGTAAGGACTATTACTGAGAGTTTGCTGTTTTAAAAGAGCATTACATCACTTAAAGCTTTCAATACCACGAAAATTAAATAGATTCACCGTTAAATGGAGTTCCCAAAGCCGTCAAACAAGACTTTATTTATTTTCTTTATATTACAGCGATAAAGCGCCTCGACGGTAAAAGCGCAGACGCATTACAGCAAGTCACACAACAATATAGAGTATTAGAGAGGAACTTGACGCTAGTGGGAGCCACCGGCGTCGAGGACTGTCTGCAGGACGACGTGGCTGATACCCTCGCCTCGCTGCGGAGAGCCGGGATCAAGACTTGGGTCTTGACAGGAGACAAGGTAACGTAGTATAACAAAGTAGGCGTGGATGGCTTATCCGAAACTATCAGGAATATTCGAGAAACGTTGAAAGGAGTCTCGAGGCGGATAAAATTTGCGCTATAAGATTCCTTCCCAGAATTGAATCCTTATTAGCAACAGTATCGAATCTACATCATCATCTTTCTGCTCTTATCCCATTTACTTGGGGTCGGCAGTGCAAGAGCACAACAACCTCTAGAACAACTTTTTATACCGCTGTCTCACAATAAAGATCTGTGACTTTGACTTTGACTTTCGGCCCAACACGTTTTTTTTATTTCATTCTCATCGAATAGTGTAATAATATAGGATAGGGTGTTATTTTTTTTTTCCAATATCAGCAGGTTTGATGCCTCTCTAAGATTATTGAATTTCCAAAATCCAATGATGCAGTTTTGGTTTTCGTCAAAATCGGCCTCCAGACTCCTTTCAGCGTTTTTGGATATTCCTCATAGTTCCGGATATAGCCATCTACGCTCAGTTGAAAATGCATTCAGTATAGCCGACCAGTTTACTATTTTCTCTCGGCATTCTAATTATCGTAGATATTCTTCAAAATTGAATGTCAGCTAACTAACAATACACATAACTCTCAAAATTCCAGGTAGAGACAGCGATAAACGTGGCTCAATCCTGCGCACATATCTCAGAGAATGACAGAAGGATGTTCATGATCGGTATAGACGACGATCCGGCATTACAAGCACATCTCAACGAGTGCAGGCGGATCATCAGTGAGCCCAGTTATAGAGACCTCACGTTAGTGGTCGATGGCACCAGTATGTCACAAGTACTGGACACGGAACATGCGCCTGCGTTTGCCGAAATAGCTATGCACTGTCATGCGGTGCTGTGTTGTAGATTGTCGCCTATACAAAAAGCTAAGGTAGGTTGAATTTTTTTAACATATCTCTTCAGAATTGGTTAGCTTTTTCCTCGTAAACAGGGACCAAGAAACTGTTTTGATTTTTATTCCTTCCTTTTTAAATAGGGACTTAAAGTGATTCGAATTTGGAAATTAGATATTCTTAGTAAATATTATGATAATTCAAACCGTGTGAGACAAAACATGCGCACCTTACATATTCAGGATCAGAGTCGAACTCAGAGTCAGGCACAGACTCAAAAACAGAGTCAGACTCAGTTATACTCAGGGGCAGGGACAGAGTCAGACTCAAAGTTCAATTTACATAGCTGAGTAATGGA
This sequence comes from Agrotis ipsilon, assembly GCA_028554685.1. Lineage (NCBI taxonomy): Eukaryota > Metazoa > Arthropoda > Insecta > Lepidoptera > Noctuidae > Agrotis > Agrotis ipsilon. The sequence goes on from CM052965.1 coordinate 2,492,194, forward strand.
ATGTAAGCTAATACAGACAAGAAACATATCGAACGGTATATGCTGAATTGCTCACCTATAATTAAAATTGCAGATTGTAAAATTAATAAAGAACAGTCCGGGCAAGCCGATCACGGCAGCCATTGGAGACGGAGCCAACGACATATCCATGATACAGGAGGCGCATGTCGGGTTCGGGTTACTCGGCAGGGAAGGGCATCAGGCGGGCAGGTATGTTGAATTTAGGACAAATCTCTGTCTCAAGGCTTAAAAACATCTTTTTACCGCTTAAATATTTCGTTTTCTAGTAGCCATGGTATAAAATAGTATGCATCTCTTGAATAAATCGGATTTATATCTGGGCCACAAATCACTCGCGGCGCTCAGGATTCAAGCATTTGCTGCGCTCGTGATCTAATCATCATAATCGCTTCCTACGGTCGTGTTTGTGCATTCTTTGGAATCTTTCGCTTGCTCATGAATATTTTATGGCCCTCGCTTTAAATGTGTTCAATTTTCACTAATCCGTGGCAATAGAGTCTAAGAAATAAAAACAAACTAAAGGTCCATTAACTGTTTGCTGTTAACCATATACCTACTAAGAATATAATTTACATTTAATTTTTGTTTACCTTTAGATCTGCTGACTTTGCCATCACAAAGTTCTCGATGATCAAGAAAATATTACTAGTGATGGGACACTGGTACAACCAGAGACTAGCCACATTAATACAATACTTTTTCTATAAGAATCTAGTCCTTGGGAATGTTATGGTAAGAGTATTTTTGATATTTTAAGCTAATCTAATCTAACTTAAATAATAATCTTATCCAACTAATAGTAAAAATGCGAAATTATGTGAGGATAGATAGATAGATGATTGTTTGAAAGAGTAATTTCACACAAAAACTACTGAACGGATTTTGATGAAATAGTTTATAACATGTACTTAACATCTAAGACTACTTTTTTATCCCGATATGGCGTTCCTAATGTATAATTTTACAATATAACTGTGATTATGTTTTTTTACGTATCTAAATGATTCGGTAGGGACTGTCAGACTCATACTGTCTAAAATCCACGGTGTTCCTTTAATAAAATTTAGCATAGAGATAAGTCGTACCCTCTCTCTGTACTAAATTTAACCTTTTGAACGCCACGGACGTTTATAGACGTCTAACGAAATCGTGCCAAACACGCCACCGACGTCTATAGACGTCAAGAAAACGACATTTTTTAAATACAAAATAAATATACTAAATTAAGTTTTCTGTGTTTCTTTTTCCTATTATTTCAAACTACTTTAGTGAAATATTGTAAATTGACACAAAGATATATTCATTATTTGAATTCACAAGAAAAAACAATCGTCAAATATTGCTAATCGAAATCCGTAAAATTGTGTATTTCCCCACGCCACAGACGTCAAGACACGTCAGCTAGTGATGGGTAGGTAAGGTAACTTATATTCCAAATTTATGAAATATTTTATTGAAAGTAGCTTACTATTACTTTGACAATTACTTTTTACTGACAAATATTCGTATCTGAATATTCCTAATGTATAATATTTAAAAAAATGTGGAAAAGAACTTATAATTGATATCCTTATATCGAAGCACGGATTCATTGGTTATCGATAACTTTTCGTTAAGATGTTGGAATCACTATTTTTTTTTGTAGGTTTTTGTACTGAATTTGTGGCTTGGCGTAGAAGGGGCGCCAATGTGTTTACGCTCTGGCGTTCAAAAGGTTAATCCAGATCCGTCCAGCTATTCTGACGGGATTGATTAACAAACAGCGCGCCATCCATACAAAAGCATTTTTGTAATTTATTATATTCATTAGTATAATAATGTTTTATTTTATGTGTCCACAGTTCCTGTTTCAAATCCACACGGTGTTCTCAACGCAGTCGATCTTCGACTCTATGTACCTGACTTTCTTCAACTTACTGTTCACGTCACTTCCGGTCCTGGTACTGTCTGTTACGGAGCAGAACTGGCCAGCTAACATTTTGGCCAAGTATGTTTATTGTTTTACTCATTCTTTGTGTGTTGTTTTTTCTTGTCTTAAAAAATGTGTCATACTAGGAATTTATCAGGTATCGTATAAACAGTCATACCAAATATCTGTAAGTTAAGTGGTTGAAACCACACTAGTTCTTTATATGCATCAAGGAACTTATAGTTTTGTCATGCTCATCCGTCTGTCTATATGTTCCAGCTTAGCTCAGAGACGTTAAGTACTAGAAAGCTATAATTTGGCACGGATATTGTAAAGATTAGTTAGACCGACAAAGTGGTAAATAAAAAATAAAATCTCGTAAAATATGTTTGATCTCGAAGAGTCAAGATGTTCACAAAATAGTTCACCAACATTTCTCTAATTATTTTTTAAATAGTATAAGCAAGCCTATTGCCATCAACTGGGCATAAGAAATGCTTAATCGAAAAGCCAATTACACATTGCCCGATTTGGAAGTCGAACTTGGGATCTGTCTATCCAGACCAACAAGTCCAGTCTCATTATCGTTGTGATATAAAACTAGTGTTATCTTCTTTCCAGTTTCCCGCCTCTCTACAAGACGATACGTAAGAACAAGTTGATGTCATGGCGCTACTTCCTGGCGTGGTGCCTGTCTGCCACGTACCACTCGCTGGTGGTGTACTGGTTCGCGTACTTCGCCGTCAAATACTCCATCATCAACCTTGATGGACGGCCTATAGATCTGTGGTAAGTAGAACTAATTTACAGACGCCAGCTCTTCAATCTGTCTATCTTTTAGTAGGGAAAATGTAATTTATTAATAACAATATATATTTGTTTTTGCTCCGGGGCTAGTGATAGCCCGGGAGTTAATGACAGATTTACCTGACTAATTTTCTCTCAAGTAGTGAAAATATAAAGAAATGACCGAATGCACATTTTTATACTTCGTGACTTAGAGACTATCGGTGCTTAACCCATTCTCAGAACCGCAGCTGACTTCCACGAAGCTCTAATACAACTCTTTGGTATGGTATTATTGCTGATCACATTTCGACGTGGCGCGTGGCCCGCATACTATGAAATATTAACCGTTACTACGAAATGTTAAACATCTGTTTAACACCTGTATTAAAGCCGCCAACTGCAAAACGGCATTTTACGTTGATGTAAGGTTCGTTCTGCAGTAACCTGTTGAACACTTTTTCAAGACAAGTGTTCAACAGATCTTTAACTTTTTGTGGTTAGACGGTCAACGTTTAAACACGTTCCATTTTCGTGTTTTTAGTGTTAATTTGTTCCTCCTCAGGTGTTTCGGTGCGGCGACGTTCCACCTGCTGCTGGTGGTAGTGAACCTGAAGCTGTGGCTGCACGCTCGGTACCACACCTTCATCTTCGTGGCTTCCATCGTGGGGTCCATACTGATATACATCGCCTTCAATTTAATCTACTCTGCATTTTACTTGTAAGTACATTTCGTCGAGTCAAAACATTGCATTTTACTTGTAAATATATGCCGTAGAGGGAATATCACTAACGGCCGACATTCAATACCGACATTCAAAGTGTTTCTATCTCTAGTAATACGCATGTGAACAGCGAGTAAAGGGCAACTCGCCTTCCCGGAGTAAAACCCTAGTAATACAAATCCAATTACAAGTAATTTTGTTCAAGACGTAGTTGTTCCGGGTCTGGATGTCTGTGTATGTGAGTTTCAATGTTTGTAAACGCATCCACGATATTGGAAAAATTCCTAGTGCAGGTCATCGTTTAAAAAAAAAAATGTTCTTTAGTTTCTAGATTTCCTAGTAGGCCACTGAGAATCGAAGCCAAAAACACGGAAAAAAAATTACGTCATCGTTCGATTCCTACTTAAATCAGTGAACATCTCCAAGGAAAACATTTAAATGTGTGCGTGACGCTCATTCGCAGATTTATAAAAAAGTAGCGAATTCGCGTACTTACACAGTAACAAATCCTATTCGAGCCACCGTTTATAATAAGACTTTATGTACACAGTTTTGCAACGAATATATATATATACTAGCGGCCCGTCCCGGCTTCGCACGGGTGGAGTACCCGGTCTAAAACCCGGTCCCGTTGGTTACAAACACAACAAAAAAATAATTATCCGAATCGGTCAAGCCGTTTTCATATTATGTCGTGACAACGGAAAACGGGTTTCATTTTTATATATATAGATATAGGGTAAAACACCCAATTATTGACCCTTTAAGCGGTTTTCCTTGCTTCTTTCGCAAAATAAACTAATGCATGAGTTGCAAGTGGAAATGAATGTTTTTGGAAGATAAAATAAACATTGGAGAATGTAACTGAAACATTATAAACAGTCATACAAAGGTAAAAAGTGTTTTTTTTCTCGAGTTTAGCAAAAACAGGCTATTTGACCAGTTATCAACATGCCTGTACCAAATTTTCATCATGCGAATGACCAATTTTTGACCTCCTGTAGTATAAGAATAAACTCAAATATTATTAATTAGAACTGTGATACGAGGTTTTATTTGATAAAAAACAAACAAAAGTAGTCTTATTGCCCTTCTCATTTTCTTTTTTCACACAATTTTGGTCTACAGTCTTCAAACGCGGCCTATAATATTCTTGCACTTATTTTTGAAGTTTTGTTGTAGTTTTATCACTTTTTGTAATTTTTTTACTCTTTATTAGTAGTCATTTCATTTATCTATATTATGCAGCAGATTAAAAATGCTCGCCGGCAAAACAAATTGAAAGAATACGGCTTTAATTCTTCAAAGTGAGTTTAAAAAAGTTTGAATTAATATTTTCCCAATTACATAAGACTCTTTTAACTTTTTCAACTTATGTAGAAGATCCTCACAAATGAAGAGAACATAGAGACAAATCAAAAACTACCTAACACTTTGCCTTGGATATGATTTAAGTCAGTTTGTTCAAACATGCAGGTTAGAGAAACTTTTGTCATAATTTTATGCACTAAACCAACTTATGACTGAGGCATTGCCCGTGTTACGTTCGGCAATTGTCCCACGGGATCATATACCGACATAAAAAGTATCCTGCGTCCAGGTACACACACCTAACCAGGTTTTTATATTATCCGCTTGCTAAATTGTATCAAAATCCATTCAGCCGTTCACTTTTCCTATAATTGTAGTAAGTTTAAAATAATCAGGAGGATCCAGAATGTGACAGTAGACCGAAAATTTAAGTACCTCACTCAAATTAAGCTAGGTTCTTAGGTTACAATGTAAGGTATTTTTTTATGTTTGTGAGTATGCAGATACACACCTTTAGGGGTGCCAACACCCATAGACATAATACAGATGAATTAAAGTTAAGCTACCTCACCATTAAAATTAACTATACGTTTAAACCGTGGTGTTAGTAACTGGTATATTCATACATATGGTTCATTACCAGCTATTGACATGTCGTGTCAAATAAATGGTTATTCATACATTTGAGTGTACCACATATTGACCCCATCATTTTAACTAGTTAAGGCTCATTAACCCTTAAAGTCACTTTGCATAGTATACTATACACTTGAATAAAAAAAAAAATATTTTGATGAAACAAATATTTTAAAATGAAATGTTTTTACCAAAAAGGAATTTCAGTACATTCCTCTTTTTAATAATAAATAAATGAAAGTATTATCTTCGGTATATTTGTCAATTTTGACATAAATGCGAAACCATACCGGAGGAATACTGTTTATGGCAGTGTAAAATTTATTATAATTTCTTATTCATTATGAAAATATGTTCTGTGTTTTTTTTTATTGAAATTATAAATATATTGTGCTCCTGGTAGTGCTAAATTATCCACGTCATATACAAGTTTTCATCGCTTTTTACGACCACAATCTTGGGTGTATAGTATACTATACATTGCGACGGTTTGCTAAAAAAATATATTGATATTGATGTATATCATTCTATACATTGCCAACTAATGGGTGGTGGTGATATCATTGATGATTCATCATTTAGAATTGGAATCTAGATTTTTGAAGCCCCAAAAATGTTTCCGAAAGCGGCAAAGACCCAAGACCACTCACAATCAATAATTTCCTTTCGAACGCAATGCAGTTTCAATGATATACCATTCTATCGTATCACTACCCTCCTTGCAGTTAAACTGTCACTGTTTACGCCGGAAACTTCATCAAAATGCGACCATAGCAAATGCAGAGGTCCTATAGTTGCTGTTAACAGGATAAAAAGACGAAAAATACCGAAATTCTAACTTTTTTTGCAATTGAATAAGAGAAGATTACAATAGGCAGCAGAATTGCCTTATCAAGGCTTTCAGGAAGCTGTTTCATGAAATTGATTGACGGTGGACTATGCTATCGATTTTCCCTGAAGACCTAATATCTGATATAGCAAATAACACTAACTTATATACCATTTTTGACGGAAAACTCAACACAAGCACTTAGAAAGGATAAAGTTGATATTTTTCCATCAATATGTTGATGGGAGATGTGGTTATGCCATTTATGTAACACCACAGGGATTATTGGTAGACTACGGCAAGATTACAGACGTTATGTTTTTCAAAAGTTTTCAACTGAAAGGTCAGTGGATGGAACATAGCAAGTAGCTGAAGTGCAAATATTGCAAAAAAGGCCAAGGTAGTACTCGTTGTACCCAGTGGAATGTCTACCTTTGTTATGGGGTTGAAAAGAATTGTTTCGTGGCTTATCATAAGCACTGATTGTCATTATTTTATTGTAATTTGAAGCACATTTGTTGTTTTATTAATTTGATCAACCTATGTCAAAAGTGTATTTTGTATATTATACTATACGCCCCTTACAACTAAGAATTACTAACGTTGGTGGCAATGTATAGTATAATATACACTAATTATCTTAGAAGACTAGCTAATTAGATTTTTTATACTATTTTTCCTACCCTAATTATTGGTCAAATAATCATAAACAAGAATAATTTTGATGTTTTATTTCGATGAAATGTTTTGCGACTTTAAGGGTTAAAACTTGAAAATCATGTGAAAAAGCATTATGTCTCTCTTAAATAACGAAAAAATACCAAACTCTAAGGAATCTATCGAGTAAAACTGAATTAAAATGACATTGAAAACAACCTTCAGCTTAGCAAATTGTTAAATTTCTTGATGATTTTAGCAGGGTATTTTATTATCATAGGTTTACGGACGCAATATCGCTTTATTTAAATTTTCTGTGACGCCGATATATTACAAGATAAATTATTTATCATTTTCTGTATTCTTTATGCAGCACTGCAAGAAGATTTATTATTATTTTTGATAAAAACTGTTAAGAGGTCAATAGTTGGTGGGAGGTCAGCAGTTGGGTACTTTACCCTATATATTTTTTTTAATTCCAGTCCAATAGACGGCGATGTCCTCGGCACGTACATCCGCCTGGTGAGTGCTCCGTCGTTCTGGTTCCTCAACATCCTGGTGGTGGCGGCGTGCCTGGTGCCGGACTACGTGGTGAGGATACAGGCGGAGAGACGAGCCAGGAGGAACCTACAACCACTGCCTGTTGCACAGGATATATTCATCACCAGGCTATGATGATACCAAGGCGATTTGCCATTGAGAAATAAACTTAAAAACGGCATTGAAAGCCTAGACAAGAGAACTTTATGCTCTAAGGCATAAAGTAGAGAATCTATTGGAGATTTCAGAGCGTTTTCGTTCATTCGTATCTTTAATGGATTTTCAACTTTATGATGTGAAGTGTAAAGTTGAAAATTGAGTAAAGACTATGCAACGTTCTCGTTTGTCTTTGGGGCTGTGAAGTTCTCAGAAGCGGCTTCATTCCAAAGAAAGCTTTACACAATAACAAGAAATTGTGAAAGACTCAAAGATGGACACAGTAGCTGGTAGAAATATGATTTGCAACTTTGTACTCTGTGACGTGGAAGTAAAGTGCAATATTGTTTTCTCTTTTCTGACAGACCTAGTGAAAGTGACATTATAATTTTTTTGCGTTTGTCGTTTGAGAAGGTGGCAGTGTATCTTCAAGGAAAAGATTTCGATAAATAAGATTTAGGTATTCAAAAACAGTAAATTAATCCTAAAACAATTAAATGTAAATTAGAACAAGATAGTCAAATAAGTTTTTAAACTGACATGGTCATTAACAGTATCAGTAGAACTTAAAACGGGATATTTGCAAAATTTATTTGTTTTCAATTTCCGATATTCCAGTACTTTCAGATATATTCTTAGGGTCACCAAAATTCAAGTCATGAGCAAAGACGTTTAAGCCCCGTATTCATGGTAAACATTTGTTTAGCAACAAAGTTAATTTGTTGCTGAACTGATGTTGACGCTCGATCGAGCGAGATTTTGTCAACATGCTGTTATCAACTCTGCAACACACAGTGTTCCCAGCAACATGTTGACAGCAACTCCGCAACACTTTGATTCAACTTTGTTGCTAAACAAATGTTTACCATGAATACGGGTCTTTACAGGGCGCGCTCATTCTGCGTTGATAATCTATTATCTGTCTTTCCATTGCAATTTTCCATTGCTTCGTATACTTGTTTTAAAATACGAACATAAAGAAATTACGAATACAAACCGATGAATAACCCGATTTAAGTTCTAAGATAAGTTTATTTGTGAAACGTATGTGATAAATACAGGGTGTAGTTTAGTAGGATATTATACAACTCTATTGTACAAATTATATTAGAATCTTCAAGAAAAATAATGCGATACAACTGTTGTATGAACAAACTGGGGATTTAAATATGTAAAGTTTAGAAAACAACTAAGCCAAGTCGGTTCTATACGTAAAAGTCTGTGTTATTAAAATGAGCTAGCAAAATAATATGTGACATTTAAATTTATGTAGTAAAAGTAATATTAAGTGCATCCTGTATATAAAATTAAGATAGATTCTTGATTTTAGTTCGTAAAATTTTAATTCTTAAATTGCACAGGAAAACCAACAACTAAAAATACGTTTTCGCCCGAATTTCAAAGAAATTCCATGAAATCCCAACCTTATTGGGAGTGGGCAGAATGACTACCATAGAAGTAGAGTGAGGTTGCGGAACAATGGACAACAGCCAATAGGATTGCACCGCTGAAGAGGAGCCAAGGTTGTTGTCCATTTCTCCGCAGATTCGTTTCGCTTCTGTGGGCAAGCAGCCTTACACCAAGAAGTGCGCCGCGCAATGACACAAAATATTAACGTCTCACATGACAATAACCTAAAGTTTAATCAATTAAATATCTCTAGATTTTCGGCATGAAGTATGTCGCATTAAATAATGAGGTATTATTGTAACGGCCAATGGTCCATCGTAAGTTAGATTAAGATCTTTTTTCCTTATTCTATACAGCATGTAGCAGAAAGGCCTTGGTATATTAAAACATGTGATTAAGGGCTGATTTTTCAATAGTCATTATCATCTGAGGAACGAAAATGGCCAGCTTATCAATAGAAAATATGTCAAACCGCAATTTTTATTCCTCAGATAAAAGTTAACTGACTATTGAAAAATCAGCCCTAAGTCAGTCAGATTAGTCATCAAATGGATAATTGTTTTAGAAAAAAATTGATTCGTTGAAAGAAGTTCCTTTAAAAACTTCAATACTTACTTATCTCATATGATGGCACAATAGGAAAGTTGAAAAAATCTAATTAGTCCGTCAGATTCAGTTAGGTTATCAAGAAGTATTTAATTAGTTTTTTTTTACCTAAATCAACGAGCATAATGTCATAATATGGAGGTTCTTTGATGAAACCACACCCTTAAAATGTTGCCGTACATATTACTTATTTTGTAAATAAATAGTATTTAAGTTTCAATTTATAATTTAAGTGTAAGATTTTCGTGTAAAAAGAATTTATTTTAATAAGCAGTGCATTTATTATTGATATTTGCACTATATTGTTTCTCTTAACTATGACAAACACAGATCAAACGTACTGTAGAATAAGATTTACCTCGCGTATGATACAACTCTATAGGAATGAGACATATTTTTGAACAAGAATTCAAAATAGAAGTATTTATTTTTATAATTCCGTGTTTTATTGAAATACCTATTAATTTATTAGTGTCAATGTGGTACAAGTAGTAGTGGATCGTGGATCGACGACATCGTGAGAGTTGCGGGCAAACGATGCATGCAAGTGGCAAATTGTCGTTAGACGGTTCAAGGGAGGCCTACGTTCAGAGGTGTACTGTAAAGAGTAATTCAATTAAATAACTTCTTTAATTTAAATTTGTTTATTATTCTTTGTCTCTGCGCTCGCGGGATACGGAACGCGTCGTTCTTTCTTTTTGCCATCAGCTTTATTTTCAGCTTCTTCGAGTATTGAGTAAATAATTCCAATTTGAGCCTTTTTTAGAATTTTCGCGTCGTGAAACCCATGATTGTGCGTGAAGGATCTGAAACAAGAAATAATCAGGCAAATATTTATTTATTTGTCGTTTTTGTTATATTTTAATGTCAAAAATGATAAAAATATAACACAGTAGGTACAGGTGTCTAGTAAATTTTAATGTAGTTAATTAGATCTTTTGTCGTTCGGACTTAATCACAGACATACATTAGTACCATTTAAAAACCTTATTAGTCTAACCGCCTTTTTTTATGATGCAAATGGACTGAAAACCGCAGCTCCTATATTAGCAGTGTATTTATGTCGTAGTAGTAACGTTGATTTTCACTTGTTCGGCGACACAAATCGGTCAAATTGCATCGCATCCCATTAGGGGCAAGCGCGCTATGTAAATGTGCCTACTAGCAAATGTGACCGCTCTTATTACACAAATATGAACGCTAACATTAAACAAATAAGTTGTATTTTCAGATGAAAAGCGATCAGAACATCATACCTTTCCGTTACTCTGTTGTTTTTATCAGTAAAAATGTTAGCAGGGCACTTCAGATTACTCTGGTAGTCGATGCAGCGCCATAATCTTCTGGTGTTCTTTTTGGCGTTATATCTCAGATGGTATATGAATCTGTTGTGTATTACTTGCAGTCCTCCTTGATTTGAAACTGAATACTGCACCTTTTGACTTACTGTAACAATAGGTACGATTAGATCAATGGTCTGATTCTAATCATGATGCAAAACGAGGGCTAGAAATTAAAATCTGTTTGGATGCTTAGCGCTCATGTACACGATGCCGCCGCCGCCGCCGCGCTGCCGTTTTAAAGCTGCGTCAAGTTGTCAGAGTGCATTGTCAAGTTTTTATTTTGTATTTTCTTACAATAGGGCCACAGTAACTGCGTTAACAGACGCGTTTATTACGAACATTAAAAATACCGCATTAGCCTACGATGGAGGAATGTGATGAGAGTTGTAGTAGAGCTGAATAAAACAGTTATAATATTATTATTCAGTCATTTTTATTTACATACCACATATTGTATTTTCTGTTTCTACAACAATTTAAAATGATAAAACTAGAAGTAAAAACTCGTTTATTTATTTCTTTTTAATTTTTCTTGTTGCATCTTGAAATTTTGAGTAAATTATACCGATACGAAGTTTCTTTAGAATAATCTTGTCGTGAAATGGATGATTGTGCCGCAATTTTCTGGAAAAAAAAACAGGTTGTCAGCCAATAAACTGTAAGTACAATGTATAATGATCTATTTTATTCCATATTACGGCATGCAATAGAGACCATTTTATTTCATATTATGATCTTGCTAAAGTGGCTTTTTAGGCACCTTTTTCCATCCAATGCTGAATATAAGCCTCCCTTGTGCCTATTTTAATGTTCTGTCCACAAGTTTCGTGTGACCCATTTCTAAGATCATTTTTACAACAGGACTCGCTCTGTGCTCTCAACCGAATGTCAGCGGAGGCTGGATGGCCTAACAACTAAGATACGCTTTGAAATCGAACGTCACTCGAAACCTACTAGGCTGTTTTAAGTCCACAAAGTGTATTCTAGCTAGCTGATATTGAGCCATAGAGGGCCAAAGCATACCGAAGTTGCAGATCTAACGAGCTAGCGTTGCCCCGGAACGTAAAGGGCTATTCAAGGATATCATGGATTTCAGACAGTTTACAAGTCTGACAGCCCCTCCCGTCCCGCCAATTAGAAAAGAAAAAGCTGATATTGAGGCGAATGCTGTGAGGATCGCAGGCGCTCTATGGTTTCTGCGTACCATGGGAAAAAGGTATTATTTTAATAGAAGAAAAATATACTTACCGATCTATAACTTCACCGTCTTCATTCGTTATAATAGAGGCACAGCAACGTGTCATATTATAGTTAATGCAACGCCAGGATCTACGAGAATGATCTTTCCTGACATATCTCAGTTGGTATATGAATCTGTTGTGGACTGCCTGTAGACCTCCTTGATTGGAAACTGTGTACGCCGTTTTTGAACTCACTGTAACAATAAAATTTAAGAGTGTTTTCGGTAAAAATGAAAATTTACATAAAATACGGGTTCTTTAAAGTTAAATTACTACAAATTGGCACATATCTTTATATTGTATTTGTATAGAATAAAAATTGAAAACCATCAACGATCTCGAAAAACATTATCGAATCATTATTGAAAAATATTAAGATATGCTTATTGCGGTTTTAAAATTAGTTTTTGATAATTTTGTGCCAATTTGATTCAACTTTAAAAAACCCCGGCTTTATGTAAATTGTCATATTTTACCGAAAACACTCATAGCTACACTTTTTTTTAACTATGGTTATAATGAAGAAGGTAATCCAACTTGCACTGGGCCCGTGTGGTGGATTACAACCTACTCCCTCTCACAGAGGCCTGTGCCCCAGCAGTGGGAACATTATAGGTTTATGTTTCCATCATCATCATCATCTCAGCCATAGGACGTCCACTGCTGAACATAGGCCTCCACTTTTGATCTCCACATGTACCGGTTGGAAGCGACCTGCATCCAGCATCTTCCGGTATGTTTCCATGCTTATACTATTTAAAGAAGTGTCGTGTCTATATCCATATTAAATCAGAGTCGGCAAATACCGAATATAAAGCCGTTGACTTGCTCTATAGCAAGAAATATAGCATGTACTTGTATTTATAAATATAATAGAATACTTTTTATTTTGTCTTTAAAAATTTAAATGCACTCACCTATAACCCCACTTCACATTTTTGAAGAACACAACAATTAAAAAAATAATGATCACTTGAAATGAATTAGTCATGTTAAACATACCAGCGGCCAAACGGTCAGGGGGTAGGATAGATTAATAGACTTTTTGGGATAGGTTGTACTGTAGTCGTGCACACAACCCACTCTGAATATGCTTTTCTAAGTATGTATATTGTTTGTGCAATTGTTTTCCGCGACGATAAATTATTAATCTCGTACTAGAAATATTTTTGTCATTATTCAGGAGCGCTGATTTTCATACAATTAAATAGGTCCCAGGGTTTTGAGGAAAAAAAGGTGAGTTATCACCATAAATTAGTACTTTCCATTTTAAAGCACATTAAAGACCGACGTTCCACGACTCAAAACGGCATAACATGGCACGCTGTGGCATTCCACGTCGAATCGAAAGCAAGCGATTGCTGCCGGACGGGCCAGACTCAACCTTATTTTAAATTACTTAGCACTCACATTCCTTTATCATGAAGTAACCTATACGGCTCGCGTGATGCAGCGGCGTACCGTGTCGCGTCGAAGTGAAGGCCTTTGCCCAGGAGTGGGACATCATAAGCAAAACTCACATTTCCTTATCTTCGCATCCTCTGGGGTCAGATTGTTGCTTTCATTAGATTCTTCAGGCCAATCGTCCGAATCGTCGTGTGTTGCGATGCTGTCAAAAGTTGTTTCTACAGTGGGTTCATCCTGTCTGTCCATAGATGAATCTTCTATGTTCATCGTGAAATCACCTTTCGTTTCGTCAAGATATATCCTGTAGAAAAAGGAATTTTTATTAAGAGCTTGATGGGGTTTATGCTCGATGGAAGAGTATTTGACGAAAATCTGTAAAGAAGTTTTTGAATTTTTTGCTAACAGATGGACAGACGTGGCGTGGCTTATACGCCATGTGCGTAAGTACACTGTGTAAGTACTTTTTTAGGTTCTATTTAGTTTTTAATGAAAAACAAGCCGAAAATGTGTTTCAAAATATCTAGTTGCCTTGAATTTTCAGATTTTATGGCCCCCAATAATGTAGCCACTAGGAGGTGGTGTCATCGGGAACACACATGCATCTTGTACAGACACCAGCAGGTCAACCTAGTCCAATCGAACATTAACCTTCCACTATTATGATATGGTTGAAAATCTATTTAAGAATTGAGGTAGGTTGATATGCTGTCTGTACGTTATTCTGTGGCTGTGCGTTCTGGGTAGCCCAGCTTCTTTATAATATGTTTGTCACAAAGCGCTTCGATCAATTTCGTAGACATACAATAGGGTATTTTACTGCATAAATAAATTGAAAATATATTTAGTCCGTCTGTTAGAACATTGAAAAATAAAAGACACATATTTTATGTTTTTTTGAATCAATTAATATTGACAAAGATAAAACGCTTCCAAATTCGGGAGTGGGGTCTTGTGACGTAATTACCTACCAACGACAATATATTACATTATAATAATACTAGCTTCTGCCCGCGACTTCGTACGCGGATCTTGTTGCTTATGCCAGCAACAACGGGGTCGTCAAAATCGATGTTCTGCAAAGGTTGATACCCAACTCTAAGAGCCCGGGTAAATAATTAATGTGTGTTTGGCCAGTAGAATATTTTTTTTATTTCAAAAAAGAGCTAAAGGTTCCTAAGAAAGTTTTCCCGTATCTCTTATAGATGCGGATTTCTCCCTTTTGGCCAATTTAAAAGAAACACTTGGGCTTGTGTTGTTCAACATTGCGTTCCAGATCTCCAATTTTTACACGTCAACAGAGAATGCTCATCAGGCTGAACAACTCTTTCTAAGACGTCGATTCTATATATGTTATAGTTTAGCTGGGCTTTTGGTGTTTCACATCAGGTGTTCCAGATCTTCAATTTTTATATGTCAACAGAGAGTGCTCACCAGGCCGAACAACTTGGCTAAGTCGTCATTCCTGTATTTGTTATAGTGTAGCTGGGCTCTTGGAGTTCCACATCAGGTGTTCCAGATCTTCAAATTTATTCTCTCAGCAGAAAATGCTCATCACGTGAAACAATTTTTGCTATGGCACCATTTTTGTATCTCTTATAGTTTAGCTAGTCTGTTGCGGTTCTGCGCCAGGTGCTCAAGTTTCCAAAATAAATTATAGCCTATGTTTTGACCAGACTTAATACCTATAAAACAAAAAAAGAATCATTCAAATCCGTCCAGTACTTTTTGAGTTTATCCCGGACATACATACAGACAAACAGATAAACAGACAAACAGATAAACAGACAAACAGACAAAAATTCTAAAAACTATATTTTTGGCTTCGGTATCGATTATAGATCACACCCCAAGTATTCTTTTAAAAAAATAATCAATGTACAGTTTTGACTTTCCTACTATTTTATTATATGTATAGCTATTGTCGTTGTTACCTACACTTGTAAAATTGTAAAGACCGAATAACGTTTTGTGATAAAAGAATTTTTGATCGTTTTTTTGATAACCTCTATTTCGGACTAATAAAATTTTTGAGTAAGATACCCTTTTTTATTTTAAATGTAAGTTCGCGTTTGACCACTATCTCGCCTGATGGGAAGCGAGGAAGCACGTGTTTACATTGTGTTTATCATGACAGACAGAATAACAGCTTTATACTAGAAACCTGTGTAGATGAGACTTTCACATGGCAGATAACCGAGTTTAGGAGAAGTAACTTCCATAGAGAAGTACTGAACTCTCTGCTAGCACCAGTAAATCTAAATATATATGTTACGGTAAGAGTGAATAATTGAAGATTCTTAATAATTATCTATTATTATTAATAATTACCGAAAGTCGAGGTTAAAGTGATTAATTAATCACATTTGTCGGTTTTTATTAATAATTTGACCCTAGTAGTGATAAATGTAATAAGTAAACTTCCTTCTCAAGAGCAAGTCGACGGAGCCCCGCTCCGCGGGGCTCCTACTTCTGCGTAGTTAAAAAAATAAATAACCACGAAGAGGATGGCGGGGTCTGAAAGACCTCTCCTCTTGTAACCTAAATTGTCCGAGTCGGGGTGCCAGCAAGTCCCGAGGTTAGACCTAGTTCTAACCGGCTAAACCTAGTTGTAACCGACCACATGCGGTTAAACCTACGTGTATAATACTTATCTTCAGTTAGCACTAGGTTTAGCCGATTAGTTTATTAATTTTATAAATTTCACCAATATGTGTCGTGAATTATTAATAATTACTACTAAAAGTAATAAATTTCGATCGTTTATTCACATTTACCAAAACATTTGGTTATTATTAATAATTTTGTAAAAATGTTAATAATTTTCAATATATAAATCAAAGGTGACTGACTGACATAGTGATCTATTTATATCATTTGATAAAAAAATACATTGTAAAGTTCCGACATCTACGCGAACGAAGTCGCGAGCACAGCTAGTATTCAATAAATCTGAATTGACTCATACTTGCACACAGGTACTTGTGGTGGTGCTTCCTCCCTTTTTTTGATTTGTGCAGCTTTCTTATTTTCCCTGAGAGCTCTCAACTTTTCTGAAATACTTTTTGGTCTTAGAGGACTTGCATTGGTTGTTGTGACTGGTTGAGTATCTGTAGTTTGTGTGTCATCCTTGAATAGAGAACATAGGACATAAATAAATTGGGATGGTATAGCTTCTTTTATTTTTAATAAGGACTCTGTTAGTGTATCTTTATACTTGACTAAAGCCTCTCCATATTGACCATTGGACCATAATATAAAATGTATTATTGTATTTTTTTTGATCTGAGGAATTCTGCCTGATGCAAGTCCTTATTGGACACGGTTGTTTTGGTCTTCCAGATATGCCCAGGTATCACCACTGTATGGACCACCCAGAGTACACAGTGAACATCTACTACGCTTCTTTTGTGGACCTAGTAGGGACATCAGGATCATTATGATAGTTTTGCTAGAAAAACTGAGATTTTAACTTACCATTTCTCGTAGTCCTCTGATATGCAGTGCTTTACCAGCAGCTAGCAGGTCTGGCAGTCTGTCTTTAGGCACAAGAACTTCCCCTGTGTATATGTACTCCAAAATAGCACACAGTGTAGTGTAGGATATATTCTGAAACATTTTGTTTGAATTTTAAATATGCACTATTATTTTTATTTATTTTACTATTAAATTAAGCCCTGTACATATTTTAATGCATGTTTCCCTGCTTCGTTATGGTATAAGAGGTAGGACCTTAATCATGTCTAAGCACCACATTATTTTGAGTCATATTGATGGCTCAAAATCAATCATCAAAAAAAAAATTACTCAAGTTTTACTGCTCAATTTCTTGGATTCCACAATAGAATATTATTTTTTTGGTAACAAGTAACAAATAGTGTGTGGTTCTTTAGTTTCGATGATTTAAGTAGGGACTATTAGAGACCATTGATATGCTACAAATGTTGAGGAATATGATAGGATGTACACACTGTACTGTTTTTTTTATGAGATAAAAAATGTTTAGGTATTTTAGTTTCATTGATTTATGTAGGGACTGTTGAATAAGCTACTAACATTGAGGAATATAACAGGATGCGGACACTGCGCTGTTGATATCAAGTCCTTGATGTATGGGCTTACTAGCGACAGGACCATCTGATGAACTTTTACATGGTGACCATCCGCAGCTAATGTCATGTCAACAAACTCTCCTCGCTGAAACATAATGATATAAATCTTATAAATCGAATGTGGGCAGAATTAATTACTTTGTTCAGTATGGATAAGTAAATATATAATTAAATAACAAATAAGTCCTGTTATGTTTCGTAAAACTTCAAAAAATAGCTAAATAAGGATCAGGACATTTATTTTCTGTTGTTTACTCTTTTGGTCTCTTATCAATAAAGTATTAGGTTAGGTTAGGTTTTTTACTTTTAGTACAGGTTTGAAGCGGCTTGAGAAAATAGTTCATGGAAGAAATTAGGGGAAGCTTTGGCCAGCGGTGGGAAAGCATAGGATATGGAGCAACCAAAACATACCTGCTGCAGAAGACTCAATCCACTACAGATGCTCTTCTGATGAGCGTCCCACGATAGCGACAGTTGTTCTGTTTCTTCCATGTCACGAGTTTGTATATTCTAGCTAGGTTATAAGTTTTGAAACTATTTAAAATACACTAAAAACAAAACAAAGATCAAGGAAAAGAAGACGCGACGCTAAATTTAGTCTTTGAGTTGACTTGACATCTGATTGACATTGACAATTCAATGACATTCCTTTTCAATATTGCCATAACGAAAAAAAAATGCTTGATGCTCAAAATAAAATTATCCGGGGGTGAAACGTGACCAGTCAGTTTCTGAAATTCTTGTTTTCCTCTTGAATTATATTCGGGAGGGAAAGACTTATCTACTTCACTTTCTAGTTGTCAGATTAACTTTAACTCGTGTTTTTCCTATGGAAGTGAGTAGAAACTACCGAGCGCCACCTGAGATCCTTACTTATTTTGCCTCGTCCACTAAATGCTTTGCTCCCTGCGTTTACCTACAGATTTACTGATCCATCGAATTATTGAGTCGATGTCCCCAAACATTACTACATGAGAAGTCGGCATTTTGGGAATGTTGTTTCAACAGTTTATAAAAGAACAGAAGCCATTACTGCATTCGTTCGGCTTCCTAAGTAGTCTGTGTTCGGCTTCAATAGGCTTGTGCGAAATAGATAGGCGTTTAGGATTGACCCAAAAGCCGACCGGCATCGGCAGTACTCAAGCCGAATGATTATGTGCTGTTATGCGGTAGTATCACGGTTTCTGATTCAACAAACATGAAACGTCATATGCAAATGGTTTTACCGCCCGGCTGATTTGGTTTGTGTACAATGAGCGAATGAGTCATCACTGCAGCTCACACCATGTATAAAAATTGCATTGCGTTCCAGGAGAAGAAATAATTAAACGTCAATCATAAAGTTAGATAATCCATTTATTTAATAGACACGCCTTTCTGAGTCAAAGTATTGTCTTCGTAAGTTTCGAGCACATCAGCCAAATGTTCGTTGTCCCTTGGTTTCTTGAACTGCCGTCTTTTTTGTGCAGCTTTCTTTCTTTTTGGTACGGCCGGTTTTCTGGGGCCATGATCTTGCATCGATTTGATGCCTTGTTTCTCTAAATACTCTTCTATTTTTGCGTCGTCCATTGCATCAACTGCGGTTGCGCGCCATAGTTTAACGAATTCATCATCAACCTGAAGACAAAAGCATAGCAAATTGTTAAGGATGCTACTTTAGAGTGGTCTTTAGTAATTGCACTGTTCCGGGGAGGGGGATAACACCCACTTCTCAGAGGAGGGCTGTGTACCCACACCCAGTAGCGAAAATGATCAGCGACATGTTATCGTTATTTCTGTAGCACAAAACATTCACTAATGAAAACGGACGAAAAACCAGCGACACACGATACATGAGTAATGTGTGACAGACAACGCTCTATGAAGCCGAAACTAGCCAATTTTTTTTTGTTCCATTTGCAAAAATTGTTGGTACCAACTGTATATTCTTCGGACTTTAAGAGAGGGGTACAGTGCTGCTGTGGATTATCTATGCTGAGGGCCTAATTTTATAAATAGCTCTAAATAAATAGAGGCTAATAGAGATAAATATTACTTACATCAAGTGTTGCAGTTTTGTCATTATAGAACAATATTTTCTTCTTGTCAGTGGGGCGAGATATGTAGAGAATTTCTTGCGCTAAACTTTTCAGTGCCCTCTCACAATGGGGCAGAGACTCTTGGATATCTTCCAACAGTACACCTCCAAGTCCTTTGAGATCTTGTTGCTTTAATAATCTGGAAAGAGGTCAGAGGTTTTATTTCTGACAGTTTTGTCTGCAGCATCCTGAGTAAATGAATCTTGGGATAATTATTTATTTTATCTCAAAAATAGGCTGCCCCAACCACTTGAAAGATTTTAAAACTTGCCTCTATATCTGTTTCAACTGTCAATAGTACAAGCTTAGAGCCATATTATTGTGGCATCAATTATATCAATATTTATACATTATAATATAATTTTAATTAATTTTACTTTCATAATACGATTACTGTTTATTTAAGTTAGTAACTAAGTTATGGAAAAGTGTGCATGAATTCACAATATTAATATGAGACAGAAAAAGCATAGTGACTGAATATTGATGTTATACCTTAGTAAAGACTTCTTGTCCTTAATTTTATATACAGGCTTAAAATTATATTTTCCGTCAGGAGTGCATTCTATCTTAGGATTATTTTGGAGTGCTTCTGTTTGCAGCCACTGAAAAGAATGTTGAAATTAATACATTAAACACATAAAAAATGTGATCTGTATTTTCAGACAAAAAATCATGAAAAATTACAAACTTGTTTGACTTTATTTCCGACATCCAACTGATTTGTTTCATCTAACACCTCATCAAGGGTCAGTGGATGGTCGTCTCCCTCTTGGTGACGGGCCCTCATGTGTCTGACAATGCGAGCGAGGACACTAAACCTATATGATGAGCTCCCCGACATTGTTTTGTAGCTGGAAATGTCAAGCATTAAATGAGCATGGCCATAATATGTTGCAATTTGTTAATTTTGTGCTCGAGATATAGAGGATTGCCGGAAAAGGGTGTCTTTGCCCAGAAGTGGGACACAACAAAAATTAATTATGTCTTATGTTAGGCATATTATTACAATAATATGGTATTCCCAGGTTT
The DNA here is from genome assembly GCA_028554685.1 of Agrotis ipsilon. Classification (NCBI taxonomy): domain Eukaryota; kingdom Metazoa; phylum Arthropoda; class Insecta; order Lepidoptera; family Noctuidae; genus Agrotis; species Agrotis ipsilon. The sequence continues at coordinate 2,512,990 of CM052965.1, forward strand.
ATAAAATGAAGATGTAATCACTAGTCTTATCATTCAATATCTATTGTAATGTTTTGATTGTCTTAAGTCAGTGTGTTTCTGCGTATAAATTACTCGAGTTTTCAGTAGCATCTGGTCAACCGGCACAGACTGGTTGGGAAAAGATTTGGTAGGAAGATGCATTTCAATCTTTTTCATAGTGTCTATGTAATGTACTCACTTATTGGCATCAAGCTTCGGTCCGGTGCTGACCGAGCTTGATGACTTTGATTTCTTCTTGCTATCATCTTTGAATTGAGAGTCATCTCTCTTCTTCTTTTCAATACTGCAAAAGAATGAGTAGAGATGTAAAGATCATTTTTATATAGGTAATAATGGCAATAATAACATTATTAGAATTAGGCAATGTTGTTATCAAACAAGGAACAACAATAACACTGAAACAGAATTTAGTTTACATTGACGTGACCAATATAGAATCAATACACAAGTTACGATCAAGTTAAGGCGTACGTTTATGGCCAAAGAAATAGTTGTAGTTAGCAATCATTCTCAGTAGTTAATTAAAGATTTATTGGATGTTATTGTGAATTGTTGCTGCCAGCGTGTGGGAGCGAGAGAAAGTACGCGCGAGTCGTGACAGCACGACCCGAGCAGTGTCATTGAGTTAACGGTGCCCATCACAAGCATGTAACGTACCTCGGCGTAGCAAGTGCCTTTTTCTTAAACGCTTCGCGCTCCCGGAGTAAGGCGGGATCCATTGTTCCTGTGGCAGCTATTTATTTACTTTAAAATGTAAGTATCTCAATTTGTCATGTTTTAGAGCAGTAGTTTCTCTTTCACTTTGCTTCGATTTTTCAATTGATAATTGTCAAATTCACTAATCTGACAGCGATTTGACATACGCCATCTGTCAGATTGAAAGTTTAAAATAAATATTGGAATCCAAGCTTTTGGCACGGGCTTCTAAAACTTGAAAAAAATATGCTATTAAAGGTGAACGCACACTCATGTGAGCCGAACGCGTCGAACGAAACTAATTTTAGAAATCTTTCGGACTAATCGACGCGGATGAGTGTGCGTCCCTCTTAATACTGATAAAAAAGGTGCCCTCCTGCCTAGCCTTTTGTAGGTTACTAGTGTGATGTTAAGTATACCTTTTTTATCGTGGTAAAAACATAAAATGAGTCCTCAACACGGGGCAGGGCGGGAGAGACTGTCAGACTTGTACTGATTAAAATCCACGGTGTCCTTCACTAGGCCTTTACATTCCAGGGTCACGGTAATGAGATAAGTCCCGCGACCATACCGACCTATACCTATTAAAGAGGAGTAATTTAAATGATTAAGTTATATTTATAAGGAAACAAATGAAATTAGAGAACTCAACAATTTTTGGACGCAGTTTAAGCCGCGTACAGACATCGCGAGGCGTGCGACACGAATGGTTCGTCTCGCATGCCTCAACCTGAGGCATACGATGGTACATTTATACGTGCGTCCCGAACGAAACATGCTCAAGCTGAGCAAGCAAACTACCACGCACGGTGTTCGTCAGTCGTCGTTGACTTCTGTGATATTTGACGCCACTCGTCTTCCCTTTTACATTTATTGTAATAATCAGAATGTTTAGAGTCCCACAACACTCTATTAATTTCATAAAGTTGAACCAGCTCACGTAGTGACTCGGTATTGGCCTCCATGATGCATGCGCGCAACGCAAACAACACCTGTCCGTCCACACGGAGCGCACGGCTCGTACTGAGGCGGCGTTCGCAACGATCGTATGGCGCGAATGCTCACTGTGAGCACACACGTCCACACAGCCCGAGGCATGCGAGACGAACCATTCGTGTCGCACGCCTCGCGATGTCTGTACGCGGCTTTAGGAATACGGAATAAAACTTTATTACTTACATTATTCTTTGCGAAATTACGTAGGTACTTACATGAGGAGGTAGGTATAGGGAGTTTGATGGACTTTGGTACCTCCTCAGGAAGGCAAAGGCTTCATCGGTGAAATAAAAACAAGTTTTGTCGCACGTTTTGCTTACCCGCTGAGCGGGAACTTAGGTGTCTTCCAACCACAGACCTTCCAACGTAAGCTACTAGGCCACTCTTTGTCACTGTCCCAGCCATCGCGGAGCAGTGTGGACGTAGTCACTTTATAGGTGCGTATTCGAAACTTTCTCGTGTTTATTTTTAAATATATTTGGATAATAATTATAGGCAAAAGCTTTTCGGGAACTATACATTAGAATTACTTACTTTTTTCGTTTATAGTAATTAATTATTATTATTTATTTATTCATCTTTTTATTTACTGATTCGATTTTTAAATATTTTTACAAAAATAAATATAATACAAAAAAAGTAGTCCACTAGCATCGGGAACAGGGTCCGGGCTGCCGTTGGTCAGGGCTATTATTTTTATTTATTATTAAGTTGTTTTTATCAAATTAAATTCTATTTCAATGCTAAAATACCGGTTTTGCGAAATATTCTCATTAACTTATTAATTTATTTGCAGGATTTAATAAAATGTTGTTTTTTTTTTTGTGTTATATTAATAATACTGTTCTTTTGCAAGTTTAAATGCTATATTTTCGAGTTCGTGTACATAACAGGCCTAAGTTTGATTGGTGCAGTGGCTTGTACTTTTGAGTCGGTGGATCGTGGGTTCGATTTTCACTAGGGACTTTAACACCGTCAGCATACATTGTTTAGTACGTGTTTTGTGCATACCTATTATTGATTTTTAGCACTGTTCCCTACTAATTAACTATTAAACACTCAAAAGTTGTCTATAACTTTGTAGATCAAAGTTTATATGGTTAAACACATATTTTACATTACATACACTACATTGATTAAAAACCACGCGTTTAAATAATTATAAATTCCGAAATGTAAACTGCATTTGTACCGATTGCCTTTAATAAATAAATAATTCGTCTCAATAATATCCATTTCAATGAAGTTGGTAGCCATATTTCAAGCACCTATGTTTGAACCGTGGAATTTATATGAGCCGCCAATTTTTTTGTGACTTGCATGGAGGTATTAGTTGCCCTAGATTCCTGTTACTTTTACTTTTGCTCACGACTATAATATAAGGTCGTAGTTCTTATCTTTGTCGATAAGTATTTTTAACCTAGAGTATTGTCTGTTTACGATTGTATTCAATCTTTATTTTAGTTACTATACTTATACAGTTAGGTATGCCTATTTCAGCTCACTTTTAGAAATTGCTGTTTGCCAATTTTGGAAATGTCTTGGTGGTCTTGGTAAACATGAGTCTAATTTAGCATAGGTTACCATGTAGTCGGCTCAAACTGAACTCCTGATAAAGCCATGTCTCGTCTGCTAAAGCAACTTTTCATTTCATCTGCACCCTTTGCAATTCGACGAACGCATCTGATGGTGCTGCAAACCTATAGTGCTTCTGTATGAAACTGAGCGCTGAAGTTACGGTATTGTCTTTAATGGATTTTCAAATTTACACTTCAGAGCGTAAAGTTGGAAATCTATTGGAGACACACCATAGCTTCAGTGCTTCCGCGCCGCTCAGTCTTAAATAGAACAGAGTAGCTGATTTGATGCTGTCGTTTAGTCCACTGTCGGCCTCTAGACCCCTAAAAAGATACTTTGTTCATTTGTTGGTTCAAGTTGGACTCAAATAGAGAGTGTTCTCTACCATTAAACATAAGTAGATAGTTAATCGGGTTAAATTTAATTTTCATACAAAGTTAGGCTGTGCTTTCAATTACATTAGATATACGATAAATATTTGAGTCGAACTTGATCTACACTGTTTCAAAGAAATAATTGTTTATTATTTTAAATTTTCTAAATGATCTTCCGCTGTTGCAGAAGTTATAAGAACGATATAAAATTATAACATTGTTGTGTGAAACTGATATCAGATCGTATTGTTTGAGTCACTATCAAAAAAATATTTGGCCGGAAGTAGATTGTCGAAGGTTGATTAAATTATTTGTTGATTTTGGGCATTTTTTTACTGTCTTTCCATTGTGTCAAACTGTAGAGCACCTACCTATATGTAAACATTATTAACAGGGTGTTTCATACTCTATGCACTTATTATTTATTTTTCTTCTTACCTTAATTAATGAGAAAAAGCGCGAAAAAAAGGATAAAGCGCTTAAAAAAGGAAAAATCAGAGACATTGAGAGGACCACTTTTTAAGACAACTAAAAATTCACGGTGTATAATCATCATTTTTACATAAAATTTATTTTGATGTGTTTTCCCACCTTTCATGTTAGTTTTTAGGGTTCCGTAGTCAACAAGGAACCCTTATAGTGTCGCCATGTCCGTCCGTCCGTCTGTCCGCAGCTTAGCTCAGAAACGCCGAGTACTAGAAAGCTGTAATTTGGTGTAAATATACGGATTTGTTGCGCCGAAAAAGTGGTAAAATAAAATCTCGTTTGGGTACCGACCGCACACGAAAAGTGGGGATGTTTTTTTTTCTCGCTTATTCCTTAGTGTGGGGTATCATTAAATAGGCTTTTTAAAAATTTTGATAGTATCCATTAACAATATTTTGATAAAAAGATTCGTTTGTGAAATATTAAGGTTTAGAGTGCTAATTTTTGCTCGACTCGAGACTCAATGCGCAGTAGTTTTAGTTCCTTCTGGGTTAGCTCAATCAATGCACCATTTTAGAAAAAAAATATATACACCTCTTTTCGACACCTCTTTTGTATTGTATCAATTCTTGACCAGCCAATGCATGATTAAATAACTAAGACCCGAGTTCACCGACTCTCGTTTAACCAATGTTTGAGTAATCGGCCGATGAATTCTTAAACATCGTATCTTAAAAATCGTTAATTGTTGTATGACAACTCACATCAAATGTCCAATAGATGGTTAAACGTCGGTTAAAGTCCGTGAACACGGCCCAACTTGCTAGGTGACGATTTAAATATAAGTAAAGTACCTTAATTAATTAAAGATTCTTAATCGATTATGTACTTAGGAGTTTTGATTACTTTCTTCAAGCATATGTCGTTAATAGGAGTTTCCTATTATTCTTATCAGCATGAAATACTAATCATTTTCGGTTGGTTTGCGCTGGCCTGTTATCATTCAGAGATATGCACGATTTGCAGTCAGGTTCAAGGCAAGTTCATCGATTTTTTTTTTAAATTCAGTATAGGTATTTTATTTTTTATTCCTCTGACATAGTTTTATTTTTACTATTTATGTACCTGGTAGGTCATACAAATTAATATCTTGTTCTATGAGGGAATAGAATCCCTGACATCTTATTCCAATTTTATTTATCTTGGATATACAATTTATACATATAGGATATAGGTGACCAAGGTAATTTAACGTTTGTCAAGATCAATCTGTGGATGTGTCACCAAAGTTAAGCAATGCTTCCCAAAGTCTGTCTTTGGATGGGTGATCAAAATAAGGGAATGAGATGTCTTTTAATACAGACCATTATGAGACTGATACTGGATAAGTCTTGCTTGTAAGTTTTTGGGCCTGGTGTAGGGTTGCCATCTCTAAAATTTGAAGTGTACCCGTTAAAAACCCGGACTACGAATGCAAACCCCCCGGGACGCTCCCCGGACGCCCTGTAAACTAGGACAAAACCGGGGAAACCCGGACGGAACCCTAGTCTGGTGCCACTGAATTTTTAACAAAGGTAATAAATATTACAAAGAACTGCGTTCCTGACTTTAATCATCAAAACCTCATGATCAAATTGGCATAAATGCTCCTTTTTACATTTATTTTAATATCACTATTTTTTTTTAAATCATAGATAATGTTGTGTCAGAACACTAGTTAGAAACTGTAGTCTTCGGCTACGCTTAAGGGGCAATTACATTGTTCCGAATTCAGGATCCGACATTCAAGATACGATTTAGGATCAGAAATTTAGTTGCGAAGGTCGCGATTCCACAGGTACTAAATCGTGACCTAAGTAGGATGCTACTCATCCTAAATGCGATTACACTTTCCTGAATTCCGGACGTCCTAAATATCGGATCCTGAATTCAGGACAATGTAATTGTCTCTTTACCATCGCAAGCGAGATAGTGGTCAAACGAGAACAATTATAATATTATCGCATCGCAAAAGACTCTATTGTTATGAGATAAACTGTATCTAATATTTTGTTTTCTTTCTTTTCAGATTAAGATGTGGCTTCAAAGATATAGTTTGTGTGCTGTTTACATAACGCTATTATCAGTAATATGGTAAGTTTTATTTGAAATTTCTGAACGAACAAATTGAGGTAGATTTTATCGTAAGTGGAGTGATCCTTATCTATTTTATTGATAGTACATTCATGATGGGGTCATTGGTTTTAAAACCAGTTGTTAGATCAGTAGTTAAGCTAAGTATTATTAAAATACTATGCAATTTTTAACGGATGGTTATGAAATGTACCAATAGGATTTTGGCAAAAAGTTAAGTGTTGATGAAACTAAGAGACGTTGAATATCTACACAGGGCTGGGCAAAATACAGGTGCCTCTTCAGGCCCGGAACAAAAGGCTTCATTTTGCGAAATCAATGCATATTTACAAAGATATAACGCATCAAAATTCGAGCGGGGCTCATGCTGGCAAAAGCAAGTAAAAACTGTACTTGGTTGCAACGACATTTTTGCAATACATACGTTACGTAATTTTGGTTTACGCAAGGTTTTTTTGTTATGACAACTGACAGACTAATTCGTTTTTTTCAGTCATTTATCAAGCCTATTATCTATTTAGTTGTACAGCATTTCAATTTGCAATCGTCTCAGTGAATGAGTTTTCTCGACATAAAACAAGTTCTGAACTGGTAGATAGATACCTAGTTTACTTCCTGTGTCTTGTAATACTAGCATAGGTAACATGTAATGCTGCGTACACACGGGGCCAACGAACGCCAACGAACGTTATTTTTCGTTGGCTGCTGCACTCTCGTTGGCCTTCGAAGGTTTAGGCGTAGTAATATTATTTATTCTTTGGTTTAGGCTGATTCTGGCATTTGGACATTAATAATGGACGATGATTAAGTGATCAATAATGCTAGTTTTATATACCAAAACGAGTTTTTGGACGAGAAAATAAAATCGAAATCGAAGATGTGGACAACCATTCAACCAACCACATATTTTTAAAATAGAAATGTAAATAGTAGAAGCAAAATGCTAAAATGCTCTCGCTTCAACTGTGTGTTAGTTCGTTGACCTTCCAAACTGAGTGCGATCGAATATAGTTCCTTTGATGTTACCGCCACGCTTCGGACCGCCGAGACCCGTTCTTTGGCGTTCGTTGGGCCGGGCCGGTGTGTATGTGGCGTTATACGAGTTTGCACAAATACGACAATTTCTTGACTCTATGGGGACCAACAAGTTTTAATTATATAAGTAAAACGCGTTGGGAAAATAATCACTACCTGTAGACACCGCCATTTCATTTGGCCAGTCACGCATTGAAAAAGCCTGAATATATCCGGCTTTATCCGGATGACTGTATACGAGGCCAGTCTATTCCCAGCAGAATAGCTAGTGACACAAATAATGGGTGACATTTACTAACTAACTTAGAACTGTACATCCTAGTGGCTTTATATAATCAAAGTGGCTACATTATTTAGGGACTAGCTAATAAGATCGATAAATTCTTAGTAATTAGAAGGTAGTTTCAGAAACTTGTTCGGCTTGTTTTTCATTTGAAAATAAACGAAACCTAAAAAGGACTTTTAATTTTTTTGTTGCGTATTAAACACGGGACGAATTGGACAGGTTTTGTCAAAATTGGAAGGAGGACGCACGGTCTCTCGAGAAGTGGAAGGAATGGAGGGAGGTCTTTGCCCAGGAGTGGGAGAGAGCAGGGTGATAAAAAAAATAAACATGACACACGTCGCCTCCGAGAGTCCCGAGTTATTTCACATCTCTGTCACCTCCAAAAGTGGTATCAGATGTTCGTTGAAAGAAAGTGTCCAGTCAGTTGTGCCTTTTATTATTATTCAGGTTTAAGGTAGAAAATTAACTCATACTTTTTGTTAACTTCATGTTGGTTGGCACGGAACAAACCATTGTACGGCTTACATGCAGTTGTTCCGGGCGTGGCTGGAGTTGAACGCACTCACGATACAAGAGAAATTCGTATTGTAGTCCATTGTAAATAAAAACGATTAAAAATATTACACTGTGTTTAGTCTTCATTCTGCATTGTATAACAATTATTATTATTAATGACTTCCGTCACGCGATAGATTATTTTCCGTGATTTGAACACTATTCGAGTTAAAGATACTTTAATCCGATGCCTTCTAGAAAGATCACTGTACACGGAATATGCGGTTTTTCAATGCAAAGAGATAATTTCATGCAACTAAAAACACAATCATGAGATGAAGTGCGTGAATCGCCTAAAAGTCGGCTTAGCCCCTTCGTACACAAGGCGAAGCAAGTGGCCGATGTCTTACGACTTTGTTATCCAGGTGACTATCGCAATAAAAATCCATTGAGGTTCGTACACGGCTAGGCACTAGGCACGTGTCACTGATACCAAAGTCATATAGTATCGGAGACTTGCGTCGCCTTATGTACGTAGAGGCACAGATTATAGGGGCTTAAAGTCAGGTCAAACGCCCTGTGGCCATCTTCTAACATTATACTGCAAAGATTGCAAAGGAGCGTTTTTAATTTTTTTACGGTAGACAGAGGGTCAAGGGACGCTTGGCAGTAAAGCACTCTTTTGAAAGTATTCTATCACTTCCGTAGCAGGGTCGGCCCCCAAACAGTTAGCTCTTCCCGGGATATCCTGGGCCGTTCAGGATTATTTATGGCACTTATGATGGTGGGACAAAACTGGCCTACTCCATAAAAGTCTAGTCGAAATTATCTAACCACGATTTATTCAATTAAATGTGCAAAGCAATTTCAATGTCACAGTTGTGGGAGGATTTATCGATAAAACAGTCACCTACTATTAAGGCAGATAATTTGTTAAGTAGGCTAAGTATAGAAATAATTGTTTTAAATCGACGTTTATCGATTCGTCGTTTTTCTATGTATGAAAAGGGGCCTTTTAATTAATGTTGAAGAACATCTGCCGTCTTGATAGTTTCTTCTGTTCTGTTTGAAAATCGATGAAAAAAATTGCATTGAATTGTATTTTGCAACTGTTGACACAGATTTTTATACGATTTTGAACCAATTTCATTGTTATTTCTGAACTGTTATTTGTATAAAAGTAAATAAAAAATCGTACCTGATAATTAAAAGCGATGCAGTCTATCTAGTCTAGTCGATGGTATTTGAAGATAACGCAAAACCTGCTTGCCGATACACAATTTGGCGCCATTATTTACCTAATCACGTTATTTTTAGGAAAATCTTCAACGTCACTCTCAAAGAATAAAAACTTTGTTTTAGCGTAACTGCCGATGATGCATCACCATGGAGGTGGACTTGTGAAGAGAGACGATGCGTGAAGACCCGGAATCACATCCAGAATAAGGACCCAGTCCTCAGTTTAGAGGCCTGCAAGATGTTCTGTAACGAGTATGGTAAGTCCTACAGAAAATAATTCAAGAACATCATTCAATTATCTTGTGCTAATTATCCCAAAATTCTGGGTATTAAGCACTTTTGAATTGGAAATGTAATCGGTATAATAATTATTACTTAATTAATAGTATATTGTTATCCTAGTTGTACGTTCATTTGCTAGTTGGCAAAGGTTGGAATTGGTGGGTCAATGATGTCCGACAAAAATAACACGACAAGGAGTTATTATCTCGTGATATTCTGACCTGCCGGACATCACTGACCCTCCGTTACAGTGGTTTACCTTTCTATTTTTAGGGAAAATTCTAGTGAATATTAGAGCAAATTGTGAAAAGATTAATCGAGGGAATTCTTTCAAAACTTCGGTTTTGCAATCATCCTACATTGTTTTACAGTACCCGATCTACTGATTGATTTTCCAATCTTATCTTACTTATCTGAAGTTTGTTTTGCTATACAACAGTTTGATAATTTAAAGATTGCTAATAATATCGATGACGTAACACAATGTCTGTCGCAAACATGGAAACTGGTATATTGCAAAATTGATTTAGGTAACCTGCAGCTCAAATGTCAAAGAAAAGAGATCATGTAAGGCCCTTCGTACACAAGGCGACGCAAGTCTCCGATACCTTACGATTTCGGTATCCAAGCGACTGTTGCAATACAAATCCAAGAGGTTCGTACACAGGCAGGCGTCAATGGATGTCAAAGTCGTAAGGTATTGGAGACTTGCGTCGCCTAGTGTACGAAGGGGCTTAGAGATTAACACATTTCTTTGAATCCGTTTTAATCTAAATATTTTTTGTAACTGGAGTTAACAAAAATTGTCGAACCAGTTCAACCACTCTACTTACTTTTTTGTTAGCAAACGGTGTGATCGTAAATCTAATCGATTGTTCAACACGCAACAACAATTATGATATATTCGACTCGTGACAAAACTGGAACAGGTTTTTATAAATGTCAGGGAGTGAGTCAACTCCGTATTACGAGGGTCAATGTAGCATTGTCACGGTATGGGGCCAAGTCGACAACTTGCTGTACAATTATATTTATTGATTGGATTGATATAATCCTGGGGAATTATTAACACGAGACTCGTAACCTCAACCTTTAAGCTTGCAAATACTATGGAGACTCCAATTGACTATGGAATCTCCAAATGCAAAGGAATTAAAATATACAGAGTGAATTTTTCAACTGGGTGGCTATAATATCCGAAACTATGAGGAATATCGAAAAACGTTGAGAGGAGTCTCGAGGCCGATTCTAAAGAAAACTAAAAGTTTATCATCGGATTTTAGTAAATTTAATCATTTCGGCCATGAACCCGCTGCTTTTGGAAAATAAACACAACCAGTAATATTACACTATTCGATCGATAGTGTTGCTATAAGTATAAAATTCTGGGAAGTAATGATATACGGCAAACTTAAGAATATAGCATCCAGTTAAAATATTCACCCTGTAGTCCCTGTACTCGTATACGAGTTTCTTGTATAAATCTATTTGGTAACGTGCGAGAATGAAAGGACTTCGTTTGCTAACGTTGAGCCCAAAGATATTATTATTATTACAGATATATAGACACAGCTTTCGAAGAATTCCTAAGGTTATTAAAATTAATATTCGACATTTGCATTCTAGTTTTAAAAAAGACACATCATGGAAAACCAAAGGTATTATAATTTCTAATAAAAATAAATGGAAAATGTACCTGTTAATGTTTAGGATTTTATAACGTTGTTAAAAAATCCTAAACCGTGTAATAAGATATCCAATAAATGTTTTATTGCGCAATTAATCACATGCAGTACTAATAAAACTATGACCACGTGGGCATTGATAAAAAGACAAACCTAAACCACAAAATATGTTTTAAACCACAATAGACTGTATCTTTACAATAATAATGTAATAAAATCTCTTGTAAAAGTAAATACATATTACATTTAGTGTCTATTTAATCAAAATCGCAACATTACGACAGTGGACGATAACGACTGGTAATCAAAACCAACTTATAGCTCAAGCAGTATTTTCTTTGAAGGCATGCGAACAGAAAGATTTTTTTTTTTCGTGGTAAAATCATCAAATGAGACCTCCCACCCCGGGCAGGGCGGGAGGTACTGTCAGACTTGTACTGACTAAAATCCACGGTGTTCTTCAATAGCCCTTTATGTGCCGGGGTCACGGTGATGGAAATAAGTCCCGCGGCTCTCTGTGAGGGGGCCCCGTCATTTGCTGACAGCTCTTTGAGGTGCGCGTGGAACACGACGCGCCGTCGACCCGGGCATGGTCCATGGTCGGACAGCGAGTTGCCCTTTACTCGCGGTCCGCATGCACGAACAGAAAGATACGACTCTTTTGAAATTGCCAATATGTCACACGCAAGTTCAGTTTTTACTTGCTTCTGACGTCAAGAGGTCCGACTCTTGATATTTTCGAAATCGTATCGAAAATGTTTCGAATTTCAAGCTAACAGATTAATTAGATTTGAAATTTATTGATGCTGTCAACACGCCTACTACACGCTCTTGGGGAAATGATTCAATTGTCTTGGAGCTCTCAACGAAATTGATTTTTGGGCCTACCACACGCACATGCTTCACCACAGTGTTGTCAATCTTGAAGCAGTTCCATCAGTTCCATGGAGCTGTTTATGTAGATCACTTTTCGCTATGCAGTCGCTGTTTTAATCAGTCAAACAAGCAGTTAGTTTGTACCTACTGCATCAGCTGTTTGCAGTCTACGTATGGTCGGCACCCTTAGATAGTACAAAATATTTCTACACTCTTGAAGTTCCATGTACAAAATATTTATACACTCTTGAAATAGGTATCTATTTCAAGAGTGTAGAAATATTTTGTACTAGTGAATGCATTTAGGTACGTCGAATAATCAAGTGGACTGTATAAATTGCTATTTTAATGACTATAGGGAAATTGTAAATGGTACTTTTTGGAGTAGGTAGTTTATTGGGAAATAAAATTTTCCTTATTTCCGTAAATTATCGTAACTGTCAAATATTTTGTAATTATAGGGAAAAAATACTACAGGAAAGTTACTAATACATATGTATAAATAAAACACCTAAATATTATTTTCAGCCATACCTTGCAAAATTGCAAGGTATGGCTGAAAATAATATTTAGGTGTTTATAGGATGACGGTTATTTATGGGGATTTGTATAATAAAGCTATGGAACAATATCAATTCGATAAAATGCAATGTATTTAAGTCAAATAAATAAAAGACACACACTGAAGGGTTCTGAATTCTGCTTGAATAATTAAATGTTTTAGCCCAAGAAAAAACATTTTTAATGAATATTTTATATATTAGTCGATTATTGTCTATATCTCTCAGATCAAAGAAATAGCTTATTAACTCGTCGAGAAATTATGTAACGAATATAATAGAATACACCATTCTACTGCAAGCACAGCATGTATAGATTATAGAAAATTGATAATGAACCATAGGTAGTAGCATTGTTATTAGCAACTTCAGTAAAGTGGCAATTAAAGACCCATTAAGTGTGTCCATACTTCCATGTTGCTCCGAAGTCTATGATCATTTAACTTCGCTATAGGTTCACACTTTCTAGATAACTAACAACTTAAACATGAACAAGAAAAGTGCCTAATGATGTTGAATATATTGTAATCTATTAATTGCTAAAGCTATTTTACTAAAAAAAAAAGTAGTCCGGAAGATTATTATAGATATGTCGGCGAATAGTCCTTAGGTGAAAAGTTCTATCGATGAACCGGGCATAAATGAATCGTCGTATCGGCGAAAAGTCCAAAGGTGAAAGAGTCTATCGGTGAAACGGCCATAAGTGAATCGTCTTGTCGACGAAACGTCCAATGATGAACCGGTCGTCGGCGAATCGTTGCAGAATTAATTTTACAAGCGTTATGACGTCACAAGCCGACTCCCGAATTTCGAAGCGTTTTATCTTTGTCAATATTCATTGATCAAAACTACGTGTTCATTAATTTTCAACACTCTAACTGACATACTAAACAGATTTTCAATTTGTTGATGCAGTATACTGCCCTAACGTATGCAATAAATTGCAAGCAAAGAACAGATTCAATGCATCAGGGGCCTTAGTCAAACAGCATTCGACAGTAAACGACAATCGTTATCGTTCATCAGTCACCGATACATTTTCAACTTTATACCCCAGCGCGTAAAGTTGAAAATCTATTGACGTTCTCAGATCGTTTTCATTTGTTTCGTTCGTTATCGATAAGCAGTTTTTAATAGATTTTCAACTTTACGCGCTGGGGTATAAAGTTGAAAATGTATTGGTGACTGATGAACGATAACGATTGTCGTTTACTGTCGAATGCTGTTTGACTTAGGCCCCAGGTCTTTAGGCTGTGGGAAAAAGCTGACGCTAGACGACTTGTGTAGCTCTGTCTCTTTCCCACAGCCTAAACTGGATCGCGTTAAGAGTTCGTCGTAGACCACCAGGAGGGGTATTACAACGTCTTAAAAACCAGGCTTGTTCCAGTGAGTGACCGAGATGGTGCTAGACGACTTGTATAGCTCTGTCACTTTCACTCGTCGGAATAAGCCTGGTTTTAAGACGTTGTAATACCTCCCCAGAAGGCCTTTTTAACCGAGTCACCGCAGCCATACTCACAGTTTCGAAATTTTCTTTCCCAACAAAAAATATTTATCTACTGACGCGTTACATATAGGCTAAACTACTGGACCTAGGATATGTTGCAGCCGATTGCCTATCAACGCCATGATGACCCGCTTCCCTCATTCGATTGTGGCTGACGATAAGCAGCTGTTGCATTTGTTATAATAATTGTGGCAGTCGATAGTAATGTAGTTAAATAAATGCTCTATTGCATTCAAGGTCTTTAATTTCAATTAACTGATAGATAGAATGGCCAGACTTTGTATAGATACCAAAATTGTAACATGGCTCTAATTAGGGTCGGATTGCACCGGAATGGCAAGAGTTCCTCACAAGCCCGGTTTAATGCATAATTTTACTCAGAAATTTTCGATTATGGGATCTTGCTATTCCTACTCAACATTTTTTCTCTCTTTCATTGTATGAACAAACAATCCGATATAGTTGTTTTTAAGGCAACAAGAGCAGAAACCTAGCCTGTGCAGCCCCAGGATTGTATATCCGTCTCCTGGCTTGATCCAGACTCCGCAAACCAAGCTCTTAGGGGACACAACAACTCTATTATTATATGCTCCGGGTCTTTTCTCTCTGGCCAAATTTGGCATAAGAATATGCCACATTTGGCCAATCAAAGCCGAGTCGCGAGCTCTGCAGCGTCTTTTATATATTGCTTATTCTATGGTGCCGTTCTTATCGCTGCCGAAGGTGTTCCAATCGGCTAAAGCGATATCTTCCAGGCAACCTTTTGATGGACAGGACAATACGAACTTAGAGTAAAAAAAATACTGGAAAAACATTCAACATCATCTTCCTGGCCTTATCCCATTTTACTTGGGGTCGGCGCAATCTGCACAAACATTAGAAACACGAAAATAATAACGTAAGAATGCTAAATGATACAAGGTCAGTTCAATAAAAGTCTAAAACATTTATTGCTAATATTTGGCGAATTAAATAATTCTAAATTTGTTTCGTGATAGCCTCAAATAACGTGTCTTTTGACCTCTTCAAACCAGGATTTGGAATTTCTTGATTATGCAAATTAACAAAACGGAACAACAAACATACTGCTACTTTATTTATGACGGTCTTTGTCCCGTGTTATGATCCCAAAGTCAATAAATGATGTTTTTCGGGTGTTCTTAATTAACTTTGCCAACATAAAACATTAATAATAACTCCACGGATATATTTTCGTTAATATTATTATGTTGAATGCAAACAAAAACAGGTTTGAAAGTTTATATTGGAAATTCAGTTTTTAATAACGTCAAATAAATCAATTTTTATGATGCAAGTTTTCTTTCGCAGGTTTACTATGGCCGAAGCCGACTGGAAAGGCAGACTTGGGCAACTTCTTGTCTAAGATCAACATCAACAACATCGAGTTTAAGATGGCTCAAGAGGGAAGGGCCTCGGGTCTCATGAACGATGCTGCAGACGTGAGTCTTTCTTTATCTTGTTGTTAAGTTTGACCAGAGAAAGGAGAAATATTTACCAATAGGAGTTTACTAATTCTCTGCTCTACTTTCGTGGTGCAATTTTAATGGTACCAAAATATTTTTGCGCTCGACAGCCTCGCTCCGGTACTGTGGACGGGCCATACGTTCATACGGAAGAAAAAAATTGATTATAATTTGAACTGTGCCATTGTCATTCTGTAATCAAATCCCTGAATTTTTGTACACATACACACACACATAAAAAATGTAACCAAAGATAAATTGCACAATCAACAGTTATCTAAAATAAATAATTCATCTGCGACAGTCCACCTGACCACCACACACGGGATGAAAAGTACCATTTTTATCCCGAAAAATAGTACTCGTCCAGAAAAAATCAACAAAAACGTTCATAATGGTAATAGATGGCGCTAAGTGTCAGCGAATTGATTGTAAAATTCTTAATACATAATCGCGAGCAAAGCCACGAACAAAAAGTTGACGATAATGATAATTATGTCCAATAGCTAATGTTGTCAGTGCTAGTATTGGATTTAATAATCTAGTGTAGAACAGAATTGCGGCAACGCATGCGACAAATTGATAGCAACTTCCGCTTCTGTGTTTATAATGTTCAATGACTAGCTCATCCCCAATGCATTGTCTGATTGAAGTTCGGTATTTGGGCATTTTTACGGAAACGGTGATTTTTTCTCAATTCCGTAGGCAATTGAACTGAATGAACGTAAGCCTCCAAAGAGCGACAACCCTCCCGGTCCTGGGCAGTTTGCATCCATCCACTGCCACCAGCCACATTCTTCAAATCATCGACCCATCTTGCCGCAAGGCGTCCTGCTAACCCCCTTCACTAAGACGAAAATAGAATTGAAATAGGTGATGAATTGATGATAATATTTTTGTCAACAGAGGTTCAAGAAGATAGTATCTCTGGCGATACCTGAAGGCATTTCACCCAAGTCATCTGGGAAGACTTTGACTATCCTCCTTGTTAACGAGTTCCCTGATGTTAGAGGTAAGCTTGTATAAATGTATTAATTTTTAAGTTAACATTATAACATTTTAAGTATTCTTCAGAATTCCGAAAAAGATTTAGAATGTTTGCGAGCCATTGGTTTTTATGCTAGAGTTTAATTCATTTATTTAAAACTCTAAGTATATTATTACCTACTGAAATTTAAATCTGATGCGATAACTAGGATTATAGTTACTACTATAAAATGTTACATTGGACTATAAAAATACAATTATAACTCTACCAATGCAAAATAACACAAAATTATAACTAAACAATAGGTACTAACTTATTCTATACTTTCTAAATATTCTTACACATTAAAAGCTGATATTTTTTTAAACATTTTATGTAAAAAAACTTAAACTGGTTTTTATATTGATTTAAATCTTTAATTTAAACTTTTTATTGTTTTATATTCTAAATCTATATTTTTAAATGAAGAATCTAAAATGAAGAAAAAATCATAGTATTTACCGTAATAAAAAAGATTTTTCAAAGCGATCGTAATTTTTTTTTATGTGTATACATAATACTGAATATAAAAGTAAATCATTTAAACATAAAAAAAAACATACGACTCTATCCTCGTTCTTGTAAATGACGGTCGTTTTTGAGCGACAGAAAAGATTGCAAAATGCAATTCCTTGCTGATACTGCGTGATACGTGCTGATAATCACATAATCACATCGGTTGATAACTTCAACACTCGCACATAGCAACGTTGTTTCTTGTAGGTTTTCCTTAACCTATAAGCAAAGAAATATTGTGTGTTTTTTTAAAGAAGTCTTCGTAGTTTCGGAGCTAAGGGGAGGGGGGCGTAATTTTTCGTCTCTTTTCTCGAATAAGTTGAAAACTAATTATTTTAAAGTAAAATAAAGCACTCCTCTGCCTTTCGGCCATAGGCTACCAAACACCTTAATCAGTTGAGTGGATTAAAAAAAAATACGGAACGGCGTACCTACGAGTGAACTTTTTAGTGTTAACGAAAACGGATCCCTATTCCGTTTTTTGTGTTCGGACTAGTTCATCTGCCTAGCCATTTCCCAACTATGTTAGGGTCGGCTTCCAGTCGAACCAGATGTAGCTGAATATCAGTATTGTACATGGAGCGACTGCCTTGCGGACAACCCAGTAACTAAGTATTACGATACCCATGGTAAGAGTGGTTGTCAGACTTTAGAGTTTCTGACTAACAGTAACTGTCAAAGATCTAGAAATAACAGCCGGGAGCAGCTTTAAGTGTTTTCCGAGGCATGGAGGAAACTCGCTATGATAGATGGTCACCCATCCACAGATCAACCTTAGCAAGCGCGGCTTATTAACCTGGAAGATCGGTCTGTGCGGCTGTTATTATTTAGCCACGACCTCCTCAGCTCCAAAACCTTAAAAAACGAATATTTTCATTTTTCTGCAACCGGAGAGATAATATTCTTTTGGTGCTCACATTTTTTTAATTAGCCTTTGCTGTCCTACATCTGGGCCCTATATCATTCAGGAGATCTTGTCCTATGTCTCCATAAATCAGCCTTCCTGGTATGCGTACAGATGGTAGTCGCCATCTCTTTCCGGGCCTGCTTATACGGCTCCATCCATCCTTAGATATACCTATTAAATGGAGACTTTTACCTAGCTGTCATCCATGCGAATGACGTGGTCTGCTCAATCCCATTTCAATGCTGATCTGGCGGTTTTCTTGCCAACGTATATAAAAGACGTTGATATATATATATTCTTTATTGTGCACAATATTTACAATAAAAACCAAACTTAAAATTACGTTCACAAAGGCGAGCTTATCTCTATAAAGAGATCTCTTCCAGCCAACCCGTAAAACTGATTAGAGATGATAATACACGGGGACAAGATAGTACACAGAATTATTACTAATTGGTTATACATATTCATACATATTAATAATATATATCATAAAATATATACAAACAAATATTTTATAGTATAAAAATATATACATACATATATTATATATCATTAAATATATACACACATATAAATATCAAGATATTTGCGATAGGAAGTGCTCTTTCAATCTATGTTTGAATGATGTTATCGATGGAGAGTCTTGGATTGTCTTAGGTAGCCTGTTCCAAAGTTGTGTAGCTCGAAAAGTAAAGGAATTATAAAAGAATTTAGTATTTGCTCTAGGACACTCAAGTACTTTGGTGTTACATGCGCGCCTAGGCCGAGTCTTTTATGCCTGTTTTGGATCGTGTGTGGCACTCTTAAAATAGTTCGTCAAAATTGGTCCACAAGATGGAATCCTTCATGAAAATGATCTTAGCGAATCAGCTTAAATTTTCTTATCGATAACTCCATCGTAAGTAAACTTGCGTTAAAATGTTTATCCTTAGCAATCTGGTTCAGCGAAACTCGTTCGAAGTTTTGTTGACTTTCTAAAGGAAACCGCGCCTCGAGAGCGGGAAGTTGTCTTTGCGAAACGTTGAATTTGTCACAACGGTTTAGTAGATCCTAGGCCTAAATGGCAAATAAATGGCAATGATGTGATTTATTGCTTCCAATCAAACTATATTCAGTCAAATACTTATTTTTTGTTTTCTCTATTCAATTTTCATTTAGTTAAGAAAAATAAAAAATGTAATTTAACCAATCAAAATGTTGCACTTTCATGGTAAATGTTGCGTATACCTGTCATAGGCTTACATACCAGCACATAAGTTTATATTTTTGTTTTCAATTAGTGCATTTTATGTTTTGCTGTTGGTGTACCTTTAAATAAATAAATAATACTGCAGACTATCGAACCTCAAAAACTTGCTTTTTGAGCCATGTATCTAGCGAATGGTCATCCATCCATCGACATAACTTTTGAACTGATGCTTCATATGACATTCAATCTAGATATTTTAAAAGTACTTATTTGAATCTATTAAAAGATATGTACCTGCGTTCTGGACGTTAGGGGGGCAGAGGTCCATAGTAATTTGGGCATGGTTCTTTGTAGACCGCGAGTTGTCAACACATTGACCACAAGAGGTTCAAGTTCGAGGCTTTATAAAATGCTACATTCTCACAGCATAGGTCGAAAATAGATCTATATTTAAGGCTATCTCATCCATACTTTGATGTAGATAAATAAACATCGCTTACCTTCGTTTGTTTGGACTCATGCCAGTATTGGTTTGCAAACAGGAACTGATGATGTGTTCTCGCTTATAATGCCTTTACTAGGTAATTGTGTTCAAGAGTCTCTTCAAACGATCTGCTGTACGAATTCCAATACAGCTTTTTTCAAGAAACCTTTCGCTAAAAAAGACCCTGCGTCGGTAGTTAAGGAGTTTATTTAATAGATTTTTAACTTTATCTTAAAAGGAGAAGGTTCATGTTCGATTAGGAAAATGTTACAGTTTAAGATCGGTTAGCTATTACGGGACTGTACAGTCCCGATGAAAAAACAAGCATAAATAAAAAGTTACTAATTTCAGATAAGACCCTATGCCCTAAAAAAGTCTTGCAAAACACTGTGTTTGTGAAAACGTAAAGGCGCGTTGTGTTCCACGCGCGCCTCAATGAGTGTCAGCATGATGACGGGGCCCCGACTCTAGAGGGCTAAAGCCTGCCGGGGTCGCGGGACTTATCTCATTACCGTGACCCTGGAACGTGAGGCTATTGAAGGACACCGTGGATTTTAGTCAGTACGAGTCTGACAGTCCCTCCCCCCCTGCCCTTAGGAGAACTCATTTGATGATTTTACTACGCTAAAAAAAGTAGTTGTGACGCGGCTTGTTTCTCATAAACTCCTAGACACATTTCTAGTAACACAGTCGTTCTATTATTATGCCTATACTACTCACAGAGGTCAATGTCCTTGACGGTGACATAATGTTTATGTACTAGTAGTTGTATGTATGTGGCAAAACCGGTATCCCGCACAATCTCCGCAACTGATGGTGTAAGAAAACAGATTGAAGAAAAAAACCCGGCGTGGGATTGCGATTAGCATAACAATTGGTAACAAGACAATGCTCCCGAAGTCTGGGGTTTGGGAGGTATAATCTGATATAATGATGGATTATTGTGGCGCCGCGCCTTAGTATACTTTAGTACCAATATTTTTAATTAATTACACAGTAAAACAAAACAATAAAGTCAATACTAACAAATTTAAATATTAAAAATTAAACAAGAATTAATTAAATCTTATTTTTATCGGGCCCTAAAAATTTACCCGTGTAATGCCCCCTAAGCAAAGTTCTTCTTCATGCATCTCCCGAAATTCCAGTTATCTTAATATGAAAAGTTTCACAGATTTCTCAATGGCAATGAACGAGAGCTACAGCATCCGCGTGCAGGCGGTCTCGGGAGACAGGATCAGTGCCACCATCACGGGAGGCTCGTTCTTCGGAGTGAGGCATGGCCTCGAAACTCTCTCACAGCTCATCGTGTATGATGACATCAGGAACCATATGCTGGTAAGACTTGAAAAAAGCCACAATGGCCTTTTTTTTTAAAAAAAGGCCATAGAAACTATGGCCCACACTAGGAACTTCTCCTGAATCGTCGGTGCATTTACAAACAGAAACTCACATGCATACTTACCTACACAAATACCCAGTGCAAGCAACTAAGTACAACAAATCCTAGTCCTGATTTCGATTCTTCAGGCAAAGATAGTTTTTTCTTAGCGTCAGAAAATACTAGCCCGGTTGATAGCAAAATAGTATAACCAGTATAACGCTCGCTATCTATAGCTGGGTACTCACTTAGCAGTGTTGCATGTGACGTATCAGATACAGTACAGTGCCTACGTACTCACTTGATACTGTATCAGGAAATATAAAAGTGTGCAAAATATAGCTAACTGGCGCACCTCGGCTCTGCCAATCGACGCCTTTTTACGTCAGGAATTAGTTGAATTTAAGACCTATTGTAGTTAACATCAGCATCGGCTGAAAGATGTCCACTGCTGAGCAAAGGGTTCCCCGTTAGACCATCTCAATGTACGACAATTTTAGTCGCTACGTGCATCCATCGTTTGCCCGCGACTCTCACGATATCGTCTGTCCATCTAATAGTGGATGACCTATGGTGGTCATCTGCCTTCGCTGCGTCTTCTGATTCGTATTTGCCACTGGAGAACATTCTTCTTCATCGGTTGTCAGTTCTACGAGCAATGTCACCTGCTCAATGCCACTTCAACTTGCAAAAAAGATCAAGAACTCCATATTTATTTAAATGTATTATTGTCTTGTTAATAAGGAAGTATTACAGTATTCATTGATCCATACTTCATCAGAGTTCATCAAGTATGTGTACTATAAGATTCGAATGAAGAATGCAGCGCGGGCGCTTCTTAGTCACCAACATTTTGACTAGATAACTCGCCATTGACAACAGTGAACCAGCTGTTTTTTATTGTGTGCGTCACTAACGTCTAGATAATTTTTTTGTAGTCAATATAATTGACTAGTAATGAAAATGATCGAAATTAGTGAATAATAATTAATAGGTAGTTGACATTTAGTTGACATTGAGCTGATAATTGTTTTATTGTGCATCTTTATTTCATCATTTTATAATCTTACCTAGTGATATCATCTTAAATAAGTGCTAGATTTAAAGAGCGAGGACGCCATTTCATACAAACTCTAAAGTCCTTTAATCGAAGCATCGTCTTAATTATAATGTCATAAATTTTCTATGAAATCTTTTAGATCTGTTTATACCACTTATGAAGATTAAAATTGGTTCACGCATAAAAAAAGGACTTGAAAGTTTGTTTGAAATTGCGTACGGTTTGTAGATACACGGCGGTGCCATTTTTTTGAAATACAAAAGAATAGAGAGTCATCTTAGCTCGGATAACTATCATATCCGGTCGCTCCACCTGATGAAAACCCTTATTTTTTCTGTAGCAGAAATCTCATAAGGGATCATTGTACTTACTCATAATTATATATAATATATTAAATAAACATAAACAACTTTTTTTTGGAACCAACATTCATCCACAAAAAGAAATGAAATGTTAGGGTCCACAGAACAAAAATAAGACCCACAACTCTTGGAAAAGGTACTTGACCTGTCCCTGGGGATTATATACCCACTTAAGCACACCACCACACAGCTTTCGAGAATTTTCCCTACTTGGTCACATACCTTGCAGGTAAAATTTTATACAGGTCCTTCTTAGGTCGTCAATAAGCAACAATTTAGCCTGATCAGCGGACAAGTTTATATTTAAACCGACCGGTTTTGAAATGCCGGCTCAATATTAGTTGTCACTTCTGAATATTAGCATAAACAATTCAGGATCAAGTATCAAGGCAATATTTGCTTTTATACTTAATTTTATTTAATGACTTTCACAGGTCAGTCACACTGATTTGGAGGTTAAGTTTTGTAGATGTTGTTTTTTTTTAATTTTTGATTTTTTAAATAACATTACGCATCTTTCATCAGTAAGATTTTTTTTGGGATTTCTTATGGACTGTCAGCACCTTTCCAACTAAAAACTTTCTTACTTCAATTATCCTTAGCGTCCCATCAGGCTAAATTGTTGCCTTGGTACTGTTATAGAACAGTCCCACGACCCGAACAATGCCGCAACCTCTTCAATTAAATCAATTGTCAAAATTACACCGAATAATCAGAATCTACAGCGTAATTCGTCAGAGTAACCTAGACGGACTATTTTTTAGTACCTAATAAAAAAAACTTTATAAATGTTAAGAGTGCAGTTTAAAATGTCAGGGAATTATTAAATCAGCATATCTACTAATTAATGTGCTTCTGACATTTTCGTCTACTAGTGTCTGAATAATTTGGAATGAAATTCTTAATGGAGCAATCTCCTTTATATTTGTACTAGCACTCCGCCCGCGACTTCGTCGAACTATTCCTCTGTAAATTTCTGCTCCCCCCTAAACAACTCCTAAAGGGGTTGTATTTCGCAAAGTCTTAGGTAGCAATATCTAAGTCCTGAAAAGAATCCCTATGCACATATCCTGCTGGGATATCTGCATAAGGATTCTTTTTTGTAGTAACGAAGTTTCATACAAACTATCAAACCCCAAAAACAATCACCTATCTACTTATAAGGGGTCAAAATCTCGTCATAGTGAGCACCTACGTCCTAAAAATCCCCATGCAACACTTGAAACTGAAGTGACCTTTCGCTTTATAAAATAGGTAGATAAATAATCATTTGGTACCGTAAATAGATCGTTCTTCACCTATTATGGCATCTAATTTAAATGTTAATATTTACAGTTTTATATAACCAGCTTTTTTTATTTTATACGTTTCTGTTTCTTAGAAGGTCGTGATGACAGAGCAATAAACCGAAGGTCTCCGCCACTTTAACACCTTGTTTTTGTAAAATTCGTCAAAAGCATGCATTAGTTTTTAAACATCACATGAAACCACGATTTTATATAAAAAAAAAATTAAGATAGAAAGAAAAATTATTATCGCACTGCATCTGATCCGGATTCGGTCCGTCATGGGTCCCAAAATTCGGTAATTAGAAATTAATTCATAATTTTGTTACGAACTCCGATAATAATCTGTTCCGAAGTGGAGACTCAAGGATCATGGAAAAAATCAGATGAAGGAAATAGGTTCTGAGCGTAAACTAGGAATCATAGACACAGCTTTATGGTTACTTCGGAACGAATTTTCACGGATTTGGATCGCGGATTGAGTGCGGAATCACACAAGTGTGTTACACAATATCTAAAAATGATCTTTTTAATTTATTTTATAGTTTCTTTATTATCTATTTCTTAATGTTTTACCTACGAGCCAATTAAAAAGTCAGTCGTATATTTATCGTAGATTTTATTTGTATGGCTTCAGCTTTGTAAACACATTAATTGATCTAATGCAGTAATCTATACTTAGTGAGAATGCAGAAACCTTACCAATGCACTGAGTAGCTATTTAAGTAGGTCTTCAACTGCAGGCAGCTATGATGTTAATTAATAAGGCCTATGATAAGGCCTGAATTCGTTCGACGCTGATGTCAATCACGTATTTTTAGTAAGAAAAAGCAATCAGCGACGTAGTATGGTGCCTCTCTTTTCCATGAAGTCTTGCTATGCTATTCCCTACAACATAATATCTAGACTGTAAGCTATGACGAGCCCGATGTGAAGAAGGTGTCGTAGTCACACCGCTTCCACAGTAGCTTACCTAGTGCATAATATGAAATTGCAAATTTGGTGTTTATTAAGTTACGAAGCGATAGCGGTTAAAGTTAAGAGAATAGCACTGTTATTCTGGGATAGAAAATAATTTTGTTCACTATTGGTTCACCTCACGTTAGTTCCGTTTATTTCGTCTGTCATCTTTTACAACGTCTGCCTTTCAACTGGCAGGGCGTCAATAATTGGATTTGAGCATACTTGTATTTTAGTACAGTTGTTTAAAAAGCTTTTTTTGAGGTTGGTTTTTCATATAACTTAGATATATTTTTCCGAGAAAATAAACCAAACAAACTGGGAGGTCGCAGTCTCCTTAAGCATAAGAAGACCATTATTTGCTCGTATGTGTAAAAAACTATTTACACAGATTTGAGAGGTACTGTCTAGTCTAGTCTATGCACATATTTACCAGTGACACAGATAAAAAAAGAACAATAGGTACCAACCAATATATTCAAAACGTATTTGTTTCCATTCAATCAAAGGAGAAAGCTTGGCACACGAAGAGTTGGAAAAGTAAGAATATCAATGTACGCAATCACTTTCGATTTATCGGACAAAAGTACTAGTAATTAATATCGTCACGCATTACGTAAGAATAAACAATTAAGTAATGGTTTATGTAAAATACTTACTCTGCGGTAATTACGTGTGTAATTATCGATGTTGTACAACACGCCAATGTAAATACTGTTGACTATGCAAATTGGACAGTCAACAATAATGTATTTATGCAAACTTTCTTTATGGTATAAGTGATTGGTATGTTTACGTCGTACTTCCTATATCTACTTTCTCAAATCTCGACGGCATGTTTAGTGCAGTGTAGCTTCGAGTTCCGTATGGAGTAATTTCTAACCTAGTAGTTATTCTGGGTCTATCTGTTTATGTATGTAAGTTGAAATGTTGTTAAACGCACTCACGATACAGGACAAATTCCTAGTGAGGGGAAAAGTAAAATAAAAGAAAAAAACAATTACAAGTAAGAAAGAAAAAACATTTATTTGGCGCAAAAGAGCGATACACACAACATTTAAAATAAAAATAAACACAAAAAAAAAGAAAGGACTTACATCTAAAACAACATTGTTGTGTGACTCACGGCTGCGCCAAAAACGCCCACTTTAGCAAAATGTCGAGCAACTAGTGCTCGACGCTGGTTTTCAACTGGCCCTGTGATGTGATGTGACGGATGTAAATCAGCTTTAAACATAAATCATGGTGTCAGCGCTTTTTCTAAACTCCAACTTATGTATATAAAATATTGATACATAGCAAGTAGTACCTACCTACATTAGTGGTAGTCGTAGAAACGTAATTTACAAAGATTTTATTGTTGTAAAAACCTCATGCTAATTGCTACGAAACTCATAAAACCTGACCAAGATATTGTTCGAAATAATAAAAGAGTATGTTTTCCTTGTAGATCGTGCGAGATGTCACCATCACTGACAACCCAGTGTACCCGTACCGTGGTATTCTCCTTGACACGTCGCGCAACTTCTACAGCATCGACTCTATCAAGGCTACCATCGGTAAATATGCAGCTTATACTTTCCTGTTATGATCCTGTCGCATTCAAAAAAGTCGCCATCTGCCGGCCGGCTTTTGTTTATGCTGGGAAATGGCGAGGGCCGGTTTAACTGGATGCAGCTGACGTGTTTGACGGCACGGTTAGCGCAGTGGCTGATCGGACTACTGCGTTGCCTTCTCGATCGGACTAATGCGGGGATTCAAAACTCAGGAGCCTTAAATATCCAGCTCAGAAAAAAGATTGAAGATCGGAACTATCATTACTTTTAACTGATTCACAGTACCTATGCATCTTAACAATAGGATCCAAATTATGTAGATATGTTTAAATGCAAATAGTTATTTTAAGTATCCATGAGTCATACTGGCTGCTTGTTATGTATAAATCTCAGGCACATACAGTCTTCCGCACGCAGTACATTACTTGGACTTTAATGATGTAGATGAGATTGCGATTACCTTTATTATTCATGTTAAACCCTTCGTGACTTTGTTATGCGAGAACATTAAAAGGGTGCCAACACTGAAAGGGTTTTCTCGAGTTATCCTTTTTTAAATTTAGAATTTAAAGTACCAACATTATAAAGTTGGAGTTTGTTTGGTTGAACGCGCTAATTGTGTTGGTAAGGTCCGAATTGAAAAAATCTTTTATTATTGGATCGTCCATTTATCAAGGCAGGCTATAGGCTATAAAACATCACTCTACGACCAATAGAAGTCCAGCAGCGGAGGTGATAGTTGATACCACGATTAGATTACTTATAAAATATTTCTTAAAGATCTGTATTGGTTTATGCAAGAGTGACTGCCCAGTGAGATCGTGAAAGGTCTTGTCAAAGGAATTGGTGATTTTGAGTAATTAGGTCACTTACAACTCAAGGTCTATGCCCGTTCAATGGCAATAGGCGAGCCCCCAATGGGACTTAAATATAACCAGCAATATTTATGTATCAGGATACAAACACGCGGAATTTTAGACCTTATGACAACAGCAAAAAGAAAGGAGTATAGAATTCTGGTTTCTGGGTTTCTGATAGCTACAACCTTGATGGTCTCCAAGGCAAGAGTAAATATGTTACTTCTAGGCAAGCGTACGTCACTGTCGATCCTCGCTTACCATCAGGCGAGAAAATGGTAAAAGACTTAACACCTCATTTTTCTTTCTAGATGCGATGGCGGCTGTTAAGTTGAACACTTTCCATTGGCACATCACTGACAGTCAGAGCTTCCCGTTCGAAGTTAGCCGACGACCTCAGTTGTCCAAGATCGGTGCTTACTCTCCGGCTAAGGTAACGAATCTCATGCTTCAATACTATCAACTTAGACTAAAGTAAGTCAAGATTTGAGTAGGCCACTGAGAAAAAGCCAAAAAAAGGAAGAAAAATTACCTCCTTCGTTGGATTCCTACGTCACACGCCAAGGTTTTCGACTGGCCTGTTGGTCTTGCTAGTGGTTAGTGACCCTGACTGCTATGCCGGGGGTCGTGGGTTCGATTCCCACCCAGGACAAATGTTTGTGTGATGAGCATGATTATTTGTTCTATGTGTGGGTGTAATTACTCTTTATTATGTATGTATTTGAAATATATAAGTATGTTTATTAGTTGTCTAGTACCCATAACACAAGCTCTGCTTAGCTTCGGACTAGATGGCGGTGTGTGATAGTTGTGGAATATTTTTTTAATAATATGCATTTTAATGTGAGCGTGGTTAGTCCTTAGAGCCGGATACTTCTACAAAATCCTTAACTAAGCTATACTATGGTTACTTGCAGGTGTACACTAGAAAAGCTATTGAAGAGGTGGTGGAATACGGAAAAGTGCGCGGTGTGCGCGTTCTACCGGAGTTTGATGCGCCTGCGCACGTTGGAGAGGGATGGCAGGACACTGATCTCACCGTCTGCTTCAAGGTAATAAATCGTAATAGTAAGACGTGATCATCATCTGCCTATCCTTTTCCCAACTATATTGGGGTCGGTTTTCAGTCGAACCAGATGTAGCTGGACTGCTGGAAATCAGTAGTTTATATGGAGCGACTGCCTATCGAACCTAAACAAACCCAGTAACTGGGTACTCGTAATACGATAGTAAAAGATCTACAAGTGACAGCCGGGACCAACGGTTTTATTCGCTATGGCAGATGGTCACCCATAGACATAGAGAATATTACCACAATCAAGTGGTTATATAGTCTTTGCCCATAGACCAACCTCAGTAAGCGCAGCTTATCCTGGATGATCGGCCTGCCATGTGAGGTTGTAATTATTCAGCCACGAGCTCCTCAATATAATAAGACCTGTTGTTTAAAATACCAAACCTCAATACAAATATACGTAGCAACAGTTATACTCGTTAAAATGCCGTTATTGTGCCAAAACAAGATATGTGTGTTACTCGTTTATAAAATGCGAATTATTACGGTTTTTTTGCATCCTGGTTATCAAAATATTCATGAAGAGATGAACACAGATACAAAAAACAGCCAAGTGCGAGTCGGCTCCGTACCAATTTACTGTTTAATAATATGATATCATAAACGTGAAAGCTTGGATGGATGAAAAATTGTTACTCTGTCATGCAAAAACTACTGAAGGGATTTGGATAAAATTTGGTACA
This sequence comes from Agrotis ipsilon, assembly GCA_028554685.1. Classification (NCBI taxonomy): domain Eukaryota; kingdom Metazoa; phylum Arthropoda; class Insecta; order Lepidoptera; family Noctuidae; genus Agrotis; species Agrotis ipsilon. The sequence continues at coordinate 2,542,009 of CM052965.1, forward strand.
CAGATGGTTTATTACCTGGATTAGCACATAGGATAGTTTTTATCCCAATTTTATCTTCTCGCGGGATAAATTTCGAGTTATAGCCGCAGGCAAGAGCTAGTTTTCTATAACGACATTTTTTTTAAATGTTTGTTGGTATGGGAGTCCCATACAACAAACTTGATTTTTTTGTCGTTTATAATGACATACTTATTTTTTTTCCCTCACACAACCCACAATTTTTGAACCCGTTTTTTGGTTACAGGCTGAACCATGGTCCTCTTACTGCGTGGAGCCTCCTTGTGGACAACTGAACCCTACCCGGGAGGAGCTGTACGACTATTTGGAGGACATTTACAGGGAAATGTCCGGTAAGTGTGAATTATTGTAAACATAGTCTGGCAACACTGTGGCGCTGATTGTATTTGTTTTTTTTGTCCCTCGCCATTTTGTTTACCGGAATAAACCGTTTATTTATCTGAGTAGATATAATTTCAATACATCTGATTCAATGGGGTAAACTTTCTGCGCTTTTGAAGAAAGTAATAAAATATTCAAACTTTATTACGAAAAAACTACCAGAAGTCTTGTAGATATGTTAAATCTCGTAGTACTAAGTACCAAATGAGCTGAAGTAATTTCTGGTATTGTTCCTAAACATACCCAGCGGGTCTAAACCATAACTTCCCAGACTTGTATCCTTATTAGCAACACTGTCAAATGGTGTAGGTAATAATACAGAGTGTGATTATTTTTCCAAAATGAGTAATTCTGTAGTTTCTTCCTAGCCTCATGAAAAAATGAAGACTTGACTTAGGTACTATACTTTTTGTACCTATATGCCCCTTCTTAATATACCCTCGTCTATCTATTCCAGATGTGTTCCAACCAGACATGTTCCACATGGGCGGTGACGAGGTCAGCGAGAGCTGCTGGAACTCTTCTGAAGAAATCCAGAACTTCATGATCCAAAACAGGTGGAACCTGGAGCAGGCCAGCTTTTTGAAACTCTGGAACTACTTCCAGATGAAGGCTCAGGATAGGGCTTATAAGGTACATGACAGTTTGTTATATTACGTTCCAGCTTGTGGCTGGACCATCCAAATTACCTAAGAATCTGGGTCAGAGGAATGGCGGTACAGACAGATGTTGCGTACCTAAATACTCTGAGATGGCATAGCCGAGGTAAACTCGGATATCGTTGTTTCTTTAGTTATGGTCTAATTATCTTTCACTTTGTTCAATGCCGCTATTGAAATGAAAGGGTTCTCAAATAACCAAGGAATATTATGTCCAGTTGTGCCACCGCGATAGTTTAAGGAGCAAAGTTAGACAAATCAAACGTTAGGGCGATGATACTTAGAAATTGCTGGATATGGACGCATATTTATATAAGGACAGGACAAAATGAGACAAGCTGAACACGCTTAACCAGATATCGATAAAAATACTATAATTAATTGTAGATATATTAGAGTGAAGAAAATGTAAGAATTTAGTTTCAGTAATAAAGGCTTATTTTATTTATGTCCAGTTGGATTACTCTATAATTAAATGTTTTTTTTTAATGTTTGCAGGCTTTCGGAAAGAGACTGCCCCTGATTCTCTGGACCAGTACGCTGACCGACTTCACGCACATCGATAACTTCCTAGACAAAGATGATTATATCATCCAGGTTTGTGAACACTGCTTTGATTTTAAAGTCAATTCTATCACTTTTCAAAATCTTAAAATGTAGTGATTAAGTTATATTGCAAGGCTCCAAAAAAGGCGACGTTGTTGCCTACTGCATACTGTCGTTTTCTTTTGTAATGAAAATTTTCAATGAAAGTTGACCACGTTTATGAGAAATATCCCCAACCACTGAGATATTCTTATTAGTTTTAAAGTTAGAGAATTTAATTTAATTTAATCTCTAGGCATTTGTTGCCTATTTGGTGTGTGTCAGCCATTGTCTGTGTGGTGGCATTAAGGGAACGAGATGGCGCTACACGCTTTGTACAGCTGTCTTTTTCCAACAGTAGCACTAATTTCGCTTTAAGATGCAATGGTAGGCCCTCAAATAGCACCATACTCTCAGGGGTAGAACAATTGGAAATGATGTCTCCCGTGCCCTTAATCAATTCGATCCAAATTTCTCGAGTACTACCTGTATTATAGCGTCCATAGAATATAGAAACTGATATGCATATCAACACTAAAAATAAGATAGATTGACTTTATGCCTCGTTGTGTCAATTACGATTAACAAAAATTCTTCTGCAATTTAATTTTCTCTAATTATTTAGCCACGAGCTTCATATATCTTTTTTATTTATTTCGTAGGTTTGGACGACCGGGTCCAGTCCTCAGGTCACTGGTCTCCTAGAGAAGGGTTACCGACTGATCATGTCCAACTACGACGCGTTATACTTCGACTGCGGTTTCGGGGCCTGGGTTGGCGAAGGTAAATTAGTGATACTACTTATATGCCGCGTACAAACTGGGCCAATGAAGTCCCACGAATGAGTGTTGTTGGCCGTTCCTTGTATGGACGGCGTACCCACTGATCGTTCTTTGGTGTTTGCCGGCGATCAGAAGCGTGGCGGTAACATTAAAGGAATTCAACCATTTGATGGAACTCGGTGTGGACGGTCAGCGACTGCATTTGTTGGTTGACCCAGTGTGTACGCGGCATTAGCCAAATATCTGGGCGCACGGTAGTGCCCTGGCCAAGTTGATAATTTTACTGTTGTAAATTTAATAAAAAATACGCGTTAACGCATGCGTCTCTAATTGTAAGGCGTTTTTGTATAATAGATGGCGCAATGTCACTGTAAGACCTTTAAGAATGGAATGAAAAATTAATAGAAATTGGTAAGGAGTCTGGTGTACTGAATGAAGGTTGCAGGTTAAAGTCAGGATCGCAATCGATTTTTTCTTTTCACAAAAAGCTTTATTTTGTACCAGTTTCTACTTGGATATAAACTTTATTTCGATCTAAATTGGGTTGATTTCTAGTTGATAGCTAAAAAAAAATTGTTATTTGCAGGTAACAATTGGTGTTCTCCATACATCGGTTGGCAGAAAGTGTACGACAACAGCCCCGCAAAAATTGCCAAGAAACATAAACACTTGATTTTGGGTAAGTGTAAATGAACTTGAGTCTGGACTTTTACCTTTTTTTTGGGACTAACTCACCACACTATTCCCAAACCTCTGCAACTCCTGAAAGCCAGAATCAACAGTGGCAACTACCATAAAAGCGCAGAGACAATGAAACTCGATGTGTCCCGGATAATGAGTTTACCTGTACCTTAGATCCTGCAACGAATATAATCATATTAAAGAAGAATAATCAGAAGAATCAGAATCAGAATAGTGGAAGCGTAGGTAACATACGTTTCCACTTCCCTCCATGCAAGCAGGAGACAGAACTAGGCAAGGTCAATAGGCACAAAGGGACATTACAACTGGGAGAAGCCCAGTTGCCTAGCCATCACGGATAAAAAATACTATTAATTTTAATGAACTTTTGCCTGGCGTACCTATTAAATGTGACTAAAAAATTTGCAATTTAACATGAGTTTCTTCATACCTGTACAGGAGGTGAAGCAGCTCTTTGGTCTGAGCAGTCAGACTCGTCCTCCCTGGACAACAGGCTGTGGCCGCGCGCCGCCGCGCTCGCCGAGCGACTGTGGGCCGAGCCCGACCACACCTGGCACGACGCAGAGCACAGGATGCTGCACATCAGGTCAGTACATAGAGACATAGAAGTTTATAAAAAAAAAAGTTGCTCCACACTAGGAATTTCTCCTGGGTCGTTGGTGCGTTTACAAACATAGAAACTCACATACACAAACATCCAGAATCGAAACAACTATTTGAAGGTCATACAATTTTTTTTTCTGTGCGAGGATCGAACGAGAGATACGCTGCGCAGTAGTTCAATCACTCAGCCACTGCGCTAACCGTGCCGTTTAATATTCATTCGCTAGGTCCAGCCAATCACAGTTTTTGGCCCACTATTTGTTATGAATTAGTCTTTATCAATTTGTATCATAAATCTGCAAACTTATATACGACCAGCGGTTCTAAAAAATGTGTATTTTGGTTATTTGTATTTTATATATTTTGTTTTATTTTCCTACAGGGAGCGTTTGGTCCGCATGGGTACTCAAGCCGACTCCTTAGAGCCTGAGTGGTGCTACCAGAACGAAGGCAACTGCTATCGATGAAATATAGGCAACAGTGCTGCCACGCTGTCACAACTCTATCTTGTTCACGTCATAATAAAAGCTGGTCATGCTCTATGTCTATGGGTCATACCGACGTGTAACGGTTTTCACTGAGCGAAACATGAATGTTGGCAACACTTGACCACGTCGTAGATAATAAACAAATGAAGTGCCAAGTTCTTCGTGTAGTTAAGTAATATTTTTTATGGATTATAAATTATAGGTTCACGCTATTGTATCACTGTTTTCACGGAATATAAATGATGATTTCGGGTTCTACTACTGCCTAACTATTCAAGCCATATAGTCAGAAATATGAACTTATAGTGTTGTATCTGGATACCCAGTTGACCAATATTTGTATCAGTATGGGACAAACATTGCCGCCATACTTTGATTAGACCAGTTAACATTTATGACCACATTGCCAAACATGAAATCGTTTTGTGAAACGTGGCTTATCTCTGTCTTAAGACAATCACTGTGATCGACTCATATACACGTAGGTTTTATATTGTAACACATCTCGTAATGTTTTGTACGTGGATGTGCTAATTGTAATGTCAATGTATGATTTATTAAACTAAGTAAAGTATTATTGTAACTTTACATTCTTTTTGTAATAAATACTCAAAATGTATGTAGGTGTTTTTTTTTAATTTGTGTAATAAATCTACACAGCAGAAATCACCCTATTTCTATACAAAGGTCCATGAACAAACTTCAGCTCACTAACCTACCCCAATCTGTCTTTCAATAATAGATTTTTAACTTTATCTCAAGAGCAGGATGGTTCATATTCGATTGGGAAAAATTGACAGGTTGAAGTGGGTTATCTGTACACGGTCGCAGTCTTTTTGTAAATAGTCTTTAAATAATTTTGATTAACTGGAAAGGAACTCTCTCCTTTACCGTGGATGCTTTTATAAAAAAAATATCTCACATTATTCTTATAAAAATTGAACACACAGATCCAGAACAAATACCTACAGTTTGATCCGAGTGGGAATCAAACCCAGGACACGTTGAATCTCAGCCAATAGCTCGTTAATTGGTTATTGAGTACAAAGAGATTGAGTAACTTACTACTTAGTACTCTGATGAAGATGATTGCATAATTAATTTAGGTCAATATTTTGCAATGCAGCAAGTTACCTACATAGAGACTCAGCATCAGGTATTTTTGTTTAAATAAAACAACAATAGCATATTTATTTTATAATACAGAAAAAGACAAGAAAAAATAATGAAAAAGCATTTGAAAATAAAGAAAATGTACCTAAGTATTTAAGGACTTGCAAAGGAAACAGCAAATAACAAAAAAAGAATATGAAAAAGAAATCGTATATTTACAGTATAAAATTTAATTTGACTGGGTACATAAATAATAATTTACAATCTTTGTCCTAACGGGTTTTGACCAGTACATCCTGATATACCTAAACCACCAGCCGGCAAGACAACTTCGGTACCCGGTCCCGATATTTCGACAATACCGATATCACCGGTACCGCATCCATATGACACTGCACTTTTCCCTGAAGTTGGGACAACTCCTTCCAAACCAACTGTTCCAAGAAACGGTAGACGCCCGGACACTATAACAGCACCTTCTATGATCAGATTGTCGGAGTAAACGGTTACTCCAGCTGGTCCAATGTACGCGTGAGGGGATGAAGTATCCAGGATCAAATTTACTTCAATGACACGGCCGTAAATCGGTGCAAATGGGATTACAGCACTAGGTAACTGGTAACCTTCGGCGATTGGAGGGTTGGTAGGACACAGCGGTTCTCTTGGATATGGACATGGTGGAATACATTGAGTGAAGACTGACTGAAAACAGAAATACGGCCCTTTACACACTTACATTCTTATAATATAATAATTTGTCAAACAAAGGACTTACTTGAAAAAGCACAGCTTGAATGCACAAACAGAATATTCCTTTTAGCAACATTTTTCACTCTTATATCGAACCACTAATAAAAATAATAATGTTTAATAAAAAACGTGTTTCTGTATTATATAGAAAAAGAGCTTATCAATGAATGTAAGTTACATTAGTTGCATAATTACATTTGTTACAAACAATCAATCTATTGCACGATCAAGAATTGCAAAACCTATAGACCTATTGCCTTTTGAAGCGATAACGTTCATCGTTCAGGCGAGGGGGCAGTGGTAGAGGCACAGAGGCGAGTAGTTGTTATGTATAGTAGGTAATCTACCGTGTTTCTTCTTTTTTGATTTCTCTTTGATGATTTTGAGTAGCAATTAAAACGTGCGGGGGGCGATGGCGTCGCGTCTCAGTGAGTATTGACCTTTAGTCTCAACCCATGTCTTATGGGGTGCTAAGACAGGAAATCTCCACGTGCGCCTGTGGACTGGATTTCCCTCACGAATACGTCCGGGGGGAAGACCAGTTTTTCGGGCCGGTGCACCCTGGGATGCGGGCAAAAACTCTTCCTTAGGCACTGTGTGCCTAAGGGGTCTCTTTGCCCGTATGCGAATAGCCTGTCGTGTGGACTCTCCAACGCATGTACCTCTGATCAGCAGAGGGCACAGCGGCGGAGCGGGCTTGCGGACGGTGAGTAATGGGTAGCCGACCGAGGACCAAGCCCGGGTCGGTGGCGCGTCGTGTTTCGCGCCAAATGCCTGCTGGGGTCGCGGGTTTTTTCTTAACCCAGGATACCGCGGCCCCGGAACGTAAAGGGCATCCGATGGAACACGGGTGGATTTTAGTCAGTAAGAGTCTGACAGTCCCTTCCGCCCCACCCAGGGAGGACTCATTTGATGATTTTACCACCTAAAAAAACCCATGTCTTATAGCGCTAACTCTCTGAAACGGCGCAACTGCGTCTACCGACGCAGGATATTTCTGTTCGGACAACACTTTTCTGAAAAATGTAATGCCTTCATTTCCGGAATAGCAGTATTGATCATTATTATTCTGTAGACCGAACCTTTATTTATCGAGCAATGGTAACTAACTTCTGACTTCCATGTATACCTTCCATCGCCACATATAATATTTTTTTTGATAGAATAGTGGTTACTTTGTGAAGCTCTAACACAAATACATACAAGGCGTTACGGCAGCCGGCATTACAGTAGACCTCTTAGAAGATGGTGTGACGAGCTTTACAAAACGTACGTCTTATTAGCTTTGGATCGGAAAATTCAATAGTTACGGGGTAGAATATGGGTAGTATGACACAGCCTAACTTTATAGATTATCTGAAAACCATTCATATTATATAGATAATCGGTGCAAAGGTATTTTTTTTAGGAGGTGAATGACTACAATATTCAATTAAAAAGTTGCAACATTTTTAAATGTTAGTTAATTGCCATTTCTAACAAGTTTTTATCTTATCAATTAAGAATTTATTACGATTTATTAGATTGCCCAATGCTTCCAACTCCTAGAAAGGGTAGAAAGGCAAGGCTACAAAAATTGCCAGTCGACAAAATATATTTAAAATTTGTTTAAAAATGGATAAAAAAAGTGAGCATCGATGCCGCGATGTTTAAAATCAAAATATTACACAAGAAATGGAACGCAACCTATCGAAACGTCACAGAGGCGATAATTTGGGCTGTCACTTTTTATTTACCATCCCAAAGATTTGTTTTTCACTCGAAAAATCCGCAATTGTCTTCTTTGATTCTTGTAAAAATCAATTTCAAACATGAGTTGTTTCGAAAATATGACTATGCCCAGCTGTGTGTGGTTCGAAAGTGGAGAGAAGCGCAACATCCTTGCATCTATTTCATCGGGTCTTTTGGTTTGTATTTGATGAATCATGCAGTATTTCTATTGATTACAGATTCAATTAAAACCATCCGATAAAATTTACCCTTGAACACTGTATAAAGTTCTATATAATTATTGTTAAACACTTCATAAAATTTTAAGGCATTGTTAAATTTCGAAAGTTTCACAGTAGGTCTGTGTGGGTATATTTTTCGACATAGGCTCAATAGAAAGTGCTTACGGTATTCTTGTTTAAATTTTATTTACCTCAGCTGTATAATGTGGAAGTTCCACCATGAATAGACTTCCTTGGCCAATTTAATTGTTGACTATGTTTTACTAACTTCCTTTTCTTCCATCAGTTCTTCACAGGATGGTGGTTCATCATCGATGCTGCGTCAGTGTACCCTGGAAACCTGCCCAACGCCTCCCATGTCTGCGGTGTGATGGCTACACTCTCACTCATCATGGTCAATTCGGTGTCCAATGCACAGGTCAATGACACTTTATACACAGATAATTATTTGCTTTGTTGTTTTTTATCATAGAATATCTGGTTATGTAGGCTAAAAGTACATTAGTATTATAAAGTTGTGCTTTTTTCCACGAAGTTATGAAGTTGACAAAAGAGACTTTAAAAGAACATTAGGATTATAAACGATTTTAGGAAGAGATTTAATTTATTGAGAAATAAAATGTAAAAAAATTTAATGCCATGTCTACTGCTTGCTTTTAGCAAAATCACCAAGTCCAGAAGTTTAGTTTAGTATTAGCATCAATCAGTTGCATGTTTCCCATCACTTTTTGTTTGTAAATAATTCCCAGGATATTGCAAAGAACACAGAAGATTTTGTTTCCTCTGTCCTATATTTTGTTGTTTTATCAGTGGCAGTACGGTCAGTAAGTTTCAAGATCTCAGTAAACATTCTGATCCAATCTTTAAGTTCATTGAGATTAGTAAACAAAGAAAGAGACATTGATGACTATTATTTAAAGCATTTTCTACATAACAAGTTTCTTAATCAAACTTGATTAGTGATTACTTATTGTTTTCATTAAATAAAAGAAAATACACATTGCTTGATTAATTTCTGAAACATCTGTACGTTTTGACACTAAAGACCTAAAGTTTTATAGCTTATTCTTAATTGATTAATGGTTCCGACACAAAAAATTTTTTTCAATTGTGACCAGTATTTCCCTAATTATTGGGTTCACTTGAACAATAAATAAACTATTCAGGTTTATAATATTAGTATAGATTCCATAATACAGATTACGTTTTAAAATTACAGGTTCGAGGTGAGACATACACTGGAGGCTGCATGGGTCCCCGCGGTGCCCGTCTCTGGTTGTTCCTAGGATTTGTAGTTGGGTTCGCTTCACTCATTGCTGCTTGCTGGATCCTGTTCGCCAACTATGTTAATGCTGGTATGTACATCTTCATTTTTATGAATGAAATCATAATTCAATTATCGTTCGGCCTGTCTAAAACTGCTACTATAGCAATGATGATAAAAATAGTATAATTATGTTTTTAAATGAAATATTAAATTCTATTCCATTACTCAAACAATAGAGTAGATTATTGAAAAAGAACGATTTGCAACATTGCAAACGAATAACACAGCTAAAGTGTCGGTTTTAAAACTGCAGTTATACATAAACTAATTTGTCCCATTATTAAATCTTTGTGTTTATTGATAAGAAGGCAGAAAAAAAAACCAATCTGGATAAATGAAATCGGCAATCAACAAAATAGTTAAAATGCATGCCGCTAAATATAGCTTTGATAAATCTGAAAATTGTCAAATCCAAGATATTAAAGATTTTATCACTTTTGTTTCCAAACAACACAAATATTGAAATAATAATATACCTTAATTTCCTGCACCATACAAAATGTTCTAACATAGCCATAAGAAAAATGCTTGCTTATAAATTATTTATCAAAATAGTCAGAATAATTTAGTCAATATATTTTTCTTTGTAGGCCCAAACAAGTCTTCTTGGCCCGGAGTGAGCCTCTTCATGCAGAATGCATTCATCTTTGCTGGCTCCCTAGTATTTAAGTTTGGTCGCACTGAGGAACTGTGGGGGTAAATCAATAGTCTCGTACCTTTTCCACGATTGTCATGACTAGTTATGACTGTGTATGAGTTTGTGATCTTACAGCACTGTTCTGTGTTCTTAGTATTCACACTTGGTTCTAATTTATTGTATGTTAATCTCATTAAAAATTAGTTTTGCTGCATTATGTTGAACTTATAAAAAGTGTTCTAAAATAAGTCATTATCTCGAAACTCATTTCAAATCTTCTGAAGTATCTGTAAAGTATAGGTGTATTGTTTTTGATGATAAGGCCTTGTTCATTGTGCTTGAAATTCAGTTGACATTGAAGTCATTCCGTCTTAGACAAAAAGAGTTAAACATCTGGAAGAGTTGAACACTTGTCTTAAACACTGTCAACTTCAAAAGGCAATTGGCGTTGGTAAGGGTTGTTTGCAGTTACACTTTTTTAGACAAGTGTTCAACAGATTTTTATTTTTTGTGGTCTTTGTTTCTATTTTATTTGGTACCTTTGTTGTTCTTCTGTTTATCACAAAAGTAACTAGCCACGAAAATCGAAGGATTTATTTAATCTAGGATAAATTATAACTTTAAATTATAGGTATAAACTTTTTAAGCATTTTTTACATACTATATGATGTAGATTTCAATAATTTTATTTTTAACATAAATGTTATGCTTACGCATGGGGATTAACCAATCAAAAATATCTGTATAAATAAATAACTTTATTGTTTGGCATTAATAAATTACATTGATTGAAGTACATTAAAGATCTTATTAAGAGTATTTAATATTTTATTCTAACATTTGGTTATAGCAGGAACACCATACTTTAAATCTTTGGATATAAATTATCTCTATAACTATTTGTTATCTGTGGTAAAAATATTTTTGTCTTGTATTGCAATGTTGCAAGCTAGAAAAAAGAACTATAAAATACTGCAAAACTGACTTTTAACTATTAATAAATCAAGGTTAAAACTAGGCGGGAGGTATTTTTAGTATTGAGTCAATCTTGTTAGAAATTGTTAGTAAATATAATTGGTAACATTAAACTAGTGCCTTTATAAAATAGTTCACTACGAAATAATCAAATGTTCCATGAATTCTTCGTCACATTTTGTAATAATACGATAAAAGTGCGTTCGTCTTATATTCAGAATTGATTTCTGTTTCATAATTTCGTAGTAAACTAGGTTTTCAAAGTATGCTGGCCGATGAAATGCAATCATTTTCGTTTAAATATTTTTTTTAAATAAGTTATTGGGTCACTTGCTTAACTCTGTGGTCTTAGTTTTTTTTTTATTTTTGCACCCAGGCCACATTCCAATTTCGTACTCGATATACAACCCTGAACCTTATGGCCATAATCAAACCTTTTAAATGCTAATTCAACGACATTAATATCTGGACGTGTTTACTAACTCATTTTGTCTTAATCTACAAATAATTAAGAGGCATGATAATATTCACTGCACAAGAATTCTGAATCCTAGATATTCACTACTGAAAATGAATAAAGGCTTTCAAAAATGTTAAGTGCTTTCGATTTTAAACTTAGTTTTCTATAACTCAAAGTATGTAGTTGCTTGTTCCAAAGCTTGATAATGATTTAAGATTCCGAATTCAAATTTTGTGCATATCAGAACAGTTCGTTTGAATGGAGCTGAAGAGGCTAGTACAACCTCTAAGGCCCAAAACTTATGATTAGAGTGAACTAAGTGTTAGCTCAGCCGAAAGTAAACCTTATTAATATTAAGCTAATTTGCATATTCCTACAAGCGAATGTAATCGTACGCAGCATAAGAATCAAAAAGGTTCATTTTTTAGCCCACAAAACTTAGTGCAATCTATAGATCTGACAGTAAATCTTTCGTTCGAAAACGCGCGTTGTATTGATGTCGTGAACCTAAGGCTAACCTTAACCTAACGCCTGCTAAGGATCGGGTCGGCATCAACACAAGTTCTGCCATTGTTTCCATCGGGCAGGCACAGTTGGTCAGCGCTGCAGCCTCCGTTCCTATACGCACAGATGCTTTGAGCTGGTGGACAATTGTCAGGGGCCACTGCAACTCCATACAGTCTTCTGGATGCTGTGGCGATTGGGACCTGTCCGCGGACTTGCGTCACCACGTCGACGGACTCGATTTTCAATCTGAAAGTTAATAGTCATTGAAATGTTTAGAAACATGGATAATTTATTTATTTATACACATATAGTGCAGAAAAACATTGTCTGTTTCTGTCAGCAACCAGATTCAGTGTGCGTAATGCTCGCGTGAGTGGGGTTATAGTAATTAGTAATTATGTGTTAACTATAGGGACATTGTGGTTCCGTCATGATATCGATCCTAATTTTAATCAAAACTACTAAACATATTTCTCTCTTGATGTCCGATTACTAATTTTTCAGCAATCTAACGGCCCTGCCCCGTAGAGGACCAAAGCCTGCAGGGGTCGGGACTGTCTTGTCAACCGTGACCCCGGAACGTAAAGGGCTATTGAAGGACACCGTGGATTTTACAGACAAGTCTGACAGTGCCTTTCTTTCCGCCCTGGATGGACTCATTTGACGATTTTACCGAGATTAGACTAAAAGATAAGTAAGCTTCCGATCTCCCGCTTCTACTTTTCGCTAGTATGAATGGCTCCTCATTAACTTACGTTTTCCAATCGGTCCAATAGAACTTATTGCCGTTGATTGCAAGCCCGAACGGATACGAGCAATTTGTGGCTATTGTCTCTTTCTCCTGGGTGTCTATGGAGACACATTTTATGCTTTGCAGGCCAGCATCGGCGTAGCACAAGCGGTCCCTCTCCCAGTCGATGGCCAAAGAGTTGGGTAGGATCACGTCTGTCTTGTCTAAAAAGATGCCTCGTTGTGACCCGTCCATGCTCGCCCATTCGATTTTTGGGTTCGTACGTTTCCAGTCAGACCAGAAGATTTTTCTGTAAAGTAGGATTATAAATGTAAAATGATTGTTAAAAAGCATGAGAAGTTGTTGCAATTTTTGTTTTGTTCCGACGAATTGAGAACCTCCTCCTTTTTTTGTAGTCGGTTAAAAAAGTACATTTAAGTAAAAGAGTAATCTTTCATATTTACCCTCTTCGAGGATGCACGGCGATGCCTCTGGGATTAGATATTCTGTCGACTGCGAATAATACTTTTCGCGCTTTCGTGTCCAAGTTTGCTACTTCAATGGTTAACTTTCTAGAATCAGTCCAGAATATGTTTCTGGAGGACCAGTCCACTGCTATGCCTTCGGGTGACTTGACACCTGAAATAAAATTATCGTTCATTTCATACCGTAATTTAGTTATTGTACTTAAGGCCATATTTATCTCAAAAATCAGATAGTAACTCACCTTCTGATAAGAACAAACCGGGGTCGCTGCCGTCATACGCAGCAGTTTTGATGGCATAACTAACAACATCACCCCAGTATATCTTGCCAACTTCACAGTCGACATCAACTCCAACGGCGATCTGTGATATTCCACTATTCAACGGCGTCGCAAAATCTCTCGATGTGACTTGGAAAGGTACTCTGTACACAGACGCACCATCACTCGCAACCAAGAAGTTTCCAGCCTTTCTGGGGTTTAAGTTACACAGGCTTCCGTTACCACTGTAACCTGCATTACATTCGCAGATGTATGAATCGTGTCTCTTCAAGCAAGACGCGTGCAAGTCGCACATGTTGGGGTTGTTCCTGCAAGTTTCTTCAGGGATGCAGTTGTATCCGTCACCGTGGAAACCTTCCCTACAAACGCATTGATATGTATTCTCGACTGGCGTGCACACCGCGTTCTCGTTGCAGTCGTTGGCAATGTCACATGAACCCCCAGCGGGTACGCACTGTGAAATAGCATCGCCAAAGTATCCGTCATCACAATGGCAGTAGTTCAGGTCTAATTGTGGGTCGTAGAGACAAGAAGAGTGCTCGGCACACCATGCTCCATTGCAAAGTTGTGCGTCAGGGATGCAAGCGTCGTTCTGGTCTTTAATGTACCCTTTAACGCACTGGCAGATGTACTCATTGCTCTTTGCATCTGGGCGACATTCTGCATTGTATTCACAGTCTGAGTTGTTCTTGCAACTGAAGTTTGGCCGGCAGGAGTAACCGTCGCCGTGGTACCCGAGATCACATACGCAGATGAACTCATCTGTACGGGTGTTAATGCAGTGCGCGTTAACACCGCATGCACAGTTGGGCCCGGTTTTCTCGATGCATTCGAACGCATCGCCTTCGTAGCCCTCTGGGCAGACACAGTGTTTTCCTTCCCAATCGTTTGAAGCATCAGCGGATAAGTAGGAGCAGACAGCGTTCGGTGGACATTCGGCGTCCTCTTCACATTTAACTGAAAAGATAATAATAATTGAGGTTATTGTAAGCAACTTTTTTATGAAAGATTTTTTTAGAGATAACTATGAATTACTCTTACTTAGGGGGTCGTTGTTGTCCGTAGATTCAGATTCATGTTGCGAGTAGCTAGGATCTGGCGACTGCTGGTAATTGGTTTGAGATGACGTGTCGTAATTGTTTTGTGAAAGGTTGTTATCCGTAGGTTGATTTGGTGGTGGCGATGGATAGTTGTTGTCTAAAGTTTGTTGGTAATTATGGTCTGGTTGTTGGTAGTGAGTGTTATCCGTAGATGGCGGGTATCTGTTCTGTGAGGGATCTGGGTAGCTATTTTCTGAAGGCGACGGCTGGTATACTCCTTCAGTAGGTCTTTGGTAGCTAGGATCCCAAGGGTTCGGAGACCGGTCGTCGTAGTTTGTAGGTGTATACGCCGGCTCTGTCGACGTTTGGTAGCTAGGCTCAGTGTTACTTTGGTAATACGGCTCCGTAGGCGGCAGATAGTAAGGGCCGGTAGGCTGGTAGCTGTTCTCTGAAGGTTCAGTGGGTGGGTTGTCGTATCCGAGGCGGCAAAGCTGGTTGTTCAGGTCGTCCCTGTAGTCAGAGTATCCAGGCGGGCACGAGCAGCCGTATGAATCGCAGTTCGGTAAGACGAAAGTCTCATTGTAATCAGCCTCGTTATTATTGTTATCAGCACTTTGTGGTGCGCGTGTTGTGACTTCATTGCAATAACGTCCATCACCGTAGTAGCCTGCATTGCATTTACATTCGCGAATATCACCGTATGTTAATACGCAACTAGCATGCGGTGAGCAGCTGGCACATTTGTCTTCATAAGTTGCAAAACAAAACTGTCCGTCTCCATTGTACCCAGGGTTGCAAACGCATATTGCTTCTCCATCGGGGTTGTCTATACATCTAGCATTGGGATCACATTTTTTGGTTTGACATGTAGATAGAGGTTTACAGTCTACGCCATTTCCAATAAATCCTTGTCGACACCGACATTGAAAACTGCCGTCGTGGTTATTACAGTCCGCGTTAGTGTCGCAGTTATGTGTTCCTGATGCACATTCGTCTATATCCACACATACAAGGGCATTGTCTTGGTAAATGTTTGTAAAACCAGTCTCACAGACGCAAGCAAAGGAATTTCCTTGGACTACACATGAACTATGAGAGCCGCAAGAGTTTCGCCCAACAATACAAGGGTCCTCTTCGCCTAGAGGATATATTTTACCACTCATTCCGTATCTTACTATGTTTTCTCTTACTTCATATCCCAAATAATTTTTGCTTACTTTCAACGTTGACGGCGTGATTGCATCGATATTCGGAGGAGCAAAACGGCAAGTGTTGAATGTGAAAGATTGTGAAACTCTTTGCTCATATTTTTCACCCGTGACCTTGTTTGTGAAGGTCCTGGTAGATTCGGAGCGAATGTGACCTTGTTCTACGAGAGTGTATTGTTCATCATAATCACTAATTTCCAGCTTTGTTCCAGAAAATATAACAGGCAACGAGCCCCTGATATCTGTCTCTAAAGTAATTTGGTCAAAAACGTCATGACCGAGATACTCTTGATTGATTGTAAGTCTTTCACCACTAGTTGGGAACCATATATCTGCGGTGTGGTTAAACAGCGATCCTGTGAGTTGGTATCCGTTTTGTGCGGATCCTGATGGTTTCGCAAAGATCCAACCGACGACACCTCCGAGTACATGAAGCAACTGCAAACTGCTTCCGAGCCCACTAGGCACGAGGGACAGCGCTGTGTACGCGCGGCCATCAGCTACCACCACATACGCCTGTATGTCGACATCATTTAGATTGACGTTATTTATGATTCCGTTAATTTTACCATGAACTCTTAGTGGGACATCATCTTTGATACACGTTTTCCCATTTCCGTAGAAACCATCTTTACACTGACAGCAAATTCCAGCTTGGTAGTCGACGCACCTGGCTTGAATATGGCACACGCTCGGTCCGCTCTGAGCACATGTTTTGGTCTCTTCTTCGATTTCCACATCATTTTGGTTGTACTGGTCGGGTACAGCTATGTTACCATCAAGGGGTATGTCTCCGATCCGGAAAACATACCGTCCAGGTTCGTGAACGTTTGACCATCTGAAATGATATGTGAGAATCAATTAGCTGAATACTATTTCGAAATTCGTATTTATTTTTCCGTTCAATAACAATACTTACGCAACAATGTTCCTGATTTGATGACTGCCAGATCCACGGAGGGTGTAAACGCGTCCGTCTTCGGACACAAAGCCAGCTTGAGCCTTTGCGTCGGGCAAGCTCAACACTTGCGAGTCTTTCTGGACCCATTGGATATCTCTCTCGGGGTAGAGGAGTTCGACAAAACTTTCGGTCCCGTTGTTGATGACGGCTATTTGGAAGCGGTTTCTTCGATCGTCTGGTCGTCCATTGTTCGAGTAGGTGACGTCTTCCCACGTGGCGATGAACACGCTGTTGGGCTTGAAGTCGTAGTAGTCGTGGAAGTTGTTCTGCACGCTCTCTTCTGCCTTAGAGAGTATGTGTGGTTCGTTAGTTTCTCTAAAGTAGACTGCGCCCACGTTCGACGTGTCGATGTTGGTGTAGAACGCTGCGATCGATGGGTACGGCAGCGGAAACTCAATGTTCAAGAATGACGGGATGTCTGCTCTGAAGGTCAGCACTCCATAGTTATTTACCTGAGAACAAAAATGCTACGTTGAAGTCTTTGGTGTGATGTTTTTTTTTCCTATGACATATTTACATCATTGTTACACATAGTAAACCTTTATCTAATACGATTAGGCATATAATATGTATAAACACGGCTTTGACCCGGTGGGCGATAATGCGGTATCACGTACATATTTAGGTAAATTCTACGAAAAGGTCCCGACACTTGCTTAACTCGCTACGATAAGTTTTTATACTTGGGTCATTCCATCGTTTCGGGTGTTACAATTGAACTCAATAAACTATGTTTTATTAGTAGTAGTATTCTTAACTAGACAATTATAACGATCGGATCACCAACATATTGGGTTATATTTTCTTTTCCTAAAATCACAATCTTTAAATATTTCGCCAATAAAGAGAAAATGCCAAATAAGTAGCCGTTTCGGGCGTTACACGAAATTGCCTCTACCTTCAGACCATCTGTCTTAACATGCATAATTCAGCGAATTTTCCAAGTAACCTCTAGTTGAATTTATAACAAGCCAAACTAGATCCAGTAGCCCACCTAAACACGTGACAAAAAGTCAGTTATCTGTTTTCCATGAATTTTAATAAATAAAATTACCTGTTTCGGGTGTTACCACTGTTTCGTTTCGGGCGTTACGAGTACGAAATTGAGTCACATATATCCGAAATTATGAGCTATATTAATGAAATTTCAGACTTTCTATTAAAACTATTTATAACAAATAACTATTACAGAATTTAGAATTTATATAATAGAAGAAAACTATGAATATAAAGGCGAAAAGTTACTCATCACGAAAATTCAAAAACTACAAGTGCCAGAATTAGTAGAGTTTCAAATTTAGACTGAGTGTTTTTTTTAGGGCGTAGGTGATCACTAACACGGGATTTTGCGAAATTCGACCGCTTAGGATGTTTTTTTTTCGGTTGATACTTTGTATGAAACTTCGTGAACAAGTGCTAGGAATCTCAAATTTTGTTAGGTATTTATTTGATTTTCTAAAAATATTCCATAAAGAGGGTGACCCCGAGCAGACATTCACAAAGAAAAAGTTCGATATTAGTACAGACGATGTCACGGGTGGAGTGGCACTTTTAGTTTCTAACAATAAGATATATTTTTCAAAAACATGTATTTGTACTGGGAATTCGATCATCTTTAGTCCTCGTAACGCACATTTGTTAAAATACAACTTGAGCATCGCCTTTAGCCTATTTTAAAGGTGATTCATCAGAGAGATTTCTTTATTCTTGTCACATACATCATATTAACACACCCATGCAACAAAATATTATATGCTACGACGATAAATAAGTACATAAAAGCAGTATAAGATTGTTTTATAAATAATGTAACACCCGAAACGTTTCGGGTGTTACACATTTAAAACCGTTGTAAATACAATAAAACATATGATTTCACAATCATTGTTAGATATTCGACTAGATTAACCACAGGACCTTACTTTGGCAAAATATGTTAGTTTAAATATAATTAGGCGCAAAATTAAACAAACAATTACCTCTTTTTCGTTTCGGGCGTTACACTGATACCACAGTTTGCAAAACCATTCTCAAAACAGTAAATATTAACTATTTTTTTTTTTCGCATGACACAAATAACTACAATAAGTAAAGCTAACTTATTACGGAAACCAAGTGATGGTTGATAGCTTCATTCTTTTCTTTTAGCTTTGCCAATATTGGCCTATAAATTACCTTTCAGCCCTGGTCTTTCTAACATTACTTTTACGTACTATAATATGAAAACTATTGTGAATAATGCAAAAAAAAATCTAGACATGAAGGATAGGAATGTTCTCTATGAAATAAGGTTATAATTGACTTATTACGACGAAGTTTTTTTTTGAGGCCTTGGTAGCGTTTGTCATGGAATGACCCACTTAAGTTCTAACGAAATGACAAGTTTAGTTTATTTTATCATATTTTTTTGTAAGTAATTAATCTACAACAATAGTATGTGGTACCTGGTGTACCAGGGGAATAGCTCGCGGTACTGCCTTATCAGGTAATCGTGAGAGACCCTGGTACGGGAATAGCTATTAAAGTAACAGCGTTCATTTTAGTCAGTCTGACAATCCCTCCATTCCCAGCCTAGGCGGAGTACCAGTTTAAAAAATATGACTAGGGGAATTCAATCCAATATCTGAGATTATGATATCGATAAATAGAGAAGAAGATAATGGATAAAAATGAATCGACGTCACCGAAATAAATTGAGATAAGAACAGGTGAATGTGCTCTTTTCACAATGTCACCCCACAGATTAGATAAAAGTTCAGGGATTAAAAAAAACGCAAGTTGCGTTCAGTGACCGTTGCTATCGACAGCCGCCCACGTTCGCTTCCGTTCGAATCGTTCTCTCTGACTCCCTGCACAAATGCGCAAACGCAGTAAACCATCGATTGGTGATATCTTGGTGCTTTATTTGCAAATATGTGACGTTTTTAGGTATGGTTAGTGGACATTAAAATGTCTTTGTAAAAGTTTGTTCTTTTTATGTTTCCTCTGACATAGTGCATAGTAGTTAAATAGTTTGCGTATCTTCTTAGGTTGTAATGGCATCCCCTTAAGAGGATGGTGATTCATTAAATCATCTTTGATTATGATGTTAGACAACTTATGCTTGGCTAAAAAGTACCCACAGCTCATAGGCTCTAAGCGACAAGGAGTAGACTATCAACCACAACGCGGGCTTAATACGGAATTGTGGGGTCATGGACATGCTGGACACACATCGGCTATCTGGAAATAGTGGAGCTGGCTAGAAACTATTGTGGGCGGAAGAGACTTTCAGAGACGCATCGACTAAATCATACATCGATTTCCCCTTTGCATTGCGTGTTTAACCTTCCATTATAGCCCTGTCATTTGGAAAAGATAGGCCTGGGGAAAAATAAAGGGTTTAAAGATGTCACAGACGGTCGATGGAGCAGACCTGTGCTAGAGTGGAGACCGCGCAAACGTAGTGTAGGACGCCCCGCAGCAAGATGGGTCGATGATTTGAACAAATTGGCTGGCAGCGGATGGATGCGGACTGCCCAGGACCGGGAGGGTTGGCGATCTTTGGGGGAAGCTTACTTTCAGCAGTGGACGGCAATAGGCTTTCAATATATTTAATTAATTCAAAATTTCTGTCCAATTTCGGTGGCCCCTAAGAAATTACGCAAATAAAATCAAATAATTATGTACATAATCAAATGTGACATATTGAACTGTGGCTATTAATTCATTAGGTAAGTTAACAATTAAAGTAATTGTGACTCATTATTACTTTGTAGGCATTGTTATATTATTATGTTTGAATGGTTAAGGTCGTTGTGCCAGATTAAATTATTTGAATGGTTTAAGGGCCACGTTGCGAGGTGGCTGTTGGAGGACTTCCGGTTTCAGTGGTTTTCAATGACTTTTGTACCTATTAATATTTTCATTCATACGAAGATAACTGAAATGAACTAAGACCAAAGAAAATTGTTTTGTCACCGTCCACCACCAACTTATCTCTCTCGGTCACTCGGGGTCGGCACAACATGATTTTTTACATTTTTCCTTGTCGAACTTTTTTTTTTAATATCATTCCTCGCAATATCCATCCAAAAATATTCATACACATAAGTCTTTTAGTCACATGCTTTTCATCACACATGTCCAAATATACCAAAACAATACAGGGTGTTTCTTTTAAATGGGCCAAAAGGGAGAAATCCTTATCCATAAGAGATACGGGAAAACTTTGTTAGGAAACTTTAGCTCTTTTTTGATGTTGACAATTTTGGCGTTTTTACTTTTTTGGTCAAGTGTGAGTTGTCCCCAAAAATGAGTAAAATTGACCAAATTTTTTTTAATGCCTATCGACTCTGTTTCATGTAAGAATCATTTCATTGTATAGGAAGAAAAAAATCGGGACGGCGGAAGTTGTTCAAATTTAGCAAAATATTTTTTCATATAAATTGTATGAACGAAAAAATTACCATATTTTTTTATGATGTTTTTTGACTAAGTGTCGTGTAAGGATCATTTCATTGTATGGGAAGGAAAATGTCTGGACAATGGAAGTTAGTCAAAAATACAGTATTGTTTCTTCTTATAGCATAAACAAGTATTAGTAGTACTCAGATTTGACCCACTTCTGATGCCCAGACATTTTCCTTCCCATGGGAAGGAAAATGTCTGGACAATGGAAGTTAGTCAAAAATACAGTATTGTTTCTTCTTATAGCATAAACAAGTATTAGTAGTACTCAGATTTGACCCACTTCTGATGCCCAGACATTTTCCTTCCCATACAATGAAATGATCCTTACACGACACTTAGTCAAAAAACATCATAAAAAAATATGGTAATTTTTTCGTTCATACAGTTTGTATGAAAAAATATTTTGCTAAATTAGACCAACTTCCGCCGTCCCGATTTTTTTCTTCCGATACAATAAAATGATCCTTACATGAAACAGAGTCGAAAGGCATTAAAAAAAAATTTGGTCAATTTTACTCATTTTTGGGGACAACTCACACTTGACCAAAAAAGTAAAAACCCCAAAATTGTCAACATCAAAAAAGAGCTAAAGGTTCCTAAGAAAGTTTTCCCGTATCTCTTACGGATAAGGGTTTCTCCCTTTTGGCCCATTTAAAAGAAACACCCTGTATAAGTAATGCCTTGTTATTCATAATAATAGTTTTACAAATCTACGTATCACAGTCAGTCCGTCTCAGTTTTTTTTTGATTGTCAGTTTTGTTGACTAGTCAGTTTAAAATGAATAACAAATCTTGTACTTAAAATAGGTACCCCCAAAACTAAACAAATCATGGATGAAACCCATGCCCAAAGTGCCCCCGGGTCGACGGCGCGTCGTGTTCCACACCGGCCTCAAGAAGCGTCAGCACAATAAAGGGTCTCTCAGAGGGCTAAAGCCTGCCGGGGTCGCGGAACTTATTCCATCACCGTGACTCCGGAACATAAAGGTCTATTGAAGGACACCGTCGATTTTAGTCAGTACAAGTCTGACAGTCCCTCCCGCCCTGCCCAGGGTGGGAGGATTCATTTGATGATTTTACCAAGTAAAAAACAAAAAAAAATAATGCCCACAGTGCCACAAATATTTCTAATACAATTTTGTCCTCTATGAACCCAGATTAAAGTAGCATGATACTCGCTAACTCCTTAACATTGCGTGAGCTATGCCAATTGTGGCTTGAGTTTTTAATTAGGAGCCAGACAAGATGGTGGCCAGTTAACGGGATGATTTGGAATCTCGTGAGTGTTTTCGTTTGTAATTAAGTTTTTGTTTTTATTTGAGTTGGTTAAGCTAGACTAGGCTAGACTAGAGTCAAAGACTCTAGTCTAGCTCAGAGGTGACTATGGCAAAGAAGTATTCCAGTTAGGGCACCCGCTGTCAATGGCACGTGAGCTACTTGTACCTTATCTATTCGACATAAGACTTCTGTCAAAATTTTCCGCAGGTGCCAGGTGCCCTAAGTGGAATACCTCCATCGACCTGGGATTGAGGGGCTTACCCAGAGGGAGCTTGTTCACTCAAACTTTGAAGAAATTCGGTTTGTAAGCGTTCGAGAACGCAGACGCAGGTAGTGAGTTCCACTGTCTTGCTGTGCTCATTATGAAGGAAGATTGAAATGTTAAAAGTATTGGCGTTGTCAGAAATCTTCATCGACTGAGATCGATAGATGAGTTTTAATACACCTAGATCAGATCGCTACATTACACTTTGAATGAAATTGTACCTTGCTTGTGAAAATGTGTTTATTTTGACTTACTTTATACAAATTATCTTTTAATTTAAACGCCGAAATGTTAGTTCGAAATAAATGCAAAATTGTATACATGCTAATATTTCGTATCCGAGGTGCAGTGGCTGAGTGATTGGCTGCTGCGTGTCGTAAGTTTGATTCTCGCACGAGATAAATATTGTATTGATTGATTGTGTTGCTTACACCTGTAAGCAACACAATCAATCAATACAGGACTCAGGACTACCTAGTCCTAATCTATTTATGTAGGTACTAATGTGGACTACAGAGGAAAGCGACCATCCTCTTCATCAGGCAAAAAATTGAAAGAAAATAGGTCACTCAGTAATGGACTGCAGCAGCATCATCGCTTTTCTTCAATATCTTTGATGTACAGTGATCGGCTTGCATTAACAGATTATTGACTTACATTAAAAGGTGATAGATATCACAAGAAATATAAAACCCTGTACAATAAGTAAGTTTTTTTTCAAAGTTTAATTAAGGCCCCAAGGGTTGCCCTTCGCGGTCATGCGGACAGCGAGTAAAGGGCAACTCGCTGTCCGACCATGGACCATGCCCGGGTCGACGGCGCGTCGTGTTCCACGCGCGCCTCAAAGAGCTGTCAGCAAAATGACGGGGCCCCCTCTCAGAGGGCCAAAGCCTGCCGGGGTCGCGGGACTTATTTCTATTACCGTGACCCCAGAACATAAAGGGCTACTGAAGGACACCGTGGATTTTAGTCAGTACAAGTCTGACAGTACCTCCCGCCCTGCCCGGGGTTGGCGGTCTCATTTGATGATTTTACCACGATAAAAAAAAAAAAGAAAAGGGTTGCCCTTCAGCACATGCCAATGGGAAAATCTCTGTCGTATTTAATCAAGTATCTTTGTACTAACTATCGTATGCTATATACACTGAATTATATCGAGCACTAGACGAAGCTGAAAGAAGCCATAGTGCATAGGTACGCAGTTAATCCCTTTTAATGAATGAAGAAACCGGTCAAGCGTTCTCCTCTTTTAAGGAATTAGAGAATGTGTGCAGTGTCAAAACATGAATGATAAGCCTGGTTAAAAAAAACAATTATGTTAATTAAAAAGATTTTCTTTAGAAGCTCAGGATAGTGGTAAATAGGTAAATACTCTTGTGCATAAAAGTAACTTCCTACCTATTATACGAGGTAACTTGAAATGAAAGGTTGCATCGAGATAATACTTTTATAGTAAAGAATAACATAAATTATTTATAACGTCATATCAAATTAATGTAAAGTTAAAATCCCTGCGCACCGGATCTATTTAATTAAATTACTGTAGTTGACTGATTTTTTACACATTTATCCAAAGTGATACAAATACAACCACCATATTTCGTCAGTCCACGCTACACCAAAAGACAGAAAAAAAAAAATACTCACAAATATAGTATCATAATTCTCCCCGTAGAACTTGATGGGTACTTTCAGCTGAATTTCAGGGGAGGGTACTTCGCTACCATGGGGTAGTTTCTGGTCGTACCCCGGCCCGTGAGGGTAGAACTGGTCGCGAGTGACGGCGCTTGCGCACGCCAGTAACGCGAGTACTCCCGCGCACGTCCACATCTCTCCACGTTTCACAAAACACTGGAATCGCTGGAATGCCCCATTAATGGGACGCACATTTTGTCGCATATATACGACTATACGGAAATAAACCGCAGCTTTGTTTCGTAAGGTGCAGGGGATCTGGAACTCAATGGATTTTTGGGTCGATTAGAATAGTTCTGTTAATTACTGCAGATGCGCTTGTTTTTGTTATTTAGTAATGACCCTTTTTGTTAATCTTACAAATTGGTGCTGTTATAATTATTTATTTATTCTTTCATTAAAATAGTGGTACAGGACTTAATGTTGTAAGGCATTATCTACCAGTCAATCTTTAGGTCCAAAAGATAATTTCTTAGATTGATTATGCCAATAGAATAGGTACAATTGGTACAAACACTAGGTAAAATTAAAACTGCACTATCTAACTAAAGCTAAATAATAAATCACTGTTTTGATACCTCCACGTGTTCCTGAAAAAAGGGCCTTGAAAGACGGACAAACCGATATAAGTGATCCTACGAGGTTTCTGTTTTTTTTATAGGGTTGTAGGTGAGGTACGGAATTCTAATGATGAATAAAACTTTGCCTTCGCAAAATCTTCGAAAATATGATATTTCTCCTATTATTTATCACAAAACAACAAACAATGTGCAATGAATTGACATTAATTAAGCTAAGCAGGCCCTCAGTACCGGGAATGTCGTTATCTTCCACAAAGTTAGGATCGTTTGTTTGTTTGTCCCCATTAATGGGCATTATCTCGTAAACCATGCGATTACTACTCCATTCATTTAGGTGATGCTAATATTAACTAACGATGTTTTGAGAATTTATTAAAGAAATAAGGTGATAAGATGTGGCAATACGCTAGTTATTTGAAGACCAGAAACATGCTGATGTAGGTGATGCTGTAAAAACTGTTACTATTGATATTATGAGCCTATGTTGTCGCTCTGTAGGGAAAATGCCTCTCTTTCCTTCTTCCATCGTTCGCAATCTTTTGTTATTGTGGGCCTATTTTTGAGTCCATCTTATCCTAACTTCTTCTGGGCCTGCCGTGTTCTTCATCGGTTATTTACAAGAAAAACTAGCTGTTCCTACAATCCATTATCTACCGTTAAAATGTATGAACAACTAAAAATATCACATACTCATCATTGCTTCATCTCTAATCCTCCTCTCTTAACCCAAAAATAATGCAGCCAAATAGACCTGGTCGCGGGACTGTCTCATCAGGTAACCGTGACCCTGGAACGTAAAAGGCCATTGAAGGAACACAGTGGATTTTTTTCAGTACCAGTCAGTGGTTGGTTAGGTTAGTCACGTCCCGCTCTGGGTAGAAGGACTCCTTTGATGATTTTACCATAATAAAAAAGCTAAATAGGACCTCTGCACTGCTATCAACAACGTCGTGGGAGAAGCTTAGTTTTGGGATAATAAAATATGAATACCATCATGCCAGCGACAGGAAGAATAACAGTGACAGGAAGAATAATAACCAGAATAAAACTATGATGGCTTAGAAACAAAATCTGATTTCGTGAGACTTATTTTCCATGAATCAGATTATGTTTCTAAGCATTCCAGTTGAAATACTTATAAGCTTGTTTTGCAAAATGTTTGAGGACAGGAAGTTGTATGTTCCACGGTAACTCGCCTACCATTGGTGGGCTATTCTTGCACCAGACAAAATAGAGTGCAGATGAATTTAATAACAGACTGACACAGGAAACATTTAAACGTACAAGTCTAGGCTGTAATGTACTGATGCCTATGGATTCCGGCAGGATAATTACTAAAGCATTAAGTCTATTTGAGCTTATATTTTTGAAGCTATAAGGCTTATTGTCCACGATTTGTAATACCGAACGACATTGTTATAACTAATGTTATGATATCCTGGCTTTTGCTGCCAGACAGGTGAGTTGTTAGGGAATAGAAGATATTTAAGATCTCTTTTTCTCTTTTTTCCATTTACTGAAAACATTAAGAGGTGTTGAAGGTTTGGCGTTTTGACGGAACTGTCTTAATTGAGTAAATGACGTAAAAGTGTTGGCTATCCCCATTGTTTGAATTGTTTATTTCTGAGAACACTTTAGATTCAATACGCATCGTGGATGACGGACCTAACACCTAGCCATCACTTTTGGTTTTTGTTTTCTCTTTGTTATTAATACCAATTATTTGAGAATAACGTCTAGCTACAAAACGGGATCGGGACATCATTCGACATTGCAATTTTCGTCACTTTTGGCAAAACATACAAATGTTTACTGTTATCTGTCATCGACCACAACATTGGAAAAAGACAACTATTAATACTGCATTCAAATGCATCTAATTTTGGTTACGTTGACAACTCGTCTCATTAGCTATTTCGTCTCTTTCTCTATTACGTCTCATTCCCTAATTCGTCACCTTGTGCATCTGGTCATTTTTATTAACTCGTCTCATGCTCTATTTCGTCTCTTTCCCAACTCGTCCGACGCAAATGTACAGACGCCAGCATATCAATCTACTCCAAGCTGTCAAACTTTCGGGCACGCCGGTCCTGACCTACCGCATGACGCAGGTCCTCACCGGACACGAATGTTTCGGGAAGTACCTGTGTCTTATGAGGAAGGAGGAAACGCCTGGGTGTCCCTGGACCGTGCCCGGGTCGAAAGCGCGTCGTGTTCCAGGCGTGCCTTAAAGAGCGTCAGCATAATGACGGGCCCCCCTCTCAGAGGGCCAAAGCCTGCCGGGGTCGCGGAACGTATTCCAGCACCGTGACCCGGGAACATAAAGGGCTATTGAAGCACACCGTGGATTTTAGTCAGTACAAGTCTGACGCCCTGACCGGGGTGGGAGGACTCATGTGATGATTTTACCACGCAAAAACTTTGTCAAACTTTAGGTAATAGATTTCATATTTTACACAAACAAGTTTCTATCCGTGACTTAACTGGTGTGGTGGGCATATAGTATCCCATTGACCAGATAAAGTTATTCTATGACCTGGTCCTGTTCGGCCATGATCTACTAATGTGCTCATTCAAATCGGGTATAGTCGTGTTAACCTGAGAACGCGAGAATAATAAAATATTAGGAAGGATAGATTTTGCCCCGACTTCGTCCGTGTGTTTCTTATTCCCAAATCCACCGCAACGCATCGCAAGGGGATATCGGTATTTTATAGTCTGTCCATCGACATTTTAGATGTTGACTGTACGTTGTCAT
Organism: Agrotis ipsilon; assembly: GCA_028554685.1. Lineage (NCBI taxonomy): Eukaryota > Metazoa > Arthropoda > Insecta > Lepidoptera > Noctuidae > Agrotis > Agrotis ipsilon. The sequence continues at coordinate 2,569,682 of CM052965.1, forward strand.
ATGCGTAGGACGAGTTGGGAAAGAGACGAAATAGAGCATGAGACGAGTTAATAAAAATGACCAGATGCACAAGGTGACGAATTAGGGAATGAGACGTAATAGAGAAAGAGACGAAATAGCTAATGAGACAAGTTGTCAACGTAACCCTAATTTTGACAGTGTTTATGACTTCATTTTTCTTGAAACATGTTTTCATTGCACCGGGAATTTCAACCGCGATTATTTTATTAATACGCTAATTCTTAGTAGAGTTGTTTTCCGTCGAAATGGGTCAGTCTAATCGTTTGAGCAAACTGACCCAGTTTGACAGAATAACTGGAGTCTATTAATTCTGTTTCAGTAGACAACTGAGCGATCCTTTCAGTAAAGGATGGTTTTAAAATGATCACTTGTATACTGAAGGGCAAGGATTTAAGAATCTATCAAAACCATAATTTGGTTTCTTTAATTTTTTGTTAAGCAATAGGTACGCGTTTTACCAGTATCTCGCCTGACTGTAAGCCCAAGGTAAAGCACGCTTGCTTAGAAGTAATTAATTCACTGATAACTAAATGACATAATAAGATACCTAAATATATTTGCACATCAAAGTTAGTTTTCAACTACTTACTTGCCAATTTTGAATTATAACGATAAATATTTAATAGCAGATCCATGTCCTGTCGAATCACAAGCTCACTTAGTCACAGTAGCTTCACACAAAGCCCACAGCACCCGCGATTATCAGTGAGCATTGACCCAACTTTAGATAATTCGCAAACCAAAATATCTGGCGGGAATTTAATTCACAATTCTCAGGTCGACGACCCCGCAGCAGAATGCACGAAACTCTGGCAAGTTGCCTCTGATGCTGAGATAACTGGGTTATAATTAAGTTGCTTGCTAAAAGATAGAAACACTTTACGTACTTTGCGGCCAATTGAATACACAATGTAGGACGGCACGATGTCGTGTGTCTTCATTTTTTCTCATCTCAACGTCGTAAATAACATTTATGTGTCGTATTATTTTGAGATTGCATTTGGAGAGTTATTTTCGTTTTGTTAGGTGCAGGGAACTCTGAAAGCTCTATTATTGGTGTAAGTGTCTCGACTTTCAAATGAATGTAAAGATGTTTAAGTTTGATTTCATGAGCAATTTGTTTAGGTGCATAGTCTATGAGCCTGTATGCGGTTTGCGCACATGCTTTTGGAGTGTTTATTAAGACGCAGTATTGAGCTAAGAATTTCAACGATTCATTTCGGTACACCATACCAGTCCTTGTATTATGTTGTGGAGGAGTGTCAAAAGTAATTCAGGCAGGCCCTTTTCAATGTCAACAACACAATTTCCTGAAAGCGACAATATAACTTAATTAAACTTTTGTAAAAGATCTTCACAAAGTTCAATTTCATCTAAAAATCTATTAGGCGGCTCTATGAGTCGAGTGTGTAATAAACTATTAAGAGAAATATATTGTTTGCGGCAGACGAGGTAAAAACTAAACCGCTTATTGCGGAGTAAATGATGAAAAATGTTCACTTCCGAGCCGGGGACCACTACTAGGGGCATCTGTAGTGCTTCTAGTTGCATTACTACTTTTTGGAGCAATGCTTTGAAATTAGACGGTTGGTCAGCAAGGTAAATGCTCATTAACTCAAAGCTACAAGCTTTTGGCAAGTCAGCAAGATGCATATTTGTCGACTAAGACGAATTTTTCAAGCTTGCAACGGATTATGATTTACCTTCAAGTTTTGATAGGTTGTGCAATTCGGGTACAGTCTAGTTTCTTTGCAATGGGAAGTACACTATACATTTACATGCTTTTACTGTCGTTGTCAGCCTGTGTCATGTCACCGCGGGGCCAATACTTCCAACTTTTCCAAACCAGGGTTGCACTGCTGTTGTTAGTTTTGTCTAGCTCGTCCCATCTTCTTCTAGACCTGCCATGAAGCCCTCGAATGTCAGGGCTTCGCAGAATGTTTAAGATCGCCCACTTTTCAGAGGCTAGAGGACAATCTACTTAAATTTAATGCTCAGCACAGTGATAATACCACCCGAGAAAGAAAAATATCATTGCACAAATAGTAGTGGTGTTTGCGAAGAAATTAATGCTGACCGGACGAGATCTAAATCTGACGGGAGCTCGAGCGGACGAACCACTCCGGACAACGCCGGACGGCGGCCCTCCTAGGAAGACTTTTTAAAAGCCATCCAGAAGATGCATTAGAGTGTTTATAGCTTTGTACTTGCCGACTGTCTGGACATTTTTCAAGTATATTCCTGTCATATTGATAGAAAAACAGACAGTAATTTCAAAGGAGCGCATAATACGAAGTAGGGCAGAATCTCGATATGACAAATTAGAATGGATTACCTGGATATGTGCAGGTACCTTATTGATAGCATAGAAGATTTTGTAGATAAACAAAAACCCAATAAAACCAATACGCGATCAAAACTCAGTAGGTAGATATAACAGAAAGCCATAATATAATCGTTTCAGATAAGTTTTCGTTAATTTCTTTTCCAAAAGTTTGAACAGTTTCGTCTGCTAGTTAAAAAGCGGCGCCGGTCCCTTAGAACTATTATTATCTTCAAAGTCCTATCATTTTCCTCAGACTAAAGGTAATGACTCAACGCCGGGGGCGACTCCCGAAAATTATCTCAATTCTCAAAGACTGCATTTTTCTTAAAAACAAAGGTCGCTCGAAAATTTATTTATCGCTTTTTGTCGAGATTAATTGAATGGTGGAGGGTTGCGGGTAGTTTCGGCGCGGCGTCTCGGCGGATCCGGTTGGATCCGGTCGGCGAATGATTTCCCGCTTCCGGGCCGTTTCCGTCCCATGGCCGTGGACGTGGTATTGCTAACGATACGCTTTGTGCTACCCACCTTTGTGGTCGCACCCTTATTTATGATGTCTGTAAGAAAATGATGAAGTTACTGAACGTTACCTTTTTCGGTAATGACAATTCTCTTTCTGTGTGTGTTGGTAGAAAATATTTAGGATTGGTTTTGATTGTTTTCCTGTTTATTTATTTGGGTCGTTTACAGAAGAAAATCTTTGCTTAGTTTATAACAGTTTTTTTGATGAAGTTTTTGGAATTTCGTTCGTAGAGTCTTGCTATCTCTATTAACAAGTTAGATTTCCTTATTTTTTCGTTTTATGAGTCATTGCCTCGTTGATGAGTTTAACTACTTAAGTGTCGGCCGTAAGGTAACATTTTAAGAAAGTCTAGACGCTGGGAAATGCAGACGGAGTAATAAATAGCTCTGAGTGACCGAATGCCTAGGACAGGGATGTCACGGTACGAGAAACTGGCAACTAAATAATTGGGGTAGTTCTAAATAGAGCTTGTGTAGTGTTTCAAATATTGCAGTGTTCTTGGATCACTTTTTTACTACGGACATATTTGCAGGAGCATTGATAGATAAATATTTGAGAATGGGCTGAAATTGATCACCAAATTGGTATTGGTCCGCACAGGAATCATCATCATAGGCATTACAATATCTAAGGGTTTTTAGGGGTCGTTGGGATTTACCTCCTAACGGACCCGGCAACGGCTCAGAGTTCCTTAACTTGCGGCGATGACTGAGTGATCCCACTGGTGATGGTAAGAATCACCAGGGCCACCTATCTCGCGACCACCAACGTAATATTCAGTTTATTGTGGGTAAATTTGCTTCATCTTACAAACCATCTTTGCTTCTGAGTAACATTAAAGCTAAAAGCGTATGAAAATTTACGGAAAAAAAATATTTTTACTTTACGCACATAATATTTTTTTTTATTTTTACGCAAATTTTTTTTTTTTTACGCACTTCCTAATTGATACACAGCACTATCGTGCTCCTTCGATTCACTTTCATGACAAACCCCCCACTAAGGTCATAAGCACGCCAAGCTCGTTCCTTCCAAAATGTACGAAACAATAAGGAAAAGTCAGCTATAATGAAGAGTTGCCAGGGGTGTCCGCAAATAATCTACTTTGTAGCGCACGTGACCGTCTGCGCGTCACTTAATTAATATAAACTCTCGGGACAGCCCTGCGATGCCCGTAAATTATTACGTAGTACATAGGTACATGTGTGTCGCTGGTTTACTGAAATATGTGGCGTTGTTCTTTAAGATATAGTGCAATGAACAGATTGCGAGGAATTTCTCTGTGGTAGAGACGGGATCTGTGCCCGCTTGATGGCAGTAGGTTTGCCCGTTAGGAGTTGAATAATTATGGTTGATGAATATGAACCTATCTTTGTAAGTTTATCGGTTTATTATCGATGTGATGATAAGCACAGAGTGTGATATTATACGAGGTTGCGATATAGGTAGTTGGATAACGTGATTTTTCAGGTGTTCAACAAGTCTGTCTCAAATAAAGTAGGTAAATTCGTTAATTTAGAAGATGTTTGCAGAATTTCGTAAATTATTCTTGCTTCCTTCATTTATTTATCTTAAGCTCCTGATAAAGCTAAAACAATGTAGTTTAGATTCAGTTTTAACTTACCACCATCACTTAGGCATTATTGCATTTAATTTCAACTCTCAATTTATTATGCTTTATTTGTTTTTTCTTATATCAAAGCAATGCAAATGCATGGTAAATTGATAACGATATGCATATTTTTTGTAAACAAAGGATAAATAAAAAATACACCACATTTTATTCGTTGATATCATCATTGAATTCCCAGTTTTTGGCATGCGGTCATCAAATGTCCGGTGGTTTTACATTATGTACAATGTCCATACATATGTATGAGAGTAGGTATGAGTCGCTTCTTCATTTACATGCATATATGTTACATGTGTTAGTTTTGAAGTTGCTAACCTATTATTTTGGGCATGATGAGCAATTTCTTTGATTTTCAATTTGGCGGTCATTTGGGAAAGTATTCAGTGGCCTCCCTGATTCTGCATTCATTTATTTTATTTGTACATTGAACGAGTAAAGGCCAAGGCAATTGCCATTTGAGAATTAATTTCACATGGAAATGGCAAATTCTCTATAAGCTTAGATCAAACAACTTAATTCCTAGGCTGTCGCGGTTTATAACGACATTTGACGTCGTTTACGTTAACCCTAGGTAGTAGATTTGGTATAAAACACGGTCCTTGGGGCACCCGGACTCGGACAGTTTTGGTTAGATTGTTTAAACCACTCTGTAATAGGAGCCCCGCAAAGCAGGTCTTCTTTGACTGGATTAACGTTTACAAGAATAATCATGAACTCGATAACCTAAAAACTAACTTAGTTGTTTCATGTCATGCGAAAAGATATATTTACATTATCTTTTTAGTCGGTATGTAACACATGTATATACTTTGTAAATGCACCAGTAGGTAGGTAAGTATTGCTTATGTAATAATTCAACATTAATTTGTTGAAATTGTACCACAAGACAGACAAGTTTTCCGATCTTTTTAAGGCACAGTAGTGACTTGGTTTCTCATCCACTGTCAGACTTCGGCAAGCTTTGTTTAACTGCAAAGATCGCCTCACGAAGCTGTTGTTTCATTCGATCATGAGCTTCTGTTTCAGTATGTACAATTTAACCGTTATAATACCAGTTTAATATTTTTATATATTTTAAAACTGTCCGTTCCAGGAACGAATTGTTCTGTCATCAAACATTTCAAACCACGTTTTGCGATGTTCTCAGAAATGACAGTAGGTACGTAAAAAGATAGATGGAACAATCGACTGTTCTGTCTGTCTCTTTATGCTGTATCGGTTATCAAGACCCATTTTTTTTTAATTTAGAAAAAATCGGAGCTATTTAACTTTGTTTCGTTCCTGGTTGATCACAAGAAACTTGCTCACTTATAGTAGAACTTATGCCAAACCGACACAGAAATGTAAGCGTGATGTAATATCATTTGAATTTTCTGAGGAGCCAGCAGCACCTGGGATCGCGGGTCTGTCGTAGAAGTGCATCGCAGTCTTGAAACGCAAAGGGCACGAGAAGAAGTCTGATAGTCCCTTCCTTTCAACGGGCAGAAGGACTCATTTAATGAAAAAAGGAATGTCATTGCCTCCAGAAATTAGTTCATCATCGGTTTAACTGTCCATGATACTAAAAACACAAATAATACGGACCAAAGATATGTTTTTGCGCTAAAAAATGGCCCAAAATGTATTCCAGGACGTCTGCATTGTAAAGAGGCATAGCAGATGGTGAGCAGTGGTGGCCCAGGGGTATCGGTCCCGACTTACGAGTTGTAGGTCGTGGGTTCGAAACCCGTCAGGAGCATTACTTTGTGTAATTTATTTCATCACCACTGCTCTCAAAACGGTGAAGGAAAACATCGTGAGGAAACCGGCATGTCCTAGAACCATCAAATTCGAAGACATGTGACATCTACCAATCCGCACTGGGCCCGCGTGGTGGATTATGGCCCACTCCCTCTCAGAGAGGAGGCCTGTGTCCCAACAGTGGGAACATTATAGGCTGATGATGAATAGCAGATAAAAAAGACTCTTGCACAGATGTCGATGAACCAATAAGACCTATTAATTATACTTGTCTTAACAAATACCAACAGAGATCGACCTCAAAAGACATAACAGCAGTCCATCAAAATGCTTGGCATAGTGAAGTTTTGTGCCAGTTTCACAAGATGCTCTAATCAACGGGCCACATTCAGCGACGAGCCCGTGGCGTTACGTAAGTCATAAAACAGGAATCGCATTAGCAAAGGGTTGGACGAGGCGGGCCGTTTGACGCGAGCGTTTGTTGCGGTATCGCGGTGTGGGGGACGAGCAATAAGAGAACAGAACAGCGGCGGGACTCGGAAGGTAACTCAAAGTCAAAGCATTTGTTTCAACTAGACCAACAAATAATGAAGCCTAGCTAGTAGAGTCCCAGCCAGGAGACTTAATAACTGGTCAAAGCTCTACGGAGAAGAATGGATAAGAAACCAGGATTATTAATAAAGAGAGTTATAATAAAGTGACATAGAAACTAGTATTGTCACTGCGGTCTTTCATTGCGTTTTGGTCGATGATCTTGCTACAATCGTCATTGTCTTAGGAGAAGACAAGACTGCGGTCTTATTTCGTTGAAAATTTGGTGTGTTACGACTGGATTCGCATGGGAATGGGATGATCGATGCTAAATGACAAAAATAGAAGACATGGGGCTAAAGGACTTACTGAATGATTTTAAATCGTTATCCGTGTCTATTCGCTAAACATTCAGGCTTAGCGTTTACTTTCCCTCTTAGTGACTCTCCCGCTGCCTCCTATCCCTTACATCTGTGCCTAAGTGGTCGCTCGTAAACAGTTTACGACAGTGTGCCAGCAGTGGAGATTAAAATCATGCATTTATTTTATTCGTCATTATTCCACAACGCCCAGCCTCCGTTACAGAGCTAGCTCTAAAAAATTGGAACAATCTCGAAACTATGACATTTTTACGTCCCTGTGCTCGTTCCTATTAAAAGATAAATGTTTTAAGTACTTTTTGTCATTAGGAGAGTCATTTGAGTTTGTGGTGTTGGATGTTTACTGCCTTAGGTTTGTTTGATTTAGACTGGAGGCGTAATAGTCGACAAAAAGAACTATGACATCAACATTAGCAGTACCACAGAACACAGCACCTGTCTGATCGAAGGATCCTCCAGTTTGAACGGATATCGAGGAATGTAAGACTCAGTTTCTTAGCTCCTAAAGTATTTTTTGATGATTTATTATGGGTTGCTCTCCGCTTCAGTCTTGCAAATATGGAACGAACACACCCAGAGGGTGCTGAAACTACGCACAGACGGAACACAAAATCGCACATTTATTATTACAATTTGATCCTTATGATATTAAGATAAGTCTCAATTTGAATCATAGTGTGTTTCCAGTTTCTTCGTGACGGCAGCTTAGTGCCTGACTCAGGCAGGATGGTGTACACGAGACAAGCCTTGGTGAAGCCTACCATCGCCAGAGGGATCGTTCAGGTTTCATCGCAAATTATAGGCAGTCTATGTCCTCGTTGCTTGTGAATGCCAAAGTTCGCTATGATTTCACCAAAACTACCTACTTCGCCTACACACGCAAGGTCACCTACTAAATATTAATTTATTGAAATAAACCATTGTTTAAACTAATTCTGAATTTAGAATTGGTTCTAATTGTGGAATTTAGTTAGTTCTGGTAACTGTCTATACCTATTAATCAAATAGGCTTAAAAAAGTATAACGTATCTATTCCTAATACTGCTAAAGCAAAAACTTTTGCGGTCAGGGGATCGTCTGTAAATGTACATTGTGACTCTGAAACGCGAAGGGTGACTGAAGGAACAAGGTGGATTTGTAGTCAGTAAGAATCGAGTAGACCGCACCGATTTGACGTTGATAGCACCCAAAGAAAACATGCAGCATAAAAGTAATCATCTTATAAGTTAAAATTGGAGCCAACTTGCATTTATTCCATTTTTCTGCTTTCGTTTGCACCTGAGTCCGAACCAAATAGCAGAAATATTCTCTTTACAGCCAATATTAGTACGATAAGCTTCGAAATCGTCTACTTAGTTTTTATTTCCCGAATCAGAATCTAGAACTGAACGAAAATATCTACTATTTGGGTTCATGAGCGAACAAATCGGCGATAAGGGTAAGGTCGGGTGTCGAACCCGCGAAATTGAAGCGATACCATTACAATAATATACAAGGTCAGAGTTACTTGAGATAGCGGAGCTTGTGTACCTTATCTGTCTTGTTAGATGTTATGACGTTGGTGGAGGATGTCATGTTTCTTATTTGTTTATGTTGCTACGAAAACAGTCAATTTAGAATTCAGAAGACATGTTTTGTGATGTAATATTTCTTTATTTTTTTTCTAAACTTTACCCCGCTCTAGGAATTCTTCCTGTATCATGGTTGCGTTTTCAAACATAGACAGTCACATACACAAACCCGGAAAAACTACTTTCAGATCATATAAATAGTTGTTCCGTGCGGAGATCAAACCCGCGACACGCTGAGCAGCAGTCGATCTCTCAATTTTGCGCCAACCGTGCCGTCTTAAATAAGACACGTACCTGGGTACTCTCCGGTCTTTAAAAAGTAAGGTCTAGCTTTTCCAGTGTACTGATGACACTGTTCTTATGAGCGCACTAGTTACAGTTAGCGCTGATCTAAGACTATAATAAAAGACAAGATCAAGGTGAGTTGTTGATCCTAATTTCTTCATTCTAAGATTTTTTCTCGATATTATTTTCTTTAAAAGCGACCCTACGTTTTGGTAGCGTGTATCCTCTTTATAAGACCAAGCTTAATCTTATTCTTTTTTCTTTCTCAAAATCGAACATAAACGTAGTTGAAGAACTCGTATCTGTGTCGCCAGTACTAAAAGTCTCCATATTGCTAATCTCGACAAGTACATCACGATTCTTATCAATAACCTACAATTTACGATGATGAACGCACTAAAACACTAGCCCAAACAGATTTACAACAACAACACGACAGAATAGTTTCTTAAATCACACATAAACTTAGTGAATGTGGCCGAAAATGTGGCGAGATAATAATTTAGGGGGACGTTTGATGGGCCCCGTAATCTGTGCCCTGTCGGCGTGCCGACAGGCTCGTAAACCGGTTTATAGTCGCCTCTCCGGCACGACAGTACGGTTACGGCACGGCACGGTATGTCGGACGAGATTTTTGGCACGATCAAATGTTATGGTTGGTTCCTGGAGGGTTAGTGTCGTGATGAGATTTAGTTTAAGATATACTGCGTGTCACTTGCTTGATGAGGCTTATGTATAAGGTGATTTGTATTCTGTAGATATTATGCAACTGTTTCGATGGATTCCCAGGTCAGGCGACACACAAACATGAGTCTTATGGTAAGCGTTCACCGTTGCCTATGGGCGCCTGCAACACCGGAGCGTTTTTATCTTTTTCACAACCTTTTTGACAGTCAGTAACAGTAGTCCAGCTGTCCACCCTCTTAGAATTTGTTATTTGTGCCCGGGTAGCCTCTTTTCCTCCTAACTTAGTCTTACAATAGCTGGAATGTAACAAATATTAAGACTTGTTGCTCAACGTAGCAATGGAGAGGGCAGTTCTAGGAGAAATTCTTAGTCGTATCAGGTTCTTACTAAAGCGTAAAAAATCCTTTTCAGTAGGTACGCAAAGAAAATTTTCTTGGGATATCTAAATGCGTTTCTTTTTGTAAATACTTTCAGGAATGCCTGAATAGCGTAAGAAACCGTAAAAGTTTTTATTTTTGCTTTAACTTAAATGGTGTCAAAACCACCAGGACCAAATCAAAATGGACGCCCTTGCTGAAAAACATAAAAGTGGGCACTTTCGTAGTTTTTGGAAGAGCACCAAGAAAGTGAACGTTCGGCCTGGACTACCGGTGAGTGTAGGTGGTGTGAGTGGCTCTGAGAATGTTGCCAATATTTTCAAAGACCATTTTCGTGTACAATCTCCAAGGGGACAGGTGGAGGCGGTGCTTGATGTTGAGATGCCTGACGGGGACGTGCGGACTTGCTTCGTTGCCAAAGACGTGGCTCAGACTATAAAAGCTATATCTAAAGGCAAGTCCCCTGGCCACGATGGCCTCAGCATCGAGCATCTAGTTCACGCTGGCCCACACATAAATAGAGTATTGGCAATGTTTTACACACTATGCGTGCGCCATTCATACTTACCATCGGATTTCATGAAAACCGTAGTAATCCCTATAGTGAAAAATAAAACGGGTGATATTTCCGACAAAAATAACTACAGGCCGATTTCTCTTGCAACGATTATTGCTAAGGTGTTTGACGGTTTGCTTAATACACAGTTAGACAAATACTTAGACCTGCACGACAATCAGTTTGGGTTTAGACCTCGACTGTCAACTGAGAGTGCAATACTGTGTCTTAAGCATACCGTCAGATTATATACAGACCGAAAAACTCCTGTGCATGCTTGCTTCCTCGACCTATCCAAAGCTTTTGACCTGGTGTCATACGACATCCTTTGGACTAAACTCGAGGGAATAAACCTACCACGTGAGCTTGTTAATCTTTTTAAGTATTGGTACAGACATCAGGTCAACAGCGTTAAGTGGGCGGGTGCAATGTCGGAGCCGTATAAGCTCGAGTGCGGGGTGAGGCAGGGGGGGCTGACTTCCCCCTCCCTCTTTAACTTGTACATGAATGCCTTAATCGTTGCGCTCAGTAATCAGCATGTCGGATGCCATGTCGGTGAAGTCTGTGTCAACAATCTCAGTTACGCTGACGACATGGTGCTGCTGAGTGCGTCGGTCTGTGGCCTGAGAAGGTTGGTGCGGACCTGCGAAGAGTATGCCCTTGGTCATGGGTTAAAGTACAATGTGACCAAAAGCCAATGCATGGTTTTTGAGGCCGGTACGAAACGGTCATTAAATTATTATCCACCCGTCTTTCTAAATGGTGTTGCGCTTGAAAGGGTGGACCAATTTAAATATTTAGGACATATAGTCACGACCGACCTCAAAGACAATGCTGATATGGAGCGGGAACGAAGGGCCTTGTCGGTGCGGGCGAACATGCTCGCACGAAGGTTTGCGCGCTGTTCGAGGGAAGTGAAGATAACGCTCTTCAGGGCGTACTGCACGTCCCTCTACACGTGCAGTCTGTGGGCGAGGTACACGCGTGCATCATACGGGGCCCTTCGCGTCCAGTTCAACAACGCGCTCAGGGCTGTATTGCGTCTGCCTCGCTACTGCAGCACCTCAGGTATGTTCGCTGAGGCGCGCACAGATTGCTTCTACGCGACTATACGCAAGAGGAGCGCGTCTCTAGTGCGTAGCGTGTGGGGCAGTACCAATACGGTCCTGGCGATGATCGCAGACCGGATGGACTGCCCGTATATACGGCACTGTTGTCACTGGCATGTTCCCGTCAAAATGGGTGGTTAAGTTTAAGTTTTATTTGTGATTTTATATGTACCTATCTTTGTAGAAGTTGTGTGTAACGTATGTGAATTATTTATGTCGATTATTTATTGATATTATTTATTAAGAGGGTAATTTAATTCTTTTAATTAATTTAATTCTTTAATTTAATTTAATTCGTTTTCATCTAATTGTATTGTAATCTGAAGATTTAAATTTAAATGTTACATGCATTGTTTTATTAATTTTGTTTTTTAATTGTCAATTTATTTAATTTAATTTTAAAAACTAATTCCGCTTCAATGTTAATAATTTTTATTTTATTTTAATAATTTAATTGTATGTGTTTTTAAATTCACTTTATGGATCCAGTAATCTGAATTAAATGAATTTTAATTTTATTTATAAAAAAAATTATTATTTTTTTAACTTGATATTTGGGACACAGGACTGCGGCCTTGGAATGCAAAAGGTATGTGAAAGAACATCATCATCATCATCAGCAGCAGGAAGATGTCCACTGCTGAACATAGGCCTCCCCCTTAGACCGCCACGCCGAACGACAATTCGCCACTTGCATCCATCGGTTGCCCACAACTCTCACGATGTCGTCGGTCCACCTAGTGGGAGGCCTACCTACTTTGCGTCTTCCGGTCTGTGGTCGCCAATCGGGAACGTTTCGTGAAAGAAAATGGTGGTTTTTATTTAGTCAAAAACAGTACCTATCGGTTCACCTAGGGTGGGATAATAAACCAACCATAATGCAAGCGGAGCCACGGCAAAAGCCCCGTATCAAATAATTCCCGTCAGTATTTTAATTTGCGTAGCCAAAACGCTCGCAGCGATGTTTCAATTATGCCAATAATTAAAATCGTTTCATGATTTCGAATGTTAATTACTGAATGTTATACGAACAAAGAATTTGATTTTGTTCGTGTTTGTAACGAAAACAGAGATGAGATACTTTGTGTTGGCAAATACACGTTCGGAGGCTTTACACTGGGTCAGGTAAACTTTTGTTCTCAACATTGAATATAGGTATGGGAGATTTTTTAGGGTTCTGCAATAAAACTCTAACAAACATGTAAGATTTGGAAGAGAGCCTAGGTGACTAAAGGTTGAAGAAGAGAGAGTGAGATAAAACTCTATTCTCCTGCATTTCTGTTTAGTGTGACATTTTACGTTTTTGTGACGTTCTCGTCAAACGTAATTTGGAGAATAAAAGAAGTACAGGGTATAGGTACTTCTATTTGGAGAATAAAATAAGTGTAGGTACTCCTTTAATTCTCGAAATTTAAAAACGCCTCATAGTGTGCGAATAGGATAGGTCCTATTCGCACACAATGAGGCGCTTTTAAATTTCTCAAACAATAAACGTCATAGGTAAATATTTCAAGTCGCGGTACGTAAAACTCGAAAATCTAATCTGATCAGTTGTACTTCTTTTGTAGTGCGTTGTGTTGTCGATATCGTCAAAATTGTGGAGAACAAGGAACGTAAACAACAGGAAGTCATTTCAGCGAAAAGACTCGACAGTTGATGATTCCGGACTGAAATAATGATGATGGAGGATTCTAACTCATTTGTATATTGATGATATTTCTTTTGTAAAATTCAGCAATACTAACAAACGGAACCCAGCTTTGTCCTGTAGCGGCACTTGGCAGGTTTTTTGTTGATATTTGTTTAGGACTAAAGTTCATCAGGGCGGTGGGCGTTCCCGGGTAAATATTACCCGCCGATACAATATAGTGAACCCAAGTGGTTCTGAATTAAATTGACAACGTGCGCTCATCTTAGGGGAGGACTTGTCGTGTACATATTTAATAGAATCAGCTGGTTTCTCTCACGATGTTAAGGATTAGTAGTTGCTGTGTTATGATCAGGTTGTGTTATAGGAAGATTGATACGTACCTGTTCATTAATAATTTCGTAATTATTAAAGAAATATTTCTTGTAAAGACAGTACAGTTGGAGCAGTGTCGCGGGCGCACAGAAACAAATATTTGTATGATCTACAAGTAGTTGTTCTGTGTCTGTGTGTTATGTGTGGGAGTTTAAATGTTTTTAAATACACTTACCTAGGATTCAGGAGGAATTACTAGTGTGAGGCAAAAAAAAACGATGCACGCATACCTACACCAACATTAGAGACTCCTTAATGAACGTACTGTTTTAATAAAATCGCTCTTTTGGATTTCGAACGTCAACATCTGTAATTATAAGAGAGCCTTTTATGATCCAGCGTTAGTGAAAATGTTCATAATGCTCATTGATCGACTGTTAATAGAACTCTTAGCTCTAAGCTTTTTGCTTATATATTTACCTTGTGCAATGAAAACACATCTTATTTCAAAGCACGAGCAAAAATCTACGATACCTGTATAATTTTTCGAATGAATCGTTCTAAAGCCCTCAGAAACAGATCCTGGCAAGACGCTTTAGTGACGATATAGGAGCCTAATAAAATGCAATCGCCTGCACCGGTTGAACAGACAAAGTAAGTACGGACACTCTTAAACCCAGGATTACGATCCAGAAGAAGCACTAATGACTACCAGGTCCTAAAGTATACTTACGACCCTCATTTCCCTTCCCAAGACGTTCAATTCAGGCGCGGATTAAAATTGTAAGACGGTTTAATTGAAAAGGTTCGTCTGCTCATCTTGCAGTACTAACATTAAGTTTTATTGGCGGTCAGTCTTTACATCTGCCGAGGGACTGTACGCCTTCAGCGTAATGATAATGTCGATGACCTCTGTTTCTGACTGTTTCAACGGTTTGTTTTGTTTCAAAATTTTCTTTTCTCGTTTAGCTGCGGGTAGGGTAATTAGGGGTAGAAGGTATTAAAATAATGTTTTTTTTTAATTCAGTTTGAAGTAGTTGGCAGTAGTTACGGTTAAAATTTGATATAACTTTTGAAGTACGGGTGGCATAAGGTTTTCCTATTAGAACCTCAAGGGTTAGTAAAAGACACGTTATATATGGGTATCCGGACACACACACGTCCATATAAATAATAATTGAAATCTCTGTCAGTGTCCGTGTTTACAGCCAATCTTATTACCTAGCAGGTTGACTGATCCTTTTAATGATTTAAGAGTATTCCATTCATTATTTTTCAATAGCTCTCCTCGATGATTTTCACAATCCTGCTCTTCTTTTTATGGATGACACGACACACCAAGTGGATCCAGTAGCAACCATGATATGTTTCCGTAGAATCGGATATTGTTGGTTCTGCCAAATCGACACATATAACACTTCAGTAAGAAGGCAATTAACCAATTAAGACCAAAACATTACAGTTAATTAGTCACAATATATTAACTACCATCTTCACAAGTTACCATAACCCGACTCCCGTCAATCTTGAGGTTCTTGACAGTTGACGTTACGACCGTCAATCTAGAGGTCTTTGACGTTGAAGACATACAGTGTGAAGTGCGTGAGACGTCGAGAGCTACTTGACGCTCCTATTATAGAAGAGAAGTACTCTTATACGTCGTATGTTATTTGTAACTGACTTCTCAGTTCTTGACTTACATTATTTTAAGGAGTATAAGATTAATAGGATTGTGGTTAAATAATACCAACGGATAGATCGAAGGTTAAACCATGTCTTATGGTGGTCCGTGGTTTAATCTTGACGGTCGACCGAAGCGGCTTGGTCTGTGGATGGGTGATTATCTATCATAGCGCTTTTCCTGCGTAACCCAGAAAGCACGTAAAACCGTTGGTCCCAGTGGCATTTGTAGATCTTTGAAAGTCGTTTACCGTGTGTACCTATTCTAAATTGTAACAATCAGTTTGTAAAATAATACCATATTTTAAAAGATTTTAAAAAACCATGGAGTTTCTCGGTTCTTCTCCATGGAATCGACCAACCCGAACCGAGCACCTTTTGTCGACGTTTTATAAGTGCCCTCATGGGCCTATGTGAAATAAAAATATTTGATTTTGATTTTTGATTTTGTTTCTGTTAGTCAGAAACTTGAAAGTGACAACTATTCTTGCCGAAAGGTATTGTTTTACCCAGTTCCTGTGTTCTGGAGATAGGCAGTCGTTCCATGTAAAATTCTGATATTCAGCTGCATTCCAATATGTTTGGAATGTAATGTGTTATGTTTCAATGGAGCAACCCAACTCGAGCAATAAGGCAACGTTTATATGTTAAAATAAAACATGAAACCTTATTAATTTCCTCCTTGTTGATACGTTCATGTGTGAGCCACCAAAAGAAAAAAAAAACTCCAAATTCAAAATTTTTCTACATACATATACAGCAGAAATGTTCTCTTTGATCTCTTCCCGTAAATATTTCCTATGAGATGGCGTCTAGCACGGGTTTTAATTAATTAGTAACTCTTTTTACGTAATTAATAGCCTTAATTAGAGGTATTGGTTTCGATAGGATCTTTCCTTTACTCGGTACTTCAATGTATTTGTATGATATTCTTTGCGGTTTTCAGTTCTTAAATTAAACAAAAACAACCACAAAAAAGGGTAAAATAACCTACAAAATAACTTTTCTTTCGGAAGTCGGTGGCTTTGTTTTATTATTTCGATGTATTTTTGCCACCGACTTCCGAAAGAAAAGTTATTTTGTAGGTTATTTTACCCTTTTTTGTGGTTGTTTTTGAAGGCGGTTAATTTTTTTTTTTTTAAGTTTTTTATTTTACTCTTTTTAGTTTTAATATTCAACCCAAATTCTTGGCAAATACATCATTTTCTTACATGTGCACTAGAATTTTGTAATCCGTAGCACCGGTATTAACATCGCCCATGTTTTGTACATAAAAGAAAGTTCCAATAAAATTCCCTATCTCAAAAAATGCTGAACAGAGTTCGATGAAACTTGCAGTATTCCCTAAGGTGAACGATCCTTAATACAACAAAAAAACAATTTTCAAAATCGGTCCACAATTGGCGAAGTAATCGCGAAACAAACACGCAAAAAGTAAAGATCATCATGTCATCCAAGTAGGCGAAATTAATAAAAATGCTCACAAAATAAAAAGTACTGAACCAAATTTGATGAAATTTTTATGGGACCACACTGCAAGTATCCTGCATCGAACAAAAAAAGAATCACACTAATCGGACTAGAAACCTCGGAGTAATCGATGTACATACATAAAAAAAAAAAAAAAAAAAAACATACCGACCGAATTGAGAACCTCCTCCTTTTTTTGAAGTCGGTTAAAAAAAAACTACAAAAAGGTTGAATAAGTAATTTTTATTTTTTTTGGTAAATGAGATAAATTATAAAAAAAATATATATATTATGGCGAATGCAACCAAAGCCAATACCTGTAACAACAAAGCGATGATCGGCACCACCACTGAAGTCTTTGACGCGGCGCTAGTGTCATCATGTTATTACATCAAATTGCATTATAAAAGTACCTACCAAATCCACCGACCTTCCTTTTTTAATTTAAAAGCATTTATCATTTAGAAAAACGCATCGTGATAAAGACGTTTCGTCAATCTCGTGTGAATAAGCTCTGAGAAATACTTGTACTTAATGATTTGTTTTTTTTAATCTTTATTTAAGAATTTTTTCGCAAATGCGAATATGACACTCTGTATGTACAACTCAAATCGTCACTTAACGTTACAAGCTAATGTATGCCCAATCAACCTACCCCGGGGTAATTAACAGCTGATCTTACCACGAGCATGAGCCGAGCATTACCGACGGCTGACGGAGGCTTGACGTGGGTCGGCGGCATTAGTGCTGTCCACTTATTAGCTGGCCTTATCTTTCGTATTTTACATTTTCGGTAACTTGCGCGTCACTAATTTACAGCAAGCTCAAGGAGATTATTTTGGGATTGGGTCGGGTTTATTGAAAATGTGTGTTTACGTGTAGATATTTATGTATGGTGGTGGAAATTTGATTTAGACGAAATGTTGCCTTTGGCAGTGTGGTCATGCATAACCGTGATAAGATTAGATGTCGACGAAATGAGTATGACAGTTGTTTTTTTTCAGATATTTTTCAGTGCGTGAATCGAATCCGCAATATCTGTTCAGACCCTGCCGTCAACCTGCAACAGAAATAAGCGTTTTATTAACATATCTACCTAGTACCTATATATAATTCTATTTGTAGAAAGTTATACAATTCTTAGACGTATTATAGAGTATGCTGGTGAACTTTTAAGAACTGTGTGTATGATCAATTGAAAAGCCATCATGACTACTGAACACGAAACCATGGTAAGGAACATAAGAAACCTGGGTCGACATTCAAACGTCTTAAATCTGATAGAGAAAAGTCTTATTTCCAGCAGCGTTCCTCAGCAATTTGCCAAGATATTTATATAAGGAGCAACCGCAACAGCCACGCCACGCAAACGGAAACTACAATTACTCTCACAGTCAACTCCAACCGAATAGTAAGCAAATAGTTGAGAGCTTATCTTTTCAATTTACGTATGAAAGGTGAACGCGGGACGTCGCTCCGGGCAAATGGAAATTAACCCAGCCTCATGAGAAGGCTCAAATCCTCAGCCACCCATCCCTCTCCCACCTCATTATGCAAGCGAAAATAGAAAGGGACAGCGTTAATAAAATTCCTTGCGACTGGAAAATGGAAGGATTCGAGAGTAATTGGAAATACCTTCGCATTGAGTGGCGCGCCCGAGGTTTCACGATACAGATCGTTGTGTGTATTTAACTTGCCTTTTGTATGAATTTAATCAGATTCCCTCAGCTCTTGTATTGTACGGTTAATTGGAATTTGTATTGAAAAATTTCCAAGTTTGGTTATAATACAAATTATTGAGCTTTTACAATGTGACGGCGTTTCATAAGTTAAGAATTACCATTCTTG
Organism: Agrotis ipsilon; assembly: GCA_028554685.1. Lineage (NCBI taxonomy): Eukaryota > Metazoa > Arthropoda > Insecta > Lepidoptera > Noctuidae > Agrotis > Agrotis ipsilon. Next base: position 2,588,379 of record CM052965.1, read on the forward strand.
GGAAGTTAAAGGAGGAAGTTTGGTTTTCATTGAATTTCTTAAGCATGCAGTTATACATTTTACAAAAGATCACTGCCAGCGGTGATTTATTATTTAAAGTAAAATCCAGTTTGGATGGATTATCCTTGAATTTTTCACAGAGTGATAGCTACTTTCTAGAGCTAGAATCTTTTGGTCTACGATGCGTTTGCTCTTGAGCCTAGATTAGAGACAGAGACATAATCCTTAAACCTGTTCTCTCTTACATGTTCGGAAACGCAGACGCAGGTAGAGACTTCCAGTGCTTTCTTTTCCGCATTATGAAAGACGTTTAGAAACTTTTAGAATAGTAGAAAAAAACGCCTAAATCTTAACTCTTCTTATCGCTGCTATTTATGTAAGTAGTACAATCTGTACTAACCTATATTACGCTCACACCTTTGGGACCACTAACCCACTAAGCCTTAGCGATACACATACGACTTACGGGATGTGCTTTTCTTTCGTTTTTTTTGTGCCGACGATCATATACTATCGACAATGTGTGCCATGACGTCTTAAAACGTGAGTAGGTTCGCTGAGGGAAAGCGACAGAGCTATACAAGTCGTGTAGCGTCATCTCGTTTCCATAGTTGATCTACTGACGCTTTAAGACGTCATTATAGGTCACCTGGTCGACTCAAAACTCTAGAGTCTTGAGCATGGACCCAGCCTGTCGGTTTTTATCGGTTCAAATTCGGGAGTGTGCGATGTAACTGCACAATCTGATTCCGCTTGGCTCTTTCTTTCCAACATCGGACTACAAGACGTACAGCGATCCCATTCTTAAGTAGAAAGCGGTTTGCCAATACTTTTAGTGTCCGCACAGCTAATGAAGAATTCCGGTGGTGATTGTTTCCTGGTAGCTAGAACCTTGGGGTTTTCACGTCCAGAGTGAATATGTTACTTCTAGGCAAGTGTACCTATACTTTACCGTCGACTACAACTTCGCTTAGCATCATGCGAGATAGTGGTAGTAGTGGCCTGTCGCAAAAAAAAACTAGTATGTCTGCATGCTGCAATGAATGCAATGCATAAGAAACATCAAAAGAGTTGAAACATTCAATTGACTATTTCCGAAGTTCTGAAAATCTCGCAAGTTGGAAGACCGTACTTATTCTTTCATATATGTTTTAAATAAGTGTAGTACTTCCTTTAACCATGAGGAGAAGGCATTAGTTCATTATGTAATGTATTTTTTGATTACTATAGTTTTTGACTTATGAAATTTTGGTTTGGCAACTAAAACCATTTTCTAAAAATAGTTTTTCTCATACACAACCCGGAACATATAGGTAGGAACCTTTTTCGATTGTTTTAGGTAAAGACGACGAAACAAGGGTCAAATGGGACATCCTGTACATAACACACAAGTTTGAAATACAGTTTCCCTACAAAAAAGAAATCTTGCCTCGTGAAATATTCACTTGGTAAAAACGTAAGCGAACGAAAAGGCTCACAAAGATTGTGGTGACTTGAACAAGTAGAGTAGTGTTAGAGCTGCGTATGTATAAGTTAGTTTTACCTTACATTATTTATTATTCACGTCTTTTTTCCTTAGAGTGTTACATGGGAAGTATTGTGAAAACGTAAAATAAACCCGTCTAGTTTAAAATTGATAATGTTCATTTTTGTATATTATTAACACAGTATTATATTCTCTGACACACTTTTAAATCACGTGAACACGTGTTACTAGGGTAAATTTCCAGGTACTCTTAAATCAATATTTTCTCGAGATTTCCAGTCCCTTTAATTATTGATTTTCTTAGTAATTAATACCAGGCATTACCAGGTCCAGACCTTGAATTCATGCCATTTGACTGGCCTGTTGGTCTAGTGGTGAGTGACCCTGACTGCTATGCCGGAGGTCGTGGGTTCGATTCCCACCCAGGACAAATGTTTGTGTGATGAGCACGATCATTTGTTCTGTGTCTGGGTGTGATTTATCTATAATATGCATGTATTTAGAAATATATAAGTATGTTTATCAGTTGTCTAGTACCTATAACACAAGCTCTGCTTAGCTTGGGACTAGATGGTGTTGTGGATTATTATTATATGCCAGTTATATGGTAAGAATCACCGACAGTTAGAACTAAATAATTTCAACGAAGAATCATATCCTACCAACTTAACTATCCGAGGTCGCGGGATGGTCTCCATAGTCAAGGTATGTCTGAAAAGGACACTGTTACCCTGGAACACAAAGGGCTCACAAAAGGGTAAAAGTCCGAGACTTTTTAAACTATCACGGTTTCCTTCTAAACTTAAAATATCACTTACGGGATATCTTCAGTGATTAAATATTTGTTTGAGTTCCCGATATTTTGACGTTGATGCAAGCGCCATGATCGCGGCTTGACTGATTTTTAGTTTTGAATTATGTTTTTGGAAGTCCAGGAAAGGTTTAAAAGGTGATAAAAATTTTAGGAAAACAGTAAAATTCCGTTTCCCTTAGAAACTATTCCTATTTGTCAAATATTTGATATTCGTGCCGTTGTCGTTTACAAATCAATAGGCGGTGCAGAGTTTACCGGGTCAACTAATATTTCATAAAAACCAACTACTTAATACTCTGTACGTCGCTCATCAAAACAAATAAGTAAGAGAGTCACGAGCATCTCCTTGTCCCTTAATTAATACGGTCATAATCCCCGCCTCCCCGCGGGACCGTTACACGAAGAAGGACCAACAGCTACCGTGTAATAATTATCAATGTACCCTCGGGGTACTACCCTAGCTGCCTACCCTTTGTACGGGGTCTGAATGCTGGGCAGTTGGGCTGTGCCCTTTTTTGGGAGATAGAAAACTTTTATGATTTTCTGAAAAAGGTTTTTCTGTTATTATTAGTTGACTTTTTTTTTTGTTTTTTTACGTGGTAAAATCATCAAATGAGACCTCCCACCCCGGGCAGGGCGAGAGATACTGTCAGACTTGTACTGACTAAAATCCACGATGTCCTTCAATAGCCCTTTATGTTCCGGGGTCACGGTGATGGTATAAGACCCGCGACCCCGGCAGGCTTTAGCCCTCTGAGAGGGGGCCTCGTCATTATGCTGACGCTCTTTGAGGCGCGCGTGGAACACGACGCGCCGTCGACCCGGGCATGGTCCATGGTCAGGCGGCGAGTTGCCCTTTACTCGCCGCCCGCATGCCCGCGCCTACGGTGGCCGAAGATCGTCTTGCGACGTCCGACGCCGTGGGCGTGACTTTTTATTTGACCTAGTTTTCTCATGGTCGTGTGCAGTTGAAACTTCATAAAGGTTATAAAACTTTTGGTTTAAACTTCATAGAGGTACTTTGAAACTGTTACATCGATTGATTTAGTCGTTTTATGAAAAGCAAGTGTAATTCAAACCGCAAACCGCAATAAAGTAAACATAAGTCTGCTGTGTCGCCTGCCAGTTCTTTTTTCTTGAACTTGGCTTGATACGCTACCGTGTGTCTTACCTCTCTACCTTCGTATGATGGAATCCCTCAATTATAATTCAACAATACAGCAGTTATAGGTACCTACACCACCTACTGCATTGAATGTCTGAAGCGGAACATTTTTTTTTTGTGAAATTCCTTAAAATAGTTAACTATGTTAATGAAGTACTTGAAAGCTAAAGGCATACACTAAAAGTATTTATTTTAATTTTAAAAGTTCTTATTTAGACTACATAATTTGAATGGTGATACTTTTTTATCTTTTTCATGGTGCAGTGTTGCTAGCATATGCGTTTAAAGGCTCCGTAATGTTACCATTATTGCTGTTTTATAATATTATCTAAAATTAAATAAAATAAAATAATGTTAGTTGAAAACATTAACCAAATTATTATCTTTAAAAAATCGCAAAATAATAGAGCATATAGATTACTCACCCTTTTCCGTCCATAATCCTTAGGTTAACCCTTCCCTGCACGCGTTGCTACTAAAAAGGTATTCTATTTGCATTTTACAACTTAGCCGGACTCCATAGAGTTTGCGATTTAATTTGGTGCGAATAAAGGTGGGTCATAATATCGGGCATTCTGGACATTACACTGGACATTTTCCGTATAACCACGTGTTTGTGGGGTCGTTTATTGTAACTGCAATAAGTGTTACTGTAACGTAAGGTTTTACAGGTTTTTTTGGTTTTACATTAACGTTTTGTGGTGTTTTTTTATTCTAGTCTAGTTGAGTATTTTGGTTGGAAACTCCTGTGGCAGTTAGTCAGAAAGGCCAGATGTATGGACGTAGATTAAGCAAAAAACCGGTTCATGAGATACAGTCTGATGACAGTAGGGCAGACACACAAACGGACAGCGAAGTCTTAGTAAGATTGTCCCGTTTTATCCTTTGGGTAAGAAAACCCTAAAAAGTATGTAAGGAAGAATCGTAGCTCGTGGAGTTATGTAGTTTCGACTTCCGAAAAAAAATGTCAATATATAAAACTATATAAGGCGTATGCAATTTTCTAAGATGGCACTTCTCACACTAGGTTTGGCGGTCGTATATTTTGGTGATACACTCCTGACAAATTTCACGAGAAAATGAGGTTGAAATAATAACGGCGAACTAAAATATCCTTGCTTTGAAAGCCAAATAGTGTGCAGGTATATTTTTTGGAAGAAATCTGCCAGCGATATCTTCAAAATAACACACAATAACAACTTTCAACGAGAACATAACATTTAAAAGGGAAATAAATAAATAACAATTTTGCGTTAGCCCCGCGTCGAGGTGAAATTTCATTACTTATCCGTTTTACGAGAGGGTGGGCATGGTGACCCAAATTTTATCTTTTTCAAAATAAACATGTCTGCCCTCGTCATATTATTACATTCTCGCCACTTTCTGATGTCAAGAGTTTCCCTAATTTTCTCTTAAGTGTATTACTTAAATAAACGGTTTTGTTAGTACCGCGGAAAAAAAATAAACGAAATAAATTAATACCTATTTATTATATTTTTCTGATTTCTTTTCTATCATGGAGAATTATTATTACATGGATAAAGGCCCTAGATAGATCGGAAAAAGAAAGCAAACAACCTTGGCGTTCCAGGGTCTCGGTACCTTGCTTAGACTGTCCCGCAAACCCCACTTCAAACCGTAAAGTGTCCCATCCCTCAACACAAACTAGAATTTATAGTCTAACCAAAACTACGTATCTATAGTAACCATCTTAGTAATAGCCCCTTGAAATGTGATCGTGATTTTAATACTAGCCAACTATTTCTGCAATAAATTAAATATGATCCTCTGAAAACTAAATTATAGTGTATTTTGAGCCTTATGTCCAAGGTCGTACGGAGTCACGCACAAATCGCAAATCCTACTTGAATGTCTCAAGTTGTAACTATTTTATTAGCGGGTTTAGGCTATAAGCTTTGAGCGGTTTTTGAAACGAACACTTTTGATACTGAATGTAAAGGAAGTACGTCACTTAAATCGACGAATCAAATCTTATTATTATTGTGAAACGTCTTTATTTACTTCATCATCAACTAAAAATGTAGAGATTTCTCGCAACGCTTTGCGCTTCTGATGATTGCCTAAGCAACTATATGAAATCAATCAACAAATAATAATTTATAATTCACTGTCATTTTCTTACCGAACAACCAAAAAGAATACTCTCCAACGAAGATACCACTATTCGTTGAAAATATTTAATTTTGACGCCATAAACTGTGTCAGCAGTAACGCCATGATTTCGGTTTTGAAAAATAGTAGATGGAACCTAGTGTACACTAATCGCTCCGCTTAATGCTTATAAAACCGATCGCTCGTCATCTCATCCCTTGCTCTACCCGCTAAGGGTCAAACCGTACACGTCATTAAGTTGGTCACCCGAAGCGGGAGCCGCATGAATGCGGTATCAAACTGTTTTATTGCCCGCCATGATTTAATGAAATCTTTAATATCGGAGATAAGGCGCCCCGGAATGTCGCTCGTAAATTGCCCAGGGCAATATTCCTCGCTCCTAATGCGCAGAAATAATAAGCCGACTTTTCTTTATGTATTCCTCGAGTATTTATGCTTATTGTTAACGTTTTAATTTAATTGGTTTGTGAGGTTTTTATGGTGATTTTTTCGCATATAATCAGCAAGGCAAAGAGGGCTATGCGGGAAAAGCGCAGTTTTTATATCAGGAAGTTCTATTCACCCCCTAATGGGTAAAATGCGTCGTTTTTCCCTGTTTTTAGGTAAATCTATATGAATAACTATTTTAAAGTTGTCCTAAACCGAGTTCAAATCAAATGTAATAAGTACTTATGCATAACTGCGGAATCCAAGATAGTTGAACTAATCCTCCTTCTTCGTCTTTCAATGAAACCGCCCCTGCTGATTCTAAACATTTTACTGCTTTCCCAAGTTTAAGTGGATTGGGAATAGTGTGATGGGAATCCATAATGCATATTTAAAAGCAGATGATTTCAAAATCTCCGTTACTACATAATATTTTTTTCATAATCTTTCAATCCACTCTGCCAAATCCACAATCCTAGAATGAAATTAGCAAGAACAAAAAGAACCCTTGAGTCTTCACAAGATATCCTTTACAAATCTCTCTGTTTCTTGAACCGTGAACCGTGGCGGGCTATTTTAGCCGGCAGCCCTAAAAATAAAACGGTGCCTAACAGCAAAGGCAAGGAGTATCAAACGAGACAGGCCTGGAGGGCTCACAGCTGGTGAATCACATGGACCAAACAAATATAAGTATAGATAATTCTCATAGAGCGTAGTAGAAAGTCTTCGGTGCAATTGATAAGTTTAATGCAGAATTGAAAGTGGTTATGGTGGTGGATTTGTTCAGAGTTTCTGTTTCTATAAATAATAAAACAGTAGTTTTTATTGTTTATTAGAAACAGTAGTGTCTCGCGGAATAAACGAGAGTTCCGAAAGCAACGCCTGATTCTATAACTTATAGTAATCTTTGTTATCAATAGTAGTAGTTAGTCAATAGCCAGATTATTTAATCAGTAGTTAAGCTAACTTTTAATCCTTAATAATCTTATACCTTTTTTACGTACCTAACGTAACAACTGGCCACAACAACAACAACTTATAATAGATTGCGCTCATCGAAGAATACATAACAAGAAATTGCTACAATTTCAAAAAATAATAACCCAATAACCGTACCACCCTTACCCCACAAAATCGCTGCAACATATGCATTTATATTACAAAAATAAAAACAATACAATTCGCTAACCACGTCACGTTCCTCAAAACGCATCGTATGACGGTTTAAGTTAAGCAGACATGTATAAAACTGAAACGATTTCAACTATCTCGCGTATAGCCACTTTGGGCACGTAATGGCAGCCGAAATCCGATCCCGTCGGGGGGCGATTGTAACACACGTGACATTGGCGCGAACTACCACCGAGATACGATACATGCTAGGGTTGCCGAAAAAAGGTATAAGGAGATGCCGTACTTTCGGCAAAGTTCGTCACGTCGACAATAATTGTAATCGTAATCAGTCTAGCCTTTTTCTTCTCCCTTCTATTTAGCCAATTAATAGGTAGGCTGTCCGTCCATTACTTTGTAATTTTTTTCATCACCACTGCCCTTAAAACGGTGAAGGAAAACATCGTGACGAAACCAAAAATTCGATGACTTGTGACATCTACCAATCCTCAAAGGTCCGTTACAGCCCACTCCCTCTCACAGTAGTATGCCCATGCCGGTTTGAACCTATGAAGTAAGTCGGAGTTGTAACGACTGGACCATTATTACTCCGTATGTAACACATGGTCGATCTTCTAGTATGAGAACTGTCAAAGTTTGTGACGTTACTCGGGAGGCAGTGGGTAATTGATGTCCCGCAGTTTGAAGTTATTGGGTACGTGTGATTAATGGACTGAGGATTCTTAGCTTATATTGTAAGTTAGAGGACCAAATGGGAATCGTACCGAAGTTCCAGTTTTTTACTGATTGAAATGCAAATGTCATAAAAAATCCCATTTGATGACTTTTAATGTAGGTAGTAGATCCACGTGGTAGAGCCTAAAAACCTTTAAAAAAAGACCAAAGAAGGGAAATGTTTTTGAAATAAGCAAAGTTATCTAAATGTTTATGGGTACTATTATCTTTCTTTGATCTTTTGCGTCTTCGCGAATCAGATAATTATCGAAATTGGTTCTTTAGTTAGATCGACATCTTGCGTCAAGACCAAATAAAAAGAATGATGCCAGGGCTTCTATGAAATCTGGTCCCACCCTCCAATAGCAACATGTAATACGTCATTGGATAGGTATTTTTAAGCTGAGCAAAACATATTATGTCACCAAGTCCGAAATATTAGTCCGATCTGAGATATGTTTGATTGAATATGGCAGTTTAAGATATAATCAAATCGTTTTTTTTCGTAACATACTATATTTTGGTGCAGAAGAGGAGGAGGAGAAGCTCGGTTCTAAATAATGACAGCCGCACAGGTCGATCTTCCATGTCAAGCCGCGCTTGCCGAGGTCGGTTTATGGTCCATCCGTGTCTAAGAAAGCAAATAATCACAAATAGAAACCTATCACACATAATCATATTTATAAGCAGACGCTAGTTCCAATCGACAACGAACGCGACGCATCTCAATAGCACAGATAATAAAAACGACAGCCCTACGTCCCAGCATGTCGCAGTCATTTATAGAAATCCATTTATTACGTAAACGACCTAACTCGGTTGAGCACACGCGTTCAAGATTTAGAGCTTGTTTCACTGTTCCCTATTTGGGAGGACGGGAGGACGAAGAGACGAATGAAATCCTAAAAAAACGTTCTATTCTTGTTGCCTTTCTTAAATAAAATATTCCGTATCGGAGTTATTGCTAAATTGTTTGGAGTCGTTATTGGTGCGATAAAAGTCTTTAAAGGTTACTGTTTTGTAAGTTATTTTTAGCCTTATTTTAGAAATGTTTGTTGCAAAGGTCATGAACAAAGCCTGTTTAAATATTTTTCGTACAATTGGAAAATAAGAGTTGAAGTTATGTTAAAAGGTCACTTCAATTGACTTGTTTTTATGAATGGGTAAAAAAAATGCCTATTATTTATAACCTGGAGATTTATTGTTTGTAAGATGGTAAATAGCAGGTGAATTACGTTCAGGGGCAGTATGTCCTGTTAAAAGGCGGGTCTACTCTACTTTTTCTTATTTTGCACCGACTTATAATACACACACATAGTTTGTCGCGATTGATATCCTATCCTTTGGAGGACTCATAATAATATTTAGGAAAACCTTAGTTTAAAAAAAAACACACAGGTATAAAGATATAACTTCCCACCACATTACAATTCCCACTTGCCAGTTAGTCAAAATTTCCGCAACAAATTCCATTCCCAAACAAACCGCTCCACAATTCTCCATTCCACATTTAGTCGTATTTGTTAGTGTCCCGGCGACAGTACGACTATACGAGCACTGCGCCCCGGCTCCGTTCACATTACCACGTTTATTCTGACCTAAGTGCATTATGTGGTTGAGGAAATCTCCTGCGAAGCACTTGTCTATGAGGCTGGCGGACTTATTCTGATTTTAACTGTCGATTCTATTGCGATCGTAGATTTTATTTTCGGCGTAAGAATAGGACTTCTTTCTGTTTTGTGTTTCCTGGTTTTGAGAACGAATTCTTACTTTAAAATACATAAATGTATGTACTCAACTATACTGTTTTATATTGTTTTTAAAATTATGTTGATCCAATTGAAATAGTGTCGACAGATTTACATTTTGGGAACCTATAATCATAATCTTTCAACTGCTTTCAACCTATAGTAATAATTTTGGCGATTGAAAAAGAGTGTACATGGAGTTTCTTGCGGGAACACCCAAATACTCCGAAATATTTTATTCCGAATTTCGATATTCCGATTTTCAAGACTCCGAATATCATAATACCTAAAAATTACAATATCTATTATTAAGAACCTCGAAATTAATTTGACCGAAAGTCGTATGTCCGATTTGTTCGTTTTCCGATTTTCACATATTCGAAAAATGTAATGCTCGATGAGTTCTTATTCCGAAAAACGAAACTCCGATTTTCAATATTCCGAATAAACTGTTTTTTTCGGAATATTGAAAATTGGAGTTTCGTTTCTCATTCTACAAAGTCTGCTACGAATTGCAGCAAAACTGGCTACACGTAGTTGTGTCTACCGTAATCCTAGAGTGTCATTTAAGCCTGTGTAGGCACGGAGTGGCGAGGCGTATCCTATAAACTTTCACTGTTTGCCTTCAGAATTGTTATTAGGAGAACTTAGGATCCAAGAAGAAGAGCGAAGCGAGCTCGGGACTTGGGGCACCCCGACTCGGACAGGTTAGGTTCGAAGGGGATGGCGGGGTCTGAAAGACCCCGCCATCCCCTTCGTGTTAGGTTACTTTAAACCTTGCTCACAGAAATAGGAGCCCCGCGAAGCGGGGCTCCGTCGATCTACCTTGGTAGGTGGTGGTCAACAAATTGAATTAAAACATTAAATTATCGGAATTCTAATTAATCGGAACTTTAATAATCGGAATTCGTGTTTTTGATGTTTCGCAAAATTATTATTCGGAATTTTTGATATTCGGTCTTTTGAAACTCGGTATTTTGAAAATCGTAATTATAAACGTTAGAAATATTGAAATTTCGGAATTAAAATATATACATATCTGTTTGTCAGAAGCTCGAAAGTCTAACAACCAGTCGTACCAAGAGGTATCGTATTACTCAGTAACTGGGTTGTGGAAGTCAGATCAGACAGGCAGTCGACCCCAACATATTATGTATAACACATTATTTGGGAAGAGGCAAGGCAGATGATTACGAATATTTTCTGTCCGTAATTTTCCACATCAAAAATTAAATGAGTAAGTAAATCACTTTTGTATTGCGATTTCAATATCAGCAGGAATCTTAAAGCTTCTTTTGGTGTATTTTCAAAAAAACAACTCTATAGTGGCTATTTGAATAAATGGTTTAACCACAAAGGTTAAAGATTTGATCTACACATAGACCGTATTCAAATTGAACTCTTTGTAAAACATTTCAATCCTACTCAGCAACGTGCTGTCTGCAAAATTCCCTCAGAGGGTTCGATCTTTACTATGAGGGCCTTAGAGGGTCCGTTATCTAAATCAAATGCCCTCTCCGACGCGACACAGCTTGTTCGAGAGAGATTTTTAAAAGGATTTGTGTTAAATGGGTAAAAAAGAGTGGGTGTGTGTATACAGATGCATTATTTTTATAGAAAAAATATATCCTTCCTTTATTGTGTTTTTTGTAAAGATATTTTGTTATACCCATGAGTTTTTGAAATTGACTTACGATAACTTTACTTTGTTTTTCTTATATAAGTTAAATTTCATGTGATCCAAGGGTAAAATATATATTCCCCAGTATAACTTCAGATAACTAGATTGTGAATGAAGACAAGTAAAACGTCTCTATGAAAAGCCTAAACTGGCTGAACTAAGAGCCGAGTAGATCCCAAGAAAGGTAATAAAAAAGCAAGGCTGCGAGTAAAAATATATTCAGTTATACCAACTTAATAATAATAATAATTTATTTTATTTCAGAATTACTTCCATATTTGTTAGTAACAATCAACTCAACGTAATCTTATCAAAAAATTTACTCTAATGTCTTCAAAAAGTAACAAAAACTTCAAGTGATACCCAGATACTTAGAATAAAAGGATCCCGAAGGTTTTACAGTGAAACTTTTAAAGGCTTTTCCCAAATCTCTTATTGAATTGTCAGGGTCTTAAGTAGCATTCAGTAGTTGTACCTAAGTTTCTGTGGGCGGAGTTTTTCTATTCCCCTTTCCTTCCTTGTTTTATTATGTAAATAGAACCACATTGAGTGTGTGCTGCGATTCCATCTTGAGGACCTATTATGGAACCTATTCATGCAGGTTGAAGGGCAGGTTAAATTTTTATTGAAGGATTTGAAAAATGCGAGTACGGTGAGAATAATTTGAATGGCAGAGAATGCCTTGTGGAATTCAGCACACAGATGTAAAACCACCAAAATAAAGAACTGGTTAAATTGGTCGAATTTATTCTGAAGTATTTATACTTACATGATTTTGCTATAAAAAAACAAAACGTTTATTTCAACTAGCCCTTAACCAGCACTTTTGAACCGTGAAAAGACAAGTTAAAATTAGTACAAAAATAGTTATGGTGCTACAGTCCCAGTCACAAGACATAAAAACTGTGAAAGTACCCTAGGTGCTCATTCCAAAGCGTAGATCTCTATGGAGAAGAATGAGCAAAAAACGGGTACACTACGATAATACGAAAAACTTAATTCCGAAATTCATACATACGAATTTCAAAATACCGATTTTCATAATTCCGAATGATTCGAAATTCCTAATATAACAACTCCGATTGATCATTATTTCAGTTTTCATAATTCCGAAATTTCAATATTTCTAACGTTTATAATTACGATTTTCAAAATACCGAGTTTCAAAAGACCGAATATCAAAAATTCCGAATAATAATTTTGCGAAACATCAAAAACACGAATTCCGATAATTTCCTAACACGAAGGGGATGGCGGGGTCTGAAAGACCCCGCCATCCCCTTCGTGTTAGGTTACTTTAAACCTTGCTCACAGAAATAGGAGCCCCGCGAAGCGGGGCTCCGTCGATCTACCTTGGTAGGTGGTGGTCAACAAATTGAATTAAAACATTAAATTATCGGAATTCTAATTAATCGGAACTTTAATAATCGGAATTCGTGTTTTTGATGTTTCGCAAAATTATTATTCGGAATTTTTGATATTCGGTCTTTTGAAACTCGGTATTTTGAAAATCGTAATTATAAACGTTAGAAATATTGAAATTTCGGAATTATGAAAACTGAAATAATGATCAATCGGAGTTGTTATATTAGGAATTTCGAATCATTCGGAATTATGAAAATCGGTATTTTGAAATTCGTATGTATGAATTTCGGAATTAAGTTTTTCGTATTATCGTAGTGTACCCGTTTTTTGCTCATTCTTCTCCATAGAGATCTACGCTTTGGAATGAGCACCTAGGGTACTTTCACAGTTTTTATGTCTTGTGACTGGGACTGTAGCACCATAACTATTTTTGTACTAATTTTAACTTGTCTTTTCACGGTTCAAAAGTGCTGGTTAAGGGCTAGTTGAAATAAACGTTTTGTTTTTTTATAGCAAAATCATGTAAGTATAAATACTTCAGAATAAATTCGACCAATTTAACCAGTTCTTTATTTTGGTGGTTTTACATCTGTGTGCTGAATTCCACAAGGCATTCTCTGCCATTCAAATTATTCTCACCGTACTCGCATTTTTCAAATCCTTCAATAACAATTTAACCTGCCCTTCAACCTGCATGAATAGGTTCCATAATAGGTCCTCAAGATGGAATCGCAGCACACACTCAATGTGGTTCTATTTACATAATAAAACAAGGAAGGAAAGGGGAATAGAAAAACTCCGCCCACAGAAACTTAGGTACAACTACTGAATGCTACTTTAAGACCCTGACAATTCAATAAGAGATTTGGGAAAAGCCTTTAAAAGTTTCACTTTAAAACCTTCGGGATCCTTTTATTCTAAGTATCTGGGTATCACTTGAAGTTTTTGTTGTTTTTTGAAGACATTAGAGTACATTTTTTGATAAGATTACGTTGAGTAGATTGTTACTAACAAATATGGAAGTAATTCTGAAATAAAATAAATTATTATTATTATTAAGTTGGTATGGAATATAACTGTAGATATTACTCGTAGCCTTGCTTTTTTATTACGACCTTTGTTGGGATCTACTCGGCTCTTAGTTCAGCCAGTTTAGGCTTTTCATAGACACGTTTTGCTTGTCTTCATTCACAATCTAGTTATCTGAAGTTATACTGGGGAATATATATTTTACCCTTGGATCACATGAAATTAAACTTAAATAAGAAAAACAAAGCAAATATAATAAGTCAATTTCAAAAACTCATGGGTATAACAAAATATCTTTACAAAAAACACAATAAAGGAAGGATATATTTTTTCTATAAAAATAATGCATCTGTATACGTTCCACCCTTTTTTACCCATTTAACACAAATCCTTTTAAAAATCTCTCTCGAACAAGCTGTGTCGCGTCGGAGAGGGCATTTGATTTAGATAACGGACCCTCTAAGGCCCTCATAGTAAAGCTCGAACCCTCTGAGGGAATTTTGCAGACAGCACGTTGCTGAGTAGGATTGAAATGTTTTACAAAGAGTTCAATTTGAATACGGTCTATGTGTAGATCAAATCTTTAACCTTTGTGGTTAAACTATTTATTCAAATAGGCACTATAGAGTTGACTTTTTGAATTTACTCACACCTAAAGTAGTTTTTAGATACCTGCTGATATTTGAATCGCAATACAAAAGTGATTTACTTACTCATTTAAATTTTGATGTGGAAAATTACAGACAGAAAATATTCGTGATCTTGCCTTGCCTCTTCCTAAATACATAATATGTTGGGGTCGACTGCCTATCTGATCTGACTTCCACAACCCAGTTACTGAGTAATACGATACCTCTTGGCAAGACTGGAGGTTAGACTTTCGAATTTCTGACAAACAGAAATGACTAAATATTTACAAATGACAGCCGGGACCAAAAGCCTAACGTTCTTTCCGAGACACGGAAGAAACTCGCTATGATAGATGGTCCATGCACAGACTCTCAATCTCTGCTGCTTATAGCACGGTTTAACTTTGAATTATTTCGTCACGAGCTCCTCAGGACTAAATAATCATAGTTAGTCAAAAAAATGCTCTTTTCTCTTATAACATTTTCTCAATTTATCATGAATTCATTTAGGTCTTTGAGGAATACTCATTGTACTTTATACCAAAAATTGGGTGTGAATGCTCAGAAAACTTAAGTAGATCATTATATTATGTTCTTCTCCTCAGTTGAGCAAACGGTGGCAGGCAGCCTAAGCCTAGGCTTCCATTGGCGCGTGCCTGTGTACGAACCTCTATGGATTTGTATTGTGTAGTTACCGACAAGTCGAAAGGTATCGGAGACTTGTGTCACCTAGTGTACGAAGGACTAACAAGCCTATACAGAAATATGATAAAGGCGTTCTTTACGACGCAATATGGCCGCTCTATCGCTGGACCCTACTCCGGGAATTTGGAAAATACCTATGTAATTTTTGTCAATTCAAGATAATGATACTACTTTAAGATAAGTTACTTATTTTCTGTTCTATCATTTCTATTTTTAATGCAGATGACACTTTTGCAGTTTTATACATACAACAACACTGCGAATGATCTTCACTTCGCCTTAAAATATTCACAAAACCCCCCAAAATAACCTTTCTTTTCTTATCCAAAAAGGTCGAATTTAAGAAAAAAAGCGGCAAAACGTCACTCAGTATTAGATACAGTGGTCGGCGTGAATTCCGTCAGTCGGCGCGGTCCGAAGTGACGGAGCTCTGAATAAATACATGGGGCTCCATTAAAATGTCAGTCAGACAGAGTGGCTTTCTAGTGGACCCGCTTTGTTGACGCACACATATGTAGGTAAGTCTTGAGGCTGAATTTTAATGGAGAAGAATGTTTTCTTTAGAAAACTGAAAAAAATGCCTCAAAAGACGCGTCTTACTTTATTTTCGTAATAAAATAAAATTATTAATTATGCTAGTATTCTTTACGAGTTCTCCAGTTACACGAGGGCGAAGCCGCTAGCAGCAACTAGTATACTCATATGTTATGGAACGTTAAAGGCAATTAAAGGTCAGGGTAGGTTTTTAGTCAGAGTCTCTTCAGCTACACTGAGGGGCGGACCCATTTGATTTTCACCATTTATTTACCACAAAAAAAAAACAAATTGAGCTAATTTGCTGTTCCGATATTCTAGGAAAATTTTAAAAATAAAAGTCAGACGCCACAGTAATTACTTACGGCTAATAAATGTAAAAGTTTGATCGAAAGTCCTTAATTATCCAGGTAGAAAATTTATTCAAAGTTTCAGTGAAGCACTCTTTTCAAAGAACCTGAAAAACCTTCAGCTTTTCCATATATTTTAATTATCGATAAAAACCGATAGCCGTTAAATTTTCTCTTTAAAACTGCTAAGGGGTTCTAAGCTTAGGTAAAACATGACTTTAATATTTATACGTTTTTCGTAATGTGTAAAAATAACATTTAGAATGTGAAATCTCGCCGGCAGCGATTGACTGGTACACTTGTTCAATCGCAGGTTCTCGCAGGTTCAATTCCCGCGTGAAGCAAATGCTGGGTGTTTGTGTACCTATGTGAGTTTAAATGTACGCACCAAATATCTACACAAGTAATTCTTTCTTTCTTATTCGTGTCAGGCGGTCACCGCCACCTTAAGCTGCCGCCGCGAACCACAGGTTTCCAACATAGCTTTGTATAACTCAGGGTTTCTTAAAGTGGGGTCCACGGACCCCCTGGGGGTCCGTAGCATGTGCACTAGGGGTACGCAGTAGGTCAGCTAACCCTTAACCTATTTACTGGGAAATAGTATCGTCGCGTCATCACAAAACATGAATTAATTGAAAAAAAAAACTAAACTTCTAGGGCAGGGTTTGTTTCATGTTTGACTTTGATAGTCTGATCTATTCAAAATATTTTTTGACAGGGGTTCGTGGAATTATTTATATTGTGAAGGTGGTCCGTGACTGCAAAAAGTTTAAGAAACCCTGGTATAACTGGAGTTTTCCTCACAATGTTTTCCGTCCCCGATGTCAGTGATGTCCAAGATAAACTTAGAAAGTACATTACGAATTGAAAAAGATATAATTTGGTAGATACTTGGGCCTGAACTCGCATGCATGAGAAAAGAGGTGCTAAAACAGTAAGTTCTAAGAGTGGGGGCAGCGTTTAAAAAAATAAACCTGCGATACAGGTCCATAAAGCATTTTTCACACTACTTGCTCGTAAATGTCATATTATATGTCAGGCAAACCTACTGTAAAGCATGACATTGTTCCCTCTCGCTCGAGCCGGGCAATAATATATGTACTGAATTTCATTATTCCCGTGGGAATAATGTGATTTGAATTTGGAACCTCAAAGAAAAACGTATGAAAACTTTCACCAAGGAATCGTATCAGTAATGGCGGCCGCTGGCTGCAACAGCTGATTGCTTGCAGTGGTGCCAACTTCACGTCCGAAGGTTGTCGTACCACATCAAATTTCAAAAATCGAATTTATTTCCTCGCAGTAGGTGTGAAAAGCAGAGTACGCTCCTCGAGAGTAAAGCTGCCTTGTCTTGGGCTAACTTGAATCCCTCGCTACACTAAGGATTCTTAACTTAATTCCCTCGTTTCACTCGGGAATTAAAACTTGAACCTCCTCGCTGCGCTACGGAGGTTCACTCCCAGAATCCTTAGTGTCGCTTCGGGATTCAATACGCCCGTGACGTAAGGCAATGCTTTACTCCCTTGGTGCGTAATCTACTATTATAGCAAACCGGAACCTTAAGCAACTTTTTCTTGACTCTGAAACTTATTAAAAATTCCGACGGTGCTTCCTTTGATATTATTTATTAAAAACATATTACAATTTTTACGATGCAGTCTCCGGAAGGACTAGATTTAATCAAGCTAAGTTGTAAAGACGAGCTCTCCAGTCTCCGTTCAGGTTGATTTAAAACTTTTTTTTAATGTAAAGTTTTTCTGATGAAAACATCATAGGATGGTGGGAGAGCTGCTTAATCAAACGAGATCAAAAGACATGTGTAAACATGCACATTCAGGCATGATTAAAAAACATGTTTGAAAAAATATGAATTGAATATGGAATTTAATTTCGCTTCACAAATTAGGTCTCGTTAGAAAGTTGTTCGGTTTTTTTTTCTATTGGCCTAAGCTGGCTTGCTTTTGATGCGATTCGTGCGATTTGCAATTTCTACTGACTAAAAGTGTAAATTGTCCTTGCCACTACGATTATAATGATGCAAATCGACTGATTTACGTAGTCGTTCTGTTGTTTATCTACCCCTAGATAACCGTAGTGTTACAGGTGATTATCACAAATGTAGTTGTAAACGGTCGAATAGCGTCGCAATGCGTCATCAGCATGCTCACTTAATCTGCTCAGAGTCAAAAATGAGACCTAAGATGGAACAAGCTCTCCCAGAACGAACTGAGACTCCCGCGCATCGACGGAATACAGTAAAAACTGCTTCACGCCGACCTCCGACTACATGGTGATTGCGTAGGCGGTGTAGTTTTCGTCCTAATCGGCCTCGAGAATCGTTTCAGTATTTTTCGCTATTCCTTATAGTTTCAGATCGAGTCATCTACGCCCATTTGTAAAATTCACCATTGAATAAAGACTATTGAAAATAAATGTGTTACAAATTATTTTCCTGATGGCCATTGGCCATTTAAAAATAATTTGCCTATCTACGCAATCCCTGCAGTTGTCTTTGTACGTTATTGTTACTTGTCTGTATCCTAAACAGAAGCTATCTTACACAGTAACTATGTATTACATAACATTCTATATATTACATAGTATTCTGTGTCCTGCATTGAGTGGACGGGTGCGAGGAAATTAGCGATAAGCCTGGTAATTAGGCAAGCAGCCAAACGACGAGTTTTTCACTGTTGAATCAATAAGTCTGTACGGAAATGTATTTAATTTTGTCATTTGAATGCGAAACATTGACTGCTTCAGCTCACAATAAAATGAATATGTATCTGATAAGAATATGCAATCAATGCTAGTTTTATCTTTATCGCCGGCACTCCTTTCATTGATTGAGAAAGTCCTCAAATGAGTCCTCCCTCCCTGAGCGAACTGTCAGACTTGACTAAACTAAAATCAACGGTATTCCTTCAAAAGCCCTTTGCGTTCCACGTCACGCTTAGTTTTTAAGATGGTCCCGCAACCGCGGTAAGAACGTTGCTCTTTGAGTTTCTCCTATGTCGTGGATGATTTTACAAAGATTTAAACTTACATACCTTACGTGGCCTAAAGATCATTGGGTATCCGGCGTGTGATATATTTTTTATGCAAAATGAAAGAAAAAAAACCTTACTGGAAGGTTTATGAAAAACAGTGATCATAATAAGTATCCGCATTGCACATAGTACGTAACTTTCAACCCTGCATTGATGCCCATCAATACCTGCGCCTGTACAGGCTCAAACCGCGTTTAGCTAACCCTCTCGATTTTTCGGCACTGACGCGACGTGACACGTAACAGTCGGAGCGTCCACTAACAAATCTAATTTGCACGACCATTGACACGTTCAACTTTTTGATAGAGGATTTTTGAAGCACCTTCCTACAGTCCAACTTTTCGTGCGCCTGTACACTTCGCGTTTTTCATGTACTCTTGCTTTATTACCGACCGACCAGCGAGAATTCTGCGAATTCTTTTACTTGGTTTTCCGATGAATATTTTTATTCTGTCATGGAAGCCTGTAGTTCGAATTACGTAGCGTTTATCAATTATTTTTAACTATAATTTGACTCGTTATTTTGTTTGTTATTTGCGCCGGTTTTTGTAGTTTTCCGCTTTCTGATACTGATGGCTTTTATTGGTTGAATTTTTATTGGCTGCTTTTCTGCTCTGTTAACATAGCTGACTAAATACAAACTATATACTATCATTAAATTATTTTAATACATTACAAAATGTTGAGTGACAGTTATTTGTGAGTGTGATTTTACTCAGTAACTTGGTAGTTGAATTCATGGGTAACATGATTGTATGGTCAAAAAATGCAAGAAAAACTCAGACATTTTCTTTAAAAAATGTAGCCCTCTTTGCCGTGCACATTTCAAAACAAAACCTCCAAAATATGAGTTCTCCAAAACATTTATTATTGAAGCGAGACGGTCCGACCGAGTTTCGTCAACCCGCCAACTGCCACGCACAATTTTGTACACACAGAATTACTAACTAACGGCTTAGGGACAATACCACACGGCCGAAATGAAAAATTAATTACTCCGCCTTATCAATCCGGCCCGGCTTTTAGAGAAGGCTCGTTTATTCAATATTCCTGTATCGCTGTAACCTGTTTATAAATTCACAAGCAGATATTCGCGTTTTGCTTCAATAGATATAACATTAGACGGGTCCACATAAATGGGTGATGACTTAGGATGGAATATTCATGTCAACAGTAGAAATCGTCTGGTGAACATTGTTTGGCTGTTATGTACAGGTTGCTTGGATGTTGATGCCCAGAAATGGGTGAGGAGTTTGTCAGAATTTTACTGACTGTAACCAATACGGTGCGAACCACAAACTACCGTCGTTCACCTCTTGTCAGGTTTTGTAACTCATATACAATTGTGTCTCGTTGCGCTTGAGTCTGCACCTTGTTATATCATGTGGTGAAATCATCAAATGAGTGCTCACGCCTTGGCTGAAGCGAAAGAAACTGTCCGAATCTTATGAGACTCTGTTACTTTGGTTGCTATTTGTTTTACAGCGACACGGTATCCTGCTTAGATAATCCCGCGACCTCAGCAATTGCACCACCATTAAAATGCCCTTCGATCTCCTGCTAATCACTGCCATGAGCCCATGACACTGCGTCATACTAAAACGACAATTTCAGTTACGACTAACAAAAGTCTAATCAAAATGGCGTTCGAGTAGTGACTGCACGTTAATATCGTGTCACGCTGCCTATTCGCATTCACTGCACGCGAGTGACACGTCGTGTGCCGTGACGTCACGTCATGCCCAATGACGTGTGCGATGCGTTGCGACTGCATCCTGCGTGTTCAAGTGGGAGGTACCGAGTAAGTGAACCGTGATGAACTTATGAACTGATTTTATTTATAGAACGTTGTTTTCCAGATAGATGTTTCTTCCATTTTTGTTTTAGTAGTTTAAGGTTAACGTGAGTGCTCAAAACTTGTGTGACCGATGGAATTTATCCATTTAATTCGGTTCAGGAGGTCTTCTTTCTAACTCTGTCTACAAAGATACGGGAAATCCGAAGGTATCTCGAAATATTTGTGACAACCCTACTCCGTATTACTTTTAAATTCTACAGCTATCAATTTTGACATCACATCAGGTGTAGGAACAATTATCCGGTCTTGTTGACAATAATTTTTGGTTTGTATAGGGTACGGTGTACTAAACGCCAGATACTCCGGCCGATACATACTATGGCCATTAAACCCTTCAATATACCCAAATCGAAATGTCCCCAGATAAAAAAAACCTGAAACTAATAATTATTTATGACATAAAAAAACCAGTTCACTTCCCCGCCAGATAAAGCCAGCATCAAAAACAATACAGCAACAGTGAGTGCAGTTCGCACGACTAATTGACCGTCCGACGACTGCGGACGGCTGCGATCGCGGACGGACGGACGGCGCGTGCATTATTCACTCGCACTCAATCGATACGCGTACTATTCGCACTGTGGCGGACAAAGGGTTGGATGTCACAAGTTGCATGCTTTTTCATGTTGCGGAGTGAATGATATTGTGTTTTTTAGCAGTTTTAAAAACATATTGTTTTTCAAAAATAAACGGAATAGAGTAACGCTTGTTTATTTTTGTTTCGGAAAAAAAAATATTTTATTAAAAATGTACTGTAACATGTTTGCGTTACTGTCAAAATCATATGGTTTAGTTTTTTTTTTTTTAAAAATACGTGTATTAAATGACTGGCAAATTGTAGTGTTCTTTATTTTTAGTTCAGTGAAGTTGCATATCAAAAGTGTCCCATGTTAAACTTGCGTTTTTCAAAGCAATAGACGTTAAACAATAGAGAAGTCATCATTTACTTCTTCTTTTATATCTTTCCTCACACCAGCCATCGTTTCTTTGACCTTCGTCTTTCGAAGCAGTCGCTTTTACATGAGCCCCAATATCAACCATCGACATCATCTGCCTGACCTTTTCCCAACTATTTCAGGGCTGACTTCCAGATCAACCAGAATACTTATCCACACCGAAGTATATTTTGTGGCGCTTATTGTATGGAAAATGAAAAAGCACCTCTGGTGTTCGAATGAGGAACTACTTTTTTCCACAAAATTAAAGTCTTTCCTTTTTACTTCACAAACACTTGAAAAAGTCATGCTAGGACCTCTAATGCCCAAGGTCGCGGGACTAATGGGTAACCGTCGTCGGCTATTGAAGGAGACCTTGGATTTTAGTCAGTACAAGTCTGACAGTCCCTCTTGCCCTCCCCTGGGTAGGAGAACTAATTCAATGATTTTACCACGTAAAAAGGTACCTCTGATGTCATAGAGAAGCCCAAATACCAGCTAACACTATCAAAATCACAGGATCGTAACGCCTACTACCAGAGTTGTAAGTACCAACAATAACACGAAAGCCGTGTTACGTTATAAAGGTGCATTAACACCGAACCTGCGCTAAGTGTTGTTAATTGACATTCGGATAACTGTCGCGGTGTTCCAAACAGGTTAATTCTGGATGGTAATATAAACGTAGCATTAATAGTATCGAGTTTTTTTTTTAATTCTTTTAGTGTAGGTACTCATTATTTTTAAAGATAGACTTAATGCCAATTAAGGCTATGTATTCAAGAATTTTTGGGCGATGCATATTATAGTACAAAACGGTTTGTAGGGTTCTATTGCAAAACCTGAGTATTCAAATGTCTTTATATTTTTTTTTCTTTTTTGTTTATTAGCGTTTTAAAGTCATCAAATGAGTACTCTCACCCAGGGCAGGGCAGGGCAGGACGGACTGTCAGACTTGTACTTACTAAAATTCACGGTGTCTTCAGACCAATTGGTTCGTTAAGTTTAGCTAATATGAAATAATACTGAGTATCATTATTTTCTACGTAGATTTCTATAAAGTGTATTAAAAATTCTTCGTAATTTCCCAATTTAATTGACATTTTCAATTCATCATTCGTTTTTAAGTTTTAATGCCAATAAACACAGTTTACTTTCTTTCTTCAACAAACTTTTATTCGTCGTAACCAAAACTGAATAAAATTCTATTCGTGGTCCATCGCTACAGAATAAGGATGGGGCATAATGTTCTCTATTATTACTCCGGGAATCCTCCGGATCAATAGTGCTGCTCCTGTTCTATATTTATCATTTGGTTCAGCAGTTACAAATAGACGCGATATGTTCCGTTATTTTTAGTTTTATACACTGGAATTGTAAAATTTTTCTATTCGAAATGAAATTTTTCTGTAGTTACTATTAGTTTAGTAGTGTGTTGTTTGTTGAACTGGTATTTTCCAATTTAACTTTAGTTTTTATTTGGCAACTGCAATACCCTTTGTACTACTCGTAGTTTTACTGGTAGTATCACGGGGAACAAACGGATTGATCGGTCTACTGAGTCTGCAGATCGATGGCCATTTTTTACCTGTGCTTCGGGAAGCATAGCATGCTTCGATTTTATAAATTGTGACTATGATTTCAGCTATTACGTTGCCTCCCGTTATGCGTCGCCTGTCGGACTATTAGACTTGACTGAATAAACATCAATCTTTTCTTTTGGCTGTCCTTTCGCTCCAGGGCCGCGGTCACCTCTTGGGCCATTCCTTTGGCCCTTTCCGGACTATAAGCCTTATTCTATGAGGCAACAATAGTGATGTTATTTATGCAATCCCTCTATTACATGACAGGCAGCTAATCACGACAAAACCTTTCTAAATAAAGCCATACAATGAACAAATACAGTCCAAAACTGTCCTCACATTTAAATAAAGACCCCACATCCCAACAGGACACTACAGCATTAAAATTGTAACTGAATGACACCAAAAATCGCTTACACTTTCTTATACGACCCTAACATCAGCATTGCGACCCCGAATGTAGAGATTATGATTTACGTCTCACTAACCAACGTAACTTCATCCCTCACTAAACAGACGTTTCCACTACTTTCATACGTTATAGATGAAAGGGGAGTTAGGGTGAGGGGTCTAGGGGAACTGGTTGTGTACTAAATCCAGGTACGGTGCCATTTGGCTAAGGTTCAACCGGTTCAAAAGGGTTGGGTAGCATTGTAGGTACGACATGCAAATGTTGGGGTGTGGTGTAAGTGGGATGTTGAAGCGATTTTAGTGGGTGCTTATGATTGAAACAGTATTGCATTAAAAAAAAAACAAATCTTAACTTACAATGGCGTTAAATAGAGTGGCCTTAATACCACACGGCATAATCTTATCTACCATTCAATCTTTGGGTCAAAGGAGAAACCAAAAAGAATAGGTCACGCTTGCTTTGTCAATAACTGAACTGAATACTGAAATAACATATTGAAAAGGAAAACCAACATTTTTATTGCAGTCTGGGAACAGTTCTATGGAGTGTTATTTGCTTTTTCAATTTTTTAGGCAACACCGAGCCCGCGCGAATTCCGTTAGTCTACAGAAAAGTCATGTTAATCCAGGTAATAAATTATCTATGTGGTGTTTTAAGTAACAAAACTCCATCCATCCATTCACATTAATAGTAGTAAAATTAAAATAATGGTGGCTAACAGGTCTTCTTTCTTCTCTCATTATTCTACCTTCTAGCATTTTCCGCTTTTCACTCATGCCTTGTTCCATCGCCCCAGATTCCCAGTGGTGGGACGCTCTCCGAGGCACTTTATGACCTCTGCCGCTTCCACTCGTCACTCGATGTTCTAACTGTAATGATGTTTATAATTACTAAGGATTGTAGGGGGCACTCTTATGAATATAAATGTTTAGTACCGCTGTCTGATGGTGTGTATATGAGAAAGTATTAATAAAAATTAATAAGTTATGTGTGGTGTTTGTCAGTTGAGACTTTATATTGTGAAATGGGTACATTTAGCAAGACAATTAGACGGTATATTTACTTTCGCCCTGGGTTACGTCCGCGTTTACAGTTAATTTTTTTTTAGTTTACAAATTACCTATCTTTATGAATCGTAACTTATGTGTTAGCACGTGTTAGTTAGATATCAATAAAGCTATATACAAACTGCTAAAGGTACGCTATGGTTTTAGTATCATCGTACAAAATATGTATGTAGGTATATATTTATTTATTTTATTATTCAGGTTGATTTACATTCGTACGCTCACCAAGTAGGCTCAGTTGAAAACCAGTGTCGGGCACCCTTTGTCTGGCATTTGCTGAACTGGGTCTATTTGACGCAGCCGTGAGTCACACAGTATTTAAGCTTTAGTTATAAGTTTCTTGTAAATATTTGTTCCTTTTTTATGTTGTGTACTTTGGCATGTGACAATAAACGTTTTTTTCTTTCTTTCTCCTTTCTTAATATAAACTCACGCTTTTTTCCCATTGTTGATAGGCAGGAAACACAGAACTGCTACGATTCTTACATAATATTCCTTTCACCTCGTCTATGTTCGTCTATTTCTTTTGAGTAGTGATGCCGTCCTCGACTATTTCATAACTGTAACGTTTCATTAAACTCCGTTTAGCAGTTTTTTGCATGAAGAGTACCGAACTGTAGTAGAGCAAATATCCGTGCACCCATAAATCCCTTCAAATTGTATACGGGTTAATTCCGGTTTATAAGTAGTTTACAATGTGTCGCAGCAAAAGTTAGGCTGAGTTAGTGAGTTAGTCCTTTGAGGCGGAGCGGAGTCGAGCTGTGCCGTTTCACCAATCAGATGGCTTGAAATCCACATCTCTTCTCCACTCCTCCATTACATGATGGGTGAATCGCGGCACATCTCGTCTCCGCCTCAGTGGAACCGCAGCCTAAGAAGTATGTTACTTCTAGGCAAGCGTGCTTCACCGTCGACCACATCTAGCGAGATAGTGGTCAAACTCTAAGCTATCTTTAAATAAATAAATAAGAAAAACGTTGTTAGAAAATTACGTTTTTTAAAATGAGAAAAATTTTGTATCATTAAAAATACGTTGTAATGCAATACCCTGTTTATGACAAACCAATTACTTGAAAACTCTCTAAGAAACGGTCACTCAGCCACTTGGATCACGTTACGATCCAAATCGGATTGTAACTCGATATTTTTTCCGCGTTAGTGTCCACTAACGGTATCGAGTAAGCAAGTCATCGCGATATCTTCCTGAATAGGGGATAATAGAGTTGGCCAGATGATTTGTCGGATCGATCCCTATTTTAGGAAATTGGATTTGTAGATCGGAGGCGATAAGACGCTGGGGGAACCCTGCCTCGGGAAATAAACGGTAAAAGTTTAGAGGGCCCTGTTATCACTGATTTGCGTATATCGATTTTGCCCCGTTTCCCCGCGACGTGGATTTATCTTTTTTTTTTCTTTTCGCCCCGCAGCTGAAAGGATTATTTGGAGAAAAATATTAAACGAGTCATTTGAAACGGTAATGCGCTGATAAATTGGTTTTCGTAATAAGGAAAATAAATGTTTTTCGGGATAAGGCACCTGGTCCGTGAAATGTTATTATGAAGGGTTCAATTTATTTACTTTAGAATATTTTTTTAAGATAGGATATTGGGGCTAAAAACTAAAGAAAGTATTTAATTTCTTTCAAAGCCTGCTTGGTGGCAATACATTCGCCCCCTATTTTTACAATTGGTAATTGCCCGAAAAAATGTGTGCGTTATCATAATAATGTGCCTGTGTAACCCTTGAGGATTATGTTGTTCGCAAAATACAATAAAAGAAGTATCAAAACAGCTGTTGAACAAAAACAAAAGAACCAGTACCGTCAGCACGAGTTTTCAGTATTTGAGACGTAAACTGGAACTTTGACCACTTCAAATTGACAATTTTCAAGGAAAAAATTGGTTCCTTTACGCTGTAAATACTGGAAAAACTCTGTAAATTAAAATAGTGAAAACTCGTGCTGGTACAGTACCTACCCCTAGCACGAGTTTTCACTATTTAATTTACAGAGTTTTTCCAGTGTTTACAGCGTTTCTTGTTTGAAAAAATGGAACAGCGCCTCTGGTGTGCGAAGAAGGAACTAATTTTTCCTTAAAATTGTCAATTTGAAAATTTCAATTTGAAATTGTCAAAGTTCCAGTTTACGTCTCAAGTACTGAAAACTCGTGCTAAGGGTACTGTTTTTTCATAATTCTGGTGGCATGCCACCAAAATTCAACCACCTAATTAAAGATTTAGTAAAACGTAGCAACGACACCTATGACACTTGTACAACCAAAGCTAACGTTCTAGAACCCTCAAGTACAATCAAGCAGAGCTTATCTTGTATGCTAATACGCTCAAAGCTAATGTACTATGTACAATGAAGTGCTCAAGTGCTTCAGTCGCTAGTCGCGCTCTTATCTAAACTGCCAGCGTTCGATTATTGCTGGTAGCGACTGTACAAGAGCACAGGCAATGCTGTACTGGTTCGTGTAAATATTGGCTCTGTGAATGTGACGTAGAAGGATGGCGGCCATATTGAATTTAAGATTGTAGGGCCTGAAGTTGAGGTTTGCGTTACTTGGTTATGGTTGCTTGTATGTTTTGTCCGTAGAGGTACTCGTAGAGCAGTTCTTAGCTCTTGGTTGCTTACTACAAAGACAGAAAATATAGAAAAAAAATCGCCACAAGTTACTCACAAGAATAAAACAAAAAAAAATATCAAAAATTGGCCTATTTTAGGATGTGTTTGATATTTTTATTTAATTATTATTTAAAAAAGTTCCAGGTTATATCGTCAGAGACGTTATATGGAACTAAAATTTTAAGATATTTTTAAGCCTTGCATATGAAAATCTTAGCAAAAGTTATGGATACAGTAAATATAAGCCAACACGGTTTTGTGCTCGTTTATTTTTCACGACTGTATTTTATGAAGATATTTTTCTCACAAAATCTGATTAAACTGTTTACTACCTACGAAAGGTTTATTTGTTTTTTTTTTGCCTCCATTTGCTGCCTTTAAACTTAGGCTCAAACTTTAAAATAATGCCATAAATAATTGAAAAGAAAAATAATCGCTTATAAACATACCTAACACTATAATCAAAATCGGACAATAATTACGAGAAAAAAAATACAATAACTTAGTCAAGCACATTGTTATTATTTATGTTTGAATTGGAATGTTTAAAATCACTAGGTATTTATAACCGTTTTTTGTAATGAGTAAACTCAAAAACTACTGGGTTGGTCCTGAATGACGTGTTCCTGAGCGGGCGAAGCCTCTGGCAAAAGCAAGTAATAATTAATTCTTCAAGGATAAGGCAGAGGGTAGACTTATTAGTAAACCTGAATCCACACTTCACCGATGACACCCGATGATTAGGGACTTAACGTATATGCTAGACCGAATACGAAGAGGCTTATCAGTGGTACTAGATCGATATGTCTATAAACGCATACTGATAAAATCAGATTTAAAATGCACCATTTTTCCCTAGAATTACCCATTACGACACGCACGGAAAGCCACAGGCTCTCTACGATCTTATAGCAGAAGATTCTTGCAAGCACGTAAATCGAGTCGAGACTTACGACCACATACCCGATGCTTCTTAACTTTTCCGCTCCTTAATTTTATAGGGAGGGGTAAGACAAGAGAAAAGCAAGGGAAACTATTAAAATAATGGACATAAGGATTCGCTTTCCCGTCACGTTCCGAGGCCAATTTTAAAGGGAATCTGAAGGTAGCCCTTGGATATAAGCGTTGTTATGGATTTCAGTTCGGACAGATGTTACTTCACTTTATTTAAGGATTATAGTGTGCTTTGTTTTTGTTTTCCTGTTCTGATTTTGTTTTGTTTTTGTTTGGATTGTCATTAGAGGGGTTAGAATGGAAAAAAGACAGATACGAGTAATGTTTTTTTACGTTGGTTAGATCAGCTCGTAATTTAAGCAAAGTACTGTTGAATACGAGGTGATTAATGTAGCCGTGGCTAAAGAGTTCTAAATTTAGGTAAACTTGGTCTGTTTTTGAGCAGAGGCACGGAAATACTAATTGTTTACAAAGTAAAACTAAGACGCGGAAAGCCACGAAAAGTCTTATTCTCAAAAGCCAATGAACAGAAATAAATGAAGACTGGTGCACTTATTTTCTAGAGGCAAAAGATCTGTTTTTGACTAAACGATGCAGAATAATTTTCTGAACGAATTATTGCATGTAGTCTCATACCATAAAGTCATTCCGGGCTGAGATAAATGAGCTTAAATTAAATATTTTTGTATTGTAAATAATTAAAGAATTACCGGCTTAAAAAAGAAAAGGCACCAATTTGACGAATTGGCTTTTGTTATCTATTATTTTTATTAAATATGAGCATATTCCAAAAAAGTAATATTGTGGGATTTTTGCTTGGCAACATTTTCATACGCGGCAAAGATATAACAACTAGCAACCCTGTTGCCAGCTGTCAAATGAATCATTATAAACTAATAATGTAACATTGGGCTAGTAAAATAATAAAATTAGTATATTAAACAAGATATTGAGAATTCAATTACAATTTCGTGATATATTGTGAGCTGTATTTAAACCTGACAAGTTACTGAACCACTGAATGAAATATTATTATAAACAGGTAAATATCTACTTAGTGATAACACGAATGACGAGTGTTTGCAATGAAAAATAAATTGTGATAACATTATTTTTATGTCAATACGTCAAGACAGATGTAATTTTTTTGTGTACTATTTATATTTTTATATGTGTAAATCCCGGGGAACAGATTGATAGGACACGCACAGAATTGAAAAGTATGAGGGAAAATGGTGGAAGCCTATAGCCAGCAGTGGGTCATCCAGGGCTGAAATGATGGTGATGATATCTTTAATTATCTATATTTATTTCCCACCTTCATAATTATAATGTGAGAAGAGTCTATTACCATTTACGAGGCATAAAATCAAACTCAAAAGGCGCAATCATGAGTGCGTGACGCAAATATGAAGTAAACACTTCTATATTTGAATCGAATATACAAGTATCCTTTAGCATTTTGATCCGTTCCGTCTAAAACAGCACAAGTTTTCAGTACTATGATATTAAATTAAAAACATAGGCAATTAGGTAAAACGAGTGCCCAATGATAAAACCGAAGTATTTTCTTAAGGAAAATCGCAAAGCATTGTATGTACAGTATGTATGTTCCTTTTACTATTTATAGATAAATTAGATTGCATCATGCCCGTATTTAAATGGAAATTGTGCACTGGTATGAGTTTTGTGGCCAAATACTAGACTCCACATGCACGATCTAAGGAACAAAAACTATTCTGTTTACTCGCTGAGGTCTACGTAAGCGAGGGGGGCGGGGTACTGCGTTGTGATTGGCTAACTCAAGGTCTGTTCTATCTCAAGGTATGTTTACCGCTCACAAGAGTGGTCGAAATAAGACGAATATAAGACTTTTTTGCCTAATGAGTTGACAGACATTGGTCGCCTGTTATTAGGAGTCTAGTAATACCTATATCGTCGTTAGGCCAAATGAACTCTAGAATCAGTCAAATCTTGTGAAAATAAGTAAAAAGATACGTTGTTTTTTGTTAGCCTGCTTGTCCCAACTAAAAAAAAAAACTAACAAACAACAAAAGCGAGCCCGCGCGTCATCCTTACAGTTCGGACAGAAAAGAAAAGATGACAGTAGGCTAGCGCCATATTAGGCGGGACTCAGTGCAAAATAATTATATACAACTTTCATAATATAAACCTTTTTATTTGCAGATAGGAACATAGACCAGGTCACTGCACAAATAAAAGTTTGGATGAACAAACGACCAATAGAAGAAAGAGAGAGTATACAATAAAATGTACAAAAAACGCAAAGGTACGTCGGGTATCCAGGGGCAGCTGTATGAGACTAAATTAATTAGTCTAATATTCTTCAGAATGAAGCATGACAGTACTATTACCCAGTTCAGTTTGGCCACCAATAGAGATGGCGTAGGTGCCTTCGATGACATTTGTTTTAAAGCAAAAGTAAAAGGCTTAAATACACCAGTCACTGTATTTATTCAAGCCAAGCACAGAGAAAATGAAAAACTTCTTACGTTTAATAGCAAAACTGAGTTGGCTAAGTATTTTGACAGTTACTTGGACATTAGACGCGCTTTTGACCCGAGCAGTAAAGATGTGATTTTTGGAGGAAAGTTTGACGAGACTGAATGCTTTTTTGTAATGTATACAACTGCTAAGGATGATCCTAATAACAAGGTGTATGAAGGCAGCTTAGCTGATTACTTGAACGACCTTATAGGAACGGGAGGTAGTTGCACACAGCCATTATACAGTGATGAAGACTTGGACTTATTGTGTAAAATAGTAATGAAAAATGAAATTACAACAGTAGCGAAACAGATAGGTAAATTTATTTGTGATGCATCCAATAGTGAACTGTCAATGAATAATGATCTCATGTTGCGCTATCATGTGATTTTAGCGCTCAACGTTTTACAAGTTACTGCAATACAACCCGAAGGACATCGCGTAGCCAGCTTTAGGAAAGATTTTTTTTCAGTCAATGATGAATTTCTTGTGCTGTTCAAAAACAAATTGTGCTTGGAAATTCTTAAAAAGCCAAAGTCGGAAGATAATGATTTACAAAGTTTATTGTTACAGTTTCTTGGCGAACCCTCTGATATAACGACATTGAGTAAACTCTTAGGAAATATACTGAAATATAAAAACGGCAAACTTGAGTTTATTAGCAAATCAATTTCAGATGATTTAAAGCGACAACTCGACAAAGCCAACGTCCCTGAGTCGGCTGTCTATAAAGCAGCAGAACTTGCTGCCAAAGAGTATTTACTTTCTGTAAAGTTTAAAGTCCCGAATTTATTTGGCAACAAAGATTTAGCAATTAGAGGCAAACCCGAAAAAGTAGAAAGTAGATTAGTTCATTTGACGTCAAAACTCATAGAAATACTTGAAAATTCGAACCCTAATAAGATTATCACTATAGACGAGACTCTAGATAATGGGTTCTTGCAATTAAATGGAGGCATAGCTTCTGCTGTTGGGAACATACTACTTTATGATGAAACTACTAAACTTTTGATGTTTACAGATAACGCTGGGTTGCTAAATAATATTGCTAAAATGTGGTATGAAACGTTGAATAGCAAAATCAAAGACTTACATGAATATAGATTGGATGTGAAAGTTAAAAAGTTTCCAAAACTTTCATTCGAAAGATGTGAATATGATGTGAATTTAGTGAGAGATTTCTATGACAAATTACTGTTTTACACTAACCAAGCCGACCAGACTAGCGTAGGGGAAATATTGAAAAAAGAAATAGAAGACCAACCGTGCCAAGATGCAAACAACTTAAGAGTTCGATCTGATGTCATATTTTTTAAATATCATGATGAAATACTGAAACTGTGGATGAAGCCTAATGAGGGCTCATATCTTACAAAAAAAAGTAAAATATATGAAAATGCTGTAATAATGGCCATGAATGAGCCATTGATGACTGTTTTAAATACCTTGCATAAAATTAGAGATAAAGATTATAGATTTAATGAAAACGCTGTAAAACGATTAGAGTTGCATGACCAGATCATAGGAACTGTTATAGCTACACGGAGCTGTGTATTAACAGTTACGAAACTGGAACAGTATCTTAGAAAAAAAGACCATGTTGTGTTAGACTTGGATGACGTTTTGAAACTGCCTCTGAAGGGCCACAACACGTTATGTATAGAATTGAGAAACACTATTAAGGAGAAGATACTTATACTTGTTTGTAATACTTTTCAAGATACTGGAGATTCAAGTAAAAAACTTGAAAATATCGCAATATCTGTTCATGACAAGCAATTAATAATCGTTACGAACAAGAATTTAGTCGAAATAATCACTAAATATTTCCCAGAACTGATATTGAACGTGGACAGAACTGTTTTCACAGACATGAGTTCTGAATCTCAAAAGAAGCTTTTAAACATTTCTAAACTGAAATATCAAGATGTAAGCATAAATTTAAGCACAATTATTGTAGATGATGAGATAGCACAATTAATGGACGAAGATGTATTGAATAAAATAATGAACCATGAAAGTTTATTGATTGGTAAATCCGTCATTTATGATGATTATCATAACAATGTTAAACCACTTTATGTTGAAAGACGGGTTAGTCGTAAAACTGAGCGGGGACATGAAAGCCACGTATTTAAAACGTTGTATGACTTAGATGCGAACGTAATACTTGTATGCGGATGTCCGGGAAGCGGTAAGTCAACTCTACTCACTCACTTGTCACTAAAAACGAAAGATTTTGATCCTAAAGTTTGGATCGTAAGAATAAACTTTTTGGAGCACGAAAAAAAATTCAGACAGTGGCAGGATAGCAAGATAGTCATCGATATTTTGGAAAGTTTAAAGTTCATATGTGAAGCTGCTGTCACCGAGAAATTCAATGACTCCAGCAAAGACAGTGAAGTTTTAATTGAACTTGAAGAATCATCAGACGGCACTGTTTCCTTGAACAAATGCACAGGCGGTGATTCAACAGTATTTGAAATAAAAATATTACTTCATTTTTACAATAAAGGACAATTGATATTTATTTTTGACGGCTTTGATGAAGTTGTTCCGACTTTTGAAAATGAAGCATTTTTATTTTTAAAGGCTATCACACATAGTACTCAGCAATGTAAAATCTGGATCGCAAGCAGATTTTTAGATAATTCAGAAAGTGAAACTATTTTAGAAGATAAGTTCGGACCTCCTTATTGTATGGAACCATTTTCTGTAGATGAACGTGACACATACTGTAACACATACTGGAAGTCACAGATGCAATTTAAAGATCTGGATAGCAAACAAATAAATTGTGTTTATTCTTTTGTAAAATACGCACTGAAGGCAAGACGGCTTCCACAAATTGAAAGTGATGTTGACAATTTTATATTCAAACTATGTCATACAAAATTTTTGATCTTTTTGAAAACGGAAGCTCTTGCTTCTAAATTGGATTTTCCTCATGATGAGATTAATAATTTAGTACTGAAATTGGAAAGCGAATTGTCATGTTTCCCTGCAGACTATTTTTTAGTACAACCGTATCAACTAAAGAAAAAAGTAAAAGGTTTTCCTGATACGGTTTTAAAAGTTTTAATGTTTTAATTCTGCGGTTATTATCATGACTCGTTGTATCGGCATAGGTAGGTAGACACAATATCATAATGGACGATGGCATATGCCAATAAGACGTCCTAAGGTATGGGTTACATTCCTTTTTGGAAAAATATCCGAACTTATTAGTCGTTTTATGAAGGGCTAGCAAAGTAAAGTGATGCTTTTTGTAAAGCTGTCCACGATTTTAGGGGAATTAGGACCTTGTATTGCCATTCTAAGAAAATTATAGCGTCAGTAAATGTAACGTTACTAAATGTTATGTAAACGTTTACACGTTTACTGATAACTTTTATATTAACTGTTGATGACGAAACTGGCTGGTATAGGTGGCGGTTCGGGTTTGTTTTGAATAACTCCCGTCCTGAAGATTTATAAAAAACCCTTTTTAAAGGGTCGAAATCCTATCTGAGAAATTATGTGTGATACTTTTATGTGTCGTTCGTTGTTTTTTTTTGACATTACATTAAAATATACTATTGAAAATGAATGTTTATCTTTAATCCTTAAAACAATGTAAATTTTGACTGGTAGAGATATTCCACTTACCTATAAAATTTTATAGACAATATATTTAGAATCGATGCTTTTTTTTTTTACATGGTAAAATCATCAAATGAGACCTCCCACCCCGGGCAGGGCGGGAGGTACTGTCAGACTTGTACTGACTAAAATCCACGGTGTCCTTCAGTAGCCCTTTATGTTCCGGGGTCACGGTAATCGAAATAAGTCCCGCGGCCAAAATCGATGCTAGAATTTTTGAGGGCACGTTTGGCGCAGTGGTTGAGTGATCGATTGTAGCGCAACTAGTCTCGAATTCGATCACCGGACGGAACAAATATTTGTACGGCCTCCAAGTAGTTTTTTTTGTGTCTGGTTGTTTGTGTGTGCTAGTTTTTATGTCTGTAACCGCACCTACGACACAGGATAATACCCAAGTGTAGGGAATCTTAAAAAAAAACCGGGCACAAAAGCACAACAATCCACATCAATCAAATGAGTTCCCGCTATGGATGGAGTGGGGCAGAATGGACTGTCAGACTTGACTGACTAAAAAACGTTACCGCTATGTCGAATGCGCTAATCTCAGGAACTACTGGTTCTATCGATATGGTCGCGGGACTATTGGGTAACCGTAGCACCGAAAGGTAAAGGGTGCTATTGAATGACTACTTGAATTTTTGTCAGTACAAAAATCCACGGTGCGGTCTGCCTTGGCCCGGTTTCACTTGATGACTTCACAAGTAAAAAAAAATCTGATGCGATATATTTGAATAACTCAGAAGTAGAAAGTTTTTGAGAGCTATTATAGGCTCGTAAGCGTAGAATAAATCAATAAGTAGTTATGATTGCTTGGAAGCCGCTCGCATCCATTGAATTTGCGGACAGTAGGCGATTATTATGTAGGTTTGTGGATCTTCAGGTGAGTGTGGTCTATGCTTCTCACATAGAAGCATAAATGCTTCGGAAACCACTTTCAATATACAATCAGGACTATTGATAGATTTGCGGGCAGTGGTAGAGTTTGACAAGGAGTTTAACGATGTCTATTGGTCCCGGGATTAAGTCATTATAGTTTAGGGGCTTGTTTCAATATTCCCACAAGAAGTGAATAAATAAGCGTTCCGTAGACCATGACAAAAACCACGGAACTCCACTTTCGCCCCATGGGAGTAAAAGTCCATGCATTTACATATGCACTTGATTTCCACAGACATTTAAAGTTACCCAACCATTGTTTCTTCCATTATAAAATTACCTAAACGTTAATTTCTCTAATTAATTACGTTGCCCAGTGCTCGTAAAGTTTCTGCGTAAAAAAACTCATACCTACGTATAGAGGCACCTCCTTGGGGTGGTATAAAGTTGACTTTTGTTTCGTTTTAATTATACGCCAGCGGCCACGGGGTAGGCAGAGTTTAAAAAGTTAATTAGCTTTAATTTTAACTGCGGGGGCGCCACTTGCATTTCTGGGGCAATAGAATTTCGAGTGCGGGAGACGAATGCAAGGAAAAGTGGGGTTCAATGCAGAACCTGCCAATGATGTTTGAATTAAACTGTACTGTTATAATTCGATTCAGTCAAAATGATTATAAGTATTTTAAAAAAAAAACAAATAAAATAATTATATAATTTTGCATGATTTAAAATGTTTATTTACATTTAATGCTTGTTAATGTTATCTTATTTAATTTAATTATTTTACTGCGAAGATTTTATTTTGTGAAAATTATTTACATAGGTATGATTTTTTCTAAATAGATCTAAGTACTAATACTATGAACAAATTTTGATACCATAATAAAATTATTATGCTAAGTTTCTTTAAAATTACGTTACAGTAGGTAAATATACATTTTTGCAACATATTCCGCTGCAACAAACTGTTTTCTTCCTCTATTAATTTATGCGACAACAGCAAGACAAGATAATAAAAAATGCCAATTATTTTTTATGTCCCCTTCACTTAATTAAAACAGCAACATTTAGCTGACGTTGGCAAAAGAATACTGTCATTAAAAAAAAACTTTGATTATTCAACATTTATTTGTCCATATTTTCCATTTGAAAGTTAGAATATTTGCCCCTTTTTACGCCACTAAGAAAGAAATTCAATTAATATGCAAAGCGTATTGAAATAAATTATATTTTTCCTTATCTTCTTAGAGCAGGGCTTACGGTATTCAAACATAAAAATTTAAATTCCAACGTCTTGAAAGGAAGCTTTGTTTTCTTAACTTTTAAAGACGCTGAGACGTCTTTCAGGCTTTATTTGATGTGATCATTTGATAAGTTATCAGCGGCTGAATATATTACATTTTCGGTCAGGTCTTTTCAATATAATTATGCTACTGCTTTAGTTGCTTTAAAAAAAACGACAGCGTACTGAAAAACCTATTTAAAGAGCCTTTTTTGCCAAATATGCTATCAGCTTCCAATTGAATCGGATGTCGCTGAATATCAGCATTTTACATGGAGATCAGACAGGCAGTCTGTCTGATCTCTACGGATTTGATCTCCGCACGTAAGAAATATTTATATGATCTGCAGGTAGTTGTTCCGGGTATAGATGTTTGTGTATGACAGTTTCTATTTTTGCAAACTCACCCATAATTCAGGAGAAATTCCAGGTGTGGGACAATGTCGTATAGAAATAACCCAGTAACTACATAGATGAGCGACACCCTTTGTTAAAACTGGTTGTCACACTTTCGACTTCCTCACTAAGAGTAACGACTCTCAATGATCTACAAATGAAAGTCGGGGCTTTTCGATGCATGGAGGAAACTCGCTATGACAGATAGGCAACCATCAACAGGCCGACCTAGGTAAGCGTGGCTTAACCCTGAAGATGTTGAGTGGCTTTAAAGACCAAAGCTGTTTTTTTTTAAATCGTCTCTATTATTCCAAATAACTGATGCTTCTAATTTCAATACAGAACCAACCTTATATCGATTTAAAATAAAACGTTCCAGCTTACAAAGTTTCTGTAAAAAGCCTACTTAGAACCGCAACAAGGAGCTATTCCTATGTATCGTGGAGGGTAACTTTTTAACTGAATTTACGTGTACACGACGAGATCGTGAAGGTTTTATTCTTCTGAATGTTGAGTACGTTCAGGAAACAGTTTGCGTTCGTCTTCCCCTCGTATGGTCAAAGATATAAGCGGTAGCGAGGCGTTAACACAGGGCCTGTGATACTGTTGCACATAGCTAACTGTGAGGGAAGACTGAAGTGTTCTATTTACTGTGTTTATTAGTGTCCTATTTTGATGGAGAGGAAGAGGAAGGCCAAAGAACGATGGATGGATTGTGTTAAGGATGATATGAACGAAAAAGGAGTAAATGATAAGGTAACGTCTGATGGGGAGAATGCAAGAAAAAAACGTGTTGCGCCGACTCTAAGTAAAATGGGATAAGGGCAGTAAAATGATGATTTGCGTCCTATTTTTTGTGTCCTATGATTAATACTAATCCCTTCTGGGAGTAGAATTAAAGAGTGTTAAAAAATTCGTCCTACGACGAGGAAAGTGTCCAAAATAGTTAGTGTCCAGTGTTGTCACGTTGGAATAAAAAGACCGGACTTCTGGTCTCTGAAGAGTCGTGTTTACCTTGCTAAAAAAGTAGCCATACACTTTGTAACTTCTTTGTCTTCCTTTAATGTCTAATGTCTCATAAGATAATCAAGGTGTTCAAAATTAAGACGATATAACAAAAATAGTTAACATGGAATAAATAGAAAAAGGGTATACTGGAAAGAACCTTTTGACTACGTACCGAAAAAAACCTGAAGAAACTCCTTAACTTTCAAGAATCGCTTTTCTCTCTCCCCTTGCGTCACAATCAGGGGGAAGGCACCAGATGTCGTACGGGTGACAATAAATTTTATCGCCGCTCTGTGCGTATTCTCGGCACTACAAAACCGTAAGCTCGGATTTGGAACATAAACGGAATGGTATATATTATTTAAATTGCGAAATGTCACTTTTTATATAGACACACGCGTGTTGTAAGACAGAAAGTGTCGTAAGACAGAAAATGTCGTATAGTTTATGTTCTATGAACGATGGAGCGATCATACACCTGTGGTTCATATTTGCATTAACATTGGATTTTTTATGTCTTTTTGTTGTTGTTTACGACTCTATATAGCTATATAGCAGATGTATACTTTTTAGGTGTGTCTTAATAAAATAAAATTAACTATATTAGCAGATCTTAGTTTTTTTACTATGCTTTTCTTCTTTAGCACTTTGCTACCTTTTCTATTTTCAAAGAAATTGCCAATGCATTTCCACATTCGTTTAACTCAGATCAAAGTGCCTTATGCTTTCCCAAAAAACGAGCCATCATACAAAATCACGCCTTTTACGTAAAATACAGCGCATAATGGCGTACTTAATACAAGCAGACGATGAAAGCAGTCGTTTAAATACGCATAAATTCTTATAAACACTTCCTCCTAGCGTGCAGTCTCTGATTTAGAGGCTTTATCATTTTCTCGCTGACTTAAGAGCGTGTGCTCCGAACGAGATTTCATACAAACTTTCAATTCTTCATTTTTTGAAATGATTCGAAATCTCATACCCGCAGGCAGGATACATAGGTTTAAAAAGTTAGTAGAAAACATTTTAAAAAAAAAGTTGCAACAGTTTAATTAGACGGATTTTAAACAGGTTTAAAGTTTTTTGTATATAAGTCGCAGGTTTTTAATCAAATAAGGTTTTTAAACAACGGATGATGTTACCTAACACGATTTTATCATTTCCCTAAACAAATCTAGTGTTTTGATCAAATCCTTAAACTGGTTCTGTGAAATGAAAAAAAAATCAGAGATCAGAAACTTCCTTCACAGGAGAAAGTCGACGGAGCCCCGCTCCGCGGGGCTCCTTCGACTTTTTCTGAAATTTTTGTCATTTAACTGAACCAGTTTAGGGATTTGATCAAAACACTAGATTTGTTTAGGGAAATGATAAAATCGTGTTGTTATTTTAACATCATCCCTTGTTTGATCAAAATCCTAATTTGATGAAAAACCTACGACATATAGATGGCCCTAACGATTGCTTGCCATTTTGTTATTAATTTTTTTGTAGAATCGCAGTGTACAACGAACATTTATCAATGTACAGGGTGTACCGGACAGTACAAGTTGGTCAAAAAAGTTTTTTTAACCGTTACATTATTACCGTAATCTTTTCTACTTTCTAGTTACGCCTATGTGTCCTGTTTATGAAGTTTCATTAATATTGGTTCGGTCCTTTTGAAGGTCTTGCTTTGTTTGAAGTGCCGAACGTATCGTAAACGATCTTATACCTCATTTTTATAGGATATCTCCTAGATTTTTTATTGGAGACAATAAGGGCTTAATAAAATAAGAATGATGAGGGTAACATCTGTGCAACAAGAGAGTTTTTGCTTGTTATAGCTATTTTATAATGCAGTTATATAGCTCGTAAATGTGTATTCATATATGAAACTCCCCATAATTTGGGGAATAGGAAATATGAACTTGCAAGGATCGTTTTACTCTGAAAATTAATAGTATCAGCTATAATCCTGGTCCCAATCTTAGTCTGTAACTAATCAACGTCCGTATTTGCCTATTTGGGTCTTTATTTGTGATCAGAAGCAGCCGTCAAAGAAAACGGATTGGAATTTGAATTGAGATGGAACGCATGTTTTATATGGCAAAACTCATGGCATGGAGGTCTAAAATCTTTCGTCTTGTGACGTCATTATGCTTGTAAGATTGTAACGACCGAGTGACGTTTTGTGATTTTTAGAAGTGTTGTATCTTCGTCAATTTTGGTTTACATGTCAAAAGAAAAAATACCGGTCTAATACTTTTTAATAATCTATATTTCGGTCTAATAATAATTTTGGAAAATACCCTAATTGTCATCGACACTTTAAAAAAAGGGCTTTTGTTCTTCTTCTCTTATTCGCGTGAGGATGACCATATGGTGCAAAATAACCATTCTTAATAACGCATTCTTTTCGCCTTGTCCACATTCTTTCATGTACTATATTACACAAATCACTAGCATAGCATGAACCTACACGATAGCATAAACTACACAAAAATTCACAATGTTCACATAACAGAGCAATGTAACATTCTCTAACAGAACGGCCCTATATTGGCTGCATCGGCTTATTTACGTGGTCGCTGGGACATATTTTATGCGCCGCCAATCGATATGTCCCCGTTCAGACACGGTTAATGGCCCGAAGTGCTCCTGTGTTGCGTCCCGGCTCGGTTCGGTTCTAGCTCAAAGGGTATAGAGTCGTCCTTTGACGTTTCTAGATAGTAGTTTGAGATTTACGCGAGATTCTGTAATTAGTTGAAGCGATTTTCTGTAAAGCGCTGGCGTAAAAATTAAGCTTCATTTAGACTATGAGAGAATTTGCATGTTAGATACATACATAAAAGTATGTCTTATTGCGCAGTATTAATCGACAATTAATCCGGATTTAGCAAATACCACAATGTTGCACTTGCAAGTCGTGTAAATAGGCCATAAGGATACCTGGTCGATATTCAAAAAGTTTGGTAGGATATATTGAGCAAAAATAAAGCTATCATAGTAAATAGTTACTAGTTTGCGAAGTGCAAGAAGATATTTTAAATGTGTAATTCATGAAAGAAAAATACAATACAATATTTATTTATTCTTATTTACAAAACCTGAAAACCACCCTGTTCCTTCACATAGCTTTTGCGTTTCAGAGCTGCGGTGACCTTTTAATAGATATAGTCCCACGACCCAGGAATCAAAAGACAATGCAACTTTTCCCTTGACTGCTGGACCAAAAAGATTAAACTTGTTGTTCACAATTGAAACCTATTCCAAACGAAAGATCTAACCATTTATTACAACTTTTACTTTTAGGCCAAATAAATCTATCCCTGTAAAAAAAAGATACAGGGTAACAAAAGTATTAAAACTGTTTTTTGTTGTTTTCAACTATTTAAAGTTTTTTTTTGTTTAAACAGCTTCAAAATATTGCCAATTGCAAACTTAATTAAGATGTAGGACGACATATAAAAAAAAATCGCAATCTGTATCAAAAATAACCTGTTGTTCACAGTTGAAACCTATTCCAAACGAAAGATCTAACCATTTATTACAACTTTTACTATGGGGCCACATAAATCTATCCCTGTAAAAAAATATACAGGGTAACAAAAGTATTAAAACTGTTTTTTGTTGTTTTCAACTATTTCAAGTTTTTTTTTTGTTTTAAACAGATTCAAAATGTTGCCAATTGCAAACTTAATTAAGATGTAGGAAGACACATTAAAAAAAAAACGTTTGTTAATCTGTATCAAAAGTAACCTGTTGTTCACAATTGAAACCTATTCCAAACGAAAGATCTAACCATTTATTACAACTTTTACTTTTAGGCCAAATAAATAAATCCCTGTAAAAAAAAGATACAGGGTAACAAAAGTATTAAAGTGTTTTTTTTGTTTTCAACTATTTCAAGTTTTTTTTTTTGTTTTAAACAGATTTAAAATGTTGCCAATTGCACACTTAATTCAGATGTAGGAAGACACATTGAAAATTCTTTATCAATCTGTGTCAAAAATAACATTAACCAAATAAAAAGCAGGGTGGTGAATGTTGTCTTGGTGTCTGACCATGCAAAATACCATACAATGGTCATTGCATGAGCACAAACACCAATGGTTCTCCTTGTTCGAAGTCCAGTGTCAACAGCAGAGTTATAGAAGAAAAATCACGATAATCGCACAATAATGCACCGAAAGATAAGCTATGGACGATTGGGAAGAGCCTTCACATTAAAGTCCAACGCACACCGGTGGAGGCGCGGCGAAGATATTGATAATATATCAATTTTAAATAAAGCTTAACTTCTATGACATGCGGTTAAACGGCTTCGCGAGCCTCTTCGTGATGCCTGGCGATCGCACCTAAGGCATTCAATCACCGCGAGCATTCGCCTGTAATGTAACATTACAGATTCAAACATTTCATCAGTGACGGAGTGGGAAGCGGTCGCCTCCTTCTGCAACCAGTCATGCTCGCGAAGGAGGAGGAGGGCCGTTTGAGGGAGAGGACAGCGTCCTCCCTCCACCCCAGTCGCAGAGGTAGACGCCCACGATGACGGACGTCAGCAGACGATCTCCGGCTACCGTAGGCGCGGGCATGCGGGCGGCGAGTGATAGGCGATTTGCTGTCCGACCATGGACCATGCGACGGCGCGTTCTGTTCCACGCGCGCCTCAAAGAATGGCAACATGATGACGGGGGAGGACCCCTTTAGACCCCTTTACCTCCTTCCTTGACCATAGCCTAATTAGTAGAGTAACTTCCCATAGAGCAACCATGGGATGATATTCTAAATATGGGATGTTTTTTTAAATATGTTTTGGGAAGAATACTTCCCAGTGACGTTTCCAAATGTTTGACGCTAATGACAGGTTGCGGTATTAATAGCACTACCAATATTTTAATTGAATCCGGAAATAC
Organism: Agrotis ipsilon; assembly: GCA_028554685.1. Classification (NCBI taxonomy): domain Eukaryota; kingdom Metazoa; phylum Arthropoda; class Insecta; order Lepidoptera; family Noctuidae; genus Agrotis; species Agrotis ipsilon. The sequence goes on from CM052965.1 coordinate 2,631,381, forward strand.
CGGAATTACTTTCCGGAAAAATGGCTTATCCATGTTATTCTTTCTGTGTGCATTTATGATACAAGTACCAAAAATCAATCTACTATTCCAATCTATGCTAATCAGTCACGTCTTACCACGTTCTGTTGTAATAAATGACTTAAAAAATCCTTATTTTTTCAAAATGTTTGTGACCCCGTATCTTTTTTTTACTGGGATAGATTTCATTGGTCCCATATTAAGAAATGTCATTAATGATTAGGACTTACGTTTAGCATAGGTTTCAATTCTGCACAAGGGGTTTAATTTTTTTGGGCCAATTAGTTGCATTGTCTTTTCCTTTATCTTGTTCTTATATTCTCTTTTCTCTGTAACTTAATTCATAAACACACAAAAAGTAACTTATTTTAGGAACAAAACATTAATTAAGCTCCTTAAATGTTGGCTTCATTTACAAAATACTTCAAAAAGATTATTATATCATGTACCTATAAAGCAACCACAAACCAAGGAAGCACGCGGTGTGTAAAACATCGAAACGCCTACACAAATAATTACAGCAAAGTCGCAAGAACGCGTCACAGTAGGAGTTTGCGCTCAGGAGCCAATTTGTTCGGATCAGGCGTCTTGTGGTAAATTAGTCGGGAACGTGTGGTCGTCGATAAGAATTACCTGAGATTTCTGTGTCATGTTTCTTCATTTAAGAATTACCATTGACAACTGTAGGTACTGATACTCACGGAATTGTCACTGGGAAGATAAAAGTGATTATAGGTAATTCGTTATTTCAAATTTTCATCAGGCTGCAATTATTCGTCCATTATTATGTTTCTATCATCTTACTCCTTTGTTTGAATTTATAGATTTTTATTAAATAAAATCAGACGAATTGCGGCTAGTGAAATTCGATCGATATTATATTAATCGCTTCATTATTTAGATGCTCAATCGCCAGCACATCAACATACCTCAAACTGCCAATTTTTTTAAATAGATTTTCAACCTTATCATAGATTACTATTCGACTAGCAAAATTACAGATTCGGGTAGTTTGACCGGCGGCGGCGTCTATATAAAGTAGTTTATTTAGCCTACAAGGCAACCTCACATTTTTTTCAAATTACCCTCTTTTTGTCTGATGTTCTCTGTCAGTATTTCAAATCTCATTCATTTTCCTTGCGAAGTACTGACTACACGAGCTTTGCAATTCTCGATCATTTCGGCGATTTTAAAATTAACGGTTTAATTTTCAATAGTTATAACAGTGTTTGAATAGATATCAATAATGCCTAAGAGTAGTGCTAAAGATAAAATCGAACGAGGTAGTAAAAAGAATTGTTAAGTCGAAGAAAAGGATCAACAAAATCGTCGCGTGGTGCGAGTTTTAGAATCTTCGGCATTGACTTTTTTATTACTAGTGTAAAGTGTAATCGTCGGACACTGATGTGAGCTTCGATAACGGTGCCAATATCGGTAAGTACCTACTTATTAACTAATTTGGCGAACAAGTATTTCATTCGTTTATTTCCCGTGCCATGTAGGTACTACTTACTGGTTGTACACACTGCTACACATCAAGCTATGCAACACTAGTATTAGCAGACGTTCATTGTGTGTAAAACACGTACGAAGCGAGACCAAGACCAACTAGTTTTGTATAGCTTGATGTGTAGCCGTGAGTACCACGGGTTTTTTTACCCATGATCTCAGACCAACAAAAAAAGAAAGACGGCGCGCCGCGAACATCAAAAGTGAAGCCACCTTTTTATCTATGTGTGTATCGATGGGTTGCCATTTGTTAAATTTTTTCCCTATAATCTGGGGATATTTTTGAGGGTATGAACTAGTAAATAATATTATATTATATTGACTATACGAATAAAATATTGTTAAGTATGGTATTGTGCCTCAATTGTTGCGAAGGATTCTACTCCAAAAAAAAAACTTATATTTTCAATCAACTTTATTAAATTCAAAAATACCACCATAACAAATCACTGACTCTAAAGAAAAAGTAATACCTTTAGAAATAAATGGTAACGAAAACGATTTTTTTTTAATTGCTGCCTTTTAGATTTTATTGTTAGTGAAATAGTTTCTTGTTTGGAAAAGTGGTGAAATCACGCAAAATACGCGCATCTGACGTGGAGTTGCGGATACCAGCCCGTTTGACAATACAAGTGGTGAAATCGTACATTTAAGTATTTTTCAATGACACATTTAATTAATTTGCCTTTATACTCCTTACCTGCAATCATATTTATATTAACCCATTATTAACCGAATGGGGAAATTTTAAATCGTATTATGGCAACCCTCACACTGTATGTCACTGCTTTCGTTCGTTGAGGTTTTTTGTTCCAAGTAACCTAAAATTCACAGTTTATTAATAGAGAATCGATGTTATTTCATGTGCTTACAAGTGAAAAGTGATTCCGTGAGACTTTTTATGTGATTTGCTGTTGTTTTTGTTACTTTTCACTACACAGGAAGGCATAATTCTATGTTTTAAATCTAAGTTTACTTGACGACGACTCGTGACGAACTAAGAGCGATGAGCATGGTTTTAGTGTAGGTGTGTGCGTGAGCGTGTATGTTTACTTGCAGGAGCACGGTTTCGGTGGCTTCACTTATGATGTTCGCGGCGCGCCGTCTTTCTTTTTTTGTTGGTCTGAGCCCATGATACTATTCTTTTACTTTGCATATGTCATGGGTATTGTGGTATTATAACCTCAAAACATTCTTTGACGCCTTCATTCAAAAATATCTACCATCGCAAAATAGATCCTCGATAAAATTTCTACTTTTTTATTACAATCAATATAAATAAATAAGGATTCTGAATATTTTATTGAAATAATCACACTTCTGAAGCATTATTTCAGGGATAAACAGTAGAATGTCTGTAAGCTGGCAATATTGAACGTCAATGGCGTTATTTGTTGCCATTAGAGAAGTATTGAATACGATATTTATGATTTGTGATCTTGATAGATATAAATAAGTTACTTAAAGCTATCTTAGCAAAATGCTTTCTATATAGTCATATCTTAAGGTCATAAGCTGGTTTATACCTTATTTTTTACTTTAATGGTCTATTCTTTAAATAGCTAAACCTCGCATTCACATTTGTGTGCAGATATATTTTAAAGGTTTTCTTATTATTATTATATGTATTAGAAACTATTAGTTAATAACTAAAGCAAGCCAAGTACGCTCTGTACAATTTGCTGATGTTGTTCATTATTGAATCCATCTTTTAATTTTAGCCTATAGAAACATACATGAGCCCATGCCCTTTTCTCGTCGAGGTAGGCAAAACACCACTTTGCGACGATCTTTACTACCCTTCGCCTCACCCCCGTTGATACAACACACAACAAACACAACGGTTGCAGATACCTTACACCAGATCCATCTGAAGAAACTCCAATAAGGACAGTGTATGTCCATCTTGGTCTGCCTTTACCTAGAAATATACGCCAGTTGTTAGCAAAGACATTGATTGGACCTAAACCTTGTCACAAAATTGTCTCAAGTGTTTAATTTTTGAAACATTTATGGTACCTGCCATTTAATGCAACATTTATTCCTTGGTTAGACCTTGTCTATATCTGTTCAAAATATCCCCAGGTTTAATTTTTTTTTTCTGGTTGATTTCTTATGTATTTCTTCTTAGGTTAAACCTTGTCTAAAACTGTTGAAAATCTCCTCAAGTTTTTAGTTTTTGCAACATAATTTATGGATTCCATTTAATGTAACATCTGCCTACCCTCGAATGCTGTAGTTATTTCCCATCTCGACGGAGGCTGCGGGCGAAGTGTAAACATGGTTAAAGTGCGTGCGCTTTAAGTTGGAGTGCGCTCTCAAATCCTGAGAAATCGCTGCGGCTTCGGCCGTCTCTCGACACGTCTTGGCATTTGGTGTAAGTTAGAGGAAATAGCTGATGAAAAGTAGAATCTTGGTTGTTAAAAGCGCCTACTTAATTCTTGTTAGCAATGATTTTGTCATCCAACTATTGCATTAAGCAATGATTTTGATCAATCTATACTTAATATTTTAAAGAGGTAAAGGTTATCAGTTTCTGAGTTGTTTATAGGAAGTAATCACTGGAAGTAATGAACCAATTAAAAAACTTTCATCAGTAGTAAGCTATACATTATTTCTGAGTATAGGTTGAATCTTATTTAAAAATTGAAACTGTGCGAGTTCAGAGCGAATCGGTTATGCATATTTTGTACGTCCATTTTTTTTTATTTTCCGCTCATCATACGTTAGAGTCTTAATATTTCACAGTGAGCGCAGGCGATACTTGCATTGGCTATATGACCACTTTCCATACTTGTAATACCTTTAAGGAATAAAAAAGTTACTAATGGTCTATTACAGGGGTGCTAAGACAGGAAACCTCCACGTGCGCCCGTGGACTGGAGTTCCCTCTCGGATATGTCCGGGGGGAAGACCAGTTTTTCGGGCCGGTGTACCCTGGGATGCGGACAAAAACTCTTCCTTAGGCACCGTGCCTAAGGGGTCTCTTTGCCCGTATGCGAATAGCCTGTCGTGTGGACGCTCCAACGCGTGTCCCTCTGATCAGCAGAGGGCACAGCGGCTAAGCGGGCTTGCGGACGGTGAGTAATGGGTAGCTCGCCGTCCGACCGAGGACCAAGCCCGGGTCGGTGGCGCGTCGTGTTTCGCGCCAAATGCCTGCTGGGGTCGCGGGTTTTTTCTTAACGCAGGATACCGCGGCCCTGGAACGTAAAGGGCATCCGAGGGAACACGGGTGGATTTTAGTCAGTAAGAGTCTGACAGTCCCTTCCGCCCCACCCAGGGCGGGAGGAATCATTTGATGATTTTACCACCTAAAAAAAAAAAATGGTCTATTACAGAAACCATATATCTATCATCGCTAATTCTCATCCCTTGCAGCGGAATGTCAGAGGGATAATGCAGATTGATTCGGTTCAACTTGGAAGAGACGAATTCGATTTGCGACAGTGCGGTGTAACGCACAGATTTGACGCCTTGAAAAATATACCAGATTCTCGTAGAGATTGCAGCTGCCTTGGTCTGGGCTATTTTTCTGCTCTGTTGAGTTCTTATTGGCAACCTCGTTCAGATTGCTGGAATCTTTGCACTTTTGCGAATCTGTTGGTCGATTTGTTTCGAACAGTGGTTTGTTTTAGTTGTGTCTTACTTTATAGGTCTTTTGTTCGAGAATTCAGGCTGTTTTGTACCTTCTATTTTTTGATTCAAAGATCGATCCCGGGTTCGAATTACAGGCCAGGCAAAGTATAATTAGGTAATGATAGGGATCTATTTAGAAACATTTTGAAATCTTCCTAATTTATTATGCATTGGAAGGAAAGTTTAAGGGTATTGAATTGATGGATTGATAGACGTTTGTTGCTCTTTCATGCAAAAAAGCAAGTAGATAGTTTTCATAACCTATTCAACAACATAACATACTTTTATCTCGGGTTGTCGTTCTCGTGGGATAGTTTTTCAATAGATTATTCGTTGGTCACTAGTAACTACATATAGTAATAAAACTTTATTTTATCATTTATTTAGTAGACAGGCCAGAATATTCTAATCTAGAAAACTGAAAAAGAGTTTCCATATTAGTATTCATAACATGAACCTCACTTTATGTTTATTAATAAAACCTTTTACATTGTTCGGAAACTCGCGAAACACATCACGTACGGTCGTACTTTACAGACTCTAGTTCCAAAAACGGTCCCTAACATAATTCCTTCAAGACCTAAGCTCTAAATTATGGTAGATAAACAAAGAATATCTATTCAAAGGGTCGGGAATTTATACTTGCCTCGCGAAAGGCGTTCAGTGTGTTGTTTAGCGATAGCTTGGAATTCAGGACACGTATGCCGTCGCCGAAATGTTCCCCGGATGGGCTTTTTGAAGAAACAAAACTCTCTATACAATAGAATACAATACAACTTGTCCCACATTGTACCCAACGATTGTACCACTCGAACACAGTTGGTCAAAATGCCCATTTACATTCGACAGAAGTTGGATTTTTTTCGTTCGTCACCAATGGGGAAGTCGAAAGTCGTTTTGTTTAGAATTCAATTTATTTTTGTATTGTATGTGGGACTGTTTAATCCGGATGGTATCCGGCTTTTCTCGTTTGCTTTTGAACTGAGAAAACGTTTTCCCAATGTTTTTTTTTTTCTGATGTGGCCAGAGGCTACTTGTATGGGATTAGGTTTATGCAAGTGAATTACAGTAAAATTATGACTTTCATGAAATGATCTTGAGATTATTATGTAAATTATTTTATACATTTACAAATAGAAAACTTAAAGTACGATTCTATGTAAAACCTGAACCAAGCCTATGAAAATTTCATCAAAATATATAGCTAAATTCAGTAACAATGTTTTATTTTTCAAAATACTTACGACAGTTTTAAGTACAACAGTAACAGTATTTTTTCACCGACAAGTACTTGAAGTGGGTATTTTAAAGCTTCTAGATCTTTAAGAATAATTTCAGGAAAAATATTTTCAACCACGTTTTTCTTCCTCCCTACCTGGGCCTAAGTATTTACGCCTCTACTTAGTATGCTGACCACAGTCCGTAGACAACAGACGTTCCATGACAAATGTGATACTTTCTGTGTTTCCTCCATGACTCAGGATTGATACACCATTATACCTACCCTGATACCTATCCGTTTTGTTATTATTTCAGTATGTATCACGTTGCAATGTTTCAGAAGCTTTCCCCTCATAGAATAATAGGCTCTATTTCTTCATCTATACTGTGTATAATTGTGTGAAAAACTGTGGGTATGTTTACGCGATTTGTGTTCTTGTCACGTGCGATTCGACTCGCCGGTCGGCGCGTGTGCCTTCTACGGTCGGAGCTATTATTTTTATCCGCATTTCGTACTTATTGGTGCCGTATTATGTGACAGCGTGCGCGTTATTAAATAATCGGCTGTTCGTTTAGTTAAGGATGTTGGCAGGTTAGGGGGGAATGGTCCCATGTAGCATGTAGCTATGGGCCTATACAGATGCAGGACGTCCATGACAAATAGTTAGGTGAAACAACAGACATAGTTAATTAAGTTAATTAGTACAATGATTTATTTAATTAAAGGAACTTAAGTCAGTCTATACTTTTGGACGCCTGTCTTTCCATAATTCTGGGTTGGTTCTTTGGTAAAAGTTAATCACTTGTATGAGTCAAGTATCATCATCATTTTCATATCAGCCGTAAGACGCTCACTGCTGAACATAAGCCTTCTCCATAGTTTTCCAATAGGACCGGTTGGAAGCAGCTTTGAACTAGAAATTCCTGTAATTACCGGTTTTTGAGTGTTTACTAAGCATACTAAAAATAATGTAATAATATTTTTTTCGTACCACTTGCTCAAAAAAGTGACATTCTATGCCACAAAAAGCGAACATAACAATAGTCATTTTTAATCTGTGAAAAACAGGGAAAGAATGTTGTACTGAATTTCATTCTCTCTCTAGGGAGAGAATGTGATTTAAATTTGGAATACTTAGATTACGGTAGACTCGATCGAAAGCTAACCGAGTCGACAACATATATCCGCAAAATTCGGATTGTCGAGTATTTTGTAAATTTCTAATGATTTTCTGACCAGACAGATCGCAGCCGCCATTATTGACATCGGTTATCATGTTAAGTTTTTTTTTTCTTTTTTTTTTTCGGCTTGGTGCCTTTGCTTTTTTAATTTGCCGCGTTTTTGTATTCTTTAAATACATAAACGTTGAGTTTATTTTTACTTATTTTTATAAATAAGTTAATGTTAAATATTAATGTTTAAAATGCGTATCTCATATTATTACTGTGTTATTTTTTTCGCAAATGGTACGAAAAGTAGAGTATTTTCCTCGGTGATAAAGCTGTCTTAGTCTTGGGTGAACTTAAATCCCTCGCTACACTCAGGACTCGTCTTAAATCCCTCGCTTCGCTCGTGATTTAAGTTTTTAACACCCTCGCTACGCTCGGGAGTAAACCTCGAGTCCTTCGTTACGCTCGCGATTTAATTCGCCACCCGCGACAGAAGACCCTGCTTGGTTAATAATCTACTATTCAAACATTGCAATTCTTCAAAAGTTGGTCCGGTATCGTGGGTAAGTTTCAAACATTTAAAGATATTATTTACCTACTTAAAACCAAGAGTCGAAAAAAATACTGTGGGTGCGGGAGACGAACCTATAACACGTAGTGTAGCAATCAATGTACTAATAAAATTGTAATAAAACATTATGTATAATTAGGTTAAGGTATTTATCTATGGGTCTTTGTTACCTGAAAATAAATGGTTTATTATTATTATTATCAATCACTTAGTTAGCCTCTGCGCCAGCCGTGCCTAATTAATGTAATAAGAAACATTTCCTTTAGCCAAAAAGCAAATCTAGCTAAGTATCATTAGTAGAAGTGCACCAGAAGGTCATAAGACACACTGGTACTTAAGAGCACTAGAATAGGCACTAAAGCCTGAATCAGATCTATTCTATAACATCTGTCGCTGAGTTCAGCTGTGGAGCTGCCAAACGACTATGTACTGTGTGTGGATGTATGCATGTATTGGTATCCATACTAATATTATGAAGCTGAAGAGTTTGTTTGGTTGAAGGCGCTAATCTCAGGAACTACTGGACTACTAATTGAAAAAATATATTTGTGTTGGATGGTCCATTTATCGAGGAAGGCTATAGGCTATTATAATATCACGCTACGACAAATAAGAGCCGAGCAGTTATGGTGAAACCACGGGGAAGAGCTAGTTCTGAAATATAATGAAAGATCAGTTGGACTGGAGTTTTGAAATGACAGAGAGAGGACTTATTTGATTATTTTAAAGCCCAGGGTTTCATAACATCTATCTCTGTACAAACGTATCTTGTTATTGTAAATGTATTATTATAGCGTTTTGTCGAGAACACATAGGTAATCAAACTATTGCATTTATAACGTTAGTTTGTATTTTTTAACGAATCTAAATAATCCATTTCTTACCAAAAGTTGTTTAGTATGGCTGATAGAATCACCCCCCTAGACGATTGCCGGTGACTAAATCACAAACTTGCAAAATCCTGTAAAAACGAGGCTGTGTCTCCTGATATAATGTTATGCCAATATCTCGGATTTTCCCAGATTACATTGTGAACAAAATGCAATTTACTTTAGAGTGGTTGTCACCCTCTTTGTTCTCTTCCAACTCAATAGTTTCATCTTCCCCAATTTCAGTCGATCACACTTCCTGGCGTTAAAAAGTATGGCTTCCACTCCTGGCAATTTCGAATGAATTCACGAAATCTACGATAAAAAAGTAGAATTTATTGCCTTTACCGATGAAAATATAACTTTCCCCATCCAATGTAAAAACGCTAAAATCTTTTTAGAACCCGATAAGCGTTATGGGCTAACCAGCTGCCACTTTAACAAATTATTGGGAGATTTCCAAGAAAAAAGTTGTCACCCTCACGAAGGGTAGGCGTCGTCTTATTTGATAGCTTGATTTTCGCGGGGCGCACAGAGAATGTTAAATTACTGGCGAAATGAAAGATAATAGGGCTGCATCTTAACAGGGGAAAGTTGCCCCACTTTTGCAAAGGGAAAAAAGTTTTATATCCCCAAAAGATTTTGAAATTCCCATCCCTTGGGCGCGGGGGTACTCGGTATCACATTACTTATTCATGGTTTTTTTGTTTTAAGTGCTCGAGGTAGTGGCTTCTATTTGGATGATCTCTTTACTACAGCATAAGCGATTAAGAAACGGAATAATCTTCAGATTCAAACGACGCCGACGCTCTGGATCCCTGAAGTCGACTTTTCGTTTAGTCTGATCATTTAGCGTTTAAAGTTATCTACTTTTGTTTTAAGCAGGCTAAAGGGAGTCAATTAAACTTTAATGCTTAAGTTCTGGTAGCTATCATTAGCTATTCAAAAGTGGGACTCGATATTTCTGTAGAGTGCAGACTTCAAACACAGTGTGAGTAGAGTTGTTTCGATGAAATAAAACTAAGATTAATCGAAATCGAACAATTTATTGTAAACTAATACGAACGCATAGTAGAATTTAGGATATATATTTGTAATATTAATAGTACAATAACAAAACATTGACATAAAGCGTTAACTTAGTTCACCAACATTCGATACAGTCGACGAGTGTAGCAAGTTTCATCTTCTACACACGGAGTCGTCAACCTCTCGTTACATCATTACAATATATCAAAATGTTAAAGCTATATAAAACATGGCCAATGAAATGACAACAGTCTTAAATCCTAGAAACGAGATTTTTAGTTACATTGATATAAATTATAGGCTATCTATTCCAATCACTCTGGCTTTGATTATATTCATATAAAAGTGTTGCATACTAGTAAATTTATAAAAGTTATAACAGCCTAACAAACTTTTCTTTGGATTTAATATACAAAAAGGAGGATTAGGAAATTAGTTTCTCAGAGTTAATTGGAATAAACGCGAGATATAACATTACGACAATGAGGTCAGTGCCAGTGCAGATATAGAAAATAATTTCCTCGATATGAAATTGTCACAGACGGGGGAAGACAGAGGAAGACATCTTGCTTTGAACAATTTACAAGTGGGTTTAGTACAAAAGCTACTCCAACCGTTGAAAATGTTTTCACAATACAATGGGAATAGAAGGTTTCTCATGATGACAGTATAAAAGTACAAAAATGAGCAGAAGACGAACGCTAATAAGTTATAGCAATCCTCGCATAACATCTGTATTTACAATAGTGTTATAATATTATCTAAATTATCATATTCAGAGCGCGGAGCTAGAAGCTTTCGTAAATCTAGAAAAATACAGTGGTAACCTGATAGTGTCGAAGCATTTATTTTATAAATACGAGTACTAGAGTACAAAAGCAGTCTCCAGAGTAAATTCGGTAACGTAGCTTAACGATATCTATTTAGAATTTTACAGTTAAATACATTTTGTTTTAGAAGTCACTGATTTCTGGATCTGTATCGGCGTATTTGCAAGTGAAGGGGTTTCGCAGCCAGGAACAGAAAGATCGGTCGCTATGTTGTTTGTATTTCGCTGTGGTGTGTTTCTTCGCGTGCGCTCTGGCGACTGCTGCGCGCCGTGTTGGGTATGAATCTAGCGAGGATGCATCAGAGTCTCTTGGAACGGAATCGTAACCCGATTCAGCACGTCTTGACGTTGTCGCGGGACTGTGTTTACCAGTCCGTGGTGTAGACTCATGACCGCTATCGTAACCGTCAGGTTTAGAACTAGCAACCACTCGCGCTATGCCTTTGTCACTTTTCTCCGTTCGTGGTTCAGTTGTAACCACTGGGGGTGTCACTTCCAGGTGTAGATTTGATTTAAGTTCTTTAAATGAAGGAGCACCACTCCCTGGTATTCGTCTTTCTTCTCGTAGATTAGGATCGGAGGCTCCATCAGGATGCCTCAGGGATGCTATGCGAGCATCTGTAATATCATTGCCTCGGTACCTTTCGAAAGGGCCGTAGCAATCGTTGTGTGCTTCTAAATCTTGATATGCATCACACTCTCCAACTGCACTTCCCGGTCTAGACATGGTTCGCTTGCAACTATTGCATATTTTGTCACTCGGCCTATAAGCTGGTTCACTGTAAACAGAACCATCGCCTCCAAATTCTTCTGTATCGCGAACGTTTGACAGAGATAGGGACTGAAATTGAGGTGCTATCCTTGTAATCGACATTTCATTGTGGTCTAACATGTTACGTCGAGAGCCGTACAGTTCAGTTAGACTCATAATGTCATCAATCCTTGATCGTGATGAAGGTAAGCTTTCATGTGGGTTCAAGTCAAGTCCGCGATCACCACTATATTTGTCGGCGTAAAACCCTATTGTTTGTCTAAGATAAGCCTCATTTCTTATTTGACGTTCGACTTCACTATACAATGAAAGAGTGTCTGTGAACGTTGATGCCACTGTTAAATTTTCTTGACTAAGAATCCTCAGTGGATGATCGTCTAAATCTTCTTGATCTACTTCTGGTAAAGGATTTTCAGCGTAACCCATACAAAATGCTATATCCTCTTCAGTTACCTGAAGACATGAGTCCATCATTGGAACAGGTTCTAGGGGTTCCTCTACTTCAATTATTTCTAAAATTTCATCTTCATCGTCATTAAGACCTCTACTCATGCCACGAGAATCTATGTCTCTACTATGATTTGAAGCTAACTCATCTTCCATTCTCAATCGTTCTTTATATTTACTATCTAAGCTTTCCATTGAAACTTCTCTACTGCTAAGACTGCTGGGTTGCATTATAGGTAACGCTGGCGGTATTTCAGCTAATTCTTCACTGTCATCATCGTCATCTATATCATGTTTACTTGGCTTCGGACATTTTTTACTAATTGAATTCTGATCTCCAGGGCCAACATTTTCTTCCTCTATTGCCATTCCCTTGGAACCAGCTTTTAATCCTGTTCTTATTACAGATTCTTCCACATGTATTCGCCTTACTGAGTCTTTCGTCACAGGTTCCATTTTATGAGCATTTTCAGGTTCGTTAGGAACTTTTGCTCCAGGTTCCTTATGTGAAACTTGCGCTTTGTGACTTGGTGAACTGTGTCTGGATTTATGGATTTGTGAAGTTTGATTTTCAACCCATTTTCTTATCATATTCTTCTTGTGGTTGTCCATATATCCATACCCCAAGTTCTCACTGCCGAGGGCACCAAGAATACCGAGCTGGAGTGGTATAGGATTGTTGGCAGATTGCATTGGCACAGATTCAAATTGTATTGGTACTTTTGGTTCTTGCATTGGACCGTCGATCCAAGTTTCACGTTTGTTGCCTTGCGTTTCTTTAATAATATGCCTTGCTTCCACTAATTTAGATTTCGATATTCTAGGGCCATCGATCCATTGTTCATCACTGTTACTCTTCCCTTCTTCCGCATGTTTTGGGCCAGCTTTTTTAAGTGGAGTTGATTTGGATGTTGCTGAATGAACTGGAGACGCTTTTGGAGTATGACCAGGCTGTAGAGTTTTTAATGGTGAAGCTTTTGGTGACCCATGTAGCCTATGCACTGGACTTTTTTCTTCAACAACCCTAGATAGCGATGATTTATGTTTTTGTTCTGCTGCTGAACCTCTTAGTGCTTTACTTAGTACACATCGGTTGTCACCTGAATTTATATGAGGTATGTAAACTGGGGGATGTTCGCCGTCGGTTGCGTCATCCATAGGGCCCACGTATATAACTGTATCAGCTGAGAGATCACTACTTGATGGGTCAGGCTCGCTGCTACTAGGTTTTGAAGCATCCTCACCAGAGCTCCCACCAGACCCTGCATTATTATTTGCTGAATATTTAACCTTCCTTCTTCGAAGCCTATGTATTCGGGAGGCTAACTGTAAGGTAGTCAACGTATCTGAAAAATTTTGGGCATTTGGAGAAACATGGACAATCATAGCTGTGTGACATGTTAAAGATCCGAGGCACTCCTTTAAAACATGTGTTAGATTGTGGTCTCTATACGGCAGATGCCTTTGTCCGTTGAATATTGCAAGCAATATATTTCCTAAACCAGATAGTGGTATTCCTCCGTTTGTTTTCCCTCTCTCTGAGTTCCCTAGGTCGATTAAATGCAGGCGGCTGCGTCCTCCGGCAACTGTGAACAAAGAGAGAAATGTTTTTAATTCAGGAACTTTGTTGTTTTGTGACCCGTTTAGTATGGCGGCGGCTAGTGAAACTTTTATTTAAAGCTTCTCTTTAATATAAGACAATCTTCAATGAACATTCCAGAAATAACTGTGCTTTGTGTATGAGTTCATCGTAATTAATTTTCTTTTAATAAATCTTTGTTTCTTAGAAGTGCTATTACAAAGCGCTTGGCTTTGTTTTTATGGAAGCGTTTTGATGAAAATGCTAATTAATATCTATTTTTGGGATGTAAGAAAATAACACCGTTGCCATGCTCTCAGATTTGATATAAACTTGTCTTGGTAAGAAATATTTGGAAAAAATATTAAAAAGAAGTATTAAGAAGATTAGTTGCTAGGGGAGAATGGAAAGAAGAAAAGAAAATGGACAAGGAAGCTGATGATGATGATGATAATAAAATAATCAGAGCTTTACAGAAGTTTAAAAACAAGGACAGAAGTATTATCCTTACCAGCTCCTTTTCCGCCAACACTGTACTGGTATACATGCAGGGTGTACAGAAGATGACTGTCCTTCCCCTCTTCCCTCGCCCCCCTGGTGGCCAGTGCAGCATCCAGGTAGAAGGCTGCCTTCTCCGCGCTGTGGACTCTGAGTTCCGATTGGTTCTGCAGATGTGTTCCGAAGAGAGGGTCGTCTCGTAGGTAGACGCCTGGAGATTGTTCTGTGTCTGTGTGGTGAGAGAAAATATTAAAGTGATAACTTATTGATAACTAGCTTCTGCCCGCGACTTCGTACGCGTATCTTGTTGCTTATGCCAGCGACAATGGGGTCGGCAAAATCGAAGATCTGAAAAGTCTGATACCCAACTCCAAGAGCCCGGGTAAAAAATTCATGGGAGTTTGGCCAGTAGAATAAAAATTGTATTAATATATTAATCGTCATCGAAAATCAGTCCGTGAAATTAGTGATAGCTTTGATTTCCACATCAGGTGTTCCAAATCTTATATTTTAATACATCAATAGATAATGCTCATTAGGCTGAACAGCTCTTTCTAAGACGTCATTCCTATACAGGTTGAATTTTTCAACTGGGCGTTGAGTTGAACAAAAAAATGCATGATTTCAAAGAAGAAAAGGTTAACTTAAGTTTCGAATACAGTCATCGCCTTGAAGATTGATCAGTTTTTTTTCAATTATACGTTTTTCTTAAGTTTGCCGTATATGATTACTTCCCAGAATTGTTGAAAGGAGTCTTCAACATTTTTCGATATTCCTCATAGTTTCGAAGATAGTCATCCACGCCCAGTTGAAAAAATCATGTTATAGTGTAGCTGGGCTCTTTTTTTTCGTGGTAAATCATCAAATGAGTCCTCCTACCCCGGGCAGGGCGGGAGGGACTGTCAGACTTGTACTGACTAAAATCCACGGTGTCCTTCAATAGCCCTTTATGTTCCGGGGTAACGGTGATGGTATAAGTCCCGCGACCCCGGCAGGCTTTAGCCCTCTGATAGGGGGCCCCGTCATTATGCTGACGCTCTTTAAGGCGCGCGTGGAACACGACGCGCCGTCCATGGTCGGACGGCGAGTTGCCCTTTACTCGCTGCCCGCATGCCCGCGCCTACGGTGGCCGGAGATCGTCTTGTGACGTCCGACGCCGTGGACGTCCACCACCGCGGGGTAGCTGGGCTCTTGGAGTTCCACATTAGGTGTTCTAGATCTTCAATTTTTATGCGTCAACAGAGAGTGCTCATCACGCTGAACAACTCTTGCTAAGACGTCATTCCTGTATATGTTATAGTGTAGCTGGGCTCTTGGAGTTCCACATCAGGTGTTCCAGATCTTCAATTTTTATATGTCCACAGAGAGTGCTCATCAGGCCGAACAACTTTGCTGAGACGTTATTCCTGTATATGTTATAGTGTAGCTGGGCTCTTGGAGTTCCAAATCAGGTGTTCCAGATCTTCAAACTAATTCTCTCAGCAGAAAATGCTCATCACGTGGAACAATTTTTGCTATCGCACCATTTTTGTATCTCTTATAGTTTAGCTGGTCTGTTGCGGTTCTGCGCCAGTTGTTCAAGTTTTCAAAATAAATTATAGCCTATGTTTTGACCAGACTTAATACCTATACAACAAAAAAAGAATCATTCAAATCCGTCCAGTACTTTTTGAGTTTATCCCGGACATACATACAGACAAACAGACAAACAGACAAAAATTCTAAAAACTATACTTTTGGCTTCGGTATCGATTGTAGATCACACCCCAAGTATTCTTTAAAAAAAATATTCAATGTACAGTTTTGACTTTCCTACTATTTTATTATATGTATAGATATAATTGAAGTCTAAGTTAAACGAAGAGTGGGAAGCCCAAAAGAAGTAACATTGTTGTTCAACAAATATTTTTATTTAAGTTTCTTATTGTTCGTTTTAAATTATTTAGTAATGAACAATATTAATTTGGTACGTGTGGTATTAATGTGGTTAGTCGGAGAAAATGTCTACAAATCAAATCAAAACAATGTTTCTAATTGTAAGCTGTATGAAAGCCATAAAACTTTGGGTTTTGTAACATTTAGCATATTAGCAGAGTCGGTATTTAACTTCTGTAGCACACAACGCAGTATTAGTTTAATAAAGTGTATCTCACCGTTTTGATAAGGCGCCAACAAGTCCCTGATCTGGTTGGTATTGGTGCAGAGCTCCACTGCAGAAACCCTGACGGAGAAGCGAGTGCCACACTTATGTCTCTGCTCAGCTATGCCGCGAAACAGCCACGTGATGGCGCAGGGGATCGCGCCTAGGGCTGCTGGAGAGTCCGGCCGCCCCAACATTGTGTAGGATTTACCTGCGCAAATAAAGATGAATATTATATTACAATGGATCCTAGAAAAATTCCCATTTAGGACAGTGCAAGAGACGATCAAAAACACATTATTTATTATGCCTGTATATCTCTTAAATGGGGAGAGATAAAAATATGTATCAATAGATCAAACAATAGTCTCATGTAAAAGTAAAGTTTAAAAGAATGTAATATGTCAACACTACGAATTTCTCATGTGTGTCTTTTGCCAACATCCCTTACGTCCATGAAACCGTTTATCCATCCCTAATATCGTTAAAACGCACTACTTGAAAATATTATTGGATCTTTCAGAATGATACAAAACTTTGACTGTTTTTATATTCCTGGGGTACCTGTGGAAAAAAATTGGGAGCAAAAAGAAAGTAAAGATCACCTAAATCCTTTTCTACTCAACTCGTTACATTAAGATCCGTTCAAATAAAAGTTCCTACATACATGAATAATAAGTTGATATGATAAGTTAAACCACAGCTCAAACACCAAATACCGCGGAATAAATTTACGACAGCAGCATAATGAACACAAGAAATCACTTTTAATACCAGGTAAGTTCACTTAGCTCCACGTGCCTTCCGAAATCCTTCAATAATTAAAACGAGGTTCAAATTATTCACTCAGTTGGATCTACGACCCCGAATAACCGGGATGTGGGAGTAAGCTTGGGTTTAGTGCCAACATCGGCGCTTTTCCCCAAAACTTTCATCTCGCGAGGCATTCAATTTGCATCTGAAGCCTTAATCTATGAGGGGAGGGTAAATTACCTCTTTCCTTTTTAGTCGTTCGTTGTTTTGTGTTAATGAAAGTATAAGCCCATTTCGCAATTGTTTGTCTGTGGTATTATCTTGATCGCATCGTTCGGATAATCCCACGGAACTTGCTAAATTGATTTCGTGTCTTGTAACTTATTAATAGGTTGGTAATACTGTTAGCGTTGTTGGGTTTCGTCTTGTTTCCAAGTTATAATGTCGTGTTCTATTGTTTGTGAGGATTATTTGAAGTTGAATGATTAAGTTTTAATTGGACAGGTTCCAATCTGTGTATCTGCTTTGTGTTTCAACTAAAAATACAATGACTGTGGCGCTGTATTGTTAGGGAAAGTACGTTTAACAACATTTTGTTTTGGTTAATTAGGGCACAGTGAGTTGAATCCTCCTATTTGGATGAGAAATCAAATCCGCGAATTGTTTAAAGTAACTTTTAAAATTTGCCCAACCGTTAAATTCAGAAATTGTAAGAGTAACTATTTCCTTGAACAAAAAAGGATGTTACCCATAATTTATTCAAACCGGACTTCAAACTAACTTCAAACCAAACATTCATAGTGTTAACTTGAAATCCCAGTTTTAATATCAAAGTTTTACCAACACGGCTGTGCGAGAGGGACAGAGATAGGTCGTATTTATCAAACTTTCAATTAAGAGCTCCTCCGACTCTTTGCCATTTAGATGCAAATCCCACCGCCCGAGCCGAGTGAGAAGTTTCATACTTTATAGTGCATAATTAGGGCTACCACCTTTAGAATGAGTTGTGGTTCCGCAGAAACGTAGCGAGAAAAAGCTACAGTTGAAGTTGCCGTCTAGTTTTTGTAAAACTTTAGGAACTTAATTTTCTCAGAAATGTCTTGATTTGAATTTATATAACCGAATGCTAAATGTCCATTATAATGGTTTAAAATGTTTAAATTATTTCAATAGAAACTACATAGAATATGAGCTAATAGTTTGTTACATTTTAAGGCATAATATGTAGTACTCGTAACTTTAAAGATTTTCCTATTACCAAACCTGCGTCATTCTGCATAATCCAGATGCCTTAACAACAAGCTTATCGTATTCCATTTATGTGTATAAAATATTTAAAAATTATTACCATTTTGTAAACTAATAACATTATCTAAATAAATTAGGAAGTATGGCAACCCTATGCGGTACAGTTTCCCACTTTTTAATCAACGCCTCTGGATTCAACGTGAGATCTTGATTATTATCTCAAAGACTTACTCTGTATGTTAAACATGTAAGTTATACTAGACTTGCGTGCTTAGAAAGTAAGTTAACAGACTGTATATTGATGTTCTGGAGCCCTAGTCTGCACTTTTTTGTCTTTGCAACACGATATTACAGTAATTTTGATAAAAGTTCCTAACCTGTTACATTCATGGTCGACCGTAGGGTGTAGGGTCCGCTCGCCCCTTGGATCTTGCCCCTTATAATTAAAATGACCGACTCGCCCCCTTCACTTTTAGATACGCTCACTCGCCCCCGATTGTTATTAAGTTAAAAGTACTGTTAGCAACACAAGTTTTTAAATATTTAAATAAATGATTTTTTCTTACAACTTCGAATGTGTATTCCCATTTCTCCCTACTGGCTTTAACACCAGTGAGACGAGGCTATTTGAAGTTAACTAAAAAAAAGTATTAGGCTAGCATGAGTTCAAGGTAGTATTTAAATAATTCTAAAGTTTACCCGAAACTGTCTTGTTCTTTGACAATCCAACAAAAGTACTAGGCTAACATAAGTACAAAGTGGTAGTCATATTTTTGGGTAGACATAAAGGCTACCAAATACTATAACTACTAGGCTATGTAAAACCGGTATGTATTTATATAATTCTAGGTAGGTAGTTTATTAGTTAAAAGTTTTTGTTAAATCAGGAACTAGGTCCAGGTTATCGGTAGGCAGGGACCTTGATAGAGGAACGCCTTACACTACTCACTACCTCCAAAAGAACTGCCTTCCGAATCAAGCGCCTGATCCAGCTTCAAATCGAGTGCCTCTTTAGACGTTGTTGAAACACTCACGTTAATAACCTGTTTAGGTACGATTGTATCCACTATGTAAGAAATAATCAACTTAAAATTTTTGCAACTGACCTCAAAATATTACCACTTTGAACTTATGCTAGCCTGGTACTTTTGCTGGTTAGTCAATAAGACAAAACAATTTCAGGTAATCGACCCAGAAACATTTTAAAAAAATACCACTTTGAACTTATGCTAGCCTAGTACTCTTGCTGGTAAGTGAATGAACAAGATAATGTCAGGTAATCGAGAAATATTTAAATAAATATCACTTTGAACTCTTGATACCTAGTACTTCTGTTGGTAAGTCAATGAACAGACAATTAGCTTAGTACTTTTGCTGATTACAGCTATTGTCTAATTTTCGCGATATTCTTAGAATTTTTGAGAAATTTGGTTTATCAAAATACTACAGGTAGTACAAACCAACACAAAATCACAAGTATCACGACGAGTTTGTGAAATTACAAATATAGTTGACTAAAGTAATCAAACGTAGTGTTATTCTTAATGTAAGCATTTTTCTGTCTGACTGTACCTTTCTTGGTTAAATTTCAATGGAAATGCCGCAAGGGGCGAGTGGGTACACCAAAATAATTATTTTAATGTCAATTTTCAACTCGCCCCTTCATAAGGGGCGAATGGGTACACCAAAATAAATAAATACGGGGCGAGTCGGTCATTTTAATCATAAGGGGCAAGATCCAAGGGGCGAGCGGACCCTACACCGACCGTAGGACGGGCAATGATGAATTTAATATAATTGTATTAAAGTGACATTCGAACATGCCAGATTACATTTATAATTTTTTTAACATACACTATTTATTAGTTTTGTTTTGCTGGCTGCTCATGTGACGCGGCAGCAAAAAAAGCACTTAAGTCGCACGCAAAAAGATTTGACTTATGTGCTTATGGCTTCCGAGTCTAGATTATCTTACCAAGTCCTGCGTGTCCGAAGCAGAAGAGGCAGCCGTCAGTTCCGTTGATGACAGCATGTATGACGTCCGTCAGTGCGCTTGAGCAGATCTCCGTCTGTAACAAGGAAACGTACTCTATGAACTTTGTAGCTTAACTTCTAATTAATGGATATTTGGATGGATGGATGTTTGTTACTCAATGACGGCAGAATGCCTTAAACAATATTTACAAAATTTTGGCTCAGAGGTAGATCTCTGAAGGTCTTTAGAAAGATCACCTTGGAATTTAGTCAGTAGAAATCTGACAGTCAATCCCGTCCAGCCGTGGGTTATTTGATGGCTTACTTATTTGATGATAATTTATCACGATAAAAAAAAAACAAAAGAAAGGTTTAGAAACACAAAGATTACGGTTTATTCCGGTATTAAGTTCTTGTGGGTTAAAATCGAGAAGGCGAAGGCGAAGCCGCGGGCAACAGCTAGTCACTCATTATAGGTAGAATAAGTTTGGGTGGAGGAAGAAGAGAAAGTCAAGGGAAAGTTGGTATAACTCAGAAGCTTGGTCAGAATAAAATACAATTTAGGTAATGTCGTCAGTTATATTTCTATGAGCGTTAAAAGATTGTATTTTTGCGATAAGTTGTAAATAATTTCCTGGAAACGCAACAAACTTCATAATACTACAAATATACCGCGTTAAAGTTCCCTAAATCATATATTACCTGCAAAGTTAGCTTTTGTATTGCGAACCGTACTTACGGCCCAACTTCAAGTTTTAGAGCTAAACAGAACCATTCCTAAGGAGAAATGAACATTTGTGCAAGCATTTAGTCATGATGTGCAATCGAGAAAACTTCATTAAATATTTGTTGTGTTGTGCTTTGTATAAGTTTATATTATGTTCTTTCCAACGGAGCTAGGTAGGCACTACAGAACGTTGATATTTACTGTCTTTACATAAAACTACTAGCGGCCCGCCCCGGGTTTCTACGTATTACAAAAAATGAGATAAATGAAGAACCGTTCAACCGATGTTGTGCAAACTTCACATAAATAATGTACTAAATAGTCCGAACAAAGCCCGTGAGCCCGTTCTTGAGTTATAAAATTACAACGAAAAGTGGCATTGATTTTATCTCTTCCACTTTCATAAGTCTGGTAACAAAAACACGCTGGAACTTCTTGCTATCTTTTATTTATCTCGCCCTGGGTGTAGCGGAAGGCACTGTCAGACTTGTACTGACTAAAAAAGTGTTCCTTCAATAGTTAGAAAGTTCCACGACCCCGGCAGGCGTATTGACTTCTATGGGTCGCGCATGGTCTACCAGGGTCTGGCCCATGATCGGACGGCGAGCCATCCATTATTCGTCGACCACATGTCCTTTACTTGCCACCTTAATAAGTACCTTTATAATTATTAATTTGAAACCCAGCTTTTCAACGTTAAGACGCCGCACAACCTCATGATCCCTCTCATTAAGGCCGATTTAATCTCTATTCATTACCTCTTCACCCCAAGAAACAAAAGTGTCTATAATACCGTGAATAATTTACTAAAATCTGGCACTTAGGGTGTTTCAAAACCTCTTTGGAACCAGGGTGTTTTCTTTCGTCCCGGATCTCAGGTAATTACGCGGACTTAAGGTAGCACGCAGATTAGGGGCAACCGAGAGGCTTAGAGGCTATGGTAGTTATAATGATGTCGGTAGTTGCGTTTGTGGCTTTTAGAAATAAGGAGCTATTATTAAAATCGAAGGGTTTGAGAGAATGGGTCGTGGGACTGTCTTTACTGGGTATCGTGGCTGTAGAAAGCAAAGGGTAATAGGAGGAAAAATGTGGTATTTAGTTGGTACGAGTCTTAGTGTTCCATTTCTTTACTCCGGGTGGGGGGGAAGGGATTCCAAACCAAAAAAACACGCAGGAATTGTAATTTATTATGATGAACAGAATAAGCAATATTGTATCTAACTACAGTCAATATAAGAAGAAAATAGACATATTACTTTATACTGAGTGAATTTTTCAAAAGGGCTTTGATAACTCTCTCCGAAAACATGAGGAATATCGACAAACGTTGAAAGGAGTCTCGAGGCCGATTTCCTTTCCGAGACTGTTTCATTAGACTTAAAAAAATCAATAATTAATTCCAAGACCACTGATTTTGTAAAAAAAAACACTCTCACACTCTGTATTATTACAACATTCAATAGTGTTGCCAATAAGGATCAAATTCTGGGAAGTAATGACATACGGCTAAACTAAATTGGGGTAAAAATTTCATCCCAACTCATTCAGTAGTATTTGCGTGAAAGAGTATACACACACACATACATAATACTTACAAAGTTACGCATTTATAATATTAGTAAGAAGTAAGATTATCTTTTGTATGGAATATAATTCATTCCCTTTGCCCCTGTGTTTTTGTTCTCGGCCGCTTCGCAGATAATTAAAAGGACTTAGGTGGAGCACTGAGATTAGAGGGCTGTACTGTGGCCTACTTTTATGTTTTATAATGGATTATTTTTTTTAAAGTGGACTGGCGTGATTTTAATATAATAAAAGAGTTATAGTGTTCGAGACTTCCAATTCGGAACATAATTCTAGATTCAAAATGGAAAAAATATCTGCTGTTATGTTTTGTGACAATGTATTACATATAGCTACATTACAAAGCTGACGATCGTTAAAAAATATTGTCATACAATAATCAATTATAGATCAATCATGGTACTAGACTATAATAATCTCTAAATCTTAGGATAGTTTTTATCCTCAGAACTCTGTACCCATTTTCATCCAAATTGAAATATCCATCCATCCATCTAAATATCCAAAATTTTGCGTTTCCAACATTTATAATATTAAGGGCTGATTTTTCAATAGTCAGATAACTTTTATCTGAGGAATAAAAATGGCGTTTTGACAGCTTATCTATGGAAAATATGTCAAAAGGCTATTTTTGTTACTCAAATAAAAGTTATGATTAGGTATTGGAAAATCAACCCTATTCAAGGATAACTCTTAAATTAAACCATCTAATAGACAGCCTCATAATGAAATAACAAAAAATTAAGTAAATCACCCATTATACAACATTAGGACATTCCTACACAAGTCAAACTCATGGTGCCACTAGCAAGGGATAGGTAAACATTCAGTAAGGAAATACTGAAATTGTTTTGAATGAAAATTTTAATGACCGCGAGTCCGTACGCTAATTGAGAGCGCTTAGTTAGTAGAAAAGGGGACGCTGTTAATCAATTTTTGTTATTAACTTTAGCATTTCTTCAATTAAATTAACACCGACATAAACCGTGTTTTTCTGTAGGAAAAATTAAGCAATAAGGAGTAGCTTGTCGGCATGATTCCCGCAGTGGCTGAGGTATCGACTGATGCGCTGCGAGTCGTGAGTTTGATATCCACACAAAACAAATATTTGTATCGCCTACAGATAGTTGTTCCGGGTAAGGCTGGAGTAACCATGGAGTTTCTTGTCGATTTTTCTCCATGGAAACGACCAACCCAAACCGAGCACCTGTTTTGTGTTGTCGACGTTTTATAAGTGCCTTATGGGCGTATGTGAAATAAAAATATTTGATTTTGCTGTGTATGTGAATTTAAATATCTGAAAAAACATCCACAATACAAGAGAAATCCGAAACATTGTTTGAAGCAAGGTATTCTTTGATAAACAATACATATTAGAAAGTTATTCGTAGATAGTAAATACGTGCCACTGACCAAAAACATTGTTTTCTATGTTAAAACTGATATTTTCAACACTTGGATTGATTGAAGGTTTAAAACTTTTGTCGGATATTAATAACGAATAGTTACAGTTTGATCCAGTCTCATAAGTTTGAAATTAATTTTCCTGAAAGTTGTTCACAATTAGTTACAAATCCTTTACTAACGATCCTTTATTTATTAGATGAAAGTCTACTCCTCATATTAAAGCCGTTTTCGAGAACATTTTCTCAAATAATAGTTCTACCCCTTTTTAGGTGGTACTGTCATCATGATTTGTCCCGCCCTGGGTGGAGCGGAAGGGACTGTACTGATTAAAATTCATGTATTTCTTTAATTGCCCCAGACGTTCTAGGGCCCCACGAAAACTTGTTTAGACACTTTCGCAAAGAGATAGATAAGGGATAAATGTCCAATTGTCCATCAATCACGTCAGAATGGCTCAATAGGTCACGATAAAATTTGATACACAGATAATAATAATAATCTTCTTCTTCTTCTTCTTCTTCTATATATAAAATGAAACCCGTTTCCCGTTGTCACGACATAACATGAAAACGGTTTGACCGATTCGGATAATTATTTTTTTGTTGTGTTTGTAACCATTGGGACCGGGTTTTAGACCGGGTCCTCCACCCGTGCGAAGCCGGGACGGGCCGCTAGTATAATAATAATATATTCCACAACTATCACACAACGCCATCTAGTCCAAAGCTAAGCAGAGCTTGTGTTATGGGTACTAGACAACTGATAAACATACTTATATATTTCTAAATACATACATATTATAGATATATTACACCCAGACACAGAAGAAATGATCATGCTCATCACACAAACATTTGTCCTGGGTGGGAATCGAACCCACGACACCCGGCATAGCAGTCAGGGTCACTAACCACTAGACCAACAGGCCAGTCAAAGTTTGGCTCAGACTTTGTTTGTGGTCTGTAATATCACATAGGATAGTTTATTTCGGCACTACTTTCTGGCTGCAACATGCAGCGCATGCAACAAAAGCTCTCAATAAGGAAGATTTTGTACATTTTTCATTGCTGATGCGCTCCTATTTTTCGTAGCGCGATGTTAAGTATATGCATACTCGTAGAGCCTTCCTCGTCGATAAATAGACTATACAACACAAAGATATTTTTTCAATTCCAACAAATAATTCCTGAGAAATCCTGAAATAACACGTTCAATCAAACGAAAAAACTCTTCTGCTTTATAATATTATTATAGATTATGTTCCCGTGGAGTAATTTTCCACATAAACGCAGGTGAAGCCACTGGCGTCAGCTAGTATTTCATAATTACATTGGATTTCGGCGGTAGTCTACTGCCGCAGCATGATGTATGTTAACCAAAGCCGACATATTGAACTACCGTCCAATGGCCTCCACTGATTTAGTGCTGCCATAGATTGTAATCAATATAATGAACATAAATCGTAAAGGCTATTTATTTTGGACTGGCGACGGTTTTCACAAAATATAAAGATTTCCATATTTTTATAACTTGCAACGTAATTTTATTAAAAAAAAATCATAAATCTTTTGAAATAAATGCTTTAAATAATGATGGGACTTATAAAATCCGTAACGGTGTTTTAAAAACAAACTCACACATAATTTATGGAAAGTGATGTTGTGATGTTTAGATATCTTTCTATGTATACCTTTAGGTATAGATATTACGAATATCTTGACATCAAAATGTTGTACTATTATAAGCTACAAGAGTACCACGCCTCAGATACAGGAGCCTGTAGCAAGGCTTGTGAAATAACTCCGGCTGTCAAGAACCACGTTTATTTATTATTCCCTTAATTCATAAAAATATGGGTTTATTAATATCCGTTTAGATAATAATGCAAACAAGTCATAAAGGTAGATTACTAACATAATTACGGTGGATCCCGGCGTCGGACGCTAAGCCTGCGTAATCCGCCGTCCGGCTACCGTCCGGTTGCCGTCCGGTGAGTTATTGCACGGATAAGTTACATCAACGCGTGTATAACTACATTCGCGTGAGACTCATATTGTACCATAATAGCTCTCTTAATTATTTTGTTCGTGTAGCCTCGGGTTTATTGAGTTTAGAATTCTCTTTTAACTTTTACTTTATGGATTAATCTGTAAGAATTCAGGACAAAATAGAAGAAAATAAGACATAGATATGGGAAGAAGAAAACCGCTTAAAAGTAATGATTTTATTTCGTGGATCTTAATGGGTCGAGAAAAATGGAAGAAATGAAGGGAAAGCTTTGCTCAGGAGTGGGATACAAAAAAATGTTGTTTAAATCTTCATAATAAACTAATCGATTGACGTATATTTAGTTGATTAGGTAAATTCGTTAGCATCCTCAGAGTTTATATGAGGGGTAGGTAACTACAGAAAAGTTTTGGATCTGCTGAAATGAGTCTTCCCGCTCTGTGAGGAGCAGAAGAGTCTGTCAGACTCCTACTGACAAAAAAATCACCCTGTTCCTTCAATTACCAATGTTGTAGGGTCAAGGTAAAGTGACCTACAAAGACCCACGAGACCCACAAAGTCCCACGAACCACAGATGTTTCCACACGATCTACAGACGGTACCGCGAGCCACTGACGATCCCGAGACCCACAGATGGTCCTGCGACCCACAGATGGTCTCACGATACACAGATGGTCCCGTTACCCGCAGACGGTCCCGCGCGCCACAGACCTTTTCACACTATCCACAGACGTTTCCGCGACCCACGGACGGACCCTCTCTGCAACTCTTACCTTGTATTTCCAAAGAAAATTAAAAGAAAGATATTACTTCCTAAAGGCATTCACACACTATTTAAAGCTCTCACAATACGCAGTTCCTCACCTAATCTGTCGTTCACTGCATTAAGCCAGTGCAGGCTTACTTGTGCGTTCAGTAATTACATCTGAACGCATTACGTAGCTAAGTGATTTATTGCCGCGTTTATGGAGCTGTGATTCCTGATCGGGATTCAGCTCTTAAGTGGTATGATGTGTGGGGCATTAGGGTGTGGCGTGGCTTTAGTTGTGGGAATAAAGGTGAATGTGGTTTAACGAAGATGCGGATGAGTTTAAAGATAGTGTTGATTTCAACATGTAGGTAATGTCAACGGATTCTTTTTTACGTAGTAAAATCATCGAGTCCTCTCACCTAGGGTGGGACGAAAGGGACTGTCAGACTTGTACTGACTAAAATCCACGGTGTCCTTCGATAGTCATTTATGTTCCGGAGCCACGGTTACCGAATAGTCTGACGACCAATGTCAATGATGGTCTATCCCAACATTGACATCGGTCGTCAGACTATATTGGTCGTCATGGTGACGTTTCACGCCGTCAATTTCAGAGGTCAACTAATAGTAGTTGAACTCTGAAATTGACGGCGTGAAACGTCACCGTGAAACATTAGAAATGGACTGAAGAATTCGACGCCTTAGGCAGAAACCTCGGTGGCTCGGTTGGTAAGAGCGTCGGATGTACTGGATCCGGATGTTGCAAGATCAAATCCTGTTCGCGTTCGAATTTTTCTTTCCATAGAAAATCTTCCTCTTTGTCTTTATTATTCCGTATGAGTTATATTTGGAATCGTTCGCTTGAATCTATGTCAATGTTTTTTAATGATTTAAGTGACTAAGTTGTAATAGCCGCACTCGTCGATCTTCAACGCGCTTGCCTGGATAGATTTATGTATTATTTTTGTTCATGTAAGAATTTCAGTCTGTGCACATACACAGACTGAAATTCTTCGCTAAGTGATGGACTGTTGTTCTGCGCGTTGCGGGTTCAACTCCTGTACTGAACAAGTAGAAGTATGATCCACATGTAGTTTTTCCGGATTTGGACGTTTGTGTATGTTTGAAAACGTTCCTACAATGCTGCAGATTTTCCAAGACGAGCAAAAAAAAGACCTTAGCTGTCATCAGGTGAAGTCTTTCACTATGCTTAGCTCTTAAACATCAAGTAGGTATCTTGTCTTCTATATGCTGTCCTTCTATGACACACATATTCTAACACATGTACGTACAATTTAAGCGGTGTATCCACGGACATGGCGATTACACCATGCTAATGGGATTCGTATGCACCGCTGGACTTGTTTGGTGAATTGTTCACTTGTACTCGTGTTTGCACTGGTTTAGTGAGTTCTAGGGTTTATGTTACAGTGTGGCAACATTGGAGTCACGTTTAGAAATAGGAATGAAAAATTTGACCTTGCTGGGCATGACTGTAATGGCCCAGTTGATAAGATTTATTTATTTATTTAAGGTACACCAAGGTGATTAAAAACAAAAATATAAACAGTGCTGGTATGTAAGCCTATGACAGGTATACGCAACATTTAACATAAAAATATTAAATTATAATTTTATATATATTAAACTAAATGAAAATGAAAAGAAATTTGAAAAGACATGAGATGACCATTTTGTTATCGTGGTAAAATTTAATATAATGAAATTTTTCGTCCTGCCCTGGGCAGGATGGGAGGGACTGTCAGGCTCGTACTGAATAAACTACGATGATACAAGGCATGGAGTTAAGATTCAGAAAGTCGCAGATTCAAGTTCTGCTCGTAATAGAATTTTTCTTTCCACAAATAATAGATTAACATTGGAATCTTATGATCTTCTTAAATCCCATTTAAGAAGAAGAAATAATTTATAATCATGCTGAGAACTAATCAGGCAGTTAAGTACAGTCACGAGCAATAACATGTATACACTTAACAAAATTCAAACGCAATTTTCTCATGAAATACTGGTTTCTACTTTGATATAAGACCTGTTATGTAATAGCATAGCTTCCAAAATAGAAGGTTCATGAAAACGCAAAAGGTAAATCGTTGATGTTAGGAGTAAATCGCTTTTGAATTTTGCTGATTGTATACATGTTATTGCTCGTGACTGTACAGATGCATTGATCGTTCAAGTTTTACATTCTGTAAGTTTCCTTCACGTCTCCACTTATCCGAGTACAGTTACTTTGTAACTTTATCTTCAATCGAAAACTTCCATACCATACGATAAAACTGTAACCTTATGAAAACGTGACTGGGGAATTGATAACATCGTGTTCTGAAGCAAATTGCCTGTTCTGTAATGTAACTAAATGTAGCAATTTGCATATTCTTTTACACATGTTTGGCTCCAGATTAGATCGCAAACTAAAAGAATACGAAAACCTCTTGGGAGAAAATAACTACAACTACCAACCCAGTACCAGGGCCACATAACACTAAAGTGGCTCCTTATAAGCTCTAAAATCTCGTTAAAACCGCCAACAATTTCCTACAAAAATGTGAAAATTTTCAGTAAAGGAACGCGAACGCGAAAGTTAGCGTTAGTCGCGCTGTGCACGCCGTTTAACAATTTAAACAGGAGAAGTCGCGGGTCGCTCCGACGGCGACATTTTTGGTGCATGAAATTCAGAGGAGTATAGAACTACGCCAGAACGCCGTGAGGGTTGTGACGCAAGGGAGGGGAGCGAGCGGGTGGGACGACGTTGCATTTTTGAATGCAACACATTCTTAGCACAAGAATTTTCTTCTGAAGCGTCTTATCTGTTCAAAAGTTTGTTGAGGAAAAATGCTTTCCTTGTAGAAAATTCTTTTATGAAATGTTAGGAAGAGTTTAGTGAATTGTTTGTTTAAGAAAAAGTAAGGTTTGAAGTACTTTAATGTTGCTAAAGAAGCAAATCGCGTCAACTGGGATCTTTATGACTTATGCATTTTATTGTATCAAAACTATGATTCAAAACAAAAGCCTAGCCTAGCCTCACTAGATACTAGTCTCATTTTGATGGCAATATGACAGAATGCGAATGTAATAAAAGTTATTTGGCCACATTATATTGGGTCTATTCAAATAAATAGACATTTTAATCCCGCGCTATCCGCCTGAAACTTAACCCGTTCGTTTAGAAGTAAAGTTGCATGTAATAGTAGGTAAGCATTCTCTTATTTTTACCTCGGGACCGCCTCAGGATGGTACTATGCGACGTGAGACGTTAGTATTATAATATGCTGTCTTATAATGTTAATATGTTGCATAACCATTAAGTATTTTACATTTTCGACGATGGCAATTTTGTCTGCACATTTACTTGGAGTTTGAGAATTGCGCTTTATGTGATATCTTTTTGGTGTATTTTAAGTAAGGTATCTATAAATTAATATCAAGGTCATTCTCTAGTCAAGTAGTTGTAAAACAAGAAGGAATAGTGTTCGCGACGAAGCGTCACCATCAAAAAACCTAAGTGTTTCATTAGTGATTATAGTGAGAAAAAAGACTAAATAAAGTTATATATAGTTATGTGATAAATAGTGTATATAAAGTGTTTAAATAGAACCTAACAGTTAAGAATTCGTTGTAAAAAACCGTAAGTACAGTGCATTTTGTAGCATCGAGTAGGTGGGCTTATAGTCATAATATAGTTTCGTTTTTTGTGTATCCAGGTAACCTAGAATGAGACCTAGGCCTGGACCTAACTTGTAGACACGTAATCCTCTCGAAAGCCCACTTATTTGACGTTGTAAAATGTCTTGTACACAATTTGTTCCTAAAATAAAGATAATTTTTTTCCGTGTTTCATTATTCAGGCCCTAGACTCCTGAAACATACAGATACATCGTTGTAAATGCTAGATCATGTTAGGTCGTTACCCAGGCTACCTAACGTGACCTAAGTCCATGAAATCACCATAAATCTCCTGAAGTAATGACCTTTGAAAATAGAAGTTAATTATAATTTTGCCAATTTTCCTTTTAAAACTCGCTTTAACTTTTCAGTCGTTTCAGTTATAGTCAAGGCAATTATTTCAGGAGATAGGTAATTTCATGAGGATTATAGTGATACCAAACATCACATAATCCAGTATTAGTATAATAAGAAATCCCATTGTTAAATAGTTTTAAGATAATAAAAATAAACAATAAAACAGGGCAGCGATTTGCGGGTCTCGTTAAGGTAAAGTTCGGTAGTACAATAGTAATTCGTAATTTCGCTATAATCGTAGTCAACGGTACGGCAAATTATCTTCTCTCTCTCTCCCTCCTGAAGACTCAAGCAACTCGCTCCCTGAAAAATCTGAAGACTTATCAAGTGTTTTATTTACTCCACACCTTCAACCTCGTTCTACAAGACGCTGCTCCTCAAGACTTCAGGTCATAGTGCAAACTACGAGTAACCATCGGTGCAGGGCGTCAGCGCCGCCCCGGACTCCATCGTATACCTTCGTGTCCGGGCGATCACGTCCGTCCGGCACATTTTCTGGTCCTGTCGACCCGGATGTTTGTGAAGATTCCTGAAGCCTGAAGATTTATCGTCATGCCAATTACAAGATCCCAGGGGAAGGCGCCTGAAGCATTCACCGTCGAAATGGGGGAACCTAGTGCTACAGCCATCCGTCATGAAGCACCACCACGATCACCGTCCACCACCACCGAGGGCAACGAGCGGCAGCCCCCCCCCCACACCCGCGGGGGGGTGAAGAATTTTCGGCGCCTACCCACATTGAAGAATCATCTACGCATTCTACACCTACCCACATTGAAGAATTCGAGCGACCGACCGCAGCCAGATCCAGGAAGGAAACCAGATGTGATGAAGAATCATCAGATAGAACAATGAAGCCGTCGAATAAACATGCCGTACCGATGACTACCCGGGGTGACGCCCGTACCGAACATAACCTACCGCCGCCGTCGACTACGAATAGGACGACGCGGTCAACAAGAAAAATTTCGAAAGCACGTGAAGACTTATTGAAGATTAAGTTGGAACTTGCACAAATAGCACTTCAGAGGGCCGAAGAAGAATCGGACAACGAATATTTAGAAGATAGAAATTCAAACGACGAGTACGTGCGTTCCTGGCTCGAAGAGGCACCCGAACCTGAGCCACCGAGGGAGGACAACGTCGCCGAAGGGGACATAGAGAAGAATAGGTGCCGCGAGCCGGCGCCCCCGACTGCGAACATCGACAAAATAGTGGACCTCCAAACGCAACTACCATCATCGAACAATCGCATCGAGTCAACACCGAAGCCGAAAGAAGAAGACACCAAGGGGAACATGGAGCTCCGTCCGTTTATAACGGAGCTCACGTCCGCTATAGCGTCGCTCGCCGACAAGAAGACAGAACATTGGACATCGAACAACCCCTCGGCGTCGAAGGTCATCATGACACTACCGAACTTCAGCGGGGCACACACCGAATGGCTGTCATTTCGAGCCATTTACGAAACAACTCGAAGATATTTCAACGACGTCGAAAATACAGCGAGACTCAGAAGAAGCCTGCATGGACGAGCGCTCGAAACAGTCAGCTCGGAGCTCATCGGCCACGCCAAACCTGATGACATCATGAAGGAGTTGGAACTACAGTTCGGCCGACCAGACTCAATAGCTCAAGCCGAAACAGAACGACTACGAGGACTACCACGCTGTGGCGAAGCACCAAGAGACATCTGCATGTTCGCGAGCCGGGTCAGAAGCGGGGTCGTCACGCTGCGCGCACTGAAGAAAGAACATTACCTCATCAACGCAGAACTGGTGCGCGCGCTCACCGAGAAGATGCCGAACTCCCTGCGTGTACAATGGTACAGAATCTACACCGAGAAGTACCAGTCGCTACCAGACCTGTCACTCTTCAGCGACTTCGTCACCGAGCAAGCCCGGTTCTGCAGCGCCTTCGCTCCACCCGAGAACATCGCCGCCACCGACACTCCATCAACCAGGCGTGTCACGCAGAGAACTCATACAGCCGTGGAGAAACCGGTAAACAAGTGCCGGATCTGTGACAAGGAGGGTCACTATTCGTCTGACTGCAAGAAGTTCAGAGAAGCCTCAAGCGACAAGAGATGGGAGCTAGCGAAGAAACATAGCCTGTGTTTTCGCTGCATGAAAATTCGTCGTGCCAGTCACACATGTCAAAAGAAGAAGTGTGACGTCAACGGGTGTACAGCCACGCACCATCAGCTTCTTCATTACGACAAGAAGCCCGCTACAGAGGAAGCCGTGAAGCCCGCCGCCCCAGAGTCAAAAGAAACAGTGGCCAGTTCCCGTGCAACATCGAGTCAAGCCTACCTGAAGATAGTACCGGTCCGGGTCATCGGACCGGCGGGAGAAGCCTCCACCTACGCTCTCCTCGACGACGGGTCAACCGTGTCACTCATTGACGAAGACATCGCGACGCAAGTCGGGGCGGAGGGCCGCATCGATCCGCTGAAGATAGGTGCGATCGGCAACACAACGATCGACACCCCTTGTTCGAGACGAATCACCGTCACACTCGCAAGCCAGCTGCAGAATAGGGTGCCATTCAGAGCGCGCACCATACCCGAGCTTCATCTCACACCGCAGACAATCACCGAAGAAGATATCGCACACTGCAAGCACCTAGATGACCTCAAACAACAGTTAATCTACGACGCCGGCGCACCAAAAATCCTCATCGGCCAGGACAACTGGCACCTGCTGCTGGCCACTGAAATTAGAAGAGGACCCGAGCACCAGCCCGTCGCATCGTTCACTCCCATGGGCTGGACTCTCCACGGCGCGCACACAAGAGCACTGGGTCAGAGAGTGCACTACGTCAACCAACTTACGACAACAGACGACATCGAGCAACAGCTGCGTGAATTCTTCGCAATAGAATCGTTGATCATCAATCCCCGGCGTCCAGACTCTGATCCCGAGAAGAAGGCAGAAGAGATACTGAATCGTCACACGAAACAATTAGAAGATGGCCACATAGAAACCGCCCTGCTGTGGAAAAATGAAAACATAGAAATGCCAGACAGCTACGGAACCGCAATGAAGAGACTTACGTCAACAGAAAAGAAACTCGACAGCAATCCCACACTACGAGAAAAATATACAGAACAGATGGAGTCGCTTCTCAAGAAGGGATACGCTGAAAAAGCACCCAAGTCCAACACACCGGGAAGAACCTGGTACCTACCTCACTTCGACGTCTACAACCCGATGAAGCCCGAGAAGTTTCGAATAGTGCACGACGCTGCCGCCAAGTCAAGAGGAATGTCACTCAACGACTACCTCCTCACGGGACCAGACCTGCTACAGTCGCTGCCCGGCGTCATGATGAGATTCCGCCGTCACCGCATAGCTATCTCCGGTGACATAGCGGAGATGTTCATGCAAGTGAAAGTACGAAGAGAAGACAGAGACGCGCTCCGCTACCTGTGGCGAGGCGACAGACGAGAGGGACCCCCGGACGAATATCGTATGACGTCCATCATATTCGGCGCAGCCAGCTCACCGTGCACCGCTATATTCGCAAAGAACTGGAACGCGAAGAAACATCACTCAGAACACCCTGAAGCAGTCGAAGCAATCGTAGAGAATCACTATATGGACGACTATCTGGACTCCTACAGGACAATCGAAGAAGCAACGCGCATAGCAACAACAGTAAAAAACATACATGAACAGGCGCGTTTTAATATCAAGAAATGGGTGTCAAACAGCACAGAAGTCATAGAAAACATAGAACCGTCACAAAAACACACCGAAGTCGTCAACATCGGCAACACAGAAAACATAGAGAAGATACTCGGCCTGATATGGAAACCGAGTACGGACGAGCTGGGTTTCAACCTTACCCTCGCTCGACTACCGAGTGGCGTCCTAGAAAAGGCAGCGCCCACTAAAAGAGAGGCGCTAAAAATCGTCATGTCACTATACGACCCGCTGGGCCTCGCTTCACCTGTCACAATTCGAGCCAAGCAAATTCTTCAAGAGGCGTGGAGGCGAAGTATCGACTGGGATCAACAAATCGACGAAGACCTGGCGGCCCAATGGAGAAGCTGGGTACTACACCTCGAGCAGCTCAAGAACATCAACATACCCCGATGTTACCCGGGTTACAGTGACGCTGTGGAGCTCCAGGTCCACGTATTCACCGACGCTAGCGAGATGGCCTACGCAGCAGCAATATATTGGCGAGCTACAACACCGAGCGGCGAGACCTACGTCAGCCTCGTCGCGGCAAAGGCGAAGGTGGCACCGCTCAAGCTACATTCGATACCGCGCCTCGAGCTACAGGCCGCGGTCATGGGAACTCGCTTGGCCGCCGCTGTGATCCACGAGCACCGACTCAAGCGCGCGCCAACCACGTACTGGTCAGACAGTAAGACCGTACTCACCTGGATCAAGAAAGGGGCACGAGCGTACAAACCATTCGTCGCTCACCGCATAGCTGCCATCGAAGAAAACAGTAAAGTCGAAGACTGGCGATGGATACCCACGAAGCTAAACATCGCCGACGCAGCAACTCGAGACGTACCGCACCACTTTAACTCAAAACATGAGTGGTTTTGCGGCCCCAAGTTTCTATATCAAGACCCAGCATCGTGGCCGTCGGAGAAGCCGCCGATCACAGAACAAACAGGGGAAGAAAGGACGCTCACCACCGTCGAAGAAAACACCGCTAAACAAAAGCTTTCAGAAGCAATACCCGATCCAGTACGATTTTCAAAGTGGGAGCGATTATTACGCGCAACGGCCTACGTTCTGCGCTTCATATCTCTTTGCCGCGGGCCTTCAGAGAAGACGTTCTACAAGAGAACAAGAAAAAACACAGAAAAGGACCCAGATTGGAGAAAAAAGAAAAATTCGTCAACGCCTGTGAAAAGGTCGCCTGCAACAAGTCGTCAACGCTCCACGATAAAACACACAATAGGAAGTACGTTTATTCACCAGGCTGAAAACATACTCGTACGCGTCATACAAGAAGAGGCGTTTTCAAGGGAAATAGCGGACCTACGAAGAAACAAACAAATAAGTCAAGATAGCCGGCTACGTCCTCTGCAAATAGAAATCGTGAACGGCATTATACGATTGAGAAGTCGTATAGCAGCCTCTCGCGACATAGAAGAAACTGTCAAGCGGCCGCCGATAATAGACGGAAATCATCGCATTACACAGTTATACATCGACTGGACACACCGCAACCTGCAGCACAGTGGGACCGAGCTCACAATCAACGAGATACGTCAACATTACTGGGTCATCAGAATGCGTCCCAGCGTGAAAACAGTGATCACTCGCTGTTTGCCGTGTCGCATTCGTAAGGCGCAACCAAACGTGCCTCCCACCGGCGACCATCCGAGAACGCGCCTAGCTCATCATCAGAGGCCGTTCACATTCACCGGACTCGACTACTTCGGGCCCCTGTCCGTCACCGTCGGTCGTCAACATCAGAAACGGTACGTGGCGCTGTTCACATGCCTCACAACAAGAGCCGTGCACCTCGAAATCGCGGCCAGCCTCAGCGCGGACTCCGCCATACTAGCGCTGCGCCGCTTCGCTGCTCGCAGAGGCTGCCCCAGCGAGATCTACTCCGACAACGGGACCAACATGCACGGGGCCGACAAGGAGCTACGAGACGCCTTCGCTGAGGAGGCCAGTCGCCGAGGCATCGTGTGGCGTTTCATCACGCCCTCCGCGCCGTTCATGGGGGGCGCCTGGGAGCGCCTCGTTCGCTGCGTGAAGTCCGCACTGTACACTGTACTCACAGAGAAACACCCACAAGAAGAAGTGTTGTCCACACTGTTGTGTGAGGCAGAGTACACAGTAAACAGCCGGCCTCTGACACACGTCTCAGTTGACAGCGAAGACGACGAGTCAATAACACCAAACCACTTTCTACTAGGTGGTTCAGCTAGACTACCATCACCCGGCGTGTTCACCGAGCGCGACATCGACAATAAGAAGCTCTGGCGACGCTCACAGATACTCGCCGACATGTTCTGGCGTCGATGGGTACGAGAGTACCTGCCTGAACTTCAAAACCGGCGGGAGGCCCACGGGCGGGGGCCTCGGCTGCAGGTCGACGACCCGGTCCTCATCGCAGACGGACAGCTGCCCCGCAACACATGGCCGCGAGGCCGTGTAGTCGCCGTGTTCCCCGGGGCCGACGGAGAAGTCCGGACAGCTGAGGTGCGCACTGCCGGCGGCACCCTGAAGCGTCCGGTGAAGAAGCTCGTCCCGCTACCGAAGTGATCCAGAAGTCAAAGTCTGGGCGGCGGGCATCGCAGCGGAGGGCAGCACGGCAACAGTCGTCGCTCACCGGGGTGATGCAGCGCCGCGCCGACATCGCACCGAGCCATCGCAGCGCTGCACGGCGGGAGAAATGTTCGCGACGAAGCGTCACCATCAAAAAACCTAAGTGTTTCATTAGTGATTATAGTGAGAAAAAAGACTAAATAAAGTTATATATAGTTATGTGATAAATAGTGTATATAAAGTGTTTAAATAGAACCTAACAGTTAAGAATTCGTTGTAAAAAACCGTAAGTACAGTGCATTTTGTAGCATCGAGTAGGTGGGCTTATAGTCATAATATAGTTTCGTTTTTTGTGTATCCAGGTAACCTAGAATGAGACCTAGGCCTGGACCTAACTTGTAGACACGTAATCCTCTCGAAAGCCCACTTATTTGACGTTGTAAAATGTCTTGTACACAATTTGTTCCTAAAATAAAGATAATTTTTTTCCGTGTTTCATTATTCAGGCCCTAGACTCCTGAAACATACAGATACATCGTTGTAAATGCTAGATCATGTTAGGTCGTTACCCAGGCTACCTAACGTGACCTAAGTCCATGAAATCACCATAAATCTCCTGAAGTAATGACCTTTGAAAATAGAAGTTAATTATAATTTTGCCAATTTTCCTTTTAAAACTCGCTTTAACTTTTCAGTCGTTTCAGTTATAGTCAAGGCAATTATTTCAGGAGATAGGTAATTTCATGAGGATTATAGTGATACCAAACATCACATAATCCAGTATTAGTATAATAAGAAATCCCATTGTTAAATAGTTTTAAGATAATAAAAATAAACAATAAAACAGGGCAGCGATTTGCGGGTCTCGTTAAGGTAAAGTTCGGTAGTACAATAGTAATTCGTAATTTCGCTATAATCGTAGTCAACGGTACGGCAAATTATCTTCTCTCTCTCTCCCTCCTGAAGACTCAAGCAACTCGCTCCCTGAAAAATCTGAAGACTTATCAAGTGTTTTATTTACTCCACACCTTCAACCTCGTTCTACAAGACGCTGCTCCTCAAGACTTCAGGTCATAGTGCAAACTACGAGTAACCATCGGTGCAGGGCGTCAGCGCCGCCCCGGACTCCATCGTATACCTTCGTGTCCGGGCGATCACGTCCGTCCGGCACAAATAGAGAGTGCATTTACGTTTGCGTATCTTTATCGTGAGTAACCAATTACGTATGCTTTGGTAAATAAATATATTTTTTAACTTTACTCCACATTTGGAGTTCCCAAAGTACCGTAGGTGCTTTTATAAACAAACAAAAAAGCACGCACTAAAACACACAGACCCTGAAAAACTACTTAAGTACAACAATATCTATATATTTGTTCCATGTGTGGATCCAACACCCGACACGTAGCACACTGTACAAGAATAAAGAACACTGGGCAATATCTGTTGAAACATTAATCATATTCAAGCATCCTTGCTAAAGATCACCTTCCATTTTCCCGCCCGTTTCATTCTCCTTTGTTCCAGTAATTTGGGCCAGCTAATTACTGTAATCACCTCTATTGTCTGATAATCTCAAAGGTCTTTCCTGATGGCTATGTTAGTAGGTAGCGTTCTAATTATCGCGATCATTTTGTTCAGTGGGACGCTATCAGATGTTCGTGCCAATTATCCTGGCATTTACACGCGATTTTACTTAATTTACAATTTTGAGGTTTTAGCACGACTTTTCACGTTTTTGTGACTAATTTGATATTAGTAAATTTCCTCTTTCGTACATTAGAGGCACTTTTTGATTTTTCTTACATTAAACGCCATATAAGTAATAGGTTCTTCAATTAGGTGAGCTTTAGGCAAAATACGGGAATCTTGTGCTAAAGCCTCTAATTATTTAAAGATTTCGTTTGAGTCTTGTTTGTTTAGATTTAAAGGTTCTGTTACGCTTTATAGGTTCGATTAGAATAGATATTATTTTCTATTCGATTAATTTTAAATTAATGTAAATGAAGCAAACCTTCATTGATTATTTTTACTTTTTATAGCTCTATGAGTGACATTGACGAACACGTCAATACCACAAAGAAATGTCTGTATCATAAAATATTATTAATAATTTTTGTAAAATACTTATATGAAACAAATAGCTTTAAATGTTGTTTCTCAAATAAAGAAGAGCAACACAATTTCAGCTATTTTATTTCCGTCAAAGAAATAACATTATATTAATAATTTAAATGTTAAATCTTCGATGTTTATATGGATGTACGGATGGATTTATGTTTATTTTTAATCTATACATATAATAAAACAGTAAAAAAACTGTGTCTGTACATTGAATAAATTAAAAAAATAATAATTGAGGGGGATTCAGAAACAGTAATAGAGCACGAAACGAAAAAAAAAAATCTGTCTGTTTGTCTGTTTGTCTGTTTGTCTGTGTGTCTGTTTGTCTGTTTGTTTGTACACGCTAATCTTCGGAACTACTGGACGGATTTGAATGATTCTTTTTTTGTTGTATAGGTATTAAGTCTGACCAAGACATAGGCTATAATTTATTTTGGAAACTTGAACACCTGGCGCAGAACCGCAACAGACCAGCTAAACTGTAAGAGATACAAAAATGGTACCATAGCAAAAATTGTTTCACGTGATGAGCATTTTCTGCTGAGACAATAAATTTGAAGATCTGGAACACCTGATGTGGAACTTCAACAGCCCAGCTGAACTATAACATATATAGGAATAACATCTTAGCAAGAGTTGTTCAGCCTGATGGGCACTCTCTGTTATCGTATAAAATTTGAAGATCTGGAACAGCTGATGTGGAACTCCAAGAGCCCAGCCACACTATAACATATATAGGAATAACATCTTAGCAAGAGTTGTTCAACCTGATGAGCACTCTCTGTTGTCGTATAAAATTTGAAGATCTGGAACAGCTGATGTGGAACTCCAAGAGCCCAACTATACTATCTATATATATAAAAATGAAACCCGTTTTCCGTTGTCACGACATAACATGAAAACGGCTTGACCGATTCGGATAATTATTTTTTTGTTGTGTTTGTGACCATCGGGATCGGGTTTTAGACCGGGTCTTCCACCCGTGCGAAGCCGGGACGGGCCGCTATTACATATAAAGGAATGACGTCTTAGCAAGAGTTGTTCAGCCTAATGAGCACTCTCTGTTGAGGTATAAAAATTGAAGATCTCGAACACCTGATTTAGAACACCGAGACCAAGCACTACCTATAATAACATATACAGGGATGACGTCTTAGCAAAATCATTCCGCTCGATGAGCACTTTTTGTTGATGTATAAATATTGAAAATCTGGTAAACCTGATGTGGAAATCAGAGCTATCACTAATTTCACTGTAGGTATATTTATAAAATAACATAAGCTGGGATTACCGTAGTAAGACCCCTCTTTGAGGAGTGGTATATAGGCGTTACGGCGTCCTAACCTTCCGCGTGACGCAGGTCCTCACTGGACACGGATGTTTCGGGAGGTACCTGTGTCTTATGAGAAAGGAGGAAACCCTGGAGGACTCGAGCATACGGTGCAGGATTGCCCCGCTTGGCCGGAGCACCGACGTGTCCTCACAGCGGCGATAGGCGGAGACCTCTCGCGCCCGGCATTGGTCAAGGCCATGCTGCTGGGCGAGACGAAGTGGGAAGCGGTCGCCTCCTGCTGTGAAGCAATCATGCTCGCGAAGGAGGAGGCGGGCCGCGTGAGAGAGAGGACTATCTCCTCCCTCCGCCCCACTCGCGTTGTTTGACGCCCACGGCGACGGCATGCACGGGCATGCGGGCGGCGAGTAAAGGGCATCTCGCTGTCCTATCATAGACCATGCATCGGTCGACGGTGCGTCGTGTTCCACGCGCGCCTCAAAGAGTGTCAGAATAATGACAGGGCCCCTCTCAGAGGGCCAAAGCCTGCCCGGGTCGCGGGACTTATTCCATGACCGTGACCCCGGAACATAAAGGGCTATTGAAGGACATCGTGGATTTTAGTCAGTACAAGTCTGACACTAAGGGGTGGGAGGACTCATTTGATGATTTTACCACGTAAAAAATATCTGGGATGGGATTACCTCCACGCAGTGAAGGTGGTAACAGTTTAGGACTGATTTTCGTTAACGACGAATCATTATCATCAGCCTATAATGTTCCCACTGCTGGGACACAAGCCTCCTCTCTGAGAGAGGGAGTGGGCCATAATCTACCACGCGGGCCCAGTGCGGATTGGTAGATGTCACATATCTTCGAATTTTTGGTTCTAGGACATGTCGGTTTCCTCACGATGTTTTCCTTCACCGTTTTAAGGGCAGTGGTGATGAAATAAATTACACAAAGTAATGCGCCTGGCTGAGTTCAAACCTACCACCTACAACACGTAAGTCGGGACCGATACCAGTGGGCCACCACTGCTCTGAATGATTAACAAATGAATATATTAACAAAAATTTTACTCTACTGGCCATTTTCTCATTAATTTTTTAATCGGACTCTTGGAGTTGGGTGTCAGAATTTTCAGATCTTTGATTTTAACGATCCCGCTGTCGCTGGCATAAGCAACAGGATCCGCGTACGAAGTCGCGGGCAGAAGCTAGTAATAAAATATTTGTTCCGTGCGAGAAAAAAAACCCGCGACACATGATGTAGTAAGCCGTGGACCGTGGCGTGAATGGGGTAATATCATCCAAGATAGCAGAGCTTCATCGTCACTGACCTGTGCATCATCCTGTGAGAAGATAGCATCGAAGGCGAACATCTTGGGAGCTGCTACTCCGACCTTCCGATCTTCAGGCGCGGTGGCAGCCGGCGCGGTCTCGCACAGGCTGACCTGCTTCTTGCGCTTGTCCATCGAGAAGGTCTGCGTGCCGCTGGTGAAGGGACCCTCGCCTGATGCGCCCACTCGGAGCATCACTTTCACCTGGAGAGAAGGTTGAGGTCAGAAATGGAGTGTTCAGGGAAGTTAACAATCACATCACATCACATCATCAGCCTATAATGTTCCCACTGCTGGGACACTGGCCTCCTCTATGAGAGAGGGAATGGGCCATAATCCACCACGCGGGCCCAATGCGGATTGGTAGATGTCACATATCTTCGAAATTTTGGTTCTAGGACATGTTAACCAGAATTAACTTCATTTAAGAAACTACTTTAAATTTTATGTAAACAGGTATTGGCACAAAATAAAGTTGTCATGAATTTCAGAGAGAAGAGATCTGGGCCTAGCTTAAGAACTTTAAGGCTTATTGATTTTATAATAATTATGATGTTAGGTGCTATCATTTTTTTTTTCAGACTGTGATCACTCAGTCACATAATCAAACATCATCCAATCAGCCACAGAGTAATACTCCTATGGAGTCCTAACCACACGTCACAACAAATAAAAAAATAACGACAACACTAACATAAAAACGGGTTTCAAACAAATCTGATACCCTTTGTCTAGGCTCCTCTTTTTTGTAACATCCGAATATTCCATCAAAAGTCCATTCCGTTACATGTAAACTTTTCACAAACTAACCACGGCGAGCCTTGTACGGGGCGTGAGTAACCAGTAAATCTGGGCCTAACGAACCGTGCCTAGACAACGGCTTTGAGTCAAAGCCGAGCGAGCGCGCAATGTATGACGAACATCGTGGGATAGTCGTCAACACTAAATGGTAGTGCAGAGTGTGTTTTAGTGGTTTTGGTTGACGAATCTTGATCTATTTTAGTGGAGGCTAGAAAATTATGACCAAAGTTCT
Organism: Agrotis ipsilon; assembly: GCA_028554685.1. NCBI lineage: Eukaryota > Metazoa > Arthropoda > Insecta > Lepidoptera > Noctuidae > Agrotis > Agrotis ipsilon. Next base: position 2,674,184 of record CM052965.1, read on the forward strand.
GCCCAAGAGCAAAATACGTTTTTTTTAGTTTCGAACTACTAATATTATAAGATATTTGTATATAAAATTATTCTTTAAGAAAAAACCTTGTAACTTTAATTTCGAGAAGATGCTCCAATTTTCACTCATCACACTTTATAAAAAGACCTTATTTATTTAAAACATCGCAAGATTTGTGAGTATTGAGAAGGTTGACGACGGCTGATTAAAACGCACACTGTGCTATGTCTTGTAGCATAAAATAATTCAATAAGCAAACTTCAATTTAATGACAATATGAAACTTTAACTAATCCCGACTTGAAGAACACCGCTTGCGTTTTATAGTGTGTGCACACATGGAGTTTGAAGTAAATGGAGTATGAGTGACGTGTGTTTGTGCCTGAGGAATTACGACGGATCTTATTAAAATACTTTTTGAGAAAAAGGGGACATCTGGCCCAGTTTTTTCGTGGGTGAGATGTCCCATACCCCGTCTGAAACTGGAGTGTGAAGCAGTTACGTTGCTAGCTTTAGTTTTTGTTAGTCCTAATTCGAAAATGTTTCTGTACAAAAATCTGAAAAAAAATACATTTTTTTTTCTATAATTACAGTAGTTTCGCTACATGACCAAACAAGATGAGCCAATTGCATTATCGAAACAAATTCCCGAGTGATAACTCCATTTCATCATCCTCCATGTTCCTTAACTACACAAACTAGTAACAGATAGTTATAGTTACAATTAGTTACGTAGCTCGGAGCTCGTCTCGCGTATCATGAGATGTAATTAGTTAGGAATTAATTACACCTGTGTTGTCTAACATCACTGATTCGCTGATTTGGGGGTTGGCGTAAACGATCCTTGTTTCTTGTTTATTTTAACTTATATGGTAATTTCGGTGATTTATTTTAAGTTTTGATGTGTACTTAGGTATTTCGTGTCGCGGATGATTCTGAATCTAAATTTTTAGTGGAATTGTTATTTCAGCGATTTTATTTGCTGTAATGAAGGGATTATGAATATGGTCACGTGGTTGAATGGGGTACTACGGATTTGGAACATAATGAGCAAGGGAACAATTAAGTTTTTTTGTCAGTAGGTACGAATCGGACAGTTAGCTACACTCCACCTAGGGCGGGAGAAAATGTTTGAGGTTTTCTTAGAAAGATCGTGGGGAATACCTAGATGATCCTTGTAAGAGGCTTAGCGCAACGTGAGGAGGTTAATTACCTAGCAATGAAAGGAATGAAGTTGAAAATACTGACGAAATTCTATTCTCTTTTAGATTTGCAACCTGTTGCAAATACAAAGTATTTTAAAGCTTTCAACAGGCATCAAATTTCGGAACAACCAAAATCAGCTAAGATCTTAATTTTAAATAAGAAGCCCAGAAGCACGCCTTTCACGATTTTCTGACGTAAAGTAAACTAGAACTTTGACATTAGTTTGTAAAAAAAAGAAGTGTCTCGTTTGTAAAATATATGCGCTTTTTAATTGTCCATACAATAAACACATGCTTTAAGTGGAATACGGAAATCTTGTGTTAAGACTGACCGTCGGCCATTTATCGGTACATTTCTGAACAGAATCAGAGCTATGATCATCTCATTACTCGATCGCTTACACTGAACACTCCGAAGCTCATTGTAACAACAGATACGTATGAGGTGTCCTTAATTAACGAGCCGAGGATTCCATTACGTAATTAGTTGAGTGCGTATGTGACAGGGTTGCCAGATATACGCTACAGGTAGGCGCGGAATATTAATAATTTCTGCCTATTTGTTGGAGTATGGATCTCGGTGATTATAAGAACCTGTCTATGGTTCATGAACACAAGTTTATTTTTAATTTTATGTGCAATAGATTCATATGGTTATTGGTAAACATAATCTGTGCGACATTTTCCTGTGGCGTGGACAAGAGACACATCCTCGCTTACTATCTGGTAAGATTGTGGAGGAACGCGAGCCTATCGCTAATTAAAAAACAAAAATGATCTGTATTCAATATAAATTGCGACTCTGGCCTCACATATTTATTTTTCATTGATGGATGGCTGACCTTTTATATCACATCGAGTTTCCTGCCGTTTGGTTGTCATTTGTAGTTTTTAACGCTCGAATTTCTGATTTAGTCACGTTGATTTAGTACTTTTGGATCCCATTTTTTAGGTATTCCCGATGGATCCCATTTTTATTCCCGTTGAATCCTACGTTATGACAACGTCTACATATCAGATGAAAAGTGTAACTTTTATTTGAAAGATTTATTCTGTTACTTTTTTAGGAATTATTCGAATTTCTACCAGATCCAAGAGGTCCATATTATGCGTGAGTATGTAGGTACCTAAGCTTCCTCTATCATAATAATCATTTCAAACCACCATAAGATGATCCCTTACTTCTCTTTGACCACTAATCCCTTATTACGCAGCCCTGCCCACTAATTCTTGCAAAATGTCCCACTAATTCGCAGTATGGACCATTGTCTGAATTATTAATGGCAACTGGCCCTGAATTAGCTCGCTGATTGTAGTTTACAGCGCAACAGACTTCAATAGATCATTATACTTAGATTTAATTAAGAGCCTAACTATAATAATTACTGGTTGATCAATCGGGATTGTGTCTTGGTAGCTAGTTAGTAGGATTGGCGCAAATCTTGAAAGTTCAAGAGCTCGTTTTATGTACAGAAATAATTCAAAATAAGGTTGGTGGTTGGCACTAATTGCCACACTAACGGCATTTCTCGTTGATTTTCGCGATAATAGTCTTTAAATGTTCGTATAAACGTACATGTGTAAAAATTTCTTCAATATTTTGAGTGCGTTTATAAAAAAATAAAATACACACTCGGAACTAACTATCTTTAGATCCAAATTCTGTCCCATTTGAGAAATGAACCTGTTATACGCAGCAGTTGTTCGCTCAGTTACTGCGCCGACCGTACAGACTTAATAATTTTGGTTTGATACTTATTACACTGCGCTGTGTTACATGAAGTCACTTACCAGTTCAGCAAAAGTACCACACAGTAACTGAGTAAGACTATAATCACTTGGTAAGACTGCTGTCTTACTTCTGGATTTCAGACTACAAGGCACGCGCAACTAAATTCAGAACGACTAGCGACTGAATTAATAATACCATAGAGCAGTTGCGTAACTTAACATTGATTTGAAATTCTGTTTGCTCAGGACGGGGTCGAAAAGCCATAGTATGAGAGTACAATGTTCTTTTAATATGGTTTTATTTGTAAAGGGCAAGTACTCGGAAGACCTTTGTGGCTTAACATAAGAGGAGACTTATTTCGAGCAATTTTCAGAATTTTGTGTTGATAACCAAGACAAAAAATGAATTAGATTTCTGTTGAAAAAGTAATTTTCATTCAAAGCTTTATCAATTGAAGATCTTTTTTACTTAAACGTTAATTCTAGATAAACTTCTACGAATTTACAAAAGGATTGCTTGACATTTCTTTTAAAAATATTGCCAGACTGTTAAATAAATTTACTACTGCAAAGAAAAATGAAATAAAATAAAAAAGCGGCATTCCTTTTTCAAAAGTTCCCGCTCGCTAAATCCACACACGCAACCGCTATATCCCCTTTATTATTTGCAAATGGCGACACAGAGAACTGTCAAAAACGCTTTTAAATTTCAATTAGAGTAAGGATTTGGAGTCAATGGAGCGTTTGATTCGAGCCTGCAGCAGACCGGCTAAATCCCTCTAAGCTGGCTGACTGACGGCCGCGCGGGCGATATCGCACTGTCGCGAGTATGGACCTACCCTTACACACTGATACAAAATTATTAATGCTATTGCTTAAAGTACCGTTATTAAAATATTAATTGTTCTTATAGGTAACTTAGGCATGATTTAAGAATCATTTTTGAATAAATGTGCTTGGATTTGACATGTGAAAACATTAAACATTAAGTCATAAAAACAGCGCAAATTAAATACAAAGGTAACATTCTCAAGACATTTTTCAAGTCTAAACTTAAACTAGGTGTTTCCGAACAACTCGAAAGCTATATCTAGTTGTTTAGAATGTATATTATGAAGACATGGCTGTAGCATTTGATATAGCTAATCGCATCAGATCGGACGGGCGGCATCGCTGACGAGTAAATCCTCAAATCCTGAGTGACGCGCGTCCCTGTGCGGGAGATATCGCGCGGGTGCACACCGCGCGGCCTTGCGTCTGCACTTAGCTCTATTATGATATTGTATTGTGTGGGATTGACTTTATAAGCCCTCCTATTGGCGATTTGTGGAGCAATAATTTTCAGGATGTTTGCATTTCGCCGTTCAATCAATTCCTAGATTTAGATGTGAAAAAGAGTTTGATTGTAGTATTTGTAAATAAATAAGGGTCTGACGAACACCCTGGGATGCGGGTAAAAACTCTTCCTTAGGCACTGTGTGCCTAAGGGGTCTCTTTGCCCGTATGCGAATAGCCTGTCGTGTGGACGCTCCAACGCGTTTACCTCTGATCAGCAGAGGGCACAGCGGCGGAGCGGGCTTGCGGACGATGAGTAATGGGTAGCTCGCCGTCCGACCGAGGACCAAGCCCGGGTCGGTGGCGCGTCGTGTTTCGCGCCAAATGCCTGCTGGGGTCGCGGGTTTTTTCTTAACCCAGGATACCGCGGCCCCGGAACGTAAAGGGTCTGACGAAAGAATATTGAATGCTTAATTTATTTCACTGTCAGACAGAGTACGATACACTGCACAGAGAGACGTATTATTCTTTTCATAAAAGCTCAAACTCTATTCAATTCATATGATAATCTCATACCCCTTAAACTTAATCGAAAACACACTGTCCCATCAAAACAACCATCTCAGATCATGCATAAGAAAAACTAAGAAAATATTCATGATTTCTTACAAAGCAGACCAAATCCCTCAGAATAATAATATGTAGATGTGATATTATACAACGGGACGAAATGACAAACTGCCACGGACTGAGACAAAAACAAATCTTGGCGGGCAAATAGGCGTTGGCAGTCGCTGTCATTTGTTTTTTTCGTCTTGTAACACCGGCTGTAAACGGGAAACTCATTTGCTTATGATAAGGATTTCAATTACGTCGGGATAATTTATGCAAATTCTTTGTTTGTATACGTTTGTAATTAGGGATTCTTCTCTTTTCTTTTTTTGATGCCGTGTTGTGTACGTGGTGTGAAAAAAGGAATAAATTATACATTTGGCAAAGGATGTTTCTCTTTTTTGTTTGATTAACTTTAGCTGAAGGTAATTTTGTATGCTAGTACCAGTGGAGAACAAACACAAATAAAACTATATCTGAGGCCTTATCACGAGATTTCTGTATTTAATACAGCGTAATTGAAGGATTTACTGGGTTTACTGTACGGAAAAATGAAACACCGCTCAAATGTTGTGTAATTCCCGTTTACTTTATGTCATAAAAAAAGGGAAAAGTTTCGATAGGCCTCAGAGTGTCTCAGATCATCTAAACCGAGATGGAACCTAGACATTGATAGCTTTTACACGCTGTTAAGATGCGTTTAGTCCCAACTGAAGGCTTCCTTAAGGCTCAAAAACTTCTTAATATTTTTTCCCTATGCAATCTTTATAGGTATATGTGAACATATTTTACTATATACCACAAACTTAGCAGTCACACCGTGTATCTTAACGGCGAAACTTCCTTGCCTACACCTATTCCAGGTAATTTATGTAAAACTTATATAATATATGCTACTTGACAATATAACTTCATATCTTCCGCAATATTGCGTCCCAAGATTCTCTGAGATAGGGGAAATAAAGTTTCCCTCGTTCCATATATTTGCGGTTTGGCCTCAAGCGATGTGACTTCGGTTCGCCCTATGCGGTGTTGCCAGTATATCGTAAGAAATTGCTACCGCAAATTGGTAGGCTTGGTAGTTTAAATAGTTTAATTTTAAGTTGGTTTGAATTTGGAATGTTTAGTTTTTAATACAATTAGTTTAAAATCGTAAGTCTGACAACCAGTCTTATCATGGGGTACAATATTGCCAGGTATTGGGTTGTGGAGATGTGATAGGCCTTCGCTCCATGTAAAATATTGATATTCAGCTGCATCTGGTTCGACTGGAAGCCGATTCCAAAATAGTTGGGAAAAGTCTAAGCAGATGGATATTCGAGTAATTTTAATTTTATACTCTCTCCATTATTCTAAAATCCGTTTACAATAAGTCTAATCACATTCTTAATGACGTCGGAATAAAAACATTTTGCTGGAATTTAAACTCTCGATACTGAACTGAAGGTGGTTAATATAACAGTATCCTTTATTGTGACATTTGTTTTAGGTGTTACCTAGTGTTAGAGATTTGTCTAAAAAAGCAACATTCAGTTCAATTATTGTGTTCGCATTATATCATGTGCTTACGTATTTGTAACAGATTTCCAAAAAGAAAGAGTAATTGTTTTTTCAATATACCTAACTTCGTAACTTGTTGCAGAGTTTAGCAACATTGTAGTGTTTATGGCTGGCTTACCTAACTAATAGTCTTAAGTTGCAAATGAGCTTACAACTTCACAACTGTTGTTCGCAAACACTATAAGAAAATATTTCTCTCCATGGACGCGACCCATCTTTGTGAAAAGTTAAGGATGAACCCTTGACTTTTATTTCTATTCGTTTATTTTGAGTTTCATCGTTTGTTATTTTATTTTAACTACTAAAATTAAAATATGAAAATATGTTGTCGATTTCAAGACTAATTGTAATAAAAGAGCTAGTTAGAATGGCAAGAATGTACGAGAAGTAGGAGAGAGGCTTTTGCCTAATAGGTATTCTGACACCATGGGCTGTAAAATAATAATAAAAAAACAAAATTATAATTTCGCCTTTATTTATTTATTTAAATCGGGCTTCAGTGCCCCTAATACTGTCACCTAAATCAACATCCATAGATTTTCTAATAACGATTCTAAGCTACTATTTCTACGTTATCTTCCCGCGTAAATCAAGATACCGCGAATCTAGCAACACCGTTCGTATATTTTCGGCAATATTCGTGGAGAATTTAAATTTCGAATAGGTTTGGAGGCGGGGGCGTCGATCGTGACGATGCGCGGGCGTCCATGCATAAAATTAAACTTGGATAATGAGCCGTTGAGCGTTTCCGCGCCTCCGATGTGTTAAGCTGAGAAATTCGCGCCATAACTTTGAAAATCGCGCGATGTCTTTTTAAAAATGGGGTTGTTAATCTTAAAGGACTGTAAGAAGTCGTAGAATCGTACTATCTCGAAGTAAGTATTGAGTCGTGCATTTCTAAGGATCAGTATGATTACGAATTTGATTAAAATTAAAAAAAGTGCCAGTTCTTTACAGCTGTTGCCCGAAAGTTTAATCGCTCCCCCCATTATTTAGCTATCAAAATCGGTTCAGACATTTTGACGTCAAAACGAAGCATACATTTACGGACGCCAGCAGGTCAACCTACCCGAATATGTCAAATTTTACAAATCGAACATTATCCTTTCACTATTGTGATGAGGTTGAAATCTATTAAATAAAGACTGATTGTGGTAGGTTGATGAGTTGGCGTCTGTACAAACTAAAATATATACTTTCGCATTTTTTTATTTGTATGGTCTAAATATGACCTAGTAAGAAGAAAACCTAATAAAAGTACACCCACGCAATTCTATCAACACCTCAAATTTTTAGCATAATCATAACGTGTAACGAGGTCGTGGACAGCTGCAGATAAATCACGGACAGGCACGTTTACGACGCGTCCAATCAATCAGGCGGCGTCGCGACATCGCCGTAAAATATGCCGCAAATATCACTAGTGATGGGCCCTCGAATAAATTGGCACGTGATCCCGGGAACGTACAATTATTATGGAATTGTTGGCCTTTGTATTGGCGAGGTATGTGATCATTTGGCCTGCTCATTGGTATTGGTTCTGAATTCCGAGTTATTTTTTCTATTTTGCCCTTGCTCACAGAATATCTATTGATGACTTTAGAATAATTGTAAGTTCTAAATATTTGGAGAACAGATTCACTTTTATCAAAAATCTATGAATTTTATCATTAATATCAACATAGTAGTCTCGTTTTTCAGAATACACATTTCCGATAATTTCTCATACAAGCGCTCGCTCTAGCGACTCACATCTTGTTAGTTAAATCCTTGATGAGCACGGAAATGAATGCAAACTGTCATTACTTACGAGCTACGCACTAGTGCGGTGCAATTATCGAGTTTAAAATCCAATAATTGCCGATAGTGGCTTATACGGTACGAGAATATCTCGTATCGGTAGTGATTAGCTGTTTACTAGTCTAGTATCGATGATTAAAATGCGGATATCTACATATAAATACGGAACAATATAGATAGTTTAATTGGATTGTAACGTCGTACATCTTTACGAAATTATTTTAGTGTTGTAACATATCTTTTTCTTCAATTAAAATTATTTTATATAAAGTCCAATTTTATTTTGAAAGGGTTCATTTCTATTTCGACTCCTCCTTGATTACTAAAAATATTCACCACACTTCGGTTTCTATCAATTTACAAACACCTAAACGGAAAAATCACTCGCAATCACTTTACAACGCAAACACACGGTTTAATTTAACGAAGCACCAACACCAACACTGCACGGAAACATCCCGGAAAACACGGGACTCGTCAGCACAACACTGCAGAATTTGTCGGGAAAATGACACTTTATCGACACAACGCAGCGATCGACAGCTTGCACCGATGCTGGCTCGTAAATCCGCGATGAAATATCCCGACTAACATAAAACCGTTTTATGTTTTTGAAAAATATCGGCTTTGTCACCTGCGCTAATATTATTGTGTACCCCCGTAAATTATGTATTACGATGTTTTGTTTGGGATTATGTTTGTTTCTTTGAAGTATGTGGTGCGGAGGAAAAAGAAAGATCTCTTTTATTGCTTGTATACCGCCTTACATACTTTATGTATAAGTAATGCAGGTACGTAGCGATTGATTGCTGGAATTTTACACCTTTTTCTGTTTGAATGATACCACACTACACTATTTTTTGTATTGCATCCTTTCCGTGAGACAGAACGGGACATAGCGGGCCACCACGTGAAACCCAGCATAGTATGTAAAATATTTTTCGTTTTTATGACTTTCGAACGTTCTTTAACGATATTGATTGTAATAAAAACAAATTTTAAACAACTAACCTAAGAACCTTTCTAGGCAACAACAACATCTTAAAACTCGATGCGATTACCATTGAGCCTCGGCCCTCCACTATTATTTTATCCTATTACACAAACAAACAAGACCAAATTAATCACCATCTTTCACACAGCTCACATAATCAAAAAAGACAAATCGTCACTCCAAAAGAAAAATCCATACCAGCCAACATTCCCTCCGGTACACAAGCTTGTTACACCTCGTCCCATTTTTATGTGCACCATGACAGCACCATAGGAAGCCGCTGAAGATTAAGAACTCGCGAAGCATGAATAATGTATGCTCGCATGTGTCAAGTCCCTAAGTGAGTTCTGAGTGAAGATAGTTAGGCTTGTTTGCGAAGCGTTAAGGTGTATAAGAAGCTGTGAGAAGTGTTTGCAAAGGTTAGTTTAATGACACTTTTTAGATAAATTAAGTTATGTGAGTTTCAGAGACGAGCTAATATTGAGTCATATAGAAAAATCTTTTGCCCAGCAATATGGGAAGACGTAGGTAGTCATAAAGTCAGTTGTGTCGGTTTAATGTTGATCCTTCGAACCGGATATGGTCCTTCACTGCTGGGTTTATAAATAGTTTCTTACACTGTGAAAGGTTGAGTCAGTGAAAATTAAAGTTCTGTTTGAATGATTTATTGAATGTCGATTATATAATTTCAGTGATGTATGATATTATTATGTCAATGCAGTCAGCACTTGTTCAATGAATAAACAAAAATTTATATTCGTTAGAAATATTTTATTTATTTAAACTTTATGCACAGTTACAAAAAACATGTACAAAGGCGGACTTAATGCCTTGGGCATTATCTACCAGTCTACCTTAGAATCATACCAAATCAACTGCTCATCATCAGATAGCAAAGTTTGAATGAAGATTGTAGACAACTTACACATTCTACGGCCTTCCTACCAAATTCACTAAAACTAAACCTAATATTCCGATCATTTCAATAATAAAAGCAGTACAATACACATACCAATATTCATAATACCCTTAAGCCTACAAGGGCAATTAATTAACATCTTGCCGACCTTCCATCTTTCCTTACTATGCCGTCTTCAGGGTCGAAGATCAGGGCAGAATGAATTATGTAAATCGCCCTCTGTGTTTAACATCGTAATATTGTAAGCGACACTCTTCACCCCCAGTCAGGACGTAGGTGACTGGATGCGGTATGAATATACTTTGGTAAAATGAGGTTACAAAATTGTGAAAAAATTGGCACCTTTCGATTCTACATCGGACAGCTTTACCAACTCGAATTGAAAGATTTGAAACTCGCTATCTCAGCGTTAATGCGTATAAACTAATAAAAACAAAAACATTGTGAATATTGAAAAATCACAGCAGTCGAGTTCTTCAACAACATCACGCGTTCCATAATTGAATTGAAAAGATGACACGATACACCTTGCAAATTCTTTTGAAACACAAATTAAAGTTAAGAATGACTTAATTTTAAATTATTCTTAACTTTAATTAAACAATAAATCTTTTGAACACTGTTTAAACTACGGAAAACGTACAAAGATAAGTATTTCTACTTACATTTTCTTCTATCTACGAGTAGTAGTTACTTTATTCCTAAAATGTTAACGAGATAACTTACAACCAGACGAAAAAAAGCAAGATAGCACCTTCCATTAAACTTAGCTCCTTATTTTAAACAGTTTGCCGTTCTTATAGGGATGATATCTTGCACATAAATTGGCAAAAGGGCGCCGCGACGCCCCAGGACGCCCGCCGAACGACTACAGGTGAAAATTATCAGAAGAGGGGCCCAGATTTAAACCAAACATCGGTTACCCCATCTGCACAATGTTCTAAGCACAATGTTCACAATGGTTTTATGTTCGCGATTGTACTTGCGGGATTGGTGTTTTCTTATTACACTCGATGGTAATATTTTTGGGAAAGAAATGTTTTCGTGTGGCGGCTCGAATTTATATTCTGTTTTGGCTTTTTTGGAGATAACTGGGGACTTATGTGTGCGGAGTACTTATTGCATGTAAAGATAGGTTTGGGTTTGTAAATTTAAGCACATTCCAGTCACTAGGATTATGTAAAATCTTCGAGGTGACTTGGTTCTTTTTCTGTGTCAAATGTGTTATTTTTCAATGCAAATATTTTTGACACTTTGGAAAGGGCTTTTGCTTCCTTGCACAGTCACCGTAATTTCACGAAATCAACACAGTTTACTAACCCAGAAATATTTTTACTGGAATTGCATGCTAATTCCGGAATTGAAATTACGGTATCCTACCCTCCATTCAGCTACAATAAAATACAAACCAAAAAATATTTCCCGGATTTTCCGCATTGAACTCGCGAACTTAATTAACATTTTCCCAAGAATGGGAACTTTAAATAGTCTTAAGAGTAATTGTTGTGAATCAAAGTGAAATACGTCGTCGAACGCCGGGTGAGTTGCACCATGCTACTAAATTCAAAGGGAGGTTTGGCCGCAAACGACCTCATAAACTGAGTTCAAATAAAAAGCGTCGGTTCGCTAAATTATATGGGGACACTTGAACATGGAGATTCTTTTAAAGACGGCCTTTTGCAGTTCGTTAATTCCCACAGTTTTTACGGCCAATAAACTTGTAATTTTTACTTGGATTTTATGATGTAATAGCGTGTTTTATGCTTTCAGTGTGAGCATTCTTTAATAGTACTCCGAAGAAGCTTTTATTTTTAAGACTGCCGTGTTAAGTGGTGGACATTTAGTAAATTACATTTGAAAAGTTAAATGTTCCTGGAGAGCTTCTGCCGAAATGGTTTTAAAACTTTGATTACTGGGAACAATTATTTTAACTTTCAGACACGTAAGAATTTCATGACCAAAACTACTTACAAACCTAATGGTTTTCTCAATATTTGGCCAAGAAAACCCTTTTCCGTTGATTGCTTAACAGCAAAACACTAAGTAAATACAATAATCATCTCAGAATTTAGACAATAACAGTACATAAGCAAGACTACCATTAATGTAACAGTTACCGCCCGACTAAGTCTATAACACTAAAAGTCCCTATTCTAGACCTACTTCTAAGGACGCCGAGTAAGCCAAACTATTACTTATTACCTACATCTTAAAAGCAAAATCTGATTTAAACTCAGTCTGGTGATCGTTAAAATTGCAAGTGTGCTGGTATGGACGAAGTTGTAAATTTAAATCACTAAGTCTACCAACTTGGGACAACTTTACTGGAACTTACTGCAAATTGGATTACTGCAGGGTTGTACACTGTGGCCGTATTGGCTAGTTTGACATGATGGATTTGCTGCACTGTGACTTATGTTAATTTTAGGAATAGGTGAACATAATCATTGTATGGCTTGCGGTTCGGAAACAGCTTCTAATTTAGTTCAATATTGTTCTTAGACAGTCTAAATGCTTTTGTGTAGGCAAGCGATCCTGCAGATCATGATGTGCTGACGTGAGATCAAGTCAAGAGTCTACATATTGGTTGCATTTTTCAGAAGGATTTTTTTGTTGTAGCGATGATTTGGGCCTATAGTTGTTGCCATTAGGCTCTATCCCTATTATAAGATTTAAGCATAAATAACAAAATGTTAGTCACCCTTCGAGTTTTACAGTAGTGATGTACACGTTATTTCGTAGTAGTTCCAAAGTTACTTAATTTTGTTAAACTTATCTCAGTTTATTCAAAATTCTGTTCTATCTAGGTCATTCGGTAGGGTAAAGTTATGACTTGGCGAGAGATGCATCTTTCGCATCCAATCCAGTTTATCAAACTGCGAAACTTTCAAAACTCCAGTTTGTGAGAATTTTGCTTCTACTGCAAATAGACGAAGATTCAAGAAAATGTTTTCACACGTAGTATACTGTTGATATGGAGGGAAACTCGTTTTAAGTTGCGAAATAGTGTTTCTGAAGTTACGTGGTGTGAGTTTCTATGTCGGCGGAATAGTTAAAGATAAACGTAGGTACCTATTGTAAATGACTTTGCTATGGAAACATTAGTAAATAGATAGATATTGATAGATATATAATGATCAAATCCGATGATTGCTCTGCATGAGCGAACTTTCTATTAAGTCTTAATTACAGAATGTTTTTGGCGAGTAGATGTGGATGGCCAAGTCCTAATCAATGAATAGTGAATTCGAATACGATTCCATAAAAATTAAAACGTATTCCACCGTAACAGACTTGAAAAAAAAAATTAAGAATTCAGATTGTAAAAAATGTAATAGAATTATATTTATACCAAAGATCTTAAAAAAAAAAATTAAAGAGATTCGTATGTAGTGCCAAGAATTCCAGAAACGTTCAAATAAAATTGGAACCAGTCATAGGAAACGGTTTCCAGCTTTAGCGACTACAAACAAAAAAAAACACAGCCGAAAACATTCAAAACGGAATTAAAAATTTGGAAAAGTGCAAACATTTTAAAGGAGAAGGGGCGTAAAGTGCTCATTACGCGTCAAAAGTGCTCGAAAGGCGTTCGGCAAAAGTTTGAGAATCACGAACAGGTGGGTAGACAATCGTTGCACGTTGCTCGGCGGACGACGAAGGCTCGTTAAAGAAATGTTCGTACTTAACAGAACGTTACACCCAGCTGGGAATGTCGAGTTGCGTGTATATTGCTACTTTTTGCAGATTCGCCCATGTTTTTAACGTCCGTATGGAGTCCGTATTAAAAGGTATGTAGAAATGTCAGGATTTCATCAATGTTTAGCCATATTCATTAGACACCAGTTTCAAAGATAATATCTTTGAAACTGGTTTCTAACTTTTTGTTTTTTTACTTGTATATTATACAAGTTGTCGCTGTTAAATTCTATTTAGACTAGTGAAAGATTTTTTTTCTGATACTGATAGTGATTGAAAATTTCTCAACTTTGGCCTCATTTAAAATTCAGTCTATTAATATAAACTACCAAAAAGGCTTTTAAAGCCGGTTATAAAACTTTTTAGATCATCTACTACCATGAATACTTAATAAATAGATTGGCACTCAAATAAGTCTATTGCTAAATGTCCAATTGTGATTAAAGGGCTCAAAATATCACGCTTTCTATATTTACAGCAGGAGAAATCGGTCGCGGGACTAACCATTACCGTGACCCTGGAAAGCAAATGGCTACTAAAGGACACCGTGGATTTAAGTCAGTACAAGTGTGACATTCGCTTCTGCACTGCCTTGAGTGGGAGGACTTATTTAATCATTTATAATGATGTTATCATTTATTTGATGATGTTACCACGCTAAAAATAAAAAAAAGAGAAATCATTTTAAAACGTAAATCTACGTCAGTATTTTACCAAACCTGCAAATCACGCTAAAACACATAAATACAAAAACGGACAGGTACCTAAAGAATTCTCATACAGCTCTCCCCTCCAAAGTTCGGAGGACGATTACGTGACTAAGCGATAGCGGGGGACACTTCTTCAGCGCCACAAATTAAACAAGTTCACAATTTGAACTCACGGTTCAAAGTTAATTATTAGTTGACTGTTTGTTCTGGAGTCGAGAGCTTGTTGCCACTTGATTTGTCAAGTGATTGTGTTTTGTTTGTAGTTTTTGGAGCTGTCATTGTTGTTTTGTGTAGAGGCTGTCGGGCAGTACCTAAGGGGATGTCTGGGGATAAGTAGGTATTTCTAATTTTCTGGTGGTCGTGTTATTTCGCATTTCCTTTAATTTATTAGTTCTAGGTTTTAATTGTTGTTTTTTTTTAAGTATTAATTAAGAACAGTTCAGATTTTAATATTGTAGTAAAGTAGAGAAATTGAGTGTTGATAAGAATAAAAATCTATTAGTCATTGAGAAACGGTTCAGATTATATTTTTTGACAATAACTAAGAAAAATTATGAAAACTTAGTGAGTAAAAACACTTCTTTAGAAGGTATTAAATACATACCTATTTCTTGTGGGCAAATGAAAACTAAACTATCGCCGATGTTTCACAGGGTTTGCCTTTATACCTCTAAAATGGTAACGGAAAAACCCAGGTTAAGTAGTGTTCTACGTACTAGCGTAATGGAAACAGCTGTAACATAAAAGTAAGTACGAAAGAGAGAAGGGGCGACGCGTAGGAACATCTTATACATAAATATATTGAGCATATGTTGTGCTCGGATGATTTGAATTAATAATATGATACGGTCGACGCTTAATAAGTTGAATAAGAAAAGAATTTTGTCTTAAGATAAATGTAGGATAGTCATAATGGAAATTAAAAAAATAAGGATAATTAATCTGAAATTAATCATTATATTAATATATGCAGTAGTAACCAAGTCTAGTCAGTAACTTATTAACAAGCTAATCTTCAGTTCATCCATTTGTTTTTATAATAGTTAGAGGTATCTATGTAATTAATAAGTATTTCTCTTATTTCGTATCGACGACACTGATTACAAGGATGATGATTTACTTGATTACTAGGGCCCAATAAAAGGCAATGCAATTTTTCTAAACAAGACGATAAATTGCAACACTTCTAAATACTTCTAATGCACTGTGGGTCATAACCCGTTCCGGTTTATAACAAACAAAACACAAACGTAAGTACAACCAAACACATAACAGTTGTGGTCCCAAAACTCGACACATGTCCTAGATTTACAGCGTCAGTAAAAAGTAGTTGAGTTCGACAATATGTCGCCGCAACTATTCTGCGTTGACACCGTGCACTATAACGAGACGCGTAACTTGTGATGGCACATGAGAACTGGCGAGCACAGAGGTGTTACGAAACAATACAAAGCAGATGGCGATATAAACGTTGACATTTCTCGGATTTTTTGGCTCTCGGTTTTTAAGTGTAGCTTCACGGTTTTGTATGCCATAAAATGAATAGCATATTTTTTAAAGAAAATATAGAAATAATGATTAATAAATTGGAATATGAAACGGGAAGCAGGTAAAATAATTGAAAAAATTCTAAAAGAGAAGTAGATTTTATTCTAAAAGAAAAGCCGCAGACGGTAGAAAGAAGTCAAAAACGATGAAATGAAAAAACGGTGACAATATTTTACGCTGCACAATACATTGAAAAACCTACTCTGAATAGTCTATTTATAAAACAAACTAATAATAACAGAAAAATACAGAACTTTAGTTATTTACTCAAAACAGACAGGCTATCCTCCAAACACATGGCACACAAAGCAAATAAAAACATTCACTAAAATTCGCACCCAACCAAAATCCAACAACACATTTTGCTATCGACTGTACCTACCCATGGAATTACAGTAGAGCAGTGGTTTATGCGAAGGGACGACCGTTTACCACCGTTCCATGATATTAACGATGGCTTGACCAACCGGCGCTGGCCACCGCGAGTTATGGCACAAGATACTGCCCAACTTCTTACTAACGTGGCAAGTTTTTACAATGCTACAACTATGTTCATCAGTAGACCTTCATTGAGGATCATTTGTATAAGAACATTCTTAGAAAGGGTTTGTTTTATGATAATTGTTGAGGAATCCATCTTGGGTAGGAGTGATCAATGCTGTTTTGTTTTGTAGTATTTTCTTTACTTGGATGGAACAAGTTTGGTATGTTTTGAAGAGGTCGCAAGCAACGCCTGTTCAATGTAATCATTGAGTGATTTTCACTCTGATAGAAGACGTAAGGACGGCATTGAATATACAGAATCCGCTTTGAGGAAGAGCGATCATAAAGCTCATGTTTTCTTTATGAGAAGAAAGAGTATTTAGTCTACTGTGGGACAGTAAAAAATGAATGTTGCCAAGAAGTCGCATGTGCAAAGGACATTGAGCACTGAACAGGCGTTGCGTGAAAATGAAAGTAGAAATAAGGATATTGCATTGAAAATAAATTAAAGCATACGAGTGTGTCTAGCCACAGTTCACTAAAAATGAATGAAGAAACGTAACTGGAGCCTCTTTTAATTGTGGGTGTAAACATAATTGAAATAGTACAACAAAAAACGCTAAAAAGAAAAACTGTTTTCTGAGGCCGAATGAAAAGTCTTAACATTTCTTGTCTTAATTATTTTAATACCAAAGACGACGTCAAAGTAATTTCCCTCATAAACGCGAAATTTATTTACAGCGACTTTTTAATCTCCTTAAAAACTTGGCGAGCCAACTTTAAAATAGCATTACGTACGATGTCACGAGGCTATTAGTTACATTACAGTGGCGGACACGGGAACCGCATAACTATCCTTTATTTAAATTTATTGTTCCACACTTTAATAAACCCCGGTTATTCCAGTCCCTGGAGTGTAGTGGCGTGCGGTCGGAGTTCACACTTCTGCGAAACTAATAATGTGCAACTCGCAACTCGTACGGGTGATTTTGTTTTCTTCTGTGTGCACTTTTCGTGGCACGTGTTGTAAACGGTTTTGTTGTTGTTTTCTCGTACTGTCATTGTTCCCCGTTTATTTATGATGGGGTGGCGAAATATTGGAATTTTGCGCAACTATTCGCTTGTTTCTCTGTGGCTTTTTTCGTGTTAAAAAGGATTTTTTGCTTCGGAATTTGCTAATGGATGGTAGTTCGGTGTGTAGGATGACGTATATGTGTTTGCGCGTACTGGTATTTTGTTGCCTCTATTTAGTTTAGGTAGTTTTGCCTACATGTACGCGTTTGCTACATAACATTACGCTTGTTATTCTCAAAAGGTGGTCAATCTACCTCATTCTTTAATTTTTTTCTGATCGCGCATGTGCTTTGTTTTATTGTGATAAAGTTGAAAACCGATTAAAGAAATGTGACCGATTGGACTAGGTTGATAAGTCTGATTTATATCTGTACTTATAACCTTCATTTCGCCTGTTATTTTTCAATCAAAATATCAATAGACAATTCAACTGTGCCAGTCGTTAGATGGTTTATTCTACTTTGTTCAAATAAAGTAGACACGGTCACGGTAATATAATAATACAGTAACCCAACTTCATACAAACGGACGAAAAGCGAGCTATACCTACGCGCCTCGATGTCGGGGCGCGCTCGGGGTGCAGACAGTCACGGCTGTACCGCAGTGTCGAGCGGACGGTGTGTTGGTTTTTTAACAGTAACCGCGTGTTTTTATCTCTAAAAATCAGTTCGAGTACATATCTAATAAGATAAGACGAGTAGTTTAATTAAGCTTTATATTAGAATGCGGATTTATTAGACTTTAAAATTTAACAATAAAGCATTTCGTACGACTCAGTCGTGGCGCAAATATGTTTCGGTCTCAAATACTTCTATAATATATCGGACTTTATAAGCCCGATTTGTTTTTCAAACAAAAACATGATTTTTTAAATGAAATCTACCAATCAAAAACAACACGCATTTTTATTGAACACTTCCTATTCATTATACAAAGTATTTCATTTATTTATATAAAAAAGTATATTTACAATCATAAAACTAAAATAGAAACAGAAAGTACGCAAAGGCAAATGTTATTAAAATGTTGTAGACGGGTAGCCCTAACGCATGTTTACGTACCGCGCGGCTGTAGGTATTTAAATCTGTCTGGCGGCCGAGTTACGCTACTGTATGATTATTATACTGTGACACGGTGCTGTCTTTATTTCACCTCGGTGATATAATTCGATATAAACAGAGGCCTTTGTTCACCTTGAAATTGATTCACCCATTTATTTAAATGGGTTATATGGTATTAGTAATGCGTTGATAATATGGTTTAAGTTACAAACTTAAATTGAACCATATTACCAACCCATTACGATAGAAAACACTAAACAGCCTTTTCTCCGCCTACTTAAAAATCTTCCAAACAAAAAACCGCCGCTCATTTTAAAACGGGTGCACTGGATGATTCTGGGAGGCTGGCTGTCAATAAGAAGAAAGGGCAGGCAATTACGTGGGGTCTGGGCAATCGATAGCAGCCTCCGAGCTACGTCTGTGTCGCTGAGAGGGGCAAGGAAAACCGCGGGATAGGTTTATACTCTTGTTGGCTGGAGTTTGTGGTGGGACGTTTTTGTGTGTGTGTATAGGATGCAAGGTTATTCAAGTTTTTAATATTGTTCTAAAAATTAAATTCAAACAGCATATTGTTAATATTTTATTATTTGTTACTAGGTACTATTTTTTTCCTAAAAAATGTTGCCCCACACTAAAAAAGTCTCCAAATATCGTGGGTACGTTTTAAAACTTACATATACATAGACCCGGAAAATCTACTTGTAGGTCATACAAATATTTGCTTTGTGCGAGAATCCAACCCGCGACACGCAGCGCAGCAGTCCAATTGTTCAGCCACTACGCCAATCGTGCTGGCAAACGTTATGGATGTTTTTCTATAGCAGTATCCTTATCACGACTTTTCACTCTTTTACTTTACAGTCTTTCCAGTATTTACAGCGTTTCTTGTATGAAAAAATGGAACAGCGCCTCTGGTGTGTGAAGAAGGAACTAATTTTTTCATTGAAAATTGTTAATTTGAAATTGTCAAAGTTCCAGTTTACTTTACGTCTCATTTACTGAAAACTCGTGCTAAGGGTACTGGTTATACAAGCACGCCGATTGCGAGTATTACGCACCCGACCTTTCTTAAGCACTTCACCAATAAGGTCAGACTGGAAGCCGACCCCAATATAGTTGGGAAAAGGCTAGGCAGATGATGATTTTGCGAACACATTATTAAACTAATTTCTGCTTATAATGCTTCACTGTTCTACGCCTTTATGTAGTTTCAGAATACACAGAAAGCCTTAACATAATCCTGCTGAACAAACACCGCTGTTCTCAAGTCCCTGAAATACAACAAAAGGGTTTGCGCAGTTTTGTGCTGAGTATTATATTCAAGATATTATGCGCATACCACGGAAAACTCCTGTAACCAACGTATTAGAAGTCAAGTTTTGTATTAATATGTAGTCAGGGTTTATAGTTAGGGGTATTCTTAGAAAGTTCAATAAGGGATCTATGATTCAGACAAAGGAAAAGTATATTGGATTTTCGCCTTTAAATGTTTTTATTTAAATACTGTCTACAATGTTGTGGTTCCTGGGACATGGGTTTCTTCTCGTTGCTGTATGAGTGATCCACCACGCGGACGAATTTGACGGTTTGGTCGATATCATGTTATTTCAAGTATATTTTTGTGCCGAAAATAGGGGTGTGCCAACGGTGCCCAGGCACAGGGCGCACACCATGGAGGGGCGCAGAAATAGCCAGACCAGGACCTGGGCGAATAAAAGGCCTTGTTAAGGCACTGAGTATATCAAAACTAAAGTCCTCACGATGTTTTAATTCATAACCCGTTAAGTCAGTAAAAGTTTTCTCAAAAATAACTTATTGTGTGCAACAATTATGTGGTTCAGTGACACAGCTACGAAAAAGCGTAGCCACTGAATCCATTATTAAAACAAACAAAAAACCTACTTAACGAAAAAGCAGAAAACAAACAGCTCATTCAAAACTTAAACGGTTTAACTTCCATTGTACGTCCACAATCCACAGACTTTTTATTTAGTTTTTCACAAAAGCAGGTCAGGCGTCGTAGCTTCGTAGCGTCTCGTAGCTCGTAGCTTCGTAGCCTCGGTCTCGTAGCAGCGTAGCAACATCGAGGCGTAATGCTATGTAAGTAATGAGAATAGCGATATAACGTTTTTTGTCATGCCAGTTATATTTTTTTTGTAACGTTTCTTGAAGATCTCTTGGTATTACAGCGTATTTGTTTGTGAGTCACAAATGATAAAAAAATAAAATGGGTGTGAGTTTTTCATGTTGTATCTTTGTGGATCGACCGGAGTTGTTTTATATAGTTTATAAAAATATTTTAATGTCAAACTTTTTTTTAACTTCATATGCTACCCAGGCAGTAACTGTTTTTAACCGACTTCAATAAAAAGGCGGTGGTCCCAATTCAAGTGTTTTTCAAAATGTTTGTTACCTCATAACTTAGGACTGAATGAACCGATATTGTTTTTTTTTCGATGCAGTAGTAGTTTAGATATTTGTCATTTGGTCCCATATGGCTTCAGTAGTTTTTATTTTATGAGCATTATTTATTATATATTTGGACGATGTTATTACCGGTACTACGGATTACGAATTTGGCAAGAGCTTGGGTTGAAATTAAAAAGGGTAAAAAAAAAAACAATCCAATAGAAACACACAACAACAGTTAGTTTTTATTGAAAGTGTTCACGATTTAGGACAATTATGTAAATATGTAACCCTAACAAATTATTCTAAAGATTTTTATCAAGTACCACATATACGTCACACATTGGAAAATTACGCTCTTAACCTACTTCCATACTCCCATAACTGTTATCAATACACCCATATTTAACAAGCGCGCCCCGCGAGCGCGCTTACATAAACCCTATAAAAATTTCAGAAGCGTGTCGCCCCACACTTTAGCTACGCTGCGCTACTGAGCTACGACTGTTTCGCGTTTAAAAATATTGTATATCACATAATATACGATTATTATAATGCTTCTTACGGAGTGGGTGACTTCAAAGTATTTATTGTACTAATTGAATTAATAGTGGGGAGTCACGGAATTTGCCCTTTAGGATACGCTACGGTGATAGCGGGTTGGGAATGGACGCGTGGCACGGTGACCACGTTTTTTTTTTTTTTTTAGCGGCCCGTACAGTCAGTATCAAAAGTTGCTGACCACATTTCAAAATCGCTGTACACCGTATGATTACATATTATAACGATGTACAGCGATTTTGAAAATCTGAATGTGGTCAGCAACTTTCGATGCTGACTGTACCTTGGTCGACGGCGCGTTGTGTTTCACGCGCGCCTCAAAGAGTGTCAGCATGATTACGGGGGCCTCTAGAGGGCCGATGCCTGCCGGGGTCGCGGGATTTATCCCATTACCGTGACCCTGGAACGTAAAAGGCTATTGAAGGACACCGTAGATTTTAGTCAGTACGAGTCTGACAGTCCCTTCACCCTGCCCTGGGTGGTAGGACTCATTTGATGATTTTACCACGATAAAAAAGCGACCCCCTACCTGCTCTGCATGGGTTATGTTCGACTTACCCAGTGTTTCATTTTAAATTTTCTACATGCAAACACACACAAAAAAAAACATCCAGTTTGGTTCAGTTGTTTGGAATTTATTGCGTACCTACAATTCAGCGATCCATTTTTATAGATTTAAAAAATATGATTATTATCAGAAAGGACGGCTGTGATTCGGTGTTGTAAACAGACGGTACTGTTGGGGCAGTAGATGAATACTTGACTGCTGCTCTGTGTATGGCGGGTTAGATTCTCGCATGAAATAAATATTTTTATATGATCTGTAAGTAGTTGTTTTGGTTCTTGGTATACCTAGTTTTTTTAAACGTATTCTGTTCGACCAGATTTAGCACGCGGCAAAATAGAATTCATTAAAAAATATGTTAGGAAAAAATATTTTATATTTTTTTTTGAACACTATTCTACATTGGTAGGTACATAATACGTACGAAGTTTGCCGATATCGGTGAATGTATCTTGATTATGTGCAGTAATTGCTGTGAATCGCCTTTTGTTAAGAAAATACTGGCGAATTGAATATGCAGACTCCAAGCAAAAAAGTGCGAGTGGAGCAAAAATCACCTTGTTCCATAACATGGCGTATGTTTTAGGGCCACGCTATATTCTTCTCTGACTATACCGTGACCTAGTAGGTACCGCCTGCAATGTGTTTAAGGCCAGTTGCATCATTTACATTTAACAGGCGCGTAAATGTCAAAAATGATGCCGACATACCGTTTACGTCTTCATTTGCTCCTTTTACCGTCTCGTGTAAAAATAGTCTCAAAAATGTAAAATTACATTCAGTTTATTAAAATACATCTGCTCTACTTTAGTACTACAAAAGTACAGACGCCAACCTATCGCAATCTGTCAAATTTCTTTAAAAGATTTTCAACCTTTTCACTGTAGTTAGAAGGTAAAATTTTACCGATTCGGGTAGGTTATCCTGCTGGCGTTTGTACATGTCTGCGTCCGCATTTGGCTCATCATTTTATGAAGCAAGACGCATTATTATTTACCCCGTTAAAAGACACAGCTAATAGATTCTAATAAAAAAAAAAATTGACGCTAGTTTTATATTAGCGCACAGCGTGTCTGATTCAGTGCATTTTGTGGTATAGGTACTTAATGTAACCGATCGTGCTCACATCGAACGCCATAAAAATTACCGATAGCCCTTGAATTCGACCCAAACAATGATCGGTTTGGCTGACTAGTCGGCGTTATTGCAGCCGACTAGTCAGCCAGTTGGCCAAAGTCACAGTTGGCCCATCAATCCGCTCTCGCGCCCGCTTACTCTATAAACCGCTTTCTATGCAGCCGGTCTCCAACCAATGGGGTATGAACACGATGCTATAGTCTGTTGTGACAGTATTATGTGGATGTTATCCTCACAGGTTATTTAATGATCATATGCCTTATTTAGATAATGGACTAAGTGGAATTTTATTTTAATTATGAGTTGGGTTCATAGTTTTTGTTTATGGGGTCGGTGTTGGAAAATGATAGGAATTTTAAAATGTTTTTTGTTTTTTTTTTCTATTTTGTTTAGATACTCTAGTGTGTAGAATTGTAGGTATGTAAATAAGCTGAATCCTAGTGGAGTAGTATAAGAAAAATATGATGACGTCGTGTTAAATGTTAGA
The DNA here is from genome assembly GCA_028554685.1 of Agrotis ipsilon. Taxonomy (NCBI): domain Eukaryota; kingdom Metazoa; phylum Arthropoda; class Insecta; order Lepidoptera; family Noctuidae; genus Agrotis; species Agrotis ipsilon. Next base: position 2,698,010 of record CM052965.1, read on the forward strand.
TCAATTAAAAGTAAATCTTTTTCATAAAACTCCCTGTAAAGAGGCGAGTACAAACACTTTTATGAAAATTACACCAAAATACACGACAATAACTCTCACCCAACATTTTTATTAACAACAAAAATTAAAATGAAATACCCCGAGATTATGCGTAATAATAAATACAGAGCGGTCGCATCGCAAACAGGGGTTAATGAAAAAGTGTTGAATAATAAAGTGTTGCCAGCGCAATTATTGTTGGCAGGCCAAATTATTGCAGGGTTAATACTGGATGTAAACTGGGCCATACAATGTGGTCGGTGACAGGTTAAGTGCTGCAGCTAGAATGGGATACTGGATGATCTAAAGGTTTTTAGTCTCATAGGTCGGCAGGCATTGTTAGCGAGATAAATAGGATGTGGTGTGTATAATGTAATATTCTTGGTGTATAATACACTTTCTTATCATGACCTGCCTAGCTACCTTTTATGTACTCGCAAACCAACGGCACGGTTAGCGCAGTGGCTGAGCGATTAGACTGCTAAGGAGCGTGTCATGGGTTCGATCCCCGTATGGAACAAATATTTGTATGATCAACAAGTAGTTTTTCCGGGTGTGGGTGTTTTTGAGTATCTATGTTTTTAAACGCACCCACAACCGTAGAAATTCCTAGTGTGAAAAACTTTATAAAAAAAAAACACGGTTGCAGTCCGCAAACCCACAAGCGTTGCTAAACCATTAAGCGTTACTTGAAGAAGGTAATAATAATAATAATATAATAATAATATTCCACAACTATCACACAACGCCATCTAGTCCCAAGCTAAGCAGAGCTTGTGTTATGGGTACTAGACAACTGATAAACATACTTATATATTTCTAAATACATACATATTATAGATAAATTACACCCAGACACAGAACAAATGATCGAGCTCATCACACAAACATTTGTCCTGGGTGGGAATCGAACCCACGACCTCCGGTATAGCAGCCAGGGTCACTAACCACTAGACCAACAGGCCAGTCGGTAAAGTAATGATTACCTTAAAACTTCTAAGAAACTTTCAGCAACTTTTACGTTTATACGTAAAAACATCTTATCAAGCCTTACTGCAATATTTCTCATGAGAAGGTGTTTTTAAAAACCCGGCTTCGAGGTAAGCATAAAATGCATATTTATTTAATTTTTCCACTTTCAAAAACAATTTTCAGCAATATTTCGTCATAAAACCACCACATTTTCCCAACAAACTAACGAGCTCATAAAAATAACTCATAGCACTTAACTTTAAAGTACTTTACACTAAACGTTATAAAATCAACTAATAGTTTCCTTCGACACAAGCTTGAACGTTAATAATTAATAAAAAACTGCCACTTTTCCAGTTAACGTACATAATCTTGAGAAACTGTAACATTAAAAGAATTTTTCTTTCATAATCGTTAGAATGAATCCCCCCTTGGAAACCCCCTATGGTCGTGTCGTGACGATAGGTCGTTAGTGAGGACCAACCGGCTTTTTATCAACAACACATTGATTTAAAAGCTAAATAACTGCACCACACAAATTTCACGTACCCGCAGTTATTGTGGGCTTATATCTGATCGGTGCGTGGCAAGGCGTAAGTGACAGCGAGTCTTTATTTTTTCTTATATTGTTAAAATTATTCTTATAATTTTCATATGATTGTTGTAGGGAACCGTTTCGAGGTGTGTAAGAGTACCTTCTTATTTATTTATTTGATTTTAAGATAAAATGTATCTAATTAATTACAAATCTAACTGAATTGACGTCAAGGTTGCCGCAGTGGCTGAGCAATTGTGGCTCGCGGGTTCACGTCTCGCACGGAACAAATATTTATCTGACTGAAGTAGTGATTCCGGGTTCACGATACAGGAGGAATTTCAAGTGTCCGGCGACGTTGAAAAATAAAGCAATTTAAATAAGAATTCTCTCATACAATTCAAATATTCATCTCTCAAAACTGTAAATAATTGAATATGAATCATCAGAATTCGTTATTTCTTCACTAAATCCAAAAAAATATAAATATATACTAAATATAATAAGATGAATACTTAATACATTCAACCCAGGTTTATTAATAATATTTTGAAACTAAAATAAATCACCCACCAAAATCAAACCCGACACATGACAAGCGCCACACAACCCTTCTTCGCCACGTGATAAATCGCGGCCGCTCCCGACTTGTTCCGCGACATTAACCGTCAATGGGCCGCAGCGGGTCACCGTGACCCAGCACTAATTAATTTCGTCGACATTTGCGGTGGTAATAAGCTTATCAAACGTTGATTCGGACAATGGACTCCGTTCGATTTAATGTGCGTAAGTATGAAAGCAATTTTCGAACGAATTAAGTCCTTTAATTTGTACGTAATGGTTTGTAGAGGTCTTTTGTGTGACTAAACGTTTTATTGAAAGTTGAGGACTACTCTGATTGGGCAAATGATTGGTTTGTTAAGTTTGGTTTGTTTGTTGTTCTCTAATTTGTTGTTTAGATAATAGAATTAGGTGAGAAATTGGTGTTTATAGTGTTATGACAAGGGAAATGATTAATTTTGTAAATCGGAATCACTATTATACGCCAATCAATTCTTTATATGGCTTCTAAAATAAATAACTCCTATAAATCAGGGTTTTGAGTAGTGTGATTTTTGATTTAACCTTGTAGCAGAAACATTATTTGCAATTTTATTATTTATCGTAAGTTACTTAACAAGAATTATTCACCTTTATTTAATTTTTTACCTTATTAAAACGTTAACACAAAAAAGAACAAATAACTCAATTCCATCCACCGACTTAAACTCGCCAAGGAGAATAAAACCTCAAAAGCCAACCAATAATCTGCGAAGTGATTGGTTGATTTTGAAATAGAATTAAGAATTCAAAGGACGAATCAATCAACAGTTGATAAAATAAAAGAGAAACGAAAGAGGAAGGGTTGGCCAGTTGGAGGGTTATGTGATCCGGAACATTGGTACGTGTTGGGCAAGGAGATTTGCGAGAAATCCGCTATTTGTATTCTTGAATATTTTTTATCGGTTTGGGAATCGTTACATGATATTTACTTTGCAAGTTGGTTGTTAAAAAGAGCAATTTTACACGTCAAATAATAATTTGTTCTTACATTGTTGAATGTAGGTAGTTAAAACTGGTCGTACGCAAAGATGTCATTGTATCATTTCGAACTGAATAGTGCAGCAGCTGCATGTAAAGTATTAGCATTGGGTTGGACTAAGAGTTAACCCCTAAAGATAAAAGGAAAAAAAAAAAACTTTCAATTGACTAAAAATGTGAGCCGTAAATCAGTGAGCGGGAAAATCGAGTGACTCAATCATGAAAATAATTTATTATTGTATAAAGAAAATCTGTACTGATTTTCTCCTAATCTATTCAAACACTATGATGATCGAAGGATGTTTGTTACTCTCTCACGCTAAAACTACAGAACAGATTTGATTGGTAACACAGATAGCTTATAACCTGGATCAACGTAACCTGGATCAACGTGGGATAACTTTCAGACGAGCCGCTGCCAACAGCTAGTTATGAACAAAAAGATCACAGAATCGCTCTTTTAAAGGCCTATACAGAAGGAAGGAGAGCGTTAATTTGAGTGGAAACAAGCGGCAAATTGATTAACGAGCCGGTCACAGTCGCCCGCGCCGCGACCTTGCTTGCTCTTATTAATTCTCACACAATCGCCTCTTTTGAATCGAATTACTGTTGAACTGTTTCTGTGGTTCCGTTGTGTCGTTGTTTCTCAGTGGTGATTTATGTATTGGTTTTTGGAGCTTGAAATTGGGTTTGTTTTTGAACTAATTAGGTCTTTATGCTTTTAGGATTAGAATCTAGAATTGTGATAACTTGGTGGTTAAACATCAATCGAGGTCTCTAATTGTACCAGGTGCTTTTATTTCTTCGTAAAACTGTAAAGAAAGTATCGCGAGGATATCAGCATTATCTTATACTAAAATATTAACGATATTGCATCGACCATCTCACTTTGGTTCCGCGTGGTGAATTATGGCTTACGCCAGTCAGTTCATAGAGACCTGATCTTTTCTATTTGGGGTCGTAGAATCCTGCCCGATCTAGGTGGAGTGGACAATACTGTGAATCCCTTACTTATTTAATACCATCCTGGTCTTTTACAAGCTCTTTGCGACCTAAGGCCACGGGATCCTGCTTAGACAGTCCCACAACTCAAAGGGACAAGATCGTAGTCAAAGATTAAGGATGATGAGATACGTAATGATGAGTAATATATTCTCTCTATGTTAACCATTGTAGCCGCCTCTAAATCGAAATTCCATTCCGGCTCTTAATCTGCTCCAAATTGGGACAGATCTACCAAACCCGACCTTAAATCCACAATACCGTATGCCTTTTGTACAACAGATCAAACGAGAACCAAATGTAGGTTTGTCTAAGGGAATTGCTCCAAATACTTATGACTGATGCAGGTCAGCCGCTTCAAAGCGCTGTCAAGCGATGATGGGTCTTAAGCGACAGATGTAGCTACTGGTGTACGTTCATATTTGATTGTTTTAAGTGCGTTTATGGACTGTGTGAGTGGGTTAATGGAACATCGTGTAGGTAAACAGATTGTATGATGTACTCAGAGCAAGGAGTAAGGCTAAGAAATTATTTATGCGATATGCGAACAAGCGCTTATTGTGCTAAGTGATCTGCGAAGAAGAGTTTGTTTTATAGTATTGTTAGCTTTTTAGAAATTAAAATTCGTCGTTTAGTCACTGAAAAGAAAATTGAAAGAAAGATTCTACTTTGCTGGGCAGATCGGCAGTGTCTTAGTTAGTAACGCGTCTGAAAAAATTATTTAGAAACAATCAGGCTCGAGACTTGCTAGCAGCCAAATTAAAAAAAAAAAACAATTGAATTGCGAACCTCCTTCTATTTCAATAACCTTTTTAACCGACTTCAAAATGGAGGAGGTTCGACTGGTTGTAGTTAGACGTAGTGTGGGATGCCCTCTGGCAAGATTGATCGATGGCATGAAGAAGGTAGATGGTAGTAACGGGCTATTAAAGGACACGATGGATTTTACTCAGTACAAGTCTGACATTCCTTACTATCCCGTCCTTGGTGAGAGGACTTAATTGATGATTTTACCATGATTAAAAAAAACTATCTTTCCTCGAACACAACCAATTATATCCATCTTAACCTACTCCCAAATCCACATAAAACGACACTAAAGCTAGGATATTATTAAAGTAGAAGATATTAAGTTAAATGCGTCTCAGAAGTACATTAGGCGCCTCCATAATGTCAGCGGAGTCGTTAGAACGTATATCTAGCTTACATTATGAAGTAATCCTCTTTGAGCTAATTTTGTTGAAATGTGTCCTTCGCTAAGTGAAGTACGTACTTAGGACATTGTCTTTTTAGAAGATCTAAGCTCCAGAATGAGCCTAAATTAGCACTTAGATACTAGATAATGTCTTTATGTAAGATTGTTATGTTTAAAGGTAGTTTTGCTGGGAAATCTCTGCTTTTATAAGATAGAGATTAGAGGAGATTGGAGAATTTGATGTTTTATCAAAAACATTGTTGGGTTAGTAGTGTTAAAAATCAAAATTAAAATATTTTATTTTACATGGGCCTCAATGGGCACTTATAAAACGTCGAGAAGAAAATAAAATTGGCACAGTTCGGGTTGGTCGTTTCCATGGAGAAGAACCGGCAAGAAACTTCATGTTAGTACTTTGATAGAGTAGGTAATTATCGCTAACTGCGTCTTTACAGCAGCAACTGCCTACCTTTTTCCCAATTATGTTGGAGTAAGCCTCCATTCTGAACTAGATGTTGTTAAATTCAAATAAAAACTGCAAATCTTATCTTTGCTGGGTGACACGGCACGATACTTTGTAGTAAGACTGGTTGTCAGACTTTATCAGTCTGATAACCCGTAACGACTGCCAAAGATCTCTTTAGGTATTTAAATGAGACGGGAACAACGGTTGAAATTTCAACTAAATATACTATCCTGTAATGTATGTTTAATATTTCACTCACCCGTCTACGCTCATTTATAATTCCCACACCAATTCCCCATTCCTTTCAAGCGCAACTCCCACAAAACAGAAGCCGAACGTAAATGTACATTCACCGTTAATTAGGTGTACAAAACAGTAATTACGCATTAGAACGATGACGTCATTTGACGTTTAGTTGTGCTGCGCTACGCTTGGGTACGCTGTGCTGCGCTGCGCGGCGCAACTACCGTGCAACGCCGCAGGTAAGCTCCGCGTAATTAATTCCACATATTGTGTTTTACAAAGCGAAATGTACAAATATTCACATTATGGTAGGGTTGGTTATTCCTGGAATGGAGTATGTTTTAATTTCGCTTTTGTAATTAATAGTGTGTGGTTATCATATTATGTAAAAGCCGTTGCATTTACAGCATAAAGTGGTGTTTTTTGTAATAAAATACAAAGTTTTTTATTGTTTATTTTTGTTTATCTACTAGGCATGTAATGTAGTAAACAAAAGGCTTTAATTTCATTCAAGTAAAATAAAATTGACATAAGCAACACGTCAAGACTACGAGCAAAAACTTTCTCGAAAAATTATCTGAATAGAACTGTTAAGGAGTTCTTCCTGTCAGAGTCTGTATTTCCTGATAGCAAACAACCTTGGGGTCTTTAGGTCGAGTGAATAGGTTACTTCTAGGCAAGCGTGTTTCACCGTCGACCACTTCTTCACTTAACATCAGGTGAGATTGTAATCAATCCTATCGCTAAGAAAAACTACATAATAACTTTTCCGGCTTACTTCAAAAACTCAAACATCTGTTTAACGATTGTCTAAAAAAATTGCGAATCTTATGTCAAAGATAAATGCCGTTTTGACGTTGTCAGTTTTTTAGACAAGTTTTCAACATAATTATGTTTAACTGTTTTGTATTAAGACGGTTTATGTTTTAATCGGTCCGAATTTATCGGTCCCGACTTACGAGTTGTAGGTCGTGGGTTCGAACCCCGCCAGGCACATTACTTTGTGTAATTTACTTCATCACCACTGCTCTCAAAACGGTGAAGGAAAACATCGTGAGGAAACCGGCATGTCCTAGAACCAAAAATTCGAAGACATGTGTCATCTACCAACCCGCACTGGGCCCGAATAGGAGATTATAGCCCACTTCCTCTCTCAGAGAGGAGGCCTGTGTCCCAGCAGTGGGAACATTATAGGCTGATGATGATGTTTTAATCTGATTGAAAACTGAGCTTGCTTGAGCTATTTATGTTTACTCACTCACTTATGTATTAAACTTTAGTCCAGCAAAATATCCGGTTAATTATCCGTGTTCTCCTGTCCAGTGTTCTGATTTATAACGTGTCAACCCTGAGCGCACTGTGTTCGTTACTGTTAAATGGATTCTTGATACTGGACATAATGGCCTGTTCCATGTACATGGTTTTCATAGCCGTGTAATTTAGTAAGCGAATTGTATTTAACGTTTTGAAAACGACTTTTAGAATACTGACATCTAAAACTTAGTTACGTTGATGAAGAATCGGATGAAAATTTATTATAATTACTCTTTGATGTTCCTGGGAATCAAACACAGTACCGTATAAGCAGAAGTAATGCTTGCTACCACTACACCTACAATGCAAGCTATGTCTATCACGAAGTTGTACGATGACACCGCTTCCTAGTTCATTCCTACCTCCATTTTTTTTTCTTTGCATCTCCATCTTAGAAGTTTTCATGTACCGTCTTTGGCTTATGTTTCAATAAAATTAAGTATGGTACATAATAAAATTGACACACGTCACTCCCGAGAGTCCCGCGTTATTTCACATCTCTTCCAAATCGCGATTGCGGTCGCATCTATTTGACAGGCCCTACCACCGACTTCACACATAGCAAATACATTATGCAATATGATGTCCTTTCTCTCCTTTCATAAATTAACTTCAAAGAAACACTACATGCCTATAATCAGACACCCTTAAAACATTACAAAGCACTACAACACCCATTAAAAAACAACCAGCATTTAAAAAAAAAGTCCTAACACCCCCTTTAACACGAAGAATTTAGGTGCAGTCCACATAAATCTTAACCCCTGTACAGTAACCAGTAACAAAAGTTTAGCATAGAACAATATCGAAGGTTAAAAAGTGTAACAAAACGGATGCAGACGTAAAACAACGATGTTGAAATACGAGTGACAAACTACCCCGGGCGGGGTCACGGGAATACGTTTGTTTGTGGACCTAGGTGGCACTGTTAGCGGGACTAGCTTAGTTTAGGAAAGAAAGAAAAAGTGGGTGATTCATGTGGCAAACATTTTCTAGTTCTGTTGTCAAGGAATTTTATCAGTACTGGTTAAAGAGCTGATAGGTACTTACTTAAGGAATAGTGTCGAGAACTGACACTATTCCTTAATTAAAAAGTTTTTTTTTTTAAGTACCACTTTTATAGCATTGCCAGCATGTAAATACTCCACAGAAACATGGTACCGGAATGAAATCTTATTGTTAGGACATAGGTCATGTACGATTTTAATCCCCGTTTTCATAATAAAAACTGACCCGGATATAAACCATGACTGTATTTTTTACAATCGTCATTAATAAATTTGTATTCTTTAAAATCGAACCAGTAGTTGACACTTAAAGATGTAACAACCATATAGAATAATTAATCAGTAGTAGAAGACATCACTAGATAACAAACAAAAATAATTTAATCAGAATGCAACAACTTGTAGCTCTACAAGCCAACCACTTTCCTAGCTCATTTCTCGCTCATCTAGCACTCTAACCTAATGTTTACAACCAGTGCAAGCGCCCATATGAGCGGCATAATGGCGTACATTCGTTTAGCTGGACTGCAGTCGCTAACTAAATAATTATCGTGTTGAAACTTTGATTATGTTGTGCTTTACGCGAGTTAGAAGCTTTGATGTTGTGGTTTTGTAAATTGGTTCTGTTAGTGGATTAATTTGAGTGTTGATAGGAATTTATATGGTGGCAAGTTGCCATCAGTCTTCTGAAGTGTCTGACGGGGTTCGTATAGGGCCCAAACGCCGTCGCGGAACTGCCTAATTAGGATACTGGGGTCCCTGGACCGCAGAAGGCATGTCATGTCTTCACATCATTATTAAGCGCCTAAAGCACCTTATTCACGGTCCATCTTGCGCCTTATTCACGGTCCAGCAAGATGGACCATGAATAAGGCGTTTTAGGAAGTTTTTTTCAGTGAGATCCTGACAGTCTCTTCTACTCTACATAAGGCGGGAGGATGACTTGAGTTAACTTTTGAAGGTCATTAGACTTCTGTCTGAAATGTCAGTTGACAAATAGTGTTTTGTGTTAGAAATAAAAAAGTTAGGAACATATTACTTATGAAGAAGAAAAAAATTTTTCGAACGAAAAGAAGATACACTTAGTTGTGGATAGATTTTTTTATTATCTGGTGACAAGGTCGTGTTTGATCACTATATCGCCGAACGCAAGCACGCTTACCTAGAAATTACCTATAACCTCTTGATATAAAGACACTAAGGTTGTAGCTATCAGGAAACAAAATACTCCGGCATTGGATTCCACTCCTTCTAAAAAACTAAAATGTATGTCACTCCGGGCCAGTTGTTAGATCAGCCGTTGGTAAACTAGTGCTTAAAATCCTAATAATATTGAAATTATTTTAACCAACAGTTTAATAAACAAATTATTGAATAATTGGCCCTTAGAGAATACAATACATTCTGGTGCGCTAATAATTTCCAGTTTCATCATGATCACAGCCGAGTAAAATCAACTAATCCATATTTCAAAAACTGCCCATAAAACAGCCGCAACAATACACCCATATTCTATCCAGAACAACATAATAGAAACGTATTATTTATACCGTTAATATTCACATAAAACGAGCATCGTGTATTTAACACTGCCGATAGTACGCACTGTTGGCAAGGCGCCAAGCTACACGATAATTTGATAAAAACGCTCCATGCCCGGAATAGTCTGTAAGCTGCCTTATATGATGTTGTATGATGAGGTTCGAGTGTTATTTTGGTGTTGAAATTGTGTTGTGTGGTCTACAAGAATAGAGTTATCTTTGAAGAGAAAATAACAATGAAAAATTAGGATTTGGTAGTTGAAAAACATCGTGTAGTGTTTAAGAGTCGTATCTGTTGAAGTAGCAATGCAATTTTACAGTACTTTCCGTCAGAATGAAAGGCACTTTATGTCAGTTTCTGTATTTTACCACGCTAAAAAAAATGTCCCTTTCTGTACGTCTGATAACGTATAATACAAAAGGTTGATCGGTAAAGGTAATATCCAACCCGCTATAGCAATAGTAGTAGTTAGAATTATAAAGTTGGGATTTCTATGCAGAATATGCACATGTTACGACTCTAATATTATATTAGCTTCGTAGGCGAGTAAAGGGCAACTCGCTGTCCGACCATGGACCATGCCCTTGTCGACGGCGCGTCGTGTCCCACGCGCGCCTTAAAGAGCGTCAGCTTGATGACGGGGCCCTCTCAGAGGGCCTAAGCCTGCCGTTGTCGCGGGATTTATTCCATCACCGTGACCCCGGAACATAAAGGGCTATTGAAGGACACCGTGGATTTTAGTCAGTACAAGTCTGACAGCCCCTCCCGCCCTGTCCGGGGTGGGAGGACTCATTTGATCATATGAGCACGTAAAAAAAAATTGTGCAGTAAATATCAAAAAATAAACAACAAAACAATATTTTCTTCATAATTACATACCCACCGGAGTGTTTACTTCCCGCATAATTTCTAGAGAACTTCAAACACTTATTTCTTTGCTCCTGGCATACTGAGATGATTAAAAACAAGTCTATACTTTCATTATTACGATCAACAGCGGCGGGAAACAGAAGCGCGCTTATGAAATTATACGTGTTCCTCTAATTACTATATCGCAGTTTATTTTGCCAGAACACAGCCTCACAAAGGCGGGGGTAATTGGATAAAAATGCAAGTTAGTTAACTCGGTTCGTGTGTGATGAAAACATAGGGGAGTGGTTTTTGTCACCGTTCACGATGCGTCTTGACATAGGCATGGAATATTATTTTGGATTGATTACAGAACTGATATTGATTAAAATATATAAAATAAAACTCTTTGTAAATGTGTATTTCCAATTTGTAATAAGATGATATATCTGTACTTGATTTATGACTACATTAATGAACTAACATTTGTATGCATTCTGTTTGCTCTTGTAGGAAAAATACGTGAGTTTATACGGAATGTTTGGTGCATCTAGAGATGTAAACTAAAATGCCTGTTGATTCAATATAATTGGTTACATATGGTTCAAACTCAGCTAGACGCATTACTTTGCGTTAAATTCATCACCACTGCTAAAACTAAAGTGCTAGAATTAAAAATTCGAAGTCATGTGGCATCTACCAACCCACACTGGACCCACGTGGTGAACATCATAGTCTGATTATGCTACTCCACACATATCATATCATATCAAACTAAATTAGTTTTAGGCACGCTTCAATCACGACCATCGTATTCCAAACAATGCGATAGCTAAACGAACGTCCGCCTTGATTGACGGGACCGTCCGAACATTCGACACGTATAACCCACTAATTCGGTAAATTCGTGGCTTACCTAAGCTCTCGCGTTTCGTGTTTTAACCGGATTACGAATGCTTTGTAGTTTTGAATATGGAATAGTTATAAAATGTACTAATTTGTTGATCGTGTGAATATTCGATTTTATTTCACACTAGGTTTTGCTCGCGGGTACACTCGCGTTCATTTGGAATTTGACAATCGATTCCACGACACGTGATGGCGCTTTTTTCTATTAACATAATTTCCTATGAAATACTCCTTTTTTATGTCCTTTTCTGTACACCTGAAAACGTATACGTAAGCAAAATTTCAGGATGATTGGTTCAGTGCTTAGGCTCGAAAATATAATATTAGACAAACCAATTTTTGCGTCATCGAAAAACAGGTATTTATAGACTGTATTTTATACCAGAAAATAGTGCTGTTTCCGAGAAAAATAACAATATCTTTCCTATGATAACATATAGCGCCACGTATCTTTCAAATTCTAACTTAACGCAAGCAAAGCTGGGGGCAAAAACTACTCTTTATAAGTGTTAAAGTTGAGAAAATTCACTACCATTTATATTTAGTTCATCATCATCCCTTTTTGGCCCAAACGTGGAATTTTCATCGGCACAATAGGACAGTCAAATATTTTCCTTTATATTAGAGGAGATGCGACCCATATTGTTTTTATTGCTCTTATGTTATGTATGTATGTATGAAGATGTATGAGATTTTATTGGACCATTCAAAATGTTTGTGTGGTGAAGGGAGGGATGTTATGATGAGTATAACTAGCATAATGTTTTGGTTATTTACTGTGGACTGTTTGCTGTTATAGTTATAACTGACATCACATCAGTATTTCAGAAAGCGGTATGCAGATTTATAGAACACAACGTCTCTTATGCCTGATTAATTACTTGTGTATTATAGGTCTTTGAAGTCGTTGTTAGTCATTAGGTTAGTCAGAAGTTCATAAGACTGACAACCAGTCTTACCATGGGGTATCGTATTGCCCAGATTAGATACTGATTGAGGTCCGATAGGTAAACGATTCATGTAAAATACTAATATTCAGCTACATCTGGTTCGACTGGAAGTCAACTCCAATGTAGTTGGGAAAAGGCTAGCCAGATGATGATGGTGATAGGTTCATATGTTAGGGTCCAAACGGCTACCGAAAAACAAGAATTCATACATACATAAACTCACACCCTTTTCCCGTCGGGGTAAGCAGAAATTATCCTTATACGAAGAGGAAAAAAGGTTGAAAAACCTTTGGCCTTTTCCATGATCATGCTTCTGGACATACAAGCATGCGTTGCGAGTACTACGCACCCGATCTTTCTGAAGAACCCCATCAATAAGATTATAAGAATTCTTAACAGAAAAATAAAGATTTTGTCTGAACTTGGAATCGAATGCATGTCCTCATCATCATCAGCCTATAAATGTTTCCACTACTGGGACACAGGCCTCCTCTCTGAGAGAGGGAGTGGGCCATAATCCACCGCACGCGGGCCCAGTGCGGATTGGTGAATGTCACATGTCTTCAAATTTTTGGTAATAGGACATGTCGGTTTCATCACAATATTTTCCTTCACCGTTTGAGAGCAGTGGTGATGAAATAAACAACAAAAAATAATGCGCCTGGCTGGATTCGAACCAACGACCTACAACTCGTAAGTGCCGATACCACTGGGCCACCACTGCTCGAATGCATGCCAAATAAAAATAGCGCTTACAACCAATATTTCAACGATCAACGAAGCAGGACTCATGTTAATTGCTGTAGCAATAACAAGAAATGAATCTTATAACATCTTGTTTATTTTATAAATGAATATTGAACTAGAGACAACCATTAATTTTCTTCCAGAGCGGTTACCCAAGTTTGTCGTACTTTTTATTTCCCTTTTCTTGGATATCTTCTTTGACTTACTTATAGAATAAACTGAAGAGTTCAGTTGTGAAGAAACTCTTTTAACTGGACGGGTGAAAGGTTTCAACTTTGTTCAACAATGATAAAGCAGGAACATCAGAAACTTGGAATGGTTAAAAATCTTCTTGGGCTGTTTTATGGTGCCTTAGTATTCGAGGTATTCCCGTTTGGACAACGATTTATAGGACAACTATGTTTAAACTTTCGACGGTACGGTTAGTGCAGTGGCTGAGCGATTGGACTGCTGCGCTGCGTGTCGCAAGTTCGATTCCCGCACGGAGCAATAATTTCTCCGTGGAGCATACAAATTTGTATGATATACAAGTAGTTGTTTTGGGTCTGGGCGTTTGTGAGTGTAAGTTTCTATGTTTGTAAAAGCGCCCACGACACAGGAGAAATTCCTAGTGTGGGGAAATGCTATTTAAAAAAAAAAAAAAAGCAACGATTGTACTTCCATTGTGGTAATGTGAACTTAATATTGTAATTTGAGTTGGTTTTTCCATTGGCAACACTTAAACTCTTTACCCCTTTACGGGAAACAATTTTATCAGTGATTTACGCTATGTTTTCTGTCAAAATTAATTAAGCAGAAGTTATACCACACCCAGAGCCATAAAGTTTCAAAATCTAACAGAATACAACACAAAATTAATATCGCTACAAACTTTACACTATTTGAAACACAATACAAACCTCAGGTAATCAAGTTTGAACCCACAAAACTATTTGTCCTACATTTTCATTTCAAATCCCCATTTTGGTAGCAACAAATCCCGAATTGATATGTTTGGGTCTCATCACGGTCACATCAAAGGCTATGGAACTGGGTCTGTAGTACGTAGCTATAATGTGGACCCTCCGGTGTATAAATCAGCTATAGTTTGGATGGGATGAAGTGGTGTGAGTAATAAGCGGGGGCGATGGGCGGTAGCGATTTGGTTGTTGTGAGAAAATAAATAAATATTCTACAACTATCACACAACGCCATCAAGTCCCAAGTTAAGCAGAGCTTGTGTTATGGGTACTAGACAACTGATAAACATACTTATATAATATTTCAAAATACATACATATTATAGATATAATATTACACCCAGACACATTACAAATGATCATGCTCATCACACAAACAAAAATAAAATAACCTGTGTGTGAGACCTTGTGCTGAAGTGGTGGATTTGGTTTCATTGAAAATTAAAGATTTATGAGGTCTTGTAAGACAGGGGAATAATTTGACTAATTAAATGTAAAAATTTATTACGTGTCTTGTTTTAGCCAATATGTACTGAACGGTTTTAGATGTAATTTGGCACACATATTGTATCTCGCAACCACTAACCCATACTGGGCCTGAGTGATGATAACAGCCCATTTCAGAGAGGAGGCCCGTGTCCTAGCGGTGGGAATATTATAAGCTGTTTAAGCTATTGCATCAAGAAGCCTTTTGACAAATTAGTCAACTTTACGCAGGCTAAGCCACTGACACAAGCTGTATTTTCTTATTCGTTGATATGTATATTATTGTACTCGCATTACTTCGCTTCCCAAGATCGCCTAACTAACTTAACAAAAGAAGATACCTTTTTTTTGCGTGGTAAAATCATCAAATGAGTCCTCCCACCCCGGGCAGGGCGGGAGGGACTGTCAGACTTGTACTGACTAAAATCCACGTTGTCCTTCAATAGCCCATGTTCCGGGGTAACGGTGATAGAAAGAAGTCCCGCGACCCCGGCAGGCAGAAGAAGATACCTAGAGATTTTGCGACAAATGCAAAACAGCCTCATTATGTAGCTGGCTAGCGCCGCCTGACCGCCGCCGCGTACGGACGTCTCCCCGTATGTGCTCCGTACCTGTGCTGTGTTCGCCGCTGCGTCTCGTTGTGCTCGCACAACGTCTCGGTAGTCTTTCGACTACCAAACAAAACTGTCCTTTTCAGGACAATCGTCAAAACGTGTTTTTGCCCCTTCAGGGAAAATCCACAGTTTCGTGGTTCTTGGTGGAAACCTCACGGTGTCAACGAAACCAAGAGGGTGGTGCCCCAATCCATCCTGCCAAACCCCTTCAGGGCGAGGTTAATTTATTGGAGTCGGGAGCTGGGACCTTGGTCTTGGGGGATCTCCTAGTCAAACCCAGTCTCTGGTTTCGTTCACAGCTACACACCTGGTGTCGGTTGGGTGTGTCTACCCCTTCGCACCAGACCCAAATAGGGCCCTGTTGCACATTAAGATTGGCAACAGGTTTACAAGCTTAGGGCACACCTTAGGTACTCACCTCACTGCCGCACACAATCCCTAGGCAGGGGAGGCTACTCATCCCCGGGCGCACCCACCCGGGGAGTTAGTCTGATAGGCTTTTCCCCAATTTTTAAGGGAGCTTCACTCCCATGCCATCCACTTAGGATGGCACCTTCAACTGAGGACCTCCTTGTGGGGTTACTCAGGGACATCGTCAAGAATAACAATCTTGGCGATGTATACGAAGCCAGGCTCAATGCTATTGAGCAAATCATCCAGGATAGGCGCGAATCCCCGCTATCTCCCCCGTTAGCCGATCAAGGCATTCCCCCTCAGGCCCCAAAGTCTATTAAGACTCGCGAACCCGCGATCCGCGTCCCGACCCAACCCGATGCCACCCCCGGACCTTCAGTCCCTCAACCTTCCTTGCCCGAACGTATGGACACGTCCGGCCCAGTCGAGTCTGATTGTGAGATCAGTGACTCGGCCGGTTCCTCTGATGAGGACTTTACCGTGGTCCTAGGTAAGCGCAAGGGGAAACATTCCTTGTCCTCAAAGGCCAAAAAGTCCCTCGCGGCTTTGCCTACCCCCTCTCCTCCGACCACTCGGGTTAACACCCCCCCCCCCTCCCCGGCCCCCGCCAGCCGCCCCTCCAGCCCTAGGGCTACCCCCACCGCGGCTCCCTCTAAGAAGCCCAAACTTCCCCCTCCGATCTTCATCCATGAGAAGTCCAAATGGACTGATATCTCAAGGGTCTGTGTGGACCTAAAAATTAATTTCACAAAGGCCACCAGCACCAACACCGGTATCAAGGTGTCGACCCCTACGTCTTCGGACTATAGGGAGCTCTCCCGTGTTCTTCGCTCGAGGAACATCCCCCATCATTCATTCTCTCTCCCTGAGGAGAAGCCCACCCGTGTGGTGATCAGGCGGATCCCCAAGGAGATTCCCACCCAAGACGTCTTAGACGACCTAAAGGCCCAAAACATCCCCGTCTCCGCCGTCCACCGCCTTCACAAGGCAAGGGGCGGAGACCTGTACGACATGGTCTTGGTAATCTGCGACCCAGTCGAGTCAGGCCCCCATCCTATCTTCAAAATCAGATCCGTGTGCTCCCTGTCGGGCATCTCAATTGAGAAGCCCTACAAAGCACATACTGTTGGTCAGTGTCACAACTGCCAACAGTATGGCCATAGCCAGTCCCACTGCTTCGCACCGCCCAGGTGCGTTAAGTGCTTAGGTGACCATAGCACGGTCAACTGCCCCCGTTCTAAGGATAAGGCCCTCTGCCAAGATCCTCCTAGTTGTGTCCTTTGCGGCCAAGTTGGCCACCCGGCCAACTACCGCGGCTGCCCCAAAGCCCCTTAGTCTACTTCTCCCAAACTGGTGAAGCGCGCTGCCGCCCGCCAGCAGAGGGAATCCCCATCTGTGAAGATTCCCTCTTCACAGATACCCAATAGGTTAGGTCCCCAACGCCCATCTCCCTGGAACGCGCTGAACCACCAAAGGGCTTTCCCAGCCCTTGGCCCAGCGCCCTCCAAACCCGCTCCTCCACTCCTTGACGTCCCCACTCCCCAGCCCGTGGCTCCCGTGACTGCTCCCGCAGCCGCACGCAAGACCGCTCTTGCAGCCCCGGTTTTGGTGTCCCCCCCGTTAGGCTCCGGCCCCGTGGCCCTTGTAGACGATGAAGACATGCGGGTCATCATCTCCGCGTATAAGTCCGTTGAGAACTACGAAAATATTCTTAAGGCGTCGGCGCGACAATTGGCCGCCCAACTCAGGGCGTCCAACGGTAGTCCCGACGCTTATAAGGCTATTTTCGCCTCTCACCCCCACGTAGGGGAAGCTCTTAAAGCCCTCCACCTAGTCTAATCTCCAATGGCTACTAGGAATAGGAACGTTCTCAAACCGCGGTCCCTCAGGTTAGGTTTCTTTAACGTTAACGGCATGCAAGGTCAGCGGGACGAACTCGCTACCTTCTTGCGCGATAACCAGTTAGATATTCTCCTTCTCCAGGAGACGTTCCTAAAGCCACACCATCGCGATCCCAAAATTGCCAACTTTCAGTTAGTTCGTAATGATAGGTCGCGTTGCCACAAGGGTGGTACTCTCATTTATTATAAAAAGTCCCTGCATTGTATCCCGCTAGTCTCTCCTCCCCTCGAGTCACTCCTCGAGGTTTCAGTCTGTCGGCTAGGCATGACCGGTCATCAGCCCATCACCATAGTCTCCGCCTATTTTCCTCCTGCTACCGGTGCAGAGGATCAGTCCCTTCTCGTTAGAAATCTCACCTCTATCTTCGGCATGAGCGATTCCGTTATCTTAGCGGGAGACCTCAACGCCAAACATCCAGCTTGGAATAGCACTATTACGACCCCTAGGGGAAGAGTAGTGTTCAACCTTAGACTCCACTCTCAATTTTGACCCCGTTGCTCCTTATGAGCATACGCACTATCCCCACGATCCCAACTGTCGTTCCGATGTCCTCGATATAGCGCTGCTCAAAAATGTCAACCTTAAGTTGAACGCCATTGAGACGCTACACGAGCTTAATTCCGACCACCGTCCAGTGCTCTTGCACCTGACTCCGCGCACGGGTCCTTATGACCCTAGCCAGCCTCCTCCTACCAAAGTGTTGACTGACTGGAAGAAAGTAAGCGAATTGCTGAAATCGACCTCGTCACCTCACTTGGACTCCATCCCCGACCACATTGTCTCCGTCGCTGACACGACGGCCGCCATCAACTCGTTTACAGAACACGTGCAATCCGTCAATACGGATTGCACGTGTTCTGTAATACGGATTGCTCACGGGAAGTCCCAGATACGAGCGATCGTAAATGGAATCTCCCCGCTGACGTACGTGAACTGATAACCGAGAAGAACGCGGCCATCCGTGCCTACAGCAACTTTCCATGCGATTCGAACAAAGCTCACATGCGCAATTTACAGCGTGCTGTAAAGAAACGCATCGCTGAGTTTCGTTCGAATCGCTGGAACGACATGCTGAGCGAACTCGAGCCCACCCACCTAGCCTACTGGCAGCTGCAACGTAAGTTGCGTGCTACCGAGGAGGCTACCGTCCCTCCCCTCACCCGTCCCGACAAGAGCGTCGCTTTTGACGACTCTGAGAAGGCCGAGTGCCTGGCCGACAGCCTGGAATCTCAGTGCACTCCTAGCACCCAACCGGTAGATAGCAGTCACCTCCTCAAGGTAGACTCGGAAGTCGAACGTAGGTCCTCTCTCCCAACTGTAGAAGACCCTGATGATCCTCTGCCACCGGCCACGCCGGACGAAGTGCACGACATCATAAAAGGGCTCCGCCCCCGGAAAGCCCCCGGGACGGACGGTATCAATAATAGGGTTTTTAAACTCCTCCCCGCCCAGCTCATTATGTTATTGACCGCCATCTTCAATGGCGCTCTGAGCAATAATATCTTTCCCGAGGCATGGAAAGAGGCCACTGTTATCGGTTTCCCCAAGCCAGGCAAGCCCAAGTCTGAGCCCACGAGTTACCGACCTATCAGTCTCCTGAACGTTCTCGGCAAGATCTATGAGAGACTTATTTATAAGCGACTCTATGATTACGCCGAATCAAAGCGCCTCATTCCTGACGAGCAGTACGGCTTCAGGTCCGGACACTCGTGCGTCCAACAAGTCCACCGTATAGTCGAGCACATTAGCGCGGGCTTTCAGCGCGGTGCGATGACTGGTGCTCTCTTTTTCGACATCGCGAAGGCCTTCGACAAAGTCTGGCACAACGGCTTATTATATAAGCTCTACCACATGGGTGTGCCAGACCGTCTCGTGCTCATCATACGAAACTTCTTGTCGAACCGCACCTTCCGCTACCGCATAGGGGACGCCCTCTCCTCCCCGCACCCGATACGTGCTGGCGTCCCGCAAGGCGCCGTCCTCTCTCCCCTCTTGTTCACGCTGTTTACTAGCGACATTCCCAAGAGCAATAACGCTCGGTTAGCTCTCTTCGCGGACGACACGGCCCTGTATTACACAGGCCGCAGTTCAACCGCTATAGCCCAAACCCTCCAGACCTCTGCCAACGTCCTAGGCGCTTGGTTTAGGAAATGGAGAATTGAGGTTAATCCCGATAAGAGTCAGGCGGTTCTTTTCACCAAACCGCGCAAACGTGATCTCCTTTCCCTCTCTCCGATCTCTATGTACGGCAAGCCGATCCCCTGGGCGAAGCAAGCCAAGTACTTAGGTGTGACGCTCGATAGTCACCTTTCCTTCCGCGAACATATCAAAAAGGCCCGCGACCGCGCGTCCTTTGTTATGGGTAGGCTTCACTTCTTGCTCACTGCGAGAAGCTCACTGTCACTAAAGTGCAAAATGCGCCTATATACCGCGGTTATCCGTCCCATCATGACATACGCGTGTGTCATTTTCGCTCATTCGAACCCTCGCGTCCTCTATAAAATGCAGGTCCTCCAAAACCGGTTTCTCAGGAAAGTCACGGGAGCCCCGTACTATGTCCGTAACGACGCCCTCCACCTCGACCTTAGAATTCCCACCGTAGCTCAGTTCATGAAGCGCCTTTCCAAGCGCTTCTTCGATTCCGCTATTAGGCACCCCAATCCCTTGATCGCATCGGCCGCCCGATACGAACCATCGCGTATCAGTACCACCCGACGCCCTAAGCACACCCTCGTAGAGCCCGACGACCCCATCACTCTCCTCCAGGAGAGCAGTAGGGAAACCAGTACTCTTAGGAAACACAGACACAGACCGACTCCGTCATTCCGCCCTCGCCGCCGAGGCCGCCCGTCGCGACGCCCAAGTCAATACCCCCCCCGACCCTTGCAAGAGCCAGCCCGCGATGCTGAGCCAGTAGTTTTAAATTAGTCCCTAAATAAGATATTATTGTGATCCAGCCTGTCCCTTGCTGTCCTCTGTCAGTGACGTCCTAAGCCGAGGTCCGTACCCCACAGGGGGTGCCCTTAGCGAACGGTCACTTAGTTTATAGTTTTTTTGCTTAGTTTGTAAGCTCTGGCTGGAGGCCTTAGAGTTAAATCTATGGCATCCACAGAAAAGTCCGGTTAAGCAGCACACAACCTCTTCTAGGTTGACCTGCGAGATGCCATACATAAAATAAATAAAATATGTAGCTGGCCACACTAGTATAACAAAATCATACTTGACTTATCATACTATCAATATAATATCTTCATCGACTATAACTTGAGTGGTTCCGTATAAAAAAGGGTCCAATAATCAATAAGGAGTTTAATCCCGCGGGCAGCGGCCGTCGATCTCATTGGTCGAGCAAATTGACAGACGGACAAGTAGTGGGGGAAAGGTAGTGTACGATGAAACTGTTTTGTACTGGATGTGGCTTGGAAAACTATGCCATGAATTTTTATTTATGAAAGGATTTCGTTTGGGTATAAATCAAAACGTTAGCTGCAAAATAGATAGTCCCTTTATTGTTTACTGGGCAGGTAATAGGTTTGTGAACGTTTTTTTTTTTTTAAATGGTTACTTGTTTTGTTTTATTTATGTTTTACAAACAAAGTACTAACACTTAATTTTTCTCTTATTTTCTTGTGTGCTACTAACCCTAATAACACTATCGAATGTAAAAAAATGTATGGACTTATGTCTGAAATAAAGCTTATTATTAATATTATAAATAATTCCGTAAGGCTATTGTTTGACCAGTTATTAGCAAAGTAGAAAGTTCTTTAAAATTTTACAAAATCGAACAGAAATCTTTTGAATTGTCTTGTTGGATTCCTGTGATGATTCATGAGTTTTAACTATATTCCAATTCTTTTCGATAAGTTTGCTTCATATTAGGCCGCATCTTTTTTTTTGATGGATTGAAACTAAAAGCAAACATATTCAAAAAAAAACATAAGTTCACTTTAGAGCCAAAATAAAAAAAAAATGGTCTAAATTCCTACTGTCGGATTTACGAGTGTATGTACGAGTTTCTCAAAGTAACTCGTATGCCAACTGCCAATATAGATTTTAACTGGGTTTTCATAATGAAAAACAATTAATTTTTCAATCACAAACACCTACCGTTTGCCTTTCATCATCCATTGATTAATTTCCCTAATATTATTTCAACGAAACCCCATCCAGTTTCTTTCTACCTTTGTTCCTTCTACCAGGCGAGTCCCAGGAGCCCAGCAATATTATTACTGGCCAGTAATGCACAAGATTGTTTTGACACACGATGCCGGATATACAGACACGTTTGTTTCCCTTGTCTAAAGCGTGGTTATAAACAGTAACCTCGTTTGGAAAGTTTAACAAAAAAATTGATGGATTGAGGTGAATTGTGTTGAAATTTTTTATTTGATTATTGGTATTGTTTGTTTTTTTGTCTGTTGTGTTAGTAATTCTGCTGAAATAGTTGAAAGCGTTAAATTGTTTGATGTGTACTGTAAATATGCTGCCACGTGTCGTGTCATGTGATCGTGGAATAAACGACCAATTCTCGTATGTATTTGTTTTTTTCAATATGTTTGTAGTCGCAATCTATGTGGTAATCAGTTTATACAAACTATAATGAGAACATAATAAAAACATTCAAAGGGTGTCAAATAGTACGTCCACGTCGCTGTTATCGGGAACAGTACCCTTAGCACGAGTTTTCAGTATTTGAGACGTAAAGTAAACTGGAACTTTGACAATTTCAAGGGAAAAATAGTTCCTTATTCGCACACCAGAGGCGCTGTTCCATTTTTTAACACAAGAAACGCTGTAAATACTAGAAAGTAAAAAAGTGAAAACTCGTGCTAGAGGTACTGTGCACAGAACTCTTACAGCATTGCCACGTTGTATACATGGTAGTGTTTCAACCCCAAACGGCTCAAACACATAGTTAGATAGTTACTACAACACCTGAAGCGACCGTATTACGATGTCTTAAAACCAGGCTTGTTCCGGCGAGTGAAAGTGACAGAGCTATACAAGTCGTCTAGCGCCATCTCGTTCACTCACATGAAGAAGCCCGGTTTTAAGAAGTTGTTATTCGGCCCCAGTAGTGATTAGAATGCTACCATTTTTTAAGTGTCTTCCGAAATCAGCAGTCAGTTCAAAAAGTCTCTGCAATTGCTTGCATTACATAATGAAGACAATCTCTTAAGATGAAGCATAAAATTAACAGTGCGAAGGAAATATCAACATAAAAGATATGCTTTCACACCATTTGCAAGAAAGAGTTAAACTACGTCTGCCGAATAAAAATAGACACAAAACTAAAAAGCCTATTTCTCCCTTACAAAAACAATGGCGTTACCCGACTCACTAAATGTCAAAAGAGGCGCGTCTTATCACCTAACGTAGAATAAGATTGTGTAGAAGCGTCACTTATTTTGAGGAAGAAAGATTGCATTTAAAAAAAAAAAAAAACAAACGTCAGTGGTTACTTATGACATGATGTTACCGATTGACGTTTGCCCGCGCACAGCAGGTGCACGACATAACAGACAGCTTTGCAGACGCAGTTTCAAAGCCTAAACGATTATTTTCATTAAAAAAATTGATGATCATTCATCATTGGTCATGGAATAAACGGTCAAATTTATATATTTCTTCTTTCAATCTGTTTGTAGTTGCAAAAGATGGATGGATTGTATAAGTAAGGATATGAAAGAAAAAGGAGTAAATGATACTATGACTTGTGATATGGAAGAATGGAAGAAACAAACGTTTTGCGCCGACCCCAAGTAAAATGGGATAAGGGCAGGAAGATGATGATGATTCATCATTGGTCATTGTTTAAAAAAAAAAAATTGGGATCTTGGTTGGTACCAAGAATTGCGGCTAAAATTCCTTTACGATCTTTTCACACACGACCGAATATAAAAAAAAAGATGCGTGCCCGTGCGATGCGCCGAGGACACTTTTTGTCCCTCTCCCCTCCCCCCTCCGCATTCCACTCCATCCAGCTTACGTAGCTCCTTGAATTGCAAATTTCACTCGACTTCTACTAACACGAACTGTTTTTTATTTCGTACGTACAATTCGGGAAAAAGTACCTTTGTACGAACATTTTTACAGTTTAGTAGTGGAACGGGAAAATGGTTTTTTCAAAGTTTCATTATGACCGAGACAGTACATTAGCAAGTCCGTCTGTGCAAGGTATTACATTTTTTTAATGGTTGCTGGAACTTGGAAGTACTACTACGGAACCATAAATGCATCTCTATGTTTAAGTTTAGTAAAATTCTGAACGATCGTCAATTTTTTCCTGTGAACTCGATTTTTATAAGCTTTTATTTACTTTCAACTGTCCCATTGTCTGTTATCAAATGTTGCAAGTTTTGATCTACTTTCCGGTTTCCGATTCAGCTAAAATGCATGTTTGTTTTTATTTATGTTTTGTAAAGACGTGGCTGTGTAGATGATCATGAACAGAAAAGAATAGTAGAAGAATACATGCTGTACCCTTAATCCGATCCCAAATGAATTGGAATAAGGACAAGAAAATGTCATTCTTCCTTCTAGTGTTTAATACACATTTGCTTTTTGAAAGCTACAGTTTATTTGGAATGTAAATAAAACATCAATCAATCAATTAATTACCAACGTTTTCATAATTATTCAAACCAAAATTTATGATTAATTAACACTAGGTAAATCAGTTAGTTATCTATAAAAAGATCACAGTATTTATGTTACATTGTGCATTAAATGTAACGGTTATTACAACCACTATTTAAATGTTTATGTTATTACTAATAACTGCATAGTTTGTATGCATTAATTTTGATACTAAATATTTTGCACAAATGTTAGTTATTTGCTAATTTATTGATGCGCAGTATTGTTATTTCAGACCAACTTTTGCCCGCGGCTTTGATAATTCAGAAATGCATAATCTAGTCGGGTTGTATGTACCTTGTTCTGCTCCTCTGCTTGTAATAATGTAATTCACTCGTGATAAGACACTCTTGGCGCCATCTTATTATAAGAAAGTTATTGTTGTTTTATTTGTAAACATTACTTTTTGATTCGGGATGAAAGATACCCTTTGTCAATTTATTAAATTCACGCCATTATATATAAGTAGCTATCCCGGTTTAGTTCAAAGTTTTCAATTCTATACTTTTTCTCGCTAGTTTCACGATCGCAGGACTTATCTCATTACCATGATCTCGGAACGTAAAAGGCTATTGAAGGACACCGTGGATTTTAGTCAGCCAGAAACTCCCTCCCGCCTTGCCCTGGGTGGAATGACTCATTTGATGAAATTATCACGTAAAAAAACTGTAGCTGTCACCATGAGTGGCCTTAGTTACGTATGTATATGTCACAGTCAAAACTCTTAACTAGTCAAAAGTACTATTGACTAGCAAAATCAGTCAAAAGCACTTTTGACTGAACAGGTTGGTCAAAAGTGGTTTTGACTGAAAATTATTGGTTATTAGTACTTTTGACTGCAAATTTGCGGTTAAAAGTACTATTGACTGACGCTCTTCGTCAAAAGTAGTTTTAACTGCAATAAAGCATCAGTCAAAACCACTCCACTCCACTGCTCCTACTTTTGGGTGATTTAAAACAATTCTAACCTAACCTGTCCGTGTCGGGGTGACCCAAGTCGTTTTTACCAATATTTTTTTTCTCAGTGCCCCATTACATACACTCCTATCTAAATACCAGCTGAACAACACTATGCTTTTGAACGAGAAGAAGACGGTCGACTTCAGGGGCACCTCGAGGTTCGGTTTGGTTAGGTTCCTTTAAACCTTATAGACAGAAAAAGGAGCCCCGCGTAGCGGGGCTCCGTCGACCTTTCTTCGAAAGCCCTCTTCCTTCGCTTTAGAAATAAAACGAGCGCTCCGCTTTAGAAAAAAAAAAACACTCTACAATGAAGAATTATTTATTCATGCAACTCAACCTATTATGGCACTTTGAATCACACAGCAAAAGCAATCGATCAAAAGTGGTTTTGACTGATACAACCAGTCAAAACCACTTTTGATCGATTGCATGAATAAATAATTCTTCATTGTAGAGTGTTTTTTTTTTTCTAAAGCGGAGCGCTCGTTTTATTTCTAAAGCGAAGGAAGAGGGCTTTCGAAGAAAGGTCGACGGAGCCCCGCTACGCGGGGCTCCTTTTTCTGTCTATAAGGTTTAAAGGAACCTAACCAAACCGAACCTCGAGGTGCCCCTGAAGTCGACCGTCTTCTTCTCGTTCAAAAGCATAGTGTTGTTCAGCTGGTATTTAGATAGGAGTGTATGTAATGGGGCACTGAGAAAAAAAATATTGGTAAAAACGACTTGGGTCACCCCGACACGGACAGGTTAGGTTAGAATTGTTTTAAATCACCCAAAAGTAGGAGCAGTGGAGTGGAGTGGTTTTGACTGATGCTTTATTGCAGTTAAAACTACTTTTGACGAAGAGCGTCAGTCAATAGTACTTTTGACTGGTTAAGAGTATTGACTGCAACATATATAAAACTATACCACGGGATAAAAAGTATCCTATGTGTTATTCCAGAATACAACTTATCTCTGTACCAAAATTTGGTCCAGATACCTTTTCCATCACTATCAATCCATCCATCCTTCCAAACAACTACCAATCTTTTCGCATTTATAATATTAAGTAATCATTATAATAAAGAAACGTGTTGCGCCGACCCCAAGTAAAATGGGATAAGGGCAGGAAGATGATGATGAATCATTATAATATTATATTTAGGATAGAATTTTGGAATAGTGTAGCGTATTGTTGTAGCTATAAATTTTAATATGATTGTATTGTTTCTCTCTCGTTTCGCTACATTATATCAAAGTTATTGGATGTTCATTGGCATCTTAAGCGCGATAAGGGAACAATAAGACGAAATTGTTATTGAGACATTGTGATCTTATCTGTGGTTTGTGTTCAAACATTCCAGTGTACATTACACTTAAGGTTTGTGTTCAAATATTACAGTGTAATCTGAAATATTATAAGTGCTTTATACAGCTTGTATCTGAGTTTTAGGTCGTATCATAATTACGAGGTGTCTATACCACTAACTGTTTAGTAAGTATAGTAGAGTATATCCCATTAATCGGAGCTAGAGTATTCTCTATGGGAAGATTTGATTTTTTCATTGAAATCAGCATGTTCTGTGAGAGATCCTTTCTGACCATAAAATTCTGAGACATGCTGAAAAGTCTGTTTTGATAAATTAAAAGTTTGCTAAAAATTTATAAAAAATTATTGATAAATGTAATGAAATATAATTATGATCCTCTACACTTAATTTATCTCATCACAATATCCCAAAGCAACCTTCAAGTATCAATTATTTTTAAACACATCTTTCCTCGCCATTAACCCTTTGACTTGATATCCTTGCACCTGCATCTTGTTAGCGCGTCACTTATCACATTAACCCTGCCGCCGCCGCAGTAATTGGTGGCGGGTGTAAATAACTAAATAAACTGCTCGACGCGACGCTGCGACGCGCCCTTGCAAGCGTAAAAGTATTGCTACTACTTGGCAATATTAGCGGTGTACACGTGACAGGATTAGTTGTAGTAGGGGGTAAATGGTGCGCAAAAGAAACTGGTTTTGTTTTTAAAAAAGGGTATGGATGTGTTAAAAAAAACGAATTTTGTATGTTATCCGACAGGTGTACGTAAACTTGACGTGTAAGTGAACTTTAAAGATCAGAAAAATAAAAAAGGCATGTTTTGAGTTCACGTTCACATCGTCTTATTTTTAATTTTAAATGTCATATTATAAGTAAAAATAGCAGGTCCAAAGTTCAGTCCAACTAGGTATTGTTATTTGACTTCAAAGAGAAACCAAGTTCTCCAAAATCAATCTTCATAACGTAGTCCCGTAAAGAGCAAGTCAAATACAGACAGATGCGAGCTCGCATGTAACATCCAAAGTTCCTCAGACAGATGATCCTGTGGAATACCTAAACTACGCCCCTACGTTCCTAGTTTCCTATATCCCTAGGTTCCTACGTGTAGTCTGGAATACGCCTGGGATTCCAGTTGCGATTCCCGCAGTGCGCCTCGTTAGCCGCTGTCTTATGACATTAGCGGTCTGTCCGTCGGGCACGTTTCGCGTTCCAATCGACCATTGGTCTTTTAGACCGAGCAGAGCATTGAACGGTTAACTAAATAAGCGATGAACACGCTTTGTTTGTCTAGTGTTTTGTTAAAGTGTTTTGTTAAAGTGTTGGTATCGGTGTTTATTGGTTATTTTGTCGTATTGGTAATTTATGAATCCATTGCGTTCGGAGTTTTTATCAGTGGATAGACAATATTTTTGTAAAGGTATTTTTTTTCTATTTTTTTCGTATCGACTATTTAATTTTCATTAACCTGGATGCTAGCCTCATCTTACGCTTTTCTTCAACAGTGAATGTCCTTAAGCTGCTACGACGATGCTAGCTTGAACAAAATCTTAGAATAATTAATTAATTGTAAGACTTCTAAATCATTTATTTGTCTGTACGTTATATTCACAAAAACTGTGCAAATCAACCAACTACAACAAACTTCTAAAACCACAGTTTTTCCTTCCAAGAAAAGAGTTTCAGCACAAATTTAGTTAAGGCACTATTTCAAACTAATTAGCGAGTCAGACGTACAAAGCATTTTATGTACATTTAGCACCCGGTCGTAAAGACCATTCCGGGCTTTGTGAAGGTTAATTCCCAGTTCTGATACCAATGGCTGTATAGGCTATTTAAGACACGCATTAATGCGACATAAATCGAGTTTCGCGTTATCTTCTGAGGGCTTGGGTAACGACCTCTTTTATCGGAGACGGCTATACGGCTTTGCCTTGTTCCGATTTTTATGTTAAAGGATTTTGGTTGCATTATAAGTTGCTTTGTTAACGAGCAGTGTTTGATTGAAAGAGAAATAACGAACAGAGAAGCCAGGGATAAGTGACGTGCGTGCTGCAGTTTTTTTACGATATTTCCTAAGTTTGTTCATCATTTTCCATTATTTTTTTTACTGACTAGCCGACATCATAGTTTATCAATTAAAATAATTCATCAATAACTGCAGCACGTTACGCGTCTTTACAAATATTCAAAAAACGCCGGGCGGTCACTTCTCCCTGGGACACTGTACAGTTTTCAAAACAAACTTCAATAAAACCAGAATAAGCATGGTTTTTGAAAAGTAACAAAACTTAAGACTGTACCAAAGAGACTTCGAAATACAGCGCGATAGATGCTCAGACTATACCCTTTTCAGGTTTAAAGGCTTAATATAAGTAACTATATACCTCCTGTCCAACTAAAACTAAAAGGCGGTATTTTATCTCCTCTTCTGTTCTCTACTTTTATAGATCTCGTTACTACCGAACTTCAGTGTGCGTATCATCTTTATGCTGATGACCTTCAGCTCTACTGTCAGGCAGGTGTTGATAGCATATCTGATGCTATCGAGGACCTAAACCGGAATCTAGGTATAATCAACGATTGGTCACATCGTTTTGGGTTGGCGGTTAACCCAAGTAAATGCCAGGCTATCATTATAGGAAGCCCTTATAGCTTGCGAAGGCTGGCTACTTTAGCGGTTCCGCCTGTTACCTTCGACGGGAAAATCATTCCGTTTGGGTCTGAAGTTATGGATCTGGGTTTGCACGTTGACACCTGCCTTGACTGGCATAAGCAGGTTGCTGCTGTTAGTCAGCGGGTCACCGGAACGTTGCGGTCGCTATATCGTATGAAAAATATTCTTCCATCTCACATAAAGGCAATGCTTGTTCAATCCCTTATTTTTCCCATATTTGACTATGGCGATGTGTGTTACTATGACCTGAATGCAGATCTCCTCAATAAACTTGACCGACTTCTAAATAACTGTATTCGATTCGTTTTCAATCTTCGTAAGTATGACCATGTCTCTGCACATCGTTCACTTTTAAAATGGCTGCCTATCAGACAGCGTAGAGCATTGAGGGCTTTGACGACTCTGCATTCTCTTTTGGAGAAACCTACCTCTCCTACTTACTTGACTCGTCATTGCCAGTACTTATGCTCTGCGCATAGTAAAAATCTTCGTTCCTCCCATAATCGTCTTCTACGATGTCCCTCCCACCGCTCTGGTTTTCTTAAATCTTCATTCTCGGTCCAGGCGGTCTTCCTTTGGAATGCGCTCCCTCAGAACATCAGGACGGTTACTAACAGGTTCACTTTTAAGGTTAAAGTGCGTGAACATCTACTCAAGGAGCTGGCAGATTCGACTTGAATTACTTTGGTGTTGGAATTTTCCCATCTATGTATTTTTATCTCTATTTGATTCTATATATTTTGTTGTATGTATGTATTTATGTATTTATTTTAATATTTATATATTTTCATAATAGTTTTCTTGCTGCACCTACTGTGTTTATTTCTCTGCATCACCTTAAGGTAGACTGGTAGAAAATGCCTAAGGCATTAAGTCCGCCTATGTACTCTGTGCATGAAGTTTTAATAAATAAATAAATAAATAAATAAAACCTGAACATTAACAAGCTCAAGTTACAGTTATACAGAAAATCCGTTCAAAAACCATTCAGCCACAACCATAAGGAACACATACGTACCTTTATCCCCATCTTCCTTTATTCTCAAAGAAATAAATCTTCCGCACACAAGTACATTTTATGGTTCTTGATCTGAACAAAGCGATATTCTTTAGCCTCGGCATCGTTAAGCGACTCATTAGCGAGATGATCAACTGTCTCATTAGCTGCAACCAATTAGTATTTCCTGGACCCCTCTTAAATCATGGTGCCGTGACTAAGAGTACAGTTTTGTTTCTTTATCGCGAATTTGTTTAAGTGCCTCGTTGATGAGTTGCTGTTAAAGTTTAGCGGGTTTTCAGACTATTTAAACGTTTGAAAATGAGCCACAACGTTTTTAAATTATGTAATTGATTGTCTGAGAGCTGATTGAAATTGATTAATGGTTGTTTGTTAAAATGTAATGCAAGAGTTGGTCTATCGGTTATTGTAATACTGTTGAAATAGTAGATTCTTTCTTTTTTCTGCCAGTCATTATTATTCTTCTAGTAGTTATACATACATGTTTAGATTGTTTAGCTATTCGGCTTTATTCAGTCCTGTTTCCAGTAGTTACACCAATAACTCCATGTATTCCGATACAGAAGGTCAAAGTAACCACAATTTTTACTTTAAAGTTATAACACTTACCTTTCCAACTCCAGTAGGTTCCTTGACTCCTAATCTTCGCAGCAGTGCTGGAGGTGGTGGTGGCGGAGTCCTGTGCAAGGCCGCACTGAAGCCCTGCAGGCTGGAGGAATCCTCGTCTCGTCGCCGCCTCTCCCGGTGTGGGGAGCCTCCACTGCATTTTGTTGTTGAAGTTCTGGTGACAAAGAATGGAATTGTTATACATTGAATTATGAAAAGTACACATGACGCCTAAAGTTTTTAAAGAGATGGTATTCCGCATCGTTGTGATTGTACTTTTGCGCAGCGTTGGGATGACTATTACAGTAACAGTATTAGGCATATTCAATCAATTAAATATCAGAAAATGGATCTCTGAACATGGGACTCGTATAATATGAAACTTTTCTAATAATTACATTTTAGGTAATTGTTACTGGGCAAAGGGCTCGATCCACTCTTTTCGGCATTCACGACAATGTGTCCAGTCGTGGGACAGAGCGGGTTAGTATAAAAAGGTAATCGTAAGTCCTGTCATCATGTCATACCTACTTACATATCCAGCTTTTATATTGCATATTTTACTTGCACAAAAAACCGTCTGGCCAGAAGGACAAACTTTTTGTAAATATACGTATACAATATATGGTATACAAAAAAGGGATCCTCAATAAAACAAAACAATATTTCAGTGCATTATTCAATCACATTCACTTCCGTTACCATTTCCGACAGAAAAATTAATGTTGAAAGAGCCACCTTAGTAGGATATTATTGGGCATTCTACCCCACCTGCCGTTCCTACGGCTCACTCCGTTCGCCTTCGTCACTGGTGGGGTAGAATGCCCAATAATATTTTTGATATCGATGGTTGTGGAATAGAATAGAATGTGTAAAATTACTGGTTCGGCGCCTATTCCACCTTTTAGTTCTAAAATTCAATGCCCAATCGTTCCTATTCCAAATTCGTATTTTAAAACTAGTGTTACCTGTTGTTCCTTCGTTCACCTCCGTCAATTTCAGCAGAAAATAGGAGGGTACGTTTTGTCGTTTCGTTTTAGGAAACACGAATTTTCGGTCCTGAGAAGAACCTTTTGTGATCATAACTCCGTTTCACTACACTACTTTACTGTCATTCTTTCATAGTTTCACTACACATTTCACCACTACTGAATTTATTCTTAATTTTAATCTACATGAAACGTGGTAAGCTAAACTTCAGGACAGATTGTCTCATGTCTCTCCACAAAGTTTGAGATAGCGCATTACCGCAAAGGTTCAACGCATACTCAGTTTATGCGGCCAGAGTGGCGCAAGGACATCTGAATTTTAGGCTACCGTATACATTAAACTAAAACTTGGGACAGATTGTCACTATGTCTCTCCACAAAGTTAGAGATAGCGCTTTACCGCAGAGGTTCAACGCACACGCAGATTATGTGTCGAGGACATCCGAAATTTTAATTTAATTTCGTTTCATATAGATGAAAATTTACACGTTTATTAAACAAGTAAATGCGTCGGCTGTCTGAACCGATGATCTAAACTTCAGGACAGATTGTCTCATGTCTCTCCACAAAGTTTGAGATAGCGCATTACCGCAAAGGTTCAACGCATACTCAGTTTATGCGGCCAGAGTGGCACCAAGGACATCTGAATTTTAGACCACCGTATACATTAAACTAAAATTTGGGACAGATTGTCACTATGTCACTCCACAAAGTTAGAGATAGCGCTTTTACCCCAGTGGTTCAACGCACACTCAGATTATGTGTCGAGGACATCCGAAATTTTAATTTAATTAAATTCAGCAAGACGACACTACTTACTTGGTAATGAACACGTTACGTCTGGAACTGATTGCTATCCATCCGCACGTCGCGCTTTAAGGTGTGAGTTAAGGTGCATTTACACTAATATTTACCGTCCGGTGTGTGTAAGTCCGATCAGTTTGGCTACATTGTATTCTTTCATGAAATACCTGGCGGCGACGCACTAAGGAGCATTTAGCTTTTAAACCGAACAAACTTCATTAGCAGTTTTATTTGCTTGGAAATTAATAACAATACGTAAGTGAATAAAGAAAATCATGTATTTAAATAAGTTCATAAAATTGCTGAATAATTGAAATCTATACTAATATCATAAGCTGAAGAGTTTGTTTGTTTGGTTGAACGCGCTAATCTCAGGAAATACTGGTTTAAGTTGAAATACTGGTTTAAGTTGAAATCCTCCTTTGAGTGACATTTACAAAATTTGTATTAGTCTGGTTTTGAAGTCAAAATGTTCCTAAGTGCGACGTTGGAATCGACCGTATCAGATAATTGTTACGAGTGAGTGTAAATGAGCCTTTACAGTATGTGAAACTGCAAAATTGCAAGTAGCAATAATTTGCTGACCATATGTTGCTGTATGTAAGGTGTGTGTGTAATTTCCATGAGAACCATAATATGCAAGATAAACACTACGCTTGTTGCGAACATAGTTTAAATTTGTCTTATACAGGACTTCCTATGTTCATAAAATAGGTACTTCAGTTTCGGTACGGCACACTCATCATGGAAATTACTTTATTGTAATAATAATAACCTTTATAACTTTGTAGTTACAATAAATAAATATATGCATAAAAAATTTTTTTGTCAAGTTTTACTGCAGCATATTAGTGAACTAACTTTTTGACGCGAGTTCATTTACATGGATTATTCTGCATAAAAAATGTTTTCAGGATATACAAATTTCGTTTTAGTCATGAGATGATTTATTATTATACTAATGTCAAGTTTTACTGCAGCATAATAGTGAACTTACTTTTTGACGCGAGTTCATTTACATGGATTAATCTGCACAAAAAATGTTTCCAAGATATTTTTCTTTCAGCTCATCTTAACTTGGGTCTTTAAAAAAAAAAATATTTTTTATTTTTTGAATTAACGTGTGTGATGTCATGCGGAGTTTTACATCAAGGTTTTTTAATCAAACATACTATATTTGCATTCTATACATACATACAACTTAATTATTATAATACATAAGTGTCATGTATCGTCTTCGCCTTTGTCGGTGAGGTAAAAAGCTGGTTTTATATTTCATTTCTCACGATAAAATTGCTATTTGATAGAAACGATTTTCAATCACTACGATTTAATTAGACGTAAGTAAAATAAATAGTCATACAACTGTGAGGACATGTACTTAAGGTTTGATTTGTAATGGGATAAAATTTGCTGAAATGGTATTTTTTTGAATAAAATCAATCAATTTTGAACATAATATTACATTCGCTCCAGTATCTTCCAGTGATAAACACCGGTTCGGTTCTTCGTTATACAGTGAACAACCTTCAACTTTATAAAATGTATGTGAGTACTACTAACTTTACTGAATTATCTAATATATTTATTTAATCGATACCCAGCTACGGACCTGGTTTCTGCCTGCCGGCTGGTGTATCAGAAGTCTTCATTAACTCACAGTTATAACTTATAAGTTACAAAATTAATCTTTATTTGTTCCATTTCAGGTCTGACTCCGATTCAGAATTCCAGACACGGTCTGCAGCTGTTGCCGAGGTTGTGAAAGTGCAACCAAAGAAGAAGGTGCCGAAGCGCAAAGCTTCCGAGAGCACCACCACGCCATCAGCATCGAAAGCAAGGTAAGTTTGTGTTACTGCTTTTACCGTTAGGTGTTTTTTGTGTATGTTGTTATGTACAGATATACATTGGTTAGTGGATTTAGAACTGTAACGCAGAGAGCGCTAAAATCAATTTCCAATAATCATATTCAAGCATGATGCAATAATCATATAAATATGATGCAAGCATCATGTTTACAGTTAATTCATGAGGTATTGTTATTGAAATTATTATAACATTTAAACGTCATGATTTCTATCTGCATAGGGTTCGACAGAGAAGTAAGCACCCTCAATTCATCAATTTAAAAATAAATGTAATGTAATGTGTTGTGTAAATTAAAATAAATAAAATGTTAAATTATTTACAGTAAAAGACACAGTTCGGGCTCGGACCTCTTTGGCTTGGTGGACTACGTTCCGGCGCCAACCTCAGCTGGTGACTTCGGTTCGACCCTCTCCAGCCGTGTCGCCAACGGTAAAGTGTGGCGAAAGGCGAACTTGACCGGGGACTTCTATGTGGAGGTAAAGGTCTACAACAAGGCTGAAGTTGCCTCCATCCCTAAACAGGATAGGTGGAAGAAAGCCTCAGTGGACCTAAAAGTGCAGTTAAACCGCAACACGCCGCAGTGGGATGGGCTCCAAGTTTTTATGAGACGGTCTCATGAATTATTTGATGATTCTGAGCCCGTCTTTTATAGTGATAATATAAACATAAAATAAATATTTAAGCTGTTGGGGCTGGTGCCTGCAATATATATTCTATAATCGTAATAATAATAATACATTGCAACATCTAATAGTAACTTTAAACTATTTTAATCTAAAATGCCTTTCTGTACTGTTTGTAACACATTTGTTGAGCGCAGTCACTGGACAGGTCACCTACGTAGTACTAATCATAAAAACAAAACTATTTCACATTTTTGCGAAGGTGTTGAAATAATACATTCTGCATTTCGTAATCGTATAGCTTCTTATAGAATTGTCGATCCGTCTGAGAATTGTTCTCTGGATCCATTTCTTAACAATATTTGGAGCAAAATTAAAACGTTAATTGACATGTCTCTAAAAGAACATACTTCTCTAAAAGTTAATTTCGAATATTTTGCTTTGTTTTTAATGTTAAAAAATGATTCTCAAGAAATGAAATCATTTGCCACAAAAAACGTTACTATACATCATAATTACGAATTTGATTCATTATTGTCTCAAGTAAAAAACACTTTAACAAAAAAGATAGAAGAATTTCAGGACCGAGACAGTGGATGGACGTTCTTGAGCAGTTCTCATTTGGAAATAAATGTTAACAAATATCAGCCTTTGCGCGGTTCAGGCTTTATCGAATTGCCGGCTGCAATAAAATCGAAAAAAGCATGTGTTAATATTCACAATAATGACGAGTATTGTTTTCTATGGTCTGTTGTTGCTGCTTTATATCCAGCTAAGAGTCATCCTGAAAGAGTATCTTCTTACCCTGATTTTCGCAACGTGTTAAATATAAAGGATATATCATTTCCAGTGAATTTCTCAGATATTGCGCGTTTCGAAGTGAATAACCCCGAAATTTGCATTTACATTTATGGTTTAAAAAATAATACTGTCATAGGACCGCTTTACAAACCAAAAGCCTTGAATGGGAAGGTGATTCATTTACTTTACTTAGAAAGAGATGATTTATCACATTACTGTCTCATAAAAGACTTGTCGCGACTTGTTAAAAATCAAATAACAAAACACCACAGTAAACTGTACTTTTGTGACATTTGTTTAATGTTTTTTAATTCATGTGATGATCTTAGTTCGCATAGTTGTGGAGGTATCGCCACTGAACTACCTCCAGAGGGTTCTTTTATACAGTTTAAAAATTATAATAGAAAGCAAATTGTACCATTTGTTATATACGCAGATTTTGAAACAATGCTAGAACGGTATGAATCTTGTGACCCTGACCCTACTAAGGCGAGTACTGTAACGCGACAGCGACATGTGCCTGTAGCTTTCGCTTATCATATTACGTGTACGCTAGACGAAAGCCACAATCGTTACGTTTCTTATCGCGGTTCGGATTGTGTATCAAATTTTGTGAAGTCTATCTATACAGATGCACAAAAAATTTACGATATTTTAAAAAATAATGCACCTATGATTTACACAAATGATAATGCCCACGACTTTGAAAACGCGATAACATGTCATATTTGTGAGCAGTTCTTGTTCGGCGACAGGGTCCGCGATCATTGTCACTTGACTGGTAAATATCGTGGCGCAGCTCATAGTTATTGTAACTTACAATACAAACTACCAACATTTTTGCCTGTATTTTTTCATAATTTGTCCGGATATGATTGCCACCTTTTTATAAAAGAATTAGGTGAAGCTCCTGGATCTATTAAAGTGATACCTAAAACAAAAGAAAACTATATTTCATTCACTAAATTTATTCCGATTTCTACCGGGGAAAGCATCCAGGTCCGGTTTGTAGATTCTTTCAAGTTTTTAGGAACTAGCTTAGAAAAGTTGGTTAGTACCATGAAAAAACAAGACTTTAAACAATTAAAATCTTATTTTCCTAAAAAAAAACAATTTAACCTACTGACTCGTAAAGGAGTGTATCCATATGACTATATGTCTCAATGGGAACGTTATGAAGATATGTGTTTACCATCTAAAAAATATTTTTTTAACTCCATAACTAATGAGACAGTGACCGACGAAGACTATGAACACGCTCGGTCTGTTTGGTCAGTATTTAATATTCAAAACATGGGTATGTACACAGATTTGTATCTCAAAACAGATGTTTTATTGCTAACAGATGTATTTGAAAATTTTCGAAAAACTTGTAAACTACATTACAATCTCGATCCCGCGTTCTATCTTACAGCACCAAGTCTATCTTTTGATGCAATGCTTTTAAAAACAGGAGTTAAATTAGAATTGATTAGTGATGTAGAAATTTTTAGAATGATACAAAAAGGTATTCGAGGAGGTGTTTGTATGTGTTCTAAAAGACATGCCAAAGCCAATCATAAATATTTAGATACTTACGATCCAACACGTCCAAATTCATTTATCATATATTTAGATTGTAACAACTTATATGGCTATAGCATGTGTCAATCCCTACCCTATTCCGATTTTAGATTTATGAATAGGCAAGAAATAGATTTTTTACAATTGAACTTAGCAAATATCAGTGATACTGCGGAAAACGGTTACATTCTTGAAGTTGATTTAATATATCCGGAGAATTTGCACATGCAACACAATGACTTTCCCTTTTGTCCAGAAAAATGCTTACCACCTGGTGGTAAGAATAAAAAGCTAATTCCAAATTTGTACGATAAATATCACTATGTTATTCATTACGTACATTTAAAAAAATGTTTACAGCACGGTTTAGTATTAAGAAGGATCCATCGCGCTATTATATTTAAGCAAAGTTGTTTTTTAAAGCAGTATATTGATATTAACACCCAGTTACGTCAAAAAGCAGAGTCAACGTTTGAACAAGACTTTTTCAAATTATTAAACAATAGTATTTTCGGAAAGACCTTGGAAAATAATGAACATCGAATAGATGTAAAGTTAGTTAACAAGTGGTGTGACTCAAACAATAAAACAAAAAAGACTACTTGTGCTGAAAAATTGATAGCCAGCCCATATTTTCACAGCGCCTCTGTGTTTTCTGATGGTCTAGTGGCAATCCAAATGAAGCCTGTGCGTATTATACTTAATAAACCAATTTACATAGGGTTTGCAGTATTAGAATTGTCTAAGACTCACATGTACGACTTTCACTACTCTATCATAAAACCTTTTTATGGTAACCGAATTGAATTGTGTTATACTGACACAGATAGTCTAGTATATGATGTACAAAGTAATGATGTTTATAAAGACTTCAAGCTCCATTTTCTAAAATATTTAGATACCAGCAATTATGACTGTAGCAATGAGTATAACTTACCAATTATTAATAAGAAGGTTCCAGGATTATTTAAGGATGAAATGGGCGGCAACATTATCAAAGAATTCGTAGGACTGCGCTCAAAGCTTTATTGTATTAAAACGTTAAACAAAACAATTCAAAAGGCAAAAGGTACAAAAAAATGTATTACCGAAAAATTAAATATGTTAGATTATAAAAATGTTTTGTACAATTGCAATGTTATTCGCAAAAAAAATGTATTGTTTAGATCAATAAAACATGAAATATTCACCCAGGACGTAAATAAAATAGCACTTTCGAGCAATGATGATAAACGATTGCTATCGTTTGATAAAGTTTCTACTTTAGCCTGGGGTAACACAACTATATTTATGTAATGCATTAACACAATTTAAATATAATAACAGTAGTTACACTTTTCATTTGTATTTTATTGATTGTAAATGATAAAACTTATTACGTCCTGAATGGATAGTTAGATAATCTTTCAACCTACCTACTGTGTTACTTACTATTATAAAATGTTTGTAATTCTTTTAATGTGTTGTTGTGTAATATAATTTAAATACCTAGTATCAGAAGTTACTTTTGAACCTTATTATTTATGCAATTCTAAAATGTGTGTATTGTTGGTGTCCCTAGTACTAGTTAATACTAAACAGTGTAAGAGTAACTATACTCTATCTATACGACCTCTGATAATTACTTACCTATATAGGTCTTATATAAATTTACTTTTATAGGTACTTATGTATCTACTAAATATAATTATACTTAAATAAATAATATTTTATGTTCATAAATCTGTTTCATTTCTATTCCTAATTGTTTTCAAAGCATCTAAGGTGCATCAAAAATGTTTTGATCCAGGCTCATATTTAATATAATAATAATATTTCTCAACTATCACACAACGCCATCTAGTCCTAAGCTAAGCAGAGCTTGTGTTATGGGTACTAGACAACTGATAAACATAATTATATATTTCTAAATACATACATATTAGAAATTTTCAGAGTATTATTTTTATATTTAATAAAATAATAACGAAAAATAAAACATAAAAACAAAATCCAGACCGGAACAAATACTTTTTGTTCCGTGCGGGAATCGAACCCGCGACACTGCATTTGGCGCATTTATATGCTAATACTTACCTGTGACACGATGACCAATGTGCCAAATGGGTCGTCGAAATCGTGACAAAATACTGGATCGCTTTGAAGATGCATGCGTCATGCGCGGTGTAGAATTTGACACCAGACAGGTGCTTCGGCACAAGTTCAAACATGTTGAAACATGAAATTGTATCACAGCGAGGCTTTATGGAGTTTAATTGCATATTAGTCACGTTTCACAGTAATATTATTGAGTAGAACATCCATTATTATTAGACAGCTACCTGGAGCGGTCGTATCACGTCGAATAAAAACGGAACGAATTGTAAGTATTGTTCAAGTACCCATTTACTTAGAATGTTATTTCATCATGTTGTTTTATGTAATTATAATTAATTATTATTCCGTTGTTTCAGATCATTGAAAATGTGTGATTCTCCAGATATTATCGACTACTCACAATACGCTCAAGGTTTTCCGACCCAGAGTTTAAGCTGGCATATCCCAGAATTCTCAGAACAACAAAGACCTGTCACCATGGAGTCCAGGACAAGACAAGACTACAGACCTGTCAACAAAAAGCCTCGAACAAGGCAGGAGTGTCTAAAAAAGAAGTCATCTCTACCTACAAGTCAATCATTCCTCATAAACAATGAGAAGAAAAAAGGATTACGATTGATCCAGGTACAAGTGTTGGATATCAGCGAACAACAAGAACCTACAAGTGACGATCATGACGTGGTAATGTTAAGTGCTCAATATGTAGTAACTGAATCGGTGGACCATGTTATGGACGAGACGCACGCGTTAATTAATAAAATATCAAAAAATCTTTGTGGGGACGGATGTTATTATTAACTGGTATCATTTTTTTAAGTGCCTACTTTATAAGTTGTTGTATTTAATTTGTAGGAATGAGCAAAAATAAATTATGTAAGTAATATCATAATTATTAATGGGTATATTATTGATAGGAATTTATGTATAAGTTTTGAATATATAAATATTAAATATAAGTTTTACTATAACTAACTTTTGTATTAATTTGTAATAAATGTAAATAATGCAATAAAAGTACATAAAAATATATCAATTGTTTCTAATTTTAATTGTTTTTTTCTTATTATTAATTTATTTATACTCGAACTCTAAATTAGCTCTAGTGTAATGATATAATTATAGGTTATTTGCTTTCAGTATTTTTATTAGAACAATTCGTTTAAAATCATGTTATATGTTATTTGCATTTTTATAATAAAATTCATAAGAAATATCATTTTGCTGCAGCTAATTTAAAGTTTGTTATGTAGGTTACCCTGATTATAATAAATAAAACATTTAAGTAGATAGACATTTTTATTAAATGTTAAACACAAAAATAATTAAAACAAATTAAATACTGACATATTATTATAAAAATACCATTTCCTTATACAGACAGCATTATTTAATGTACAATGCATTTTATGATTCACACAATTAAAATCATTTTTATTTTTACAAAACTTTCTTTTTAGTTCTGATAAATTAGGACATCCCTTCTCACCTATGTCGATCACTTCACAGTTTGTACATAACTCTTTAATCCACTTAATCTTTTCCAGACCCTTCGTGATAATTTTTTTATTTTCTAAGTATGGTAAAATGACGCGTTGAAACTCTTTGTAGTCTATGTAGCCCTCGCTCCAGTAAATTCCTCGATTTCTTTCTAGCCACCTCACATGTTTTTTTTCTTCTTGTGTTAGGTAATGGAATGAATATGGTGGTTTTACCAAGAACGTCTGTGTATGATCCTGACTCGCGATGGTCAATTCTTTGACAATAAAATTATTTATAGAATCTTTAAATCCTTGGAGTTCCACTATAATAGTATCCATCTTCATGATATCTTCTTAACAGTGCTACTTAATGGTTTGTATTCAACAATGCAATCGTTCAGAATGAGACAGTATGCTGAAGTTTGATCTGGTATCTCTGAATCACTCTCAATTTCAACTCTCACATCTACAACCGGACCTGTCTTTAGATTATCTGCTTGTCTAGAGCAATCAATGACAAACAGCGGTGCTAAATCTTTAAACTGTTTCTCGCTTAATATGGGCTCCGGGCGACGTCCGTAATACGACTGTTGAAATCTGGTGTATTGCTCGTATAATAAAGCGATTCTGTTATTAGCAAAACTCACATTTAAGTTTTCATAGGGAAAATAAGTTGAATTGAGATATACTCTAACGT
Source organism: Agrotis ipsilon (assembly GCA_028554685.1). Lineage (NCBI taxonomy): Eukaryota > Metazoa > Arthropoda > Insecta > Lepidoptera > Noctuidae > Agrotis > Agrotis ipsilon. The sequence continues at coordinate 2,739,867 of CM052965.1, forward strand.
TTCGAACATGACAGTGATCGAATTGCGACATGTCCGAACTTGCATTGCTTTTCCTATTTGTCTGTAGTCCGATAATAATGTATCTTGGTTTTTCTATTTGAGATGAAGTTTTGATAGACCAGGTATGTTTTGTAGTTTTAGGTAAAGCTGGATATTCGTACAGATCCCAATTTCTGTATATCATTTGAAGCGGACGATCTTTTTCTAATACTTTTAACAAACCAATTTTTTCTTTGTCTGATACTTTAACATGCGGTACGCGCCATATGATTTTGTTGATCTGTACATCATCTACTACTTCGCCAGTATTAAGTTTTACAGCGTTCAAATTAGTATTACTTCGTAACAATATCAGTTCATGTCTACTATTTATTACAACTTTTTTAAAATCTTCAGCAAAACCAAGGAGGTTACGAAGTGGTATAGAAGCTGAAAATCTTCCTCCATCAATATTTTTTATGCCATCAATATTCCACCCCCAAGCATTAGACGTTTTTGATTCACTTTCGTTCATTGAAATTAGTGATTTCATGGTTGTTGTTATACCAGCATTTTTTATTTTATCAATCTCCACTCCATTTAGCTCATACCTAATGTCTTGGAACAAGTAGAGTAGTGCATTGTTCGTGAAATTAACACTAGTGGCTTTGTCCTTCGAATCTTTTTTGCTAACGATTACAGTTCCTTCCAAATATAGGGTGCTAGCTGATGGTAATATGTATAAGTCCTGTTGATTGATGGGTATGCGGATTTCATCGTTTCTGTTGAAACTCGTTACATAGGGTTTGTAGGAATGAAATTCGATTCCTTCTATAGTATTATCAAAGGTCGGAGCTGATAAAACGTCTAAGATATTCATTTTAGCAATCCGATCGCTCTAAGAAAAGCTTTATTGTCTTTTGTTAATTTTATTTTCTTCTTATTTCCTATCTTAGATAGAGGTCTTATTTGATAGGTAGCTTGAGCAGAACTGATATTCTTTACTTGTTGAGACACACTTTTATTGTAATCAATCATTTTTTTCTTCTTAGATGTAGATATACCTGCACTTCTTCACCACGTAAATTGATTAATCGTTTGTTTATATCTAACAACCTGATATGTATGCAGCTTATGTTGTTTTGATTGATTGGAAAGTATATTGCGTTCTTCGGGATTTCGATGATCCTGTATCCAGGTGGCACATTAAGTGCAAATTCGTGAATAATATGACTTGGTTCACCGTTCACATATGAACCGCTTACAATATCACATTCAATCCTGACTACGGTCGTAGGTAGAATGTTGACTGGAGACTGTGACACATGCAATTTATTTGCTTTCAAGATTTGTTTTTTAAATCCTAATAGTCTTCCAAAAGAGTCTTCTTTGATAAAATTAATGTCTTTTGTACAGAATATTGTAGTTTTTAAAGTATTATTATTGCACCGTAGTTGGATTTTTGCATTTTTAATTTCGGATTTTAAATAATCGCCGATATCTTGTAATTCATAAGTGCCCTCTGGTATTTCAATAACTTCATTAAAGCCATAATATAATTTATTATTACTTTTATCAATGTTTGGAATAGAATTAAATGTTGAAAAGTGCAATAAAGCACATTCATACTCTCCATCTAGTTGCAACGTATTAGGATAGTATGTAGTTAACACTGACGAGTCTCCAGTTACTGACAAAGTGAACGACATCTTGTAAATGATGGAAATGAAAGAAAAACATATATTTTATAATACATTTTTATTCCAAAAAGTTCTCAAAAAATTTAAACATAAATGACCACAATTGACTGCGTTAAATTTTTGATATCTTGTGTAGTTATAAAACACATTACATTTTTTGAAATATTGCATCAATTCTGTGGGAGGTTTTAAATTTCCATAGCTATCAAAATATTCACAGTGATCGTATACTTTAGCATAAGCTACCCAATGGGTTCCTTTGTTCTTAGAATCATCTAAGTTAACGATACCACATTCAATGCGTTTCGGCTTCTGAGGTAGTCGATCCTTCATGTAGACCCCACGAAAATATGGGATGTCTCTTGAAAACTTTCGAATGTCTACATTAGTTAGAGGGCGATTGGGTAGCATATTTTTCAGTTTTTTGAAGATGTTATAAACAATCCTTTGCCGCTTTTATATGGCTTAACGTATAAACCCTTGCCCAACTTTAAAGCCTCCATAGCTTTATTGTGTCGTTCTGTTTCTTGCAAATATTGTTTGTTTGCTTTGTAATCATTAACGGTCTTTGCAATGCCAGCTGCACCACCAGCTAAAGTTCCTAAAGCCGATAAACCAGCGAAAATTGGAATTAAAGGTAGAACTCCTCCAGTCTTTGGTATGGGTATTACTCGGGGTAATCGGATCCGATGACGATTGTTTGGAAATAATTTTTTTGCGGTTAAGTAAGCTGCTTTTATTAAAGTCTTATTATCGCTGCATTTGAGTTTCTTAATTTTCGATTTTATTTTAGAAACTAAGTTTTTAAACGTTTTAATGCCGGATCCAGACTTTATTTTCGCTTTCATAACTTTGTTCACTATCCAAGAGCTCAGTTTTTCACCTTTCCCTGCATCTTTTGAATTAAGTCTTTGTTTAGCCATGTTAAGTAATTGTAAATCGGCTTTGTGGCGATTTGGTAAGTCTGTATGATTTGTATATGCAATATCGTGTTGCATACAAGCTTCATCTAGCTTATTAATACCTCGATCACCTCGCGCTAAGCGTTTGCGAAGTTTGGTTCCTGGTCCGCAATAATTGTATCCGGGCAAATGAACTTCGAACGGTAGATTATTAATTATACTGTTAACTAGTCCACCACCTTGCATTACTCAAATTATAATGATAGGATTTCAAATGAAAAATGGTTATATATTAGAATATCTTAGTCTATTACTGCAGCTTTTTCAATCCAACTGTTTTCTGCACTGTTTAGACCTAACCATTTGACATACAATTTATTTCCTTTCTTCTTCAAAACCTTTTCTATCAAATAAACGTCAGGATAATTTGATCTTTGCAGTTCTTGTTCATAAAAAGCTCCTAATATCTTTTGTTTTCGTTGATCTTCTATGTGATATGTCACTGGTATGGTTTTATTTACCTTTTTTATAGTAAATAATTCCGTTGACCAATTAGGAGTGTAACCTTTCTCAAAATTATGTTTGTATTTACTTATACGAACACAATCACCAACTTTGAATTTAGGCTTCCACTGAACTATATCAAGTTTGTTTATTTTTTTAATATTTTCTTTGATTTCTTGTTCATTACCTTTATTCACATCAGCCGGTTTAAATTGAATAGTGCGATGTTTTGTGTTGTTATATCTCTTCAATGTATCTTCCAATGGTAGACCTAACCACTTGTAGTTTCCATTGAGACTAAAATATTTATATAATTTATTTTTTATAGTTCTAATCAGTCTCTCCACAATTGATGCTTTTTTAGTAGAAAATGACGAGTAATGGTTAATGTTGTGCTTTTTCATAAGCGTTTGAAAAGTGGTGTTATAAAATTCTGTCCCCATATCAGTTTGTAAGTTAACGGGATGATTACGACTACGTAGCAGTATATGTTCGAATGCACGAGTAACATCAAATTTATTTTTCGATTTTAACGCTTCAACCCAGGCATACTTTGAGAAGCAGTCAATCACCACTAAGATGAAATTGTAACCTTTGTTATACTTTTTCAGATTTTGCATGTCCATCAAGTCTGCTTGCCATAAGTCATGGATTCCTTTCAGAATAACAGAACGTCGAAGGAAATTTCTTCGTGCCGCTTTGTGTATTTCATTTACAATTTGCTGTTTTACCATTACGGAGTTTTTTGAAGTAATTTATCTACCTCTGCTTTAGTATAAAACTTATCTTGCAAATGAGTTGAAACCTCAAGTATCCTCGCTTTTAAAGTAGCTTCAACTGTACCCTTTGCATCTTTAATGATTTGAGAACGCAATTTTCCAATCATATTATTACACTCTTTAAGCATATTAGCATTCAATCGATCTACATAATCCTTGGACACAACCAGATTATTTAATTCTTTTAATGTGTCAGCATTCAATCGATCGACATATTCCTTGTTCACAGCATCGTCTGCTTCTACTGGAGATATAATTCCTCTCAGTCTTGATGTTTTTAAATCAAAATCTCCGGTTTCAGATTTTAACAATGCTTTCTCATTAAACTCAAATAACTCTGATAAACGCATTCTTTTGTGAATGTAGTGTCCAAATTTGTCTACGTTCATGTTAAGGTGTATTGTATCGAGAGGTTGATAGTAAAATAAACACATTTATAAATATTTATTAATTTATAACTTTACTTTCACGCAATTCTTCAATGATAGATATAATTTCATTGTCTAATCCTGTGTTGCCAGCATCTCTAGACGCAATTAACAATTTCAACCTCTCCACTAATTCATTAGGATTATCCCAGTACACAAAATCTACGTTTTTTTTCCACTTTTTTAGCAACGGTAGACCTTTTCCCTGAACTGCATTTTTCAGTTTAAAAAGTGGTTTAATAACTTGCAAATATTTTTGTCCTTTATTACTTTTTATTGGCTTATTTGGGTCATAGTCTCGACGATGTGCGTTTGTATGAAGTAGCATCGACTTATAATTTTGCATATCACTATCTGTAACCACGCTTATGTCTACATCTTTCTTAAGCAACAACTGTTTTAAGCCTGGTGTATTTCGGTATTTACATCCAGCCACGGTGATGAATTGATCGTTGATCGTTATGCAAGCAGAACCTAACATCAGTTTCCCGCGGTCTGCTCTAACCCCAAATGGAATATCTACCAATGCTTCTGAAGATATTGACCAGGATGACGTATCATAATCTTGGTTTTTTTCAGCTACTGATTCATAAGATGAGTCACTGTTGATATCGGATTCATATTTGTTTTCATCGTCATTATTATCATCACTTCCTGCGCTACCAGTTCCTTCTTTCTGGTAAGTTTTGTTAATAAACGGAACTTCTGAAAAATCATCACTTGTGCGAATGAAAGGAGTTTGCTTATTAGCATTAGCAATTAGGTTGAGAGGTTCCGTTACAGGTTTGAAAACAGATTCCAGTGCTTGTTTATTGTTAATCTCATCATCTCTCATTTTTCGTACTTTTATCTTTACAGCTTCTGCCGCATCAACAATTTGTCGTTTCAATGATTTTTCCATATTGATAAAATAACGTCGTAATTGATTTAGCGTCGAAAAGTGAATAATAATGTCATACAGATTAAAGCCTTATATATGTATTTGTGTTCTTAGTCAAAGACTACAAACGTGTCAAATTTACTTCTATAACATCCTTTGTTTTTGGAACAATCTTTATTAATTACAACGTAATTGAAAGGTACACTCCATATTTTTGAACACATTTCACGAAATTCAATCCATGTCATGTCAGTGTTGACGTGTTCTTCATAAACATGTCTCATATTTCTTTCATCTTGTTTAAAAAGTACGATTAGGTTTGCGTTGTCTCTTATTAACTGCTTAGGGATTTTACTATAAGACTGATTTAGATAAAAACAATCGATAAACTTGTGTCTCCCCATAGCAAAATAATCACGCATACTACTTTGATTTTCACAAGCAACATCATCAAATACAATTACAGAATTCGGTTTTGCGGTTTGAACACTCAGCACTTGCTCATTTTCATGATATTTTTGAAATGAAATATCTGGTACACGTTGCAAGACTTTTTCTAAAAAAACATACTTGGGTTGTTGCAAGGTTTTCGAATAAACATAAACATTTTGGAATCTTAAACCATTCTCGTGTATAAGAAGACCAATTAATAAATTCGTTTTTCCACAATTTGACGGCCCGCAAATGATGCATCGTATAGATTTAGGTAGTAGTTCTCCATGGCGAAAATCAGTTTCCTGAGAATGAACAGAAAGTTTTTCTAGATGTAACGAGTGTGGTTGTTTTACAAATTTCATGACGAGTGCGTGAAACGGTTGTATCAATAATGAGTTAATTAATGTATTACATAAACATTTATAACTCATACACACAAAACTCACTGTCGCTAACCCGAACAAATGTACGAGCAACCTCGCTATGGTTGTCTAAAAACCGAAAGCGACGAAGATGAACGAAACAAGCCGTTCATACTTCACCTTCCGTTCCATTGGGTGGAATAGGCGCCGAACCAGTATTTTGTACATCCTATTCTATTCCACAACCATCGATATCAAAAATATTATTGGGCATTCTACCCCACCAGTGACGAAGGCGAACGGAGTGAGCCGTAGGAACGGCAGGTGGGGTAGAATGCCCAATAATATCCTACTCACCTTCCGGTCCGCGGATCCTACCTCCCATCATATTTCATACAGTCCGATCGAATAATTGAAAAATAAGCAAAAACCATTTATAACGTCCGTTTCGTGTTAAAGCCGTTGAAGGAAGTCGAAGCCGTAATAAATGTTCGCTACGTGACGACCGAAATGACCTTTTTACATTTTTCAAAAATTCGCTTCCCCGTCAATGGAGCGATGCGGACCGACTGTGATGCATAGCCGAGGTAGACAGACGACTTTGTGAATATTTGAGAATAGACAAATAGAGGATGGAAGGGATAGGGGTTTTTGTGACGGAAAAGTAATGAAAATAAAAATTGCTGCAGCTGCGCCATGGAAAATTCTGTTTTTCCGAAGTCACAAAGCAAATGTTGTTTTATATTTTTATATATTTTTCTTCCTTATTTTTCTTTCTTATATATATTATGAACAAATAAAAGCTTAACTTTTAACGTAAAATCGAATTCTTAAATTAAAAAAAACTTTTAAAACATTCCATTACGAAATTCGACACTCAACTTTTAAAAACCAAATTCGCTGTCATTTTGATCGATGTTTCCATAATTTTAAAAATAAAAAACCCAGCTCAAATTCCTTGAGTTCTGTCGCACGTCTACACCCGGCCTGTAAAGGGGGTTGCACACGGTCTAGTGATGGATGGCGCTTACGTGTCGACGGACGACACCGCCCGTATTTTATTTTAATGCCATCGGCGTAACACCCGTCTCACAGAGGCTTAAAATTGAAAATTCTCCATGTTTAGGTATCGGAAAAATGAATATATTTTCTTCAATATAGGTGATAAAATATGTGGGTCACGTACTCGTGTTCGTGGAGCTATGGACTCTCACACTATTTTATTCTGTGAATATGATATTGGACATAAAAATGTCATACAATGCAAATTACCACGTATTTTCTGTACTTTGTATGAAAATAAATAAGCCAACATTAGGTACCGTTATTTTCATAAACAATGTTTAATACGTTTTCCCAGAACGTTGGAAAACACATAAACCAATGCATTCAGTCCAATCATGTTAATACCAGGCTTCCAGAAAAACTGTAGCAGTGTACAAACACCCCGCATACTTCTCCCTAGCGTGATGCGGTTGCGTGACGGCCAATACTTTATTGTTCCCAACTATTAACATTCTTCTGCCGGATTGTTTAGATAACTCTTGCGTTTGCCTCCTGTGGACTTATGGCGGCCTAGTACTTTGGCTTGATAGAATACACGTCAAGTAAAGTGGTAGATTACTGTTTTATCGGTTCACTGGGCTCAGTAAGCATTATTTTTTTCATAGTAAGGGTCAAGTAAATTGTCAAATGATTAAATGAAATACTTTCTTTTAGAAACTTTGAGATTTTTGTGTAATTTAGGTGAAAGACGAATGACAGGCATTTTGGGGAACTGTATTCTGACGATTCATCATCATCATCATCATCAGCCTATAACGTTCCCACTGCTGGGACAAAGGCCTCCTCTCTTGTGAGAGGTAGTGGGCCATAATCCACCACGCGGGCCCAGTGCGGATTGGCAGATGTCACATGTCTTCGAATATGATGGTTCTAGGACATGCCGGTTTCCTCACGATGTTTTCCTTCACCGTTTTGAGAGCAGTCGTGATGAAATAAATTACACAAATTAAAGCGCCAAGCTGGGTTCGAACCCACGACCTACAACTCGTAAGTCTGGACCGATACCACTGCGCCACCACTGCTCTCCGATTCTGACAATTCGAAAGTTCTGATTTCTGCTTAGTTTGAATAAATTAATTTTGATTTTAATTTAATTCTAACACAATTCAGTAAACTCAAAAAATCTTAATTTCATCTTTCATAAGATTGTTATAAGTAACATTTCACGTTTGTTTTCCACTGGGATATATTAGGTTTGTGCGAAGCCTGTATTGGTGGTACTGTTGCCTCAGATTGAAAGAGCATGTCAGATAAATTGATTGATTGACGACGTCTGTGCTTTTAGACCGGTGTTTGGAAGTTTCTGTTGTTATTCTGTTTCAAGGTAGGAATGCACAAAGGTAAACAGAGAAAATAACATAATATCAACTTTTTGAACATTAGTACTTCATTTTACTCCAGTTAAGAATTCAGAAAAATGTTTTTCACAGTACGGTGTACGCAACTGTGTAATTTGTCCGTAATATTTTAAATAAGTAATCTATTTATCTAATGACTTATTGGCTATTGTCAAGAACCTCGACCAACACCAAGGAGGCTTTTGTTAGAGACTTAGACCAATGATCTGATTGAGAAATCAATTCTTCCTGACACGACGCACATTGCTAAGGAGGTTCCTTATTCTTGAACCAAACAACTACCAAATATTAATAATTTCATAAACATAATTGGATCCTCGTTAAGAAGGTTTTGTTACAATGCCAGAAGATTTCAATAGGAAACTTGGGAATATTTCTCTTCTTCTCGTCTTTTACGTGTCTATTCCACGAAACCATCGTCAAACTCGCCAAGTTTTCCAAACGATTTCCGTTTCCCAAGAGAATGTACTCAATAGAGGGACGGGACTTATTCTAATTGATACTTTGGCTCAATAGAATTGTAATTGACCACTCTTGTCTAAGTGAGACTTTTGTTGTACGTGACAATACATTAGGTATGTTGCCAGCATTAATAAATTTCAAATTATGTAAGTATTATTAATCCGTCAGTTACAGTTTTGAAAAATAATGGATCTGTATTTTTTCTTTTGTTAAATCAATGAATATTTACAAAGATAAAACGAATCGAAACTCGATAGCGGGTGCTCGTGAGATCAGAAGCAAAAATATATTAAAGTTATTAAGTTGTATTACCAATTTTAGTTAATGCAGTTAACGTTACAAGAAAAATTACGGATCAAATTGTTGACTGATGCGACAGATTAGTTTTTTTTAGACAAAATAGCCTATTGAAGTTTCATTTTATGTACGAAACAATTTTGAGCATTCACGGGAAGTTACCTTAAATAATATTGACTACCTTTTTTCACTTTCATCCCATATTTTACTCTCTTTGTGGCATATGTTTTCAAAAGCCTTCTTTAGCACTTGCCTTCGTTATTAAAGAACTTTCTAGACCCACCTATTTGTCACTATGATGCCTGACTGTGATCGAAAATAAAATACAAATACGTACTAAAAAGGGATAATATACATAGTCTGAATATCTTTTAAATAACAAGGCGGTTAGCGAAAAATGTTGGGTCGCCGTACGAACAGCCTGCAAATTCCTTTACTCGCTATTTCAATATCTTGTGTACCTAAACCCAGTTACGAATACTAAAGACTTCATGTCATTTTATACACCATTTTCCGCTGTCCACTCCAATTCTATGATACTCGCTGTTCACTTTGAAACATAGACTACCAAATACGTTACTCCTGAGGCAGATCTTGGTATTGCAAAGGATGTTTATATTGTAAAGATACCGTTGATTTCACGGGACGATGGCCACGGTGGAAACAATTCGAAAAAGGTCGCCTCTTGACATTTGATAGAATGCCCCTCGGAGCATGAATAAGCCTATGGGTTTAGACTTAGCCTGTCATGTCGCTTTATTATTTTCCTACCGAATTTCATGAAAGCATTTTCTTGATTCTTTTCAATTTTCTATTGTTGCTCGAATTTTATTTTGTATTTTATGTTCGTGTTTGTCGAAACCGTTTTCATACTGTTCGAATTGGAGAATTGATAGCGTCGTCTTGTAGTATTTGAAAGCGAATATTGAAAAGATTTTATTGTGTTGCTATCACATTGTGTTCATTTTGTTGTGTTGTGACCTAGATTTTACCTATATCATCATCATTAATCGTATCTAGATGGTTCGGTGTGTCACCCACTTTAATTAGCTTCGCAATTTCCATCCCTAATACAAAACCGCGGGATTATCGCAATCAGCAATAAAACTCTCCATTCCACGACTTAATTACCGCAAAAATGGCGGCACAAATGCGTAGAAAACGCACTTTTTCACCTCCAGTCAACAGTATAGTGAACACGGATCGCGTGATCCGGTCACTCGGAATCACTCACAATTAATACTCGTAAAACATTCAGCATTGTTACCTTTTTAATTCATTACGTCATAACCGCCTTTGAATGGCGGTAAAAACGGCTTTGTTTACGTTCGTGATTTGAATCGGTCTTACGCGGTGTTGCATGGGGTTGCCTGCCCCGTGGCTTCCCCGGGTCATATATTCGGTGTAAGGACAGTATATTTTAGGATAGATAAGATTATGTTTCGGATAAGTTAAAATTAGAGTGATGGTCGGTTCCGGGTTAACAATAGACCTTTCTATCCTTATGCGGCCCTGGTATAAAAGAAACTCGATATAAATATTAAAGGAGTGGAAAACATGATACGTTTTACGATACAGGCACTGAGCTATATAAACCATAAGTTCTAGCTTATGGTACTCATTCTTTTTCTAAGTGCTAAGGTGCAAAAGCGTCGTTTCTTACACTTGGTACGACGTTTAGATACAACGTAAGTATCAGAGTGTTTCATAAAGAGCTGTTGTGTCATGGCTTTCTAGTCATAAAATATTTAGCTACTGGCCTCACCGCAACGTCCATTATAGGGTTAGTTACAGTTTTGATGGAGCTGGTGCTAACTGAGCTTGTATATCAAATGTATTTTACGTTCAGTGCTATGAATGAAATGTTGGTAACATTTCCAAAATGTTTGTCTAAATCATTTCGGGAGATGTAGAATTAAGCTGAAGAAATAATAATGGTTTCAAAAAGGTGTAACTTAAGCCTAATGTTGTAGGTACTGGCAATTAAGAATTAAGTAAAAATAAAAAGTTTAAAAAGAAAGGCTTTAAAAAAGGAAAAGCGGCGTCGGTAAAGGTAACGACGCGACGACAAAAAACAAAATTAAAGGTGTTGGAAAACGCTAAGCTAAAGTGCACTTAAAATAAAATAAACATTTATGGTATCTAGAAAGATCTTTTCCATAAAAGAGTTTGCGTCTGCGGTAGGAATAGTATTGTATGCCAGTTTAGCAAGTAGTGGAAAATCTTTCTCCGTCTTTTCCTTATTGTCATAGCCCGCTTCTGCTTAAAAACCAACAGGTCTTACATCTAGAAAGAATTTCTTTATTCACAATTTTGTGAAGTTCTGTTCATTTAAGTGCAATTTGACTTTAATGGTTTTGAAACAATCATGTTTACTTCGTTGAATTGTTTTTTTTCTAATCAGTCTATTCAAGCCTTTTCTGTTAAAGCTAAAATACTGACTACTAAAAACATTTGCCTTCAAAATTAAAGTGTTAACTAATAAATATTTGCAGTTCTCATCAAAATACTGTCCATAACTTCACGCTAGAACAAAAACTAACCAAATTCAGAACATTTCAACTCTTACACCTTTTATTTGTTGGCGATTTTTAGCTAGCCAACCAGTGGCAACCAGCCAAACATGAAAATACTGCTGTAACTCATACAATTTTAGGCTCTATTGAGTTGTGTTAAAGTGAAAATTGAATTGGTAGATGACAGAATTAAGTTTGCGAAACTAGTATTGTTTGGTAAAATGATGGCAATAAATATAAAGGAAGGCCTTTAGAACTATCTAATAGCGTTCAAGCGTGCTTTTTAACTGAGTATGATGCGAAGGATACGGTTTATTTTACTTCTAGCTTTACTGGAACTGAAATTAGGAATATCTTTGCTTGTTTTATTGTAATATTGATGTTAGTTCTTGTAACATTAGAATGACAATGGTTTGTAGCGAGTAGCGTTTTTATAATACCTTTTTCAAGACATGATTTTAATTTTGTAAAAACTGTTTTAAATTCATAATTATTGTTGTCTTCAATTACATTATGTGATAAATGAAGAAAACAATAATTATGAATAGAAACAGTATTTTGTTGGGACATAAAAATAGTCTGATAGAATGAGTTATAGAAACAAGACATCGAAACCACTCCAAGATCACGGGCACAACTTTTTTCTATATGCCACGCAGCCTTTACAACCCTATCAGTTGGAGTCCTACTTACCCCATAAAACAGTGTGCGTGAACTATAGCTCGGCCATACACACAGTGGAGTCGTGATGCATTCACTCACGCAACATCCGCTGTGTGAATATTTTATGTGAAAAATTGCAAACGACTTCTGTAATGCTTTGAACGTATGTATGTATATTTACATCAAAGGAAAGTATTTTTTTTTCCTTGTTCCGAGTACCGAGTCCAAGTTTGGAAGAGAAAAACAAAAACAAACAGACACTGACCAATCGAATATGTACATGCTTATACGGAGAAAAAGCTGAATAGGAAGAGAACAGGACTACAACGCCTGAATTGAATGATGAAAACAAAACAACAGATGTTGTTGATAAAAACAATATAAAAAAGTAGTAAAACATTTGCTTAACAAAGGTTGAAGGTTGGCCAAGAGCTTGGCAAATGTAAATCTAGGGATCCTAAGTAAACTCAATCTACACAGGACTTTCCAATAACAGCCGTTTCGAAAGACATGCAACCCTAAGCAATAATGTTCTATTCTTAGCTGAACCCAACAAGGAAGGTACTACAACAATATACCTTATCCCTTAGATATAACGATCATCCACATAAGGCAAACTGCCGGCTCATAACATGAGGTATTAATAAAAGAGTTGGGCCGTCCCTTTGTGTACAAAACTCTTCATTAGAGAGATCACAGCATTGTTGCGTGCGGTAGATGCTCCTTTTGTACGACGAATCGGACCTTTTTTTCCAACTTTCAGGGCTTGGTTTAAGTTGAAGGGTTTTGTTGATATTTCAGAAAAGTTCTTGCTTTTTTTCAAGCCGTAAAGGTTGGAAAAACGTTTTTTTGTAAACTACGAACTTAACTTTACAGCTTTTGCTTCATTTTCGATTAGCCAGAAGCTTTTGACTCATTATCGTGTCCTCAATCTTTGCCCAATCTGATTATCTTTACAAATAGGAGTAATTCTTCATTAGCTTGAGGCAAATCTTTCAGCAAATAAATAATCAGTGCTTAAATGTACAAAACGTTTTAGCAGCACCGTAACATCTGCAATCTATAGCATTCCTCAAGATAACATGTTGTGCCCTGCTTTGTGTTTTTTAGCTAGGTATGATTTGTTAAGACTTTTGTATTTGGTGAGTTATCATTGTTATTACTGATACACGAAATAAGCTTATAACTTACGCACTATTTACGGTCGAGGAGGCTCTCCCTAAACACGTCTACGTATGATGTTTGTATTGTCTGGCTGATGGAAAAGTTTGGGCAAGGGGTCCGCGATTTTTGTATTACAGACAGGATAAGACAAAAGTGCTTTTCATTGGTGATTTGTTCGCTTAGGCTTAATGGCTTGCATGGTCGAGAAACTTATTGTCTCTATTAAGACGAGGATGTGGAACGGAATAATAAAGATGGTATTGTTGTTAGTTTTCTGTGTTTGTTTGGGAAATAAAATAAATAGCTGCTATTTGGGCCAGCTGTGTTGAGGTCAATTATGAGGAGTTTTTCTCTACTTTTCAATTATTATTCTTTTCAAGATTTCATGTGTTATTTTTCTCTCGAGAATTTTTCACATGCCCCAAGTAGAGAGCTTATACAACTAAATCCGTTAACCCTTCCACTGCTGCTGGTAACATTTCTTCCTTACCTTTGACGTTTATAAAATGCGTAGAGAAACGTTGCCCCCTTTGGCTTTATGCCACCATAAAGTGGAGTTTCCTCATGCTTTACGACAAGTCGCAGCTCCCGCGCGCCTTTTTTATTCACGACAGATTTAGTAGTCGACACGTGCGTGTGATTTACACGTGCTTTTTATAAGTATAATATATCGGTGTTTTATATTAAATAAAACTTTGATTTATAAGGAAGCTGTTTTCGGAAGTGTTAGCATATGCGAATTTTAAGTGCGTGTGAAATTTATGTTATTTTTTTATTAAATCTTCAGGGACTTTATGAGCTGCTGGATGAAAGTACCGTATGTACCAGCTTAATTGTGAAGAAACCACACCTTTTAAGCAAAATAATAAAATTAAGTTCATGAAATTAAATGATATCGAGTAGGTTGATGATTGAAGATGGTTGATATGATATGTCCAAAAAATTTCGCAACCCATAAAACTGAATCCTTAGAACCGGCGCTTTACCAAAACAAGTGTTTAACTAAATTACTTCTAAACGTGTTCAAAACACAACAACAGTAAGAATCATAAAACATCACAATTAAAACAAACACACCAACAAAAATAAATATGACATTTAAAACTCAGAACGCGTTGCGTCACATACAAAATGAACGCAACCCCCTGACGGATACGGCGAATAGAAACGTCGCGAAAAATATACTGCGTTACAGGAAACGAATACAAATACGAATAAAAATAAATATACAAGAGGAATTCCGGGAGTGTGCGGAAATGAGAAATACCATATTCCAGTTGAACCCCAATTCGCGGCGGTAGGGTTGAACGCTGATGCAGTGTTGCCAGAGTAATGAAAATCGAGTATTGTATTATGTAATGATGGTAGGTATGTAGTGTATGGTGTTTTATTTAAGTTCATTTTGTTTTACACGCAGTCAATGTATTTTAAGACCTAACTTCTCGACATAAAGTTGAAATTGTACTTGTTTCGGAGTGGAGGTTACATTATGAAATCTACTAATCTAGCAACTAGGTTGAGGAGATCACTACGAATACTGGGAAGGTATTCACAGGAAATGATGTTGATGGATTATGGAGTAGATTCAGTATCATCATAATAATGTATTAAAAAATCCTCATTATCACGACCAAAAAGCACATCGTTGCCTTCCTATACATTATGGTAACCACATTGGATCTAAGTAACCAATAATTAGTTTACCGATAATTCGGTCGTATAAATTTATGTTACATACGACCTGATATTTTCTGTACCCTTAGCACGAGTTTTCAATCTTTTACTTTACAGCAACTTTCCAGTAATTACAGCGTTTCTTGTATGAAAATATGAAACAGCGCCTCTGGTGTGCGAAGAAGGAACCAATTTTTTCCTTGAAAATTGTCAGTTTGAAGTAGTCAAAGTTCCAGTTTACTTTACGTCTCAAATACTGAAAACTCGTGCTGACGGTACTGCAGTCCCAAAAATATCATCTGACTTTGAAAAAAGAACCTTTTTATTGACTACTCGTATTTACTCGTATTTTCATGTCACTAAATATTCCTCAATAGACACGTGGTAAGTTACCCGTGAATATTTATCGGCTCCACGTGCATACAACTGCTGCCAAATATACAACAAGCCTTACATTTTAAACAGCTTTTATTCTGTAAAGTATACGAGAGCAATATTTTAACACTATCGTAGGTATTTGATACCTTTTCTTGGTATAAGTACGTTCCTATTTGATCGTGGTGTATGTTTCTTCATATACATTTACTATTGGGAATGAGTTGCTACAATTCTTTTACAAATGATTATGTTTTGTGACGTCTTTGCCTTATGACTGGTACTGTACCTTTATTATATGTTTTCTTTGACAATTTTAAAGTGCCTTAATAGATCAAATTGAAATAAATGCTTGATGGGTCTGACGAATTTGTACAGGCTTCAATGGTCCTGTTTCAGAATCAGATACCAATTCTTAATTGTATTTATAGTTAATTTTTTGAAAGTAACATCGTCAGGATATTCTAGACTTACGATAATCATTTTATTTGATTCTTTATAAAGAAGAAGGTTTAGGTACAATCAAGCCAGTAAGATTTAATACTGGTCAATGCAGGCAAAATAAACTCATGCAAGCGTATGCTCTCGCACATAATAGACAAGAAAAAAGTTAAGACTTTTCAGATTTGTTCAAGCTTATCCATCCTAATGAAAATTCAAAGCTCCCACACAAATTCTATTTCGTATCTTGTCCAACAATTCTATGTACACCAAAACAACACAACTCTTAGCTACCTACCAATAAACCCTCAAGCCAAGACCCTAAGCGGTGTAGGCAGTGACTGTGGTGGTGTGGTCGGCTGTCAGATTGTGGCGTCGACTACGCCGAGATTAACTGGAGCGCTCGCGATTCTGGGCTGTGTTACTACGTGTCATTTGCAAGGAACGGAAACAAGAAACAGACGAGGGAAGAAGATTTTGTAAATTTTGGTGTTAGTTGTGAGATTCATAGCATATTGGATAATGGACTTTTTATGGTTTGATACAAGCTGAAGATGGTCTACAAAAAAGTTAGGGAAATAACCATAATGAATTGTGTGTTTTAGAGGTTCTTGCAGGTTAGGGAAATATAGCCTACAAGAGAGGACTTATTGAGACACCTGTTTGTGCCATATTTTCCAGTATTGCCATTCATCCACAGTAATCCTTGTAATGATTAGATGCCGCTTTCGGCGACGGGATCATCAACCTGCTTGCGTCTATCACTGCAGGATACCATGTACTCGACATTGGCTGGAATGGGTTTGCTCAAGACGATTATTATGATAGAATAGGCTACTTACAGGGATAGCATTTCTAAAAGTGGTGTTAGGCTTAGGCTCGATAAAGTTATCTACGAGGATGAAGCAAGAGTACAACAAGACAGTGAATAAGACAAACCAAATAAAACTATTTGGTTTGTCTCATTGTAGCTTGAAACTAGTGGCAGTATTGTTGTAAACACCACAATATCCAAAACACTGTTAATATGTGAAACGTCACTCACATTTCCACATTAACAAGACATACAACAACTCCTTACAAAGTTCACGCTACGACACGCCCTACAAACTTCAAGCAACCAAAACAATAGCAACACGATTTCCATTGTGATACATAATCGGGACGTTTCTCTTCAACGTTGTGTAGTAACCGCGATTTAAACAATAGCATTTTGAGCTTATTACGTGTTCCTTGCCTGTCGGTCTGTCATATCTAGCAAGTTGGTACAAAGGATTGAAGATTCTGGAGTTTGGTTCGTCGGACGTAGAGTGCATTTAATTCTACGTTGTTTGTTAAGCTTGTATTGTTCAGATTCGTTGATTTTCAAAGGATTATGCCGCGGTGTTGTGGTTGCTGTAAGATTTTATTTTAGTTTTGTTGAGCTTTTAATTCAAAGCGCTTTGGCTTGATAGCAGTGGTTTAATGAAAGCATGCAGTGGCCTCGACTTACGAGTTGTAGATCGTGGGTTCGTACCCAGCAAAGTAACACTCTTGAACGGTCAAAGAAAAAATCGTGAGGAAACCGATATGTCCTACATCCAAAAATTCGAAGGCATGTAACATCTACCAACCCGCACTAGGCTCGCGTGATGGATTACAATACACTCTCATTCACAGAGAGGACGCTTGTGTCCCAGCTGTGGGAACATTATAGGCTAATTATACAATGTTATGCTTTAGTTGTTGATTAGCAAGATAAGTTGAAAATCTGAAACTAAGATTTGTATGAAAGTTATACATTTTTATAAGACGTGATTTTCCCAGTTTAACTAAAATATTCAATCAACACATTTAAACGTGGTCTGGTGTCAAGTTCTAACATATTCCACAGCAATTGTAACACTGATAGCTCTTGAACACGATTTACATTTTTTGTTTCATAATTGTTCGTTCCTCGATCGAAGACTCCGAATGTTCGCCAAAATATTTTGACAGCCCTGCCCACATGTGACCGATAAAACGCGCGTGTAACACCGCATACGCTGCAACGCACATACGTTGTCATTTCTATGCAAATGTACATAATGATATTTTTGTCGCGCGACTTCGCGACTGAGATTTATTGCGTCAAGTCTCGCGGGGAAAACACAGAAAACGCGCCGACTACGAATGGTGTATTGAATAAGTATTGGATATAAATCACATCTGTTGCTACCCTAAGGTGGTGGGAATTGCTGATGGTGCCTTTGTAGTTTCTTTTGTGAAACGTTTTATTATTTGCGGTATCTACACATTTATTTTAAAGAAATAGGGGAAAGCAGTTCGATTTTGAACAGTTTTGAGATATTGGAACAGGAAAACAGAGGCGATTTACTAAAGTGAGCTGAAATCATTCTAGTCTTTACGGTCTGCAAAAGCACCTAATGTAAAAAAATATTTTAATTTGGGTGTCCATATTTTAGCTCTTATCCTGTACTGTCTTGAGGAGCTCGTGGCTATATAATTACAGCCGCACATTCCGATCTTCCGGGTTAAGCCGCGCTTGCCGAGGTTGGTCTGTGGATGGGTGACCATCTGTCATAGCGAGTTTCCTCCATACCTTGGAAAGCACGTAAAGTCGTTGGTCCCAGCTGTCATCTGTAGATCTTTGACAGTCGTTACTGTTAGTCAGAAGCTTTATAGTCTGACAACCAATCTTAACATCTAATCACAGTAATGTCTGTAATGTACAGACAGTAATGTCGGGTGAAGGTCCGACAGGCTGTCGCTTCATGACTTATCAGTCAAGCAGGTGCAGCTGGAGATCTCCAGCTGCACCTGCTTGACTGGAAGCCGACCCCATAATTGGGTAAAGGCTAGGCAGATGACGATCCTGAACTGTCTTAATGCTGGGCAAACGTCATTGCACGAATTAATTGGTCAATGCTTCATTTAACAACCAATTTAAATAAGTGAAAACATGTAAAAATCCGTCAAAACTCAATATCAAATTACTCCGCCATTCGGAATTCCGACGCGCGAATTCCGCGCGATTGGTATCCTATAATAAGCAATTTGGGCATCAAAAATATTATTTCATTACTGCCAAAACATTTCGCGGCCCGTTGCGCAATTTCGCACAGTATTAATAACTCGTTTAATGAGTTGCATAATTCATGGCGAGAGTTAATATTGAACTATCGGCATGGATTCAATACGGTTTATTAAAATGATAGTTAGGCTTAGGTGCTTATAGATTTTGACAAGCTTTTTAAAATGGACTCTCCCTTGAAATTATTGATTTTATTTTAATTTAGATGAACAGCAGAAAGAGCCCTATCTATAAAATGCCTTAATTTGCCTACTCGTATATTTTTTTCAAAGCAAAGCTATCCGCAACTATCCTTACAATCATGTAAAAAAAACATTACCTTCTTTAATTAATTGATCGGTAACGGAACGTTAAAAGTGCAAAAAAACAAATTGCAACTTCCAATGTAACCAGATTAAAAAATCACGTTAAAAACACAAATATTACACCCATTAATATTCATAAAAATCTCACTGGTAAAATAAATAAATATCATTCATAAATCACTGTGAGAAAATATTTACTATTCGGATAGTTTACTATTCGTATACATTTTACTGTCCGTATACATATATTTTATATCAACAGATGCACATGTCACCGACTACATAAAGCAATATTGTTGAAACCAACTGTGAAAACTGTTTTTTTACGCTGCAGTGATTAAAAAGGAAGGGAATGGTGCAATGACGCGATAAATACACGTCCGGACAATATTACTAGCACAGCATGTGGACATTTTAATAAGGTTGTTGGAAACTGAAATTGTTGAATAAATATCAGATTATGAATTGCTTTGTTATTGATATATGAAGTAGGTACAGTGTTTTCAAAATAAAGTGATTTTAATTACTAATACTTATTAATGAAGGTGACGTAACTCTTTGTTTACTATTTTTATTTCTTCTACCTAGTATTAAATAAAAAAATAATATAATAATACATAACGTCTTCTTGTTTGAATGTATACTTAGCGGTATTTGTCATTTTTATTTAACTTTTCATTTAATTTGAACTAATGATAAATATAAAGTTTTATTTATTCATCAAACAGTAGGTCGATTTCAAGGATTGCATGTCAAATTTAGGGGTTTTCAAAGCAAAATTGGTTTCCTAAAGTGGTTCGTTCGTTGCGTAATGATATTAATTTATTTGAACGTCAGTTGTGAGCGTAGCCCGCGTTAATCTTGATAAACTAGCTAGATAATCGCAACAAATCGGGCTTGAAATTGTTGTACGGTTTGTTTATTCCTGGGATTGTCTCTATTTGTTAGTTTCGTTTTTTTATTTTTATACCGAGGTTTCAAGGCTTAGTTTGTATCTATATTGATGGGGATATAGAGTGAGAAGAATAAAAAAATATTAAAAAGTTAGTTTTGTGTGGTGACATTGGTACAAGATTGAAAATGTATTTGTATACTTTCTCTTTATATTTGTCTCGGAAATTGGCCATCGTCCCGAACCGACCGCTAGTGCTTTAATTGTTTCCAATAAACAACTGTTGTACATTGCATCCAACAACTACTACACAGGTTTAAAATTGCAGCACAAAATAATAAAAAAAAACACAATATTGTTAAAAAGGCACGTAGGTCTATAATTCTGGTCTCAAGTGTAATGAGATCTCTTTATTTCTCCGTATGAAGCTTTCATCAGCGAGGACCATACATGTTGCAAACATTCTGGATAAACGGACTTTTTGACAAACGACCACATTTTACTGCGCGATATTTTACGACTTTCCCGCTTGCAATGTAATTTAACTTTCTTTAGCTCTAATGGAGTGCATGCAAACGGATGTTTAGCGAGAGCTGACTGACATTGACGCAAAGTGCATGGTGCATCTTTAATACAGGCTTTCCGGGTAACTTTTAAACGTAAAACTGTCGAGTATAGAATTTATTTCTAGGAAGTAAATAAGTAGTTTTATATGTCTTCGGTTTTATATGTATATCTTGTATGTTGGAGATGTGACTGAATATGAAAACATGATATTAGATTAAGTTGTAAGAAACTGAAGGGACATTTGAAATTATATTTGTTTTGAAGCACTGTGACAGTTGTGATTTTCATATTAACTTTCTTACTCAAACCACATTATTTACTCATGTTCTCAAACGTCGCACGAGTGCCTGTTGAGCATGAGAGGAGCGATTCCAAGGTCAGGCAAAGTCTTATTTGATTTATCTATTGAGAATTTTGCAGTAATAGCCGCGGAGCCTGGATTGTGCCTCCTTTTTGGCCATAGGCTTACATTCTGTGATGTGCAACTTATGAAGATAACGGGCGACATGTGGATGCACATACTATTAAGTACAGTGCCCTTTATCAATTAGGTAATCAAGTAACGAATGTAGGTGCTTTCAGGGAGGATATAACTACTCGTGATGCTGACTTTACTTCTCTACCTAAACCTTCGCCGTCTTATCACAAGAAAGATAACAATCTGTTGAGCATTTGTCTAAGAAAACTGTCAACGTCAAAACGTCATTTTACGTTGAAGTAAGGGTCGATTTACACTTTTTTAAGCAAACGTTCAATAGATGTTTAATTATGATTTTGTGTTATGGCGGTCTGAGTTTTATATTGCTCACCTTCATTATAATATAAGGAACCTTAATACAATATTACCTGTATCTAAAGACTAGTATAATGATTAGAGACAAACAAACCCTTAGTTCCAGACCCCGTCCAATCGTCACACACTAGCCATCAAACAAACCTCAAACGACCAAATATTTCCTAGTTCCTAGGTAATCCGATGCATCGAGTGTCGTCCTGCATTTGTCAACAATGTCGCGTGGTGCGGGCGACATCGCCGCACTAATGGGAATGCAAATGCGTTGTCTCTTTGTCGTGCGTGCGACAACGCAACACTCCCACTTGAATGTATGCAGTCGACTGTGATGTGTGGGACTTCCTTGGAGTTTGGTTGGTTAAGGAACTGCTTAATCGATGGTGTAGTTCCTGGTGTTAGGAGAGCTATGTCTAGGGAGTGACTGAGGAATTTTGTACTTGAATGTTTTTGTAACACGCATCAACTGCTAAAGCACTTTGATTTCTGGTTATGGCATTGTTAACCATCATCAAGCTTTATCTGATTTCGAAATCTTTTAGTTTAGTTATGACACCAAATGAATAAAGGAAAAGCATCACAGGAAAACACAAGGATGAATTAGTGAAGTGACGCCATGACAGTAAGGTTGGGGCAGAGACTGCGCGATTGACTGCTCTGCTGTGTGTCGCGGATTAAATTCCCATTCAGTACATTTTTTTTTTACTGCATACTACTTTTAGATACAAAAGTAATATTTATAGATAAAATTAATATTTCCGGTACATAAGACTCACATACACTAAGTTATGAGAAATTCCTTGAAAGGGGCAACGTTTTTTTTAAGTCAGATTAATAAAGTATGTTGCAAACTGACTAAAACTTGCGAAACTTAATTTGTAGAAATGAAAACAACCATCAAAGCATACTCCTGTTGCTTCACCAAATATAATTTCCAAAACAACCTTAATTAAAACTAATACAAGCTAAACCGCATTGCACACCACAAGCTACAATAAAAAGTGATTTCACCACAAGCTATACATAATCTGTTATCGGAAGCTTTGCAAATACCGGCTCTCACCGGTTAGTGCGCAAACATTGCAGCCGTAATGGGAAATGCAAATGCTACGTTTATTGCGCAGTGTTGTTTGCAAACAGCCGATAGTGTGCCACCGGCTTTAGGTTTGTTGTTCGCGGTTATCTATTACGTTGATAACGGTACGCAAAAATGGATTTGGTCGCGGTCAGCTGATAGTTTGAGTTGGTTTTAGTTAAATCTAATCGTTTTTTTTTTGGTTGGGTATTGCAAAAATAGGGCATCATGATTATGTGCCTAGTTTTATCCCAGCTATGTTAGGAACGGCTTTTTGTTTCACTGAATGCCGCTGAATATCGAAATTTATAATACCGAAAATCTTCTAATTCAGTACCCAGTTACTGGATAATACGGTAAGACTTGTAAGACACTTGGTAAGACTGGTTGTCAAACTTTAGGTACAACTGGCAATTTATGGATCGGTAGAAAAGTCAAAATGAATTTGTCTAAAAGATGACCTGAATTGTCTACTCGTTTGATGATGAGACGTCGTGATGTGAACTGAAGAAAAAAAAATATTATTATGATAATAACTGTGGTTAGAGGGCCTAAAAATTACTCTCTAGAAGACCCATAAGTGGCTAGGAATATTATGAATTGTGAGCAAATTGTCATAAACAAACTCATAAAATGAACTGTTATCACAGTTTGAGAAATCAGCTGATCGATCAAGATGTTGTTTTTCATTCACGAGTAAGTTTCATCTTGTAATCACATTAGGTTCAGACGTTGGAGGTTACCAAGTTTAGATTTACTTAGTTTCTCAAAGCTTGTGGTTTACTTCGCCAAGTAAATAAGTTGACAGTCTACAGAAACAGTAAATAGATCGGTCTGTAAATAGATCAAAGCTGCTTGTTTAAGTAAATAACAGCTATTCAGAATTATTTACTAGTTCAGCTTAGGTTTTAGGTAGTTGAGAAATAAACAAAACTTCAACATCATCATCATAAGCCTATAAATGTTCCCACAGCTGGGACACAGGCCTCCTCTCTGTGAGAGGGAGTGGGCCATAATCCACCACGAGGGCCCAGTGCGGGTTGGTGAATGACATCAAAACTTAAATAAGATCAAAAGAAAAACCTACACAGGCATGTCAAAAAACTACGTAATTTGTTTATTTTACTATTTATGTACACACAAAAAAATTAAGACATAGAACTCAGTACAAGGGTGCTGCTTATTTCTATAGAAATTAATGCCAGCAGATCCGCGAAAGGAGAAATGAAAAAGAAATGAAGACTATAGTGTGTGATAGGAGGAATAAAAACCGTCAAAAGGGGATGCTTACCTAACATATACCATACGAATGCAAAATAAAAGACAAATAATATTGTATTTTTGTAATTTCTAAAATTCGTTTTGTCATGTTTTTCCCAGCAAACTTTCAGGTCAAAATAGCTTAAAACATAAATCCTATTTGTTTTTGTCTTAACATATTCTACTTAAGTGGTTATTTAAAAATACAAGTCAGAGGTTACCACCGTCCGCACAGTCTTACCACCAGAAAGATAAACATTTGTTGAACACTTGTATAAAAAACTGTCAACGTCAAAACGACATTTCACGTTGATATAAGTATCGTTTTGCAGCAACGACGATATATTACTAGACTCCGCATGCACGATCTAAGGAACAAAAACTATTCTGTCAACTCGCTGAGGTACTACGTAAGCGAGGGGGACGGGGTACTGCGTTGTGATTGGCTAACTCAAGGTCTGTTCTGTCTCAAGATTTGTTTACGGCTCACAGGATTGGTCGAAATAAGACGGATATAAGACTTTTTTGTCTAATGTGTTGGCAGACATCGGTCGCCTGTTATTAGGAGTCTAGTAATATAATAATCATCGTTGTTTTGCAGTAACACTTTTTTTAGACAAGCTTTCAATAAATGTTTATCTTTTTGTGTTGAGGCGGTCGGAATCTGTCATCACTGAAGTCTGCCATACACAATTCCAAAATAAACACAACAACGTAAACAAAATCAACAAGAAAAACAAAATACCGTCGAATTGCACGTTTTAAAGCGGGTAGTACAATTTTTTCATTGGCATTAGTGACGGTAGATCGAACATAATTGAGTTGTGCGTGCGCTTGACAGGTATTGTTGTTGCTTGAAATATTGGCTTCAGCTCAGTACGTCGGCGGCAGTCGAGCGGGATGGACGCTTTTGTAAAAATATTTGATTGTAACCCGATAGGACGTAAGTTTGAGGATGGAGGGATATACAGGGGAAGGATGATGACAGATATGTAGAAGATAGGGCTTGCCCTTTTTGTTGACAATTTAAATCTATACACAGTTTAGATTACAAATTCATAAGATGGCTTATTCTGATGTACAACGCTGCTTTTGTCGTTCGAATTTCTCTCTTTTACAGCATATATAACTGTATTCAATGTCCACTACCATATCTGTATCAAAAACTAACTAAAATCGGTTTAGGTGTAAAAGAGTTTTACAAAACAAACAAACATACCTATTCACTTTTGCATATTATAATGTTAGTTAGGAAGATACTACTGTAACATAATCAACATGTCAAAACTGTCGTAGCGCGTAGCACTCGTAGCAAACGTCTACGAACGCAGCACAGCGTCCCGTCTACGCAACCATCATCTGCTTAGCCTCTTTCTAAACATTGTATCGAGGTTAGTTTTCAGTGTAACTAGTTGCAGCTGAATACCAGTATTTTATATGGAGAGGCTGCCTACTAGCCCTGAAACCCTAATCATCAGACTTTTACGTTTTTATAACGTAAAACAAAACGGGGACTTTGTTAATTTGTTAGTTTAGTTCCCCATACAATTTACGTCGTAATACATTAAGTGAGCGGTTGGTAGGCAGAATTCATGGTAGGGCCTCTGAATAACCCAGTAACTGAGAAACGTAATTTGACTTTCAGGATTTCAAAATTGCAAGGTGACTGAAATAATCTACATATGATAGCTGGGACATACGAATACGACCACTACACCAATAAGAAATCCTACGTTCGTTACCTCAATCATATTTCGTTTTGCTCACTGTCAAAAAAAGAAAACTGTAACTAAAAGTACATTAACAAAGCTTCGCTCAAAAATCGTGTTGAAACACGAACGTTCACAGCACAGTAAGTCGTAAGTGCTCAAGTCGCGATGTTCATATTAAAATCCTAGCTGTAAACACGGGCATTATGAGACAGTCTCGGTGCCTTGAAGCTCATTTCTCTCGTGCCTTGTTACGTTTTCGTTTGTGGGTTAAGTTAGGAGAGGTAGCGAGAATGAGTGAAAGGGTTAAATTATTTTTGCTTAATTTTTTTAGGAACCAGCCTAGACTTTTCTCATGTCTGCAAAGGCGTTAGGTGAATGTTCGAATCTGTAACGTTACATAACAGTTGAATGCTCGCAGTGATGGAGCGCCCTTAAGTACAGCTGTCAGTCTAATTAGATGTAACGAAATGACACAACAACCCGACATGGTTGTGAACTTTCCAGTAAGTAGGTACGATTTACGTAAATCTTTTTTTTTAACTCTCTGGATGTACACGTTTTTACATGTAATTAAGTAATATTACGCTTTCCTTGACTGCTCTCTTTGGCTAGAGGCTAAGCATTGTGCCATTCAAAGAGGCAAGACCGCCAGTCTCTTGGGCACTTTACCAGCTGACACCATTGCGGAATGAATTTTACGATGCTATGTAATAGTTTAGTTTAATGTCATTTAATATTTTTATTGTTAATACAGTTATTGAGGATGTAATGACATCTTCAAAACTACTTGTTTTTTTTTTAAACACACTAAAGTAATGCAATAATCTGGTATTTATGTTATCAGTCTTCCTCATTTTACACTTTTTATTTATTTATATTTATAAAATATTCTAATGCTTTTTTTTCTAACTTGTACCACGCTGCATCTTGAAAGAAGACTTTAATTTGTCTCCAATCGGCTCGAAACGTTGACTGCTATTGCAAATGCCTTATTAAACGTCTAGTGCGTCTGAGTGTGCCTCACTGCTCAAACGCTGTCCTTACTTATTTTTGAAAATGTCTTCGAGGAAGTGTAATATTTTTGTTTTGTGCATGCAGAAACTAACTATAATTGTGAAAAGGTAGATTGGTCCGTAGATATGAGTCAAAAAGAAGAAACAGAGTTCATCTCTTTCATTATGCGGGTGTGCGGCGATAAAGCAAGTAAATAAGCTGTAGTGTGTCATGTGTCATAGTGTATCATATAGTACAATCATCAAACATTTATATTTTTTGGTTAAAAAACGACTCAAAAACAATAATTACTGAAAATAAGGTAATGTTGCCGATGGCAAGTGAAAAGGGCTCTTATCAAAGTGAGCAACTTTTACCCAGCAGTGAGACAAGATTTTTGAGATTGACAAAAAAAAAGAAACGACAATCAGTCGACCCAAAATAAATATTTAAATCACACTTAATAACATGCTGATCCTGTCCCCCAGATAATAATAGTAATCAAAGTTTAATATATCAAACATTACCCGGTTATTATCCGAAGCGGCCGCCTGCCGGTATAACGCACAGCCCGCGGCGAGTACAGGGTGTTTCATTACACACGTTTAATGATCGAGGTAGAGAGGATGCGATATGTCTGCTTTAACTGTTCTAGTTCTTTTTTTAAAAAGGTTTCTAATGTTTATTTATAAAAAAAAGTTTGGAGTAGTTCTACTAACTATACATATAAATACTTTTTTGTATGATAACTGGATATTGATGCTAAGGAAGGTTATGACATTGATGCTAACCTAATAACTGTCAATGTATTTGTCAAGAACTTTAGTTAACAGTTTTTTTTTTATTATTCCTATGCTTTAAGAATTTCTCAAGTTATGTGAGTTTATTAACAAACATCGACAAATATACCTGTAATATAAAAATACTGCAACCTCTAAATCAATATTTTTTACCATCCGAGTTTGAAAAGGAGCATAGCCAGGTGGGTACTTACCTATATGTTAAAGGTAGCTTGATGAACATTATACACTATACATAATATCATTATTTTTTGCTCACAGTAAGGACACCACGAATGCTAGTACACCTGGATTCAACCTAAATGAAAAATAAATCAAATTATAAAGGAAAAAGACCAACTAAATACCACCTCACATAATCATATCTTTACCTATTCTACAGAGCTCATTTTAAACTGGTTTTAGAAAAGGATTTTACTCCTCTCTGCAAAGCAACAAGGCATATGTCTCCGCCATATCTTTTCACACTGGTCAGTATTAATAAAATAAAAGGAGTAATTCCCCCAGTGTCCTTTCTGTCCGTGCTCGTCGATGCAGAAGAGACACTTGTCTGCGGAGGGAGACGTGCATTAAAACCTTCTTTCTTGTACACTACCTACAGTCATTAGAGCGTTATGCTCAACGTCTAGGTTGTGGACAAAGATGATCGCAAGATGTGACAACATTTTGATGTTGAAAAGTTATCTTGTCAAAATACGGATCTCAGTGATGATGCTTTTGTTTTAATTGTGGTAAAATTACCAAATGAGTCTAAAGTTTACGGTGATCCTGCAATAGGCCTTTACGTTCCAGTGTCACGGTTACCTGATGAGATAGTTCCGCAACTCCGGCAGGCTTTGGCCGTCTAAGAGGGCCCCGTAATGCAAACGTAATATATTTTCCCAAATTGAAGTGTTCAAATACGAAACTCTCCAGTTTAGATTATCAAAAGTCTTCTAAAACCACTCATAATATCTCGACGAACGTTCTACCAAAACCAAAAAAAGTCAGTTCTATTTTAATCCTATCTGTTTTCATCTTTCAGCAGTCAACTTGAACTTCCTTTCTCATCGAGCCGTATCCATGTTTCTACATCCATGATACGTACACGCAACATTAGCAAACCGTCGTATCTGTCTCGAGATACATTAAATTCGTCTTCTTTGCTACATTACCTCTTTGGTTAACCAACTGACAGGTCTGATGGAATGGTGAAACATGTCGGTTCTAGTCAACGTGCTTAGTCTTTGTCAACGGGAGAATGTTTAAATTAGGAATGTCTGTGTGGAATGCTTTTGTTTTTTTTAAGTTGAGGTGTTTGTTTCGCCGTACAGGTTTTTGTATGCTTGTAGCTTTTTCTAGAAATGTTCATCTTATAGTGTGTCATCATCAATATCCTTCTAGAATTAACCAGGTATTATAGAGGTTGCTGTGAAGCCGTTTTTGATTTCGATTCTGGTCTCTCATCAAATGACAGACGCTACGTCAACCATCGCTGTGATGTTCTTCTACGGAGACAGTACCAAGCCAGTGTCTTTCATAACTAATGTTCATCAGTAGTTCCTAGTAACTACGACACATATTGACGATGCCACTAGCTAGCAGTTAGAAGTAATTTTGGAATTAACTTGAATGAGTGCCTAATAAAACTGCATCGTGTATATTTAACAAAAAAACAATACTTGTCTTTAAGATACAAGTACTTGTCTTAATACACAGAAAAGAAACGAGCAAAACTGTATCCTCAAATATACGGAAAATGAGTCAGTCCCAACAAAATTTAAGAGAAAATCTCCATCATTTGAGCGTAGTCAAGACAAAGTGACGATTATATCCGGTTACCAGCGCTCATTTTGCTAATTCAGAGCCATACATTTCGGCAAACAAAGTTAATCTCTTCATCCTATTACTAAGATCTTCTTGACCTAGTTCTGTTTACAGCATCACAGAGAAAAGACGGTAGGTCAGATTTTGATATGAGACTAGCGTCCCGCCCCGTGCTTCGCTACGTGTTACAAAAAATATGATAAATGAAGAACTGCTCGACCGATTTTGTGCAAACTTCACATAAATAAACTACTAAATAGTACAAATAAGCCTAAACATTTGGTTTGGATAGGTGAGCCCGTTCTTGATTTAAAAAGTTACAACGAAAAGTGGCATTGATTTTTATATAAAGATTGTTTTTAAACATTTTCTATATAGGCTTGAAATAGCTACTTTTCGTATAGTTGTCCAAGTCTAACCAGTCTTACCAAAGAAATATCGTATTTCTCAGTTACTGGGTTGTAGAAGTCAGATTGGCAGTCCCTCTAGGTAAATGACTGATATTCAGCTGCATCCGGTTAGACTGGAAGCTAACCCTAATATAGTCGTCTAGAGAGATTATGATGGTCTATTCCCATCCAATACCAAGAGCTAATAGCCATTTGGTATTAGTTTATTTCCGAATTTAGTTTCTATTACCAACGAGTACTACATTTTTTTAAATAAAAAACCTTTTACTAACGAATACCAAAACGTGACTTTTTGTACACTGAACGACACAAAATACATAGTACTATCGATGCTAGAGCGAGCGTAGCGAGCTCGAGACTTGGGGCACCCCGACTCGGACATTTTAGGATAGTTTTAAGTGTAATACGGAGCCAAACTTAAATATATGCCTGTAAAAATTATTTACGCTGACTTGAACTCTGAAAATTTTACCAAATCAGTGCGTTTACCTGATATTTTTGCTAAAATGTACTTCTTTATTGATTTTTTGCTGAAATTGTTATACCTACTATGCAACATCCATTACTCAATAAGTAAGACAGAACATTTGCTATACATAGCTCTATGTCAGAAATCTCCCCCTAATTTAATGTTTCAAAACTTCTAACTCAAAATAATACGTGTCGCATTACTTTCAAACTTGTATTACTGTTTCTTGTCTACTTACTCCCCCTTAATCCCCCCCTAGAGACATCCCCTCCCTGACATTAATGTCGTGTTATACTGTAATTAATATCGTGGAGACACTATTTTATATCATTACACATGCGACAGTTACAAGTCGTATATTTTCTTTGAGTTACAAGTTTAACCAAGTTCGTAGTACTGTTAGTTGGAAAAGTGGTAAGTTAATTTGTTAGGAAGGATTGGTTTCATTTCAGACTATTTATAGAAATTAGAGCATTTGGATTGTTTTCCATTCAATTATAAAGTTTTATTTAAAGCTTTAATGGAAATCTCTTGGGTTTAAAAATATTTTAAAATTTTTGTGGTTTTTTATTACCTACAACAGCTTTACTTTCATATACATAATTATTCTTTAATTTATATGTTTACTTGAATTCAAAAGTGCCTACTGTTTAAAACTTGACAAAATTCATCCTTTTTCAAACTCATGGCCAATGACACACATTGGTTCGGTTCAGTAGAAATAACGTAAGTACCCGCCCCTTGTCGTCTCACCCATTTCACTGAATGGGGCACATAAGTTTTTCGTCTAAGTTACGCGATGGGGTAACAATCTGCAATTGTAATCTTTAAACTTAACTCTGATCTTTATGGTTTTAAGGATTTAGGAGATTGCATTATCTAAATGTATACTTAGGTACTTAAAGGTAAACAATTATCTTGATAACTCAATCTTTACTAAGAAATTGTCAGGAGGTAATTTTATTTGTGATTTATGTAGGGTTAGACTCCGGAAAAAACATCTGGTGAGTAGAAAGAAAGGAATATTATTCGTGAATGAGATTATTGATAGTATGCCGTTATTTTATATCAAACAAATTAGCAGAGCTATCACATTTTTTGCAAATCGAAATAAATCGCGCATACTAGTGAAGCGAACGAAGAAGCTAATAAGAAATAATTATTTGCGTTTCTTCGGTAACCACTTTTTTTATCGACATTACAAAACAACAAAGAGCAAGTACCAAATATATCAAATGATAAAGTACAACAAAAATAAATATAAATTGTTAGAATTAATGACTTATTTATCTGTTAGTTAGCTTATTATTATTGTAATTATATTATGCCAGATCCAGTACGCCGGAGGATAGTCTGCAAATAGTAACGTGTTATGTTTGTTATCAATAGTTCATATTTGCTTTGTGATTTGTGTAATGTTTTGTGTTGTCTGTATTACAAATGATTACTTATTTAGAGAATTAATACTGTTGTTTTGGAGTTACAAGCTGAAATGAACCATAATAAAGTGCATGTAGCGTTCATTGTTATTGTTGTGTTAGTAGATGTTGGTAATTAGGATTAGAATCCTAAGTAATATAAGAATACGAAAGTGTTCGTTTGTTTATTATTCTTTTATGCCTAAATCGCTGTACTCTTTTTCTTGTATTCTGAAGTCCAAGCTAGCTACTAGCCAGGTATTCAATTTTAAAGTGAAAAACAAGTCAATCGTAAAGGATCATTGTTAACTTTTCACTCTTGAACGGCTGAACGAATTTAGATAACCGGTTCATAGGTTGACCATAACCTGAAGACTGACTGAATGACTTAAGAATTATTTACACTTAGTAACACTTTCCTGGACAAAAATTCCCGACCATTACGGATGTAGCCACCACACCCACACATCCCACACGGGCACATACAGTCACAAATTAAATAAAATCAACATAGAAGCAGTAAGTAAAGGTTTGATTTTACAAACTTTTCTTCGGTCTAAAAGGTAAATACTTCCTATAAAGACAAACTGAGAAAGTTAAAGGGAACTAATCGAACTTTTGACATTAACTTCGGACCGACCCAAGAGCCGAGAAAAGTGAAGTAAGTAGGAACATAAAAAGTGTGTTCAATTTTATTGACCAGGATATTATTGCTAACATAAACATTGTGACTGTATAAGTTTTTAGGCTGACATGGTCACTATAACTATTATTTAGTTTTAAAACGGGATAGTTACCATGTTTATTATTTGTTTTGAATACCCAATATTTCGGCACTGTTGCAAGCGCCATGGTCACGGATAAACTGCAGACAAATCGCTTGCAACAGTGCCGAAATATCGGAAACTCAATACAAACAATAAACATGGTAAATATTCCGTTTTAAAACTAAATAATATTGTGACTGTATACTCGAAGTTAGGCAGAGGTATAATATTTATAGAACGCACAGATGAAGAGCGGGATCTACAGCTAATGGACGCATGGAACTCCAGAAGAATCCTGCTACCCTGGTACCTGGGGTTACTATAAGAGCTTGTGGATCTTGACTAAGCAGGTAACCCTGGTATGTAAAGGGCGATTCAAAGGGCAGGGTGGATTTATTGTCGTGGGACTTATCCAATTACCCTGACCCTGGAACGTAAAGTGCTGTTGAAGGACATCGTGGATTTTAGTTAGTGCGAGTCTGACAGTCCCGGATACCACCCTGCTCTGGGTGCGAGGATTCATTTGATGATTTTACTACGAAAAAAAAGGGCGGATTTATAGTCATTACTGACTATCTGAGTCCGAGTGTCCCTTCCGCTCCATCCAGCTCTAGAGGACTCATGTGATGATTTTACTACCCCAAAAAAAGAGCTACTACATACTTTACGGAAGATAAATTTCTGCCTTACCCTTATAAAAATAAAACCATTCCCATAAAATAATTCTAACAACAAAACCCATTTCAAAACAATCAATAAAAAGTCCAACACTAACAATTCACTCGCAATGGTGCGTTAAAAAATCTTAATTAAAATTCCCATCAGCCGTAGAGGCGTAACGTTCAAATGCGACTGAGGACTGTCCTCTTATTGTGGCACTCTTTGGGAGATTAATAACGAGGGACACAAAGATGGAGATGTTACAACCTTTCTGGAATAAAAGTACAGCCGAAGATAGAATGAATAAGAATTGTGGGCTAGGAGAGTTGCGTTTAAGAGAATTTATCACTATATTTAGGTAATACGGGGAATTATATTACAATTGTGTTATAAATAGATTGATCTATGTTTTATAGCAGCAGCAACACTTAAGAAAGACGGCGGCACCAACATCTTCTTCATGATCATGTTCTCCTAGTACTTTCTGTTCAGATTCCACATCGTCTTCTCATTTTACACAATTGTATGAACCTGTGCATATTTGGATGAAAAGACTATATCAATATTAGCTATGCGACAACTCATCCAAACTTGCTGATGAGCCATTTATTGAAGGGTGACGTTTCATCCTTAGGTGAAATATTATGCGGATGAGTCGACACCTAGGCCGATAAAAGCATGAAATGATTTGGTGTTCCTGCTTATTACTGTTAAAAAACTTGATGTCTATTTTGACACTAGATTAGAGTGAAATAATTGGTGTAGGGTCCGCTCGCCCCTTGGATCTTGCCCCTTATGATTAAAATGACCGACTCGCCCCCTTCCCTTTTAGATACGCTCACTCGCCCCCGATTGTTAATAAGTTAAAAGTACTGTTAGCAACACAAGTTTTTAAATATTTAAATAAATGATATTTTCTTACAACTTCGAGCGTCTATTCCCATTTCTCCCTACTGGCTTTAACACCAGTGAGGCGAGGCTATTTGAAGCTAACAAAAAGTATTAGGCTAGCATGAGTTCAAGGTAGTCTGTATTTAAATAATTCTAAAGTTTGCCTGAAACTGTCTTGTTCTTTGACAATCCAACAAAAGTACTAGGCTAACATAAGTACAAAGTGGTAGTCATATTTTTGGGTAGATTTAAAGGCTACTAAATACTATAACTACTAGGCTATGTAAAACTGGTATGTATTTTATATAATCCTGGGTAGGTAGTTTATTAGTTAAAAGTTTTTTTTTAAATCAGGAACTAGGTCCGGGTTATCGGTAGGCAGGGACCTTGATAGAGAAACGCCTTACAATACTCACTACCTCCAAAAGAACTGCCTTCCGAATCAAGCGCGTGATCCAGCTTCAAATCGAGTGCCTCTTTAGACGTTGTTGAAACACTCACGTTAATAACCTGTTTAGGTACGATTGTATCCAATAAGTAAGAAATAATCAACTTTACAATTTTTGCAACTGACTTCAAAATATTACCACTTTAAACTTATGCTAGCCTGATACTTTTGCTGGTTAGTCAATAAGACATAAGACAATTTCAGGTAATCGACCCAGAAACATTTAAAAAAATACCACTTTGAACTTATGCTAGCCTAGTACTTTTGCTGGTGAGAAATATTTAAATAAATATCACTTTGAACTCTTGATACCTAGTACTTCTGTTGGTAAGTCAATGAACAGACAATTTCAGGTAATTTTTCAACTTCGAACTTATGCTTGCTTAGTACTTTTGTTGATTACAGCTATTGTCTAATTTTCGTGATATTCTTAGATTTTTTGTGAAAATGTGGTTTATCAAATTATTTTTTTATGACTTAATACGACTCTTTCTACAGGTAGCACAAACCAACACAAAATCACAAGTATCACGACGAGTTTTTGAGATTACAAATATAGTTGACTAAAGTAATCAAACATAGTGTTATTTTTACTGTGAGCATTTTTCTGTCTGACTATACCTTTCTTGGTTAAATTTCAATGGAAATGCCGCAAGGGGCGAGTGGGTACACCAAAATAATTATTTTAATGTCAATTTTCAACTCGCCCCTTCATAAGGGGCGAATGGGTACACCAAAATAAATAAATACGGGGCGAGTCGGTCATTTTAATCATAAGGGGCAAGATCCAAGGGGCGAGCGGACCCTACACCAAATAATTTATATCGACTTTTTTTGCGCTGACTAAAGTTATTTCTTTTTTTTATTACTTTTACAATATAATTGTTAATTTGATAAAAAAAAAGAAAAAAAATAACAAACGGCGTAATCAAGAAAAAACAAACGCCACTCAACCAACTTCATGGCCGCATACTAAAAGAAGGTAGTAATTTAAAAATGCTCGAAATTTTTCAAAAGAAAGTGGAAGAAGTGGGCTCCCCACCCCTTACGGTACAGGGAGGGGGGAGGACAACGCACCTGGGAAAGTTTTCTTCATCCCATGAATACAAAGAGGATCCGGTTAAAGATCTTTAAGTTTATGCAATGTCTTATCGCGATTGGTATACGGAATACGGACGTAGCGAGCGAATTCCCCAGTTACGTTCCGTTAAAAGCGTGTTTTGTTGTTGAAGAGCTTATGTTTTCCTTTTGGGGAGAAAATGTAGGAACAGGCATTTCACTAGTACCTAAAACATGTAACAATAAAGTTTATAACGGAAAACGATTAACTATTAAGTTTATGTAGTAACGCTACCGTACCCAGCATTTGAGTACGGTAGACTATTAGAATATGTTCTACCTAATAATTATCTATGCCCGAAGCGTTGTTTGTTTGAATTTCAGTAATTATCCCACAGGCACTAACATACTGGGATAAAATATCCTACATGTCAAGTTTGTGCACGCATACATCTACAGGTAAGATGGATACAGATTTCAAAGGGGTACACATGCTGTGTATCCCATTCAAATCTGTTAAGTAGTTTTTTGTAAACGAGAAACAGAAAACTTACACAGAATTCAATAATATACATCTGTAGAATAAGAACACATAACTTGATAGCAAATAAAGCGAATCCGCTAAATGTTAACTTTTTTTTAACATCAATTTAATATCAATCGGACATCAAAGTGACACCATTTACGAACACAGAGAACAAAATTGATCTTCAATCCGCCGCCTATTTGGTGACTCATTTCCAAATACCCATTTATCTAAGTAGAACGACTTTTTTCCGTCCATTTTCCAATAATAAGCATTTGGCATCAATCAACGGCCTCAAAGGACAGATCGGTCGGTCCCCAAAGATGTAGGACTTAGATAAA
This sequence comes from Agrotis ipsilon, assembly GCA_028554685.1. Classification (NCBI taxonomy): domain Eukaryota; kingdom Metazoa; phylum Arthropoda; class Insecta; order Lepidoptera; family Noctuidae; genus Agrotis; species Agrotis ipsilon. The sequence goes on from CM052965.1 coordinate 2,776,113, forward strand.
TTAAAATTTTCGCGATTCGCGTTCGAAGTTTCGAGTCATCGAATCCAACGTTGGCTGATTACATTATGTAAATTGCTGCGTACCCCCGCTTCCTTGTCATTTATACTACCCAGATGTTGGGGAAATAGATGCGGTTCTGATTTTGCCAACAGAAATTTATATGGCCATGTGGTGATTTAGATTAGGGTTAAATGCTGTACCTGGGTAACAAAAGGTGAATGAAAATGTGAATGTGAATATTGATAGAGGTAAATGAATTGGGTCAATTTATAGTGCGAACATACACATAGAGTACTACAACACAACACTAGATGCACATAGAGTGACTATATTTTAAATTTTTATCATCATAATAATCATAAGCCTTTAATACAAAGTTGTCAACCGCTAGACTCTGTAGTATTCGAAAATTCAGAGGAATTTTAACCCACAGGATATTTCTAAGGCTAGGTACTACTATAGTCCTATTGCTATGATAATTTTCGAGTATCAATTTTGATTAGAACTTTTAGACAGAAGATTTGTGTCAAAGGCACTATTGTTAAAGAAGCGGTTACTTCTGATAACGAGTAACATGCTAGTCATGCCTAAAACAAATTATTACGAAGGATGCAGTATGAGAGCAGTGGTGGCCCAGTGGTATCGGTCCCGACTTACGAGTTGTAGGTCGTGGGTTCGAACCCAGCTTGGCGCATTACTTTGTGTAATTTATTTCATCACCACTGCTCTCAAAACGGTGAAGGAAAACATCGTGAGGAAACCGGCATGTCCTAGAACCAGCAAATTCGAAGACATGTGACATCTGCCAATCCGCACTGGGCCCGCGTGGTGGATTATGACCCACTCCCTCTCACAAGAGAGGAGGCCTGTGTCCCAGCAGTGGGAACGTTATAGGCTGATGATGATGATGCAGTATGATAATGATGATAACAAATCTTTCAAAAATAATTTTACATTATTTATTCTTGACACTTCCATTCCCATTAGATCACCACCAATATTTCCTCAACCAGATATCTCTGTAAAGACATTTCAACGCCCCTGTACGAAGACATAGCAAGATTACCGTAAAGAAGTATGTTTCTATTTAAATTCCTTCTTTTAAAATGCAATCGTACGCAGCTGAGGTTGACAGTCGATAACCTTCGCTACGCTTAACGGATCGATTTTGTTTTATATCTGCCTTTGCAGTCTGGTCATGATATACCGTTTCGAGCAATATAATTTTATTGAAGGAAGAATGGCAGAATTTTCGATTTTGAGACGTTATTTGGTGAGTCGCTTGGAAAGTCTTAAAATAAAAATAGCGTGCGGTAAGCGTAGTGGTCTAGAAAATTTGACTTTAAATTAATTTGAATTTTGCTCTGAAGAGATTGTGGAATCGAGTTTAAGAGATTACTGGAATGATATAAAACTATATGAATGATAATGTGGAAAAATAGAAGAAGAAAACGGTCGACCCCAAGATCACGCAGACAAATGTATACGAGAACTTCTGGTTGCAACCGTGACAGCAAGACTCACTAGTTGTAATAAATACTAAGTAAGTAGTAGAGATAACTAGAAATTTTGTAAACTCGACTAGTGAGTCTGCAACCAGAAGTTCTCGTATAGGTAACCAGACATTTCTCTGCGTGATTGTAAAACGGGAAAGACGGGAAGATGATGATGAAGGCGAAGTGTATTAATAACTCTCATTAGCTATGATAAAGGTAATGCTAAGCCCCTTCGTACACAAGGCGACGTAAGTCTCCGATACGTTACGACTTTGGTGTCCATTGACACGTGGCTGTTTACGATCCTCTATGGATTCGTGCTGCGATAGACTCTTGGATACCGAAATCGTAAGGTATCGAAGACTTGCGTCGCCTTGAGTCAGAAGGGGCTTATACATACATTAAATTCACGACTTTTTGCCTTCGCCTCATCAACATTCATACATCTGGTCATACACGCTGGTTGCCAGTAAATACCGACCTTTCTGAAGTACCTCACCAATAAGGTCAGTGTAGGTCTTACTAGGGCGTAACCATGATAATGGAAATCTTAAAAAAAAAATTATGTAGGTATTATTATCAAGTCACGTACAAGTTAAACTTTATTAATTTATACAGTTGTCTAATTTAATTTTCCGCATTACACATAGTGCACAATACGCGGGTGCAAGTTGTAAAAGTTGGCACTATGCCAGCGTCTTAAGGAGGCTTCCAAATGGAAGTTTTAAACGTACGATTACTAAGTCCACACACTAGACTGTTATTAGAAAGTAGGATGCGTTGTGGATTTAAAATTAATACTGTGAAGATTCTGGCCTTTTGAGAACAGTATCTGAATTTTTTCTTTAGAATAGTGAAAGTAAATTTTAAAACTATCCCAGATTGCGTAAAAACAGGTCATTTATAGAGCTGCTTTGATGGGGTTAAGACTTCTCTTGACTCAAAAAAAACTATTTACAAATACATTTTGTTTACACGAGACCATGATGTCGCAACTAGAATGTATTCGTTACCATCTTTATCATTACTAAGGTGTTCAGTGGCAAAGATCTTAGAAGCAAACAATGTGTTGAAATAATGAAAATGATCGTTTTCTGTGTACTGTTCTCGCGCCACCTTAACGAAAACACGTTAAAGAAATGAGTGTGTTTTAGCTGGTCATGTGACGATGAACGCATCGTTTCCTTGTACGATCGTTGCCAATTAGCACGATGACTTACTGTCATAATTATTGTTATTGTACTGTACGATTTTTTTGCACAATGCAACATCAGTCTTGTACTGATTCTTAATTTACCATTCATTCATAAAATATACTCTTGTAACAATACAGAAAACCATTCTCATAACCCGAAATTCTAATCCGAAAGTCTGAAGAAATCAACATTCATTTTCCATCCCAAGTTGGAGAAATTTGTTAAAAAAGTGCCGGGAACAGGCAAATAAGTCGAGGCGGCTTGCCCGGGGCGCATATTAACGAACCCGTGCTTGTGATGAGGTACGGATACCAGGATCTTGGAGTAGCTGGAAATGTCCCGGATCGATAAGGCTTGTCTTATGATAGTATACTTAGAGGTATCATTATCATTTCTTTATTTTATTTAGCCATTGACTCGCGTTTAACTTGTAACTCTTCTGATGGTAAGCAAAGACATGGTTGACGGTGAAACACGCATATCTCGTTGTTTTTCCAGTAATAGTAACCTGTCTTATTTATTAGCAGCCAATAACAAGATTGCATGTATTAGATACTAATTAGCTAGTCAATGATTGGTTTTATAGTAAAAGATTTAAAAGCAACGTTTTTTCTCCAGGTCTAGCCTTTTTCGAATTCTATTAGAGACAGCTTTTATTTTAGAAGCTGTATTGTATAGTCAGCTTCAGAAAAAAGTCACCCCTTTTGGCAAAAATGACACTAAAAAGGGCGTTAAATGTCTCTGCAGCTTACCATACATGGTATAAGTTTCTATATGACCTCTACAACCCTGTTTCTGGATAACACGATAGCCTAGGCAAGGCAAATAGTAAAACTGAATCGAAAACTTTTTGCTTTGTTCAAAAAAGTTAAAGCAGTTATCCAATACTGTTTAAAAATCTTTCCAAAGCTCTCACAGCAGCAATTCCATTAAAATCACGTAGAAAATCGAGAAAGAACTACTTGAATCTACTTCCTAAACAACTCGAACTGCATCTAGACGTCTTGGGGACCCCACCACGTCTGGAAGCAGCGCGGATTGGTTGCCACTCATGAATGTTAATTCCGCTGGAGCCACGCAACGCGACTTAATCCCAGACGATGTGGGGTTTGTCGTTAAGCGATCGAGATAGTGATGGAAATCGTGCGACAAAAAGTCGGAGGATTTGGTGTCTCAATTTACGTCTTTGGCGTGACTTTTCTTGGGATTTGTAAGGGAGTATTTTTTTATGGAAAGTGAACCGTTTTCCTTGCGACTGTACTGGTAAGATAAAATTAATGTATGACAGTATTTACTGCTGATAAATGTATCATGAAGTGAAAGGTAGGGAACGGCAACATCTGTATGATGAACAAGTAGTTTTTCTGGTTCCGGCCATTTTTGTATGTGATTTTAAATGTAAGTAATGCACCTACGATAGACTTTTTAAAAGATTGGGAAAGTTTAAAAATATAAAAATAAACATTTAAACACGAGTAAATCAAAACGAGCGCAGGTGATAAAACAGTGAAGCGGAACTATTCTCAAATGATATATCCAAAGCATGTTACAATTACTGCTGCATAGAAGACACTCCTGAATAAACATTACCTCTCTAGTGTATCTCTGAGTTCTTCTCACTTCTCCATTTCAAATAAATTCTACCAATCCAAGAACAATCCACCGCTTCCAACAATCAAAAAAAAAAAAAAAAAACAGCATCATTCCTCGGTCAAAACAGAGAAACTCATAAATAATTTCACACAGACATACAGTTGGACTGTCAAAAAGTCGAGATAAAAAATTGTATCTGTAGAAAGTCCGACGGTTCCCGACGTATCAATCATCTGCCGAGATTGGATCACGTCTGCCTCCTACCAGGGGTTCAATCCTCGCATGGAGATTGGTTCGTGAATATAAGCGTGAAAAGATTGTGGAATCTCAGACCGCCTAAAGGATTGAGGCTGCTGAAGTGTTAGGTAAGTCAATTAATTCTGATATCTAGTCTGGTTGTTATTAGGTTCATGTTTGTGTGGAAAATCTCCAATTTTTTTACATAAATTTTAGACTCATTCAATCAATAAATGAACTCAGATTATATGTTACAAAAGATACTAAATTGTCACGTACTACGAATAATTCAAATAGAGTAGAGTGTTGTTGAATTTATAAATAAATTTCCAAACGTGTTTGCTACTTGTGCAACTAAAAATAATCCTATATATCATTTTCCACAAATCGTGTTAAATCCCACTCCCAATGAAATAAAACAATAATAATCGCTTTAAAGAACAAAGCAATCGTATATCAACCTAACAGTTATAAAAACTAATAAAACTGTCGAAACTACAAAAATATTTTCCGCACACGTCGACATTACCGTTCAAATTCAATATGAAAACAAATCGGATAAAATCGGCGAACTAATGGCGTTGTCGGAACTAGCCAGGTGTTTCGCGGATCAACAGAACTGAGCAATACATCGGAACAAATGGCCGAACGTGACGCGAATCCTCCAGTTGACCTAAATACGTGCAATGAGATGAACCGATGTTTTATTTTACGAGTAAACAATGCCATGGGGCGAGTTTATAGCTGTTTGACTAGGCTAGGCACCGTCCCTTACTTTCACTTAAAACGTTTATCTTGAAAGGTAGCTTTGCTCTTTAATCAATTTATTTTGTTTTCTGTCTCTCGGGGAAGGAAAAGTTTTGTATTTCTCAATTTATCTATTTATCTTTCCTTTGGGCGATCTTCTACAAATGCAAACATTAGTTAGCTCCAAGTTTGGATAAGACAGTTTCGGATCGAGATATTTCAAATATTTTGTACGCATTAACGCTTGTGGAAACAAACATTTTATAGCGAGCAAGACTTGAACCTCTGTACACTAGACAAGGTCGAATTTTCCATTCCACTCTTTGAATAAAAGCTCTACAGTTTGAGGTAGTTATGAGTTTGAATCCTTCCCCTTGTACATACTATAAACTCTTACTCTTATTACTCGAACTTATTTTGATTTGGATCAACTAGAAAATATCAAAATATACTTTGACAAATTCCCACAAAACATCTTCATTACAGCATGACACAATATGACGTCCACATCACCAAACAACAATAAACCCGGACAGTGTTGGACGTAGGTATCCGAATATCCGCGGCAATTTCACAAAGATCCGGAAAAGCGGGAAGGTTTCGGAACAGGAATACGAAATGCGGATATTGCGGGGGGAGCCGGGCGACCAGCGAAGCGTGTACCTTCTTATTTGGACCCACGGCTATTAGATACGAACGGTGATTCGGTAATTTCGGCCGTTTATCCGATGTGCGGACGTTTTAGGCTCTGATTTTGTTTATTGCTTTCCGAGAGATCACTCACTGAGAGATTAGGGATTATCAATCCCTAATCTTTTTCTCTCTCCCTAGACAGCTAATGAAATAAAATATAGGATCTTGTTCATTATCGAGATAAAGTTTTTTCCAAATGTTTGGCAACATCATGTCATTCCTTATACAGAGATGGTCTTACAATCGTTTTTCTATCTTCCTAAATTCATCCTTTATGTCTATAAGGGCAAAACAGCGTGCAGCGTTTACTGCCTTGCTCAAAATTTACATCGCTGCGTACTGCTTTTCCGAATCATCCCTTTAAATAATGAATTTCACAAATCATCAATCATCTATTAAATTAATATTCACACCGAAACAAATCATATTCATGGACCAATTAAACAAAATACAGTTTATCATAATTACTCCGAAAGGGTTCACCATTTTTATGGACCCGAAAATATCTCCCCAAATCATTAAGCAGTGTGACATGCATCCAATTAGTTATTTTCGTTCAACAGTGACCAAAAACTAAAGGGTGGTAACACAGATGTGGGTAATAATTAATATTTTGTAATTTGTAAGGTTAAATACAATCTTGAAGTCAAAATAGATATTAATGAAGACACACGTGGTCTTGAAAATAAAATTGATGAAGATAGTCATTAAAGCTTTCGATGCACATTACATATTTTTAACCGACTTCAAAAAGAAGGAGGTTATCAATTCGACTGTATGTTTTTTTTTTTTTTTTTTTTTTGTGTGTTTGTTACGCGATTCCTCCGGCGATTGTGGACCGATTTTCAAAATTCTTTTTTTGTTCGAAAGGAGATGCTTCCGGAGTGGTCCCATATTCACCAAGTCAAGATCTGATGATTGGATCCTGGAGAAATCGAGGGCAACCCTCAAATTTTATAGGCCCACATATAGTTTTTCGCAAATATTATGAAGTAATTTAAGTATTTGCGTATGGTAATCATAATCTCATGTAGCTGAGCTGATGATGGAAGGTACAACTCCTTAACAGTAAGGAGTAGGTATCGACTGATGTAGTTTGTGTTCGCTTATCTCTGGAACTACAAGTCCGATTTAAGTCATTCTTTTTTTGTTATACTAGGTATTGTTCAACTGAGAGAACACTGCAAGTTTCATCAAAATCGGTTCAGTAGTTTTTGAGATAGGGAATTTTATTATCTAATTTTGTACATGAGCGATGTTATTACCGGTGCTACGGATTACAAAATTCTAGTGCACATGTAAGAAAATGATGTACCTATTTGACAAGAATTTGGATTTAATATTTAAACTAAAAAGAGTAAAATAAAAGCTTTTTCAAAAAAAAATGTAACCGCCTTCAAAACCAACCACTAAAAACGGGTAAAATAACCTACAAAATAACTTTTCTTTCGGAAGTCGGTGGCAAAAAACACAATGAAAAAAAAAACCAGAGACTTCCGAAAGAAAAGTTATTTTGTAGGTTATTTTACCCGTTTTTAGTGGTTGGTTTTGAAGGCGGTTACATTTTTTTTTGAAAAAGCTTTTATTTTACGAAACTAGAGAGTTAATAATATTGAAACAAATACAGACTCGGAATCGAAAACTACTGGTAGATATTGAGCCGAGTCTAATAGCAAAATTTTAGGACAACAGCTGATGAAATATGTTAAGAAAATAATAATAATAATGGAGTAGATTCAGAGAAGTTAAAGACGTAAGGAAGGAAATTGTACAGAGAAACAGTTGAAAATTATTCCTTGCAAGTTTATAGCCAAATTACTTTAACTGGCACACTCAAGTTGAATATGTGCTAAAATATTTTTATTACCTAACGCTAGAGATGAAGAGTATGCCTTGCCTGGCAATTGTCTTAAAACTTTTATATGACCTAATAAAATACGCGAAGTTTTTGAGTACTCCTCAGTCAGTAAATTCTTTGAAGAAATGTCTATTTATTTCAGGTACGTTACCATGTTTTATTGATGTATTTTCGTAGTTAGATATCTTAAGTTCAGTGTAGTATGTAAAAGAGCTACTAAGCTAAGTAAGTACAGACATAGGAAATGTTACATGAAACGAAAGAGAACAAATCTCACTGACTCAAATATTATAAGCTGGTTCAATAGCAACTAGTACAAATACAATGCTACAAATATCAGCTAGTTCAAAAGCAATATTTGCTCTTTCCACGAGTACGTTCCAATAAATGCTTTTGCTGGAACTGTCGTTTAGTTCATTACTATTTCTCGTTAGGATACCTTTGAGAACGACGAAGAAACTTAATATTTAGCGCAATAGAGTAGCGCAATTTCTATTAGCTGTAAAGTGAAAAAGCTGTATAACAATGTTAGTTCGTAATTATAAAGTATTTTCTATCTGTTCATAATTTTTTTGGAAACATTTGAAAACAGATAAATGAATATGATTTAAGTGACATTGTTTCTAATAGGATAATAAATATTATGTCACTAATTAAGTATGTATAACATTTAATTGTACTTTTGTTCATCATCCCGAAATAAGTAACAGAATTAGGTCAGGATGAAATACTTCACAAAAAAATGGTTCCCTCACATCCAAACTCCAAAATCAAGCAAAAATTTATAAACCCATATCTCCAGTCAAATTACCCGACATTTCTCACCAAAAATTTTATCACACAAAAGAAATATTACACATGTGTCATCCTACACGTGATGCAAATCATAACTTCAGAATTTTTTCCTTAAAAATAACGAAAATTGCCGCCATATTTGACACGTCTGAAGGAACACCGTGGTCTGAATCGGAATGAGATGAAAGTTTCTGAAGAAGCAAGATTTATGCAGTGAAGACTTATGTATGTTTGACACCGAGGATTTAGATGAAGCTGAACTGTGAATATTAGTTGTGATAAGTTGTGAATTTGAGGATCATAACGATGAAAGGGATGTTGAAATTGCTGAGAATAATCAGCTTTTTATTGATTTAGGGAGATGAATGCACCTAAAGCAGTCTGGAGAAAGATTTTATTTAAAAGCCTGTTGAACGATGATCACTAAAGAAATCATAGTTCACATTATTACAATCAACGAACATAAAGGCGTAGGTCAAAGAAACCAAGTAACCACTATTACTTTTACAGTAAAATTTATATGAGGTAATTTGTCATATAGTAAAAATAGCTAACAGGGGAAAAGAACTTCAATTAGGACCTAAATTACAGAGAGGTCAGTATTGTTGGCCAATTTAGGAGCCCGAATAGCCAAAATAATTAATTGACTAAGGTTAAAAACATTGTTAATCAGCCTAATAATAAAGCACTTGGCATGTTTTTTGAACATTCATGGAAGTTACAAGACCATTATGATTCCCAACAATAATATATTTTAGCTTAATGAGGACCTTAAAGGGTACGACATGGACAAACAATTTAGATAAAAATATTTCAAGTTCGTGAGCCCAAGTAATAAATGTTAGTTTCTACAATATAACATGGAATACGTTTTTAACTAATTGTAACAAATGTGTTTTAGTAGAAGCTTTCAAATATATTAAAGACGGTAGACAATCCACATCAAAGGAAGAAAGACAATGAAAATTATAGAAATGCAACCAATAAATTATGCAGAAGTTAACTTTCAAAGGAATTAGAAAGATAAAACATTCCAACAAATAAAATAAACAGAATAAATTGGAATACTCCGGAAAAATATAACCCACATGCATATGAAACAATAATTCATATCAATAATACAGCAAACAGTAATACAGTAAAGGAAAAAGCATAAAATAAAAACCAGGCTACTACTATACATTTAAAATTGCCAACTTTTGGGCACCATTTATTACACAGTACAGCAAAGCACGAGATTTATAAGTCAATCTGTTTTGTGAAATATTTTATCGTTTGCTACATTTCAGTTCGTATCCGATTCGCTTTTCGAAAATTTACATTTTGCGTGACCAAAATCTATCGGCGCTTGGAAACGATTCGGCAGTTCCATTTTAAACTTAACCTGGTTCGAGATAGTTATAACGAATATTATGTGGAATATTCGAATGTGCGGTCTACTTCTGTAGTTTATAACATATTCGATATTATTATCTCTAAATTGTCTTTAGATTTGTACATTTGGAGTATCCATATTCGTGGTTGAATTGCTTATGATTCTAACTAGTTCACTGAAGATTGAGTAAAAATGTCACATTCATGCTTAGTCTTCTCGCTTTAGATCTGTCTATGGCAATTTGCACATCGGAATGGCCTGGACTGAATGGCTGGCTTCAATTTGAAATAAATATTATCTTTTCAAATTGCTATCTCTTAGAATAGAACTAGATTGTAGTCCCATATTGTAACACAATTGTTTTACAGTATCGTTAATTTTCAATTTGCAACGTTATTTTTATCTTCATTATTTCCGTAACAGTTTTCTAGTTGCGTAACAAAAAAGTATCAATCAAGTTCCTCTTACGACTATAATCTTTCTTAAAAAGAAGATCGGGCCCACCTATGAGATTATTCATGACACCCTAAATTCTATACTGTCAAAATTTAAGCACCAATTTCGTTCCAATCACCGTGGTAACCCGATTATGTGTCATAACTAAACCACTCTCCTAAAAAATGTACTACATACAAGTAATAAAATGCCATCATAAAACCTCCACGATATTGAAGAGGATATAAATCCTGGCAACACGTCTCGTCGCGCAATAAATTTACATTTTAAAACTGATCACTGGGACATTACAGCACTTTAATATTAGCGGGCGGCTACAGGGGGCGCTATATAAGTTATGGTGTGATTATCGACGGCAATGAGTTATGGCACGCCGGTAGTTAGACGGGAAACTTTATTGTGTTTGATTTAAAACCACCCTTTGTTTGCGGATTTTTAGTTTCCCAAAGTTTTTATGGTAATTGAGATGTTCTGCGGCAATTTGGAGTTAATGGCGTGCTCCTTGGGGAAATAGAAAGGAAAAATGCGATTTATGAACTTGGAGTTTGTGTTTTTATGAGGTCGTTTTTTGCTGTAAACTATAGATAGAAAATCGTGAATGGACTCTCATTTTCTATCTATGTATATCTCTGAGATTAAAAGTCTGTCTGTATAACTGCTGAGATTTTTCTTAACTGCGCAATCTATTTTGATCCCGTTTCGAAATATATGAAATATTTATAATAATATACCTAATATTTTAATATCAAACGAAATTAATTCATCGCGGAAGTTAGAAGAGGAAATAGAATAAGGAAAAGATAATTATTTTATTCATTATGATAAAATTTATAGTTACATCGCTGGCTTTTGCAAAGCTCATTGTTTGTTCCATGTCCGTATCGACAATGCTTGCTTGTATAAAATGTTATTATAGTAATTATCCGTGATGATTGTAATGAACTATTCAACATTTATAAATGAATAGTCGATAATAAACCTTTTATTACTGAATTCAGTTGTTATTGTTGTTTAAAACTATATGAAAATCACGCCTGTGCTCCACCTCCAAGGCAGAGGTGTATCTAACATTTATATTTCACCAGTTTTATCCATATCTTTAAGTTCTATGTAATTAGGGGCTAGTTTACTGCAATTAAAGGGGCAGAAAGACAGTCTCTGGGCTGTCCGAATGGAAAACCTGTCAGATCAACCTGGGTGAAATCTTAAAAGCTTTTTTGATTTTTTCTGTGGAAGTATACACAAAATAACATCATGTAGAACTATTTTTATCGACCTAAGCGATAAGATGAAGAAGATGTATAAAACGTAGAGAAAACTGTTGTGTATTCTCCAGTCATCTACGTTAGTAGAGCCAATTCTATTTAAAAAAATTCTTACTCCTCGTACTAGGATTCAACTTGGACCTCATGCTTTAGCCATCGGGCATGCGACAATTAGATCAAAGGGCAGTCATTTGTTATTTTTATTTCAGTAAAACTTCATTTTTTGCCAATATTTTACTTCATAGCCAACTATTTTCAATCTCCCATTCGCTCAAGATATTTGCGAATAAACAAGAGTCTCAAAGAGTTACTTGCACTCTTAAATTGATCAATTTGAAAGGCACCAGTCTACATACAGTTAGGCGAGTTTAAAGGCGAGACGACGTCGTAACGATATCGTCTTGGGATCGTGTCGACATCGTACAGCAAAACGTATTATGCGACTCCTTCCCTAAGGATGTCTGACGGAACTTTGAACGAATACTTTCTTTATTGTTTAGATTTACTTTTTATACGTCGAAGTCTCTATGGAAAGTGATAAGGAAATGTGTATTGTCGGGATGTAATTTATGGTTATTTTACTCAATGGTGAAATTTTTAGCGGCAGCTCGACATCTGTGCCGAGTATAGTACCGCGTAGCATGGCACATGAAACTGTTTTTGTCGAAAAAAGCATCGACATACACACAAAAATGTTACAAGATTTCTTATTGTATTCGTATACACGGTGATGTTTAAAATAGAGAAAATAAATCGATTAGTGTAGAATAATTTTTATGATTGTTCAAAAACAAAAAGAAGCATTAAATTATTGTCTATTTAATTCTAGATCGAATAGAGATAGAATTATTATTGTTATAATTGCTGGTGTTCTGCGTATGTGGTGAGAATTGAAGGAAACGAAAAATGATCTTTTTTAGTATAACAAATTGGTAGAAAGTCAGTTTGATAAAACCGTGGCACATATTACTTAACGTTACAAAATGGTGGAGTGTTTTAAAAAATGAACCGAATTATTTGATGAGTATATGGGCGTTACTGACTAAAATCCAAGGTGTCCTTCAATAGACCTTTATGTTCCGGGGTCACGGTAATGGATTGAGTCTCTCGACCCCGGTTGGCTTTGGCCCTCTGAGAGGAGGCCCCGTCATTATGCTGACGCTCTTTGAGGCGCGCGTGGAATACGACGCGACATCGACCCGGGCATGGTAGTGATTCCTACTTCAAAATAGTTTTAGTTAAAAATAAACAACGTTCAAATTCATTGACCCCATTTTTTGTAGACAAAGCAATATTAAAAACCGTACTTATTAAACAACTAACCGTAATGGAACATTTCATAATGCGAGGAATTCCATCATTTTCCTCTGCCATTATTGTCTGACTGGCATAATAAATATTCGTAATATGTTTGTCTGGCACATTACTGGTACATTGCCTCATGATTAACTATTATGATGAAATTGCTTATATGTAGAGCAGTGAACCTTATTTTTTCGTATTTTTTATGATTCTAGAAGTACTTGTTTTGGGTAGGACATGATTATTATATGTTTTGACCACCATCAGGCGTCAGTACCCTTAGCACGAGTTTTCAGTATTTGAGACGTAAACTGGAACTTTGACAATTTCAAATTGACAATTTTCAAGAGAAAAATTAGTTCCTTCTTCGCACACCAGAGGCGCTGTTCCAGTTTTTCATACAAGAAACGCTGTAAATACTGGAAAGTAAAATAGTGAAAATTCATGCTAGGGGTACAGGTCACACAGGGCTGTTTAGATTACGGGTTGGTCATAGCCCAATATCTCTCTCAGAGCGTTGTGTCCCATTAGTAGGAAGGAAACACCACTGTGCTGAATGTGAGTTACTAGCTTCTGCCCGCGTTTTCACCCGCGTCATGTTAGGCGCTTGGCACCTTAGTCTGCGTAGATGATCATTTCAGTGCAGATTTATTTCTATTGAGGTACTGTTAGATGCATCTAAACCGTTATAGATGATAGTTCGACAGCATTTAAGTGGATATTTTATGTATACGTAAATTATGTGGTAAATTTTGTTAAATATTATTTTATTTTTACAGGATATTTACTATGTTTATGATTTGTTTTAAGTTACAGATATCTCAGGGCTATTGCAACCGCCATGATTTCACTCTTTTAAGTCTAAGTAAGTTTAAGAATTGCGTCGCCTTATATACGAAGGTGCTTAAACTGTTCAAATAACTGCTTTACGTCTGTAATGTCCGTTTCCGATTAAAAACCTTTTTTTTTGCATTTCAAAATAAAGCTTACAATGAGCAGGCTAGCTTGTTTGTTTCTATATTACTTCCTGCAATAGTAGCGCAGACTTCAAAAGAATTTTGTAATAAAAAAATATACCAACATATCTACGATTCTAGAAGCCTTTCGCAAGAGTACAAAGGCATATCTACAAACCAAATAAATAAATGAACGAATAGTGAAAAGCAAACGTGCAGTGTGAATGAAATGTAACAATAATAAACGTTTTTTCAACGATTCCGTACACCAAATGTCTACGATCTTTCTGTGTGCTCGTTGTATCGATTTTACATCCGGCTCTGAAATAAAATGGGCGGCCCTTACTGTTGTAATTCGATGCGTTTGCGATGATAACTCGTTTGGCGATTGAATTAATATCAACATTGGCACAGATTTGTTCTTTGAGCTGCTCGCTTTGTTGAAATTAGGTTACAGAAATATTTAGATACCTAATTGAATCGATATTTTCTTAAAGATACCCACTTGAAATTAGGCATCTGGTAAAACCCGACCCCAATATAGCAGGGAAAAAGCTGAGCAGATGATAATAGTGACATGGTATTTAGGAACTTGAAAAGATGCAATCAAAGTGCCGGAATGAACTCCTTGCAGTAGGTAAGTAAAGGTACCTGAGAGAAAATTCGAATTAAGAATTGGCTACGAATTTCACGACAGTACATTTAAACTGCGTTCAAGTGCTATTGATGTCATCGATTTACTGACAACTCCTGAACGCTGTTTAGTCGTCCTTGGGGTCTACTATAAGGTCTCCAAACGAGAGTGTTCCACTGTGGGAAAGAGACGGAGCTATATAAGTCATCTAGCGCCATCTCGTTCTCGCAGTGGTTCTACTCACGCTTTAAAACGTCTTGGTAGGCTACCAGATCGCGTTTAGTTTCCTTACCCTAGTTTAACTCTTCAATTTACGAACTTTCCGGGTCTAGAAATCCCCCTTAAATATCGTTAAAAACTACAATAACTCTTATAATGTGTAAAATAAGTTGAGATTTTTTATACGCAATGACGCGTGCGTTGGTTTTCGAAAATATTTTTGAGGAAAGAAAACTTTTAAGCAAGGGAATTAAAGATTTAGCTTCAAACGAATGTATTGCGATGGCCTAATTGGTAAAGCATCTGGAGTACTTGTCCAGAAGACGCGGGTTCGAGTCCCACTGGCAGCTGAATTTTTTTACCTTAAAAATCTTTATACAGCTTTAATCGTAAAAATTTCAATAGTAGCTCCCATCAAATTGACCAAACATTCAATGTCCAGTAGTCCGGTGCGCAGTGTGCAGGTAGCGACGAATTGCTACATTTACACCGACAGAATACGTGCGTTTTTTTTGTCTGAGTCGCACTGTTTCACTGCGGTTTTCATCGAAAGAAGTGGCGCAGAATGGGTGTGCTGTATTCATGGATAAACATTGTGAATTTTTGTATGACTGTAGTGGCTTTTTGATGAGTTATTGTTAGGTTTATGGTTTAAAGTGTAAAGTTGATGATGCTTATAGAAGCTGATGATGCTTGTACCTACGTTTCCCGTATAATTAAATAGATTATAACCGACTGCGCCAAAAGGAGGGTTATGCATTTCATTTATTAAAGGATGCCTCGCACTAGGAATTTCTCTTGTTTCGTAGGTGGATTTTCAAGTAAAAAAACGTACATACAAAAGCGCTCAGAATCGGAACAACTATTGAAGATTGTACAAATATTTGCTCCTTGCGAGAATCAATACCGCGACACGCAGCGCAGCACTCCGATTACTCAGCCACTAATCCAATTGTGCTGTCATCTGTGCTTTTGATTTGATAATCTTTGCATAGTTTACAACTTACTTCTGTGAGACTGAGACTCATATATAATTTCCGAACGACCTTATCGATTTCCTTTTTTTTCTATTCACTTTATTTCTTTCTTTTATTTCAAAAATCGATCGTTTGCAAAGGTTGAGCGGACCGCTAGTATGACCTAACACTTCTTCTTGACCCGGACATAAATTAAACACCAATTAAAAAACAATAATAATATTCATCAAAAAACAAAGATAACTAATTACAACAGTCAATCACATGTCAAACTATTGTAACAGGCGATAGTTTTTAACGCATTTATCAGTGAAATGTAACAGATATCCCACGTATAGATACGAGTACCATTGTCACAATGAGATAAAGTCATTTGATACCATTGTTCGTTGGCAATTGACATTTAAATGCAGTTAATGTTTTTGTTGTTTATTGTCGATACTGGCTGGGATTTGTATGTTTATGTTGATCGAATTTTGTTTTATGTTGATTTGGGGATGTAATCAATGTTGGTCTTAATTCTCTACATGGGTTGAGTGTTGGTTGGGTTACGACTTAAGTTTACCTTTTTAGACCTATGTAAACTGGTATAAAAATGCTGACTAACGATCCATGGCTTTGTTAGTATACATATACACTTTTAGCTATGTTAGTAATGCAGCAGTATGCGAGAGAGAGTGCAAAATCTTCTTCTGGGTACGTTCCTTTCATCTTCAACTTTTTCATTGTCACCCCTGACCTAGACTAGACTCAAACCATCAGCGTAGATGCTCTTAATGGTGAAGGCTGATCAAAGCTACTTGTAGATGGCGCCAACATAGCTTAGTCCTAATACGACCAATGACGTAGTACTATTTTGAAGTACCTTTAAGATTTGAACTGATTTAAACCAATGACGATGCTTGGAACAAGCTTCGTCATTGCATTAGTTCCCCAGTTGCCATCCCCATTGAAGGATTATCCACAATACGTTTTAACACCCAGTACACATAAAATTGTAGCTTATGTGAACTCAATAAATTCTAAAATCTTTTCCACCATCGTCGTTGCTGAGAGACATTCAGTCTAGATTATTGATAAAAAATACAGTTAAAATAAAAATAAAAAAAACACTGGATCTATTGTTTACCGATTTATTTATAATTGATCTGAAAGAGGAACACTTTTCAAAGGAAAGAGGGCTGAGATAAATTTAGCACTAATCGATAGACCTCGGTGGAGGCACCAAACTGAACGGAGACTAGAAAGTCTATTAATATACTTGTAACATATTATCTAGACTGCTCTGTTAGTCGACTGCCTTTTAACTCTATTAAGGCTAGTAGAAACTCTTGAATGTTACTGAAACTTGTTAGAGTTTTAGACAAAACTAGAAGATAATGGTAAAGTTCATTCGGGCTATCTCAAGTGATGAAGTAGGTTCAGACATTAATCTGATATTGACGGTTATTCAAATAAAACATATTTTATAATATTTTTTAAATAATAGTCACATAGAAATATAGTTAACTGTTATAAAATAAAAAGACTATTACAACGAAATAAAAGATTTTCATCTTTATGGTGAAAAAATAAGTTGGCAGAAAAATCTTTGAAGACAACATAAAAAGTTTGAAAACATCCTTGTTCAAATAGTAGTAGGTAATTTTCTTACCGTGGAACCTCCTTCGCAGGACTGGACTGTGTCTCCTGATGATTATACGACGCCATTTTGTTCACTTTACAGTTTCAGCACTCATTATAACAAAATTATTGGTTTAAACAAAAATAATTGTCACAGTTACTGCACCGACACTCTAGGAATTGTTTTTAGGAACATCTGTGGAAGAGAATCTGGGGTTATCATCATGATCTTGTAGTTTTGGGGCGAACAGATAACCAAGTATCGATACTAGGTCCATTAAATATTTGGAAGTATTTTTGTCTTTTTTATTTTCAAAGTTATAGTCCCTACGAGTAAGTACGTCAGACATGGTTTAGGCACCGTGAAGGGGTTTTGTGGACGGAAGAATAGACAACGTGTAAGAATGTAGAAAGATTTTAGTGACCTAAGCATGGCGACAATTTCAAAGTAGAAAATATTTTTTCTTTTCCTTAAACGTCTTCAGGTCTTGACATATCTAATTATATACCAAATGAAATAAAATTTCATAGAAATTACTTAATATTATCTTGGTAGATTGATCATGCTACGCTTAATGATAACTTCAAGTAATTCAAAACCAATTCTTTTAAACAAAACAAAAGAATTTCAATTACAAGAACAATCCCCTAGCCACAAATCAAAGTTCTTTTTAAATTGAAACAGCCCAGCTGCCTGCCAAGCCCTGACTTCTACAAAGTTATTATCTAACTAGTTAAACTAGTCACCAAGGCTCTTGAAAGCCATTTTCTAACTAGTAACTAACGACCCGACGGCGCTTACCATGTCCCAGGAAACTTTACAATGACTTACATTGATAACTTTCACTGGAACTCTCTCTACTGGAAAAGCTGGACTATTTAAGACCATTGATGGACACGAAACTTTGGCAAAATTTTGATGAGGAGGTGCAAGGGAGAATTGGGCTCGGTGCTGTCTGGCAGCTGGGCAAAGAAAAACTAATCAAAAATAATTTTAGAAAATTAAAATAAAAATATTTTTGTGAAACGAATCCCTATGGCCCTTGTACAAAAATAATCTGGATACAAATTTTTTGTTTGTGGTCTTGGCAATCAAGGCCAATATAAGTTTTTTTTTGGAAAATCCATCGGAAACGTCCAAGTTTTTGACAGCTCTGAAGCTGGAGTGTGTCGCTAGTATAAAAAAAGTCATTATTCATAGTGAGCAACTACGTTGAACCATATCAAAAAGCAAATTAGGTATGCTGAAGCCATAAAATTTACAGCCTCTACCGAAAATTTAATGACCTTAATATTCCATTATAATTAAACTCCATATTAAGTCATAAAATGGATATTATTAATAAGGACGGGCCTCCACCCGAAGTTAGCTACCAACAATTTGACGGGCGATAAAACACTAACATTGGAAGTCGTTAAAACGAGGTATTGACTGCGAATTTATTTGACAAGTTATAGCGAATAGAGACTTCGGATTGAGCAATGAAATTCGAAGACTTTATTCGTGATTTACTCCGGGAACAGTAAATACTTTACGGTTTACGTTTTGCTGTGATTAACTTGATGTTAGAAAGGAGTTTCTGCGATGTTTTCAAAGAAATAAGTAATTAATTACGTTTAAGAGAAGGTTTATTTTGAACTAGCTGTGCCCGCAACTTCGTTCGCGTGGATGTCGGAACTGAACAATGTATTTTTTAGTTCTAAGCGCTTAATTCAGGCCAGTCCATTCCGGTCCATTCCGGTCCGTTCCGGTCCTTTCCGGTCCATTCCGGTCCATTCCGGTCCATTCCGGTCCATTCCGGTCCATTCCGGTCCATTCCGGTCCATTCCGGTTATTTGAATAATCTAGTTTTTCTATTCGAAGTTAGATCGCGCGACTGACGTACGAAATCAATGTGTGAGACCAAAGAAACTTCTGAAACACTTTAAATTCAAATATCTTTTGATAGACTGGACCGATTCCAATGAAACAAAAACTAAGTTCCTCTCCAAGTTACGCTTAATCGTTGTGTATAAAAGTTATTTACATTAATTTCGTATATTTTACGTGATACCTGGACAAATACACAGACAAACAGACAAACAGACAAACAGATAAACAGACAAACAGACAAAAATTCTAAAAATGCTAGAAATGGGTTCTATTGGTTGTCCTTTAATACCCTGGCTATATTTTTTGAGTTTTTATTTAATGTACAAAAATAATTTTTCTACAGTTTTATTATATGTATAGATTAGTGGTTGAAGCGTATTATAAATGTAATTATTTTATTTACTAGATTTGAATATACGAGTAATACGTTACTTTTCGACAGTTAAAAGAAATTGTGTCATGAAATGCTATTGATACTTTAAGTTTTAAAGTGTAATAAAGAACGAAAATTAATTCTTAAGTAAGTTTTGTTAGTGTTAGATAGTAATGATGTACTAAGATAAATTAGATGAAATCAAAGGTAATAATTTTTTCGTCTTACAACAGATTATTGTATATTTATTTCTTGTTGACTTTACTATCCCTATTGTTGACATTACCCTCAATATCATCAACTTCAAAAGTCCATCAACATTTCGGGAAACTTCAACAAGATTTGATAGACAATGCACAATCCCCGCTTTGCAGGCAACTCCTAACATGGTCTCAAAGGGACTAAATGAGCGTTGTTTTTTGAAGACGTTAAAAATTTATAGCCTCGCTTCGCTTTGTGCTTTTATTGTCGGGCGTCACAGTGTTGCTCGACGTAATAATTAAAGTATGTCTTGCAATACTGAATGAATTAAAAACTCCTTTGAGATCTAAGCTCCGGGAAATTGTGAGGGGATTCTCGTTGTGACGAAAAATTACTAAGAAGGATTTATTTTGAAAGGGACTTTTGGTGCTATTTTATTTATACCTTCTGCAATGTAGCGGAAAATTTTAAGATACTAGCTACTACTAAGCCAAATACTTTCTAAAATTTAAGTCGTCTAAATGTCTTTTCATATTTGTGACTCAACAATCCAGTTGCAGATATAATGGTCATTAATTTTAATTCTTATTTTCGATTGTTATTTTCTATTTCATCATTAAAGAAACAGTAATTTAAATATATAAATGTGGTAAAATGAAAGACAATGCATTTGTTGTAGATTCTAATTACCCAAGAGACTAAAACAACTGTAAAAGACAAAACAACGAACAAGTACTACACAAATTCTAAAAGCCACACACACAAAATCGTGACAAAACACTCAGCTTTTGCCCACTTAACACTAACTTCACACTGTCAAAACAAAACAAACACGCAAATACCGTCCCGGGTATTAAGGAGACAAATCTGTAGTGACCGACTCGTTAGCCCGGGTCACTTGCCCGGGTTGGCCCATGCCCGGATTGCCCCGTGAATCCTAATGAAGCCTGCTTATCATTCGCAATGACAGCTAACTCTGTCTTCGGAAGCCGGGTACAACTTTAATTAATTTATGAAAGCCGGTCCTATCAAATTTTCAGTTCTATCTTTAGGTGAGCTTGGATTTATCGCGGCGGCGCGTGGAGTCTTGTTTAGTTTTGCTTAAGTTTCACAGTAGTTGGCTGGATTTCTTTTTTTGGGAGAAGAAGTTAGTGTAGAATATTTTTAATTTACTTGATTTTTTTTTTTTTTAATTTTGCCGCACACTCAAAATTTCTCCTGTGACGTGGCTGTGACGTGGGTACGTTTACAGACATAGAGACTCACATACACAAACACCCAGACCTAGAACAACTACTTTTAGGTCATAGATATATTTGTTCCGTGCGAGAAACGATCCCGCGACACCCTGTGCAGCGATCGATAATAATTAGTGCGGTTTTGTAGATAATTTATCAGGTTGTAGTATGTCAAAGAGTTTTAACATTAAAGCTATTATTATTATGTAAGGTATAAGATATTTAGTTTTTGGAGATTGCTCCCTACACAGAAATGTGAAAACAAACGGACAGTTTTCTTTTAAATTATTTATAAAAGATACTATCGTCTGTAATTCCGTAACGTACGTTTACATCGTACTAGGCTCTCAGAATCTCAGTAGAAGTAGAGGTAGCGTATCAGTATCGTAGAAGCTGCATGCAGTTTCAAACGTTACTAATATCTTATGTTAACTTAGTTGAACAGTGCCTGGGGGAGAGTTGTGAGCACTGCGTTAATACTCCATATAATATCGTCTTTAAGGCCTAGGTTTAGTTAAAAGACATGAGTACGTGACGTGAATGTAAAAATACCTTTTAAAAAAATCAAAATACAAGGATGTAATCTGCAGCACTTTGGTTCAATTTTATAAAAAAAACATTCTAAGTATCCCTCTTAATAGATACCTAAATGTTAACTAAATAATTATTTTATGTGAATTTTAAATTCGATATCCATTTATTTACTTTAAGTTATGCTAATAATTCAGTAGCTGCTTAATTTGTATTAGTTGATTTTATTAGAAATATATACTTTTCAGTAAGTCTCAAACTAGTACGTGGTCGGTCGTTCTTGTATATCTTGGCCAGCGGTGATTTCTAGTTAGTAATGTTACTTGTATGCGGTATGTCTGTGTGCGTTGGCTCAGATTTCTTACATTTAAGTGACTATATTTCAGAGGTAGCATCACCAAACCTAAACCTTTGTAAATGAAAAGTAAACACTATCACTCATAATATTTGTGTATATTTTCCTTTGTACTTCCTACGTACTTGCGTCAGCACAAACATTTAACTATAATCCCCTACAATAAAACCCTAAAATAGCCGTAAGCCAGCATTTACGTATCGAAAACCCAAAAACATCGCAATATAGAATTCGATACTCTCCGAACGGCGTTTATGCTTAGTAGGTACTGCCGCGAACACAATTTATAAATGTGATTTTATTTTTATAACTTTCGAAACTGACATCATCATTTACAGTATTATTAGCACTTAAAATGTGATACTTACCATGCTTATTATTATTTTGTTTTAGGATTTATGATATGTTTCGACACTGTTTATCATGACGCTTGCAATAGTCATTTTCACCGTATTTAATACAGTAACATACAATCAAAACTACCTTTGCATCTATGTGCCACGGTAACTACATAAGGTAACTCAGGAATTGTTATTCAAAAATTAATTTAAACTAACATAATATTTTGCATCACATTAGTGTCATAGATTTGCATAAAGAAAAGCCTGATTTCATGTCTTATTGGTGATCGTGACTGTACGTACAATCGTGCACATTATTAAATAAGCCGGTGCGATGGAGACGTGGCTTTATGATTATTACACTTTATAAAACAACGGCCCCGCTTTTATGGATTATAAATTTCATTAGCGTATGTTGTCGGACGATCGCGTTTATTGCTTTTGTTACACACTGTACCGATGTTCGCTTCAATGTTTGTATGTTAAGGCAATTGGTGTTTAGCTGGCTGTAGAAACTTGAAATATAAATTAATTATCGGGGATTCAGTAAGATTTTTTTGTTTATTTTTTCGTTGGTTGGTTTTTTTTTTCATTTTTTGTTTTTCCTTCCTCTAAGTTTTAAAGGGCTTTAAAAACGACTACAAATCAACATTAGTGTTTTCTATAATTCAAAACTGCTATTTTTCATTTAAGCAATACGTTTCAAAATGACGGACTATTTTAGCAGTTATTGATTGATGTTCGCCATATTTCTTGTACATCGAAGTTCACCAAACAATCCCTTAGTATGTCACGTCTTTCAGCTCCTAATGCACACTGGGTGGTTTACGATCACTATTTACATAGTAAACCAGTTGCTACATTAATTAATCAGTTCAAATGTTCTCTTTGTTTCAAATTATGCCGTAAAACGTACTAGATTGTATTGGTACGTTTTTGTTTGTTCGAATAAATCATGATGGGGAACGCGTAAAAAGAGACGGCTTTACGCCCGTTTGTTTTATTGGAAATGCAATAAAATGTAGCACTAACTTTAAGTCGATGTACGTATTTTAGAGAAATTTATTTGTCAGTAATTGTTTTTTTAAGTGGTCTATAATAAATGTTGTCTTCATTAGACAGTTGTTTGCGACTGTACACAGTGTGTCTTTTCCTTATTTAATATGGGAAAATATTTTTTTCAAGTCTTAGTTTTTGCTGTTTCGCGAATTTAAAGTATCCTCATTACAAACGGAAGGAAATTCCGGAACTGTTAAACATGTGGAAAAAATAAATTATCTGTTAAAATCTACATAAGTATTACCCCTAAATACGGGGTTGCCACAACAAATAATTCATCCACCACATTCCTATCTAGGCAACATTAGTATACCTACTTCTGTATGTTCGCGTGTGAGCCCTAATATCTGGAACTATAAACCGTTTTAATGCCTTCATGAAATTACTTTTTTTATTAGCTCACTGTGAAATATGGCCAGTTGTACCGAATGGTTGTTGGAAGTGTGAAAAAAAGGAAATTATAACTGTATACTAATGATGTTCTAAGCGTGAAATTCTATTAAAATCTCTTTTTGTTTTGTAGGCGAAAAGATAAGGCGATTAAAACGAATTCGTGACTTATTTTCGTGCTTGATTTGGATTAAAGGATTCGAAGAAAAATATTATAGTGGAATATCTGTTTTATGTTTAGTATCATATAAGTTATTTTTAAATGTATGAGTTTTGTCATTGACCAGTACTCATAGCTCATTCACATCGGTTTTGACTGGACTTTCAGTAAGTATAGTATTTTTAGTAATTTGTAATGCAAAAGGGTCTAATCCGAATGCATGGAATGAATACTTTTAAATGCAATATTTCATATTTGTTTCGATGCTTTTTTACATTCCCATGCAGTTATAGACAAATTCAGTTTAAAAACCCATACATAATACAATATAAAACGGTATATTGATAAAATATCAGTAAGGTAAAACCATTATTGATACATAGATCGTACATTCAAGTTCTCAATATAAATTTCTAGTGCTCTTATTAATATTCGCCGTATCGACGATGTGCAGCTTGCAGAACAATTTATTTTCTAATAGATGTTATCTTGCAGGTGGTCGGCAGCTGCCTGATTAAGGAACACCTGGTAATTGCAGTAATGGCGACATATTTTATAATTGTCTGGGTTCAAAGTTGTGAACTTATTTTCTTTTTAGAGACATTATGTGTCATGCAATTCTGTTTCAAGTTGGAAATAGAAAACGACGTGAAATTTCATGATGGAACATGTTAATTTTGATGGATGATGTTAATTTTATAAAAAGTACGTTGTAAGTAAATAGGGAAACACTGTGTTAGGGCCTCAGAGAGTGCGGGTAAATAACATAATAACGGGATCGTAAACTTTGTAAAATGTCCGAAAGCGTTGTTCTAAGATTTTATCATTTTTTCAGACTCAGCCAAGACAACGAAATGAAGTGATATTTATTTTGTAAGGAAGTTATTAAAAAAAGATAATATATGTTAATGGATACCGAAGGAATAATCTACATTCTACACTAATATTATTAAGAGGGTAGATTTGTACCTATGTTTGTTTGTGTGTGTATGTTTGTAATGAATAAACTCAAAAACGAAAGGACCGATTTCAAAAATTCTTTCAGCAGTTGAAAGCTGCTTTAGTCTGGAGTGACATAGATAGTAAGGGGAGGGGGAGGGGGTCGAGCAGGCAAAAACAAGTCGAATATGAAAAGAAGCCAATTAGGTAACCATAACAACTTGCCACTCCATTAAACTCAACAGTTATTACAAAAAGTAGTAAAGTTATTCATCACTTGACATTTTACTGTAATTATAGTGTTGTTCAATAACTACAAAAGTTCAAGGCTAGCTCGTCAAGTAAAACCTTTTTTATTAATTCTTAAAATAACCGCACTTTGGGTAGCAGTCGAAGATGTTGACTCACCAGATATACTAACAGTAACGGTAGATCATTAGTAAGGTTACCACGGCCCTGGAACGCTTATTCCAATAAAAGGAATTGGCTAGGTTTGAGGAGGCATTCGATGATTTCCAACGCCAGAAAGTTGTACAGTATTACAAGGAAAATGTTGAAGAAAAACAACAAGGTTTTTTGCCATAAATCGTAAGTGATTCAAGAAGTTATCCATCCAAAATAAGAGAATACCTCCCTAACGTATTCCATTCAACATAACACTCATTTTATAGACTCACTGTTTCTACTACAACTGCACTTACAATAATTGTTCCCTCCAAATAAAATAAGGGATTACTCTGCGTAAAACGAAACGCAATGTTTAAACGTTATGAGGGAATTCATTCGAATGATTGATCCGTGTTCCGTTTTACATGTTTGTTTTATTTAGTGTTAAAAAGCGTTTTAGTTTGATTAAGAATATATTGGGACTAGAATTTGGGCGTTGCGCGAGCTGCGAGCAGCTCGCGGGGTTGTGTTTTGGACAATTTACAATCGGGACCACCAAAATATTTAAGATCGGTGTAACTACGACACGAGAATTTTTTAAATAGAGTTCTAAGATAAAACTGTTCGCCTCTGTTAGGTGCGACCCAAAACAGACGCACGATAAGATCACCCTTTTGTCTTTTAGTAATAAACTTATGATTTGATGTTTCAAAAATTCCGTATTTTTTGTTTATGTTCGTAAAAGTCCAAGTAGGTCAATGAGTCAAATTCGTCTCTTATGGGACGGTTAAAAGAGATAATGAGGTCCGAACCAGCTTGTTGCGCGGCTTCTACTTCAGTGCCTGGTTTTAAATAAACGGTTTTTTGATTTTCTAAATGCACTGACAGCTGTTTGACGTTGGGTTCGCGCGCGGTCACAGCGAATACTTCATCGAATTTCGTTATTTTCATGTTCTTCCGGTACGACGGCTATGCGCGATTCGTCAGGACCCTTTTTTTTTTAGCGCGGTAAAATCATCAAATGAGACCTCCAACCCCGGACAGGGCGGGAGGTACTGTCAGACTTGTACTGACTAAAATCCACGGTGTCCTTCAGAAGCCCTTTATGTTCCGGGGTCACGGTAATAAGTCCCGCAACCCCGGCAGGCTTTGACTTGTTTTATAAGGAAATACCCAAGTATCATTTACAATTACATCGTTACCGCGATATTTTATAATAGCTTCGTTTTAACTGTCTCTACACAAGTTAATAAATCCTTTTTAATCAGAAAAAGTGGTGGCTATCTCACGTTTTGGAAAAAAATTGAACATTAACTTTTCTAACTATCCCAACAAGGTAAATTAGTTCTGTGCGAGGGACCGCAAGGACCGTGAATTATGTGATTCAGAACAGCTTTTCGTAATCTTCCCTCTGCCTCTGATGCATCAGGAATGTCTGCTCTAACAAATTTATCAATATCTATATTTTGGACAGGCCCGCCACCTGACTGACGGACTTCCACCCTAAAACAAATGTGAGCGTGTGGTAAACCTCGCTTTTGAAATTCTATTACGTCATCATCATCATCATCATTAGCCGAAAGACGTCCACTGCTGAACATAGGCCTCCCCCTTAGACCGCCACGCCGAACGACAATTCGTCACTTGCACCCATTGGTTGCCCGCGATTCTCTCTCTGTCTGTGGTCCACCTAATGGGAGGCCTACCTACGCTGCGTCTTCAGGTCCGTGGTCGAAATCGAGAACTTTTCTTCCCCATCGGTTGTCAGTTCTACGAGCGATGTGGCCTGCCCATTGCAACTTGAACTTGCAAATTTTAAGAGCTATGTCGGTGACTCTGGTACTTCGGCGCATATCCGTGTTCCGGATTTTATCCCGCAAAGAAATTCCGAGCATAGCTCTTTCCATTGCTCGTTGAGTGACTTTTAGTCTCTAAAAGGCCAGCAGTCAAAGACCACGTTTTAGAGCCATATGTAATCACTGGCATCACACACTAGTTAAACACCCTCCATGTTTTCTATTACGTGCATCAGATAAATACATTTGCCAAACCAATTACCACCTCGGATATCTCTTAATAATTCTGCTAGCTTTAAATTAAAAAATCTAGCACACACAGAAGGATTTACATAGGTGCTTCGACTGGATTGTTGAATTTTAGGCCACTTGGAATTACAGGTAAACGTCAAGAAAAATGATGGGTTCCCCAATGTGCTTACTGTTGCAATTGCATCACTATATTTTACTTTCATGATTTCCGCGTAAAAGAGCTGGGCAAATAATCCCTCTCCCTGAATCGTTTCATCCTGACGACTTTGACGCGCGACTTCAATGCTCATTTCAACTTCTTGAAGTGGAGCGGACCTCAGTCATGCATTATTAGAGTTATGTTTTTGTAGACTTGATATAAAACGTAGGCATTCTTCTATGATTCGGCAATGCAAGTTAACTAACCATTCTTCCGATAGCCTGCCTATATCAGATATCGTGGCTTCGACAATAATGCCTTTTTTTACCCATACGATAAAACGGGACCCTATCACTAAGACTTCGCTGTCTATCCTTCTGTCTGTCTGTAGGGAACTCTTTATGCGCGAGTCCGACTCGCACTTGGCCAGTTTTTTGTAGTACTTAAAGATGCAGGGCGTTTTGGCGGGGCGCGAAGTATAGAATTGGAATTGAAATTTTTTTTCCAAGTTCATTAATATGAAACATTATACTTTTCTGCACACTAATACGATTGAAATAGGAAGGTAGGTCATTTTATGTGTGGCAGGAATCGAAAATTGTGTCTCTAAAAGAAGATACTCTGAGCAAACGTATTTAATAAAAGATTAAAATATTTTGTGGTAAAATAATCTTACCAGCAACGATTGAGCTATTATTACTACGTATAGAGACGACACCACGCATCACCACTGTGTCACATCCAGAATGAGTGCGCGCCTAGATTTGTCATAGATTCAATTTTACCGTCATAGAAGCGACATTTTTTTATATTCTACCCATGGAATCCGGTATTGCTAGAGAACATAATTATCGCCGGTTATATTTGAATTCTTTGCAGTCGCCATCTTGGATTTTGATTTTGACTTCACTATCGGCTTTAGTACCCTCGAAAACCATGAAAACGACATCCATGATGAACTTTGAATTTAGTGCAGTCTCCATCTTGGATTTTGATTTTGACCACACTATCGGCTTTAGCATCCTCTAAAACGATGAATACGACTCCCATGATGAACAATTCGAAAATTATTGCAGCCGCCATCTTGGATTTGATTTTGACCTCACTATCAGCTTTAGCACCCTCGAAAACCATGAAAACGACTCCCATGATAAACAATTCGAAAATTATAGCAGCCGCCATCTTGAAAACCATGAAAACGATATCCACGATGAAAACTTAGAAGTTTTGCAGCCGCCATCTTGCATTTTGATTTTGACGAAAACGACATCCATTATGAACTTTGAATTTTTTGCAGTCGCCATCTTCGATTTTGATTTTGACCTCACTATCGGCTTTATCACCCTCGAAAACCATGGAAACGACATCCATGATAAAAACATAGAATCTTTGCAGCCGCCATATTGGATTTGGAATTTGACATCACTATCAGCTTTAGCACCCTCGAAAACCATGAAAACGACATCCATGATGAAAAGTTTGAATTTTTTGCAGTCGCCATCTTGGATTTTGATTTTGACCTCACTATCGGCTTTATCACCCTCCAAAACCATGAAAACGACTCCCATGATGAACAATTAGAAAATTATAGCAGCCGCCATCTTGGATTTGATTTTGACATCACTATCGTCTTCAGCATCCTCGAAAACCATGAAAACGACTCCCGTAATGAACAATTCGAAAATTATTGTTGCCGCCATCTTTAATTTTGATTTCGACTTCACTATAGGCTTAGGCATCCTCGAAAACCGTGAAAACGACCCCCATGATGAACAATTAGAAAATTATAGCAGCCGCCATCTTGGATTTTGATTTTGACCTCACTATCGGCTTAAGCATCCTCGAAAACCATGAAAACGACCCCCATGATGAACAATTAGAAAATTATAGCAGCCGCCATCTTGGATTTTGATTTTGACCTCACTATCGGCTTCAGCATCCTCGAAAACCATGAAAACGACTCCCATGATGAACAATTCAAAAATTATAGCAGCCGCCATCATGGATTTCGATTTTGACCTCACTATCGGCTTGAGCATCCTCGAAAACCATGAAAACGACCCCCATGATGAACAATTAGAAAATTAAAGCAGCCGCCATCTTGTATTTTGACTTTGATGTCACTATCGGCTTTAGCACCCTCGAAAACCGTGAAAACGACATCCATGATGAACAATTCAAAAATTATAGCAGCCGCCATCTTTGATTTTGATTTTGACCTCACTATCGGTTTTAGCATCCTCGAAAACCGTGAAATCGACATCCATGATGAAAACTTTGAAATGACAATGGGCAAAAGTGGTCCAAGATCCTCCACTGATGCCACCTATGGGAAATGAAAGAACATAGTTGTAATATTATTCTGGCAAAAGATTATCAAAATCTGTCCTGGGGTTCTTTTTTTATAGGCGTTTATGTGACTACCTAACCTAACCAAACCTAACTTTTTTTGTTAATAAATTATGCCCGACGCATACTGAACCATCTGGGAAGGCGGTTGGCTTATGTGTGACTTACATCTACCAAAAATACCAACGAGACCTTAAATAGCTAACCTAACCTAACTTTTTTTTTCAGCTGTAAATGATGCCCAATGCATACTGAACCATCTGGCAAGCCGGTTGGCTTATGTGTGACTTACATCTACCAAAAATACCAACGAGACCTTAAATAGCTAACCGAACCTAACTTTTTTTATTCAGCTGTACATGATGTCTGACACATACTGAACCATCTGGGAAGGCGGTTGGCTTATTTCGACTTATCTGCACCAAAAATACCAAACGAAACCATAAATAGCTAACGTAACCTAACTTTTTTTATTCAGCTGTAAATGATTTCCGACACATACTGAACCATCTGGGAAGGCGGTTGGCTTATGTGTGACTTACATCTACCAAAAATACCAACGAGACCTTAAATAGCTATCCTAACTTAACTTTTTTTTTTCAGCTGTAAATGATGCCCGATGCATACTGAACCATCTGACAAGCCGGTTGGCTTATGTGTGACTTACATCTACCAAAAATACAAACGAGACCTTAAATAGCTAACCGAACCTAACTTTTTTTATTCAGCTGTAAATGATTTCCGACACATACTGAACCATCTGGGAAGGAGAATGGCTTATTTCGAGATACCTCCACCAAAAATACCAATGAAACCTTAAATAGCTAACCTAACCTAACTTTTTTAGTTCAGTTATAAATGATGCCCAATGCATACTGAACCATCTGGGAAAGAGAATGGCTTATTTCGAGATACCTCCACCAAAAATACCAATGAAATCTTAAATAGCTAACCTAACCTAACTTTTTTAGTTCAGTTATAAATGATGCCCAATGCATACTGAACCATCTGGGATAGCGGTTGGCTTATTTCGACTTATCTGCACCAAAAATACCAACGAAACCTTAAATAGCTAACCTAACCTAACTTTTCTTGTTCAGCTGTAAATGATGCCCAACGCATACTGAACCATCTGGGAAGGCGGTTGGCTTATTTTCAATGATGCCCAACACATAAGTTATGTTAAGGTCCTGTTGATATTGTTAGTGGGTTAAAGTCACACATAAGCCAACCGCCTTCCCAGATGGTGCAGTATGTCATTGTGTCGGACATCACTTACAGCTGAATAAAAAAAGTTAGGTTAGGTTAGCTATTTAAGGTCCCGTTGATACTTTTAGTGGGTGTAAGTCACACATAAGCCAACCGCCTTCGCAGATGGTTCAGTATGTGTCAGACATCATTTACAGCTGAACAAAAAAGTTAGGTTAGGTTAGCTATTTAAGGTTTCATTGGTATTTTTGGTGGAGGTAAGTCGAAATAAGCCGACCACCTTCCCAGATGGTTCAGTATGCGTTGGGCATCATCTACAGTTAAACAAAACAGTTAGGTTAGGTTAGCTTTTAAAGGTCCCGTTGGTATTTTTAGGGGGTGTAAGTCACACATAAGCCAACCGCCTTCCCAGATGGTTCAGTATGCGTTGGGCATCATCTACAGTTAAACAAAACAGTTAGGTTAGGTTAGCTTTTAAAGGTCCCGTTGGTATTTTTAGGGGGTGTAAGTCACACATAAGCCAACCGCCTTCCCAGATGGTTCAGTATGCATTGGGCATCATTTATAGCTGAACAAAAAAAAGTTAGGTTAGCTATTTAAGGTTTCGTTGATATTTTTAGTGGATGTAAGTCACACATAAGCCAACCGCGTACCCAGATGGTTCAGTATGTGTCGGACATCATTTACAGCTGAACAAAAAAAGTTAGGTTAGGTTAGCTATTTAAAGTCCCGTTGGTATTTTTAGTGGGTGTAAGTCACACACAAGCCAACCGCCTTCACAGAAGGTTCAGCATGCGTTGGACATCATTTACAGCTGAAAAAAAAAGTTAGGTGAGGTTAGCTATTTAAGGTCTCGTTGGTATTTATAATGGGTGTAAGTCACACACAAGCCAACCGCCTTCACAGATGGTTCAGCATGCGTCGGACATCATTTACAGCTGAATAAAAAAAGTTAGGTTAGGTTAGGTCAGGATAGGCAAGGTTAGGTTAGGTTAGGTAGTCACTTAACAAAATAAAAAAGGAACCCCCGGACGGATTTTGATAATCTCTTGCCAGAATGATGTCACAACCATATGCTTTCATTTCCCATAGGAGTCATCAGTGGAGGATCTTGGACCAAGTTCCATACATTTTTGCCCATTGTCCTTTTTGCAGTCGCCATATTGTATTTTGATTTTGATGTCACTATCGGCTTTAGCACCCTCGAAAACCGTGAAAACGACATCCATGATGAACAATTCAAAAATTATAGCAGCCGCCATCTTTAATTTTGATTTTGACCTCACTATCGGTTTTAGCATCCTCGAAAACCGTGAAATCGACATCCATGATGAAAACTTTGAAATTTTTGCAGTCGCCATCTTGGATTTTGCTTTTGACCTCAATATCGGCTTTAGCATCCTCGAAAACCATGAAAACGACTCCTATGATGAACAATTCGAAAATTACCGCAGCCGCCATCTTGGATTTTGATTTTAACTTCACTATCGGCTTTAGCACCCTCGAAAACCATGAAATCGACATCCATGATGAAAACTTAGAATTTTATGCAGTCGCCATCTTGGATTTTGATTTAGACCTCACTATCGACTTGCTATGGCTATGCTATATATTACTGGCTATGGCCTATGTTCAGCAGTGGACGTCTTCCGGCTGATGATGATGATCGACTTTAGCATCCTCGAAAACCATGAAATCGACATCCATGATGAAAACTTAGAATTTTATGCAGCCGCCATCTTGAATTTTGATTTTAACCTCACTATCGACTTTAGCATCCTCGAAAACCATGAAATCGACATCCATGATGAAAACTTTGAAATTTTTGCAGTCGCCATCTTGGATTTTTATTTTAACCTCACTATCGGCTTTAGCATCCTCGAAAACCGTGAAATCGACATCCATGTTGAAAACTTAGAATTTTATGCAGTCGACATCTTTGATTTAGATTTTGACCTCACTATCGGCTTAAGCACCCTTGAAAACCATGAAAACGACATCCATGATGAAAACTTTGAAATTTTTGCAGTCGCCATCTTGGATTTTTATTTTAACCTCACTATCGGCTTTAGCATCCACGAAAACTGTGAAATCGACATCCATGATGAAAACTTTGAATTTTTTGCAGTCGCCATCTTGGATTTTGATTTTGACCTCACTATCGACTTTAGCATCCTCGAAAACCATGAAATCGACATCCATGATGAAATCTTAGAATTTTATGCAGTCCTCACTGTCGGCTTTAGCATCCTCGAAAACCATGAAAACGACTCTCATGATAAACAATTCGAAAATTACCGCAGCCGCCATCTTGGATTCTCATTTTGACGTCACTGTCGGCTTTAGCATCCTCGAAAACCATGAAAACGACTCCCATGATGAACAATTCGAAAATTATCGCAGCCGCCATCTTGGATTTTTATTTTAACTTCACTATCGGCTTTAGCACCTTCGAAAACCATGAAAATAACTCCCATGATGAACAATCTGAAAATTATCTTAGCCGCGTCTTCTGAGATACGATTGGAAAGGGTGGAGGGACTAAAAAGGGGAGGCTTGGTACTTTTGCCCTACTCATGAGAGTTACTTGTAAGTTTGCTTGTCGTCACCCCTGAGTTACGCTTCACCCACTCAACTTTCGTTACGCTACGGAGGTCGCCGGCTCGCTTCGCTCGCCACCTCCTCCCTTCGCTCCACTCGGTCTCGCAGGTTCGCTCCACTCAGGACCTACCTACCACCGGAAAGCTATCGTGACCTTATCCCTACGCTACGCTACGCTTCGCTTTACCGCTACCTAGTTTTTCTGAGACACTGTGGGGGGACGGATTAAGGGGGGAGAGGGGTGAATTATTAAAAATGATTTTGAGATACTCTGGGCCCCTTGATAAAATGAATCTGAAAATAGAATGTTTCAAGTCTCTTCTGAGATCCGCCTAAAGGGGCGAGCAGGGGGGCAAGGCGGGGGGGATCTTTGAAAAAAAGTTTTTACTATTCCAGCCTCCTGTATAAGAATACGTAAATAAAAAAAACACTGGCCTCTTTGTTTCTGAGATACGATTGGGAGGGGGGGGGAGGCCATAAAAGGGAGACTTGGTACTTTTGCCCTACTAAGTTTGCTTGTCGTCACCCTTGAGTTACGCTTCACCCACTTAACCTTCGTTACGCTACGGAGGTCGCCGGCTCGCTTCGCTCGCCACCTCCCCCCTTCGCTTCACACGGTTTCGCAGGTTCGCTCCACTCAGAACCTACCTACCACCGGAAAGCTATCGTGAACTTATCCCTACGCTTCGCTTTACCGCTACCTAGTTTTTCCGAGATAAGATGGGGGGAGGGATAAAGGGGGGTGAGTTTTGAAAAATGATTTTGACATGCTCTGGGCCTTTTGATATGAATCTGAAAAAAAAAATGTTCCAAGTCTCTTCTAAGATCCGCCTAAAGGGGGAGAAGGGGGGCAAGGGGGGAACTTTGAATAATGGTTTTTACTTTTCCAAGGCTCCTCTATACGAATCCGTAAAAAAACAAAACACGGGTCTCTAAGTTTTCGAGATAGGATGGGGGGGGACGTGAAGAGGGGGAGAAGGGGGAGTTTTGAAAAATGATTTTGACCAAATTGGGGCCCCTCGATATGAATCTGAAAGAAAAAATGTTGCAAGTCTGTCAACTTCTGAGATCCGCCTAAAAGGTAGGGGGGCAAGGGGGGGAACTTCGAAAAACGGATTTTACTTTACCGAGCCTCCTCTATACGAATCCGTAAAAAAACAAAACACTGGTCTCTTAGTTTCCGAGATACGATGGGGAGGGGGGAGAGTGGGGGCGAAAAGGGGAAGTTTGGGATTTTTCCCATACTCACGAGAGTCACTTGTTTACGAATCTGTCAAAATATACCCACCTTCCCCTTCACCATCTGGGAGAACAATTATGTCAGTCAGTGAGTGAGTGAGTGAGTGAGTGAGTGGTATTCTAGCTTTATATAGTATAATATAATATAATAATAATAATTAATTTGACCTGATTTAGAATTTGATGGCTTATTGGTTTTTATAATTTTATATGGATGATTTATCAAAGTCATTGTTTATCATCATCAGCTTAAAATTTAACCATTGCTGGGACAGAATCTGCATTTGATTACTTATAATATAATAACCATCAAACAGCCTAAGCTGCAAATATTATTTTTATGTTATATTATCTTTGGCAGTCGTTACTGTTAGTCAGAAGATCGAAAGTTTAGGAACTAGTCTTGCTGCTCTCAGCTATACATATAGGTACTAAAATATACCTCTGTATAGTAAAACCCTGTTTTTGTTTTGTGGAGGTCAGACAGGCAGTCGTTCCATGTAGAATATCTGATATTCAACTGCATCCGTTTCAACTTTGAAGCATATAACATAACATAGTATGAAACAGTCGTAGCTTTAAATACTGGCTTTGCTGAGGCAGTAGCTGACGAATAGATTCTATTGCGCAAACCAAAATCTATTAATAAAAGAAAAAAACGTTCATAACGATATAAGCTACCATAATATTGATTAAAAATAATATGTTCCACTGTCGAAGCCATGTGGATGCAAAGATTTGGAAGTGAAACGAAACGAAAGCTAATAAACAAAATTTATCTTCAGCTGAACTAACCATGGTTATTTTATTCAGATAGACGGTCATAGAGGTAACTGAGATAGACTGGAAGGTAGCTGGGACAGACTGGATGCGGAACGCGGGGGACAGTGTGATGTAGCGCAGTCTGGGAGAGGCCTATGACCAACAGTGGACTGCAATAAGCTGATAAGAGATGGTCACGGAAAGACCCAAAACAGAAATCATTTTATGTATTGACAAATTTTATGCAATATTGTGAATGTTTTATATCTAACAAATAAATAAATAATAACCTTATCCACACATTATATAGAGTACTTACACGATTTCCAAAGAATAAATAAATAAAAAAAGATAATAAATACCATTACTTTAATTCACAGACCTACACTACAGTTTCAGCTACCAGGAAGTCATAAATCTCACTTAAACTTTTCATTATTAATATGTTCCCAAGAGGAGCACAGTCATACATCTCTTAAGCTTTATGTGAGCCTAGTAACTTGTCAAAGCAGTACGATTAGGCTCGATTCACACGCTCTTAGATAAAGTGCACTCAAAAGGATCAATGGGTCTATTCAGTTGATAGATCGTTCATGTAACTACTGTGTCTATAAATCATATAAATCTTATTGGAAATAGATGGTTCTAGAATAGATCAGTTTGAATTCTGTGTGGGATGAGTTGACTACCTATAATTATGAAAAAGTGATCTACATGTGGGCTTGTGAGCCTAGTATCGATACTGGTTATTCTGCTCACCCTTCAAGGGACAAAATGAAATTATATTTGTTACTAAAGTATGATTTTGTACTCAAAAGTAATTCTAATTGAAATAGGTAAATATTATTGGACTCAATTCAGACAAAATATTTTTTGAAAATTACCCATCTTTAATTTATATTTTTTATTTATTTAAACAGTACATGAATAATTAACAAACCTTTCAGAAAACATGAACAAACTCACTAACAAATAAAAATAATCCCTGACACTACACAACACACGAAATAAACACGAGAACAGCGGTTCGAACGCAACGCAGGACGTGCGTCACCCACGGCGGTCGACGCGCTACTGAAGTTCAGTTTCATACTGTATTATCTACTGCATCTCGCTACGATACCTCCTAGCTCCGATGGACGCCTGGTACCACGCGGGCGATTTTTCGTTGAAAAATCCGTTTTTCCGGGAAAATAGGTTTTTGAAAGTAATTTAGATCGTTTTGAAAGATTTTTGTTCGATGATTTTACTTATTTTGGTATTCATTTTTTTATTTGGATGCATAAAGTTGTATGTAATGCGCAATGTTAGTACTAGACGTATTGTTATGTTATTAAAATAATTAAACAGCGGTATTGATTGAATAATTTTATAATTGATATCCACGATATTGCTCACTGATGGAATGATCTATGTAATTTTCCAATTACAATCACTTATTTCATCAAAACAAAACTATTTTGAGACAGCAATTTCATTTGTTACCAAAATAAGGCCGACGCGGACCTTTCAATCAAAAAAACTTATATCTAATACAGAAATAGCAAGTTCCAAATCCAATATACCGTCAATATTAAAGTAGAGTTCCGAAACCGATTACTTATTTATCCGCCACTTTATTTATAAGCAACTATCCGGGCCAATTCCGAAACTTTTATCACCGGGACCTTGTTCCCGGACGTCCATTACGCTCTAACTTGGAATGTTTTTCTTTTGGTACTAAAATCAAAGTTTGTTAAGTGCTCCCACATTTGCTCAGCATCTGTGCTGACAGATTTAGAAATTGCCTAACTTACAAAATCAGTTGACGTTTCTTTTTGTATTGAGTACGGCACGTCCCAACTTTTCAAAAATTTGGTAATCGGCAGAAAAAAATAGTTTTTTAGTTTATTCATTACAAACATACAGACACAAACACACAAATATTTCCTCTTTGTAATTTAGTGTATACTTATTATTTAGTTTTAAAACGGGATATTTACCATGTTTATTTTACCCGTTTTAAAACTAAATAATAGTTATAGTGACCATGTCAGTCTAAAAACTTAGTGTATCCTTGTTGCCCGCCCTGGTTTCGCACTGGGTCGAATTTTCGATGTTCATAGTGGATTTTCCAAAAAACTTGTTCATACTAAGTCAGACCAAAAAAAAAAAGAAAACTAATTCGATTTGTCACGTTACATACATTTCGGTAATTCATTTTTATATCTTCTAATACATAAAATTCTCGTGTCACAGTGTTAGTTACCATACTCCTCCGAAACGGCTTGGCCGATTTTTATAAAATTTTATATGCATATTCAATAGGTCTGAGAATCGGTTACTATCCACTTTTCATACTTCTAAGTGATAAGGTTTATTCTCCCCTAACATTTAATTTATATTTTTTGGACAACTTTTTATTTTTTTTATAATGTGGACTAGAATTTATGTGGCAAAACAACGTTTGCCGGGTCAGCTAGTAAGTATATAGATTTGGATCAGAAGGAAAAGTTTTAGTTTTATTGTGACTTACTTAAAAGTTTGAGGCTTTGAAAGACTTTTTTGGGTTACATACTCTATGAAAATATTTTTGGACGACACAAAAGAAATGGAGCAGAAAATTGTGAAGTACTTTTTTGCTTAGCTCTGATATTGTTATGATTACGAAGTCAGTTACGCATAGAGCGTTTTATTTTTTGTTATTGAATTGCAGATTACGACTGAACGATGTCATAATGACCACATAAATAGTAAACATTGACACAATAAATAGGTACGTAATCAGTGTGTAGTCGGTAAACTTGTTGGTATAAGAGAATGATTTTTTCAACTGTTTTTATACGAAATTGCTCGAAAAATAGAGAGGATTGGAATTGAAAGGGAGCCCTCTGCCCAGCAATGCGATACACTACAGGGATATTCTTTAGCAATACGACCTATTTCTATATTTGAAATTGTAGGTATGTGATTTGAGTCTTTTTTTTTTAGAAAATAATAAAATATTTTCTCTTTTTCTAAATTTGAAACTTTTGAAACATTCCATTCGAACGAACTTCAAATTTGAATTTCGTACTTCGATTCTTCAATCAATTGTCCGAACCTTCGAGTAGGCAAGAATTAAAAATTAATTAATTCATATTTTTTAAATTAAACTAAATATAACCAACCTTCTCGCAGGTAAGCCAGATCCGTAACCTTTCATAATAATACCTTAATTAAGAGACCTAGATATAATTTCGGCCTCATCGGTCCTTCGGGCCAGACCGTTAAAATTAAATGTCTACTATTAAGAAACACCGTAGGGAAATATACTGTGATAAAGTAATAATTACATTTGTAGAATAATTTAATATGATAAAGATCAATAGGTAAGTAGTAATGATAATATGCAAAATTAATTGAGTATAGACAGGAAAACAATAATGCGTTATGTAATCTGCTCGTACTGATAAATATTTGGTTGTTTGGATAGACGGATGGATGGATAGAATGATGTCTGTTAGTTGTTACCTAATCAACATGAATACAGAGAAAGGTTTGGAATACAAGAAAACGTTATTCCTGATATTACGATTTCATGGGATAAGTTTTCACAAGCAAGTAGTTGAAGCCGCTCGCAGCAGCTATTATAATGAAATTAATAGGAATATAACACAATCAGTAGCCGTTCAGAAACAGCACCTGAAAAATCGCAAAGTGCGGAAAAAAAAACGCAATAAGGCTGGTTCAGGCATCCAAAATAAATACAAAGAAATCGGACGACCAGAAAGAAATCTAAAACCCGAAATCAGAGCTTCAACAACTCACTGTAACAATCTCAAGAAAAAAATCTAATTGCACAGTTTAAACGGGGATTTTGCCCAGTAATTAGAGCCCGAAGGTAGGTCCTCGGAATTCGGACAAACAATCTCCCTTATAATTAAAGAGGCCTTTGGGGGAAGAGACTCATTTGCAATCCTTTATACTCCTTTTCTATGTAAAAACGTTCTTTAGATGTGCCTTAAGTTAATTGAATAGGGTTAAATATTGATTTGAATTTCTAATGTTTCAACGCTTCTGGGTGTTGAAGAAAAATATTTGGGAGGTTATCTTTGAGAGTGAGATGGGGTAAGAGTATTTGGGTCGTTGTAATGTTTACTGAATCTGTGGTCTACTGAACTTATTCAATAATGGACCCGTGGGATAATCATAAGCTGAATCTTATCACGAGAGTTTGTAGTCCTACTAATATTATAAACGTGAAAGTTTGTATGTGTGGATGTGTGGATGTTTGTAACTCTTTCACGCGAAA
The DNA here is from genome assembly GCA_028554685.1 of Agrotis ipsilon. Classification (NCBI taxonomy): domain Eukaryota; kingdom Metazoa; phylum Arthropoda; class Insecta; order Lepidoptera; family Noctuidae; genus Agrotis; species Agrotis ipsilon. The sequence goes on from CM052965.1 coordinate 2,816,002, forward strand.
ACTACTGAACGGATTTGGCTGAAATTTGGTACACAGATAGTTTATAACCTGGATTAACACATAGGATTATTTATCCCGATTGTATGTTCCCGTGGGATAATTTTGGAGTTGTAGCGGGTGAAGCCGCTAGCAACAGCTAGTTAAACTATAACGAGAGAAGAATAAGTATGCTCCGTTTATCGAGGTCGATCTTAAGGTGACGGTTACCGCGACAGGAGACTGCGACAGGAGACTACGACAGAAGACCGCGACCGGAGATTGCTACCGTGTCTATCTCCTGTCTGTGTCTGGCCCGCGAACTGCCGCTCATGCATTGCTTAACGTTAAGTACAGTCACGGTGTCCTGCCGCGGTCTCCTGTCGCAGTCTACGGCGCGAACCGGCACCTATTGATATCTGATCATTCATTAATATCGAGATACTTTCGTGACCTCAGTAGTCTTTTATAGATCTACTAAGGCTGGTTTCAGTTAATCAGTTACCTAAAAATCTAACAACCAGTCTTACCATAGACTGTCTCTCAGGTTTTATAACATAGTTATGCAGGTCAGATTGGGTAGTAGCTAATGGATCTGGTAAGAGCAGAGATACACATCGCACAATGAAAAATAATCTACTTAGTTGGTTAGTAGCTTATCATCAGAATTAATTCAGATAACAGTGATGAAGGCTTCTATAGTCTTTTGCACAGGTAACTATTAATATCTCGGGATAATTTCTCTATAGATCACAGAGAATTCCATCTGTGGGTTTGCAATGACGGGGCCCCCTCTCAGAGTGCTAAAGCCTGCCGGGCTCGCGGGACTTATACCATCACCGTGACCCCAGAACATAAAGGGCCATTGAAGCACACCGTGGATTTTAGTCAGTACAAGTCTGACAGTCCCTCTCGCCCTGCCCAGGGTGGGAGGATTCATTTATTGATTTTACCACGTCAAAAAAAAGCTGTGGGTTTGCAGCCTGATTATGCTTTATACGACATAAAGGATGCATAAACACCAAATAAAACCATTATAATATCAGTATTCGACATAACCGACAAACCAAACTAATTTGAGGACAGCGAACAAGTCCGTACCAACAACAAACTTTGTATTAGTATTCCATTTGTGGCCCGGAGAAGTTGGCAGGTAACTGACGTCACAAAGCTGCTGGCCCGTGTATCGCCAGCCTAATTGGCTTTAACAATAACCAGTGAAATGCAACACAAAATGTTTTTGTTCAACGTGACGTTTTAGCGGTCTTTTCTGGCCAAGTAGTGATGTGAATCAAAGATTTGGCCCTAATATGGCCGTTAAGACCAAATGATTTTATTGTGCGACTGTCATTTGTTTGTTTAACGTCAGATTGTTTGAAACGATTGTTTGGAATATTCAAATTGATATTAAACAATAGAATAAACTGTCACACTAAAAGGGGTGGTGTTGTAAGCAGTGCCAGCACTTAATTTTAAGCTGCATTCCGTACAGTTGAAGTATGTCTGAACTCTCAGAATCATTTTCAGTTTTATAAAAAAGTGAGTCATATCCAGAAAATACGACAAGTTAGAGTGACTTTTCATCAAGCGAGTTCAGAGTGTTCTAGCGCGAGCCTATCGTTAAATAAAATAAAAACTGTTTTTTTTTTCTACCAAAAAACACAAAATTAATTCACCGAAAAAAATCCCTCAACTAAACACGAAATTGTCAATCGTCCCCAAATCAAATAAAAATGTTTTAAGCAACTAAATCCCCTTCTGAAGTTCCCCTAAAAATAATAATATAAATATCAATGGTGCATCAAAGCGGGCTGAATTTGTTTACTCCATTATATTTACCTGACCACTGACCCGTTTAATTCTGACCCTCGGGGGCGAAACGTGACCTCCCCCACGATGCAACAGCACGTCATTCCAAACACTCTTGGAACTGATTTTTATAACCACCACTTATATTAAACAACCCACGAATAACCCCAACCACCTTCTTGCATCACAATAAAGTTCAGTTTAGCTTAGATATTCAAAAAGTGACAGCAAATACAGCGTAGTATTTAATATGAGGGGTGAACATACTTTGACTAGGATGCTCCCTTCCCCAGTAATTTGATACAGTTTAACTCGTGGGAACTCAAGATTTATGTACGGTTAAAGTAATGAATATAGACGAAAAGATTAAAGTTGAACGCTTTATAGGCGACAGGAGGTTTTAATTCCACGAATGTCTTGTCAAAAGATGTTTTTCTTTTTCATAAATAAATTATCTTTGAATCATGAAACTGATAAGTTGTTTTGAACTTAGAAAGGTCATGTTGTTTATTTTCGAGAATATCTGAAATCTGTTTTGTTTAAGTCTGAAATCATTTATTTTAGACTTCATACTAAACTCGATTTTGGGCTCCAATTAGACCTTTTTTAGAACTTAAATTATACGTACAAGTATAATAGCTAACACTCACCTTATAACTTGTTGAGACTTATTCGTGTCTGTCTGTTGTCACACATATGTTTTTTAACCCAGAAAAAGGTAACAGTAACGTGACAAAATCACCTATCATTATTGGATTCGTTAACGACTGACTTGCCAGTAATCTTACCGTTTCACAAACTTTAGTACTTACGTGAAGAGTTGCTCGTTCTTACCTGAAACAAGTAAATACATAGTAATCAATTTTCAATATATGGTTTCTGCAAAAAAAGGACAGAAATACAAAAAATCGTAAACATGATCAAACAAAATTAGCAATACATATTTCATTGTTTGATGAGTTAATAACAGTAGATTTATAAAAATGTAGGTAGGTAGGTATATTATTATTTAATCGTTAGAATTTATAATGGGATATTTGATAGAACCAAGAAATTAGTTCTTAGTACTTATATCATTTGACAGTTCTTAAATGATTTAATTTCTGGACTAAAATATGTAACCCTCCATTGCAACACGGGTACAAAAATACCTCATATCACTATTCTCATAGCAACAGAGGGTTGAGTCAACTGACGCGGAAATAATGTGAAATTACCTCTCATGTAGGTAACGCCAAATGTTTGCTACTTTTGGCACACCGTTTGATTCACAATGGAGGATTTTGCGTTTTATGCGAGCCAATAAAATACATCATAACTTTGATTTGCGTTTCTAAACTGTGTTATGCAGCGTAAGAAAGAGATTACTTCCTGTGGTTTGTTGGTACAACTATCAACGTCTATTTGATCATTTTATGGTTGATTCTTAAATTCTGTTTATTATTTTACTTGTTTGATTTTAAAATATTTTTTTAATAACATGGTTCTTTGTGAAGACCTGACATAGCCAGAAGGCGTCACCGTAGACCCCGTAGAAAATAACGGGACTAGTTGGACAAAACCAGTGGTCAACGACCAGTTGTCCACTTTGGCCCTGGATCGAGAAAACTGGAAATCATGGTGAGAGGCCTTTGCCCAGCAGTGCGATGAAGGAGGGGTCAGGGCCCATTCGTACCCTAAAATTCGTCCCCCAGCATAAAGTTGTGGATTCGGCCCCTATTTAAGGGCCCATTGGTCTCCTGGTAGGGGACCAATTAATATTTCAATAAAAAATATTATTTTTAAAGTACCCATTCGTCCCCTCTAATATAAATACAATATAAGTTAAAGATTCGGCACCTATTCAGGTGCCTATTGGTCCCCTGAGATAAAATTAGCTATATTTTACCTAAGAAACGGTTAACATAGTACACTTGTGAACAGTTTATTAACGGAATTAATTTAATAAATCATAACAGATCATTAAAAAAAGAGATGTGATGAATGATAATCCGTCCGAATGATAATATATATAACCTGTCGATAGGCTTACGATGTAGAATTCTCTACGAAATATTTTTTTTTAGATTTAAGTTATTATGATTTTGCATGTATGTAGTTGGTAAACATACAAAAAAATAAGAAGTGATTATTTACCGTTGATATGTGTTCTATATTTTTCGCATATTGTATATTTAATGTTGATTTATATAATGGTCAATCAAGGCTGATTTTTGTAAAAGACTTGTATTTATTGTTAGTAAAAATTTTGGTTTTACATAGTTGATAAAGACTGGTTTAAGTTTTTATATTCATTGACTGTACGAAGTACTAACAATTAATTGTTATTTTTGTTATATTGGTATTGATATTTGGTTATTTGTTTGTACACTGGATGTGTATTTAATATTCAGTTATAACTGTTTTTTTTTTTAAATAATTACGCAGTTTTATTTTACCACATAAAGTAACTACTACTTTATGTGGTAAAATAAAACTGTGTATGTCACTGTGTGTATCATATATTTTGCTAAATATTCAAAAATGTACAAGAAACCAAAAGTTGATTAATTTTTTTGAAGACAGACATAATGCCTAGAGCCTTTTCTTTTTTTTTTCGTGGTAAAATCATCAAATGAGTCCTACCACCCCGGGTAGGGCGGGAGGGACTGTCAGACTTGTACTGACTAAAATCCACGGTGTCCTTCAATAACCCTTTATGTTCCGGGGTTACGGTGATGGTATAAGTCCGGCGACTCCGGCAGGCTTTAGCCCTCTGAGAGGGGGCCCCGTCATTATGCTGACGCTCTTTGAGGCGCTCGTGGAACACAACGCGTCGTCGACCCAGGCATGGTCCATGGTCGGGCAGCGAGTTGCCCTTTACTCGCCGCCAACATGCCCGCGATGCCTAGAGCCTAGAAGCATTTTATTAAACTTAATCTTATTTAAAATAAACATGGTATCCACCGAATTACTATATTTTTAATTTTGACCTTTTCTGCGCGACTGTACCAGGACTACCAAGCTGCAGTATACACATATACATGTACTTATATTAGAAGAATGAATAAAAATAAATATTCTTCAGGGGACGAATGGGCCCCTCAAAAGTTCCAGGGTACGAACGGGCACAGGGTGCGAATCTTAGGGTACGAATGGGTCCTGACCCGAAGGAGGCTAGCAGTATTAGAATTAGTAATAACATAGTTTAACTAATAAAAATGATCACTTTATATCTGTTATGAGGCCAAGATGTTTTTAATAGCTATTTATTTCTTGGTTTGAAGATGTTCAGGTTGGAAAAAAGTGTGTCATCGAGAAAGTGAGTCATCGAGAAAAAGAAGCAGTCTTCAAACATTTCGTTACTTAGTTTAATAATAATTTTTTGTTTGGACTTTAGAATATGATAAAATTAAACGATACTGCCAAATACCTACCTACTTATCCGACTTCAACATTTCTGGGACAGCAGCTAATTAATTTACGATTGGCGTCCATTTTAATATTTATTTGATATGTAAGCAATTCGTAATTATTTACAATACAGATTGTAATGCTCCCTTTGGAACATCATTCGTTTGAATAATCATTAAAAGCGGAATGTTGATTAATTAAACATCAAGGTTTTTGATTGATTAACGTAAATTAAAAATTAAATGGAGCATTTATCAGTTTGCATAATTTCATGACTCTTTGAATAAATATTGTTTTTAATGAAGTATTTTGTGTTGATATTATGCATGCTTATCATTTAAACATCCAATGTATTGGATAAAATTCATGACACTATTTTTTTTTTTCATAAAGATCTAAAATAATCAAATCTAAAGTAAAAAGAAGCCGTTATTATTTTTTAAAGTTAGATTTAACATCAAAAGTGTTCTATAAGTAAGCTAATCTTTAAAACATCTAACGGTCAACAAATTTTATCTATGGCAGACATCACAAAAAAAAAGAAATCTAAAAAAAATCTCAACTCAAATCTAAAATAAGCTCACTCTATTCAAGGGCGGGCATTTTGAAATTAGAACGCCAGGCTATTTGCACTTGAGGCGTGGACAAAAGACGGTCGAGGCGCGTGCGTGCCTTACCGAGGCGCCTCGGGCGACTATTCAGCCATGCGCGGATAAATGCTATGCAAACTGTTGGATAAATACGACCGCGAGGCGCGCGGAAGGGTTGTTTTTTAAAAGCTGATATTTCGAAGAAAAACGTCCAATTCGGGTCAGGTTAGTTGGTTTCTGTGGAGCCATGTGGAATGTTTTTACGTCTTCTGTTGATGATGAGTCGCTTAATAAACGGCTAAAGCGATTTCTATTACAATGTTTGTCACTTGAGAAGCTAACACGAGTGAGTGATGTAAACGTAAAGTAAATGTGAATTTTTAATTGAAAATAAAGTTTGCGTGTTATTTTTTTTTTGAATTTTGTACAACTAAAGGATAACATTCACGTTCATACATTTTTGGGAATTTTCTGAAAGTGCGTCACGTAGATATTTGGTACTAGCTGTTGCCAGCGGCTTCACCCGCTACAATTCGAAAATTATCCCACGGGCACATAAAATCGGGATAAAAACTATCTATCTAATAACTATCCTATGTGTTAATCTAGGTTATAAACTATCTGTGTACCAAATTTCAACCAAATCCGTTCAGTGGTTTTTGCGTGAAAGAGTAACAAACATTCATCCACACATAAAAACTTTCATGTTTATAATATTAGTAAGAAGTAAAATTTGGGTTGGGCAGACGTGTACCTTATTAATATGAAAAATAATCTATTTATTTTTTGTCAAAAGGAATAAAAACTTTTTAAAATAAACAAATGACAATGGGCAAAAGTGGTCCAAGATCCTCCACTGATGCCACCTATGGGAAATGAAAGAACATAGTTGTAATATCATTCTGGCAAAAGATTATCAAAATCTGTCCTGGGGTTCTTTTTTTATAGGCGTTTATGTGACTACCTAACCTAACCAAACCTAACTTTTTTTGTTCAGCTATAAATTATGCCCGACGCATACTGAACCATCTGGGAAGGCGGTTGGCTTATTTCGATTCTTATTCCGCCTTCCCAGATGGTTCAGTATGCATTGGGCATCATTTATAGCTGAACAAAAAAAGTTAGGTTAGGTTAGCTATTTAAGGTCTCGTTGGTATTTATAATGGGTGTAAGTCACACACAAGCCAACCGCCTTCACAGATGGTTCAGTATGCGTCGAGCATCATTTACAGTTGAACAAAAAAAGTTAGGTTAGGTTAGCTATTTAAGGTCTTGTTGGTATTTTTAGTGGGTGTACGTCACACACAAGCCAACCGCCTTCAGAGATGGTTCAGCATGCGTCGGACATCATTTACAGCTGAATAAAAAAAGTTAGGTTAGGTTAGGTCAGGATAGGCAAGGTTAGGTTAGGTTAGGTAGTCACTTCAAAAAATTGTAAATAAACATCAAATCAATAGAATCAGTGGTGTAACAGAGTGAATAATCTATTATTATAAAGTGATATCGTTTGTGCCAATCTACAAGACCATCATACAGGCGCTTAAGTATCTATGACTTTTGTTCTAACAAACACAGTTTCTCAATGTTCAGTGATGTTTTTAACAAAAAAACTTAATTAGTGATAATAACGTAACAATCATCTCGGACAGTGCCCATCGTTGATAAGTTTGAGTGACTCTTTAAACATTTTCGAAGGAAGTCAGTTAAGAAAAAGATTTTGAATGTGGACTTTGAACTCTTTGAATATCTAAAACGACCACTAGCGCCAAAAATTACTCAAGTAGTCGATAGAAGAACTAATAAATTAATACTACTAGCGCCATTATGGCTCCTAGTGACAAGTAGAAGAACTAATTATAATACCGCCGCACTGAAAAGTAGTCCTACTAGCGCCATTTCCTACCTCAAGTGACAAGTAGCAGTACTAAATCATTGCTACTAGCGCCATTTCCGACCTCAAGCGGCAAGTAGCAGAACTAAAAGTGTTACCATACTTAATAATATATGGTATTATGGTAGAAAACTTGGTTGCTGTATTTTAACCATCTCAAGAAAATTAAATAAAGTAATAGACGAGAAAAATGGCTTCACCAAGCGGCTACATCACTTACCGTAAACCACAAAGATCAAGTTCATTAGATGATCTCTTTAACGTAACAAATGGCAGCGAGAAAACCATCCTTGACACGACAATGATGAGTATTCCAGATAGTTTGCACAATAACAGCGACATTATAAGTGACCTAAATGAGCAAATTAAAAAACTCACGATGCAATTATCAAGTGCTCATAACGAAATTGACAATTTAAACACCGAGAACTTCCGCTTAAAAACAGATTTACAAAAAATGATCAAATCTACGAACACGTTTAAGAAAATATGCACAACACCATGCAGGAGAACTTTATCGCCGATACAAAAGAAAAAAACCCCAAATCAAGATAAAGTACAAGTCTGGAGAAACATAACAGAACCAATTTTAAATGACCAGCATACTAATAGTCCAGAAACCACGCCCATAATGCACAGTAAAGAGACGCAGACAGCTTTTACATCATGCAAACTGGGGAAAATACCTCCCGTTACAAACATGATAAATGATAAAGAAAAGGCAAAGCTTACAAAACCCAGACAAAAAAACAAATTATGTATTCTAAACAGTAACGCAACCAAGGGGTCCTCATCTACACTTCAAGATATGTACTCCAACTATTCTCACTACTGCCACTACATCAGGACTAATAGTAACGCAGCAAATCTAATAAGCGACATAGAACATAAAATAAAAGGTTTCACCTTACATGACTACTGTATTATTTTTATCGGGGAAAATGACATTAAAGATGAAAGAAACTACATAGACACAATAAACCAGCTAAGGACAACCCTACAAAAAATAAAATACACTAATATAATAATCTGTGCGGCCACTTATGTTGCAGGTGCTCCAATATATAATTTCAAAGTAGAAATGTTCAATAACCTCCTGTATTTGGACATCCAAAGTAATGAATACGCTTATTTCTTTGATAGCAATCGTGACTTATCATCTGAGATGTTTTCCCACAGAACTGGGAGAATAAATTATTATGGAATGAAAAACATTCACGACCGAATTGTATGCAATATGCTTCATGATTTGAATATATTTTGTCAGGAAGACAATGAGATGATAAATAGCAAGCCTGAAAATAACGATACCATCAACCCAGATCTTTTTCGTGTATAATCACTTATTTATATTGCATCAAAATATTAATGGTCTAATAAATAAATCGGATCTACTAGGCTTACATCTAAATGAACTTGTAGAAGAAGGTAAGTCAGTTGACATAGTTTGTATAACTGAACATAATATGAAAAAGGGTGACCAACAACATCTGCAACTTGCAAACTATACTCTAGCGACATACTATGCTAGACAAGATAGAAATGGTGGCTCATGCATTCTTGTAAAAAACACACACAAATTTGAAGTCGTTCATGTTGAAAAATGGGCTGTATCTCATCAAATAGAATGCTGTGCTATTAAACTTTCTTCCCATCCCATCATCATTATTTGTGTTTATAGACCACCAAATAATAGCAAAGATAGGGTATCAGCATTTTTTGATAGACTGGATATGATGTTAAGTAAATTTTGCCTAAGACGTAATGATAAGATCATACTGTGTGGAGATTTTAATATAGATGTCTGCAAGAGTAACAAAATCTCTGTCACTTTCCAAAACTTATTGCGCAGCTATAATTTAATATTAGGTACTCGCTCACCAACACGCCTAGGTAGCGGAACATGCATTGACAACATTGTTCATAATATCAGAGGTAGCAAGTGTGAAGTCAAAGATTTAGCGATGTCTGACCATGCAGCGCAACTACTAAAATGTCGTGTTAAAAAAACTTGCACATTGACTCATTGGTTCATTCACAAACGCGATTATAGTGATGAAAATATCAAAAAATTTAGAGAATGCCTTCAGAATCTAACATTTCAGGATGTCCTTATGTGCTCTGATCCAAATAACGCATTTAATGAATTTCACGAACTGTTCTTGCTCTTCTATGACTTGTGTTTTCCAATAAAGAAAATTAAAGTCTCACTAATTAAAAGATCTAAGTGGATAACAAGGGGACTAAAACAATGTTCCAAGCGGAAAAGAAACATGTTATGGGAATACCGACAGTTACCTAACTCTGAAAATAAGAATAAACTTAAAACATACACTAATAGATTAAAACATATAATCAAACAAACGCAAATGGCTCAAAACAATCACTACATAAATATTTCAGAAAACAAGAGCAAAGCAACGTGGAGTATAATTAATAAGCAAAAACATAATCACCCAAAAGAAGGAATTGACGAGATAATGATAAACAATAGAATTATAAAAAATCCAAAACAAATAGCAGACTCATTTAATGAATATTTTATTAATCAAGTTCAATCTCAGAGCGACATCCACAATAATACAATGACATCAAATGCAATCTCTAATTCTATTTTCATGACACCTACCATACCTGCTGACATTATTAAAGTTATTCATTCTCTTAAAAATACAAATAGTGCGGGGTATGACGATATAACAACAAAAGTAATCAAAGCAACGTCTGCTATTATTGCACCAATACTAAGTCACATTATTAATAAATGTATTGAGGAAGGCATATTTCCAGAAAAGATGAAAATATCTATTATCAAACCCTTATTTAAAAAAGGCGATAAACGAGATCCTTGCAATTATAGACCTATTGCACTTATTCCTGTTTTCTCTAAAATATTTGAGAAAATTATTCATAAAAGTATATATTCCTTTGTTGAAAGTAACGAAATTCTAATCAGTGAACAATATGGATTCAGGAAAAATAAAAACATTAATTCTGCTATATATGCGCTGGTTAAACACGTTCTGACTAGTATGGATAATAGAACCCCTATAGTTGGTTTGTTCATGGACATGACAAAGGCCTTTGACTATGTGAACCATGAAATACTTCTAAATAAAGTGGAAAAATACGGCATAAGAGGCAATATACTCAAACTAATTCAATCATACCTCACAAACCGGGAGCAGTTCACTAGCATTAATAGAATCTGTCCGTACACAAAAACTGAAATAACATATACTTCTAAACATCGCAAATGTTTATCCGGAGTACCACAGGGCGGTGTCCTATCAACATTATTATTCAATTTATATATTAATGACATGCCTAAATCTATTAACAATCCAATGATCTTATTCGCAGACGATAGCACAGTATTAATCAAAAGTAAACATAATATGACATTTCAAAAAGAGATAAACGAAAACCTAAATGACATTGTAGCCTGGCTTACCGAAAATAACCTAAAAATTAATCTAGACAAAACTACTTACATTTTATTTGAACAAAGAACAAACACTATTAAACCTGATATTCAATTCGGTGGCAAAAGTATTCAGGAGACTGAACATACTAAATTCCTAGGTATATGGATAGACAATAGGATGAACTGGAAAATACATATAGAACATATGTGCAAAAAACTTAACCAGTGTTCTTATGCGCTTTATCACCTAAGGAAAGTCGCAAATCGGGCAACGCTCCTAATGGCATACCACGGATATGTCTCATCAACACTCCGCTATGGACTCATATTTTGGGGGAATTCGCCTGATAAAGAAATGGCGTTCAAAGCACAAAAGAAATGCGTAAGGGCAATATGTGGTCTTCAAAGTACAGACAGTTGTAAACCACATTTTCAAAACTGTAACATACTTACACTTCCATGTTTGTATATTTATGAAGTAGTTTGCTATGTCAAAGCAAATTTAAATTTATACAGTCACCCAAAGAGCATGCGCCACAAAAATAAAATATGCAATATACAACACAAGACAGCTATTTTCAATAAGAATCTCTTAGGTATGGCACCCAAAATATACAATCAACTACCGAAACAAATTATATCTATTAACAGCATAGATTCCTTTAAAAAAAGTGTAAGTGAATTCTTAGTTCAAAATGTTATTACTCCATTAACGAATATCTAAATGAAAGATGCTAAGCCTACTACATCCGATATATTTGAACGGGAAAAGTTTGTGGCAAACGATATTATTTAAAATCTAAATGTAATCCAATCCAATAATTATTATAATTTTAATTCCTAATATTATCTAATTCCTAATACTGTCACTTGTCATTTCAATCTTATTTATATTGTTTTTGTATTTATGTAAGTATAATGCATTTTGACATAATTATCTGACTAAATTATAAATTGACCTACATTTGTTGATTAGTGACATTAAATTAAGTAATTACTTGACAAATATTGATTGATTATTGACATTAAATTAAAAAAGCTCGTAGCTCTGAATTAATTATTGTTGCTTGTAATCCCGATTAAGACATATTGGATACATTATCATTATATGCAGTACAGGACTAATTTTCTGAAATTATTTGCACACCCATGTGATGGTAAAATATGGAATGAGCTTTATTTTATGTAAAACATCTATGTAAATCCACCCATGTTTGCAAAGAAATAAATGATTTGATTTGATTTGACTTAACAAAATAAAAAAGGAACCCCCGGACGGATTTTGATAATCTCTTGCCAGAATGATTTCACAACCATATGCTTTCATTTCCCATAGGAGTCATCAGTGGAGGATCTTGGACCAAGTTCCATACATTTTTGCCCATTGTCCTTTGCTGGTGGAACCAGCATCGGGAACAGAATCGAAGCTGCTTGTTGTTAGGGGTCTTGGGACAGCAACCCCCTAACAATACGAATCATGACCAAAAGTGCTGTTATCTGAATCAACCACTTCTTTCGGCTAATAACATTTTTACTTGCTAATGACGTCAGCAGCCTCCACTCTAAATTTTGATGCGTTTTATATTTTTTAAAAAGCGTTGCGTTATCTAAAAAAACTATACCAATATTTTTCAAAACCCTAGGCGACAGACTACTTAAAATCACACTCCATACATCAAATTGAAAGGAGCCCGACCAAAATCTCACCTTAAAAATACCCTCACAAGCTTAACTATGACAAACTATAACACCAGTAAGTAAGATAATTACTCACGCTAGTTCAGAAGCTTAACGGAAAGGAAACGCAAAGATATCCTTTCTCCCACAGTTCAGATCCAATTGACCTCACGATCCTTATTGGGTTAGCTTTAACCGGGAACGAATTATAGTTTCCTCTTAACATTTTGTTCTTTTTTATATTGAGATCCTATTTCTGCTGATCGTTGGAGTGAGTATTTGGAATAACGAAGAAAAGTTAAGTTTATGATTGTCTTTTAAAAACTGTAGTTACATTTTTATTTAAAATATGTTTTGTTGGTTTCTCTTGGTCTCAAAGATGGAGTAAGCACACCAACGAAATGGAACTACAACGGATCGACGGAATACAGTACACTACTGCTTAGCACCGGACACCGACAGGATGTTGGTTGCGAGCCAGGTGGCGCTAGTAAGGCCTACCACCGCTAGTTGGAATGCTCAGTCTTCATCGCAGGTTACGCAGGTAAGGTGTGGTGCCAAGAAGAAGGATCCCAGCACCCTCGAAAAGATCTATTTAGTGAATAAACACCGGTTAGCTGGGTAAAAAGAAATAAAGTTTGAAAATCCACGTAGCACTTTGCCAGCGCGGTGGTGGACGCCCACGGCGTCGGACGTCGCAAGACGATCTCCGGCCACCGTAGGCGCGGGCATGCGGGCGGCGAGTAAAGGGCAACTCGCCGCCCGACCATGGACCATGCCCGGGTCGACGGCGTGTTCCGTCGTGTCGTGTTCCGTCGTGTTCCACGCGCGCCTCAAAGAGCGTCAGCATAATGACGAGGCCCCCTCTCAGAGGGCTAAAGCCTGCCGGGGTCGCGGGTCTTATACCATCACCGTGACCCCGGAACATAAAGGGCTATTGAAGGACACCGTGGATTTTAGTCAGTACAAGTCTGACAGTACCTCTCGCCCTGCCCGGGGTGGGAGGTCTCATTTGATGATTTTACCACGTAAAAAAAAAAAAAAAAGCACTTTGCCAGACCCGAGTATCTAATCCTTAAACATCGGCACAGCATGTAAATTGCGACCACTACATCGCTATCTGTTGACATCAAAAGCTTCTTTAGAAACCAAACGTAAGATATCTCATTAGTCTTTATATAAGGAACCATATCATACAGGAAAAACCTATTTTCTCGTATCAATCTTATCATAGCTACAATGTAAAGTACTACTTAGACACAAAGCTCTCACAATGTAAACGACCCATAAGCAACACAACAGACATATTTCCCCCATTATTCACTAACGACAGATCTTATTTGGACTTGTATATTTTCTCTTCGTCCAAGAGAAACATGACGCGTCGATCATTTAGCGCGGGCTTAAATAGCTCAAAGGAACAACGCACATTGCCTTTTTACTTCACTTGGCAAACACTACACTGGAATTCCAACCTTAGAGTTAACATCCAAGGTTGGAATTGTAAGTGTAGGTGGTATTCCAAGTGTTGAAAGGATCATTATTCCAGGCTTGATGTTGAGTCGTGATTGATCTGTCGTCGCAAATGGATGGGCTCGTCTTTGCGAATGCGGTCGCGAGTTACGAATGCATTCGACACAAACAAGTGTCGGAGCGTGTAGACCGCCTTATTTTTATAACCTTTTTTATGATTGAGCGGGAGATTGATGCTGGCTTGATCAGTCGGCTTGATGAAGTTGCTCAGTTAGCGGGGACATTAATGTTTTTAGTGCGGGTAGTAAAATGCGGGACATTTGAAGAACTTTGTTGAGTAACGATTCAGTTTGGTCAGGCATTTAGGTTATTTTTGAGGTGTTATAAGGTGCTATTTTGTCCCTAACATGGCTTGAAATTGGATTAAGGATAAATACACCAAAGAAGCGTGTTATAAGTAAATGTGTGAATGCCTAACTTGCTGAGATTACTGCTAATCTTAGCTGCTTATGAAAAAAAACAGGAAACGAAGAAATTTTACTATCCGATCAAAAACAGACTAAATGCTGAATTATCGAGATATGGCGAGGTGCCTATAAGTAGCATGGTTTTAAGCCCCATTGAATAGCAATTAAAATGTTGTTGAATTTCTTTATAGTTCTAAGTAATTAATTTTCTTCAGACACAGTCATCTCAATTTTTATCAAACAGACAACAACACAATAAAAAGCATTACCTTTTATGCACCATTTCCTGATAGAATTCCTTTTTTTAGTCGCTCTCTGTTTGCAGGTTTATTCGCACGTAGTACCTACAGACTGCTGCCGCGGTTACGACTACAATATTAATTAACAGATGGTCTCTGGCAGACATTTTTATATGGAAACATACCAATACGGAAAAAAGCATAGCGCGGGTTTTTAGACTTTCGTTAAAAGTATGGTGAAGTTGGTGAATATGCTCTTATACAGGAGACTTATGAACAAGATAAGTCGTGAAATCAGAGGTTCATAAAAGCCAGTTCCATATCTTATATTAATTTCACAAAAGATAATAATAACGAGCGTCTCCCCCCAAAATAGAAGTCCGATATTTTGTTACGAAAGTACAATAATACCGCAAGTTAAAAGGATAAACCAGTAAATCAGTAAACGGTTTTTATCTCCAAACACCTTTTATGCTCCGAGCGCTGTCATTAAAATAATACGCACCCACATTAAGCGTTGCAGCGATTTCCCTAAAAGTCGCTGCGATTAATCGCTCGTGCAAAAACTTTCGAACACGGCGATCATGAATCATTGTCGCGAATTTATGTCCACGGGTGCTTCGTCCGGGGTTCTTGTTTTTGCCCGGGGCGAACCGATAATCCGCGGGTCTGTTACAAATGCTGCCGGATTTGCGACACACAGGGGGATGACGCGATAACGTGCTATAGATTTATAGTCGTGTAGTGTGCGCGTGCCTTATTATGCTGAAGGACAAGACAAAGGAATTAGATGTCAAAGAATTCTTTTGTGATGTTTTTGTTAGGCGCTCTCAGAGGCGCGTAAAAAGTGCTCTCTGACAATGTATGATTCAATGGACTTTCAGATGAGAACATTGTATTATTATTTACAACAATGTGCGTCTTCTTTTTCTTTAAAAATAAATATATATAAAGTAATTGTGTTACTGTACAATCTTTATAAGAAGTAGACGAAAATGATCACAGTGATCTTATCCTAATTTTAGGAATAGCATAGGTACACACGGCTACACATCAACCTATGCAAAACTAGTATTATCTGACTGTTCTTTGTGTGTAGAAATCATACGAAACGAGACCAAGACAAAATGCTTTTGTATAGCTAGATATGTAGCCGTGTGTACACATCGTGCTAGTTATACCCAAAGAAAATATGTACACTTCAAAAATCAAAACAACTCAATTCAATTCCCACCGGGATTTACTTACAATCATCTTAACAGCTTTGACAGCAAAAACAGCAAAGAAACACCATCAGAAAAGCCAAGTGCCCCTAAATTGCGAGATTATAAATTTACCGTCAATTAACTCAGTATAAACACAATGAGTACAAAAAGCAATCGTGTTAATCGAACATAGGGCCGTTTGTTAGAGCTCGCGACCGGCAAATGGACAAATCAGATTATTTCACCCACTATGAGTCTGTAGATAACAACGTGTTGTGGCGCAAGTGTTAAGAAAATAGATAAAAAAATTGTTCAGAATTTATGAATATCTAGGAGGATCAGCCTAATTTCAGCATAATTTCCTTGGAGAATCAGCTACCCGGTATTGTCGGGTATAGTCATTCCATTCTTATAATTTGTGTACTATTGCTTTGATCTTTTCACTTCTCTGAAATATTCATATATCATTGCCCAGTATAAAAAAAAAAAACTTGTCTATATCGAGATCCACGTCTGCGAGTTGTCCGTGCCGGTTTTTCTGAACCTTAATTTTAAGAAACGTGACGTTGTTTGTATGAGTTAAACATAATAATTGACTAGAAAATTGAAATTCAATCTACATGATGATTCTAAAACGACATATTATGGCAATGTCATGGTGTTGCTGGAATCTAGCCCAAAGTCAAAAAGGTTAAAATATCACAATACGGGGGTAGTTCCAACTCCCCGCTACATCCCCTAACTTACCCCACAAATCTCAACGAGGCTATAAATTAAGAGATTCCTGCTAAGTCCCCATCAGTTTGCGCACCCCGTGGCGTTACTCACTGACCTCCGGCCGAAGACATCCAGCCACTTGAGTGGAAATTATCTTACGTAGATTATCCTTATGGTGGCATTTCTCCTCCATTTCCGATACCTAACTGGATTGCTATTTTTCTTCTCGTAATGTGAGGTTTTTGGTGAAAAGAAGACTTTAGTTGTTAAGTGTTTTTCATGTGAGGGGAATATGATTTAGATGATCACGGTAAGTTTTTTGGTGTGACTCAGTTTTGTTCAAGAATGAATTGTATTTGAATGTCGTGTGGTATACAATCAGATCAAGAAGCAAGTAGAAAAACACAGTAGTACACACAATGTTTTCTTTACGTGTAGTTTGGGAGAGCCCAAACTAAGCGTAACATCCAGTATTTTCCACTATCGACGTCACGACATTTTCGATTGTCTTTAGAACAAAAAACTGATTTATTTAACAACACGTCTTGTCAAGTTAAAGATGGCATCATTTCATATTTATGGCTAGTGGACCTGTATCATAACAATCTTGACCCAAACAATTTCCGTTCAGAAACATGACAATGAATAATTACTTAACAATGGCAAAGTTGATACCAGGAAAGCATTAAACATGAAGAAATAAACAGGTTTCTTCCAACTCAATCAATTCCAACCCATTCACAATTTAAAATACCTGTGCCTGTCTAGAAATCAACACAGAGCCTTGATAAAGCACGATCAATTTTACGGTCAGTTCTGTCGGCGAGTACTAGGGAGGCATAAAACGTATAGCATCACAATGGGATGTCTTCATTGTCTGAAGGTCCTGGCGGCTCGACGCGTTGCCAGCAGATGTGCTGGTGCAAGGTAGATGAGGAAGCGAGAACTCCTTAGTGTTCTTAATTCTTGGTGAAGATATTTGATCGGTATAGTTTTACAATGTGACAAAATTGTTTCTACTGTTTTTAAAAGGATTTGGAGTGACAGGAATCAATAAAAAATTTTATACATCCAAAAATTTGGATGGATGTTTGTAATTTAATCACACCGAAGAATGACAAGCTTGATCCAGATGTTTACACAGAGTAGGTGGCTGCCTACATCCATTTTTAAACAGAGTAGAATAATACGCACTACCGTAGAATCATATGTAGAACAATTCAAAGATATAGTTGATCAATTTTCGACTACTAAGCGAGTTACTGGCAGAACTTAGTGGTTTATAATGAAGGCCGATAAAACAAGTCATTTTGACTTGTTTATTCGGAAGCTTCAAAGGGGATGACTCAAACATAATCTGAAAAACCAGACCAGTAATCCTCAAGGGCAATAATATCTTTTCCTTTGTCGAGAATTCTTCTACCTTGGACCACACCCGAGTGCGTTGTCGGGGTCTAAATTGCAAATTTAATACAGCTATTTGCATCTGAAAAGACCTATGCAAAGTAGTTTTTGTGTACAGTGATTTGTACCGTTTATCTGAAACTCTTTATCTAAATTAGATATGTGCTGCAAACACTATATTCGCTTTTTAGTACTTTCTTTTGTCTATAAAATGGCAAGCGCCCGATTTTACGAGTTCCCAACAATTTGAAATTAGCATGGCCGTTCAGTTTTGTATAGAATTCTAGAATGTTCACTTGTTTTCGAATTTGCATTTAAATTGTGTTTTGTTTTTTAATAGTTTTATTGTATTTATTTGTCTTCCGGGGGTAGAAAGGAGTTGATAAGGATTTTGTATGAAATACGCATTGTTGAGACAAGTTTTCTTGGCTTTGGTTTTTCGTGCATGCAGTTTGCTGTCACATACGAAACCAATGAGCCCTAACATGGATGAAAAGATTAATACAATTATAAATCTTTTAACTACGTTCGACGAAAGGTTGAAAAAACTTGAAAGTAGCACTAAAGCAGTTACCAAACAAAAAAACAATTAATATGGCCAATTTACTTAGAATTATGGCATGGAATGCAAATGGACTACTGAAACATCAGAATGAACTTACGGCAGTCTTAAATATGGAAAATATTGATGTGTGCCTTATATCGGAGTCACATTTCACTAAAGAATGTCACATTCAAATTAAAGGGTATAAAGTATACCATGCATTGCATCCCAATAACACACCAAGAGGTGGTAGTGCTGTCATTATAAAAGAAAAGATTTTTCACTATGAGGAACTCAAACACGAAAAAGATGAAATACAAGCAGTGGCTGTCTGTGTCAAAACGAAACATTGTCTTGTCACCATTTCAGCCATATACTGTCCACCAAGGTATTCACTAAAAACAGATCAGTACATAACTTTTTTAAACGGTCTTGGAAACAGATTTATACTAGGAGGCGACTTTAATGCTAAACATACATTTTGGGGATCTAGATTGACAACAACCAAAGGAAGAGAGCTATTGTGCGCAATTAAAGAAACACAATGTAAAACTGTATCAACAGGTAAGCCCACTTATTGGCCTACGGACACCAAAAAGATTCCTGACCTCATAGACTTTTTTATATACAAAAATATATCACCGAATCTACTCCACATTAAAGAAGGTTATGATATGAGTTCAGACCACTCACCTATAATACTTACTCTAAGTGAGACTTTCTTGCTGAAAGAAACCATGCCCACATTGATAAATAAGAACACTGATTCGGCAAGCTTTAAAATTGACTTGGACTCTGTAATAGATTTAAAAGTTCCACTAAAAAAACCTGAAGATCTGGATCGGGATATCAGACAGTTTATTACACAAATACAACAATGCGCCTGGAAAAACACACCTACATTTAAAACCATAAACAGACTTACCTACTATCCAATAGAAATAACAAAACTCATAGCTGAAAAGAGGCGACAGAGACGAATATGGCAACAAACAAGATTTCCACAAGATAAAAGGATCTTGAACAAACTTACAAAACAACTAAGTAGTGCAATTCAGAAATTCAAAAATGAATCAATGAGCAGTTATCTAAAACAACTAAGTAGCTATCGCACGACAGATTACTCTCTTTGGAAAACTACAAAAAGTTTAAAAAAGCCAATTATGCATATTCCCCCTATCAAAGATACTAACGGGCAGTGGGCAATAAACAACGAGCAAAAAGCTATTACGTTTGCACAACATCTAGAACTTATTTTTAAGCCAAATAAAAAACATGAAGACAGTACCTTGTTAGATGAACCATCAAATAATGATGAGCATGAAATAAAATTCGTAACACCTAGAGAAGTATACAACGAAATCAAGCGTCTTAGCTTAAAGAAATCACCTGGCTACGATCTTATTACTGGAGAAGTTCTTAAAAACCTCCCACGTAAAGCCATCGTAAAACTTACGACTGTAATCAATGCAACGTTCAGGCTTAAGTCTGTACCTGATCTGTGGAAAGTTGCTGAAGTTATAATGATACCAAAGCCTGGTAAACCACCTCACGAAACGACATCATATAGGCCAATCTCGCTGCTACCGATCATGTCAAAATTATTTGAAAAGCTTCTCTTGATGCGGCTAAAACCCATAATAGAAGAAAGAAACTTGATCCCTGACTATCAATTTGGATTTAGGGAAAAACATTCGACAATAGACCAAGTACACAGAATTACCAACATTATTGAAAAGGCTTTAGAAGAAAACAAAGTTTGCTCAACGGTCTTCCTGGACGTAGCGCAAGCATTCGATAAGGTATGGCACAAAGGGCTTATTAACAAACTAAGAAATATGCTCCCTAAACAGTTTGCTGACATCTTAGAGTCTTACCTTTCACAGCGTATGTTTAGAGTAAGACAAGATGATGCACATTCAGAACTCAAGCCGATAAAAGCCGGAGTACCGCAAGGAAGTGTCCTAGGTCCCGTCTTGTACTTATTGTACACTTGCGATATTCCTGAGTTAGAAAACAATATCATTGCCACGTTTGCAGACGACACAGCTATTATGGCCACAGGTGTCACTCAAGAAGAAGCAGTCGAAAAACTTCAAACAGCCGTCAATATTATCTTTGACTGGACAAAAAAATGGCGGGTGAAACTTAATCAATCAAAATCTGTTCACATAGACTTCACAAACAAAAAGCCAAATTATCATCCGGTAAACATAAACGGTCATGTCATACCGTACGAAAATACAGCCAAATACTTAGGCATGACATTAGACGAAAAGCTTCGCTGGAAAGCTCATGTTAAAAAGAAGCGGGACGAGCTAGAGCTTCGCTACAAGTCGATGTACTGGCTGATAGGAAGACATTCTCCGCTGTCAGTACACAACAAAGTACTTTTATACAAACAAGTCCTCATGCCTATATGGACTTATGGTATTCAGCTTTGGGGCTGCACCAAACAAAGCAATATGAAAATTATACAGCGTTTTCAAAACAAAGTACTCAGAGGAATCGTCAATGCGCCCTGGTACATTCGAAATGACGACCTTCATCGGGACCTGAAAGTAGACCTCGTCATAGATATAATTAAAAAGAACGCCGAAGCTCATGAACGAAGGCTTCACCATCATGTGAACATCGAGGCTATCCAGCTCCTCGACAACACGGACATAGTGAGAAGACTAAAAAGGACAAAACCTTTCGAGTTAGTTTAGTGAAGTGTTAGTGTAATGTAGTGAAGTGAGTGCTACCCATAAAGAACACAAGAACAAAGTGTCTTCCCCTTAATAGAGACAATAAGAAAAGTGTTAATGGACACATTCTTAGGCTTAGTCTCCCTAGCAAATTAAGTCAAAATAGAATTACTCATTAGCTTTAGTATTAAGCTAGATTGTATTTTTTATGATGTAACCTTATTAGGATACATCATATAACAAAAAAAAAAAAAAAAAAAAAAATTTGCTCTGCAGAAATTGCTTACCGAAGTGGAGGTTTGTTCATTTAAATGTACACTAAGTGCTCCACTGGTTTGTCATAAATGAATGAGGCTGAGTTGCCCTTATAAGGAGAGCAGAGAGCTTCATAATAATCTCATCACATTATTATTTTATTTTTACTTGAGATGGGCTTTACCACGTTTTGCCTTAGTCTACGACAAAGGTGACGATGACAAAGTCTAAGGAGTAAGTGTACCTAGAAGAAGTGTGTTCATTCTAACTTTGAGAGAATTAGGTTACATGCGGACGGCATTATCACGGAATTTATCAATTAGAAAACTCTGTGATAATTGATAACGTTGTCAAAAAATTTCAATTTTTTACGTTTAATAAGACCGGTCGAGTGACTATCGTCTCTAAAGTAATTTAAGGGTGACACACTATAATTACAATAGGGATACAATAAAACGCATCCATACAGAACCGGATGTCCCTGCATTAAAATAATAAAGTCTTTACAACTGATTAAACAACTTAATGAGTTCATTTAATGTGGACGGAAGCTTCACTGATACGTTGCATGTTTTTTATTTACGGCAAAGGGGATTGTGGGATGTACGGTTCATAGTATTGACCTGTCTATAATACGGTTTTTGGTAGAACACTGTGCTGCGTGTTACAGGTTCGACTTTCGAATAAAAAACTATTTGTACTATCTACTTCAGGAAGGCTGTTAAAATTGTTAAAATCATACAAAGATACCTCACACTCGATGTGGAGTGGAAGGAACTGTCAGCCTCGTACTGACTAAAATCCACCATGTTGGTTTAATTTCTCTTGTCGTTCCAGAGTCTCGGTTAACAGACTGTACAGTTCTGCGACAACGGCAGGTTTGAGTGAACTCTATATTATTTTCGAATGCATCAGTTTTTCACAGTACATTGAGAGTTGGGACAACTGCCCAATCTTGTTGTCACTAATTTTGAGTTCAAGCCTCTAAGTAATCTTATGATCGTAATACTATAAAGAGTAGAAAACACAGAAATATTTGGCCGAAACTACGGGTTTCGACCGTAGTGCAGTGAACCATATGTGGCCTTATTATTTCACTTACATCTTTAACTTCAAGAAACATAAGTAAAACGAACTTTACAAGCCAGCTGAGAGCAGAACACGTCATTTTTCGGCGCGCTGATCCGAAACGGTTCCACGCGACGCCCCAACGCCCCTCGGCGCTACTTGACTTGAACTTTACTGCAGGACTGTACTATACTTAGGTAAGTACAATTAAATTGACATTAGACTTCATGGGAGATAGGTTTCTTATGTACACCTTGGGCATATAAGGGTGAGTAATACGTCCATATAGTAGGTCTTCTTATGTATTGACATTAAGAAGTAGAGAGATCACTCAAAAGTTTTGTGTTACTTTCGGACGGGCCCGAATCTTCGTTGACGGAATAAGAGAGTAGACCTCCTGTCCTGGGTAGTCGAACAGGGTGGATTTTAGTCAGTTATAGTCCCACATTTCTTTCCGCTCCACCCAGGGCGGACGAACTCATTTGATGATTTTACCTCCACAAAAAGGTATAATGAAGAATTTAAGTACGATTGAACGGACACGTTTGCAATTTATATGGAAGACACGCAATAAGTGCCATTCGTTACATTGGATATCCAAATCTTATTCGCAGTCAATCGATGTCTAGAATTATTCAACAACCTCGATTGGCACTTTGGCAAAGTATCTTGAGAAGAAGCCGACTTTCGTGCGCGTTCACTTGACATACCGCCGACACGTTTGGCGGCTTTGTGTGAGAATGTGGAATCCATTGTGTTTACAAGTTTATTTGTCGAATAAAATAATAAATAACCTGAGTAATGTGAAAATGCAACTGTACAGATGTGCCTGGATGACTCCAACATATTTGGCAAACTAATAACACCTTCCCCGCTAAGCGTTCCGTCCCGTTTTCTAAAAAGGGCCTTTTAAGTCCCCGATAGTTGCTCCATATAAAACCAGCAGTTGCCAGCGGCTTCGCCTGCGTGAACTTCGTCAATTGACCCAGGGAATTATAATACTGAGATATAAAGTTTCCTGTGTACCAATCCAGATTATAATCTACGTGTGTTCCTTCAACAAAATCTGTTTAATCCATCCATCCATCAAATATAATATTAGTAAAGACGTAAAAATGCTAGTATCAAAACTGAATAATGTGAATTTCACTCTTTTCATAGATATTTATCTATTCTATACACATATCCACTGATATCTCATGTTTACATAAAAAAGGAAACGCGCTATGTTTGTTTATACCCTCATACAAGGTGTCTTGGAGAGATTTAAGCTGTTAGTTCAGAGCTTTGAAGGTAATAAGATCAGGTGGACATTGGGAAATACATTTACAGTGATTTGAGCTGGTTTTTGTACTTAGTTGCTTGTACTACTAGTGCTTGATAGTGTGATAGTGTTACGCATATTCAGTTTATATTCAAAATATAACTTTGTGTGTCTCGTTACATAAAATAAATGTAGTAGTATACTGCCTGAGGATGAACGACGCTGCTGAGTTAGGCCCAACAAGAGATGGCGAGATGATTGAAATGCTTATCTATTATAATGGCTAGCCTAAAGTAAATCAGAAGCAAAGAGAATACCCAAGGTAAAACGATCTCACCCAAAAGAAACTAGAACTTCTGACAGGATGGTGGTCGCAGTCAGGCGATCCTGGTGAGACTTACCACCACCAGATGGCTCGCTCTGCTCTGCTCGCTGTGGTTCCATTGCTTGAGGCGGAGCGCCAAGAAGAGGATCCCAAACACCCCAAAAATCTACTCTACACAACCCTTTAAAAAAAAGGTTAAATTGGTAAAGTCATCAAATGAGTCCTACTACTCAGGGCGGCTGCCGGGGTCGCGGGACTTATTCCATCACCGTGACCCCGGAACATAAAGGGACATAAAGGGATACATGGAGGACACTGTGGATTTTAGTCAGTACCTACAAGTCTGACAGTGAGTACTTTTTCTTTAGTCTTTCAGAATTGCACTGACTAAAATCCACGGAAATCCTTCAATAGTCCCTTGTGTTCCAGGGTCACGGTTACTTGATGAGGCAGACCCTCTACATTACCCTGGATTACAGTTAACCTACCAATCCAAAAGTACATGCTTTATAATAAAGTAATTCCTATCCCATTATAGATTCAATTTATTATTCATCTCGTCTGCGCGACGTGCCGCGACGTCATGACGTTTCGTTACTCCAACATCGAATTAAATATTAAATTCTAGTTTGA
Source organism: Agrotis ipsilon (assembly GCA_028554685.1). Taxonomy (NCBI): domain Eukaryota; kingdom Metazoa; phylum Arthropoda; class Insecta; order Lepidoptera; family Noctuidae; genus Agrotis; species Agrotis ipsilon. The sequence continues at coordinate 2,841,049 of CM052965.1, forward strand.
CAGGCGAGTATTTATAGCCTCAATGTAGCACGGGGATTATAGTAGCGTAAATAAGTAGTAAAACTTTGGAAAGAAGTCATTTAAGTGTAAAAATGGAGACTCTGCGCTGAATTTCAGTTTTCCTCTAAGCTTGTTCCCTCGCCTTTTGTCAATGTTCGACACCTGACTGTGAATATGAACAATCAGCACATCATATTCTTTGGGAGTGTATTCTTTGGCAGAACGAACGCAATATTATTTTGGATACTGTTCAGACTACATCCGGAGTCATTTAGTATTCGGACCTTGTGGAAACTCGAAAAAACTACCTTGCGTTCAAGCGTTTCTGCCACACTTATTATTGGAATAAAATACAGCAGCTCACAATTTAGGACCCATTAATATTAGTATCATTTTAACCCGTGGTGCTAGGCAACTGGGATTCTCCCAGTTGTAATATCCCTTTGTGCCTATTGTCCTTGTTTTGTTCTGTCTCCTGCTTGCATGGTGGGAAGTGGAAACATATTTTTTCCTACTCCTCCACTATTCTTTTCTGATTAATTTCGTTGCAGGATCCAAGACAGGTAAATTCATTCTCCGGGATACGTCGAGCTTCATTGTCTCGGCGCTTTCCTTGTGGTTGCCACTGTTGTTTCTAGCTCTCAGGAGTTGCAGTGGTTTGGGAATAGTGTGGTGGGTTTATCACAAAAAAAAAACTACATGTGATACTTACTCGTATGTAAACAAAGTTTCAAATAAGGCACTGTTTTTTTCACAAAACGCCTGTGTTTAAGTTTCATGTAATAAGGAGCGAACCTATTGCCATCAGCCGGCAGAGGTCCAGTGGGTCTATATCAACCACTTAGCAATACTCCTAATGATTCACTTCGTGAATGAATAATAGGAGAATAGCCATTAAAGTTTGCTGGGACTCGACAGAGTGTATCATTAGGAATATTGCTTAAAGTGACCGGCAGAGGCGCTGAATCTCTGTCGGTGGACAGCAATGACAGTATCGCATTTCAATATTTTATCAGCATTCAACTATTAGGTATAGAAACCTAGTGGTTACTTTATTTTCTTAAAATATCCTGACTGATTACTATGACCATGAAAAGCCCTAAACTTAACTTAAAAAAATAATTCTTATTTTAATAGTAGATTAAACCATAAAATAATGGATAAGCAGGATCATCTCAAACGTGAAATAAATTACTACTCGACATTCATTATATTTGCGTTTATACGGCTATTTAAACCATAACAGTATACAATAAATAAATAATCCACAATGTATGAACAAATCATAAACCGGAATTAAAACATCCAGGGCTCCCATTCCTTCCACGATCTTTATCGCCTCATAAAAGCTCCTTACCCAAACATTATCTTCTTGATTGCCAAGAAAATATTTTTAATGTTCATAAATTCATTGATAGTCATGGAAAATATTAACAGTGGCGACGTCCAAACATAACGTCGTAAAGGTGTAAAATTTATGATTAATAAAACAGTCATTACGCGGTGTTATCATCGCTGTAATAAAACTTAAAAGCTATTTTACGTTATGGTTGATATATGGGGGATGGGTCGTTAGTGTTGTCCTAAGGTTGGGCTTCGTATTGAAATTAAGTGTGGTTGCAGTTCTGTACATGGTTGTGCTGTTAATACCACTTAAGCATTTAATAGTAGGTACACACGTAATAATGGAAACTCACACATACATTGTGTAGTACATATTCCTTTATTATTATTATTTATTCATTTTTCAACCTTATTAACTACATTTTTAAATATTTTCACAAAATCAAAAAAACATTTAAATATATAAATAATAGTGGCCCACCGGTATCGGGAACAGGGTCCAAGCTACCGGCAGTCAGGGCTCCAGAGAAAGGAACCTCCTAACAATGCGCGCCGTGTCCAGCAGAACTGTTCTCTGAATCTGGCCCTTGATCCAGCTGCCTAACGAGACCCTCTTGAGGTGTTGGTCGAGGCTCTTGACAATTAAGCCATGGACCGACACGACTATCGGCACAACGATTGCTGAATCCACATCACACATATCGACAACCTCGCGAGCCAAATCAATATTCTTGATTTGCTTATCTTTTTCAGCTTTCACGAGGTTCTCGTCATGTGGGACGGTTATGTCAACAATCATTGCGCGCATGTATATTTTCGTACTACATGTTATTATTATTATCTAAATAATGTAAAAACTGAGTATCTACAACAAGGTGTTACCTGCAGTTTCAACCGCTGCTCGGCATCTATTGGTCGTAAGCTTGATGTTAGATAGCCTTCCTAGATAAATGGGCTTATCTAACACAAAAATAATATTTCATTTAGTGAAGAATAATAACTAAGTAAACATCAACAAAAAAGGACTAAGGACTACGTATTGTTACTGTGTGTGTGACTGACAGTGTAATTTTTTTTTTAAGAAATTTTCCTCTATGTTTCTGTTATTAAAACATTTCTTAATCTGAAACAATTTCTTTGAACTTTTTTATATGGAGTTGGGTATTGATTGATAGCTGCACAACGGTATCATAACTTCTATTATAAAAATGTATTTACCTCCATTGTTACAAACATACTTTTTATTTAAATAAAGATTCCTACTGCTTTCTTATCTACGAAACTGAAAGGTAAGTACTACTGAAGGTGCTAATTTCGTAACTAAATTTTAGAACAGCTCCATTAAGATTGCGATCAACACGCCAAGCAGAACCGATGACCTTTGAAATTAGACTATCATTGTGAACGTCACATCAAAAGGCTTAAACAATGGAGTGGTGATTGTCAGGCTATTTGGGTGAGGTCAATCAACCCATGAGCTATATACTACACCATAAATCTTTAAAAAATAATATTATCTTTAATAATTAATAGCCATCTTTAAAAATTTTGTAGACATTAAAGGCTATACACATTATAGGCTATAGAAGGTAAGGAAGGCATGTCCGTATATAAGGCTATAGAGTATAGACATTATAGGCTATAGAAGTTTGCGGGGAACAACTTGAGCATATTATAAAACGTCAAATTGGCCCCTTTAATAGATAGAGTGATTCAAGACGAAGGTTTTTATGTATTTAACATGCGTAATATAGTACAGATTGCACCCGTGTGGAGTCGAGGCGGATCGCTAGTAGATAATAATTTAGAAGTTAAATTGTATAAAGTAAACTAATAAAGACATGAAAATCAATCAATCAAAAAAAAAATACAATGTATAATTAACTAACTAGCCCTATCTGATCTTGCTAACGAGGTAAACGTCCCAACAATCAGCCGCGCCGGAATTTAATCGTCAATTTTAGATAAGGCGGTAATAATCACAAAAGCCTCACAAGTACCCACTAGTATGTCCCTAATGCTAACAATAGGGTGCTCCCATTTCCCGTATTAATTCAGTATTGCCGTGAACAACGTTAATTGTAATATAGCGTGATTATAAAACACCCAATTCAAGTTGTTTACGTTTTTTTAAAGTAAAACATTAGGGGTCATTCGATGCTTTATTTAATGGCTTCATTTGCATAAGGACGTTTATCACGGTGTGTCCCTGGGGGGTGAGCAGTAAACGACCTAGTTCTTTGACAATTGCATTTTTGAACAAGGTGCATGACATTTTCCTGGTGTAGTTAGATAGGGGTACATTTGTGTGCATAGTTTATTGAGTACTTTACACCAGAATAGTTACACAACTTGTTTTATAATATTAAAACTAGCTCTATGAGGTTTTTATGTCGATAGATGGGTATTTAACATGTTTTTTAAATTGTAGACACGGCTACACATCAAGCTATACAAAACCAGATTGTCTTGCTCTCGCTTCTTACGATTTTTGGACATAATAAACGGTCAGCTAATATTGGTTTTGCATAGATTGATGTGTAGCCGTGTGTACGTTACAATGATAGAAACATAACAATAAATATAACATAAGCACTTATTCCTTTAATAAAAACAAACATTTTAGAAGCTTCTATTTAGTTCCACCTATCCCGTTGTCTGTAATCAAATCATGTTTTTTCTCCACTTCCTGGTTTTCGATTGAGCTGAAATTTTGCACGTATATGTATATCTCGTGACAATGCAATATTATGATGACATAGAGCTGATCTGATGATGGAGCTGGAAGGTGACCATAATAACTCTGTAATGACGTTTCAACCCATCGAATTTAGACTCGTTTGATTCGTCTTGACGAGTATTATGCCTATCGTAACTAAAGTTTTAAAAATAATAAAGTTTTTTAATGACTAACAGTACCCTTAGCACGAGTTTTCAGTATTTGAGACGTAAAGTAAACTGGAACTTTGACAATTTCAAATTGACAATTTTCAAGGAAAAAATTAGTTCCTTCTTCGCACACCAGAGGCGCTGTTCCATTGTTTCATACAAGAAACGCTGTAAATACTGGAAAGTAAAAGAGTGAAAACTCGTGCTAGAGGTACAGTACCCCTAGCACGAGTTTTCACTATTTTGCTTTACAGAGTTTTTCCAGTATTTACAGCGTTTCTTGTATAAAAATATGGAACAGCGCCTCTGGTGTGCGAAGAAGGAACCAATTTTTTCCTTGAAAATTGCAAATTTGAAGTCGTCAAAGTTCCAGTTTATTTTACGTCTCAAATACTGAAAACTCGTGCTGACGGTACTGGTCTTATATTAATAACCGAATCTGTTTAACATCCACATGACTCATACAAGAAAACAAAACATTGGCTCCTTTGACGAATCCGTATAAATAAATCAATGATCACATCAAACGGGTCTTATTTGTCAATGGCGAGAAAAAGAGACAAGTTAATAAAGAGTAATGTCCCGTGATATCAACAGGCAGCTGAATGCCCGCATCTCGATGAGAACGCGATCAATTTTCGATGGCCCAATTACCTTTCGTTGTGGGACATAAGGGTCGGACGTTTGCTGGGCTGTACACCTGATTTGTTGTGATAGATTTTGGAGAGGAAATTTTAGGTTTCGTTGTATTTTCTTATGAATATTAAAGATATCATCTTGTTATCTTAACAGGAGATTCCGAATTCTTAAATCTATTTCATTTTATGAGGCCTTAAAAATGTGACATTTAAATTAGGAAAGACTCTCATATTGATATCGTTGAAAATCGATGTGGAACTCAGAAATTCGCTTAGTTCGATCCAGTAGCTGAAAATTCTTTCACTTTGTACTAAAAGTCCTAAAAATTATCTGTTTAGATAATAAAACTTATTCATATAGCCACAGTTAGGAACTTTTTGTAAAATGAATTAGGTTATAAGTCATTTTTATTTTCCTTGCTTTGATAATAACTATGCTGACTACTAAAACCTTTTGTAATCGCTTCATGTGAAATAAGTAAATAGACTAGAAATCAACCCCAACATAGTTGGGAAAAGCTAGACGGAATATACAACTGAACGTACGTAATGATGATTAGATTCTCCAAGTTCTTAATACTTTTTATTAACACGTTTTTTGATGAGACGGTTCTTTGGGCCGTATGTATCACACATCCTCGTTACTGAAGCCTAAAGATAATAATTAGGGGCGACCAAAATGGCTTCCTGATACAACGAATTATAAGTACCTAAGTCAATTTGCTACGTTACCGAATGTTATTAACTGATGAGATCGTCTTTACTAGAGCTGATAGGAAACTTGTTACTGGTGGACATAAAAGTTATTAGCGGAACTACTCATACTTCGGAGATACGGATTTGCGTGTAGATGTTGCAAGAAGTACTTTCCTAATTATAATAAGAATACTTCTTTTTGGCCTGGTAACGAGTCCACCCTGAGAGGAGCGAGTGGTACTGTCAAGCTTATCAGAGCTTCTTAAAACCCACCCTGTTCCTTCATTAGTCCTTTTACTTCCAGGGTCATTAGTTGCCTGTTTAGGTTTCCCGCGATCCCGTCAGTCTTTCTTAAGCTGAGCAGATCTCCAACGTAAACTTCACAATCCTCGAGTAAAATGAATCACCTTAAGAATGTTATAGTGTAAGCCAAATAACAGAATCATGGTAAGGGTCCATTAGCTGCATAGGTAACGCTTATGTTTTGATTTTTATCCGCTAGTTTCAAGCTACAGATTTTCCTTCCCTATAAATATAATATGAATCTTACTTAAGGAAAATTATCTGTATAATGAAATACCTATTACATAAAAGAAACACAATAAAGTGGTTTTTTATTAAAGTCCCCTGGGCGACCCACGACTGTTACTTCACTCAAATTGATCTATATATAAAATTATATTAATGTATGCCTGTCCGTACAGTCTTCTTTATGTATTTGTTGGGCTACTTTTTTGATCTTTTGGGAATAACACGAGAAACTTTATGGTACATAGAATTGCAAATGTTAGGCATGTGTGTAAGTAGATTATGTTTTCTTGTTAAATATTTACTAGATTTCTGCGTAATATATGAAGTTTGGGGGATAAAGCTAAGTAAGAAGGTTTTGGTGATATTAAAATTGAACAACTTCAGTACGTTTATGAAATATTTTTCTGCTACAAACTTTGGGATGATACTGACGAATGAAGCGGACAGGATCTCAAGTTTCTTTAAATTAGGAATTTAATTTAAGTGTCTTTTGCATTGCATTGAATAAGGAATTTATTTAACCATCCACCCTTCGAAAATTTTAAAATCATTTAACAAAGTGCCAATACCTACAGATACTAATCTACAAATGCCAAAGAATCTACACACCATTGAAGTTAAAAAAGCGAATAATAAAATAAAAAAAGAAAAGCAACCCCGCGGCTTCCCTAGTACGTCACTATTGTATTCAGAGGGCAATCCCAGAGGAAACCATTACGAAATTAAAAACATAGTTCTGCCTCCGTCATACCTTGATCATTGTCGAGTTAGTTTTGACTCAAATTTGACAGTTGACGACGAGGCCCTTAAGTTTGGAGTCAAAGAATTTACGACTGACGATGAATATTTAGATCGCGGTTGTAAAGTTTTGAGGATAGAAACTGAATATATTTTTGATGGTTTGAGTCTTTTGTCTTGGTACAGACATGCTCGCGATTAAGAGAGTAAGAGATATAGGTAAGAATGTGGATAGATAAAGTAAAAGAAGAAGACCAAAGAAAATATGAAGACGGGTGGATTGTCTAAGGAATGGCATGAAAGAAAATAGAGTAAATTTTATACCGTGACGTCACAAGGGAGAATGGAAGAAGAAAACGTGTCGTGCTGATGAGTCAGGTAAAACTCAAGATAATAATAATATACCTAGTGGGAAATACAGACCAGATGGAAACGGGGAAATATAATATACATGTGACCAGAATTTGATCCACCTACGGAATTGTATTTGAATATGTTAACATCTAAAGGCGAATCCTTTACGACCACATGAAATTAATAACTGAACTACTGATGTACCCATTGAATTAGATGGGATGTTTGATAATACCAAATTGTAATCAGCGACAGACAGAATTGACGATAGCGCCAAAAATGACGATAACTAATCTGAAAATTACAAAATACGATTGCTAAAGATAATCACTATTGTCAAATCTAAGAAGATACAGACAACAATGTTGGAATTATACAACACAGTCATGGAAAGACACTTCATCGCTAAAAACACTTCCCTAATGACGACCCATTAGCTCACGATAAAAAACCGATATCCTATACTAAATCATTGCACGCCGGGAACAATCGTTGAGTAAATAAAAATAACTACAGTATAAAGGTGCACTTCCGACGGTGTAAGTAGAACGTAGCATTAACAATTCAAACACTTTGGTGGGCAATAAATTAAGTCGCGCCGCACACAGTCCGTTGGTAATCTCAAAATGGCGGCGAACTTAATACTTCTGTCTTTTTTGTTTGTGAGCTATGAGAGAATGGCGATTGGTAGCTAAAAAAGAATTAGATACCCTAGATATTTATTTATGGAAAGAAACTGTATTTTTGTCACTTGCAGTGGGTTTAAAAAGATCCCGGAAGATTTAGTTGATTCTTGCAAAAGGAGGATGACTCGACGAGCTACCTTAATAGAAGAGGTTCATTCTAGTGGTATAATTTTTATTTATCGATAGGCTTGCATTTGACCAATATCTCGCCTGATGTAAGCAATGAGGTATGGTCGACGGTGAACAACGCTTGCCTAGCAGTAACCTATTCGGCTTGACTTAAAGACTTCAGGTTATAGTTCTAAAGAAATAAAAACCTCGGCAGGCAATTCCAATTCTTGGCTAAGCTATGGTAAACTAGTTTGAGAGAAAAGATTATGGTGAAATGTATCATGTCAAATACGAGCTGCACATTCGATGTAACATCACACAAGCAGTGCTATCTGCAGGATTGGCTATACGCAAAGTCTAAAACAATAGCATGAAAATCACCCACCAATTACAACAATATTTGGAAGACCTTTTCTCCAGATAATGAGGGCCCTACTCTGTTCCTCGTACGTCTGTTATCATCTAACTTTTTCCAACTATGTTGGAATCAGCTTCTAGTTGAACGGGATGAGGCTGAATATCAGTACGTAAAAACAGAGCGTCTGCCTATCTAACCTCCACAACGACCCATCTGTGGAATGGAACAGTTACAATTTTCCTCATACGACTTTAAACTAAACTTAATTCTACCTTCGTAAAACAGCAAATACTCCCCCGCCATTTTCCTCCGCCTTGCACCACAGCCCAGCACTGAATGTTTCCCTTGACTTCCTGCGTACCACTTCCTGACACGTCACAGGCCTCTGTGCCATGTGACGTTGTGACGTTGCACGCCAGTTCTGAACCGAGCCGTGAGCAGTGAGCGGTGCACTGCCAAAATGAATCATATATGGAAATCTGTGCTTCTTCATCGGGTTGGGTGGGTTTTGGTGTTTTGGATTTTGTTTTTAAGAAAATGTAGGTTTATCTTAATGAATAAAATGAGGAAAGTAAAGAAAAATTTAGGAGGAAGTCTTTAATTGTAGTCCAAATTGCTATTTCGTCTCTTTAGTTTTAAGGAAGTTTTATGGAGAAGTAACCATCTACTTTTCGCTGGTTTTTAGAAGTCCGATGTATAAGAAGTTGGCACAATTTTTATTGTCATGCCTCACTAAAATCTTATTCAACGATAGACATAACTTATGCTTAGAAAAAGTAACAAAATTAACATACTTACAATTTTTCTTCCACGTCATTCCCATTCGCTTCAGCAAAAAGGTCCAAAAAAAAAAGAAACTCAAAACTCAATACATTTAAAACTCGAAGAAAGTTCCAAAAGAAAATTTAACCCTAAAAAGCGCGTTCGAAATATCAACTGTTTCCCTTCAAGACAGGGGAGGTAGGGTACGAAGGGACCGGTCTTTCCGTGAAAAATCGACATTTAATAGGCGGACGGCTATTTCGCAAATGGAGGTAAGCAGAAGGGTGATGATTTACCATCGTGGAACTCAATGCTTGGTCAAATGGAACCAGGGGAGACGCGGGACGATTGTATGCAATCTTTTTTTAAATGTTTCAACGGATTTTTTGCGTTTGATTGTGTGGTGTTGTGCTTGAAAAACTTATTATTTTAATCGAGAGGCTAAAAGTGAAACTCGATATTTAGATGTTAGATGTTTCCAATAATATCAGTATGTATTTTTGTTAATTTCATGTATTTTCTGTAGACACAAATAAATAAATAATGAAGAGTCACTGTATCTCGAGATGTTACACAGAAGAAATTCGGCTGCACATAAAGACCATAATTATGATGAAAGTTAATTGAACAGTCTTCAAAAAGTTTCTGCAGGGTAGACAACGCGCAGGCGATTCCTCTGACGTTGCAGCTGATACTAGACAACGGTGACCAATTTCCATCAGGCTAGCCGTATGATTGTTTGTCACCATAAAGGTAAAAAAAACAGTATCTATCTTTTCCCGAATCAAATCCAAAATCACCAATTCACAACAACTAAAAGCAACTAGAACAAAAGTGATATAAAATTAATCAATCTTTAAGTTTGAAGTAATTAACAGTATGACAAAGGTCTCCGCCCACGGATCTCCTGCCTCGTATGTGTGTTGAGACACACGCAACCTGACAGCCTTAATTATTAAATAGAATTGATGCGTCCCACAGGTACGCGTGTGAGAAGGTCTTTATTTTGCTGGGGAACATTTATACGGGAGGTGATCGTAAGGGAGGTTGATAGAATGGTGGTAATTGAGTGGGAACACGCGCCTAAAGTCTCTGAAGGGATAAGCTGGAGTTTTAGCTAAGTTATCTATTATAAGTACTATTTTTTCTTAACAGTTCGGTTATACCAAGGGACTTGTGATTAGTGGTGACGAATACTTTAATCATTTCTGCTTGTAAAGAAGAATGGGCAGAAATGTATGGACCCCGTCCCTTTCCTTGTAACACTCCCGTCCATATACCAAATGAAAGTGTGTGAAAAGTGTATCATTTCACCGTATGACAGCAAACCTGTACACTATGGGAGAAAAAAGTTATTGAGAATTTCATGTCAAAAGATGAATTTAGATTTTTACATGAAAACATTGCTCTTAGCTTTTTCTCAATCAAATATGTGTACAGATCTTGAGAAAGAGTAACATTGTTGACATAACGGGACCTCAACCGGCATCCACTTCTGACTCTTTAAAAGAAAATCATAATACTAACAACTACAACAAAGATCGCGAACATGTAACACATAGTTAACGCCTTTCTTCTACTTCCATAGTCGAAAAACCCAATCGTTAAGGCACAGAACCGTGGACGAGCTGAAGTCCGAAAATCGGTTAAAGAATGCTGATATCATCACGATTTGTTATCATGTTCATTTTTTTATAATTTTTTCTTATTTGTTTGTTGTGTGTACCGGCTCTCAAATAAACGTTTTTCTTTCTTTTCTACTTTATTTGACGCCAAACTCTACCATTGCGCTCATTGGTTAAAACAAGAAGCTCCCCCCTCCTGGCATTTTTTAACGTCAACGATGCATTAGAACAAGGACAGCATTGAGTATGAATTAATATAATTTAAGACATACACGACTTCTGCCTGACATTATGTACCGTTGGTATTTTGACTTTCAAGTCTCAATAACTTTTTTCTCCCATAGTTTACAGGTTTGCTGTCATACAATGAAATAATACATTTTTCAAGCGCTTTCATTTGATATATAGATGGAAGTGTTACAAGGGATGGGACGTTTTGTCCATTCTTCTTTTTGTGTTGCACGGATTTATTTATCGGTACAAAGATTTATTTATTGTCATTATTATGTCTAAGTCTTACTTCAGTATGTGCTAAGTAAGCGAAATTATTTTATCGGTACTGACAATCTAAAAGTGATAATTTAATCAAGCAATTAAATCATCACAAACGATAGCTAGAGCGGAGCTAAAGCAATAGCCCTTGCCTGAAATCGGTCGGGTCACATCATCATCAATTTAACGTGGTTTAAGTAAAAACGGACACTAAGGACAATATTTTTTAAATAATTGATGAAAATCTTGATTTAGATGAAACGCCAAGGATAAGATCATGTTGAATATAGACATACACTGGATACACACATTGATTAAAAGTAATCGCCTTATATAAAATATCAATCTCACAGTTACGGATGTGAAGTTACAAATAAACTACACAGCTCAAAGCATCTTTCAATTAAAAAGCCACCGTCTCCCAACGAAACTAAGTAGCGTATCGTTTATCTAAACGCACACATAAATATCTATGTACACAGTAAATCGCTCACAATGATTAAAGCAAACAATGTAGCCCCTAAAAGACATATCTTTTTTTTAAATTACTTAGTAAAAGACGAAATCCGGGAACGATAAGAGCACGTCGTACGTCTGACTACAAGGTGTGGCGCAAGGGACGATCTTTGGTCCGGTGATGATGTGGGCTAGCTTATTGGTTATTTGGTGGTTATAACTCGTGATTACATGGTAGACTTATTAAAATACATACTACAATAGTTCTAATTTAAATCACGGCATAGAAATACAGTTAAGGATGTTGAAAGATTTTAGTGGATTGACGAAATCATTATAATTAATGTTGATTAAACCGCAGTTTTTGTTATAATTAAAATTATTATATTGCATAAAATCTAACGAATAATTCATCAAAATCATCAATAATTAACAGCATATTTTAAGTGCTTTCTCTCTTTGTAGCAGAAATATTTTCATTAGATTTAGTTTAGCTAGCTTAACTAAAAATGTCTCAAACTAGCATTTGCGGGCAACAATTTTTCACCCATAGAGCTCTCCTATGGGTGAAAAATTGTTGCCCGCAAATGCTAGTTTGAGACATTTTTAAGGACAACATCACATGAACTGACAACAGATGACTCAAGAGTACTACCAGCGATTCCACCATCCCTTATAACTTGAACCATCCAAACACATCGGCGCGCGTCACCTGGCGGCGGCGGGAGGAATAATTTATTACATTTCTTAAAAGCCATTACCGAGTGACACCGTCAATGCCCCCTCCTCGCAATTAGCATGAATTTTATACTGCTGGCTGGCGTTCCACTGACATTTGGCTAATGATTTGTGACAGTTATAGACAGGTTGAGGGTCGCGAAAATTAGGAGATAAGAACTGGTGTCATTGCACTGTTTGTTATTGATAATGTTGAAGTAGAAACAAAAGAAGATCAATTTGATCAAAAGAGCATTGTTAAGCCCGTTTGAGTTTCGGCGCGTTTAAAGATACGTATACAAAGTGATGAACGTCAATTGTTTATCCGTCTGATCGATCATCAATCTCGGTTTGGGATACTTTAGTTTCTTTTTCATGTCTTCTCTTTCTTATAATTTGTTCAAATAAAGTTTTTCTTTTCATGTCTTGTGAAATTTTAGTATCCTCCCAGCAAATGTCTGAAAACAGATAACATTGATCAAGAAATTCATGCTGATTTGTCTATAAATCTATCCAGTTCACACACAGCTACAATTCGTATTTCAAACGCAACATCCGTACTCACTAACGTAGCATTCACTTTCGAATTCACTCCAAAAATACAAGTGACTATTACTAAAATTTACGACGAGTACACAGCGATCCTTTAAATTCAAGGAAAAAACCTTTTTCAGGGCGCCCCTGTATTTATGACCGTTTCTAAGGAGCATATAACCAAGTTAAGTGTGATTTCTTAAACTATTCTCGTTGAAAAATGTACCGTGGCAATTTACGACGATGGATTTTTTGTCGCCTTTCTTATTACCGTCTCATTTTGTGACTGTTTGATCTTTGGTAAGTGCATTACGGTTTTAAGTATTACGTGTTAAAGTTGTTTCATAAATTCATACTTTGTAATGTATTCGTATGTCTTTGCTTTCAGTTATCTGTATTAATAGAAATTATCCTGTCGCTTGTGTATTGATGAGCTCATTCTTCCTCTTAATTATTCAGTGAAAAAAATATTGTGGCTGTTACATAAAGCATTACCGTATCGCAATTCTCAGTAGAACTTTATATGTATTGAATACTTTTTGTTTAACGACATCCTTTTAGTCTTCAAATTAAGGTTGCAAAAAAATCAACTCGACTTGACAAGACAATCTGCCCTGCATTTATCGCAAATCGATGCTAACCAGACCGAATTAATTGCGAGCCGAGCGATCAAATCGATTGTGAGATTAACAAATCACTCGATCCCGGTAAATTAACATGTTGCCTTGGAGTTGCGAGAGCCGATTCGATGGGGTATCGAGATAAATGAAATCGATGTTTATATTAAAAGGCTGGCGTAATTAAGTAAAGAAAGTTGTTGCTGTTGTTATCAGTTCAGGGTTTTTATCTGCTCAAGATATGAGAGAGAGTATTGGAAAGTTTGATTTCATAAATATATTAGAGGTTGTTATTTATGATTACTCAGTTAATTAAGTAATACCATGATATCGAAATTCGGTTCAAAATGAATTTATAGAATAAATTGACAATATAATGGCTGAAAATGGAAAGCCTGAGGCCTTAAATGGCCCATTTAATATTTGGCACAGAAATGACATGTCCATTACCCAACTCCATACGTAACGTCCCTAAACGCCCATATCAAAGTACCCATCGCACAATATACTCGACAACACAATGAGAACTCACGATCCTTTGGCCCGTAGGTGATTTAAAACAATGCCATTCACGACCGGATTAAAGTTCACAATGCTCATAAAGGAATGGCCCCAGTACTTTGCGACTGACGTATGTATGACGATGAAGGGGAACCACAGAATGTTGCAGACGATGAGAAAGTTATCAAAGAAACAGTACCTTTAATTGATTGTAATAAAGACGGGTTTTGTTTTGGTGCAGCGCATGATGAAGTTGCTCAGGTGGAGGCAGCTTAATTGTTTTTTTCTCTTCCTAATGAGGCACAAGTGGTCGACAATGGCTGTCATTGTGTCATTGACTTTGGAACACTATTTTTTGTTTTCCCGTTAATTTGTCTCTTTATTAATTTCCGTGTGTGGAGCGGATGCGCTCAAAGAATACAATTGGCGTTGCATATGGATGTGTTGGTGAAAATGAACTGAATTTTTTGCTGCTGTGATTTCAATTTTTACGAACAATTGTTTTAGAAGAATTCATTCTTAAAAGGGGTACTAATTGAACAATAGGACGACCGCGACGCAGGGCAGCCTTGCTCTGGCAGTCAATTTAACAAAGACAATAGAAATAATATCCATTAGGATCCACAGATCACGACAGCAGATCGTACTTAAGATTGGCCGTGATGATATTATATCTAAAACGATTCCCATTTAACTTTCACCTTCAGATTAAATGCCATGAACATTCACAATATCTTGATCTATCACAACGTTGGCTACTGAACCTGGATTAATATTCACTCAAATATCACTGTTTGAAGCTATAATATTTTTACGTACATTCAGTGCAGCTCAAAGCAAGGTGATGGAAATTTTCAACTATAAATTCTCTTACAACCAAAGCTAGACGACATCAACCAAGAATACTGAACAGCTATTAAACAATATCGATTGCTTCAGGTACTACTCGTACATTAACAAGCAAATCACGACGCAGACCGACTGTAGTACTGACCGTTGCAGCCTCGTTAGCACACAGCAAACAAATTTGATTACCTAACGAGAGCGAGTTAGACGTGTCCTAACATTTGTGCAAAGACTGGACAGACTTGTGAATAGATTTCAATCTTATTGACGAAGTGTAAGGTAGAGTTTACGTTGGTGGTGAAGCTAATGATGAATGAGATATTGTCAAAGTTTGGTACTTTGGTAACGATGATGGTATAAGTTTTTGATGCGTTTTGGAAATGATAGATGTGTTTATTGGATGTTGTGTGGGAGTTACATTTAGTAACATTGTTTGTCTTCTAGTTGTATTAGCTCTTGTTACTAAACCATCGTAATCTCACAAATTTTTACTTCAGAGCAATTTAACATTGGAATTAAAATTGACACCTTCACTAGTAGTAGTACTAATCCACAGATTCACGTTTTAACTATCAAATGATGTTTTATTTAATTTGGCTGGGAGAGACCGTTAGTTTTCAATTGTTCTAATAATGAAACCTCTGGACATACAAGTCCCGACATTGAACTTCCAAAACTTGACAATCGGTATGATTCGGGCCAGCTGACACAGTGCAATTAAGAGACATTGTCCTGTATAAATCTTTATTTGTCTGGCAACCCCGGCTTTTTACCAACACTGGCAACTCAGCACTCATTAACTGTATGGGACTCTGTATGTATGTGAGTTGGAATTTTTCCAGTTTTTGTCGACTCCGAATTTGTTGGAAAATGCTGATGCGTCAGCTTAATTTTGGCAATTGTTTTGAACGTGCAAAATAATTTACTGACGTTGTTAAAATGCAATGAAATGAATTCGGTTCCTCATTTTTCACATGTGCTTTAAATACAACAAACTTTTTTATTTTAATAAAACTCACCATTACCCAAAGGACTCATGCCCAAAACCACTTAAACCGCATTTTACAGAAAAAGTATAAAATATAAAAGTTTCGGATTTAGAACAGTGTGGTCCTGAAATAGCCGGGGGCGATGCGGCGGTGAACTGCCGACCGTGCAAATGTGAGCGACACAGACGACTAAGTAAGGATCTCTCATTCTAATGCGGTTTCTTTTATGTTTATCTACGTATTTTCTGGATGATTTGAACTGTATCGTGTATAAAGACAAGTCCAAGGTTTTAGGAAATTCTTCATCAAAAACAATATTGACGACCTTCCGAATGTTTTCTTAGATTTCCCGAAGCTTTTGTCTTTTGTTTAGATTATCCGGGTTATATTAACGGAGTGCCTACTTTACAAACTTGGATAAAGCCTCATTACTGTCGCATTAACCCGTTCCAAAAACAAAAACTCCGCATTCAAAATTACATTTACAAAAAACAATTTTGTGCGCATTCGTTGAACTTTGTATGACAGTGTCGGAACGAGGGGTCGACGCGACGCGACGCTGGTGAGAAACATGAAAACTCGATAAATTTTAAAGTGCTCATGCCCTTACGCCCGCAGCCATTCATCCGAAATCGCAGCCGAAAACGTACGAATTTCGGCGACTTCATTAATATTGCCGGATCGCTTTATTGTTTTCCGATTTTTGAATTGAAATTGTATGGTGATGGAAGTTATGACCCTGCAGCCGAATAGAATATTTTATTTTTGTTTATAAGTCCGATTTTAAGCTCTGTATTTTTAATTATTAAAATTTCTGACTCATACTGAAAAATTTTCCGGAATGTTGGCTATTGAAATAAAACATGTTTATCAGAACCTAAATCATTATCATAACATAAAAATCTAATCATATTTATGTATCCAATTACCAACTCCAATTTTCATTTGAAAGAAAAAATATTTTTCCTCTAATCTCCGATCTTGATTGCTACATTTTAAGCCTCTGAAGCGTAAAAAATTAACAAAACAAACACAGCATGTCGCCCAATTAGGTTGGAATACATATTTTTTACTTGTAAGAAGTTAGTAAGCTCAAAGGGTACACGAACTACTACAAAAAACGTTAAACTGGGTCCCATGTCAAACGACCATTGTATGGCGGCAAGCGTACACTTGCGAGCACAAAAACAGACCGCATCATTATAACATACTTTGTTTCTAGCTTCCGTCTTTAAACCAGATTGTAACAGCTTATAACCTTTACTTTGCCTTCATTACAAGCTGTTTATTTCACTTGTTTTTTACAGCTTTTTTACTTGCGATTATGTTTTGTTTTTATGATGTGACTTTCTATGTTGCCGTCGCATAGTACGTTTACGTATTTTTACTTTTTATGTTTATTTTAGTTCTTGCAAAGTTGTTTATGTTGTGCAGAAATGTGAATGTAGCACGTAATGTTTAGCTGAAAGAAACTCGATTGAGTTGCGTGCAATTGTTTAGTGACTTCAAAGTATAGCTGTGAAAAATTCCAACATTTAAGAAAATACATTTTAGTATCATAACGATGATTTATGATGTTATTTAAATATACTATAGAAGACCTAACGTAAAAAATGGATTAATTTTTAATTAATTTATACACACACAGCTACACATCAAGCTATACAAAACCAGTTTGTCTTGGTCTCGCTTCATACAATTTTTACACACAATGAACGGCCAGCACACAATACTGGTTTTACATAGCTTGATGTGTAGCCGTGTACACCTAATTGAACCATCCATTTGAATACGATAATCAGCGATATTATTAAGAGATAATAAAAACAATGAGCAGTAAAACAAATCAGTTCTTTTATTACATTATTTTGGTTTTCAAGGCACATAAAAATATGTTACGTTCAACTCTGTTAATCCCAAAGTAACTCCATAAAAACAGAATTAAAAGGACATGCACTTTCGTGTGTTACTAAGTGATAGGTAAAAGTCAGTCGTCTCAAACTCATAAAATATCCATCTTTACGATTACAAACGTAAGGAAAGTCGTAAAAAACTCAAAATGATCGAAGCTAATTGAGTAAGGGGACATTTTTAGACGCATTTTTATTCACTTTTTCCGCCTGTTTCTAATTAAAAACAATAATTCTGCTGGAGTGACTAAGTGGTATGATTTATTTGATCGGCAGTTTTTTGGTTGTGTTACAAAGTAATATATACCTCAATATTTGTATAATGGAGCTCTGTTTGATGTGTTCATTATTTTTTTGTCCTCTTATAAACTAATCATACATTTTGTAATGGCTGAAAGAAATCACTGTTCCAATTTTTTAACTCTTTAAAATCAAAATCTTTACCCGGTTAAATATCATGTTAGACGTGACCTACAACAAAGTAGAGGATAAAATGTAGTACAACGTATAAAAAGCGATTATTCTGAACGATTTTTTAATGTTAACTGGGTTGCCTATAAAAAAAAAAGATAACATCAAAGATAACTGTCAAAGTTTGGGTGTATTAAAGAAACGTCGCTGCGTAACTTTTCGGAGATTACAGACGTCACGACAAAGAAAATCTTCTTTCATATCGTCGCAGTTATTTTCTTACAAACCTTTAACCAAAGATTAAATTTTGATTAGCAAAAACCCTTTTACTGTATTTAGAAAAATATTTTTGATGACTGAGAATTTTATCTTACGTTTATGAGGTGACTGTGTGTGGTAATGGTAAGTTTTCAAAATCATGGGATCAGATCCGCTCCTTAATATTTGTAGTACACCACTGCCTACCTCTTTGCGGATTACAGGCGCGGCGTTTTCATTAAAACCCCTTTTAGCAAAGACAAAACTCTCAGTAAAAGACCCCTTTATATTTATAAAAATATCTTTGACGCAATAAAGTGGTCAAAACAATACGAGTTCATCTGATGGTCGCGAGGTGGCGGCAGTCGCCGGCGACACTTTTCACACTTTAATTAAAACTTGAGGATTCATTGTGCCTTTAATTTCATTGCGAGCAGACTTGGCGCAGATGACGCGACGGTGTGCCCCCGCCCTTACTCAGTAAACTTTATAATTAATAACAATCGGAGATAATGTTGAATTGTGGATTGCGTTTTGTAGGTAAATATTTAAAGGATTTAATGATAAATATTTTTTGAATAAATGAAGTAATTAATTATTTTAATGATTTATTATATTTTAAGCGCGAAGCTACCTTCTTTGACAGTAATTAAATAATTAATCTGGGATATTGTAATTTTTTACCGGCTCTTAGTATAGATTTTGACAACAAATTCTCTCTTCCGAATTCATCTAATTTTTTTCCTTAATTGCTCACAGAAGACTAATTTCTTTGCAATGACACAATAGGATCGAAATATTCCTGCAAATATTTACTGCGTTTCATAACAATATTTTTTTTTGTACGTAATGTGAAAGAATATGTAGACACCTCTTCTACGAACAAAGATTTTGAAAAAAAATATAATACATTGATTTATACGTTTTACTAATGAAGTCCTTAACAGTGTAAAAAATGCAAAAAATACTGTGGAATTATCAAAGACTAGCATTTTAAAAACTAGTCTATAACAAAAATACCTCGCAGTATGAGTTTACACCATAGATCAAACAAACTATAACAGATAAGCAATTACATGTAGTTATCTGCCTGCTGGCAAGTAAAGGTAGAAAAGTGGCGGAAGCAAAAATTGCAGGCATTTGTCAAAGTCCCCTCTGCGGAAGTGGTGCATAAATAAAGGTCCAGTTAAAAAAAACTTACGATGACCCCTACTAACGTGATGGTTATCTCACGTACAGGTGTGGGTAGCTATCTGATGGAATTATTGTTAGAAGAATTCTGCTGAGATTTTTGATATGACATATCGATGATATCTGATCATATATGATGATATATGATATCGACTGGCCTGTTGGTCTAGTGGTTAGTGACCCTGACTGCTATGCCGGGGGTCGTGGGTTCGATTCCCACCCAGGACAAATGTTTGTGTGATGAGCATGATCATTTGTTCTGTGTCTGGGTGTAATTTATCTATGATATGTATGTATTTAGAAATATATAAGTATGTTTATCAGTTGTCTAGTACCCATAACACAAGCTCTGCTTAGCTTGGGACTAGATGGCGTTGTGTGATAGTTGTTGGAATATTATTATTATTATTATTTACTTTGAAGATCTCGGGATCATGGGATCCCGGACTTTTGAAGGGCGTGCCAGGAGCCGAAGCCATCTTGCAGAGGCCCATTACGTAATTTAAATGAGATGAGGCCCAAACCGGCGGTTATCCCTGTATGCACTATGCCAGTATACCCAAGGATAACCCCCGATTAGAGTTAGACTATTGCAGAAAGTGGAAACAAAAGACTGGGTTATGGCGGTTGGTGGGTTTGGTGGACTGGTTATATATATCTATGGAAACACTATGGCCCCTGCCTAATCAATGTTTAATATACATAGATACGCTGGCAGGGGGTGACTCGCACACTCAACAAATGGGCCCCCAAACATATCGCTAGCACTAGGTGACGTAGCGACAAGGGGCAAACATATCCTGAGGTGCTTGAGGAGTGGAGAGTTATTTCACAGTCTAAAAATCCTACAGTCGTCCGACGAAGACGTCTAGACAGGGCAATCGTGCGGGGTGTGAGGGGCGAGACGCGGGTAAGCCGAGCCCAAGTTGCGATCAAAACGATGTTCAGTACTTGGGCTGTATCATTCAGGGCTATCGCGTGCGACGTGCGTGTTTGATTTTTATTTGGTAAAATAAAATGGTGCATACGACGTGTGCTGTGACTGATTGCAAGTCCTCATCTCGTATAAATAAAGATCTCCGGTTTCATCAGCTGCCACATAATGAAGAAAGGTAAATAAATCTATTTTGATATTGTACTTAAATAATTTCATTTGTGATGTCGAGCCACATTGATAACGCTAATAAAATGGCCGACAGGCGCACGGGTTTTTTTTTAGTAGGTTATCGCATCTGTTTGGAAATTCTACTAATATTAGAAATGTGAATGTGTTTGATTGCATGTTCCGTGTCAAGATGGTGGAGTTTTTTATTATTTACCAAGGGTGAATTTCGAGACAGCAGACGCCATTTTCTTACAATTCGTTATGGGTGTCAATTCTGGGTTAAATTGGGGTGCTTTTTACGAAAAAGCCATTCTTTTTGAAATCCAAGATGGCGGACGTCATTTTCGTATAATTTGATATGGGTGTTAATTTTGAGTTAAATTGGGGTGCTTGTTCCGAAAAAGGCATTCTTTTTGAAATCCAAGATGGCGGACGTCATTTTCTTACAATTCGATATGGGTGTCAATTCTGGGTTAAATTGGGGTGCTTTTTACGAAAAAGCCATTCTTTTTGAAATCCAAGATGGCGGACGTCATTTTCGTATAATTTGATATGGGTGTCAATTTTGAGTTAAATTGGGGTGCTTGTTCCGAAAAAGCTATTATTTTTTAAATCCAAGATGGCGGACGTCATTTTCTTATAATTCGATATGGGTGTCAATTTTGAGTTAAATTGGGGTGCTTGTTCCGAAAAAGCTATTATTTTTTAAATCCAAGATGGCGGACGTCATTTTCTTATAATTCGATATGGGTGTCAATTTTGAGTTAAATTGGGGTGCTTGTTCCGAAAAAGTTATTATTTTTAAAATCCAAGATGGCGGATGTCATTTTCGTATAAGTAATTTAATATGGGTGTCAATTTTGAGTTAAACTGGGGTGCTTGTTCCGAAAAAGCCATTATTTTTTTAATCCAAGATGGCGGAAGTCATTTTCTTATAATTTGATATGTGTATCAATTTTGAGTTAAATTCGTAACCAGCACCCCGCTGGTTACGAAAATGCCACATTGATAACTTAAATATGTCTCGAGTAAAAGTTTATCAGTTTGGTGGTCTGTAGCAATTTTTTAGCATGTATGTTTCGGTTAGAATATATTTATTAATTTGTATTGTATTTTACAATTTCAGACGTAAATTATGGGTAGCTTGTGGAAGACCGGATTTACTTGAAAAATCTTTTGAAAGTTTAAAAAATATATTTATTTGCAGTTTGCATTTTGAGAATGGTATGTATGATGAAACATGGCATCGATTTATTGACATCATTACCACTTACCAAATCAATTTTATTTTCCATTGATTATCCTTGCTCATGTAAGCTTATTAAAACGATTACAATTTAAGAGATTTAAAAACTGTCACGGGCAGAATGCAAGCCGTGTCTTTTGCCGAACCGTGATGTCGCACTAACAACAGTAACTGAGTTATTTATTTCTTTGAAAACTTCACTTAAAAAGATTACAGTCCACGTCGTAAGTGTCACCGTAACTAGTTATCAATTCTGCATCAGTTCAATTTTTAAATCTCTTTGTATACGCCTAATATGTATTTTTTATTGTCATTCAACTTCTTAATAATACATGTAGTAAAGAGCGGGTTAAAACTTGTTTTCATTATTATATTAGTGTGTAATATTGTTTTAATTATAATACTGCCATCGATGTTGACCTGCAATAAATAAATAATTTCATAAATATTCTTTACTTGTGACAACCCTGGCAGATGCATTACTGTCTAGACGATGTCGGCATTTTCCCCGATATCAAAGGCGTCGTCCTACTGTATATTTTTATACTGTGGTTATTTCACGGTTCTCAGAATCGACCAGGAACCCGGAAGTATGGTCGATCCCTACAAACACTTACTGAAATACTTCCTTCCTCCGAGCACGTTTGCTCTTGCGAATCTCCACTCTAGCCAGCCGATTAAGGCAAGAAAGAGGTGGGAGGTCTGTTCCTCGTCAGTGTTCACTCTGACCGGCCAATAAAGGCAAGCCAGAGATGAGGAACGAGATATCTCCCAGGAGATCAGGTCCGTGTGGGTCGCAACTGCCCAACAGCTCGCCACAAGCTGCCCTGCGGGTTTATTATTATTATTAAATAAGGTTTTTTGTTGATCTTACGGAAGAATTATTTGAACTGTAGTCATTAGTCATTCTCAAGAAAAAGATTAAGTGAGGCTTCATAAGAAAGGAGGAGCTGGATAATTAATGCTATGGTGGTCTTAATTGTTATTCTAAAATTTCAATTACAAATCAAAAGGTTATTCGTTAAGGAATAGTTGCTAGTAAATAAATAATGATAATACATAAATAGAAACCAATATTTCACGTTTCTTTTTTAATAAAAATAAATACCACACTACGTTTTCATGATTCAAAGTGTAATTCATGTTATCGATCCGATCTTCAGACTATTAAAAAACAAAGGGCACAACTACATTAAAAATTCATTCAGTACCACCCAAAGTGACCAAAAAAGCATTCCATAACATTTCAACTTTCAAGCTGCATTCCAAAACAAACAGAAGCTGTCACCAAATGTCACTTTTTTGCCGTCTCGACATCACGTCTCGCCATCGCGTGACTTAAACTCGACAATCGAGAACGTATGGTAGGGGCAATGATCTATCGCACATTTTTACGAAATAAGCCATAAAATTGGACGTTCCGTAGTTATGTAGTTATTTTGTCTGGTGCATTTTTAAAGATTAATGTTTGATAATACGCTGTTCGAATGTGTAGGATGGTTGATTTAGGAAATTGTTGCAGTTTGTTTTTTTGTTGGTGTAGCTTTGTTCTTTGTTTTCGCCTTTCTTCTATATCATCTTTATTTTTTAAACACGATATCTTAACTTTTCATTGCATGCGCTATCACCTTCTTACTTGATGATTGTACCTATGGCTTTATCGATACGCAGACATCGCGTATCTGAATTTTAAAACCACATATTTTGCAAACTTATTGCCATTGCTACGCTCAGATGCTATGTTCTGTCGCGTTGTTTCTTAACGAGCTTCAAAGACATCAAAATGCAAACACAAAGTATTTTATCTCTAATATTTCTGTCAACAGTTTTAATTAATTAAGACTCTGGCCGGCTTATTCCATTCATTTTATGTTAAAACGCGTAAATACGTCGTGATTGCGCAAATTAATATAAAAATAGAATTTGCTTCATCTGTATCGGTATACTCGTATTATAAACTACTAACGATAGATGGGACCATGCCATAAAATTCTTATTTTATTACAACTAAATTATAAATTCGAAACTTTTAGACGATGGATGGAGAAACAACCCTAGTTTTACTTATTATAAACGTTTTTAAGGCTAATTTAAACAATTTTTATAATGGGGCTCACTCTCACAACGTAATCTTTATAACACATTTTGTATTCATGTAAATTGCTCGAACTGAGGGTTATTTTTGCGATTTAAGAGAGATTTTATGCAAAAAAGTTAAAAAAAGATATACCACCTCTAAAAACCTTTTAAAATTTTTCAATAAAACCGATGCATTTTACGCATCACGAAAAAAGAAAAAAAAAAACGCGAAAATTTTACCAAAACTGCACTGGACTGCAACATTATTAAAATACCGCAGTATAACCCTACAAATGAAGCGGTGGTCCACTTGATTGATTTATAGCACATGCCCGCGACGGACACGACACGTGTTCGGTAGCAACACGCACGTGCCCGTTTAATTAATTTAGCTGTTGATACTGTCCGGGCAAGGGGTAGATAGTGGCAGAAGATTCACTTTGAACTTGGTGCGATAGCGAGGTCACGCATAGTGAAGGACCTACGGGACCTTTGGCGAACGGCTGCTGAAGTAAGAGCCGCAGTCGAGGGCTTGATGTCCGTGCGAAACAAATATTGTATTGGTTGTAAGTTTGTAAACGCAACTACGGTTCACTCCTGAGTGAAAATGAAGGACGAATGTCAGGTCATGACTACGAAGTCGCATAGAGCATTTTCTGCGTTCAAAATGAGGAGAATTTTGATACAGAAAACGTGCCAACAATTAGAAGACTCTCCCACGCCAGTTCCACCAATCCGCACTGGACTTGTGTGATTAGGATATGCTTTTAGTTATCGAAAAGGTGTATGTAATTGAAAAGGAGCTGTCCTTTATGCTTTATGTCCCTTATTCCGATTACTAATAGCAGAGCCTAATCGTCCTAGATTATGCAATTGACATTTGACAACGGTACATTGCTCGCTGTTGTCGACAATTCAAGCCCTAAATTCCACTTTGAACGACTTGAGCCTTCTGTATTGCTTACTCCGTGTCAAAAGTCGAGGGTTGTCGCTGACCGTTGCTCCGTTGCTACATTGACACGTGGTTTTTTGTAGCAATTAAATGAAGGAGGTTTTATTGCCCAGCAATACTGTTGCGATCCCAAGCGATTGCAAAAAGTATGAATTACTTTATTAGCGAATGGTAGATCGTAATTACAATTTTTAATGTTACCCGAGGACGATGAAATATTGCTGTTTTGCTTTTTATAGTGCAAAAATAAGGTAGACATTAGTACTGCTAGTGTTTTTTGTCAGGATTTCACTGAATATCTTTCGTTATTTTTTTACAGGAGTAAATTGAAAATAGTAAGTAGTAACTTCACTGTTAAACCGACCTTTTGTTGAAATACTATAAAAAAAGTAATTTATTAAAACACTATTATTTTATTAATTTCATAATTATGTTATTTATTATTTGACTTTATCCATTTTATATCTTATCCATAACATATTGGAAAAGTCTTTAAAAATAACAAAAAAAAAAACATTAAAAAAAGAACAGGGATCAAGCTACCGGGTTCCACAGTGAGTAACCTCTTCATAATTATTATTTTAATTTAAACTCTATTATTTTATTGTGTATTTTTATTTATCACAGTTTTTCCTTTAACCAGTAAAAGAAAAATTTAACCAGAAAAAAGTAAAATTTAAAAAAAAAAACCTGTTTAATATAAATTTTCAATTTATTTCGCTACATCTGCTTTCCAAACAGTAATCATCATAATTTCTCCAGCATCCGCTATCTCTAATATCTCTCATCACAACTGTAGGTTACGGGCCATCATAACAATAATACAACAATGGGATCAGCAATGAAGGCAGTAACAGTAATCGTTAAGGCTCGGCTACTTACATTATCGTATCATTTCACTCAAAATTGGTCTGACGATCTAGACATGATGTTACAATTAATAGGGATGTTATATTTTAATGTTATTGCGCGTTTAGATGAGTCAAATTACGATGGGACTGACTTTTGCATTTAGTTCCGCTTCTGAGGCAGTTAAAAAAATAGGTAAGTATCGGAATGAAACGTCTCAATGTCTCAGCCCAAACAAATAAAATAATTATGATGAATGACGGCACGATTACCGCAGTGGCTGAGTGATCGGACTGCTGCACTGCGTGTCACTGGTTCGATTCCTGCACGGAGCAAATATTTGTATGATCTATAAGTAGTTGTTCCGGGTCTGGGCATTTGTGTGTATGAGTTATATTTGTAAACGCACCCACGGCACAGGAGAAATTCCTAGTGTGGGGCAAAGTTTAAAAAAAAAATTACTTACTTAGTTTATAAACATTCAAAACTACATAATTATGTGTTTTTTGTTGGCAAGTATGCATTGCCCATTGGGATGGCTCCATTACTGAACGTAGGCCTCTGTCCAATAACCCCCTTCATTGAAAAATTTGATTTTAAAAAAAGAAATCCCAGTTATGAACCATTATTTCCTAAAAATAACTTTTACTGAAGTCAGGTCATTTCTGTCAGACTCTTTCCTTCCTCAACTAAAAAATCAACCCCTAAAACGTCACAGAAAAATAAAAAAAAATTTAACCAAATTAAATATGATTGAATTTAAAACATTCAATAAAGTTATTTGAAGCAGGATGTTAAGTTAAATGGGAAGGAACTTTAATCATTGGCACGGCCAGTCCCCGGAGATCTTTTAAGTATAAGCGATAAGTTAAGGCCAAACTCCCGAAAGTTGTTTTTATTTTTCGCGGCTCGTAATTTTGTTGTAAACAGGAAAATTGGGACCTTTTTATTATAACACGTGATTTTTCAAAGGAAGAGTGTTTTTGGCTTGCTATGGTTTTATTATTCATTCGTTTATTTTAATGGATTTTGTAATAAATTACAAAAGTATTTTATTAGTATTTTTAGCCTGAAACATAATTGGTAATTTGGAGGGCTAGATTCAGTCGCGTTTGTATACAATATCTATAATAATATATAAAGCTCGTCTATAATATATTGATAAAGGAAATGATAAAATCATTGATAGTTATAATCCGGACTAAGCCTCGAGGATACCACTTAGATCAGTTTATTAATTTAGCAGTTAATATAAAACAAAATATCAGTCAGGATTTATCATAACATTCAAACGTATAAAAATAATAATTTATATGAAAAAGAGCAATGGTTTAAAATTTGATTAGCAGCAAAAAGTTATTTATATATTAAGAGACTTGTTGCATATTGCTTTTATAGATTTACAGCTAAGATTACTTAGATAGGAGATACATTTTAAATTATAA
The DNA here is from genome assembly GCA_028554685.1 of Agrotis ipsilon. Classification (NCBI taxonomy): domain Eukaryota; kingdom Metazoa; phylum Arthropoda; class Insecta; order Lepidoptera; family Noctuidae; genus Agrotis; species Agrotis ipsilon. The sequence goes on from CM052965.1 coordinate 2,868,379, forward strand.
GCCTCAGATTAGGACTGCTTCATTGCACCTCATGGGTTTATAGCAGGTCCTCATTATAGTGCACAACTAAAAAAAAACAGCTCATTTAAAAATATTTTTTTTTATTTCAATGAAATTGTATTGCGAGGAGGCTGCCCCTTAACAATGCAATGCTAGGAGCATTGCCAATACAATCTAAAGAATTGAAAGAGTCCAATATTGAGTCTTATTGCCGGTGGTGTTTTAATTATTATTGCTGAAAATATACCACATAGCAGTGTGAGTGTTGAATCGTTGTGGGTTAGGAAAGATTTGGTTTTATGTGCAATTTAGTACAGGTTTTTGTAGAAGAAAAAAATCTTTAAGTTTTACTATGTCTTGGTAAAAACAATGTTCATAAAAAGATTTTATCTAATTTAATTTAACATGAAAGTAAATACAAATTTTCTGCGTTATGTATTTTAAGGTTTTCTACAACGTATGAATAGGATTCTGAAACAATTATAAGAGTATTAATTAGATTTATGAATGTAAGAAAAAGGAGTGTAATCTTGATTGGTCTCGGTCGCATTAACCTAATAAGGGACTAGTTTCTTCCAACTGAGACTTTTCTAATTTTTTTATGCAATTGTGAGCCTTTCAAATAAATACAGTTCATTGCTGGCTTTAAGTCCTCTTCAATCTGCTTAGAAGAGAGATAAATATCGCTAAAAGCTCTAAACACACCGCCAGCTTTTATATTTTACACCACATCAGAAACCGCACCGCCTTATCGAAGAAGTCGATGGTCGAGAGCTTCTCGAGACGGCACGATCCCCTTACTAATGTTCATTGCCATTGTTTCTGCTCCACTGCTCTTCAGCCAAAGGAAAAATAGAAGAAATCCGATAACAGCAACAGAACAAAGCCTAGCCTCTCAGTAAAATATAAGGCCGCGATTAGGAACATCTGAACGAAGACTCAATTTATAGACGCTGGCAGCCATCTTCTTTTTTTTCGTTTTTGATACGTTGGTGTCTATGGTCTAACGGTTCTATTTTTAAATCAGTTCGTTGCAATCTTTGCTTTGAAGATCAAATGTGTGTGATAAAAACCGTTGATTTGATTTTCTGTTACAATACAAGAATTCTACACACATTGTTGCCTTTGAGAATTAAAAATACTAAGTAATAAAGCCATTTTATCTATTTTACAGTGAAGTGGTGAAATACCATGTTAGTAGCAGACATTTACGAGCAGTGCTGAAGAGTCTTGAGGACAACGTGTTTTAATTACAGTAAAAAATAAAGAATTTAACCGCCCATGAAAACGTTGACGGCGCAATTTTTCCCGACCATCAGATCTCAAGATAGAACAAATAAGTAGTACTAGGATTTTAATATGCCATAAACTATAACGACCTATTACATTAGGTAACCCAAAGATACCGTCTCAACTTTGTGCTTAAGAAAATAGAGGTGAATATCGTATTCAGAAACCGCAAACTAAACTTTGTACGGGTGACAATACGGCAGTGAAAATTTTACTACTGCGAAAAATTGTGTCAATGAAAAGTCATTCTATCTCTCCAAGAAATAAGGTCGTTGTCGATTTGTTTGCTAGTTTCCTAGTTGTTTATGTTATCCTGGTATAAGGAGACAAGTCCTGAGTGCATAGCTGTCCTTGCAGCAAGCTTTATGTCTTGCGAAGATGGTGGGAAGCTTCTTAGCGTTTCTCGGTAAAATGCTTTCCTAGTACATTCTCTTATAGTTTTCTGAACTCCGCATAGCTTTACAATGTGGCCTTTGATGTTTGTTATAAATGTGGTCGTTGATAGAAAAATTGACAGGACACGAAGTGAAATTACAAGAAGGAAGTATATTTGTATTTCGTGTTATGATTCACTCTGTGTTATTTTGAAGATTGAATTTAAATGTCATCCATATTGTGTACTGATGTATTCATATATTGTGTGATTATGTTGAGAAGGTTTGTGTGGATAAATATACACTTTCACACAAGAACTACTGAACGGATTTGGATGAAAGTTACATAAATTGACAAGACCATTTGTGTAACCATCCTAATCCGTTCAGTGCTGGTATTACAACTGATATTACAATATATAGAATACTTTATATAACGGTATCACGGTTCCCGTAGGAATAATTGCTGAATTTTACGCGAGCACAAGCATGTCTACACAAAAATTGTGTTCTAATCTAAGAAAAAATCTCTTCTACGAACTAAACTTATTAAATGATTTCACTTACATACCTATAATTTAATGATTTGAAAAAGAAAAGAAAATCTCATAATTTTAATGATTTCGATAATTCTGACAAGAACATTAAAGAGATGTCTCTCGATGGCTATAACGCTATTAAATTTTATTTAAAAAAGTAATAAAAATAACTTTTCTATAAAACCTTTACCTACTCATAAACTCCCATAAAAGCCACGTACCTGCAAACAAAAAAAAAACATAATTAAAATGGTTACTCTCTCATTTAATTAGGTCAGTTGTGGGTCTTTATTTAATTACCAAAATGATTAAATTTTCCGTGTCGCTAAGTTATGGCTTTCACATGCAAATGTGTCGGGATTCGGGACGAGTGCCATGATGTATGTACTAGGAGCCCTCTCCTTGAAATTTAGAGAGTGTTTGTATTAATTTTTATGGTTTTTTAATTGATAATGATTAAAGATACCAAGGTTTGTACTGCTTTTTTATCGTAGTAAAATCATGAAATTCCTACTACTCAAAGCAGAGAGGGGAGGGACTGCCAAAAATGGACTGACTAAAATCCACGTTGATCCTTCAATAGCTCTTAACGTTACAAGGTGACGGTCACCTGATCAGACGGTCCCGTCAGGCCTTGACTCTCTAAGAGAGCCCCGTTAGATTGCTGACAGACTTTGAGAAGCGCGCGGCTCACGACGCGTCGTCGACCCGGGCATGGGCCATTGGACGGCGAGTCACCCATTACTCGCCATCCTCATGCCCGCGTCTACGGTAGCTGGAAACCGCTTCGCGACGTCCGATGCCGTGGGCGTCTTCAGGGGCGGCTGGATCGTGAGGTGGACCTTGTCCTCTCCCACACTCGTCCCGCCTTCTCCTTCACTAGCAAGAATGCTTCGCAGCAGGAGGAGACCACTTCCCATTCCGTCTCACCCCGAAGCCTGGTTTCGATAATGCGCGCGAGAGGACCGTCTCCTTGAGGACCCGGTGGTGCTCTGCCCAAGCGGGGCAATCCTGTACCAAAACTGAATTTGGATCTTAAATGCGACGTCCGGCAATCTTTTATCAGCGTAAATATGAACTTTACTTTTGTTATCAGGAACAGTACTACGAAACAGTACATCTGCAACCAAACTATCATTTTCCCATCCTTTTCCACCGCTTTTCTAGCTACTCATCTTACGTACAATCCACACATTACTGCTTCTTTTTTCCTTCATGTTTGATATTACCAAAATATCTGAAAACTCAGTCATTTGACGAACATTCCATCAATGCGTCACAATTGTGTGACAGACTTTGATGTAATATTTATTTAGTCTCAATTATCAATTCACGTCAACGGCGAGTAATTTGCATCGCAATACGAATCCGGAACTGAATTGAATATTTGATCACAGGTTCTATGATAACCCTGTGACAAATTGTCAAATTCGAGTACAACTTTATGGAAATCAGCATAAATTAGTTTTGTGTTATGATGGCTGTTATTTGAAATAGTTCAGAACTGGATGGAAGAGATTTAGTATGAAGTGAAAATGATGGCATGAGAGGCCTAAGTCGGTATATTCTTTTGTTTTTTCTTGTGTTTGACATAGGTTTTTTTATTTTGTTTTCTTTCTGTTTTTTGCTAATAAGCACTAATAATAGTAAATAATCTATCGTCTATCGTGGTCCCCTTGCGCCAAATAAATGTTTTTTCTTTCTTTCTTTCTTTTATAAGATTTTCGACTTTTATCTTCAGCGTACTTTTTGTATTTACGGCGTTTATTGTATGTGAAATGATGCATCCCTCTACCTCTCACCTAAGTACCTATTTTACCGCACGCCCCCTTGTACAGCAGCGTGCGTTTTCTTTACGGTTTTTTTTTTAATTAAAAAAAAAAAGTATTCCACCAATGAGTTTCACAATAAGAGAATAAACAACCTGACTGATAGAACCTCCTTGGAAGCGCTTTTGCTCAATACGTTGTCTCACTTTAATACAAAAGAGAAAATGAGACGAAAGATGTAGTTCTCATTTTCACCACGTGCATGTGGCGCCATTTTCAAAGTCGCGCCATTTCGAATTCGCCATTTCCATTCGCCGTTTCATAATATTAAGAACTTCAAAATTGTTGCGACTAATCGGAGTTCGAGCGAGGAATCTGATATTAATATGGAAAAATGTGTTGAAAAACATTGTATGACACACGTGCAGAAATTGGTTTTTACAAACTCGTGAAATTGGTTTTTACAAACTTACTGCACTAGTATCATAAATAACTATTAAAAAGAGAATTGATCGTGATCAATAACCTGCTACTTTTACACAATTCAAAAAGCCACTCAAATGCTACTTCAAATCTTCAATTGATATCAGCATCCAGGCCAGGATCGTTCTTAACTGAAAGAAAACGTTTAGGTAGCTACAGAATTACACAGTCCGCCCTAGGCTCTAAGAAACCTTCAAGACACATTTGGAACTTCCATCAAAACTTTTTAAAAGCAACGTCCCAGTGTCGCGAAACAAAAATAAAATTAGCAAAACTTTTTCGAACATCAAACTTCAAGAGTGAAAATCTAAAGAGAAGTTCTCGAAACAAAAGTTGGAGGTGTCTTTGAAAAGCGTTCTATTGTCACCGATGGGATGAAGTTTGTTGTACACCATTTAGGGGTGTTAAAAACAATCTATGACGCAGTGTCCGGGACTCCGGGTTAATGCTGTGTGCCGCGTGCCCTGAAGTACCGGGAAATGTTTCCACCAGACTGCATGGTCAGTACTACCGGTTCTGCGGAATTTATTTAGAGTCATGTAGTTTTTATTCTTGAAAAAAATATTAAGAAATTCCTTTGGACCCCCCCCCCCCCTTTAGACCCTCCTGAACTCCTAATCAATGGCACTTGCCATTGTAAACCAGGCGACGCGACTTTCATAGCGGTAATATAGTATATTTTTTTGAAAGTTGGAATTTGGAAGAGCTGAAACTGCATTACGCGGTATGCCATGAATATATTACTACTTTGTTATGTCAGATTTTTAAATGCACATTGTGTTTATGACTTTTTGTCGATCATTAATATTTAAATCAATTTTACGCAGATGTCGACAAAAATTGTCATCAATGTTACTTCGAATCGCGTTCCATAAAAAAGACCATCTAAGCAAAATGAACGAGACGAGATCCATTAGTAATTCCAAATGTTTCAAGTAAAGTGCACTCTTGAACGAACGAAATGAAAGTTTCGTTCGCCACCGTCCGTCTCTCGTTATTCAGCCATTTTGATTTATTGTCTTTGCCGCGCATTTGTTTGCTATTACCTCTTTGAACTTCGTTACAATACACGATAATTTATGTACGTATGTTTTGCCTTTTTTAGCCTCAGCTGGGAGCGAAAAAAATAATAAACGCAGTTTGTTCTGTGAAATGTGTGTTTTATTTGTTTTTGTTTGCTATTCTGGAAATAAACTTTATTTTCTGTGGAATTTGACTTCATTTTGTCTGTGTTGATGTAAATTCAATATTCAAATGAGGCTGGCTACAAACTTGTAGCAAATATGTTTTGTGCAAACCGTATGTTCGTCTGTTTTAACTATCATATCAATTCAAAAGGATTTAATTTAACTACCATGTCGAGCCTACCACGTGTTTGAAGACAATAATATCATGTCATTTTTCAGCTCGTAATTATTTACTAATTACTAGATACAGTTTTGAGTTTAGAAAGCGTACGAAAAAAAAAATTGGTTTAATATTTAGGTGTAATTAATTTATTTTTGTAGTTTAGAATTAATCAGAAATAAAAACCATTTTATTATAAAAAAAGAAATCATATAAAACGCAGGTTTCTACATAATATGAGTCGTATTTTATGTATTTACTCTCGCAATGGAAGGTAATACCTCTTTATCCATTTTGGGCAATGTTCTACGAATCCGTCACAGGCTTCAGAATTTCATTTTATCTTTAATTACGTACCTAATATTTGTATGGAATTAACATGTGAGTTTAAGTTTAATTTGGATATCACTAACGTCTCGGCGGGAAATAATGAACTTCGTTTGAAATCGCAAGGCCATCAAAATGTTCGCTCATGACGTTGCAAACCTTTTGATGCATTCTCTGTCTGAGAACAAGCCTTTACCCAACATAAGGGTAGTATGGTAAATAGGTGAACTTAGCATGGAGGACTTTGTAACAGATACGTGAAAACTTTAATTACATTACTCAACTAAATAAATGAATCAACACGAAACATCAATAACCAATTATGTTTCAACAGGTTGACGTACAAACAAATGATACAGTTAATAGAGAATCAACCATTAAATATAATCTGGGAACCATAGAGTCATATATCAAAGGATGATAATTGCACTGTCATCTGCACAAAGACACACCTATCGATTTTGCCCTTAGTATTTGATGTATCGGTCTTTCAACGTGTTTGTTGGTTAAGCAAGGTCATACGAAAGTCTATCCTAATCCTTGGATCTATGATTGATGTTGCTTTGATAAATAAGAAACTTTGTGGCGATGGCAATGAAGCTGATTTTGGAGTGACGGCTAAACTAATGTTGCAAGTTGAAGTAAGGTCTTTTTTGGTTGCTTTAAGCCCCATTTAGACGGTGGCATGCGAGTTGCATTCAAGTTTGACAACATTGCGGACTGTTAATATGGCCAATGAATTCAGTTGATCAAACAAATACCGCAATGTAGTCAAACTTGCATGAAAGTTCTTGCATCGTGTAAATGAGCCTCAGGACTTTTTAAACCATGAAATCTGTATAAGTTTATACCTATTTGTATGAAAAATATCTATACGTATTAACTTCTGTTATGGTTTCACATGTTACAATAAATATGTTTTTACATTTTTACGTATTGACTGCCATTTTATGTTGTTTAAACAAAGCGTGGAAAATGTTTTAAAGTTATTTCAATGTAATATTAGATAAACATATTACATTTCTCAAACATTGGTTGGGAAAAGGTTACTAGTACTTACATCTTTGGTTTCACAAGTGGGTGAAAGGCGATGAGCTTAGGTACTCCAACGAAACAAAGCCACAACGCCTACATATGTTCCAAAATACCCGCTTATAAGGAAGTTGTACAGAAATAATATTCGTTATCCAAAACGATAATTTCTCCCTAATAAATCAACATATAGATTGAACATGGCATTTTGCTTCCGATCTACCATAAATAACTTGCATATCTACCACTTAAAAATAAGTTAGCGTTTATCCCGCGCTTTTGATGCCGCCATCATAACAAAATGGCTTCCAACGCCAGTTCAAAATGAACCACGGAATATTTGGGAAATACTCTTGGTTGCCATCAATTCTAAAGCAATGAAGGAGGCGGGGAAGGTCAGTGTTAACTGGCGCTTTGGTGCCATAAATACTCGTTGAGGCTTCGACAAATTTAAATCTACCGTTGAATAAATTTCGAACGCTACCTATGTGTTTGAATTAAGGTTTAATTTTGACTGTGTTTTTGGGATTGGTTTTTAATGTTATTTGTTTTACAGTAGCTTTTAAATATATGTTGAAAGAAGTAGACAGAAGCTATCAAGATGTCCTAATAGGCGTAGCGTACGCCAGAAATAATTTACAAATTACCCCCATGTCAGAATAGATTTGTTTTTTGGTGTTTGTACCGGGTTTTTATACTTGCTTGATTTATTTTTAGGTTCCCTCGTTATTTATTTTAATGTACAATCGAGCTTTCGAATTTTTAAATAAATCATTCGGTAAGACTTTGTTTCCTATTCGATTTTTCCAAACAAACCATATACGGCTTATGATTTATGTTTTTAAAATTACTGTGAGTGAGAATGCACATATTTTATTTTTTATTAAATACTAGCTTCTGCCCGCGACTTCGTACGCGGATCTTGTTGCTTATGCCAGCGACAATGGGGTCGGCAAAATCGAAGATCTGAAAAGTCTGATACCCAACTCCAAGAGCCCGGGTAAAAAATTCATGGGAGTTTGGCCAGTAGAATAAAAATTGTATTAATATATTAATCGTCATCTAAAATCAGTCCGTGAAATTAGTGATAGCTTTGATTTCCACATCAGGTGTTCCAAATCTTATATTTTATTACATCATTAGATAATGCTCATTAGGCTGAACAGCTCTTTGCAAGACGTCATTCCTATACAGGTTGAATTTTTCAACTGGGCGTTGAGTTGAACTAAAATAAGCATGATTTCAAAGAAGAAAAGGTTAACTTAAGTTTCGAATACAGTCATCGCCTTGAAGATTGATCAGTTTTTTTTCAATTATAAGTTTGCCATATATGATTACTTCCCAGAATTGTTGAAAGGAGTCTTCAACATTTTTCGATATTCCTCATAGTTTCGAAGATAGCCTTCCACGCCCAGTTGAAAAAAATCATGTTATAGTGTAGCTGGGCTCTGTTTTTTTCGTGGTAAATCATCAAATGAGTCCTCCCACCCTTTACTATCAGACTTGTAATGACTAAAATCCACGGTGTCCTTCAATAGCTTTTATGTTCCGGGGTAACGGTGATGGTATAAGTCCTGCGACCCCGGCAGGCTTTAGCCCTCTGAGAGGGGGCCCCGTCATTATGCTGACGCTCTTTAAGGCGCGCGTGAAACACGACGCGCCGTCCACATGCATACTCGCCACCAGCATGCCGCGCCTACGGTGGCCGGAGATCGTCTTGTGACGTCCGACGACGTTGGCGTCCACCACCGCGGGGTAGCTGGGCTCTTGGAGTTCCACATTAGGTGTTTTAGATCTTCAATTTTTATACGTCAACAGAGAGTGCTCATCACGCTGAACAACTCTTGCTAAGACGTCATTCCTGTATATGTTATAGTGTAGCTGGGCTCTTGGAGTTCCACATCAGGTGTTCCAGATCTTCAATTTTTATACGTCAACAGAGAGTGCACATCAGGCCGAACAACTTTGCTGAGACGTTATTCCTGTATATGTTATAGTGTAGCTGGGCTCTTGGAGTTCCACATTTGGTGTTCCAGATCCTCAATTTTTATACGTCAACAGAGAGTGCTCATCAGGCTAAAAAACTTTGCTTAGACGTCATTCCTGTACATGTTATAGTGTAGCTGGGCTCTTGGAGTTCCACATCAGGTGTTCCAGATCTTCAATTTTATTCTCTCAGCAGAAAATGCTCATCACGTGGAACACTTTTTGCTATCGCACCATTTTTGTATCTCTTATAGTTTAGCTGGTCTGTTGCGGTTCTGCACCAGGTGTTCAAGTTTCCAGAATATTTTATAGCCTATGTTTTGACCAGATTTAATACCTATACAACAAAAAAAGAATCATTCAAATCCGTCCAGTACTTTTTGAGTTTATCCCGGACATACATACAGACAAACAGATAAACAGACAAACAGACAAAAATTCTAAAAACTATATTTTTGGCTTCGGTATCGTATGTAGATCACATCCCAAGTATTCTTTTTAAAAAATATTCAATGTACAGTTTTGACTTTCCTACTATTTTATTATATTTTATTATATGTATATAGATTATACGTAAGTATTATATTTAATAAACGGTGGCATTTCATACGTCGTAACAGGGTTATTTCGAACTGGCGTACATCGCACTCGTATGCTTTCTAACTAAAGAAACGTCGGCCTTGCATACTTCGCTCCCGTGAACTTTCGAACTGGCGTACGTCGAGATCCTGTACTTTAGAACTTACATACGTCGACATTTCAAACTTCGATATTCAGAGTCGGAGTCGAGCTAATGTCACCATAACTATTTCACACACGGCTCCTATCAAAAATTATTACAAAACAAAATCGCTTCCCACTTTCTGTCCCCATGAATGCGTGGATCTTTAAAAGTAAGCAATGATTTGATGCAGTTTTTTAAATAGATTAGTGATTCAAGAGTAAGGTTTATATGTTTACATAATTATAACATGCATAATATAGTAAAGACTGCACCCGTGCGGAGCCGAGGCTGGGCGCTATTTATTTATAAAATCATACCTCGAAAATCATTATAACAGATTATTGATTGTAAAGTTTTCCAACCAGCTATGCCCCAATTTCCCAACAATATTCTTGCAAGTTGCACTATACTCGACCACTGGCCCAACTCAAGTTGCTTTGGTAAATTTTCAAGTGGCGTGCGGTTAGTAACGAACACTTAACTCTCCTTTGTGCCGTACTTAATTAACAAGTTTAGCTACCCACTTAACTGGAGGACTCAGGATTAAGTAAGTATTGAACACCACGGCGTGTGGTTTGGCGTTGCTGAGAAAATTTATTCATAGATGGTCGTTACAAAGCACAAGTACTTTCCAGCACTATTTTACTTTCTAGTATTTACAGCGTTTCTTGTATGAAAAAATGGAACAGCGCCTCTGGTGTGCGAAGAAGGAACTAATTTTTTCCTTGAAAATTGTCAATTAGAAATTGTCAAAGTTCCAGTTTACTTTACGTCTCAAATACTGAAAACTCGTTATAAGGGTAGTGGTTGGTTTTCAGTAGCTACAAGGTAACAATTTATGTTGCATGAAAATTCCTGGAAAAGCCAACCATAAAATTAAAATCTTGTTTTTTTTCGTATCCTCTATTTTTAGGACTAGTCGAAGAATTGATTCTTGGAGAAAACATTATCAATAATCTTACATTATCAATAATTAAAAAATAATCTATATCTATACATATAATAAAATAGTAGGAAAGTCAAAACTGTACATTGAATATTTTTTTAAAAGAATACTTGGGGTGTGATCTACAATCGATACCGAAGCCAAAAATATAGTTTTTAGAATTTTTGTCTGTGAGTCTGTTTGTCTGTGAGTCTGTTTGTCTGTGAGTCTGTTTGTCTGTTTGTCTGTTTGTCTGTATGTATGTCCGGGATAAACTCAAAAAGTACTGGACGGATTTGAATGATTCTTTTTTTGTTGTATAGGTATTAAATCTGGTCAAAACATAGGCTATAAATTATTCTGGAAACTTGAACACCTGGCGCAGAACCGCAACAGACCAGCTAAACTATAAGAGATACAAAAATGGTGCGATAGCAAAAAGTGTTCCACGTGATGAGCATTTTCTGCCGAGAGAATAAAATTGAAGATCTGGAACACCTGATGTGGAACTCCAAGAGCCCAGCTACACTATAACATGTACAGGAATGACGTCTAAGCAAAGTTGTTCAGCCTGATGAGCACTCTCTGTTGACGAATAAAAATTGAAGATCTGGAACACCTAATGTGGAACTCCAAGAGCCCAGCTACACTATAACATATAGGAATGACGTCTTTTTTTTTGCGTGGTAAAATCATCAAATGAGGCCTCCACCCCCACTGTCAGACTTGTACTGACTAAAATCCACGGTGTCCTTCAATAGCCCTTTATGTTCCGGGGTCACGGTGAAGGAAATAAGTTCCGCGACCCCGTCAGGCTTTGGCCCTCTGTGAGGGGGCCGAATGCCGGGCGCGAGAGGTCTCCGCCTATCGCCGCCGTGAGGACACGTCGGTGCTCTACTCAAGCTGGACAGTCTGGCACCGTGTGCTCTACTGTGTCCTCCGGGCGATCTTCGCAGTGGTGACACCCAGGCGTTTCCTCCTTTCTCATCAGAAACAGGTACCTCCCGAAACTTCCATGTCCGGTGAGGACCTGCATCATGCGGTAGGTAAGGACGCCGTGACGTCTCTCCAGCCACTCCTCAAAGAGGGGTCTTACCGACGCTATTGAGGCGTGCCCGAAGAATGACGTCTTCGAATCGAATTTTTGCCGGGCTCTTGGAGTTGGGTAATAGACTTTTCAGATCTTAGTTTTGACGATCCCGTTGTCGCTGGCATAAGCAACAATATCCGCGTACGAAGTCGCGGGCAGAAGCTAGTTAACGAATAAAATCTTACAGTGCCGATAGTCTGTATCATCGAGAACTCGCCGTTTTCAAATTCTGCCGAACTGAATTCATGAACAGAGCTAAGCAAAGAACCAAACATCACAAGGATCATTTTCACGATTTTTCTAACCATGAATGACGATCTAGTCGATGTCCAATTTGACAGTCGCTCACAAAAAGCTCGCTAGAACGTTCGTTACAAAGCTCGCCCTCGTTTACTTTTTTATAATGTGACTTTCGCAAGAATGCTCATTACCAGTGAATGCTTAAGTTTATCAGTACTTTTAGCAATAATTATATCAGTACCAGCCAGTTAAAAGTACCCTATCTCCAGTTTATGTAAGAGAGTAAACTACATAATTGGGTTTTTTTATCAAGATTTTTTTGTAGGTGCTCGAAGAAGGACATTGAACCGGAGATATGGCAATTCAGTGATAGAGTCTTAAAAGTCTCTCAAAACGATACCTATGCATGCAGTAATGCGAAATGATGGAACTAGTTCACCACTTAAGTGGACAAGATGTAGTGACACATCATTTCGCATTACAGCATGCATAGGTAAAGTTTTAAGAGACTTTTAAGACTCTATCACTGAGTTGCCTATCTCACCAAATAATCTCCCTTTATCTTACATCTGTTCCAACCCACACTGGGTCCGCGTGGTGGATTATAGCCCACTCCCTCTCCCAGAGAGGAGGCCAGTGTCCCAACAGTGGGAACATTTATAGGCTGATGATGTATGATGTTACATCTGTGCCTAAACTTACAGGAAACAGTCCTAATGTTATGTAACAATATCACAAACAAAATATCGCTCCACACATTTACTTGATATTCAACATAGCCGTTACTCATAGCATTTAACCTTTCACGTCTCCCCTCGAGAGTTCTCAGGTTAGACGTTATACTAAATGTCAGGCACCAAATGTAAGAGACTCGGTCCCAAACTCCCAATAGACGATCCATGTTAGTTATTGTAATGTTATCTAAATAAATAACTTTGCAGACATACCTGTAGATAATATTGTAGAATTTGGATGGATTTCAACCAATAAAGTTGCCAAAGACGCTTTAGAAGTAGTCATGGATCAATATTAAGTATTCCAATTTTAAGTGGTCTTGTTATGTTAAAATGATGTGTATGAGTGTTGATGGATGGAGAGGAAGAGACAGGCTAAATTAAAGATGGATGGACTGTCTTAGCCTAGACACTAACGAATGATATGAAAGAAAAAGGAGTAAATGGTCCTGTGACGTCTCTCGCAGGGGAGATTGGAAGAAGAAAACGTGTTGCGCCGACTCCAAGTAAGGTAGGATAAGGGCAGGAAGATGATGAAGTAGTCTAGTTATAACGAAAAAAGAAGCAAACCACCAATCATTACACCAGACGGAAAACATCAAGTGTACTGAAGAGTCTGCAATAGAAATCCACACCCAAAATGAACTCCATGCTCCAAACACGAGGAGTATGTCCAAGAGAATTTCCCAACAGAGAAAAAAAGGTACCCCTTTGGGCCCTTCAAATAAAAAAAAATAACCGGACCCAAAAAAGGGTTGTTGTCACAATTTTTTGAAACTGTGTCAATACTGAAGCTCATTCAACCTTTCAACATACTTCCAACTTTTTTGAAACACTCGGCATTTTTTGCTTTGTGTAACCGCATAATGACAGAACACAAAATAAAGCGAACACATGCTGGAATCCGACAATTGCCGACGACTCCCGAATGAATTTAACAAGGGAACAACGCGGGTTCGGCACGCGTGTGAACTTTTTATTGCATTTTTTTACACATGTTAGGTTAGGAGATGAAATTAACACGCGGTTAGAATATAGAGTTACGTTTGTTTATGTTTAGACATTTTGTTAACAGAAAATTATTTTTGTCTCTAAGTTAAGAAGTTGGTACGTGTTCGTCAATTGAATATTAGACATCAGTTGAGCACTGATCACGGCAATCACAGTTTAGCTACATTTTGAAGTAAAGCTGAGACAGAACTCAAATATATATAGCATTAACCCTTTCTAGATTAATGGAGAGAATTCATTACCTTTCGCAAAATCAATCAATAAGATCGCAATTTTAGAACATTTTAGGGATTAATGATTTTTTTTTATAAGAGGAACAGAAAAACAATGTAGGTATTTGGTACTTTTCTCTTCTTACTTTTTTTACTAATTAAATGAGTCGAATAGGTAGGTACTCGCACCTACTTACATATTATTCAACCCTAAGTATTTAAAGATACACAAACATTGCAATAGTCAAACAAAATGGCGGATTAATAAGAGCGATGTCATGAATATCGTGCACACATTTAATAAATAAGTCAGTCTGTCTGTCGCGTGAGATGACGAGATTGCGCTCAGATTTACCCTTTCGGTGTCAAGTCATCAACTGTGATACATTCTTAATGGCAAATGAAATAAGAGAAATAGCTATTTGAGTTATAAGATCTCGTCATGACGAACGTTTACTTACTTTAATTTAATAGAGAATCTATAATACTAATATTGTAAAGCTGAAGAGTTTGTTTGTTTGAACACGCTAATCTCTGGAACTACTTGTGAAAAATGAAAAAATAATTGTGTGATGGATAGTACCTACATTTAACGAATCTATTTGACATCACGCTATGAACAATAGGACCTGAGCAGCGGGGGAAACCGCGGAGAACAGCTAGTTATTTTAGAAATGTAATGTGCGCGTGCCTTTATTAAAAAGTGACGTGAAAGAGAGTTTCATTCATAATCATGTATTCTTTTAAAATATTAAAAAAAAAACAATCGTAAAAAATATCCAGAAATCCAAAAAAAATTGGTGATCCAGTCTCTTTACAAGTAGGTACATTTATCATGTAAGTACACTATTTAGACAAAAATAGCTAAATAAAAGAGACAGCGTTTTATTTTTTCTACATTATTTTGCTGACAATCACTGCTCTTTATCCTAACGCCATCTATGTTGCAACACCAGAACTACAATCTATCCTCCCTCACTCCCACATTCCCGAGGGAACTTCCTACTTCCTAATCTTTCCGCTAGAGAGCGCCACACGCACACGATTTTCGAGCTTTCTAAGTTTCGTGAAAACCCTTTTCAAGTTACGTTTGAATCTAATTAAGAAACTCATTGGTAGGTACTTTGAAAAGCTGAGTCTAGTGCTTATCTAATTCATAAAGTTTGAGGTAAACTTGTTAGCTTAAACGAAATGGGAATAATAAGGAGATTAAACTCTGGATATGTATGACTGTGTGGAGGGAACTTTTCTGTTAAATTACTTATAAATCGAGAGGGTAAAGTCAGATTCACTTGATTAGATCGGTAAACCTCTTTACTTTCTGGTTATCATTAAGACTGGTTTAAAGGATTTTTGGAACTTCCTAAGATCAAAATATTCGTTCAATAATAGTAGAAAAGTGAACGTAGAATAGAAGATTCTTGACTTGTGACGCGTTTTGGTAATAGCCTTCTGAGAGACATATTAGTAACTGGACTGAGTATGAAGTAGTTGGCTCAGAGATTAAGCGATCGACTGTGAGCTGCTTTTGAGGGGTTTGATTCCCGTACGGAACAAATACAAGTAGTTGTTACGGGACTGGCTCTACGTTAGTTCATTATTATTCATTTTAATTGGGTACACCTCTGCCCAACCCTTCAGGGATAACAGGCGTTATGATAATTTTATGTTAAATTGCTTGAAGTCGCTAGTTCTAGCAGTACTTATAATTATTAGGTGTTTCTCGGCACTTTCAGAAATTAAAAAATGATTGTATGAAAATTACGAATCTTTGCACTTGTATAATTTGGCCAAGAGCAATCCTATTTTTCTGCCATAATAACTATTGCTCCAAATGACTAGTACTACCCATTGGTACCAAACTTTTTCGGTGGCACTTTCAGAAAAGGCCCAAAAAAAATGATCTCCTTTAAACGCAAAGTGAGTTAAATGTTTGCAAAAGTACCCACGACACAGGAGAACTTCCTTCAGTCAGACAAAGTTAAGAATAATAATAATAATATGCTGTTTATTATATTTCAGTAGATATCTTTATCCCAATCCCAAATTCAGAAAACAACACTTTTTAATGTCAAGCACAACATTTTTCTTGGAAAAATCTCGACATCACTGTAAGACTGGCAAAGCCCATGGATTAATGGCGGCTTTACCAGTCGTCTCGTCATACCTACTTACTTTGTTCTTTCAGTACAACTGACCTAGTTTTCACAAATGGATTATATTTTTTTTTATGTTTTGTTAATACGGTACTTATTTTTACGCCTGTCGTAAGGACGTAATGAGTGGTGGAATTAATGATTGTAATGGAAAGTAAAATAGGTTATTTTTTCGGTCTCAGTGTTGTAGGATTTAGTTTTCTTATTGTGGCTAATTGTAATGACTTTTGAACGAAGCGAGCTCGAGCTCTTCTGAGCGAAAATGATATGGATGCAATGGTTGGTTCGATGATTTATTAATTGCTTGCTTGGTCAAAATCTGGTCAAAAATTGTTTTTTTTATTCCATTTTTACGAGCACCTAACTTTTCTCATGCTAGGACCACATTAACGGGAAATGCCGATAATAATTATCGCGATAATAGTCGTACGAGTACCACGAGTATGTACCACAAAAAATACGATAACCGGCCCCGACTTACGAGTTGTAGGTCGTGGGATCGAACCCAGACAATTGCATAACGGCCCACTCACAGTGAGGAGTTCTGATGTCCAGAAGTGGATGATAATACATTATAGATTGATGATGATTAAGAGTTGCAAAACATATTATTGGTCTACCTATGAATATATTTTATTATGTAATAATGTATATCAGCCGTTATAAAGTATGTACTAGTTAAGAATGGTGAAACATACTCCTGAATCACGCTCCCTCCAAATCTCCTCATCTCAAGTCTTAATGGCAGAAATGATAAGATTGAAACTTTCACTACAAACATTGTTGACACTTTCAGACACTTTGAACTTACAAATTCGGCGACAAAACGAGCCCCAATCAAACGGTAAGACCTTTATCAGAATTAGGATTACTGTCCTTTGATCTGGTAATTCCCTTTGTCAAATTTAACAAGGCTTATCAAGTTTTCAAATCGGGAATGTACGATAAAAGAATACTTAATATCTTCCTGCAAATTGCGTTATGAGGGTGGCGATCATTTTCATTTTTTGATGTGTATGATAATTAGTTTTTAGCATTCTTCATCATCTTAATGCCTTTTTTATATGTTATTTCTATGGACACACTTTTAAGTTGTCAAGTACATAATTCTCACATAATGCACAATATGAATATGAACGATGTAGAGAAGTGTCCATGGAGTTTCTTGCCCGTTCCCCTCCATAGAGTTCTACGCTTTGGAATGGGTAACTACAGTACTTTCACAGCTTTTTGGTATGATATTTTTGTGATCTGTTAATTTCTTGCCTTTGTCTGGAAATTTCTACTCCGACACAGCATTTAAAACTACTGAAATACGAGCAGCTCGTGAAGTTGTCGTACTTTAGATCTTACTCCATTACTTATAGCATACCTTTTACGTTAATCTCTCCTCATGATCTCCCACACATGATGCCTAATCTATCCGTCACCAAAACTGGGTCAACTCACTAAGAAGCCTTAAAACGCGGCTTATCTATAATGCACCGCTGATTATCACGAAGGCCTACCACGGGTTTCTGTTTAAAATTCACGTCATCATCCGTCGTGACAGTAACGGCGGTGTCAAAGGCTTGGCCAGTGAGACTTACGAGGCACGAGACGAGCTAACGAGACGAATACCAATGGTAGCCTGCGTGTGGCCGTTGCTCCGTGATTTTGTTAGTTTCCTTGTCCTGTTTCCTTTTCTGGGAAATCCGGGATTGTATCTAAGTAAACATGCAGTGTGAACATTACAGTATTCCAACTACGAATAATGTTCAGAATTGATTTTATTAGATATTCAATTGAGGCTTTTTTTCTTGTCTTCAGTGGATTTACTCTCGTCTTTTATCTACTCAGAAGCAAAGATCCCATGACCTAAGTTGGAGCAAACTTAACCAGTAGAAAATGGAACTCATACACACCCACAAAACACAGTTCAAATTGTCTGGCATGCCAACAGTATCGTGAACGTCAGCCATCCCGCTCCTGGGCAGTTCATGGATGTGGACTGCCATCGTCAGCCATTTTCCTCGATCTATCGTGCCGCAGGGCGTCTCACACTTTATCATTTAAAGTTTTGTTGATAAAATTCCCAGTTAATTTACTGATATACCTTTACACTGTCACATGTCATGATTTCTTTGTCAATCCTTATATGAGTAATTGTTGGATGGTAGTAGGTACATACTTACTTATATTATATGGCGGCGCCTTTGTTGTTACGTTTATGCCACGTGTATCACCTTTTGATTTGAACTTTAACCAATACACGTTCCGCGGGTAAAATTACTTCAATATTTAGGGAATTAATAGGATTTCGGTGTAATTACGTGTCTGGAAGATATCGCTATTAGAGATCAGACGGCTAATAATCCTATTGTTACCATAAAATTAGTAACATTGAAAAACAAAAATGTGTAACAATTTTGATGTAAAATAATGATATCTATATATTTATGACGTTATTATAAGTGTAACAGAAGAAAGGGTAGGCCTATGTTTAAAATATCCAGCAGTTGGTGATTCCAGGCAACGTTGCCCCACATTAATGTAGGAATTTCGCATCCTGCATTGTGGGTGCTCTTCCAAATATTTAAAAGACACACATGACAAACAGAATAAAAAGACAGCAAAGGAAAGCATTGTGAGGAAACCGGCATGTCCTAGAACCAAAATATCGGAAGACTTGTGACTTCTTCCAACTCGCACGAAGCGTACGTGCTGGATTATGGCTTACTGCCTCTCACAAAGATCTGTGTCAAAGCAGTAGTAACATTATAGTTTGATGATGGAGTAAAACAGCCAGACCTACAATAAATACATGTAGGTAATACAGACTCCCAACACGTAACGCAGCGAGACGCAAAATAATTCACAGCTTATATTACAGTTTATAATACAAAAATCTTGTGCACTTCAGTTACTATCCACTTCATCATAAAGATCCACACAGACGGTTCTTAAATATAAAGAAAGCTATATAGCCAGCAACAATGAGGTGCGAGATAAGCCGAAGTGGGGTTATTTTAATGTGATTGGCGCGGCCACCATCCCACCGACTTACCGTCCCACCGTCCCACGAACCTACCATCCTACTGAGCTTACCATCCACCATACGCCATCCACGGCTACCGTCCCCCGTCTAGCGTCGCGTCACTGCATTATTAATGCATCCCTTATACGAGACATACGGGTCGGAAGAGTAACCAGAAATTATTTTCTTTACTAAATTGAATCTACTGATCGATTGCAGTAAGTACTGGTTTACTAGGTATTCATATACCTGGTTTATCTGAATAATGTTCTGTATCTCAATCTTAATGGTATTTTCAAATTCTTCGAATCAATATTAATGTATTAATTTTATCGTTGTCAACTTTTGTGCATTCATTTGTCAGCTTAATGCCGACTTCGGGCGCTTTGTACCGTTGCATACATTTATTCTTGTTAACATAACATTCATATCATTTTATCCGAAAATACCCAAGTTCCAATATCTAAGCTGTTAAATAAAATACTGCTTCGTTTTATTGCACAATTTCTTCTGATTATAAACCAAGCTGTTCACACTTTCAGCTCGTATGTCACTGAACTACGCGCAAGCTTCGCAACTAATTATTTCGCTGCATTTAGGAATTCCCTTTGCTTCGTCAAAGTTGATGAAAATATTGAAATAACTCTTATTCAGGGGCTGAATTGTTGTTTATATTAAAATAATTTCTTTTGTCGTCTCAAAAGCGAAGATTTTCATTAGACTTGACGCTGGATACTTAATATTAAGTACTCAGGAATTATTTTATAAGTTATTATAAGTTTGAAGTCTGACAGCAATTGATCGAATAATCTAAAAAGGTAAGCTTACTTACGGGTTTGTTTTAAGTTACGTGCTATGAGAGGTATTTTTTAGTCGTGGTAAATCATCAAATGGGCCAATCCCACGTATGTGAATAAGGTATTGGAAAGTCGATATGGCAGTTGCCATGTCACCTCTTCAACATCTTTTTTGGTTTTTAAAAATCCACCCTGTTGCTTCAAATACCCTTTGCGTTTCAGCGGTAGCGCTCTTAGACAGTCCCTCAACCCCGACAGACATATCTTTAGCACGCTTGGATGACAAAGTTTTAAAATCATCAAAGAAATAAGATTTAATATTGAACCTTTTCTATTAAAAACTGAACCATATAACAAGAACTTAGAACGGGTAGCTACGGTCAGTTCCAACATTCCACGCGAAGCCAACAACACTGATGCCTCAACCTTAATTGTCCCAGGGGAAGCCGGGCCAAATAAGACAATAGAAATAATTATTAGTCTGATACCGGAGAATTCCGGGCTTTCAGCGTGACAATGCGGCCATCCCTCCCCTATTGTCGTGTATGAAAATCTAATTGAAATGAAACGTACAATATAATCTACGTAATCTGAGGTTTGGTATACGTAATCCAAAAGTTGTATAGCTGGTCATTTTCCTGGACGGATTTTGAACGGATTAAACGGCGTGTATTATGAAAGGTATATTGTAAAATATTCGGGTCTGTGGCGGTTAAGAATTATTGAATCGATCTATGGGGTTAAGCTAAGCTTATTGAGATCGTACCGTGGATGGGTAATAATAATGACTGTTCATTACATACCAAAAACACATAAACCATTACTCCCAACCTTTATTTATAGTTTTTGACAGTCGATTCACATAGTCAATAGTCCAGACTACCAGTCTTACCAAACGGTATTTTATTTACCAGAATGCAACAAAATCGGGAAAAGGAAAAAAATACAAATAAAGTTCTAAACACATTATTCGAAAATTGTATGAGTTTAAAGTAATTAATTTTGTAAGGATTAAACATTGTGATTAATGAAAATTATACTTTAATAGTTAAACTGCTACTTTTAATAATTAATGGTCTTGGGCTAATCTTGAACAGAAACCGCGCGTGTTTTAAAAATTAAATTACTAAAACCATATTGGTGTCGTTATTTTTTTTGAGAAAACAATTTTTAGGTTTTATTTTTACAGAAAAAGTAGTAGGTATTTACTGATGACGTATTGCTGGATCGAAATTGAAATATGCTACCATCAGAAGTATTATGCAGAAGTGTATAAAAAGTACAACTATTTAATTTTATAATATTAGTTTATTTTACAAAAACATGTATTCGTTTTCAACTGTGTGGCACTGGCGGGTAGCAGTGAAAGCCTAGTGTTACACTTCTTGCTGAACTGAAGCCCTTTTAGCATTTAAAAGGTTTATTTATTTTATTTTGTTTGAAAGAGCTTTATAGCCAATGATTTTAAAAATAAAATATTCAGGACTTTAAGAGAAGGGCCTAATTACCATCCATCAGGTACCTCTAGTAAAACAAAAGTCGCAGAACCTTACTTTTTTTATAAAAAATCGTTTACCCAAACTAGGATTTTCTTCCTGTATCGTGAGTACGTTTACAAATATAGAAACTCCCACATACATAAACACCCAGACCCAAAACAACTACTTGTAGACATCATACAAATATTAGTACCGTGCGGGGTTCGAACCTAAAGCAGTCGATAGCTCAGCGACTGCGTCAATCGTGACGTCAATACCTAAATGTTCACACACACAACCGTTTTAGAAAAAGACTCAGCTCTACGTAGTAAATACTTGAAATTTAAAAGCCTCTTCAACACAAAACTACCCTTACAATAAATTCCAGTCCCTCACCGCGGGTATTTCAGGTGTCCACCGCCGTCAGGTGTCCACCGCCGTCACTCTATAAACAGCACATAAACCTGTCCTACTTACAGACTAATGTTTGGTCACAGTACAAAATATTTAACAGTATTGCAACTAGAATAGTTTATATCGTATGTGTTCTAAAGCAGATGCATTTAAGTCAAACCAAACCTTGATCTGAGACTGTCTATTGACACGTTGTGATTCGGAGTAGCCCTTATTTAATAGAGATCACTAGTCACCATTAAGGTGTCTACACACCAGCCCGCCGCCGCCGGCACGACCCGGTGGGCAAAGCTGGCGACCTAATTGTGACGGCCGGCGGCCTGATTTTGACGATTTTGCATTGTCCAATCAGGCCGCCGGTCTTGCCCGCCGGGTCGTGCCGGCGGGCTGGCGGCTTCGGTGTGTAGACACCTTTAGAGTGCAAATAATTTAAAACACTCTGGTCGTCAACTTAAGGTGCTATATTCTGAGGATGTCCAAGTGGGATACACTACAAGTCTTTACAAGACCCACCTATGTCGAATTTTAGATGAGTGTTCGATCAACTGCATTTCGGGTGACCGCTGAAAATAAGCGTTTTGATGTAGCCCCCCAGAGTACAGAGCCATGGTGAGTAGCTATATGTATTCTCATGTGTATGCATGTGTTTTTGTCACAAATTAACCTATGTTCTTTTTTCTTTTCTTTCAATTGTGTAATAGTTGAAACGGATTTGTTCTACTGGTTTTACGTAAACAGTGTCCTGGCTCGCCTGGTGCTACTAACTAATTTTATTAATTTTAATCACCACGTATTCGCGTGTCTACCTTCATTAACTCTCACCTTTTGATATATGGACGCCGCTGAAATAACTTCCAATGGTAGTTTGATGAACTTTTATGGGGTTCTCATTTTTTTAGTTACCTATTTTTTGTAATTAGTTGTTCAAGCGATATGGTGTCTACTCATGTAACCGTACATGTGATATACTCAGTGATTTATGCGACATTTAATCATCTGCCTAGCCTTTTTCCCACTAATGTTAGGGTTGGCTTCCAATCTAATCAGCTTCAGCTGAATACCAATATTTTATATGGAAGAACTGCCAATCTCACCTCTACACTGAGTGACTGACTGACTAACTAGGTGATACGATAGGTCCCTTGGCAAGACTGGTAGTCAGACTTCGAGAGTCTGACGAATCTTAACGACTGTTAAAATCCACAAATGTAAGCCGGCATCGTGCTTTCCGAAGCTTGGATGAAACTCACTACAATCGATGGTCATGGAAAATAAAAAATAACCAAAAATGAGAATGAACAACAAAATATTTTTATCTAAAAATATTTCATAAAGATATTTCTATCTGCAATTCGAAATCTAACAATTCCAGTACCTATAGTATGCCCAAAAAAGCTCCAAGAATATACCTAAATGCCTACACCAGTCCCATTTTCCCAAGAAGTAATTCCTCTTCTAGTATAAAACTGATTCACGAAGCACGCCCCTTTTAAAGTATCATTAAAACTTGTATGAAGCGATAAAGATTATTGTTAATGAGCCTCGTTATGACATCACAGTCCCCATGTTTTATGACGTCACAGTTATGGCGTTTTCATGGCCCACAATGGCTTGTATTCCAGATAACTCTGTAAGTGGATTTATGGGACATGCAACCGTAGGTTTTAATATTTAATTTTGGCCTGATTACAGTTCTTGCGTTCTGGGTAATTTAATTATTATTTCAATTTTTCAAAGAGATTTGATTTTCGTTTTGTTTGGCTTTGAGTGACCTTTCGTGAGGACTTGGAAGTGTAAGGTGGAAATAGAAATTAAATTGCCGAGAATTTTGATAACCAATTCATTTCTTAGAATTTTCTGTTTCTTATTTAGACTCCTAATTAATCATATATTTTTAATTTTTATTGGAATTGGAACTCCATACATGACTAAGTAGTTGCAATTTTATTAATTTGTTTATTTTGTTTATTCTGTCATGTGTGTCCCAATAAATCTCTTTTCTTTCTTTCTTTCTATGGAAATGATTCCATGGTCAGCCTTATTTTTTGTAAATATTTAATTTATGACACGGTTGCCACAATGGTTGAGCGATTAGCTGCTATAGTCTGTGTCGAGGATTCGATTCCTGCACAGAATTAATATTGGCATAATCTTGAAGCAGTTGTTCTGGATGTGGGTGTTTGTGTGTTCGAGTTTAAATGTTCGTACACGAATAAATAATACAGGAGATATTCCAAGAAATGGGCTTTTTTCCAATAAATAGAATTTCCGACGCTAGGCAAAAATGTACCGAAAATCCGTCCAGGTATTCTTTTGTTGCACCTCTACTAGATACCGCAGTGTCCGATCATGTCATCTACGAACTAAATCGTTTTAAAAGTCTTATAAAAAAAAACAACGTTATGACCCCACAAAGTTAAATATTTAATAACAAAGAAAAACAACAATTTTATTGACTCAAAAAACAAAATATTACCAAGAATACTTTCACAGTATCACGCACTAATCCGGCCTAGAATTCCTCAAAGCGATTAATAACATTGTTTATCAAAACGCCAACACTTCAGATATAAAGATAAGGGAAGCACGCGACCAAAGAAAATGAAATAAAAGACACATTGTAGGATGAATTGTGTTCGTTAGTTACCCTTATTACTATTCACCCTTTTATGCCTCAAAAGTCTTTTGGAACATAAATCATGGTTACCTACGGAATAACTGCCGCTAATGAATAGTTAACGAAGGATAAAGTACGGTTTTTAAAGATATCTGAAGTTGATTTTTTAAACGATGGAAAAAATGAAGGAAAGCCTTTGTCTAGTAGTGGGAAAGTACTGGCTTATAATTAACTAGCTGTTGCCTGTGGTTTCACCCGCTACAAATCCCGTGGGAACATTAAATCGGGATAAAAACTATCCTATGTGTTAATCCAGGTTATAAACTATCTGTGTACCAGAATTTTTGATCAATTTGATCGAAATCCGTTCGGTAGTTTTTGTGTGAAAGAGTAACAAACATCCAACCACACATGCAAACTTTCACGTTTATAATATAAACTATCTGTGTACCAAATTTCATAGAAATCCGTTCAGTGGTTTTTGCGTGAAAGAGTAACAAACATCCATCCACACATACAAACTTTCACGTTTATAATATTAGTAGGAAGTAGGATTTTAGTAGAATAAATGTTTTCACTAGTTGTTTTCACCAGCGACTTCATTAGACGTCATCTATTAATAATAGTAAGTATATTACTATACTGTGTCGTAATAGTTACTATACTTCGTGAGAACCGCGGGCAACCGCCGATGGATGCAAGTGGCGCATTGTCGTTCGACGTGGCGGTTTATGGGGGAGGCCTATGTTCAGCAGTGGACGTCTTCCGGCTGATGATGATACTGTGTCATTCCAGTTTATAAAATTTCTTGGAGCCACATCTAGACCCGTCCAGGTAGGCTTGTATTCTGGCGTGATCGATGAACAAACATAGATCGAAATAAAATCAAAATCGCTTTATATGTTGAACAGAAGCTGATAAATAAATACGAAAGATTTTGGAAACAATGGCAGCTGAAAAAGTTTCAACTGTGGCGAAGTTGCCAATTTCTGTGTTCAAACTACAGGATACTTTTATGTTCCAGTTAAAATAACAGTAGGTAAGTAAGTAAAAGGTGAAATTATATACATCCCTACATCCTTACTTTCGCATTTACAATTAAGTAAGGATTTTCATGCAAAGCAAGAAGCGAGTTTTTCTCTGAAAGTACCTAGACATTAGCCCAGTTTCCATTTTCTTTCATACTACTCGTAATTCTATTGTTATCAAAAAAGTCACTTTAAGAAAGAATATGTAAAACCTAGGTTAAAAGTCTAGTCTTGTTCAAGAAAAAACTTTTATACTAGGCTGTATAAGCTTCGCATAAGAAGATTATTGTAGTAAAAGAAGTAGTCGGAGTTTTTCTTTAAAGAAAAAAGAAAGAAAGGTTCTGCGTGGTAATGTTGTTAAAATTCGCCAAGAAACTACTTTCTCGGCAAGTTTTTTAACAACATTTGACAGCGATGTCTGCATAACTATGCTAAAATTGTGAATACGTAATGTAAAATCACGACTAGGAGAAATATCCACCTAACATTACAATGTTATTGTTTTTGTTTCGTGTTACACGAATGAGTCTAACATATCCAGATTCCGAGACTGCTACTGGCGAATTTCTGATAAAAACCTGGATATTTGCATTAGAAGGCAAAATAATCCTTAACAACCATCATGTTCTAATAATTGTGAAAATAGTTTAAAAACACGTCATCAATACTCGAGACGTCACAAACAAAAAAAAATTGTACTTGCTTGTAAGGTATTGCTAATTTTATTTGTCAATTATATTTCATAATCTAAATGACGGACTACTTCTTTTTTTTTGCGTGTTAAAATCATCATATGAGTCCTCCCAACCCAGGCAGGGCGGGAGGGATTGTCACACTTGTTCTGACTATCCACGGTGTCCTTCAAATTGCCCTTTATGTTCCGGGGTCACGGTGATGGAAATAAGTCCATAGACCCCGGCAGGCTTTGGCCCTCTGTGAGGGGGCCCGTCACTTTGCTGACGCTCTTTAAGGCGTGCGTGTAACACGACGCGCCGTCGAGTCGGGCATGGTCCATGGTCAGACAGCGAGAAGCCCTTTACTCGCTGTCCGCATGCCCGCTCCAACGGTGGCCGGAGGTCGTCTGCCGACGTCCGACGCCGTGGATGTCTACAATTGCGGTTGGGGCGGAGGGAGGACGCTGTCCTCTCCCTCTCGCGGCCGGCCTCCTCCTTAGAATTTTTCAATCAAATACCCTGTTCCTAGCCACAAATTAATAAAGAAGAATGGAGACTTCCAGACTGTTCCAAATAAAAGCCTTGTTATCGTTTACCTCTAAGCTTTCGCCTCCAGCTATACACGTGTCGTATGTAACTTGAATACGAAATCATAACAATGAATGTTACATACCTTTTTTACATAACGAAACGGAATCCTGATCAAAAGGAATTGATAGGAATTCCCTCCTGATTTACCGCGTAGATGCTTAGGGTAAATATTTTATATTTTATCTGTATTTGAGAGAAAATAATATAGGTTAGGTTTTATTTCCTTGGAAAACCAAAACGCCCTCCATATTACACCATAAAGCTTACTTTTCCTTAAGTGCTAGGCAGAGAGGAGACGCCTTATGAAGACCTACACTGACCTTATTTGTCAGAAAGACCAGGTGCGTAGTACTCGCAATCGGCGTGGCTGTATGAGTGTGGATCAGGCGTAAGGAAAATGCCAGGATCGTAGCAGGTGGCGTTCTGTAGTTTCTGCCCAAACCCATGAGAAGAAGGCGTGAATTTAGGTATGTATGCATGATAGACAGAAGTCTACTCTATATTAACATTTTATTTCCGGAATATTTGTATGTCACATATTATTTGGATGGGCCTATTCTTTACTATCAACAAGGGTGCGGAATTTGACGCCAGTGATGATAAAGTGATGATTATAAATTACTTGATTGTTGACTGATTAAAAAAGGATAAATAATGAAAAATTATAAATGGGACCAGACCTAGAATTTGGGTCTGCAACTTTGCACGATCTGGGGTATCGAACCCCACATAAGATGCTGCATTTCTTTACGATTACTAATTCAGCGATAAAATCAAAAACGCAGTAAGAAAATTGTTACGAAAATATCGGACCTGACCTTGGTTTCCAAGAACCTTGCTCATGTATAAACAATTTTTCTTTTTTCCTCATTAATTTTATTACTTTCCAAACGATTTACCAGGTGAGACAGTCCCGCGACCCCGGCAGGCTTTGGTCCTCTTAGGGGGCCCCGTCAGATTGCTGACACCTCTTTGAGGCGGGCGTGGAACACAACGCACTGTCGAACCGGGCATGTTCCATGATCGGACGGCGAGTCACCCATAACTCGTCACACGCATGCCAACGCCTACGGTGACCGGAGATCTCGCGACGTCCATTGCCGTGGGCTCTCCAGCCTCTCGTGAAAGAAGGGTCTTACCTCCGCGATTCCAGCATGCCCGAACATCTAGCACTTCAGGTGGTATTTAAACTGAACGGACCCCACTGGTTATATGCCCAATGGTTTGTTGTTAAACGTTGGTCGGGTTTGAACGGGTTTGAAACTAAACTAGTACAGTAAATTGCGGACTGGATAAGGACAGTGGTCACTTAAAAAAGGTTCAAACTGATCGGACTTGAATGCCGATTGGCTGCAAAATGGAAAGACAGATGACATACTTACTTAATTTAAAATGTCACTTACGGGATATCTTCCGTGATTATTATTTGGTTTGAGTTCCCGATTTTTCGACGCTGTTGCAAGCGCCATGATCGCGGGATGACATTTTAAATTGTGTAATAAACCGTGATAGTCTAAAACAATACTTACTTAAGTTTACATTCAAGATATTTTTACTCTCAAAGTCTCACCAATCACTTATAGAAGACCAAAAAAACCTTTAGCCTAAATACTTTAGTAACATATCCATGAGACCTATGTAGCTGGGGTAACGGAACTGTCTCATAAAGGCACCGACACCCTGGATCATGTAAAGCGACTGAAGGTATAAGTTGGTTTTCAGTCAGACAGATGGGGCTTACCATAACGTATAAAGGCCGCTGTTCACATTGGGCCAGCGTGTACTGACCTACTTGGCGGTATTTTGGTAGGTTGGCGGCAGTATTGGCTGGCCAACCGAATGTTGTCGGGTTTTCGTTCACAAATCAAAGGATCTTGGCGTGTTTCACAAACAGTGTTCACACGTTGGCCCAATATGTAAACAGCGACATTTGGAATTCATTATTTTGGCCCAATATGCTGGCCCACTGCCTTGGCCCAATGTGTACAGCGGCCTTTAAAGCGAGAGTAGTTCGACTGTTGGAAAGAGACAGAGTTCCCACAGAAGAACGTCTTAAAACGTCATGGTAAGCTACTAAATAGTCTCTTCTGCTCCATCTGTGGCGAGAGGAGCAATTTGAAGGTTTTCGAACCGAAAGAAGAGAGGCCTAAGTCCGGAGGCGTCCATATTTCAACGTAACAGTTCGACCAAACTTTTACGGTGTATGAATATAGGTCAACGAACTGGCTATTTTCTACCCTCCTTATATTAACACCGTTAAGGCACATATTGCAAAAACGATAAAAAAGAACACTTTCGAGAAAAAATATTAATAAAAACTCCAACATCTTTACATTAATAAGTGAACCGATAGCCGATAACATACCCTTTTACGTTCGCTTTATCAATAACTTGCCGCCAGCCCTTTAATATGGCAAGGGTGTTCGGAAAGTGGAGATATCCCGAATATTTTATTCAGTGAGGTAAAGAGGCTGACAAAGAAATGTACGTTATATAGCTGCCTAAATAAACTGGGAGGTACCATCGGTTCTCGGATAGTTGACATTCCTTTCTTATGAAGAAGGCAAGGTAACTCGGGTTTGTTGGTTAACCGTTAGGTGGCGGTTTTTTTTATAACGTTAGTAATACTTTCTTTCTTCTTTTTTTATTTTTTTAAATTAAATTTTGCCCCACGCTAGGAAATTCTCTATTGTCGTGGGTTCATTTACAAACATAATTATTAAAGTCACATATAATCGCCACGATCCGAAGCAACTAATTGTGGACACAAATATTTGCTCTGTGCGGGAATCGAACCCACAAAAAGCAGCGCAGCAGTCCAATCGCTTAGCCACTGCGCTAACCGTGCCGTCAAATTAATAATTTGACGGCACGGTTAGCGCACTTTAGTGGACTTGTAGAATATGTGCAACGTATTTTTTATTTATGTTTTAAAAAGTTGAATTAAAAATGACTTGATACTTTTTACCTAAATCTACCTAGACGCTTATTATGTGAGTGAATTTCCCGGGACCGAAAATTGCGTGGCATCAATGAAATCGGTACTAAAAACATAGTTATAATGTTCTCAAGTTTTTTTTCCGGTTAGGTGAAATAGTAATCTATGTGTAGCACTAAATATTTATTTAATTGGATTAATGGATACTCCAAAAAAATTAATTGAACCTCGAAATCTTTCATTGCCGTGTTTGTCCACACTTCACCTTGTTGTGTATTATTCCACATTGATAAAAATCTATTGGTTATTTATACTGAATCCTCGTTTTATTTGATACATGAATAGTTAAAGTATTGCTACAGAATACATTTATTCAAATATTTAAACAAAACAACGAATGGTTAGTAAAAAATCACTTGTCCCAGAACTACCCTTCATCGCCGTGTCCTAATTATGTTCAAGGATATTGTTTTACCTACTACTTTCTTCCCCCCTACCGGTATGCTAAACGTTGCATATTAGTGCTGCCTAAGTGCTCAACGTGGAAGGAAGTACACACGTGCCTGCGTTTTCGCACCATAAATTTAAATAATCAATTTTTACGTTACTGGAAAAATTTTCTTTCATCGCCGTGGATAGATATAACTGATATTTGAATAAGTTTGTCTTCATGAGTAAGCATTCGATAGAACACCATTCCTCATATGTTCATTTGTGAGGTGCTTATTTCTTCGAATAATTAATAGATTTTTTGTTATTTATATTTTTTGCCTTGATTTTCATCGACGTGTTTTCATTGCCGTGGTTTCCGTGGCCGAAATTTGCTATGGAAATGAAAAAAAAGACATGGCAATTAAAAAAATTTCATTGCCATGCCTTGTAAAACAATTTAGTTTCATTGCCGTGGCCAGGTATTTCATTTCCGTGACTTGTGTTTTCATCGCCATGGTATGATTAGGCAAAGAAAACATCTTTTGTCACCTGCGATTCAGGTAATACCGATTACTGGCAGTACAAAACTCGTCAAGTTAACTCTAGATTGTTTCTCTCTGGTCTCTCTTTAGATTTGATGAGTTTTTTACTGTACGGTCAACTACAAAAAGATGTTTTCATGTTAACCTTACAAAATGACGTTACATTTGGTACTATATCACACGTAAATACACTCACACACGCAAGCAATTTCAATTCAGTGATGTCTCTGAGATCAACAGGGTAAAAACCGGTAGCGATCACCGAATCGTAAGAGGCTCACTGAATATCAATGAAAGGTCCAGCCTGATGAAGTCTACGCTCCCACCTACTCGGTCCCATATTCAGAACCCCGAAATCAACTCGAGCTTTCTAATCGCTTTGCTTTCCCTGAGAACTTATTGACCGAGCAAACCTTAAACCTCATGTCTGAACGAGGTTTGCTACAGTTGCAGTCTTCCAATGACGCGAAGTCATATAAGCAGCTAAATAGACGTATATCTAAGTCACTTCAGAGCTTCTGAAAGCGGGTGGAATACCGGTACTTAAAGTCCTCCAGAAGCTCACTAATACCGTCCTGTTCTAGGGCAAAACGCCTGAAGCATGGAGCAAAGGTGAAGTGGTGCTTTTCTTAAAAAAAGTTGATAACAGCCTATTGAAGAACTACAGACCCATCATGCTTCTGAGTCATGACTGTCAGACTTGATGAATTCTAGCCTCCCGAACAAGCCGGTTTCCGAAGAGGCTATAGTACCATACACCACATCCATACGCTGCGGCAAGTTATACAGAAGACTGAAGAGTATAACTTGCCATTATTCTTAGCGTTTGTGGACTATGAGAAAGCCATCGTATCGGTGGAAACATGGGTGGTACTTGAGTCACTCCAGCGATGCCGTATTGACTATCGGTACATCAAAGTGTTGAAGTGTTTGTATGATAACGCCATCATGTCGGTTCGAGTACAGGAGCAGAGCACGAAGGCGATTCCATTGAGAAGAGGCGTAAGAAGGATGTTATCTCCCTGAAACTGTTTACTGCCACAATGGAAGACGCCTTCAAGCTCCTGGAATGACAAGGACTTAGCATCAACATCAACGGCGAATACATCACTCACCTTCGATTTGCCGACGACATCATAGTCATGGCAAGTCGATGGAGGAACTCAGCATGATGCTTGATGGCCTCGACTGAGTTTCACAATGGGTGGGCTATGGGCTTGAAAATAAACATGTTAAAGACGATTTTTTTTTAAATTTCAAATGTCGGTATGATGCATAATATTATTTTGTCAAAGTCTGCCAATCAGTTTGAATATAATTGTAGTTCTAATTTTAACATATATTGTACTCATCGTTGATTGATTCTTTCATAGCCATGCCACAGTTCTTTCATTGCCGTGGGCGCTTGTTTCATTGCCGTGCACGCATGTTTCATCGCCGTGGCACGAAATTTTTAAATCCTTATATCTCGTTAGTTTTTTAAGCTATCTGCTAGACATTAAGCAAGGATATATAAATTATCAAAAACTGTAATAAGAGCGTTTCTTTTTTTAAAAAAAGCTTAAGATTAAAAAAACCACGGAAATGAAGATTTTATAGGACCTGTTGAAATTCACTCATGTAAAATTTCAAAAACTCAGTTAAGTAATTTTTTTGGCGGAAAAGCGGCATAAAATAGTAATATGTAATAATATATGTTATTTCTCTGTCGCTTCAGTTTATAAAAAGATTACCCGGTGTACGAACTATAAGCCATTATATAAGCCTGGACTTAGGATGAAAAAATAAGTGGGACACTTTCATAAATTGGATCACCTACATAACCACCCTCTAGATTTAATCCCTGTAACAGGAATAGCTTTTACAAGCATTTATTTTATACATATAATATGTTATGAACTTACTTGTAATCTAGTCATGAAATTTAGTAGCAGACAGAATAAACTCGGACAGCTAGAAACTACTCTAGGCTGATTTATGGAAAATCGTTTTTTTAACTTGCCCCATCTAGAATTTTTTTCTGTGTCGTGGGTGCGTTTATAATAATTTGAACTCATTTATACAGACACACCTATAACAGACATAGAAATATAACAGTCAGACCTAGAAAAACTAATTGTGAGCCCTACACAAAAAAAAAAGTAAGAATAGGATTGGTATAGGCTTTCAGGTATATATGGCAAATCATTTCATTCTTGAGCCCTTTTTAGCTCGTAATCTGTTAAAAATATCACTTTGAAATTGAGCTTGTACAGATGTACGGATCCTGACGAATTTCAAATTCTAGCATCAATATTTTCATCATCCCAAGCCAATGGATATCTTGTGATGATGAAAATAATATGTTTCTCGATTCAAACTTATCGCAGCAAACAACGGTAATATAAAAAAAGTAATACATTCCGGAACCGTGCCCCGGGCGCCGCCATTATTTATTTAACACACTCAAAGGAAGACTAGTTAGATAATTGTTCCTTCGATCCCCACTGAAAACAGGATTATCCTTCAAACAGGATAACCTTCGAACAGGATAAAGTGGGAAATTAAAATAGTAACAAGAAGGAAGCTACTTCATTAATTTTAATATTTTATCACGTTTTTTTTAGGTTATGATTCTGTGAAGTTTATTGTTATGGAAACAGGTTGTTTCATAGGGATTTTTATTTATCTCGATCTTTTAAAATAAATGTTTTTCTTTATTGATGTTTTCAGGAGAATTTCTTGTAAAATTTGGACATTTTTCATCTACTTTACTTATCAGTGGATTTGTAAGTTTTGACACCTCAAAAATTTAAGTGTAATCCTATTTACTAATATTTGCAATGAAGATGTGTTTCCATGTACCATTTTCCATTTTCACGTCAAAACAGCAGGCTGAACCGATTTTGATTATTTCTGGTATAGAGATAGATGGGACTCTAGAGACTACTATAGGTTTTAGGGGAAGGGAAAGGGCGTAAAGCCGCTAGCAACAGCTATTCTATAGTAAAAGCTCACTTTTGTATAAAATAGTGCGTTTTTACGAGTAACCATTTCACTACATTCACCTCTATACAATAAAACTAGTCCATAGATTCTCTTTGGTGCTCTCGTATCCAATCCAAAACCCTAAAATTATTTCAAAACAGATTGACCTAGTCATCTTTCAACAAAAAAAATATTCTACCTTATCCTTTTTGGGTCTCAAAAGCCTGAAACCGTTCGTAACTTTTTAAACTCTGTGGTTATACTGATCCAAACCGCTGGAAGCTAAGCAGTGTTATCTACTTATCCAATAAGTTTTCAAACCCGCTGCAACTTACCACCCAGGTATTTAGAACTTGGTTAAGCTGAACTGAGCTCTATTCTTTAACAAACTAATGTGTGGTTAATATTTATTAATTGATTTGGTAGTTAGAGCTAGTTTGGGACACAAATAATGTCGTAAATTGCGTGCTTCTTTCTCTATATCGTCTTCAGTGTTTGGTCAGTGAACATTAATCAACATTCTGAGTGTGAAGTAATGTAGCAATACTCTCATATCTTAAATACACCACGAATTATACGTCAACACACTACACCAATTTTACGCACTACATAGTCACCGCACCATTAGACCACGCCACATAATAAAAAAAACCTTATGATTAACAGAAACGTAAATAAGTAAACGACTGTGGTACTACAAGTAATCGTTAAGTTTTGTTAAATGATTTCGGCCGTTCAAGATTTCAAAACAAACGAATGGTTCAATTCGCCCAGTTTCCTTGCAATGGACATCTGCACTATTAACAACGGAAAATTGCAGTTGATCGATTATTGATTCGATCATTAAATATACCTGTCACTGGTCAAAAATGTTGACAGCAAGGAACCTGAACAAAGCAATACTGTCAAAATAAACAACGAACAAACCCAAGAACATTTTTACGGTCTTTCTAGGGAACGCTCTGGTATATTCATCATTTTTTTTTCATGAAGATGTCAGACTTTACAGTAGGCTCGGCAAAAAGCTTGCCAGAACGCTCGTTAGAATGCTCGCTAAAGACGCTCCCTCACCGCAAGCATTCACCTGTTATGTAACGTAACAGGTTCGAACATTCGAAGACAATAGAGCATCAAATTGCTCACCATAGACG
This sequence comes from Agrotis ipsilon, assembly GCA_028554685.1. NCBI lineage: Eukaryota > Metazoa > Arthropoda > Insecta > Lepidoptera > Noctuidae > Agrotis > Agrotis ipsilon. Next base: position 2,903,263 of record CM052965.1, read on the forward strand.
ATTGTTGCTCACTTTTATGTTCCATTACAGGTGAATGTTCGCGGTGAGGGAGTGGAGCGCCTTAACGTTGCAGATTCGAACATTTCATCAGTAAGGGAAGACAATCGAGCATCACAATGCGCACCTTGTATCAAATCTATACCAATTGTACGCTGCTCATCAGTCAGGGAAGTAGTATTGTAATGTAATTCTCAAATTGAATCTATAGTGATACATTACACGCGAATGCTCCCGGTGAGGGACCGTCTTAAAACGATCTCGATCGTTTTAAGTGTACCATTCGCAAGAGTGCTCGTTACAAGTGAATGCTCATATCAGCATTCATTTCCATCCAGCTTTTCAACACTACGCATTTTTTAAAACAGAAAAACTGAAATGAAAATACATGAGGAATGTCTTTTGAATGTTAATAAGGCGACTGCTTGAAGTTTATTTAATTATAAAATAATAGAAAAAGTACTCTATTCGTAGCGGACACTTCACTCGAGTGTAATTTGCGTTCCTGAATAAGATGTGGGGCTTTTGACGTAGAAAAACTTGAATAGCTGTAAAGTTATATTTGTTCACTATTTTTGTCGTATAAATAAGCCTTTCCTGAAGCCTTTGAATAGAGTGAATAAAAAGAGTGTAATTTTCTGAAGGCAATTGAAATTATATGCGTCTGGCTGTGTTTGAGTGGGGCTGATGACATAACTTTTTCATTATTATTCTTTACACGTATTCGAACCTATAAAAGGATGTTTGAAACGTATTCAAATTATTAACTATAACCTATTTCTTTAGACTCACAGTGTGTCTAGAAACTTTCAGAGATTCTCTGAAAAACAAATTTACATGAAATCATTAGTAGCTCAGACAAAGTATTTGAAGCGCGCGAAGAATACAACGTGCCTTCTACTCGGGTTTCGTCCTTGATCAGTCGGCGAGCCAACCATTACTCGCTTTCTGCAATTCCGTCTAGTTTTCCTCTCCCACCACTTCCTTAAGTCATAAAAACTGACACACAGTTTAATACACGAACCGTCAAGTTGGCAACATAAACTAAGATTAATTCACTCAACTAGACTCATCTCGGCATGAACTACTAACTCCGTGACAAACTGCCGGACAATGTTTGACTGATACGAATGAGCTCCTCTACTATGAACTAAGTTCTCATTCTTTAGTCACTCGATCGAGTTGGGGATGTGAAAAAATGATTCTCTCGGTTGAGTTCAAAATTCGATTGGCTTTTGATATGTACATATTTTGTGACATAACATAATTTCATTATATTTCCACTAGCATCTTCCCGTGACTTCAACGCAAATAATGTTAATGTATCAAATTTATTTTGTGTTTTTTATATGACAACAATTAGTAGCATAACAAGTTATTTTATAACAAGTTATTCTATGTCTTTATTAAAATACATCAAAATTGAGTTGCCGGTTTAGGCACGAAATGGTATTGACAGACAGACTACTTAATTTTGCATTTGCACAATAATTTCAAAGTTTTTTGTACCCAATTAAAACTTGCCTTACTGAAAATTACAGAAAAAAATACGAAAAAAGAATTCTATCTTTTCAGACGATCAGTAATTAATATTTGCGAGAATAGACTTTTCAGCTTAATTACAATAGTCACTTATGATCCTATTAATTATAATTAATGACATTATGAGTGGTATGAGACTTCCAATAATAAAATGAAAGTCCAATTTATCAATTTGATGGAATTAAAAAGGCGTCCCAGGACGTAGGTATATTTTTTTGTAAAACCGGCTAAGACGTAATGCGCAAATAAATGGGCCCAGTGCGAGTCTGACTACAAATACAAATATCTGTGATAATTGCAACTATCTAATTATCATGGTTCATTAGATACAGCCTAGTGACAAAAGTACGGACAGCAGAGTCTTAGTAATAGAAACCCGTATTACCCTTTGGGTTCCGGGGTCGCGGGACTTATACCATCACCGTGACACCGGAACATAAAGGGGTATTGAAGGACACCGTGGATTTTAGTCAATACAAGTCTGACAGTCCCGCTCGCCCTGCTTGGGGTGGGAGGACTCATCTGATGATTTTACCAAGTAAAAAAGAACCCTTTGGGTTCGGAACCTAAAGAGTAAAACGGAAAACTTGAAGACAGTAGATTGTTTATGTTAAGAGTGTCCTAGAATTTCATCTTTTTCCCATTTTCTTTTGTCCCACTAGCAGTATGTCGGTCTGAATTTCCAAGAGTGAATCAGTTTTTGAAGAATTGTCATGCCGATTTATGAGAGACCCAGCCGCGCAGGCTATACGCCTAGTGTAAATTGAAGGGGTCCATGGCCTACTGTATGGCAATGGGCAGGCCATATTGCTCGCAAAGCAGATGACCGATGGGGTCGAAAAGTGCTAGAGTGGAGACCACGGACTAACAAGCGCAGCGTAGGACGTCCACCAACAAGGTGGACAGACGACCTTATGAAGGTCGCCGGAAGACGCTGGATGCAGGTCGCTTCCAACTGGTACTTGTGGAGATCAAAAGGGGAGGCCTATGTTCAGCAGTGGACGTCCTATGGCTGAGATTATGGTCTACTGTGACCGATTTCTATCAGCCGGGCCGTTTACAGTATAGTTTTTTATCACCTTTAAGGTATAAAAACATAAAAAAAATATTTTCTGGAAGATGTTATATGTTTTTGGTAATTACAGTTATAGTATCTCTTATTAATCATCGTAATTATATATAATTATCTTAATTACATCCGCAGTCCGCACATAACATCCAGACTTCCTTCCTTATTCCTCGAACATGTCACACACTACAAATTACGGGTACATTTCTCCATTAGTAAGGGCTCAACACAGGCAAAGTTCATCCGTTCTATTTGACTAATTCTCCGGCTACGAATAAGTCCGACTACCCGTATTCAGGTAACTGTAATATTTTAACTAGTAACGTTTCACATACGGTCCGAGAAAGTACAGACAGGGGCAAAAATATAATTATAAAATTTGATAAAAAAGACCCTGTCGATCTCGAATGTATAAGTAAAGAATCACGTGTTTACTAAAGTTAAAATGCGTTTTTGGGTATCATGTAAAAAAAAATCAAAGTAGCAAAATGAGCTTAAAATCATTCACAAGTGGGGCACAATTGTGCTATCACGTCTGTGTCATAGTTTTTTTCTCTAATTTTAGTTATAATCAACTTTTAATAGGTCAAAAGTGACAGTGGTAAAGCCTACGATTTAGTGACCTTACCCAGAAGAAACTTGTTCTCTTAATCTTCATTATTTACTACATCAGTGATTGCCATTTTTGGACTTTGAATTAATTTTTATTCTAACCTTTACTGAATTATTTCTATAGTTAGAATATAGTTTTTATTCACACCTATAATATCTTCTTAATAATAATAATAATATGCATTTTATTTCAGATATAAGACTTCCATAAATTGTTAATGATAAAAACTTATAAACTATGTTAGTAAACATGTAATTTTAATAGGGAATTAATAATCGGATTAAACATTCTCTTGTAAATTTTCACTCTCCTCAATTGAAGGGATAAAACTAACAAAAAATCACGAATACCAAGTTTACCTAGATTATCTTTACATACTTTGCCCCCTGACTGTACCGTTCCGCATACGGTCCGAGGTACCTGCGAAGACTTTACGCTTGTGAGAGCAACTTCCTCACATTTACATAATCGTTTGATCCAAACTTCTAGTTTCACGTCATATTTTTGTTTCTACGCTTTGAATATAAGGTTATGAATAGACGTGTTCTGTTGCTTATAGGATGGAGCGGAAGAGACTGTCAGACTTGTACTGACGAAAAATCTCCCTGTTACAGTGCCGTAGTGCCCTGTTTAGGGAGTCCAGTGGCCAATTTTTGGAAGCCTTTTTTATGTTTGTTACAAAAATACCTAAAAAGTAAATGAAATAACACATAATATTGATTTTGCAAATATCTACCTTAACGGGGGAATTTCTCCATATCAAAATAATTTAAATGTCAGTATAAATCTGAGGTCGAAGTGTGATGTCTGTGTTAGACAGATGTTGGAGCTTTGATATTATGCCAGTCAAACGGACGTTTTTACCATGATCGGTAAAAACAGTTCAAATAGTGTTATTAAATATGCTAGATAAAATAACGGGGATGCAAGGTATGATGGAAAATACATAACACTACACTAACGTAGCGCAAGCGCCAACAGGACGTCATTTGCAAGCGGCCATTAACATTTGGCGTCCTGTTGGCGCTTGCGCTACGTTCGTATATTGTTAAGTTTGCCTTAAGTGTGTGTTCCATCATACCTCGGGTCCCCATCTTAAGCACTGTGCCCCTACACGAATCACTTATAATGCAATAATCTAGTTCATTAACGATTATTACACATGAACATAAGATCCTATTAAAGAAGAAAATACAACATCCAATTATCATTAAAACTTAACATGACCCATTTCTTAATTCTCCATTAAATTAATCTAAGATTAACCGTCGACTCAGATGCTTAGACAATAAACTCTAAACTGTCGTTAATATAGTGAAGAATGTAATTAGTCTTTTAGCGATAACGTAACGTATTTTATACAGTTATTACGTAGTCGTAATGTTGCTTGATTGCCGGAAGGCGTATAGTCTGCTTTTAGATGTGACGATACGATCACGACTGAGCTTTTTTTTGCAATCATTCGTAGTGCTACTTTTTTAAAAGCATGTTTGCTCGATTTGTGGCTGATGGATGACTGAAGGTATTAAAAATATGTAAATAATATTTATACACAACAATGATCTGCAATATTGGTTATATAAAGAGGTGTTTCCTGATGTAGAACCTGGGCCAGGCCAAGCACTAGTAAACCTTCCATTCGCCTTACTTTTTTATAAACTTAGACATTGCAGGGCAAAGGTCTCCCTTCCCTCCTTCTAACTTATAGGTCAGTTAACACTGCATGAAACAAGCTTTAGAGTATTTGTGATTAGGATAAATTGATAAAAAAAAACACGTGTTTTTTAACTATAACTGGCCAAATTAGGTCATGTATTAGGTGATACGTGTGAAACAGTATCATGACGTCTTTTTACATCTAGTCAACGATGTCCCTAGTACGGTACTAGGGAATAAGAGGTATTCCACGATGGACACCCGCTGACAATGTCACCTGAGTAAGTGGCACCTTATCTCTTCCACATAAGGTTCCTGTCAAAAATTTTCGCAGGTGCTAGATACCCAACGAAGATATATTTCTAGACTCCGCATGCACGATCTAAGGAAGAAAAACTATTCTGTCAACTTGCTGAGGTACTACGTAAGCGAGGGGGACGAGGTCCTGCGTTGTGATTGGCTAACTCAAGGTCTGTTCTGTCTCAAGGTATGTTACGGCTCACAGGATTGGTCGAAATAAGACGGATATAAGACTTTTTTGCCTAATATATTGACAGAAATCGGTCGCCTGTTATTAGGAATTTAGTAATATATCGTCGTTGCAGATACCCCATGTGGAATACCTCGGGAATAATAGTCGCACGACGAATCATCACTCAATATCAGTCGCCAACTCTAAACACGATCAACGGTCGATTCATTCCGTTTTACGTACACAGTTAACGTCCTGCGTTACAGGCAACGTTTGAGCAGTAAAACGAGTAACAGAACGACTGTAACAAACTCCATGATTACGGCTTACTATGATGTTCGTTTGTGCTTTACCGCCGTTTGTTGCAAAGGATATAGCGGGTCATATCAGTGAGTATGCGGGGTAGGTCAAAGTTTAAGGGGTAAAACGATAGTATAGCCGGTGTTTTATTGTATGTCGACCTTATACTGAAAGCTAAATATTGGATGGATGCCAATTGACAAATGAGAATGTCATTTTTTTTATTCCTGTATCGTGGGTGCGTTCATAAACATAGAAATTTATATAAGCAAAAACAGACCCGGAAAAACAAAGTGCAGATCATATAAATATTTTTTCCGTGCGGGGTTCAAACCCACGACACGCTGCGTAGCAATTGATCGCTCAGCTATTGCGCTAACCGCCCCAGCAACAATAAATCATTATTTTTGTTTGCATTGAAGGTCAGGGTATCACATCTGAACCCGGGGAAGTGAAGGTGGGATCGATGTTCGAAGAGGATTAAAATTATTGCTTTCTGGCAAGAAAAATACAATAAAAACTTTCCTTAACCTTAGAAATGATTCTCCTCCATTTCAAAATCAGATGGCTAACAACAAAACTTGTGTTAAAGTAATCGTTTATGCGAAAATCAAAATGGGGTCGACAGTTCGAGATAACTCTCCAGCAATAAAAGTTGAAACTTGAACAACTTCAGCCATCGGTTGAAAAAGACATTTTGTTAATCTTTAGAGCACGTTCCTGAAATTCAGGTGAAAACTGTGAAAAGGTTTTCGACGTTATCATTATTGTAGTGAATAAAGTTTTGCAGGCCAAAATCTTTCAAGGTACTAATCGTTTCTGGAAAGAGTCAAGCAAAAAGTTTTTAATGCCTCCAGAATTTTAGGAATGTTTTCAGATAAACCCGTTGAACTTGTATTTTAGAGTAATAAGTGAGAGTACAAAAATGAGTCTTTTAGTAATTACTTCCATCAAGCCATTTTTTTTATGAGCCTGTTCTGTCCCACTCCTGGGCAGTGGCTTCCCTCCACTCCTTCCACCTTTCACGATAGTGGGCGTCTTTCTTCCAGATCGGATGATAGATAAAATTATTTATGGTTACGGTTTAGTTTACGTGTTACCCAGAGAATAAAACGGGACACCATTACTAAGACTCCGCTATCCGTCTGTCTGTCTATCTGTTCGTCTGCCACCAGGCTGTATCTCATGAACCGTGATAGTTAGACAGTTGAAATTCTCACAGATGATGTATTGATGTTGCCGTTATAGCAATAAATACTAAAAAAAGATTAGAACAAATATTTAAGCAGGCTCCTTTACAACAGTCAGTTTTTTTTGTTGTTTTATAGATGATACGGAACCATATTTGCGTGAGCCCGACTCGCACTTGGCGAGTTTTTCATACCTACTGAGTTTGTATACATTCAGATTACAATATTTACTAAAATAATAAAAATAGGTATATATATATTATGCAATAATGCTTGCGTCGCGTCTTCGCAAAGATATTTTTTTCCAAGGAACAAAAATAATAGGTTAAGGCGTCTGGAGTACCTACCCGGAAGACGCAGGTTCGAACCCAGCTCGCAGCTTAATTTTTCGTTCCTTGGAAAAAATATTAAAAAAATATATATAATGTCACCGTGAGTTTTAAGAGTAAATTACATACAACAAAAGCAGACGTCGAGGTAGACAAACTAATTAGCTCGAAAACAGACTGTCCAATATGCAGAGCCAATTATCCTTCTCATATGTCCGTCGCATCATGGTGGATTATTTGCAAGACAGTTGCAGACACTACAGCACTGCACTTTATTAAAAAGACAAAGGATTTCATTTACTAAAATGCTAGTTTTACACTCGCTTTCTAGACAATTTTGTAAACATATTTAGATAGAAATATCTTATGTTTTAATAAAGTATACTTATATGCCAAATTTAATCTTAATCCGTATAGTTGGAATACCTACGTGCGTGCGAGTCACAGTGATATGACAGTAGATATGTAAAAGTTTAAGAACGAAATATCTCAACTTTTATCATTGGACACAAAATGTTCTAGATAATTTTAAAACTGTCACAAACTGTGTTTGATTTTTAAACAGAAGAATAACGATTTAATTTTTATTAAGTTTAAACATTCTAGTGAATTAAGAAGTTGAAGTGGCAGTGGGCATGGCCAGGTCACATTATTTGATGTCCGATGGCGCCTTAAGGTTCTTGAATGTAAATCACGCACCAAAAAGCACAGCGTGAGACATCCACCCACATTTTGGAGTGACGATCTGATGAAGACCGCAGGATCGCGTTTTATGCGTTGGTCTATACAGGGTTAATTTTTCAACTGGGCGTGGATGGCTACTTTCGAAACTATGAGGAATATCGAAAAACGTTGAAAGGAGTCTCGAGGCCGATTTTGACGAAAACTAAAACTGCATCATTGGATTTTAGAAAAATCAAAAATCCTGGTCAGGAATCGAACCCGCTGATTTTGGAAAAAAAATCACACCCTGTATTATTATACCGTTCGATAGTGTTGCTAATAAGGATCAAATTCTTGGAAGTAATCATATACGGCAAACTTAAGGAAATGGCTGATTTTTATGAAATTGCTATTTTTTCATGTCACTTTACATCTACTGAGCCATAATTTATTCGAAATTATAAAATTTCATTGTTTTCAATGTTTCACTGGATTTGACGTTTCTATCAAATTAAATTATATATATCTATATCAAATTATATGAAAGCTTTGACACCTGACATTTGTCAATTCCTTTCAGATAAAACTAGTAATTTTGTAGAATAATTTAATTCCTCTAATAGGTTAAATATTATTAGAAGTTGTTATGTTTGTTATTTGATTTATATAAAGATCAGTGCAAGGAAAGCATGAACATTTAATTGTTGATTCTTCTCTTTTAGACGAATCACATTGTTGTTTATTGCTTCAAGAAGTAACGCTAATCTTATAAATCAACAATTAAAGTACATGTGAAAAGAAAATACACGTAACTGTCAAATTGAAAATGGAGAAATTACGATTTGAATTTACAATAAAAGCAAAACCAGACGATAACAAGACGAATATGTATGCGATAACTTCCATTACGGATACACAAAACCAAACTTTTGTTGTGCCTAGAGAGTATCAATCATTGCATTTACACAAGGAAATAATAAAGCATGACATATTTGAAAAAATAAAGAAGTCCCTCCAGAAAAGGCACGATAAGAGACAGGTATGGATAACACTCACCAAGGAAATGAAATCAATATATCTTGATGATGACAACTTACAATTTGATGGATTTCTCCTTGAAAAACTAGAACAAGGTCATGAATTGCCGTCAAATGAAGCTACATTGTTTAAAAAAATAGAAAATAAGACAAGATTAGCAACAGAGTTTTCGATACAGAAGTTTTCAAGAAATACAACGAATGTTCAACAATGGTTAAATACTTTTGAAAGTGAATGTGCGCGTCTACAAATAGATTCAGATATACAAAAAGTTGAAATTCTAAGGCTACTACTGGAAGATACATGTATAGATTGGTACACCTCGATGTTAATCAAACATACCATAGACTCGGATTGGTCTGTATGGAAGAAAAGTTTGAGTGAAACATTTGCTGATAAAGGCTGGTCACCAATTAGGTACGCTATGAATTTCAAATATATACAGAGATCAATGTTAGAATATGCTTTGAAGAAAGAGAGATTATTACTGGAAATAAACAAAACAATAGATACACAAACCCTGATTTATTTGATTGCTAACGGCTTACCGAACTTCGTAATGGATAGAATAGACAGAGAAATCCTTAACGAAGTAAATGACTTATTTAATCACATAAGAGGACTAGAAAGTTTAACAAGAAAGAACGACGCAAAGAGAAATGCAAGCACGGGAAACAAATACAATAAACAAGAAATAAAACAAATTGAAAAAAAGTCGTGCAGAATTTGTGAAAACAAATGAAAACCAAATAGATTTCATGCAGAGAATATTTGCTGGTACAACCAAGAAAAAACAACAACCGATGAAAAACATTTTAATTCTAGCTCAGTATTAAAAGTTGAACTAAGTAATGAAAATCCAAAAAACTAAAATTCCCTCCACTAATTGAGATTACAGTGATGTTAAATAATACATTAGAAGCCAAAGGATTGTATGATCCTGGTTCACGAATAACATTAATAAATTCAAGATTAATTGAGGTCACGAATATTAAGATATTATATTATATATCAAATTAATTTATACCTAACTCAAATTAAACATTCTACAAGAACCTTCTACGTAAAGGTCAGTTCGTGGAATCCTTAACCGGGAATCCTTTCTAGATATTTCGTAAATTAAGCAACATTGCGGGCAATGCAGTGGAAAATTGCGATAGTGGAAACATTTATTTCTTAGTTCCATGCTTAGTGTATTAAGCCAAGGGCTTACAGTCTTAAGACAGATAAAGAAAATACTCAAATACATTGAAGAGGAAAGTGTAAGTACTTTACAAATGTACTTTTCACTTAGGCAGGTACCAAATAATGTTTTAGTTAGGGTTGAGTCGTTGAGAAACATTTACTATGAGAAAATGGCGTAGGCTAAGGCAGGTAAGCACCTAAAAGTAAGGCTAGCTATTAACGATGAATTGGTCTTTCAATTTACAGAAACATAGAGAAAACGTTTTCATTTCATTTTCTATGAAATGAAAACGTCGTATCTCAGACAAACACATTAATTAGTAATAAAACAAAACAGTACTAAAATTATATAAACTAAAATAAAATTAAAGTAAACTACGTACATGTGTGACTACCTATCCCTACTAATATTATAAATGCGAAAGTAACTCTGTCTGTCTGTTACTTTTTCACGCTTAAACCACTGAACCGATTTGGATGAAATTTGGTACAAAGTTAGTGTGAGTGCCGAGAATGGACATAGGATAGTATTTATCCCAAAATTCCCACAGGAACGATAAAAAACGTTTTGCGCGTACGAAGTCGCGGGCAAAAGCTAGTACCCCATAACAAAGTAGAAAGTTCATGTTTTAAGTTTAAGTAAGTTCTTACAGTTACAAAAAAATCTAAAACGAGGCTAAAGTAATAACCAGCCTGTAGTAATTGAAAAGGTTACAAAAAAGAAAAAACATAATTATGAAGGTATGACAAAATAATATCATGTAATCTTGAATATTTGTCAGGGATTCAAGATTACCATCTTATTGATAATCACAAAGTTTTCATTTTTACGTGGATATTACGTTAGATATTATTTTCTAAGACAGTATACCTTTTAGCAAAAAAAAAAACAGTTCGTTGCATTATGTATTTTTGCTAAGAAATGAAAGAAAAGTCTTCATCTTCTAAATTACTTCGTTGGTATTTGCAGGCCATTAAATATTTAAGGAATAAAAAGTAAGGACTCGCCGTTTGTATTTCCTTTTTCCAGAGAACAAAGAGGTTCCATTTCCAAAAATCCAAAATCTAATCTCTTTGTCCTGTAACAGACATTGTTGTGAAATGGACTCATTCTATACAGGTAAGTAATAAAAATCGGCTCTATCAGTATATAAAATTCTTCTACTGAATATAATATCCATCCTTGTATCATTTTCAAAACCAAAATCGGCATTATTTTTCAATTATTTTCCAGGTTATTTTTCAACTTAATTATGCTTAATAATGGTGTATCAGACGCCATTTATGATTATGTTCATGACGAAGTAAAATTTTTAACTAACCTACCTTTTTGTCGTCATAAAATCATCAAATGATTCCTAGAGACCAAGGTGAAGCAAGAGACTATCAGACTCGTACTGACTAAAATCCACGGTGTTTTCCAATAGCTCTTAACGTTGTAGGGTCATGCTTACCTCTTTAGTGTCTCGCAACCCCGGATAACTTACCCACCTTCAACATCATCATGGTAAATGAACCAATTCCATTCCCTCTGCTGATTATAAACCTCATACGGTTTTCATCACTCTTAGATGGATCGCCAACCCCATCTTATTTCACACTCGCTTACCTAAAACAAAAAAGAAAAACACGTTAAAACTTCCACAAAGTAATAAACTCTACATGCAACACCCCATTTCTTTTCATCTCACTTCATTACACATGCAACCACAGAAACTTACAAAATGAAAATCCGCCACCCCTGAGAATTTCCCTGAAAACCGTATTCCGAATTAAGCTGGCGTGTTTACGTAGTGCTAGGATAAACTATCTAGGAGGCATCTCATAAATAGCAGAGCTCTACAGATCTTTAGTCGCAGTTAGCCTTCGAGACGGCAGAGCTCGTAATTTAGTCAAATACTCAAATACACTCAGTTGAGTATACTCAGAACTGAGTATACTCCTCCTCAGTAAAACTGAGATGTTCTCGTATAAGTTAGATCCGCGATGTGATGTCGAGTAATGAGCAAAGGGAGGAAGCTGATTTGATTGAGGATGAATGAGGAGCCCTGAGTGTGGAATAATTTCGTTGATGAGTCTCTGAACTATTTGAAGTAACTAGATTGAGGATGAGAACATTCATTTTAATAAATCGTTTGGGACGTCTTAGGAATTGAATTAGACTCACAATTCTGAAGGCGCTCGTTTAATAAGACTTTCTAATTGAAAGATGAAACTCAATTTCTTGTATAATGGATGAATTGTGCTTAGAAATCCAAATGCGTGTTCTGTTATGGTTATGATTCTTCAGTTATAATAATTTTAAGAAACCACAATTTTATTTTCCACTGCAAACATCACAAGTTGGATTAAATTCTCCAATCTAGATTCTAGACAAAGCTTATAAACTATTCCATTATATAATAGCAACAAAATCAACACTGTCATCTATAATTCAGGAAACCTGCACTGCAGCACGAATTGCTAAAGCCAGAAACTCCAGAAAAATTCTAGGCCATTTTAATCCAAGTCCTCGGGAAATTCAAGTGTTCCATTCAGAGGCCGTATTAATACCTAAACAGACTGGAGCGTGCCCTGCGGTGACACTGAGATTAGCTCTGGCGGGATAGAGGAGGCCTCAACCTCGCGAGGCCTCACAAATGAGGACTTGCTTTGTAATTGGAATGCACTACTGGGGTAAATTAGCGGGAAAATGAATTGGACTCGAGTGGATTTTAGTTGTGGTATTTGTTTAGTATGTAAATTGTTGTTTTAAGTATATCTGATATGAGATTTTTGGTAAAGTGTTAAGGAATTTTGATTATTAATATGGAATACACTGTTGTTAGTTTTATCTTTGCTGTCTGTTCTGTTGACTGCGTGTCGCGGGTTCAATTCCTGCACGAAGCAAATGTTTTATTGCTGTTCCGGGTCTGGGAGATTGGGTTTCTAAGTTTATTTGTTTGTAAACGCACCCACGACACATGACAAATTCCTAGTTAATACCATACTTTCTTCTTAGCCGATTAAAAATAAAACACTTCTCAGTTTAAAATTTCACTTACGAGATATCTTCCGTGGTTAAATAATTCTTTGAGTTCCCAGTTCTTCTCAGTTTTTTTTCGTTTTCAACTTCACTTATTGTACCCTTTTTACATGGTTTCTTTGAAACTTCTTAATACTGTAATGCCGGCCATTTTCTATTGCATAAATGATATCACAAAATGGATCATTGACAATTGAAATATAAATTCTGGTTCTGAAGACCGAAGCCCGAGGAGAAGACCGAATTAAAATCTATGCCTTTTGTATTTTTATAGTTCTGCTACAGTAATGATCTGTTCTTCTACCATCACGAGTAATAATGGCAAAGTATATTTTGAGTCTAGCACGTTTTGCAGTGAAAAATACAAGAGAACTTTTAAAATTGCTCTACTGTAAAAGCTGTTGTATATTTTCAAGTTAGGTACCCCACAGGCGCTATAATTTACCTGGCTTCTAGAATTTTCTTGAAAAGTAGGAAGAATCGCTCTATCGTGTTTTCAAGAGAGAAATAAATAAGTAGTATCTGGTATATTGTTATTTAAGTATGTAAGTTTGTTTGTCACGTTTGTGTTTTGCGAGGGGTAAGCAGCGGATCTAAAACCGACACTTTAGCAATGTTGTTCTTTCGCAATGTTGCAAATTGTTCTTTAACACAGCTAAAGTGACAGTTTAAGACCCGCAGGCATGTCTTTAATTATGTAGGTTTGTTATTAGGTCCCATGTTATGGGGGCGTCCCACTGATTGAAGTAACAATACTAAATTATCTTAATATATATAAATCTCGTGTCACAATGTTTGTCCTCAATGGACTCCTAAACCACTTAACCGATTATAATAAAATTCGCACACCATGTGCAGTTCGATCCAACTTGAGAGATAGGATACTTTAAATCTCAAATTTTACACCGGGTCCTCCACCCATGCGAAGCCGGGACGGGCCGCTAGTATTAATATAAATTACTCGCACTGTGTCCAACATATTTTGTAATTTTAGGCTGCCTCGTAAGTAGTTGAAGCGTGACCGCAATTGGCCTAGTTGTATAAACGATTTGAGTCTTTTTTGGGGAAATCAATAAGTACTTTCTTTTTTCAATTATTTTTCTTGAACTTTGGCCCACACGGAAATATGACATACACAAACTAAGACCCGGAGCAACTACTGGTAAGTCACATGTAAATATTTGTTCCGTGTGGGAATCGAGCAAGCGACACGCTATACAGCAGTCGATTGCTCAGCCACTGCGCTACGTGCCGTCAAAATAACAAGCATGATTTTATATACATATGTAAATTACTAAAAATACTGTTCATCTAACACGGTACAGGTAGATTTCCTTTTTCCGCAAGCGATTTACATAAAAACGTTTTGTTCCTGCCAGCAACGCTTTAATAAAATATCTTCTCAAGAAAATTCTCCGTACAATGTTGAACAACAGAGCCTAAAGCTAATCAGGACACGAAAGCCTTGAGGAGTTGTAATACCGATAAAAATATACTTGCAAAGTAACAGGTGCAATATTCATGTTCACGTTACTGCGATGTAAAACATTGAGGTGGGTTTAGACGGAACAAGTGCGGAAATAGATTGAGAAAAACATCTTTGCTCGATGTTGTTGATATTTTAGTATGGGCGAATCCCCCTGGTCGCGGGACTAACGAATTACCGTGACCCCTGAACGTAAAGTGCTATTGAAGGGCACCGTGGATTTTAGTCAGTACGAGCCTGACAGTCCCTTCCGCTTTTCCCTGGCTCATTTGATGATTGTACGAAAAAAAAAAATGGTTGAATCCCCGCTGTCTCCATTACATGAGTCGTCATTAATGAGGACAGCGAAACTTGAATAAAATCGGTGCCACTGTTCCGCTGTTGATGCGACGGAAATATGTTTTAGTACCTATAATTTATTGTCTCTTTTCGTGTGACTTAGACAGCTTAGATGCCTCCAGAAATTGGGACAGCGGGAAAACACCTTTAGCATGGACGTCGTGTCTCTCAAAATTAGCTCACAATTTATTGTGACAATTAATGTTAATTTTTTTTTTGTGTAAGTAGTGTTTGTCTTATGCCCATTACCTTTCTGTTCAGTTTCTTGCTTGATTTGGAAGAAAATGAAAACGGGTATGGAAGCAACTGAATATTTTTCCTGGACCTCAGCAATTTACTACCTTTACAAATTCATTGCAATAAAGTTAAAAAATAATAATTCTTGGGACTTCATTGAGCGTCATCCCCGGTACTTCGAAACAATGACTTTATCCTCAGCAGTCCTTACTGAACACTAAACTAACGAGCCAATAAGACAGTGCATTCACTACTCCCTTCTGAACCTACCTTTACACGAACAATAAACCGCTAAATAATTCAAACGCTGAAACAAGCCTTATGTGAAGTGCTCAATAATTTATTTATGTAGTAATTTAATTTCAGTTTCAATCTCGCTATTGTGTCCGTCGATTGTAATAATTTTGTTGGCTCTACCTGAGTAATTGTGTTTTGTTTTTCTTTTTAAAATTTTGTGAAACTTAGTTTTTGTTACACGTGTTCCTTATGTAAACTGGAAGCCTGGAGGCTGCAGGCCGCCATGCATGAGGTTGCGAGTTCAAACCCAGGTAATGTGTCTCTTTCAAATCGTAAAGATGTACTTTCTAAATTTATCTTGGACATCATTGACATAAATGACGGAAATCATCGTGAAGAAACCTCGACCAATATTATTAATATAACTACATATTAATGCAAAACCATGTCAGAGGCATGTAGTACCTATGCCTAGAAGAGGCTTAACTAGCTCTGACAACAGAGGCTGGCCAAAAAGAAAGAATGAATGGGGGCATATCGTTTTTCGGTATATTCTTTAGTAAGAACTGTAATAATGTTATTGGCTGTTGATCGTGTTTTGTTTTTTTCTTTTTTTAATTTTATGAGACTGAGATTTTGTTGCATGTGTACCATATACAATGGGAATTAATTATCTTTCGCGATCTTCTTTTCAGTAAAAAAAATCTCAAAGTTGAATGCTTTTAAGAGGCTGGGAATTTTGTAATGAGTTTAATACGTATAAAATGCAATTTTGAGATAATTACGAAGATTGTTAACAAGCTGAATAATCTGTGTACAGTATCTAAGACACTTAACGGTATTTTTCATTAGATATTATACTCAATAATATAATTATGTTTTTATAGTTTTATTAATCTCTGATACAATTAGAAACTGCAGACTACATAGAAGATGGCGGGTCGGGATAAAGCTAACGTATGGTGTGTTTTGGCTCTGATGCAGAGTAACTGGAAGTCATGAGAAGAGGCTTCTCGTGGGTCCATTTACACGGTTTATAAAGGCTATTATTTTTTTTTGTGGATGATTTTACCACATAGTTCTCCCGCCCTGGGTGGCGCAAAAGGACATATATCTAGGTCAATATTGACGATTTGATTGCATACAAGTGGCAATATAAAAAGATTAATAGCGATATCATTAAAAGCGATATAAATAATTGACCACCCGGTTAGCCCAGTGGCTAAGCGATGGGACTGCTGCGCTGCGTGTCGTGGCTTCGATTCTCGCACGGAGCAAATATTTGTGTGATCTGGGCGTTTGTGTATGTGAGTTTATGTGTTTGATGTACACGCACCCACGACACAGGAGAATTATCTAGTGTGGGGTAACGTTTTTATAAAAAAAAAACTGAAATACTAAGGCCCAAATCTACAGAGTGAACACTTAGCTCAAGCTTAGCAGAGTTACATTTCATAGAAAAATATACCTTATTATTATAAAGTTGAGTTGCATAATCCTACAGACGACTATGACCGAGCTTATCATACGAAAAAGAACATTTAGTTTATAAAAATAAGGTTAATTTTCGGATGAATCTCTGAGCTTTTGTAGGTAAGCTAAGACTAAGTTCGCTGTGTATATTAGGGTCTAAGATATCCTACCAAAAGAATAAGAAAAACCAACTACAGTAATGAATCAAGACAATAAAGTGGGCTCCTAATATCCTAATCCCAACAGTCCAAGGTTTATTTTTGGGCTAATCTGTAATTACCGAAATATATTTACTTCGTCTGAATGGTGTACCCTTGGCCTGAGGTATTTTATTTTTTGTTTTTCCTGACAATTAGGGCGTTTATTATTAAGTGTATTTTTTTCCCGGATTTGGAATCCAATTTTTATTATGGAGTCTGTTTTGTCACAAGATTTAAGAGGCCTTTGCACACTGGGAAACAGATTTGCCAAAAAAAGAAGATATTATTATTAGGCTTTTCTGAGTCTTACGCTAGTTTTATACTTTACTTGCTATATGCCCCGCGGTTTTACCTCAGCTCGTATTGTTCGTAATGTTAGATTGCCTATAGACTTACTTGCCTAAGGCAAGTAAGTCTATTAACTTATTTTATTACTATCTTTTATTATATTACTATCTTTGCTCGATAAATTAACTACGCAACAAAGATTTTTTCAATTCGATCCAGTAGTTCCTAAGATCACCGCGTTCAAACAAACAATATTTTTATTATGGTAAGTATATATCTGAATATGAGGATATTTTATTAATTGAATATTTAGACATGCAAGGTCATAATTATTTTCTGTGTCCCATGGTGACACATAAAGCTGGGCACTAACTTAGCAGTGTTGCATGTGACGTAGGTCTCGTGCCTACGTGCTCTCTTGATACTGTATCTGATATGTCACATGCAACACTGCTGAGTGACTACCCAGGTTAATATGCATTGATCTACAATTCCACGTACTTGTAGCCAAAACAAGTACATCATCCATGTAAAATGTAAGTGGTAAAGAATTTCCTATTCTCAGTGCTGGAATGTTTGGCACATGTATCTGCAGCACCGCGTTCCATGACAAATGCCTTTCACCGGACACCAGCACACGTTTCAAATTTATGAGTAAAACGCGAGCTTCTTTACGACACTGGGTTTTCTTCACATTTTTACTGTTTTATGGTATGGCCACGAACAGCTAGATCAAGCGACTAGTGTTTTGCAACAACAACAACAACCTTTGACGGGATTGTTGGAGTAGCGATAGAGTCATTAGTTGCGCTGCGTTTAGCGGTATCGATTCCCGCATAGAACTATTTTTTCAATGATCTACAAGTAGATAGTTGTGGTATGGGTGTTTGTCCATCTGAGTTTTAATGTTTGTAAATGCACCCACAATACAGAAGAAACTCCTAGTGTGGATCAAAGTTTTTTAAAAGACTGAAATTAGACTACTAGGATATGAAAGCACTAGCTAGCTAATATGTATAAAACGTGCGGTTATGTGTGGATTGATAGTAAAATAGGCTTGCTAAAATGTTGATCCG
Source organism: Agrotis ipsilon (assembly GCA_028554685.1). NCBI lineage: Eukaryota > Metazoa > Arthropoda > Insecta > Lepidoptera > Noctuidae > Agrotis > Agrotis ipsilon. The sequence goes on from CM052965.1 coordinate 2,921,678, forward strand.
TCAATCATTTGAATTATATCATTGTGACGTAGTAGTAAGGATGATTTTTAATTTTTACTTCTACTTTACTTAGTCGGCGATGTAACTCAGTCGAATCGCGTCACGGAGTACGTATAGTTTTAGTGACACGCGTTAGAGTTGCTTGCCGCATCGCATGAGGTTATGAATAAGGCCTTACTAGTTGCTAGTGCACTTTAAGGTTATAATCGTATGTCTTCGGGATCTTGGATGGGTTATAGCACTTCTTGGAGGTAATGTGTTGTAAGTGCGCAAGTAGAAGTGGACATTTACATTGTAATAAAAGGACCGGTATCTTTATCTCTCGAAATTCCTTGAATTTTCTGGGTTTTTTCTGCCTACTTCTATCTAGATGCTAGACGGAAGCTTCTTGATAAAATAAATAGATTATTACCAAACAACTGCCGTATATACCCAGTGATAAATCCAGGGTAAGCAAAGTAAGCTATTCTGGTAAATTCGATTTATGCCTGGCCATTTCGAGCTCATTTTAGTCTTAGATACATCTTTCGAAGGAAACAGAGCCTTTATCACGAGATTTTACTTTAAAGCGTCTTTCCATTATTTACAGCGTTTCTTGTATGGAAAAATGGAACAGCGCCTCTGGTGTACGAAGAAGGAACATTTTTTTATAGTTTACTTTACGTCATAATAACTGAAAATTCATGATAAGGCATCGGGTAAGTTTGAAATGCATCTGATTTACCCAAGTTCATTATTCTATTATGCGACTGTAACTTATTCAGAATCACGAACAATAGAATCTTCATTTAGATTCACAACCGTGACGCCTTTGATTACACCGATTACAACAAAATGAGACAAAGCGATTTTAACCCGACAATCATTAGAAAGCATACATGAGTGATGGGGCTTCACGTGGGAAAAGCATGGGCCATTGTGGGCCAGCTTCGCGGTGCTTCGCGTCGGGAGGAGCGATCGTTATCCGCTCACAATGGACGATTAGGAGCGATACCTCGATGCTATCTAGGTATGACCGTGTAAGCTCTTCACTAGTGGCGTGGTGTAAGCGACGGGCGGAGCGGTAAGCGGAGCGGGAAGTGAGAATAATACTGATACAACAAATTTTTGTTTCGCTTTCAAACATAATTATCTTTTTAAAACATCTGCCAAAAAATAAGTATACTCATTCACCCTGAGAAGAAACAATGAAATAGTTTCCAGGCATGCTTTTGAAAAGATTCTTTAAGAATTCAAATCAGTTTGCGATCTGATTTTATTTTCAAGTGATTTAACTATAATCGACTACTGAGAAGCGTGTCGCGGGTTCGATTCCCGCTCGGAACAAATATTTCTATGATCTGCAAGTAATTGTTCCGGGCCTGGGTGTTTGTGCGAAGTTGAGGAAATTCCTAATTAGCGGCAACGTTTTTTTTTAAATTATTTAAATAAAATATAAATAGTGCATTTTGGTTTGATTTTTTAAACAGGCTTCTATACTCCACAGTTTTTTTATACAGTTCCCCATTCGTATAAAAAAAAAACATGAAAATAATCTTGTGATTAAATTATCGTGGAAGTTACTTTACCAAAAATTCCTTACAACAGACAGTCATAAACAATTTCTCAAAACTTACACCAACAACCAGTATAGTCCAAGAGCCGACTTACATCTATTTACTTCCATTGCCCTTGGCTCCAAGCGAAAAATATTTCATTGTTCCTAGACAAATTACTCTCATAGAATAATATATACGAGACGTCCCGTCTGAAATATTGCATCTCCTGAACTAAAAGCGATCCGAACTTGACCTAAGTTGCCGATGAATAAAATATTACCTTTTATTCATTACGCCCTGAAGGTATAAACGGTCTGGATAAATAAATATTTAATTGGCTTTATATTCTCCGTTTTATATAACGTTTGGGATAGTATTTATTCGGTGTTGCCTGTGAGAATTTGTATCGGGATCAGAATATTAATTTGAAAGGAATAGTGACGGGCATTCCTACATGGCGCCGTAGAAAGGGGTTTTGTCGACGGAAGAATAGAGAAAATGACAGAACGAAGAAATATTTTTATTGTTTTAAGCATGGTAATGTAAAAAATATGGAAAATAAACGTTATTTTCTACACTAGTGTACGAATGGTGTCATATTTGTGCAAAAAACAGTTGACTTGTGTAGAAATAACGATGAAATAACTTTGTCTTTTCTTGGTAGATTAGACATAGAATCGCCAAGCTACGCGTGCTGTTAGGTAATACGGAATAATATCGACTATGTTACAAATAGGTGAATATTTTGATTTAACCATTACGTTTCCTGGGCTTTTTAAAAACTTAGAGAATCGCTCTATCCTGTTTTCAGGAGAGAAATAAATAAATTATCTACTTTATGTTTATTTCAATATGTAAGTTTGTCTGTCACGCTTGTATTTTGAGAGGGGTAAGCGGCGGGTCTAAAACCGCTACTTTAGCAATATTGCTTTTTTGTAATGTTGCAAATAGTTCTTTATTAATTCTTTAATCTATTTCCTAAGCCATTTTCAGCGATCTATGTCGTCTTAAGCTTTTTGCAGGAAAAATATAGGTTACCGCGAATACGACGATTTATACCTGTTTATAAACTTGTTAATTATTACTAAGAGTATCAATTATATTAACTTTAATGTAATATATCAATCTCAAAAAGTATACAGGGTGAATTTTTCAACTGGGCGTGAAAGGCTATGTCCGAAACTATGAGAAATATCGAAAAACGTTGAAAGGAGTCTCGAGGCCGATTTTGCCGAAAACTAAAACTAAATCATTGGATTTTGGAAAATTCAATATTCCTAGCCAGGAATCGAACCCGCTTATTTTAGAAAAAAAATCACAGCCTGTATTTTTATACCATTCGATAGTGTTGTTAATAAGGATCAAATTCTGGGAAGTAATCATCTCATAATTATTATTACATTATAACGTTTTACATATTTCAAAAAGTAAAATAAGCCTGAAATAAACTAATATTTTCTCGTATTAGAGATTTCCTTCCATCCGTAGCTTTAAGCGCCGTAAAAAGCTCAAAACGTTGCCGTCGCAAAAATGAAAAAAAGTAAAATAAAACTGCAAAGTAAGCTGTTGAACTAGTTTTACATTTTAAATGCGGAATATCCTCGAAATGTCACAAGTCATTAAATACCAACTCAAAGCTGGAATAAGCTTTAGCTTGGCTCAGCGACTAATACTTACCAAGCTGGGATAAAACTTAAATAATCGCCGACAAACATAGACAGGTCGAACTGACAACCTATTTTTTTTATGTCGGTTAAAAATAGAAAACGATGATTTTATTCTCCTCAACTATCATAGCATACCCAGCATATCTATTCGTGATCCGGGCATGCGGGCGGCAAGTAAAGGGCAACTCGCTGTCCGACCATGGATCATGCCCGGGATCGAAGGCCTGTCGTGTTCCACGCGCGCCTCAAAGAGCGTCAGCAAAATGACGGGGCCTCCTCTCAGAAGGCCAAAGCGTGCCGGGGTCGCGGGACTTATACATTAACGTGACCTCGGAATATAAAGGGCTATTGAATGAGATCGTGGATTTTAGTCAGTACAAGTCTGACAGTTAGGGGTGGGAGGACCCATTTGATGATTACACCACGCAAAAAAAAACTTGAACGCAAATCTTTAAATTCAATCAACCTTAATTACAGCCACTACAGTATTTTTAATTTAAAACGTTAACTATTTTGATTAAAACATTATTTATCGATTCAGTCAATTGGAACATGACGATGAATTCAAAGTATTTATCAATAAAACTCAGGCAAATTGATTTAAAATTATAGATAATGCGTTGACGGTAAATGGCTTGACCTGCTTTTTTTAATGTGAAATGCTTTAATGCGAATAACTGCTGAGGTATTTATTGCTATAGTTTTAATGATAGCATAGAATCTATATTTTTACTGAGAAAATATGAATATGGTATTTGGTCAGTTGTACGTTATTGGAAATCATTGCTTGTAGTAGTTTTAAGTATTTTAATGTCCTATTAACGATAGTAAAGATGTAAATCAATAGAACAGTACAAATGCTGTATCCAAAAGGGGCTCCCTCACCGGGAGCATTCGCGTGTAATGTATCATTTTAGATTCGACTTTGAGCATTACATTACAATTCTACCTCCCTGACTGACGAGCATTCGCGTACATTTAGTATAGATTTGATACAAGATACGCATTGTGAAGCTCGATTTGAATGTTCGAATCTGTAACGTTACATTTCAGGTAACATTTTAAGTTTAGCTGTAATATGTTAAAAAAACTATGTGTTCTTTGTGACGAGAATCTCAAAAATGAATCTAAACTAATAATTATTCTACATATTAAAAAAGCCACAAAAAATTTTCATGGACCCTCTACGCTAGTCTGTTTTTGACATACCTATTTTTCAATAAAACATGCATCAAATAAACGCAACCGAGGTTCTACTGAACCGTTTGGAAATAAGCGGAGCCTTTAGATGTTGAGAAACCCCAAACTAACAGCAGAGGATAATTGAAGTAGATACATCATGAGTAACATCAGCTGCGAATATTACCTCTCTTCAAACAATGTCGAGTCTAAAGTAGAGGCTATAAATTGTACGTCGTATGAAACCACCTGCACGAGGTATGACAAATGTTTGACACCTCTATCTTACCGATGGCTACTTATTGGTTAAAGGAACACTCGTTTCTTCGAAATTGAAATGCTTTTTTTTTTAGCTTGGAACGTATCTATACCTTTAGATTTCTTCAATAGGATCACCAAATGAGTCCTTCCATCCAGAGCAGAGCGGGAGGGACTGTCAGACTTGTACTGACTAAAATCCACGGTTTCCTACAATAGCCCTTTACGTTCCGGGGTCACGGTAATCGGTAGTATTAGACCCAGGCAGGTATTGGCCTTCTAAGGGGGGCCCCGTCATTGTGCTGACACTGTTTGAGACGCGTGGAACACAAACTGCCGTCGATATTGACAACCTTCGCATAGAGACTGATAAATTGCAAATATTCAGTGCTACAATACAACAATAATGGCACATAAATTAAATTGAAAGACGTGATAAAATTATAATTAAGAAGACATTCAACTGTACATCCAAAAATCAATTGCTGTTCGTTAGTCTCGCTAAAACTCGAGGACGGCTGGACCGATTTGGCTAATTTTGGTTCCGAATTATTTTTGGAAGTCCAGGGACGATTCACAAGGTGAGTAAATATGATGATTCTGATGTGGTATCTACGAAGTTTCCCGGTTCAGCTATTAAAAAATAAAATGAAACACTGTTACTCATCATACAGCCGTAGAAAACTCCTAAATTAGCATTTTTCTATCAAAAACAGAAAAAAATAACAATTCACTGATCCCCAAGAGGGGTCATATTCGACCTTTTCCTGATTTATTGTCACGTTTTCCTGTTCCGTAAGTTTTATATGCGGCTCGCCTTTAAGAACGGAATTTTTTGACTTGTTTTATTGAGCGTAAAATCTTAGCATTGTGAGTTGCTCGACTATTATTGTTTTGTCAAGACTGTTTGGAAATGTTCGAAAATTTGGTTGTCATTTGTTTGTGTCTTCATCTTTTGTTTGTACCTTCGAATTTTTGGTAAGGCGATTTGGTTAACGAATTGTTTTCAACCTGTCTGCTTTATTTTATAATATTGTAAAAGTATAGTCATACTTCATACTAATATTATAAACGTGAAAGTTTGTATGTGTGGATGGATGTTTGTTACTCTTTCACGCAAAAACTACTGAACGGATTTTGTTTATTTTTGGTACACAGATAGCTTATAACCTGGATTAACACATAGAATAGTTATTATCCCGATTTAATGTTCCCACGGGAGTTGTAGCGGGTGAAACCGCGGGCAACAGCTAGTAGTTTATATTTTAGTTTAACATTCTATCTAAACAAATTAAGAAAGATTACAATGAAATTAATGATTTAGAACCACTAGGTCCATAGAATACTTGCTGGGCAATCACTATGTGTCAAATATACAGCGTGTCTCGGAAAGTGTGGTTTAAATCGAACTGTGACACTTCCCGGGACAAGCTGTATACATGTTAACAAATTGTCATATTAAAAACTTTACCTGCATACTAGGGCAATGGATACAATGTAATATCAAGTTTATAGACCATGAAAAATCTACACAAAAAAAACCAAGAACTAAAGAAAGTTCCCAATAAAAATAACACTGTCTTATAAACTATCTACCAACACCAAGCAATGCGGTTACTCAACCGCATCGAAAAAAAAACGCAACGCAATCCCGCATCGATGTAAATCCTTGTGACAAAACTTAACCACAACGAAGAACGGTACAATTAACAGCCAGTAACACAACTTTTTTCCGACGACAGATGTTTTCGAATTTTAGCGACAATAAATCAACAAATTGGCCGCTGCTCCATAGCTTTTTTGTTCGTCCAACGATATTTCATGACGCATATTTCGTTTATGACGCTCCTTTGATTAATATGTCTGCGATCAATTGTAATTGGCTGTTTTTTGTCGAAGTTTTCGAGCTTACTTCCTGAAAGTAAGAATAGAAATCGGGAAAAATGTGAAACTACTATTTTTTGGGCTTTTTCAGTTTAAGGTTCTTGTATAGGTTATCCGCAAGTTTCTTTTTTAAATGTATTGTCACTATTAATATAGTTTCATTATTGTTTGAATTGAAGAATTTGGTTCCTTTTTATTGATTTATTTTGTAGGTTCAATACTCGAGCCCACAAAGGGCACCTAGCACTTTTTTATTTTATTTTTTTGTCGTGTGAAATCATCAAAAGAGCCCCGGGCAGGGCGGGAGGGACTGTCAGACTTGTACTGTCTAAAATCCACGGTACCCTTCAATAGCCTTTTATGTTCCGGGGTCTCGGTGATGGTATAAGTCCCGCGACCCCGGCAGGCTTTAGCCCTCTGAGAGGGGGACTCGTCATTATACTGACGCTCTTTGAGGGGCGCCTGGAACACGACGCGCCGTCGACCCGGGCATGGTCCATGGTCGGACGGCGAGTTGCCCTTTACTCGCCATTTATATTATCGGCTACTTACTTGCAAAAAATTTAGAAAGGAGCCTTATGTTGAATAGATTAGATGCAAGTATCTTAGTTGCCATTTTCAGTGAGAGCCCTTCGTGGAATACCTCCAAAACACGACCTACAAACAGTTATGACTGCTTTTACGGCTACCTCATCAACACAATGTCTCAATCGATTTGATCAATCTATATATTTAGTCATAACACCAAAGCGCACGTTATGATCTGATTAATTAAGCTAATTATGCCATGTATTCTCTAGAGATGACTGAAAATTATTACATATAGGTACAGATTATACCTGCATACATTACAATGGATCCCACAGGGATTCCTTAGAGAACTACAATCACTTGAGGAAAATCAAGATTCCAAAATGTAACCGTATTTTTTTAAGCTGACGTTTCCCGAAGTTCCACCGCTTGGTAAGTGTCTACTAGCGCTAAAATAACATCGTAATACATTTGTAGAAGACATTTTGCAAAAGGGATTTCTGTATGGAAAAATGGAACAGCGCCTCTGGTGTGCAAAGAAGGAACTAATTTTTTCCTTGAAAATTGTCAATTTGAAATTGTCAAAGTTCCTGTTTTCTTTACGTCTCAAATACTGAAAACTCGTGCTGAAGGTACAGTCCCTTCAAGGAAAAAAATAATTCCTTCTTTGCACACCAGAGGCGGTTCCATTTTTCCATACAAGAAACGCTGTAAATACTGGAAAGTAAAATAGTGAAAACTCGTGCTAGGGGTACTGGATATCGAAGTTATATATTTTGAAATCATATATTATTGAGCTGTGGAAGATCATCTGTCGTGAAAGTATGTGATATGAATATAATTATTCACCAAAGAGTGCCCATTTTTTAGAATTGGCACATTAAAGTTAAAGCACCCATTTTTATAAGAGCTCATTGCTGTTGGATGCGGTGAGAACAAAATCGGTCGATTTGACTGCAATTGTTGGCAGTCAAGCCTTGAGGAACGGATTTTGATCGAAATTATAAAGGGAATTTGAAGTCGGAGTCCAAGTTTTTTTTAAATCAATGTTCACTACAGCGACGATATATTACTAGACTCCTAATAACAGGTGACCGATGTCTGTCAACACATTATGCAAAAAAGTCTTATATCCGTCTTATTTCGACCACTCCTTTGAGCCGTAAACATACCTTGAGACAGAACAGACCTTGAGATAGCCAATCACAACGCAGTACCCCATCCCCCTCGCTTACGTAGATCCTCAGCGAGTTGACAGAATAGTTTTTGTTCCTTAGATCGTGCATGCGGAGTCTAGTAATATCGTCGTTGGTTCACTATCACATGTGCTTTTGCTTTTGGGATTTTTAGTCTAACAGGACCCCTCATAATACAATATTTTCAATAGAGAAAACGGCTCAGCCCCACTGGGAAATACTATACCACTCGATAAAAACTACTTCCCAAGTATCAATGAAGTTAAGGCAACTGTAAATTAGACTCAACCTTAGCCGAATAAAAGGCAAGGCAATATATCGGAGATTACCTTTAGAGGACAAATAAATCCCAAAGAGCCAAGAATAAAGTAATAAGGACTTACCTAACAATAGTCTGCGAAGTTTATCGATAGCTCTTAACTCCTGAGAGCGTTGAGTAGGTCAGAATAGTAAAGTAAGTAGACACGGCTACACATCAAGCTATACGAAACCCGTTTGTATTGGTCTCGCTTCTACGATTTTTAGACACAATGAACGGGCAGCTAATACTGGTTTTGCATAGCTTGATGTGTAGCCGTGTGTACGATCGGTGAGGAAAACGGATTTAATCATAGTCTTACAATATTATAAATGCAAAAGTTTGTGACAATGGTAGCTGGATGTTTGTTACTCTTTCACTCAAAAACTAGTGAAAGGAATTGAATGAAATTTTTGTACACAGATAGTTTTAGACCTTAATTATCACAACTGGTTATAGATAAATATTTTTTTTATTATTTCTTTGTACATAGCCGTGCAACACAAAACTTGAGGCATCCCCGTAAAGTTATACAATACTTGTGGTGGGGTTGCCTCAGCCTTCCCTTAGCTTCTAAGATATCAACATTGTGAAAACTTAAACATTAGTTAAAAATTAAACATTAGTAAGAAAAAAAAAATATTAAAAAAGAAATAAAAAATTAGAAACTTTATATCATTAATCTTCCCGTATGATCATTTTCAAGTAGTAGCCGCTAGCAACAGCTAGTGCATGTGAACTTGTTACTAAATTATATTGACTAAATAAAAAAAAAACAATATTTACATTCATTTGTTGAAGAAACAGTTACCAAATAAAAATATTGACTAGCGTCGATTTGCAAGATTATGCCACCTTTGCCAAGGTCGACTTGTGGATGGGTGACGATTTATTACATACTGAGTTTTTTCTGTGAGCTGCAAAGCTCGTTGAACCATTGGTCTCTTGTTTGTAGAACCCTAAATTAGAAAAAAACCCTATACAAAAATTCAGAGTACACTTTTTTTTTTGCCCCACACTAGTAATTTCTTCGGTGTCGTCGGTCCGTTTACAAAGATATAAACTCACTTACACAAACGCCCAAACCAGAAACAACTACGTCTTGTAGATCATACAAATATTTGCTCCGTGCGGGAATCGAACCCGCGACACGCAGTGCAGCAGTCCAATCGCTCATCCACTGCGCTGTTTTATCACCTTATTTAAAAGTAACAAACAGAAAGTTTTACTGCCAACTGTAACTCCATATTTGTAACCTCAACTGTATAAAGAAAATCCGATCTACCTAATACAAAGTAAAATAATTGGAAAAGTACGCGAATTCAAAGCTTGTGTACTCAATCTCAATACTTATGTAATACAAAAGTTAAGGTTAAGTCGTTTCAAAGTACGCGAGCCCGTACGCAACGTACGTACGTACGTGAAAATTTGAGTTTTACAAAGTACGTGAATATTAAACTTTGAAGGAATAATGTTATTAGAAATTATGTGCGACGTGTGGGAATGAATTTATAATCATTGTGTGTTTTCCTTCAATTTTGTCAACCGATGGATTTTCTTCCGCTAATTTTACCTATGTATATCATAATCCTGCATTCCGGTATTACGTTTCGTAAGATTACATTCGAAAAACACGCAGTGTCGAAAATAGGGCTGTCCCTATACCAGCGCTGCCCAGGCACAAGGCGCAGACCCTGTAAGGGCGCAGAAATTTCAAACGTCTTTTATAATACGAACAGCGAAGGAGTGGAACTCTCCGTCTGTGTTTTCGAACGTATATAATCCAGAGAGGGTTGTATCTTCTCTCTCTCTCTTCAAAGTTAGAGTGAACAGGCTTCTTTTGGGTAAGCTCGCTCCATCGTCGACCCTGTCTTTGTCACTCCTGACTTAAACCTGTGCCTAGACTAAGTTCAAGAGCCCACGCACTTTCATTATAGGAGGGATGGATAACTCGTCATTTAGTATTGTAACGAATTCATGCATAATTTTACATAAATTAGCAGTGGTAATGAAGAATTAGGAGACACTTCAGTGTGTGACAAGCGGCGATTTCATACGTTTTATATTTCCGCGCCCGCCGCCGCCATCGCGCTAGACTCGCAGTGTGTTTGGGCACTGACACAAAAAAAATGAAAAGACCAGGACTATAATTGACCAGATAAAGATGCCGTTAAAGAGGCACTGCATACACGTAGCGGTACTTAGTAGCAACAGCCAGAACGGTTTAATAAAAAAGTTAAGTTTTGTAACTTTACCTGCAAAACATTTTGTCAGAAACATCAATTCATTTAAGTTTCCATCAAAAACAAATAAATTTTAAGCAATTCTCGGCTCTCAGAGTATTCAACATTTATAACGAAATTCATCAACGTAGCTCAAATTCTAGCGCTAACTACATTGTTCCCGACAATCTAGTTCCAGAGCCAGCCTTCTTGGATTAAATACCTGGAAAATTGTAAAGTTTTCATTGTTATTTTGTTGAACAAAGTTGGTTATTTTAGAACGTCTTAGAACTTAATATAGTGAGTATTGTTTTGTCTGTAAAACAATACTTTACTAGATGGTAATTTGTAAAGACTGCGGGCTTATAAGTCGATTGATGTTGTAGGGAAATATTTTCAAATTCATCAAAATTTTCTTGTTTTTCATCTGTACCCTTATCACGAGTTTTCAGTATTTTACTTTACAGCGTCTTTCCAGTATTTGCAGCGTTTTTGTGGAAAAATGGAACAGCGCCTGTGGTGTGCGAAGAAAGAACTAATTTTTTCCTTGATATTTTTCAATTGACAGTGTCAAAGTTTCAGTTTACTTTACGTCAGATTAACTGAAAACTCATGATAAGGCGTCTGTTCCTCACATAATAATACAAAATAAAATCAATGATTGTTTTCTGAAGGCTCAATAGGGACAGTGGCTAAGCGATCGTCTACTGTAACTGCAATGCGTGTCATTGTTCGATTCCCGTTCGGAACAACTATTTGTATCAACTACATGTACTTTTTCAGGGTCTGGTTGTTTGTACATGTGACTTTAGTGTTCGTAAACGCACCCACGGCATAGGAAAAAATACGCTATGTCATACAAGCGGAGACAGATGAGGAATCTATAAGGGTTCCGTTTTTTGCCATTTGGCTACGGAATCCTAAAAATCCTAGTGAAAAAAAGTCTAACAGTAACTGGTCTGTTCGTCCGTTCACTTTTTAAATGTCGAACACTTATAAAAAAAGTGAATAAACATTTCCAGAACATAGATTCATAATTTAATGATATGACAATCCGTCACTACAAGTTCTCATAACCACGGTTTTAATTACTTAATTGGATTAATTATTCTGTGATTGACAAGGGTATTAGTAACTATCACGTGTCATACTACAATTATCTTTGTCTAAAACTATCTGCTAGCCACGGCTTTGCTTGGTATTTGTCTAACTAAGTTCTGTACAAAAAAGTGCGATAAATTCGCACTTTTATATTATTTATTTTCAATTTCGATTAGCGCAGTCGCTGAGCTGGGCTGCTGCGCTGCATGTCGCGGGTTCGATCCCCGCAAGGAGCAAATATTTGTATAATCTACAAGTAGTTGCTTCCTGTCTGGGCGTTTGTGTCTGTGAGTTTCTATCTTTGTAAACGCACCCACGACATAGGAGAAATCCCAATGTAGGGCAATGCAGTTTTTTAAAGAAAAAAAAAAAGATTTTCAGATAATACTATATTATCCCACTGCTGGGAAAAGGTCTCTCTAATACTCGTACCTTCCAAGAACTCTATATCCTGTCAAGTTTTGCAATTAAATACGTTTTTTTTTACCAGAATCTGTGATAGTGTTTTGTGAAAAAAGTGAAATCATTTATTTCAAAATTATCAGAAAATGGGGCACCCATTCACAAGGGTCATATGGAGAAGAATGGGAAAATCTACACTTACCTACTATTTTAGGGTGAGGCCAAACGAGCGTATTTTTTGAGTCGTGGGTTGCAAAATTTTCTATGAAAACGACCGAAATTCTGTGACTTACCCTTAAAATATTGAAAAAACTAACTTAAACCTTTTTTGTTCATTATTTTTTAATAAGTATTCATTCCAAGAACTAATGAAGTACCTACTGGGAAGCAAAGCCAGAATAGATAGTATATTTAACTAAGAATACTAGCTGTAGCCAGCAACCACGCAAAATATACCATAGGCACGTAATAACTAATACGGGGATAAACGAAATATTATATGCTATTCCAGACTCGAATAGAACGATCTTGATGAAATTCCGACTTATACTTATATTACTACTACTTTAATACTTAGCTAGAAATAGCTAAGTTTCCTTTGGCAGTACTAACGTGATTGGGAATGACAAACATCCATTCACACATATCCAAAATTTTGGATATATGAGTTTATTATTTATTTATTATTGTGGTAAAATCACTAAATGAGTCCTAGTCACCTAGGGTGGGTAGTGGGACTCCCAGACTTGTACTGACTAAAATCCACGGTGATTTTTCAATAGCCCTTTATGTCAAGTCAAGGTTACCTGTCGGTCGATGGTCCTTGTCTTATCAGTAAGAGTCTCGCGACCCCGAGGCAATCCCACGACCCCGTGCATATAGTTAGATTGTAACAACGTTGTCTGTTTTATGAACGAACAAGTTAAAATGTCAATTCCCTAATACAAAGCCCCGTAGTTGTCTCAAACACAACTATAAACTTCAAACATGCAGTAACAGAGTTGACAAACAGTAACAAACTGCTCGCCTGTTAAGGTGGGTTTACACTAAACGAGCGAAACATGAAGCGAGCACAAATTCGTGTTCTGTGAATCAACAGATCGACTTTGAAGGAAGGTGTCAAAGCCCTCCATCTGTTAATTGTAACTTGAGAATAAAGTTTAGCAATAAAATACTTTCTGTAAATATATTTTAGTTGCTTATTATTCTTGTTAGAATTTTTTTCACATGAAAATTGTGATTTCAAAATAAGGCATCAGCAAACCTTCTTTTGTAATTGATCTGATGCGTAGTACAATAAAGAATTGGATTTTGAGTTTAGTACAATGTACAGTACTCGCCTATTGTTGGTTTTTGACGAACACAAAAAGATTAATGATGCGTTTGAGGACAGTGTTTTTGTAGACTTGTTGTATGTCCATACTTGGCACCGCAAGGAGAGCGACTCGGCACTTGCTCAGCTCATGCTCATGTCTCTAGTGTAAACCCACCTTTACACACACACATATACATCTTCTCGGGAACCGTATTACCCAAGTTTTATTGAGAAAACCGATGGAATTAACTCCCACGATAGCACGTGCGAAGGATTTAACCCGACATTTGTTATTTTCGACTTAACCGAGTATTTGGTTTTCAAAGAAAAACTTTCTATAATTATAACCGGTTTTAGGTTAGGTTAGTTAGGTACACGAAAGTTTGACGAATTTGAGATTGTTTTAGAGTTTGTATTTGAGGTTTGAAAGCAAATTGTTCTCAAAGACTCAAACATTTAACAATTCACTAATAATAAATTCACTATTTCGGCTTTTTGTTAGATTTTCACTTGATTTTGTACTTAATAGAAAACTTTGTCGTCCTAATAAAATACAAGAAATACTTTTAGTTATGTTTAACTGTTTATAAAATATTCACTATTTGAAATGGCAAGTTAAATTCAAAACTGCGGTTCAAATGTATTTACAAAGTAGCTGTTCGTACCTATTTGGCCTAACAAAAAACGACAAAAATAATTGTTTCGATCAACCTGCAGGTTGCTGAGAGTGGTACGTTCAATCAAACAACCAACCATATTTAGGGACATACAAATTTTTAGTTATAAAATGAGAATAACTTACTCATACTTTGGTTGAAAAATTTAACTAAAAACTGTAGTAAAACTTTGTCCGTTTTCACTCAGAATGAAGTTGTAGTAAAGCTATGTCCGTTTTCACTGAGAATAGGCGGCACCTAAATCAACGCTCATAGCTCAGCGCACAAAGTCAAAAATTCAACAGCGCGTTTTCAATTACGCTTATAAATATTTAGCTGTCATTTAGAACTACCCAGTGCAGCCGAGTCTGCCTTAATTTTACATTTCAGTACACTCACGGCGGCTATTTCAAAAAAACATTGTCAAAATACGTGAACCATAACAGAATCGTTAAAACCACCCACGTTAATACATTTCGACCCCGAAATATCCTTTATTAAATATAAAAAATAAACTTTCGCAATTAAACGCGGCTTAAATACCGCCTTTGGTAAAATAAAATCCGTTCATACGGTAACAGGGCAAATACTCGTGTTTATGGAACAAGTACTACATACCTGTTACAGCATGAGTACGAGTATGGGTAGAAATACTCGTTATGCGTGGTCGAGCGTGTATTAAAATGGCCGTTTGCCCAAAGAGCCAAAAACAATGTTAGCCGCTAGTGTATGGATGTCCAAACTTGAATTTTCCATACCAGCAATAATTCCTAGAAGTCTAATTGAATAAAAATATTCTTATTTGTTCTTTGGTTAAGTCACCGTATAAATATTCTGTAAGTACCGTGCTTATGTTTAGCAAAAGGGCTCTATCCACCTCCCTGTTTTTATTGACTTAAATATTTTATTTTTACGTAGCTTTCTAGAAGCCGAAACAAATAATGATTTTCCATATTAAGGTTTTCATGAAAAAATACAGTGTTATTTATACACTAGAAAAAAAAGCTCACGTAAAGGTTCAAAAGTAATAAAACGGTTTTGAAAATGGTCTTGTTCTCAACTTTAGAATGACTATGAGCTGAGCGATTACTTACTGAACAAATGGGTACGTATCAAAATCCCGAAAGTTCATAATACCTATGTTTGAAATACCGACGTCCGAAACACCGAAATTCAAAATACCGAAAGTTCATAATACCTATGTTTGAAATACCGACGTCCGAAACACCGAAATTCAAAATACCGAAAGTTCATAATACCTATGTTTGAAATACCGACGTCCAAAACACCGAAATTCAAAATACCGAAAGTTTTAAATGCCGATAGTCGTTATGTTTTTGATCAAAAACCTCGGTTTTTGGAGGAGCAAGTCGATGGAGCCCCGCTCCGCGGGGCTCCTACTTCTGCGTAGTTAAAAAAAAATAACCACGAAGAGGATGGCGGGGTCTTTCAGACCCCGCCATCCTCTTCTAACCTAAATTGTCCGAGTCGGAGTGCCAGCAAATCCCGAGGTTAGACCTAGTTCTAACCGGCTAAACCTAGTTCTAACTGAAGATAAGTATGATACACGTAGGTTTAACCGCATGTGGTCGGTTACACCTAGGTTTAGCCGGTTAGAACTAGGTCTAACCTCGGGACTTGCTGGCACCCCGACTCGGACAATTTAGGTTAGAAGAGAATCGTGGTTATTTTTTTTTTAACCACGCAGAAGTAGGAGCCCCGCGGAGCGGGGCTCCGTCGACTTGCTCCTGTGAAGGAAATTTACGGCATTTTAAACTCCAGGTTTTTAAACTTCGGGATTTTAAACTTTCGGGCAAATGAACTTTCGAGATTTAAAACTTTCGACCAAACAACCATTCGGCGTTTCAATTTTCGGGATTCCGTCCATCGGTATTTTAAAATTCGGTCTTTTAAATTTCGGTATTTTAATACGTACCCGAACAAATATGTGTATGATCTACAAATACCTGTTCCCGGTTTAGATACGTATGTGTGTGGTATGTGAGTTAAATTTTTTATAAACACACCCACGGTTCATGAGAAATTGTATAAGGCAACGTTTCGCACAAAACTTCATAGACGTCAAAAACGCAATGGGCGACTCGTTGTCCGACCATGGACTATGGCCCCGTCTACGGCGCGTTGTGTTCCACGCGCGCCTCAAAGATTATCAGCATAATGACGGGCCCCCTTTAGAAGGACAAAGCCTGCCTGGGTCGCGGGAGTTACGAATTATCGTGACCCTGGAATGTAGGTATAGGCCTATTGAAAGACACTTTGGATTTAAGTCAGTACGAGTCTGACAGTCTCTGCCCTGGATGGGAGGACTCGTTTGATGATTTTACCACGATAAAAAAAAATACACACACACAAACCCTTTCAACAGTGAGTGTAAAGACAGATAAACAAAAAAAAAAAACAAAATACAATGACACCCATCACTCACATCACATTACATTAAAACATTCGGTACGACAATCGCACAACACTGGGTTGCAATTTGAAAATATTTTTAATTTACCGCCAACCCACGGAGTACTCTCATTACGAACGAGTGCAAAACCTTTGAAGTCTGATGGCAGCATTATATATGTACATACTTTGATATATTTTAGTCCCCCAACCGATGATTGTGTTGAGTTACATGTCTATGGTATGTGTAGATTGGTATCGGTATCGTTGTGTCTTATATGTAGACTAGAGGTACCCCATTGTGAGGGAGCTTTTGGCAGCCAGGCATTAAATATTGATTTAGGCATCTCACCTGATGATATTTTTTAGTTAGATCTAAACTGTTAATTAAATTGTTGGACATCTCCAAGTCCACTTATGAACTCGGAGATGTCCAAACGAGAAACATAAACGTCGACGTAAGAATTATTTATTTATAGAACCTTTAAATCAATACGATACTTTTATCGAAAAATACCTCCTCAACGCCAACATAAAAAGGTTTGGCGCATAACTAAAATAAAACCTAAATTAAAATACGTAAGTTCATTTACCAGAATATAAAACCTCGCTTCAAAAATTAAACACGTAGGTAGTCTACTGAATCAAAAGGAAAGGAATCCCTAACCTCCAAAGGTAAAAAGGCACATTTCTAATTTGTCTTAAATTAAAAATAGCCTCAACCTCAATCAGAGGGAAAGCCATTAGTTAGCTTTTTCTTGTCCCGACTTTGTTCAGTTTGATTTATTGCTAGGTTCTACTTGTCACTGGAACTTTGCGATGAAATGTTTCTTTTAGAAATCACTCACAGGTCGGGTTTCTGGTTCACTAATTACTTTTCAGTTTGAAATTGTTTTAAGAGTATTTGCCTAGTATTTTACCTAGTATTTTTTACCTTTTTACCTAGTATTTTAGTCTGTTGTTTTTAAAGCGACTTTTTAAAAATTTTACTCAGGTACATCATTATCATTCGCCTAGTTCTTTTTCATCAATCGTTTTTTTTTATTCAACTATAAGTTTATCCTAACCGTCGCCGGGACTAACAAAGTAGAAAGAAAGAAAGAAAGAAAGAAGAAAGAAAATTGCGTTTATTGGCACTTGTGCTAAAACTTAAAACTAAAACAATACAAATTTAATAAAAATTAATGCCAAAGGGCCTCAGCTCAGCATAATGTCAGGTGGCAACACGAATTTTGCCACCTAACGCTGATTTTCAGCTGCAGCCCAAGAGTGCCATACGCTCGAAAACAAATACGTGTTCATAATATACATTATATAATTACAAGATTTGCCCTTTTTAAACAAAAATACCACGTGAAAAAAAATAGCTGGGAAAACAGTAAAATATTAAATAATTATTAACCACATTTGTACTTACAAAAATATTCAGTGCACAGTGTACTTACCTACAATTAACTAAGTGAGTATCTAGGATCATACCTCAAAAAGCGGACCCAATATTAATAATAATACAATACACTCATACAAAAATAAAAATAAGTAGGTACATTACAGGTTTTTCAAATAGCTGACATGTCGGCTCGAATATCTTCAAACTCTTTTTGGTGAGTTAGTAAAAATTGCTTTAATTTTGACTTAAATGTCGAGGAACTTTTACTGTATCTAATGGGAGGAGGGATATTGTTCCAACACTTACTAGCTGCGTATCTAAAACTGCCCCTAAAAGCCGCCGACTTATGCTGTGGGATGGAAAGTTGTTGCGAACATTTTCTGCCCATGACCCTTGTACGTAAAGGGGTATTGGAAGACACCGTGGATTTTAGCCAGCACATATCTGTCAGTCCTTCTTGCCTTTTGGCCTCCTACAGGACTATATATGGTTATTTTATTTTAATTGTTTTGTTAGTTTCTTTTGTTTAATTTTTACATTTAAAAAAAATATGTTATTGTTCTGTCCTGTGTGACTCCGATAAAACTTTTTGTTTCTTTCCTTGCCTTATGTGGAGGACTGATGATTTCACCAAGGTAAAAAAAATGGGTGGCTATCGCGCCTGATGGTTAGCATTGATTAATTTTCGCCTGATGGTAGGCAAAGTATTATTCATTCTTTTTTACTCTTGATTTCAGAAGTCACCTTCTTTCTAGCACGAACACCCTTCACGCAGTCGATACATCGTTTATTTGGTCTTCCTTAGCATATAATATTCTCAACTTACAGTATTTAACATTCCCACAACTGGGACACAGGTCTTCTCTTTTCGAGATGGACTGGGCAGTAGTCTACCACACGGGCCCAGTCCGGGTTGGTAGATAAGATGACAAATGACTACAATGTTTTGGTTCTAGAACGATCGTTACGATGTTTTCCTTCACCTTTTCACACCGGTCTTCCTTAATTGGCCCAAAAAAGATTGATATTTAATTATTCACATGTGGTGGTTTTGTCAAATTTACCCTTTTTTATCGTGGTAAAATCATCAAATGAGTCCTTCCACCCCGGGCAGGGCGGGGAGGGACTGTCAGACTTGTATTGACTAAAATCCACGGTGTCCTTCAATAGCCCTTTATGTTCCGGGGTCACGATATGAATTAAATCCCGCGATCGTCCAATTTACCCTGAAGTAATTTAAATCTACTGTAATTATTATAGGAAGATCATAATTTTCTATTAATTCTTTATCTGCATTGACAAAAAAACACGTTAGATCAATCCCATTAAAAATGTATGGATTTTCATTTGTATGTCATGGTGTACATTTGGGTCCCAAAGTAGGTTGAAGTAGGAAAGTCAGGGGAACTTGTAGCTCCCAATAAAAGTTGGTCGTTCGGGTAATCTAAAGCTCCGAGTGAATAAACACAAGCGTATTTGTTCTAGCGAAGAAGGAACGTTGGAGAAATATTCCTCGGTTTTCTTAGATCGTGTTGTTTTTTGAGTAATGTGGAGAATATATTTTTGGAACGATATTTTGTCTGGTTTCGCTGTATATGTGTCTGGAGTTTGGTTTATCGTTGTAGTAAGTTGTGAGTTATGTAAATCGAATAGGCTGTGTTATGAGATTAAGAAATGTTCCAGTTTTGTATGGAACATTTTCTGAACGTTTTATGTGTGACAGGGTTATTGTGAGAAAATTTCTTTTTTCAACCCTGAAATATTTATGTACTTGCTATTTCCAGTAAAGGCATGATTCCCATCTTGGCTTATACTCTGTGACTTTTAAGTCATCTTACAACGGCAACCTAGTTCATATACCTATCCAATGACTAGTAAACGTTCAACGTTAACAAGGTGTTTCATAATTCACCTAAATAGGTGAATTGGAAAGGAAAATTGGAATTATAAGATGTTTTCATTATTAAATACTAATGAAAACATCTTATAATAATAATAAAAATCGCGAATAGAGGTATTTCGTATCGGATACGTTGAGTGGACCATTTTTGTGAGACGACTAAAAAGTCACGGTGTATTCCATATAAGTGTGAGTTCGACTACAGCTCTGCCGCGTGCACTGCCTTACAGCAGTGATACCCCACTTGCCACTTTGCAAGGAATCAGCGCGGCAGAGAGCAATGCTGAGCATATCCATAGTCGTGGACTCGTGGCAATGCTCAGGCAGCTCTACTGTGTACTACTAAAATTGAAATAATAGCTTAACAAAATTCCGAATCTTAAGACGGACGTGTCGTGTTGACTCAACACGTGACCGTAAAAGGACGCAATCTACACTGAATATTAATTCTCAAACATTAAAAACACAAATAAAAATTAAGGCCCAATTCTAACAATCAATTTCCGAGATACCAATAATCGTTACAACCAAGTGTGCGACTACAGACAATCGAATCCTTTGACGTACGAGTATATCAGGAAGCGCCTATGTCCGTTCGGAATCGATTACTACCGCCATATCGATTCCGATTCCGATCAGGTGTCTCTCTCGGACGTTGTCACGTCAATCAGGGGACGTGAATAGACGTGCTAATTAATTGACGCTTCATTCAGTAGTATTTACATTAGTGATTCTATAAGCAATTATGTTGACGTGCGTGGATGAATGTGTGGTTTGGAGTGAGATGGTGTGTAAGTAATTTAATTATTTGTGCGTATATTATGACTGTACATGTACTGCAGGCCACCGTAAGGGCTTGTGGAAGCTCCCGGGACTACCTCACCTGGTAACCCGGGCCCTGGTAAGTAAAGGGCTATGGAAGGATCACCTTGGATTTTAGTCAGTACATGTCTGACAGTCCCTCCCGTCCTGCCCTGGGCGGGAGGACTCATTGGATGATTTTACCACGATAAAAAAGCGCTTATAGACGGCAAGTTATGGCCCGAATGGATGATTCATCGTGTTACACGCGCAGCTCTAAGAATTGTCAGCAAAATGTCCAAGCTTGATAGTGTCAAATGCCTGCCGGATTGCAGTAATGTCTTTTTTGCCGCGGAAACGCAAAGTAAAGTTTGGTTCTTATTCAATCAAGTCTGACATTTCCTTTCCGCTCAAACTAAGACGGGAGGACTACATTGTTGATCTTCCACTCTAAATCTAGATGTCTAAGTGATTCTGTGACAATCTGATCGCTGTAAATATGTTAAAAATGTTTGGAACAGTATAAGTTTCTTGGAGGTCAATAAAAAAAAAATTGAAACGATTCAGCATTCAGCGACGTTTTAATAAATCTCTTATATTAAGGCTATTAAGGCCCGTAGATACAACACAAAAAAAGAATACGAAATTTACTATTAAACGGACTGTCAAAACCTTATGTTAGTCCTGGGGCACTAAACTATTTTTTTTCGATTTCTTCATAACTTTGAATTCGTCTTTGTTTGACTAAGTATTACTACCTTGGCTTACTCGGAAGCACTTTAAATCCAATGAGGGTAGGCAGAAACTACAGAGCGCCTCCTGCTACGCATACTCAAAATAAAAATAATCCCTTCGTTTAATTTTTTTTTACCATTTTTCTTTGAAAAAGTCTAGGATTCTAATAATAATTAGTTTGACTATTGATCGTACAACTTACC
This sequence comes from Agrotis ipsilon, assembly GCA_028554685.1. Classification (NCBI taxonomy): domain Eukaryota; kingdom Metazoa; phylum Arthropoda; class Insecta; order Lepidoptera; family Noctuidae; genus Agrotis; species Agrotis ipsilon. The sequence goes on from CM052965.1 coordinate 2,943,366, forward strand.
CTTAATAGAGAAATCATGAGATGGGGGTAGAATATGTGTGTCTGATATTAGATACCTTTTCGTACTATATGTACTGCTTGTGGCATTGTTTCAAGTACGTCAACCGTTAATTGTCACTCTGCTTACCTCGTTATAGTCAAGTGGGATGCTAGTATCCACCAATTACATACTCATGTATCTAGATCTGGTTGTAATGGTTTTATCTAGTTAGGCATACATATTTACATTTACATGCATCAATAATACAAAAGGAGGTAAAATGGGGGGAAGCAGACACAAGATAGTGTATCTAAAGGCACTCCCTCACCGGGAGCATTTGCGTGTAATGTAACATTATAGATTCGACTTTGAGCATTACATTACAATACTACCTCCTCGACTGACGGACATTCGCATACATTTAGTATAGATTTGATACAAGATGCGCATTGTGATGCTCGCTTGTCTTTACTCACTGATGAAATTTTTGAATCTGTAACGTTACATTACAGTACCCCTAGCAAGAGTTTTCACTATTCTACTTTACAGAGTTTTTCCAGTATTTACAGCGTATCTTGTATGAAAATATGGAACAGCGCCTCTGGTGTGCGAAGAAGGAACCAATTTTTTCCTTGAAAATTGTCAATTTGAAGTCGTCAAAGTTCCAGTTTACTTTACGTCTCAAATACTGAAAACTCGTGCTGACGGTACAGGTGAATGCTCGCGATGGGGAAGCCTTAATATGCCTAAAATAAAAAATAAATAAAAAACTTAAACAAAATCCCTACACACCCAACAGAATCTAGTAGAAAACCACAATGATATAGCGTTTTAGTTAAACGAAATTGACTGAGCGAATTTCGTCTTATAACATGCAATTAAACTTTTTTAATTACTTCACGAACCGTGGCCGGATTATCTATTTTATTGAGGATAACGAATTTTGTGGAAAATTAGCCTTCAGGCTAAATTTTGGAGATTTTCTCAGCGTTTAGCTGGGATTTGGGAGTTTTGATTTCAGAGCTTACACTAATTTTATGGTTGATGATATTTAAACAGGATATTTTTCTGGAATGACGGTTTCTTTCTATTAAAAATGTTGAAAATAAAAGCTTCAATTTAAGTTTAAAATATAAAATGTAAAATTCACAACATCATTTTTTTAGTAGAAGTTAGTGTATTCGGCTACGTGATTTTAAAAGAAACTTAATAAAACAACAATTTATTTCTTAGTAAAAAATACCAAATAAAACTTTACAAAGATTTTATTACAAAACACGTACTTCATAAAATATTGTATGAAATACCTACCTATAAATTCTGACACAAAGAATTCTTAAAGCCATAAATTATCGAGCAGTCAATACAAACGAGTCTCAAAACACCGTTATTGATGTCCAAGGCATTACAGCCAAAGGAAGCGTCCATACAGCCTCACGGAACAATTAAAAAAAAAAAATGACACATTACCATAAGCCCCTTTTTATACTTTATTAACCTTTCGAAGAGTATAATTTGACAGTGGCTTTCATAAATTTTGAAAGGCTTTACAAAGAAATCGCGACGAAACTTCGGGAAAGGTAGCGAAACGTCACTTGGACATATTATTACGGGAAATTTACAACGACCCGACGGCGAAATTGTCTTCTCGTGAAACCTTTTGTGTTGGGGATATAGGGATCGCGAATTTTCGGAGCGTGCGCGTGACTTACGGTTTTTAAACACGCCAAAACACTCTATCATGTAAGAGCTGAAAGAATTCGACACTGCACAGATGACAGATAATCTACTGAGGACATTTTATGTATTCATTAATTTTAACAGCACGGGCTGGCGCGGTGGTTGAGCAAGTGAGTAATGCGTGCGTGTTTGCTGCTTCAATTCTTGCACGGAACAAATATTTGTATGATCGACAAGTTGTTGCTCTGGGTGTTTGTGTCTCAATTGATATCTTTGTTAACGCTACCGCGATACAGGAGAAAAAAGGAAAACATTTGCGGTATGCAATGTTTAACCAAAAATATTTAAGGAACTCATTGAAATTGACTGGACAGTGGACATAATTATGTCGAAAATAAATCAAACTTTGGGTACGTTTATTAGTTGATGCATAAAAACAATACTTATCTGTAACAATAATATAAATATAATGGATATCAATTATAATTAAAACAGGTACAGTTGATTACAAAATATCAAAGCGTGATTAAAATACAAGCATTTTGTTCCTCATCGGGACGGATGTTAATTTTCGCAGTAAATGTCATGTCAATCAATGATGAATTGATGATTGGTTGGTAGAGTGCATTATGAATGACATTACCGTCATGGTAATGTTATAAATAATTCATTAGAATATAATGTAATGTAATGATTTGGTATTTAATGCATGATGCTCAATAGACATTCCTGAGGGCCTAGACAAAGTGACATCTGATGTGATGATGGTGGAAATTCGTAATTTATTTAGACTAACATCCCTGTACGCTCTAATTGTGCGCACAATCTGGAGTGGAATTCCTTACCACGAGCTCTTGACGCGATCCAGTTTAGGCTGTGGGAAAGGGACAGAGCTGTACAAATCGCCTAGAGTCACCTTTTTCCCACAGCCTAAAGACTCACGCTTCAAGAGTTCATGCCAGGCCACCTGGTGTCTATGTTTCTTGATAGCTACAACCTGGGAGCTATAAGTCAAGAGTGAATCGGTTCTTTCTAGGCAAGTGTGCTTCACCGTCGACTGCATCGTTAATTACTTACTTTCCGAGGGGATGTTCAAACGCAAGACTCTCATAAAGAAAAACAAAATTCTATTCCAATTGACACCTGTCGGCAGGAATAAGAAAGTTTTAAAAACAATTGTTACTTGTCTAATATTTCAAATAAGAAACTTTAACTTACTTACATTTTCTATTTCATTAAGTGAAGTAAGTCCTCCCGATGTCTGGGTGGAGCGGAAGGGACTGTCTGATTTGACTGACTAAACCACCCCGTTACTGCAGTTGCTCTTTGATTTCCAGGATAACGATAACTTACGATAGTCCTACGAATGTCAGAAAACTATTTATCTCAGTTTTGACAAAGTGGAATGACAATTTAATATAATTAATTTAATCTAATGAGCCCTCGTATTCAACATACTCGTAACTACACAATTTTGTATTTCACGCTCGTAAAATCTAAAGCAGGTCATAAAGTATAGCTCGGTACCGTCCCAAAATAATTCAGCCGTATGTTTCCAAAAACAAGAATTATGTAAAGCGACCTCTGCGGGCGACTTCATAAATCGACACTCGTGGCGTGATTATGAACGATTTACGATATTATAAGTGAGCCACTCTTTATCTGTTATAAATTGCAGTTTATGTCCAATAAATGCGTATAAATCTAATACATTAACCGATGATTTGACTGCGAGGTTATTTACTGGCTTTTAACCTGTTTTGAAATTCCTATGTTGTATTGTTCGTGACTCCCAGTACAGTTGATTTAGTGTTTCTTCTATCATATTTGTTGGATTATCATATTGTATTGAATTTTCTGGGATCAGTATGTTGCTTCAAAGGCAGTTTATTTTGATTTTCAAATACGTGGGATACAATATCTTAGAGATTTTTAATTTACAAAAAATCTATAAGCTGGAAAATAAATTCATTTGAAGTCATTATTAATTAAAACATAAGGATTCTTTTACAATGAAGCAGCTTAAATATTTTCCCATCTCCCTAAGGAGAAGAATCAAAGCGTACAATATATCTTTCACCACAAGACTACCTTTCATCAAAATATTCTAATACACACAGGAAATCTTTGCAAAGCCCAAAGAAATTGACGTCACAATTCATTAAACTTTCTTAATTTCGATGGAAAACCTTTGAAAGGGGGTGGAATGTGGGCCATTATGATACAGGCATATAAGGGTGGGGCACAACGGTGTTTGAAAGTCCTCTTTGGTCGTAAACATCGTTGTGGGACTTATGGGGTGTCGGGCAAAAGTGACGAGACTTTGAGAAAAATATTATGTGGCTAAGAGATTAAACTCGAAAGCCGACCTTTTTAATCGCGAACGAAATTAATTCATGTCTGTAATGTAACAAAGTTTTATGTGGAATTAAAAGATTTTTAAATAAAAAATAAACAACAAAAACGAAATATTTAGAGTGCTTCAAAGAGGATTGGCGAGTTTTTTGTAATAAAAAAACCTGTGAAGTACAAAGATATAAGTAGGCTTCGAGAAGAACGCGAAATGTTCGTAATATTACGAGCTAACCTGCCTACTTGTAATTAGTTCAGTTCTGGACAAAGACTTTCTCTCACAAAGAAAGAATGAGCATAGATAAACTCAATTTCTTTAGCGTCCATCATTCATACAAATAATAACTTTTCTTATCCCAAAGGTATAGATAATATCTGAAGAGTAACTTCGTTTGGACGCTCGTTCGATTTTTGAAACTATCTAGGTATACCTATCAGTTTTTTGACATTTTGATATGGCCAATTCTTGAAACACCTCCTTTACATCAAGCTTCGATTTGGAGTTGGCTAAAGAGCAACAGCGGGTGAAACCACGGGACAGAGCTGAATGAAGTAAAAAATTGCAATTGCAAGCATACTTATAAAGAACCATTAAATATTTTCCACTGCCCAAACTTTACTATATGCGTCTACAGTGATAACGAAAAAAATGCGATGTTGACTTATTGAAACGCCATCCGATCTTTCGGATATAGATAGTGGACCCTGTCCCCGATACTGATGGACAACAATTTTGTTTTGTAAAAATAATTACAAACATTAAGAATTAAGTAAAAAAATGAATACCTTAACATTAACAACATCATCATCTGTCTAGCCTTTTCCCAACTAGATTGGGGTCAGCTTCCAGTCAAACCAGATTCAGCGGGATATCAGTATTTTACATGGAGCGACTGCCTGTCGGACCTCCACAACCTAGTAACTGGGTAATACCATACCCCATGGTAAGACTGGTTGTCAGACTTTAGAGCTTCTGACAAACAGTAACGACTGTCAAAGACTAACTAACAACATAGTAATGATAAATTATCGAAAATTACATTAAACTTTTATGCACAATTTTTATTTACTAAATCTTATCTCTCATTTTTAATGAAAGAATATATAAAGATAGAACGCGAAATTCGAGAGTGTGGCGTCATAACGCCTGTAAAATTATACTAACCGAGTGACGATTTGTGAATTTTAGAAGCTTTTTATTTTCGAAAATGTTGGTTTGCTTAACAAAAGAAAAAATACGTGTAAAATATTTTGTGATAATAATAATCTGTCTTTTGCACTAATAAAAGTTTTTGAGAAAAATAGCCTATTTGTTGTTATGACATAGACACTGGAGCCACGTCAAAAGACCTTCAATCGTGGCTCGTACTTTAGTCACCTTTAGTACTAATCAGCTGCCAATAGCTTGAACATAAACAAAACAATTCCATTTATGAAACTAAAATCTAATACAGAATTCACAAAGACTTTACTGCCAGTGTCTTCGAAGAACCACCTCACAGGTGGGCGTCTCATTAAACGAACTCCTTTCAAGATACTTTTCCATCGGTTATTGTTCACTAAAACTTCTTCGGAATAATGGAATATTACATAAGCGGTATCTAGTTAGTTCCGCGTCTTTGTGAGGAGTATTATAGCTAGTAATTTTATAGCTAATGTTCAAGAAATGAGGAATTCTCGTTATTCGTGAAGATCGTCTTGTGTGTTTTGATAGTATGGGTGGTTCATTCTGTTGTTTCCTAATGGTCGGTTTTTGGGTTAATCTTAAGCGTAGTTTTGTCTAATTATTAGCGCAATTAGTTTAATGTTTTGACGCATTACGTTTTGTTGTACATTTACAGCGTTTATTGTAGATAACTACATACTTGTTTTTGGGTTTGAAGTTTCATACGAGAGAGCTGGTTATTTTTTCATGATTTCGATGTTGTCTCTATGGAGACAACTGTTCTCTTTATGGTTAAATAGTTCATTACACCCAACTGACATGCCATCAATTATTTTATCTTTCAATTTTATTCGTGAAATCACTGCTTCAAAACATTTTTTTAAAGTAATAATTATATTCTACAGTTGAAAATGTTCCCTGATAACTTTTCAGACCTATTGTTTTTGGTGTTAAAATTGCTTCTTAATAAAGACTTGAAAATGCACTTAAGTATATTATAACTCGTTTGAATACCTATGTAGAACCCAACACGGTCTTCCAATCTATCATACAAATCTCGAAATACCTCAAGAAAAATCATAACAAGGATCAACCCATTAAATTGACATTCAAAATCTGTATCAGTTTATCTTTCCCACGACTGGGGACCCAATATGTGCCTCTTAGACGCGTTATGTGCCAATTGGCACTGTTATCAACAGTTATTGGCACATAAAGAGACCAATCGTAGTCTATTTTTCGAATAAACTGTTCAATTTGGCTCTGATTTTAGTGCCGAGGATAGACATGTATGTTTGAATTGTTGATGTTACTATTTCAAATGATTCCTCCCGCATTGGTTTTGTTTTATTGTTGTAAAATCTCTCCTCTCACCCAGGGCGGGATACCCTACTGTCAGACTCGTACTGATTAAAATCCACGGTGCCCTTCAATAGTCCTTAACTTTCCAGGATCCCGGTTTCCCGATGAGACAGTCCCGCGACCCACACAATCCCACGACCCTCCCGCCATGGGTGGAGTAGAAGGATATGTAAGACTTTACTGACTAAATACCACCTTCTTCCTGTAATTACCCTTTGCGTTCTGGTGGATTGCAAAGGGTAACCGAAGGAACAGGGTAGCGGTTGTAAGACGTATGTAGTTACAGAATTATAATCATCAAAATCACCAATACAACCCTCCAAGTTCATAAAACCCTAGGAATGACATTTTCTGCTTTTTTTTTGTTCCTAGGGTTTTATGAACATGGAGGGTTCTATTAGTGATTTTGATGATTATAATTCTGTAACTACATACGTCTTACAACCGCGAATGATATTTAAATCAAAATAAAACCTAGCAATAGTCTGCGAATTGCAAAAAAAAAGCCAGAAATTCTCAATTTCGCGGGTTGGTTGGAGCATTCACCTTAAGTGTGTAATGGCAGATACACACCTTACGAAAAATTGTTACGTTTGGACGGCGCAGTTCAAACTGCAACGATAAATCTACAAGTTTGTATGAGAGAAACTATACAGCTTGTTCGATTTTTCTCATACACACTCTTGTAGTTACCATCTGTAAATAAAGTTAAAAATGCAACTAAAAACTTATTAATCAGCCATCAACTTAATAAATCAATCGTCACCGTTGCTAAACACAATTTTCGTCAAAAAGCTTCCACCATAAATAATTTATTGAAAGAAGCAACGACCGAAAATATATTTAAAACTTTCAGGACAGACTCATTGACATATTAATTCCCAATTTTCCGATACGCAAATTGAGTGTGAAATTGAAACGTCTGTAGGCTGTAGGTTGTCCAAGTCTGACAAATAACTTGGACATTCCTACTACGTATACAACCAATTAAAAAAAGGTATTTTTGACATTTTTTTGACTGGCCTGTTGGTCTAGTGGTTAGTGACCCTGACTGCTATGCCGGGGGTCGTGGGTTCGATTCCCACCCAGGACAAATGTTGGTGTGATGAGCATGATCATTTTTTCTGTGTCTGGGTGTAATATATCTATAATATGTATGTATTTAGAAATATATAAGTATGTTTATCAGCTGCTAGTACCCATAACACAAGCTCTGCTTAGCTTGGGACTAGATGGCGTTGTGTGATAGTTGTGGAATATTTATTTATTTATTTTACTACGAAGTAAAATCTTTTCTTTTTTAATCCTTGTACCATTTAGTCTACTTATTTTTTTCTGTATCTTGGGTGAGTTTTGCAAACATATAGACTCTCATACGTTTATAACTAATTATAGACCTGGAACACCTACCCCATAGATCAAACTAATATTTTTCCGTGTGGATACTACAAGATGGAACGCAGTAGTCAACCGTTTAGCCACTGCGCCATCCAAACAACAAATGAAACCAAATTCTAATGTTACCTATCCCCGCGCTTGATGGACCAGACGGACTCTTCTTCAGTAGCCCTTAGCGTTCCAGGGCCCTGGTACCCTGTAAAGACAATCCCGCGAATCGCTACTCCTCATTACCCAGTAACTGGGTCGTTGCAACCAGTTTTATTAAGGACTTTGATTAAATTGCTGTCATATTATCGGCCTTTTGAAAGACGACTGTCAAAAATTTAAAAAAGACCCACAACGGCACGACTGCATTTCTGAGACATGGAATATCTTATTAAAAATAGACATACTTAACAAAAATAATTATTATAATATGTTAAGCGTTAACCCTTCGCATGCAATTAGCTATAATCCTATTAAAAAACTCCTTAACTCCAAGAAATTTCACAATTTCCAGACATAAATTTTAAGTGCATAAAATACTTGTTTTAAGCACCTTATTTTCGCCTGCGTCTAGGTGTTAAATATCGTTGTTAATTAGCATGAAAGGTACAAAAAAGTTTGACATCTCTTTACACCCGAGGTTTGTGGTCACGAACATTGGTACTAGAAGTAAAGCCCGCTGTACACATTGGGCCAGCGTATTGGGCTAGCGTGTACAGATCTACTTGGCGGTATGTTGGTAGTTGGCGGGAATACTGGCCAGTCAAGCGAAAGTTGTCGGTTTTTCGTGCACCAATCAAAGGATCTTGACGTGCTTCGCATACAGTGTTCACACGTTGGCCCAATGTGTAAACAGCGACACTTGGAATTCATTATTTTGGCCCAAAATGCTGGCCCAATGCCCTGGCCCAATGTGTACAGCGGCCTTTATGTGAAAACAAAAGCTATAAAGTTGTGTAAAAAGGTTTTATAGCTTATCAATGAGGTTGAATGTTAGTTAGGGGTTATTGGTCTCTGGTTGCGAGATTGATCGGGATAAAATAAAAACATGATAGTTTTATGCTGTAAAATAAATAAGGTACCGTTTTAGTTGAAACTGGATAAAGAACACATTCAATTTTTTTGTTGGATAATTTACTCTTTCCTTCTTGCCACTTTAATTTATAATTTAGAAATGAATTCGGATCGCAATTGTTGTTTTTCAAGGAAACAGTACGTTTTTTAAGGGATTAAAGGTAGGTACCCCATATGTCCACCCCTGTACTCCTGTCAACGGATATGCAAAGTTTCAGGATGATTAGTTTAGTGCTTAAAGCAAGAAAGGGTTACAAATAGACTTACTTTCGCAGTTATACCTAATTACTATTAGTTTGCAAATGGATTATTTTGAAACCTACATACACAACTCTCTTATTTGCACTTATTTCCTTATTTTTTATTCACTTCTAATCATCCGCCCAAACGCCAAAACAGTGACGATTTCAATACGCAAACCGCGAGCATTCCCGGCCAAATTCCCATTTATATATTTAAAGCCCCTCCAACGCTAATTCATTCATAAATCTGCTAAACGTCATCCCAAAGAGGCGAATCCTCCCATCAATTGCCGAAAAAAAAAACAAAATGACATTCAATTTGCGAGGCGGCGGCGTAACCCGAAAAAAAAAAATATCAAAACATTCGTCTCTAGCATTTCGTCAATCACTCGCAATGTTTTCATTCAATTTTTCCTGACAGCCTCAATCCATTCTAAAATCAACCATAACCACTAAAACTTAAAGTCCTTTTTACAAAAGTCACTTGTTTTTCACCAAGTTCGGTTACATAATGGTTCCGTTCATCAGTTCGAGTGTCTGTTTTAACTGTTGTACTAGCGTTTACGTCACAAACAAACGATATTTCTCCTTTGTAAAGTTATGAAAGCGCTTTAAGCACTCATTTGTTACTTTCAGCGCTGAAGCGGCTGCATAGTCAGAAGCGGGTCAAGTGTAGTGGGGAATTATGATCTAATGCGGGAGCTGTAATTAAGATACAATCTCGCTGATGATAATGTACCTTAATATGACTGTTTTAATGATGATTAATGCTGTAACATAATGTAATATGTGAATTTGGTCCTGTATGATTGTAAATAGGACTTGAATATTTTATCTATACGTATACAAGAAAATCACTTAAGTCTGTTTGTACGAGCATAACTTCTAAAGGACTGCACCAAATTGCATAGTTCAAATAGCCAAGATAAAGTTTATCATGTAAGAATGTTTTCGGAAAATCCACTGGGTACTGACATCGAAATGTTGATCCTGAGCGAAGTCGGACGGGTCGTAAGTAGAAATTTCTAAGAAAGTAATTTAACCTCTAAGTCAGAAGGTTACAAATATGGTCCAATATGAAAAAAAATATACAACAGTTTTAAGATTTTAAGGTTGATTGTATTTATTTTGGGTGGTATTAGTACACTAATAGGTACAAACTGACCAAACTGAAAAACCCACTTTGTTTGGGCTGAAAAAAATAAATACATAGTTTCGAAATAACAACGTCGGATAACACAAGTATGATGTTTTTACCTATGTAGTAAAAATAATAGGGTACGCAAAGTAAGGATGATTTCATGATGTGAGTTTGTCAAAAACTTATAAAAATAGAAAACGTGTGATAGAATAATAATGTAATGAACGTAATACGACAAAATAACAAGCCTAGACCAGACGGTACGATTCCACCAAAATAGCGTGCAGCACACTTTGTTCGCGCTTATTTTGTGCAACTTCAGATGTGCGCGTACTAAACTGCTATCGCGTTTAGCTTCTGTGGTCTCCGGCAAGGCTGTGCGCAACTTTTCATTGTCACTGAAATGAGTTTGGCGAGGTGTGCGCACAAAAATATTCAGGTGGTACACGAAGGATTTGACCAGAGCGAACTATTTTGTGCCGCCGTAATCGCAGGACTGTCTACGGTGAATTTGAGTCAGTCAGATGACAGTCTTTTCCGTTCCACTAAGCCACCCAGAAAAAAACACCGTCTTCGTATTCATTCGAAATGATATCACCATTTTAATCTGCATAATACCATCACTCATTAAACACATAATCATCTTACACCACATAAGGAACAAATACCACTCCATCATATAAAATATGGTAAAGAAGATTATAAAAGAGCATGCCTTCTACGGCGTCAATCAGCAACCGGTTGCAATTACTAACAATCCGTTATAAATCGATGCGCTATTAACCGGTTGTTCAAAAAGTGGTCCGTATAAGGGAAGGTATTTCATAATGTGAATTGAATGGAACTGGATTTGGACTGTGTTTGATTGTTGGTAGATACCGGTAGACTTACGATACGATTATCTTTTTAATTTGTTGGTAAATAGATCCTTAATTTTTGGACTTCGGCCTCGTTGTGACACCAACTTGTTCCATAAGTAGGACGAGAAGGAATAGTCTAATTATAGTGTTATTCGTCGTCATACCACTGAACGCAGATACATACAGGATGACATTGATGACAGATGCAAAAAAAATATCTTTACCCCAAACTAGGAGTTTCTCCTGTATCATGGCTGCGTTTACTTAAAATAGTGACTCACATACATTGAGTTATTACTACTACGTATAGAGACACCATGTATCAACACTATATCCCATCCAGGATGAGTGAGCGCGCACAAGTTCATTCAGTTGTTTGACAGCTCTGCGGCGTGCTCTAGACGCGCGCTAATGGTGATGCGTGGTGTCGTCTCTATACGTAGTAATAATAGCTCAATGCTCACATACACAAACAACCAGACCCGAAACAACTACTTGTAGATCGGACAAATATTTATTCCGTGCGGGGATCGAAACCCGAAAGTTCTGAAAGATTTTGTAATTATCCATCTAGAGGATATCTTGCCTAGTATAATTTTTATATACAGGGTATAAGGGACAGCCCTCCGCAAACTTTCAGGGCTTGCTCAGTACACGAAACTGATCAATCTTCTACAATTTTTTTTCAGGTAATGAAAAAAAATCGGCCTCTCCATACAAACTGTTCAAGCAACTTTATAATTTTGTATGGTGATGCCGAAATTTGTGGCAGATTGTTTAGTTTCGTCTAGTGAGCAAGCCCTGAAAGTTTGCGGAGGGCTGTTCTTACACCCTGTATAGCATGCTAGCGACCCGTCGGCGTGTAGCTCCGCATGGAGTGCAATCTCTACTATGTTTTGCATGTTATTAACATTTATAAACCTTCCTCTTGAATTACTCTATCTATTGAAAAAAAAACGTATCAAAATGCGTAGCGTAGTTTTAAAGATATAAGCATACATAGGGACAGACAGACAGCGGGAAGCGATTTTGTTTTGTATTATGTAGTGATATGTAGTGAATCAATTTTCATAATATGCGAAGTATGAAACATGTCGTTATTAGTTAGAACATGCGCGGGAAGGCACGATGTTAATAGTTTCCACGTTTTTCTCCAGTTCCCACACTCAACAGAATTTCTCCTGTTCTTAGGCATGTTTACAATGTCATTTGCTTCGGTCTTATAGACATTATAAATATTTGAAAGGGTTATTTAATTAAGATAACTATTTGAGAACACTGGTTACTTGCAACATAGGTTAAACAAAGATATACATGACACTGCAATGTTCTATGACAAAACAAAAGTATTATATTTTATAATTATGTATTTCACTAGTTGTGTTTTGATTTTTTTTGTATTATATAGGGCTAGATACATGTCTAGCCGCCAGCCTGGTAGATACTGAAAAAAATGTGATAGACAAAAACCCAAAAACAATTTGCCCAACCTGAGAATCGTACCCAGAACTTTATTCTTACGAGTACTGTGTGCTATAATTAAAGTTTTTCGTTGGAAAGAAAAATTCGAACCGCGACCAGGATTTGAACCTACGACCCCCGGATTTAGTACATCCGACGCTCTTTCCAAACTAGCCATCGATGTTCATGCCTACTGCTTCGAATTCTTCAATACATTTCTATATTATATAAAAAAATATGCTTATGATAAGGACTGGTAAACTTAATAGGTACCTCTTCCCTCAAAGACCTTTCAGGCGTATTTTAATTAGTAAAATTATTCAAAAAACACGTTTTAAATAAAAAATCATAAACAATAAAAGTCGAGAACACTAAAGAATATGGAAGCAATAAGAAAAAAACTATGAAAAGGAGTCGGAAAACTTGTAAAAAACTTTTGTAACTTTTACCAAGTTTAACAAAGGATGGTCGATAAAAATCTTTTGTGAAAGTTTCAGAAGTTTCCTGCAAACTGTTTTGCTTACAACCTTATAAGTCGGTGATCTGTATGTAACTCGCAGAATATTTTAAGTAGAGATGTGCCGACTGCCGACCGAGAATTTGGCCGACTAGTCCCGAATTGTTAGCCAGTCGGCCAGGCCGAATAATGTTTTCTTTTACTAAGTATTCTTTTGATTATTATTTTGTGACTCTTGGTAATACTAATTTATCATGTACCTACACATGAGGTAAATTCATTATATTTTAAAATGTTCTCGATCACACCAAGAGCACAAATAAAAAATCAAAAATCTTTTTAAAGTTTAATATAATAAGTTAATTTAAAACATTCACTTATCCAGATTAAAATTATATAAAAAATACAGAAAAGTAGATAATATGATTTTATGCAAAATAAATTATCAACAAAGGTTGTAATTTCAGAACAATCAACACAGCTGAATATTTACGATTTTTTCTGACAATTTGCCGACTGTTGGCCGATGGTGTATCTATAGCCGACTAGTTTACACATCTCTAATTTTAAGCTAGGAAAGTAAATAAGTATGAAGATTTTTGATAAATGTTTTAATACTGAATTTTCTTGTAGAATATTGTAGATACAGAGTTTTCTTCCATTTATGAGTTCAGTAGCTATTCGTTCCGTAGTTTTTGTTTGAAAGAGTAAAAATTAGTTAACATCCATTCATTCAAACAAGCTTTCACGTTCATAATAATAGTAAGAAGTTAAGAAGTAAGATTAGTAAGATAAGGAGTAAGATAGTAACAAGTAAGATAAGATAATGGTATTCAAAGTTTTTATTTCATTTGGTAATTTTAGATTAAAAATCGGTATTTAATATTCCCACTGCCTAATAAGTAAACTCAGTAAACAGTAAAAACTATATTTTTATATACCTGCTTAACCACAGAGAAACAAAAACAAACAGTTTTTAAAAAATACCTATAAGGAAACTAAAGGAACAGACTAAGAAGCACACATTTTTGTTTTAATGTTCATAATTTTTTTGAGCCCTTTTTAATGAAAATGAACCCTATGTAGGTATTAAAAATAAATCAGTTACACTACCACTTTCTGTGTTAACAACCACCAAAAAATAAAACTTATCTACCTACCTATTACCTACTATTGAAAAAAAAACTGATCTTTTTCTACTAACAGTCAACAGCGTTCCCATATCAAAATTATTATTGTCTACCCTCAAGGTCGTATTTTCAAAACAACAAACCCAGTAATGGAAGTATAACCTGTCATACCTCGTTAACTCAGTCATCAGTAACACCTCTATCTAATTTAAAGGGTTCATCTGTGAGCTAGATTACCTACTTCAAATCTTATCAATATTTCATAGCGGGTAGGTACACGTTGATTAAAACCACCGCGAGGGTAGGTTATCAACTACCTACCTACGTTGTACAGGTTGAAATTTTCGATTAAAGTTTATGTCTCAATTTTGGTGATACTGTTTTTCGTAATTTAAAATTCCGTTTATGGCATTTTTTGCATATTATAATCTTCACGTAATCCCGGGGTGGAACATATATGTGACACGCGGAATCTTACTGACTAATTCAATTAAATTCAAATTCATTAATTTCAACCCATTTCAGATCATAAACCACCCTGTTCCTTCACATGCCATTTGCGTTTCAGGACTGCAGTACTCTTTAAGACAGTCTTTAGACCCCCGAAGGCGTTTGTTGGCTTTATTGGGAATGTAGGTAGGTAGGTAGTAGGAAATAATTTGTGACGTCAAAGGCGCATTCACGTGAAGATCAGGGAAGAATGTAGGAAGAATACTGACTAGGGACTAGGTAGATAGACGATCTCATTCATCTGACCAAAATAAATAGGATCGGCATAACACTAATTCGACAGAAGCGAAAAGATTTTGTAAAAAAAAACGAGGTATACTCAGAATAATTGTGAAGCTAAGATTTGAAAAAGATGTCCAGTAGTTCTAAATATTGTAGGAAGACCTGATCTTCTTACCTTTCATCTTAACAGCTGTTGCTATAACTTATTTTGAAAAACCACCACGCATTATTAATTTGTTAGTTTGTTTTCATTAAATGAAAATATCTATATTCATGGTTTCTATTTGTATGAAAAGTTTGTATTATAATTTTCCTGCCATCTTAAAATAAACTACTTAAATGTTTAATACATAAATTCTTACTGATCCATTTCTAATGCCAATATTGTTTTCATAAAAAACAAATATGTAAAACGACTCTTTCGTCTTTCACTCCCATTTTCATGAATTTTCATCTATGTATTTTCAGTGTGCAAGAAACAAATCCACACTTCAATAGCGTACTTTTGTATTTTTTTAATGAAAAATAAGTTATCAAAATAAAATTGAAAAAATAACATGGGCTGTTATTTCTATACAACCCAGTAAAACATAGCCCTCAATATTTGTTTAAAAACTTTTCCAATCAAATCAAAAACTCACCTGACAACTGGTTGCGGCTGCGGGTATCCAACAATCCTCTTCTCCTTTCTCCTCCTACACTCACTCTCCACTCTCTTATCACTGTTATCACGAATCGTATGATACCTCGGCTGATAACTTTCAAGTTGCGTGTACAAACGCGCGCGTGGCGCGGGCGACGGGCCTCGTTGCGACATAGGGTCCCCGCGTCCGTTCTCAGTGGCGGTTGGAGCCACACTGACGTAGTTTGTGTGGCCAGTGTGGACCCGCTCTGCTACCCCTGGCCGACGTTTTTCCTCAACAAACGCCACTCGAGGAGGCTTTGGTTGCATCAAGTTGATCTTCTTTTTCTTTGCGGTAGATGTCACGTAGAAAAAGTAGCCGTTGCGGTCCATTTTCGGAGCTGTTGCTTTTACCTGTGGAGTGGAGTTATGTTCGAGATTAGTTTGTGTTGTGATTGTTTTATGTTGGTGGGGTGGATTGTTTTTACATGACTAGTCAAACGTGTGATACGGTTAGAAGGTTCATGTGTGTTTCAGTAGGTTCTAAAAAAAATGATTAAAGGCAATTCGTACCGATTTGAAATTGAATTTCGTCGGCATCCTAAATAAGTCTTCTAAATATTATAATATAACATCGACAGTAATTGCGTATAATAAAACAATATAAATATTGTAATATTGTTGTATTAGTATGCAATATAACTGCATACTAAGTAAATTCTACAATATTCAATGTTGTTTTGTTTTAGCTACATACGCTGTTTTTTATTGTTTGTTTAATATTGTACATAATATCTCAATTTACACAAATAAACTAAGCACAAATAATAAACATGGTAAAAATCCCTAGTTTTAAAATCTAAAAAATATCTAAGTGACTCTGCCTTTTTATGTTTTTTGTTTTTGTTAAAATAGGTTTTTTTTTTATTTTTTTTATTTTAGTGTAAGTTTAGTTGTAAATGTATAGTTTTATTTATTTTTAATTTCTAGCTTTAGTTTGTTTATATTAATTGGAAAAATATCTGAATTTGCTTCGTAAACTATAGAATTTCAATAAGGTCACCCGGGGCGAAAGCAACTATGGGGCTAAAGCAACTAATTCAATTTTCTCTCTATCTAATCGTTTTTGTAGATAGATCTATCTATTGGAGTAAAGAGGAATCATAGTTTTTTCAAATAAAGTACAGATGGCATCGCCAGTTCACCGACTGTAGTACCTACAGACCATTTTCTGTCAGCCGTCATTTTGGAGCAACGTGTTGCTGCGGCCTGTGTTATGTTTTAAATCATTAAAAATATTTCAAGTCGTCGCAAGGAAAATTATAAGTGCATCCTAAAAATAAGATAAAACGTCAGTGTTTTTGGTATATTTGGTTAAACTCTAGGTGTTGTAATTAATATTTTATTGATATAGTTACATTAACCCCAACTTTTCATGCAAGTGGGTTATTGCGACTATTTTGGCAGTTACAATTGCCCCATGCTTTTTGTATGGAAACTGCAAATTACTAGTGACGTTCCGTGTCGATATTTCGATAAATGTTTATGTGCAATTATATAATAAAACAGAAAGCTTAAATAAAAAATGTACCAAGTTAATACAA
Organism: Agrotis ipsilon; assembly: GCA_028554685.1. Lineage (NCBI taxonomy): Eukaryota > Metazoa > Arthropoda > Insecta > Lepidoptera > Noctuidae > Agrotis > Agrotis ipsilon. Next base: position 2,960,613 of record CM052965.1, read on the forward strand.
AATCCAAATTTTGTTAGGTATCAGAAATTATAAAAGAAAAAACGTGAACACTTATTGCTGTGAAACACTTCTGGAAGCTGTACGACTAGTAAAGCAAAATCAGTTATGCAGCTGCGGAACGCTTCAATATTCCTCGTTCAGCAATAATATCACATTCATACGCTACGCGCCAAAAACTGTACTTTTACATTAAATTTAAAACCTTTCATTATTGTTAATTATCGAATCTTTGCATATTTATATTTATCGATAAGTAGTAGGTACTACATATCAAATTCTCAACACTAGTCAGTATGGAAGACAGTCGCATTCGCCCCATAAAAAAATAAAACTAAATTTACTAGAAACTGAACTCTTTCTCAGCAACTGTAGATAGCTTTTACGGATAATTCTGTGTGCATCTACATGCACTCTTGACCTCAACATTTAGAAATAGATTACAACAGAGTTATAACGAATAGTCACATTTACCCCAAAGTGGGGTGAATGTAACTTTTACTGGTCATATTCAACAATAATGCAAATTAATGAAAAACTAAAGCTTGTTTGTAAGTTAATTTATGTCGAAACTGTTCATCGAAAACTATGCAATGAAGTACGTTTACTAGAATATCCCTATTATTTAAGTAGCTTATGGTAGAGGGAAGCAAACTTTCAAAATTATTTTGTTTAGTTGCTTTCGCCCCGGGTGACCTTAATCAAATCACAAAACACAAAAAATCAAACTCCGAAAAAATTTAACAAAAATCCAATACTACCCTACCCCACGTTCACCAGGAAACTGCTATTTCAGTCAGTTTAAATCGTTTGTAAATATTTTTTCAGCGAAACTCATCACGAGTCGATAGTTTCGTTTGCATATCTCTGTTCCGGGTAGCCGTCAAACAACAGGTGCCTTCAAACAGCATTCGACAGTAAACGAACATCGTTATCGTTCATCAGTCACCAATACATTTTCAACTTTATACCCCAGCGCGTAAAGTTTAAAATCTATTGAAATTCTCAGATCGTTTTCGTTTGTTTCGTTCGTTATCGATAAGCAGTTTTTAATAGATTTTCAACTTTACACCCTGGGGTATAAAGTTGAAAATGTATTGGTGACTGATGAACGATAACGATGTTCGTTTACTGTCGAATGCTGTTTGACTAAGGCCCCAGGGCTATTATCTGACGGTTGGAAGGTGTAAAACGAATTCGCTTCGCTTTTTGCGAACGTTTCGCCGATCGATCGTTTCGACTGACAGGTGGATTATGTATGTAAAGTTTGAGTTGCAATTTTTTTTGTTTCATTAATGTGGAAGACAAAAGTGGTTTCAATGAAATATGGGGGTGAACGTAGATTTTTTTTGGGCTAGAGAGAAGATACTCAAAATTAAGAAACACCATGAATTTTAGGCGAGTCTGACAGTCCAGTCCACCCTAGGTTAGCATTCATAGAGCGTCAGCACAATGACGGGCCCCCCCTATAGTGGGCCATAGCCTTTCCGGGGTTGCGGGACATACGATACCGCGACTCCGGTACACAAAGGACTACCGAAGGATTTTAGTCAGTCAAGTCTGACAGTCCAAATTCAAAATCAAAGATCCACTTAAAAAAACAATAGCATTCATTTTATGATCTTACCACGATAAAAAAAGGGTTAAGTTTTAATGGTAACCTGCAATCCAGGCTAATTTCAGGATGATCGGTTCAGTGAATTGAGGGTTACAAACGAACAAAGTTACATTCGCATTTATAATATTAGTTTGGATAACTAGAACGTGGGAGGATCAAGAAATTAATCATTTACAGACTTTCCAACTCAAATACCAAAGAACATGTTGGCAGTTGGTCAACACACAGATAGCTACAAAGCATTGTAGTTTATAAAAAAGATATCCCACGCAAATTCAAAGAGTTTGACAAGGAATTGATGAGAGATCTAAGTTCGTTAACCTAGAAACTCTTTTGTTATACATTCTTGATCTTGACGCCTACGCTCTATAAACTACTAGTCATCATAATATAACTTCAACTGTTTTCGGAAACAACTCCACGATTTTCGACGAATTGAATATAGGATAAGTATGTGGGCGTTCAACCAGTAGCGAACTGTTACATTTGCCGCCCCCAGGCTTTTCAAAATTTGCCGCCTGTAGCTGACCTTTAGAATTTGTAACCCTTTTTAGGGTTGAGAAGACTTCAAATAATTCTTAAAACTTAAAAAAAAAATGTAAGAGATTTCAAATTAGATTCAATGTTATTTCTGACTTATTTCTACCAGTTCTGTAAGGCGCCAAAGGATTTGCCGCCCCTAATATCTGCCGCCTAAGGCACCAGTCTACTGAATCCATCACTGCGTTTAACACAGGAATAGTTATGATTTAATTAGCAACAACTATTGTCATCGGCTCAGGAGCAAAATGTCGCTTTAGTAAAATGCCTCTTTCTCATAATGTCGCTTACGCAGAATGCCTACCCTTATCATCGTCTGTCGTATGTAACAGAAAGATCTATGTTTATACTCGTAAGTCTCTAAATATAACGTTTATAAGTTTTATGCACAATTATAAAGTCAGCAAATAAATTCGCTATGTTACGTGATACATGAGTTGTGACCTAGAAATTTTAAAAGGTCATCAGATCAATTATAATATGTTTGTACTTTAAAAAATAAGTGAACAAAACATTCATTTAAAATTCTATAATATTCTCCTCTGACCTTTAATTAACACCAAAGATCCATTAAAATACAACAATCGAAAAAAAAATAAACTAGAATGCCAAGTTACAATAAAACCATCTTATAAAGTGCACTGCGTGTGCCCTGCCAATCCGAAGATAAGAATTGAAGCCTGGCCAACAATACTCTACATATAATATACAAAGGCACGCGTAGTGGATAAATTCCTAGGAATCATTTGCACCCTGTCCATTGCTGGCTCGTATCGCCAAGATCTCTACATCGCTGTTGGTAGGAGTGCAATGAATCTGACACGCTTTTGCCGCCAATTCACCTTTGTAGGATGTTGGGTGAATAGCGATAGTAGGTGGACACACGGCTGGTAAGGATGATGAGCGAAGTGCGTTAAGGTGCGTGTGAAAGACATGAGATACACAAGTTGGTCTCGTATTAGATATCTACATGAATTACTTGCAATAATTTAAGTGACAACTGTAGCTTTAGAGCTAGTATTATTTGTATTATCTCTGTTATTAAAACAATCAGAGAAAGAGTTGATAGCTCCTCATTACTCTCTGCCACTAACTTAAATTAATGTCAGCATAGCAGGCTATTTACCGCTTACAACCGGTCCTACTGGAAGTCTAAAGAGGAGGCCTATGTTACGGCTTACGGCTGATATTATGATAGCATGCTTTTCTCTTTCGTTCATTTTCATAACTCGTCATTCAAATAGTTACACCATTCACATTTTCATCGAGATCACCGTCTATCCATTATAAATCTTCAAATTGGTCCTCTCCTGGTCTTACAGCTAATTCATCCATTCTGACATCTTCAAATGCCGATAGCAAGCAATTTGCCAATAAAAACAACTCATCACCTCTTCTAACTTTACTCAGATAACCACCAAAAAATCCTTTCCCCCCAACCTGCTCTTCATTCCCAACAGCCGTATCTCCCCATCTGTCACAGCTCACTGCAGAGATGTTATCGCGCCTACGCCCGCGGCATCTTTCTGAATGCTAACTGGACCCTGAATACTCTGCGAGCACTATCTACGACATCTGTGCCCTATGCACAACGGATCTCCACTTTGATACCAGCTCGTTGGCCCGCAGGTATTTTTCTCTACGATTTAGATTGCCGTCGGTCTGTATTTAGTGTTTAACAAAGCCTCGTGTTGTTCTAATTAGGTGGGTGAGAATTTTGACTTGGATGTGGTTTATTGTTGCTTTCAGTGCTATTGCCAGAGTTAGTTTTTGTACATTTTACATAAAGATCACTTTCCAGTTTTTGTTTAACTTTTTGTAATTCGTTGTTATTGTTACCCACTAACAGTTATTGCAAACTAAATTGAAATAAATTTTTGTGAAGCAAAAATATATCTTCGATCTTGACATTATAACTTTACATAAAAAATCTGATTCTGTGTTTAAGAATGGAAATCATCAATTAATGTCAATGTTTATGTTATTCAAATCATTCTTCTTTGTTGGATGGAATAAGTTTGTCGCCCAAACAGATTAAAACGACATTTCATTTTTCAACAAGAAAGTCGAAAATGTAATAATTTATCTAAGCAACCGAAAAAATTGTGGCAGTCTGATTGAAATTTTGGAACCAATCTTGACATTTATGTCCTAAGTCAACTGATAATGCATCTGATATAGTCAAAATTCTAAATTCACTATCTCTAAATCAAATCATACCAAAATAACATAAAAGCTATACACATAAAGGAGATCGCAGCAAATACTCAGCCACAAATTGAGTTTAATTTAAACAACAGTGCTTGAGGGCAGCAAACACATTGCAATCGGAACACAAAAGTGTATTTACTGGAGGTCTGAGCTTCCCACAGGAGATGGCCAAGACTTGTGAAGGACATTAACTGAACGTAATAAATTTATATATAAAGAGAGAATCGCAATCAATGTGGATGATAAAATAGAGAGAAATAGGAATATTGAAGATGTTATTACTGTACCTATTGAGATGGATCTGTTGCATACCAGAACTGATAGAGAGTAGTAGTCTTGAGGAGGCCTCAGTGTTGAGGATGTAAGCGACTTTTGTATTTTATTCGTAGGTAAGTATGGGCAGACACTTTGCTTTGCATAATTTATGTGTTTATCTTAATAATGATGTCAAAATTGCCAATAGTGATGTCAAAAAGGCCGAGGCAAGAACTTCGTCCCAGCCTTGGCAATGGCTGAAAGGTTAGCAAGTATAAGCAATATTAAACTTAGTCTTAACATAGAAATTAAATATTCTAATATTATGTACGTACTTATGCGTATATAAATGGAACAAAATTCTAGGTAATAAATTATTTCACAAATACCTCAGATGGCATTCACTCAGGTGCCATTGCAACGGTTACCCAATGTGGAATACAAGTCAAAAACATTTCATATCAAATAAGTAAAACAAAACACAATCAAACAGAAAGCAATTAGCAGCCACAGAACCACATCTATCAACGACAAAATCTTCCGTATTTCGAATGAAATCCCAAATAATTTCGACAGACTCCGAGGCAATCCTTCATTCGTAGCAAACGTGTCAATATTTGCCGCCAGCAACACTGCACAAACATTTCGAAGACATAAGACAAAGATGCTGGGGCCCGTAATTGGCATGCACCGCCTTTGATACAAATGCTGTGGTTTTTACAACTTCATCCTTCTGAAGAGGTTGCAAATAATACGAGAAATTAATGCAATGCTGAATTTGGTTTGGGAAATTGGAAGGAAAAGTGTAAGACGATTATAATTTGGTACGAATTTTAATTGAATGAGAATGCATTTAGGAATACTCCCTAAAGTACGATTATTAATTGTAGTCAGTAAAATGACATTTGTTCACTATAGAAATGTACTAAATTTCACAGTATCAGTGACAGTTGCACTTGTCATTTTTCTGACTACAAATAATAATCGTACTTTAGTTGAATTAGGAAGTAAAGCTAGGTTATATTTTGTTATATTTGTACTGTTTTCAGTATCTTTAGTTTTATCAAATGCATTTGGAAACTTATCTTCCAAAAACGCATTATAGTTTGCATGTTATTAAACAAATCAAATTATTCCGTACCTAACATGCTAGCCTTTTTCATCCCATTGCATTGCGAAAGCCTCTTCTAACACAGAGACAGCATGAGCACTGATAACTCAAGGCGGACTGGTAACTTCAGACATATATTAACTATCATTCCGACTTTCTTCACGATTATCTTCAATCACTGATGTCCAAGATAAACTAAGATTTTCTTACAAGTCTTCCGCATAACTAACATAAAAATCTACTTACGCAGGACTGCTTATCACAAGATATCGAGTCAGTAACTCATTAGCTCATGAGCCCTCAATCACTTAACCTCATAAGGGAGAAAAACGATTGAGAACAAAAGCCTCCATCCACAATAATCGCATTCAAGTGTTCGTGATCCATTAATTAGTGACAAGTGAATGCACTTCCTGTGTACACTGTGCAGGAACATAGAGTATCAAGGGGATGGAATGCTTACTTTGACAACATGGGCTTTGGCTTGTTTGGACATCAACCTGCAATAGAATACATTGTAGGTTGATGTCTGGAACTTCACTTCCAAAGCATCAAATAAGATTTCTTTAACTTATTCAAATTTTACGTTGCAGGTAAACCCATTGAACAGTACTACTGTTTAATGAGACTAGACACCAAACGGAAAAGCCGCTTAGCAGTAATAATGAAATTGTAAATCGAAGAACGTAATTAATGATTATCCAAAATCATACTTCATCAGAAGAAACTGAACTCTGGTGCACTTTAATTTACACATATTTTTTAAACAAGTGAAAGCTGTAACATTTTCCTAACAATCAATTAAGCTATACGTTTTATTACTTTAGTTTCAGTGGACAAAAAATTAGCACCAAAATAACACTAGTTTTTACTATACATATAATTATACAAACGTTCATCTTTGGCAAAATATCCCCAAGAAAGATCAAAAAGTACGCTCATACTTACGAGCACTCCATCACATCACTACTCCGCGTCAGGGTATGTTAATGCATTTCTTGCGTGCGTTTCTGAGCGGCTATGAGCGAAGAGCGACGGCTCTAATGTGTTGCGAGAGTGATTTGCAAGTAGTGTACCTACTGTTGCACTGCAGGTCCTTAAGGCTTGTTAATAAATGTGCTTAAATTGCACTGATTAGAATGCTTGCATGAGGGTTGGTATCGATTTTGTAACAATGAAACTAGGACTTGATAGTCCTTCTATGAAGAGTATTTTGCCAACAAGTCGGGCAGCAAAGCCAAAATTAAAGAAAAACTTATTGATTTTTGTCCGTCAATATGTGTGTAAAATATGTAGGTACTGCTATTCAACTGTTTTCCGTTATTTCCAGGCCACACTAATGGATATACAGTTTTGTTTCCAGAATGTTCGTATAAACGTCAATTAACGCGATAATTAACGGCATTAGCCGCTGGTGTGGCCTTAGTGTAAGCCTAGAAGCCGACCACAACGAAGTTGGGAACAGGTCAAGCAGATGATGTCGATAATCTTACACAATTTCAAAAGATCCGTAGGGACACGAAAACTAGAAATTAATAAGGGATCACGCGATCGTTACTATTGTGAAAACATTGTTATAATATACAATAACATGGCTGCCTATAGCTAAAACAAAATATAAAAGAAAACAAAGTGAGTTAGAACTCTCTTGTTGTAGACATAACATCTTTATAAATAGGTAAAATTGACACAACATCTACCCTTATAAATCCTGCTTTAAAGGTACTTACATTATCATAATATTGAGATATTTTCTTTAGGAGTCAAACAAACTTAAAAAGTGTAGCTTTGCAAAGGTATTTTTGCACGTAGCCATATTTATTTGTATTCATAAATTTAGCTTGTCTTAAGCTAGTAGGTCTAAGGAACAAAAATTCTTAAAATTGAACAAGCAGTTTTTGCAAACTCAGTTCATTTTGCTCACACCTTTCAGCGTTTGAAATTTTAACGCACATCTTAGGCTCTGACGAGTGTGATGAGTGATGACTAAGAAAACACACTTTTATAAGTTCTGCTGCAAGAAATATTTCCTCATGAGAAGCCTCTTAAACACAGACAACAATTTATTTAAATACAAGCATTACAAATCATCCAACACCGATCTTCCAACGTCACCCTTGTGCCAAAATGCATTTAGTGGCTAACTTAAGTGAAATTCCTTCAAGTATTTAATCAACGTAGGTACTTATTTAATTTTTACAATATACAAATTATTTCAAATTCCAGAAATCAGACGGATACCAACTAAACGAGACGTGACACGGATTGAGGTCCCCTTGTTGTGTGGTCAAGACGGAGTCTATGCGGTTTTAGTCTGTTAGAGACCGACATACCCGCCCTTACCGCCTTCCAGACAGAGGGTATTCATGCAGAGCCGGACTTAAGCTAGTGGAAGCCCTTGGCAGTTGAGAATTGAAGGCCCCGTGTAGCTTGCAAAAGTGAACAGCGTGAGTTGAAATATCTAACAAATCACATCGGATATATTAGATTTTCTCTGATTTTTAAACAGTAATATTATAATTGCGAAAGTAAGATTGTTTGTTACATTTTCACGCATAAACCACTGAACTTTTGCTTACACGCTGCCACGTGCACAAAAACGTACAAGAGTACATTTTCATCCCGACAAAAAAGTACATACTTTTCCCGAGAATTTTTCCCGGAACCTCCTGTTATGACGTTTGTAAGAACTCGGGTTCCCTGGGATTGTAGTGGCCCTATCTAGAGTAATCAATGAGATAGATGGCCCTGTAATAATGAGTAGGTTTCGGAAAATTCTTCAAAGTATTTTCAGGTTTTATTCATTCATCTCTGGACAACTCATGAGTAGGTTCCTTATCCATCGTTGCCCCAATACAACCCACTCATATTTTTGAGATTTTTCCAAGAATATTATAAAAATAACTCGGAGATTTCCACTTGATCGTTCGGGATACACCTACGTGCAAAAAATATGGAAGGCAGTCTCATCATATCCTTTTAATAGACTCAAAGATATGAAAAATAGTTCCTTTCCTTGTCATTATTATACCTCGAAAATAGTCGATGCATTAAATAATAATTTGGAGAACAGTGCCATATTTAGGGGTAAATGCTTAACCAACAGAATATTTTGACCAATAAATTTTCACCCAAAGAACGATTGGCCAACAGACACCGGGACAGCTGAGAGTAAATAATAAAACCTTTATCAGAACCAACTTATATGGAAATTTTAAATAATATTACAGACGAAGTTGACAAATCCATACTATCCATAATTTATAAATGCGATTTCAGCCGTCTAGATAGACGCACGGCAAATTACCATCCTCACCTTATTGCTATACCACCGATTCATACTAAGCGTTTACAAAGGTCTTTTAAAATGCGGACAGCGAAGAAGTGCAACTCTCTGCCTGCGTCGAGTCTGTCACGTTTGACCATCTAGACGCACGGCAAATTATTCCCCTTCCCCTTCTATTATCGCACAGGTTTGCGATGATAGCGGGGGCTGGTGGGATGAGGTTGTGAAGTTCTAGTCTATTTTACGCGGTCAGGAGGTTTTCATGTGCTGACCGTGCAGTTGAATAGCGCTTACCGTTTCTCCACGCATCGCATCTTCAAATACCTATCACAAATAAATTCGTCCTAATCCTATGTTATAGAGATAATTATATCGACATTAATTGGTACAATTCAACTGTCGCAGTATTTTTTCTTAGAATTTAACAGCACATTTTTTTATTGTTTGGTGTAATTTACCTGAAATAGATAAAAATGTTATATAAAGCCCTACCTTGAGGACATTAGAAACACGAAATAATATCTACAAAAATCCATGCCCAATTACAAGAGTCTTTATTTATCACGGGCTTTGAAACGTCCCGCCCCGGATTATCAACGGATTACTCTCGTTAAATTCAAAGGCCTTTGATGTTCGCCTATTAGAAAAAAATGGCCGAAATGTTACAAGTTTGTTTTCTTACAATGCAATATTATCCAGATTGGGAAGAGAGGCTTTTGAAACAGACTACCAACGACGATATATTACTAGACTCCTAATATCAGGCGACCGATGTCTGTCGACACATAGGCAAAAAAGTCTTATATCCTTATTTCGACCACTCATGTGAGCCGTAAACATACCTTGAGACAGAACAGACCTTGAGTTAGCCAATCAAAACGCAGTGTAGTACTTCAGCGAGTTGACAGAATAGTTTTTGTACCTTGGATCGTGCATCGGGGTCTAGTAATAAATTGTCGTTGCAGACTAAGGAATATGAACCTTTTTAGGTAGAAATTAAAAACAATTTCTTTTACAAAGATTATATTCTGAATTTATTACAAAATTCTGAAAACGTGACTCATTTTGGTACAATCGACAAAGAAGATGAGAATGTTTCTTTTTGACAAGAAATTGTTTGAATTCGTCAAAATAAGAAAAAAATCAAGGTCGTTACCATGGATATGTTTACGGGAATATGAACCTAATTGTATTTGAATATCTGTAAGGAAATAAGCTTATGTTAGGTCTTAATTCTTTGTCGATTGTACGTAATAATGCTAAGTATCAATTATTTTTTTCGTTATAGCAAATGTTTTTTTTTTCAGAGTGGAGCAGAAGGGTCTGCCACACTAGTATTTACTAAAACTCTAATTCCTTCTTTTGCCTTTTACGTTTCAGGGCTGCGGTTAGTTCTTCAAAGATTCTCACTACTCTGTTAGAAGTTCGTTCAGTACCAATTTTTTATACTGAAAAACCGAAACAACAAACAAAGAAACCAACCAACTTATTTTTCTAGTTTTCACTAGATAAGTAGTAAATTGACTTGTCGATTTCAACAGGTGGGATTTGAACCTACGTACTATCTCTAAGACTACTTCTTGGCACGATACGGCTTTCTTTCTTGCAACGGTATTACGAGTTCCAATATTTATTGCTATCCTGGAAGAATATCTTTTATTCAATAGGTTTTTCATCTTAAACTAAGTATTTTTTTCTTTTTTTCTGCAGTAAAACAGGTGCAGTAAGATATGTAATTTATAGTCCACCTTATTTAGTCATGATAATAAAGTGTATCTTCACTGATGATACTTAAAACAGCATTTTCATTAGCAACAATCAAAAATGTATGAAAAGGAATCTTATTTTTTTTTTTTTATTAGTACAAACCCACCACACTATTCCCAAACCACTGCAACTCCTGAGAGCCAGAATCAACAGTGGTAACCACCAGAAAAGCGCCGAGACAATGAAGCTCGACGTGTCCCGGAGAGTGAATTTACCTGTCTTGGATCCTGCAACGAAATTAATCAGAAAAGAATAGTGAAGGAGTAGGAATCTTATGTTATATAGTTTTGTTATAAGCAATGACGTGGTTGCTTTGGATGTGTGATCTACACGTTGTTTTTCCGTGTCTTTTTGTATGTGAATTTAAATGTTTGTAAGCGCACCCACGACAGTTTCTTGTTTTATGCGAAATCAAATCTTTGATGAAATGTTAGAATTTTCAGCTTTTAGTTAGAAATTAACTGACATTCCTTCTCAAAAACGAAACAATCAAAAATCCTTATTCCCCAAAGTAAGTACATGCGTAATACTATAATGTATGCGGCTTATTCAATTCCCTGAAAGTAACTCAAGTCACTTACGACACGGAAAATTACGGCTAAGTGCCTCTAATGTGCCGAGTGACTTATTAACTGAGCGGTTTGCGTTCATTTTCAATTTACGCTCATACGTCGGAGGCTAGACGTCTTCTTAATGATGTATTAAATGATGAAATAGTGTTAGGATGTACAATTAAGGAATAGTGAGGACTCAGAGAGATGGGTAATTGTAGTAGGCCCTATTAGAATCACAGAGATGTGTTTTTTTTTAAAGGATCTTATACACGCCTTTTTTTTCCTGCTGGCAGTTTTTTCTTTTTATTTTTTGTTGCTTTTTATACAGGATATGTGGTTAAAATAAGACAGGAGTTGAGCATAGAGGTCCCATGCTCAACTCCTGTCTGATTTTTTGATCCACACTTCCCGGGATACCCTGTATAATTTCCATTTTTTATGCCGTGTGAGTTTGACGACTGCCTTTCCCTTTTTTCTGTACACACGTTACTGCCGAGCAAGAGATCCTGAGTCCAATCCCCAGCTCGAGCAAATTGCCGTTAGAATGTTTCAAGATTTTTTCAGTAGCAGTCATTTTTTTTTTATCGTGTTAAAATCATCAAATGAGTCCTCGGGAACCCCGGGCAGGGCGGGAGGGACTGTCAGACTTGTACTGACTAAAATCCACGGTGTCCTTCAATAGCCCTTTATGTTCCGGAGTCACGGTGATGGTATGAGTCCCGCGACCTCAGTAGCAGTCATAGAGTTTAAAAAAAAAAAAGAATCGTTAAGTTTCAAGTCGACGTATCTATATTCATGTACACGTATAGCTTTTTAAAGAATAGTTTAATTTTTCGCACTGTCTGCCGCCCCGAAGTCAATTTTCCTACGTATATCACAATTTAGTTCAACCGACGTTACGCTCAAAATGCAAGGGTTTAAGCGCCAGGGGTGAAGACAATGGGGAGAGTAATCAAGTCTGGACCAGTGTTCCCGTGTGGCGACATTTGAGTAGCTTCGGGTACAATACTGTATGCGTCAGCACTCATTGAAGGCATGTGACGTGCTTCGAAGACCACAAATATTGGGGTAACAGTGTAGACTATGTACTGTACAGGGTTATTAATTTGTAAAACATTAACTACTGACGCAAACATAATTGACTGTTACACCAATTATCCGAACTGTTAAAATATTGATTTTACATGTCCATTTTATATGTCCAATCTTGTAAAATTTTAAAATTTCCTTAAATATAAATGAACCAGTGAAACGGTTTATTTAAGTGAAGAAGATCGTCGTCTAACAATAGGTTTACGCCTAAAACTACAGGTAATATTTTATCTATTATTAACCATATCCATAATAACCATATCATATAAATTTTGTTTTGTACTCTTTAAAACGTAAATATAAAATTATATTTTTTTAACGATGAATTATATTTTTTTGAATGATGATAATTTTTAGGTGATAAACGTAACTTATATAAACCCCATTCACTGATTCATAGTTTAAGGATATTTTATTTTTTTACAACGAACATAAAGGAGAACGGATTATGGAATGCTTAGTCACTGCAGACTAGGCAACATTAAAAATGGAGTAGAAAATAACTTAACCTTAGATCGACCAGTATGACTGTTAATATTGAACTAAGCGCCCTCCGTCACCCACGAATCCCTGCGCATGCCACTCTAATGCATGTAAATCTACAAATAAAAATCCCTACCACATTTTCTTCAAAAATACTTGAAAAAATCCTGAAGATCAATGCATCAACGTCTTTCGTTCCCTGTTTATTACTGTGCCCTCACAAAGGCGGGGCAGTATTAATCTTCTATTGAGACAACCTGCGGATTGGGCCCTACGACGGCACCCCATAGAGTTTGCATCCAGATTTTCTTGCTGGCCCCCTGTTCTGTGTACGATTGTTTCCCTTGGTGTGGTTTACAGACGGAGTGGGATGGCAACTTTTTTTAAATTTATACTCGGCACGAAGGCACAGTTAGTGCAGTGGCTAAGCGATTGGACTGCTGCGCAGCGTGTCGCGGGTTCGATTCCCGCACGGAACAAATACTTGTATGACCTACAAATAGTTGTTCCGGGTCAAGGTGTTTGTGTAATGTGAGTTTCTATGTTTGTAAACAAAACCACGATACAGGAGAAATTCCTAAATCCCTATTCTGTGGTAAGGGGCGACGACTTTTTTTTTATAAAAAAAGAAAAAGTACCTATTTACTTTAATGAAAAAGTTTACAGGCACTGGGCAATGGGTAAAGCAATGGGTTCAAAATGCCTGTATAAGGGATTTATTAAAGAGTAGAAATTAAAATGCAGAAAAATATGTAAAGAACTGCATGGAACTTTTAATAACAATACAAAACATTTGTGATTAATCTGTCATGTCAAAAAAATAAAAGTAAAATCAGATTGTAAGGTAGGTATTATATCCTAGCGACAGGACTGATATTACAATAGACAATGAGGAAAATATTACATTTTTCTTTCATATAAACGATTAAACTTGTGATCTCGAAAAAACATATTTTTCTCTGTTGTTATAGTAACAGAAACCTTACAGATAAAAAACAAATCCGTATATTTACAACAAATTACAGCTTTCCAGTACTTGGCGTCTCTGAGCTAAGCTGCGGACAGACGGACGGACGGACGGACGGACAGACATGGCGAAACTATAAGGGTTCCTTGTTGACTACGGAACCCTAATAAAATTACTAATAATGTTACTTCTTTACAAAATAACCATCATAGCTTTTGATAAAAACAACAAACAAGAAATTTTCACATGACAGTCATGTTTTACAACCTTTTGAGCAGTGAGTCACAACAATGTAAGGAACCAGCCCTCCACTGTCCCTCCAAAGTGCATTTTATAAGTGATTCCTTTTATGACGAAGCACGGACAAAAAACGATAGAAAAATGTATATCGACTGAAAAGCGGTGCTTTACGAGCCATGTTTATGATGTCATGAAACGGGTATTATTGCATTAATGTGTCTCATGGTCAGAACTAAGATTATGGGCTAGATGTGGCACAACAAAGCGTACAAAGCCATAACCCACTACGTTTAATAAACGCGGCTGGCGTGAATTTATACATATATATTTGACAATGACAATGTAAAAGTCCTATTTTCCAAGGCATCAGTTGTAGGTCGTGGGTTCGACCCCAGCCAGGCGCATTACTTTATATATATACCAGTGCTCTCAAAACGGTGAAGGAAAACATCGCGAGGAATCGATGTATTAGAACCAAAAATTCGAAGACATGTGACATCAACCTGCCTTGAGGCCGCGTGGTGGATTATGGCCCCTGTCACAGAGAGGAGGCATGGTGTCTCATCAGTGGGAACATTAATAGGCTAATGATGATGATGCCATTTAATTTTATGATGTGTTTAAATTTTTGCATGCCAAACGGCACAATATACCAGGAACAAACTATTTGAATTGAAACAACTTATGTATTTACCTACATTGAATGCAAATAAATTATTCTATTCTATTCTAGTATTTTGTAGTCTGTCCGTATCCTGATGATCCTACATAAATCTGTCGATCTGCTTTATCACTGCTGCTTCAATGGTATTTTATCTTAAACCTCCTTACACCCTATTTTATTTCCTACCTAACATTCTAGCTTTTCATTTCCACCACACGTATAGCTATCAAATATATCTTTCTAGGTATATAACACAACATCTCACCTTAATAAAAGCAAAAACAACACAGTTTTTTCAGGCAAGTTCCCGCGAAAAATAGGAAATATTTTTCTATTCTTTGCCGCAATTCTCGGTGAACTGGCTTCGAGTACTTTTATGACCGTGCCCGACTTTGCCCGCTTCAATCCTCATATTTACTTAACAGCTTTTTTATACGGAACCATAGTCTGATGCCTCACGGCTTTCATAATGGGAGACGTAACCTTGAGAAAGGCTTATGCTGGTGTCATTAGGCTGTTTTCAAAGCGAGAAGGGATCATGGAAAAATTTGAATGGATAATGATGTGTGCTGCTTTTTATGGTGTTTTTATCGTGGTAATGATAGGGTTTTTATCACTTAATGGCAATAAGCTATTCGCAATTTACTCGTAACTTAGAAAATCGGTGAACAGTGAGATTTCTGTATATTAGGCTGTCTATGAAGTAAGCACAAACCTTGTTTAGAAGTGATAGATTTCCTTCTTATTATATGTCGGTCTTCTGCTGACTATGACGTCATTCCTAAATAGTACAGTCGTAAGTTAAGGTCCTAAAAAAACTCCTACATGAGTTTGTAGTAACTACTGAGCCAAGACTTTTGTATCCTATGCAACAAACAGTTCGGGCACGCCGCAATAGCGGCGGTAAGGCCCCTCTTTGAGGAGTGGCTGGATAGGCGTCACGGCGTCCTAACCTTCCGCGTGACGCAGGTCCTCACCGGACACGGATGTTTCGGGTGGTACCTGTGTCTTATGAGAAAGGAAGAAACGCCTGGGTGTCACCACTGCGTAGATCGCCCGGAGGACACAGTCGAGCATATGGTGCAGGATTGCCCCGCTTGGGCGGAGCACCGACGTGTCCTCACGGCGGCGATAGGCGGAGACCTCTCGCGCCCAGCACTGGTCGCGGCCATGCTGCGGGGCGAGACGGAGTGGGAAGCGGTCGCCTCCTTCTGCGAAGCAGTCATCCGGCCACCGTAGGCGCGGGCATGCGGGCGGCGAGTAAAGGGCAACTCGCCGCCCGACCAATGCCCGTGTCGACGGCGCGTCATGTTCCACGCGCGCCTCAAAGAGCTGTCAGCAAAATTACGGGGCCCCCTCTCAGAGGGCCAAAGCCTGCCGGGGTTGCGGGACTCATACCATCACCGTGACCCCGGAACATAAAGGGCTACTGAAGAACACCGTGGATTTTAGTCAGTACAAGTCTGACAGTACTTCTCGCCCTGCCCAGGGTGGGAGGTCTCATTTGATGATTTTACCACGTAAAAAAAAAAAAAATGCAACAAACAGTTATGTTTCGCAAGGACAAGTTTAGGGTACCTTTTATTTACAGTTAGTTGGTTTGGTTCTATTGATTGTCAAATGCTTTCTTCATTCCTTCACGACTTTCCTGTGTCTTGGTTTCTCCGGAAAATCAATCATAGTTGAGTTCAAATCGTAGCGTCTCAAGGCCTGCCTTAGTGACGCGACGATTATTCCGGCAAAATCAGTCAAGATCTAGCCCAAATCATAACGCTTTCGTTTTCATGGCCCACCTCGGCGGTGGTATCCTCCACCAGCCATGGCTAAATTTACTTAGTTATTGAATTAATCTTCAAAGACCAATCAAATGAAGAGCTTTTCCAAATCATTCCAAGACTACTTGTATTGTCACGGTCCATCAGGCAACAAACAATTTCGCATCTTTTGATTTACGACACACCCAAAAGTTGCAGAATCACTTCCAACATATAACTATCTCTTTTACTCATACTGATGTAAATAGGGAGGGTAGATAGAGATAATGAGATATTAGAGGGAATGTTACCAGCGCATTATATTCCATTGTTTCCAGAGATTGCGAGTAATTAATTAAATTTACTTGCAACAAACAATTCTGTGACTCGGATTTGAAAGCTCGCAATGCTTGTTTGAAGAGAGGTTGTTATTTTATAATAGCCTGCATTCGAGATTAATTAGCTTTTCTTTATCTATGCACGGCATTAGAGTCTATAATAGCTTGTATCGGGGTAAACGATAAGAGAAGAAAATCTAAAGGTATTTGACCTTCCAACTTAAATCTTGCTGACACGGCAGGCATGGCTGAGCGATTGACACTGCGTTGCCTGTCGGAACAAATTTTTGTATGATCTACAAGTAGTGGTTCTGGGTCTGAGGATATTTGAGTATGTGTGTTTGAATATGGTTTTTTGAAGAAGAAAGAAAGGCAGATGAACAATAATTTAAAATTGTCTTTTTTTTTTTTACTTTTCGCATTTCTATAAACTTACATTAGAGTTTACGTTACATCGATAGCGTATATCAATTCAATGTTATTCTGTAATTGTGTTTTATTCAATAGAGTTTTAGACAAAAACTAATGTATAATAGAAAATCTAGTCTAGACATAAACTAATGTATAATACGAAACAGTTCTCCATTGAACATTTACAAATTATGATGATTTGTTTGCGTGTATGAAACTACACCAGACTTTCATAAAAAGTAAATTTCTCAAGACAAAGCAAAATGCTTAACTATTTATTAAGTTGGCTAAGTTACAAATTGTTACATACATGGATACATAAATTCAAACAGAAGTACCTAATTCAGTACTCCTAGTACGAGTTTTCACTATTTTACTTTACAGTCTTTCCAGTATTTATTTTAGCAGAGGTGGCCCAGTGGTATCGGCCTCCACTTACGAGTTGTAGGTCATGGTTTCGAACCAGCCAGGCGCTTACTTTGTGTAATTTATTTCATCACCACTGCTCTCAAAACGGTGAAGGAAAACATCGTGAGAAAACCGGCATGTCCTAGAAGCAAAAAATTCGAAAACATGTGACATCTACTAACCCGCACTGGGCCCGCGTGGTGGATTATGGCTCACTCCCTCTCACAGAGAAGAGGCCTGTGTCCCAATAGTGGGAACGTTTATAGGCTGATGATGAACTTATCACTGTTTAAAAAGGAAGGAGCAAAGAGGTATTTTACTCCCTGTTACAAGGAACAAAGTAATTCTTTTTGTACAGATATGATACAAACATTGATTACTATAATATTGATTTTCATATCGCCTCTGTCTTCCCAACATCAGAAACTATATCAATATCCCTATACTCAGAAAGTTGTATGTCTATTTGTAAAAGTCCCATTGCATCTGTACCTACCTACAAATGCCAACTAATTCCAAGCTCGTCAATCAATTAGAGAATAGTTTTTGTTCTACACAAGGTGTGGGGAGGCAGTGAGTAAAATAAATATTGCAGATGGGACAACACTTTGTTTCATCGTTAAAAGGTTCTATCGATGAACCGGGCATAAGTTAATCGTCGTATCGGCGAAAAGTCCAATGGTGTAAGAGTCTATCGGTGAAACGACTATAAGTGAATCGTCCTGTCGACGAAACGTCCAATGGTGAACCGGTCGTCGGTGAATCGTTGCAGAATCGTTATAAGTAGGTAGCTAATTGAAGATGGCGAGACTTTCTCAAAATACCTCTCTGAAATGGTGTTTTTTAGTCAGTAATAGTGTCTAACAGTCGCTCCCACTTCACTCAGGGTGAGTGAACTAATTTCATACTTTTTATGTCGGGTCGAAAATTTGCAGCTTGCATCCAACAGATGTAAATGTTTAAAAACTTTTCTGTTTTAACCACTCATCACGAAATACGAAATATTCTCAATCACACCAGCTAAAAAGCTTGTTGCTTGTAGAAATCAAACTTCCAGATCAGAGTTCACCTCTAAAATTAAGTTTACTGACTACTTGTTATCGACTTTTAGTCATTTCTTGCGAATAGATTATTTTTGAACGACACAACAATCGTACTATACAATTATTAATAAATCTATTTACTTTCTTTGGATCCTTGTTTTATATCCCAACTAAATATTTGTTTGTTGAATGCCACAAAACATACATAGGCATATCTAAGTTCTTAAATAAAGTAATAGGTAGAATAATAATAAGTAGCATCCCATCTGCAGCTTTTATTGTTTATTCTAAGTTATTAACAAGTTCTTAGAGTTTCTTCGCGCACCCCTCATATTTGCTCTGCCTAATTTCTTTGGGTATAGGAAAAATATTATTGTGCAACTTCGCTTACTCTCCAGAAATAGGCTTTGTGTACATCACACGTGTATGTATATATTTGTGTGAATGGAAGAAGTTATTTTTGTATTTTACTTGAACTAAACTAAGCAGACTAGTAATGTCTACTCATTCAATTCAGAAAGTTTATTTGTCTTAATTTCGTAAAGAAGTCTGAATTTGTAGTTCTTTTTGCTACTATTTTGCAACTCTATCAATTCCACTTTCTACCATTTTTCTAGAGATGCATTCAATTTCATGTAAAATTAATAATGTTAATAGATTTTTCTAAAGATTAGAAATAACTAGAAGGTAATTAAAGTTTCTTAAGATTATTACTAGTTTAGCCCACACTTTTCCACTGCTGGGTAAAGGAACAAAAAGACAAAGATGTAAGCGAAACAGAAAAAAACAGTATGTTCTTTTGTTTTCTTCGTTTATTCTTATGTAAAATGCAAATAATTCTTAATATCCAACCCTTAAAAACAATAAGAAGAAAATCTCAAAAATCCAAGACATCATCACAAATCAACGTCACACACACACGGCGTAACTTATAATTGGGAAGGCAATCAACAAGACAAACGTTGATTAATTAAACATTGTCGCAAATTAAACATCCGACGAAGAATAAACTGGGGTAGTCTGCACCCGATGCGGGTTGATAGCGAAGAGCTGGCATATGACGGTATGACTGAAACGCTTTGTCAAAGTTACGTCGTCGGGTCACTGATAATACGCCGGGGGTAATTAGCCGTGCAACGGATAGGCTTTTTTGACGGCGTTTGCTTTTGTGATAAGGGTAGTCTGTGTGGATTATGATAGTGGATAGTTTGAGAGACAGAAATTTAGATAACAAGAACAGAAAGCTGTTTTAATGTAGAATGCTCAGCGATGTAAAGTTTTTAGAGCGATATTTTGCACAATGATGATTTTTCTAACATGAGCCATTTTTCCAAAAGCAGAAACTACAGAATGTCACCTGCTGTGATCTTTAATATGAATTTTGCACAAATATTCCAACAACCATGATTTCGTCATTTTTACACCGTCACATTATTGCAAACACTGCCATGCTCTACCAAAAGTAATTTTGGTGTGGACTAACGCTATAAAATAAGATATAAAATAAAATGACATTGATCACACTTAGTGAGGAAAAAGTAAATAATATCGAAAATCGAAAAAAAATAGTTATCATACAAGATCGTCCAAGTGAAAATGTGTAAGCTGGGATTAAAACTCTATGTATAAGAAAAATATAAGTTTATATAACTGGCAAAATGTAAAGAGTAAAAGTTAAAAAGTTTTTGACATACGGTATAAAGATATAGTGTTATGGATAATTTTGCTAGGGACAGGCTGCAACAGGCTATCAATATAAGCCAGAAGACACAGTCCAATAACTCACAGCAAAACGTATCTAAATCAAATCCCCTGCCACATTTCAACAGAACCCGCCACACAAAGACAAAAAGCATCCCATATTTCAAAAATCTATCCTCAAACTAAACTAACATTCCCATACTATAGGAGGCAGGGGTCACAAACGCGTCGACACATAATTTTTCAATTTGCCCAGTTAAAACGTTTTGGAGATTGATTAATAAATCTCCCCGCGTTGGGGGTGGATTATCGAGTTAGCTCCCCTTAGATCCCCTTCCGAGAAAATGTGCATGATCTCAGATGTTTATCGTTGCTATGCGTATAGTTATAACTGTTAAGCTGACGAGACAAATTAGGGAAGCCGCGGGGTGTAGAATGGGTAGTTTTTATTTGCGAAGATTAGGACTGTTGTGCAACTGAGCCTTAACTATGGTGTTTTATTTTACCATATAGGTGAAAAAAAAGCATACGGCTTACATGTTGGAAAACGGTCCCGGGGTCGCGGGACTTATACCATCACCGTGACCCCGGAACATAAAGGGCTATCGAAGGACACCGTGGATTTTAGTCAGTACAAGTCTGACAGTCCCTCCCGCCCTGCCCGGGGTGGGAGGACTCATCTGATGATTTTACCACGTAAAAAAAAATGTTGGAAAATGGTCGCCGTAACATATAGACGCCTGTTACAACAGAGATATAATCATTGTCTTGTAAACCCTGAAGAAACTTTTCACCCCAAGATGATTTTGAAGAGAAGAAATATTCAGCTGCGAGTGGAATTTGAACCCACGTCTTCGGGATAAGTACTCCAGACGCCTCACCAATTAGACTACCGCAATTCACAAGCTAAATCTTGTATTATAATTATTGCCTCGTTTCCCACTCAAACTGATTTTTTCTTCCCTTAAAAGTCATCTTTAAGACGCACGTCGCATGCGTTAATGCGTTAGAAAATAATGATTTTCTTTTCACCTCCTTTCTGAAAAGTTCCATTCTCCATGACAAATTATTTGATGATTTCGAACACCCAAAAAAAAATCTGAATCGTGTCATTGTGTCGTCAGCTACTCGTACCAACCAAATCAAATCCAATCATTCCAAGGTCTCCAGTATCACAAAGACCAGATTCCCATTGTAGGTGGACCTGACAGTTAACAGCCCAATATCAATATACCAACATGCACTAATGACAACAAACGACTCGAACCGCCGGGGTCTCGAAATACGTTACCGACTTGTTACGTGCCAAATAAATTCTGGCTCTTTGAACACCCTACTACGGAACCACGATGGCTTGCACTTAGTATTTTTGGGTGATTCATTTGCATGAAAGGTGGATAAAAAAGGTTGTATTTTTTTCGGGGGTATGGGTCTATGATTTGGTTTCTGGTAGTTAATATTAATTTGTGTTGTTAGATTTAAAAGGTAAAACGAAGTAGTGATGGTAAAATTAATTGTTGTAGGTGAATAAGACCGTTACAGAGTTTCTAAGTACAATCGAACAAAGATATAATTTTATACTGTAAGAACCTCCTCCTTTCTTTGAAGTCGGTTAAAAATTACGAAAGTGAGTTTTTTTGCATATTTGTATGTACCTCTGTTGCGGTTTCACGCCTAAATCTCTGAACAAATTATGACTTATTTTGAAACAGAGATAGATGTGACTCTGAAAACAGTTACAGCCTGCTTACATTTTGCTCTTTGAAGAAGGAGGAATAGTAGAGTATTACTACTTCCACAAGCAAGTTTACGTACTTTCAAAGCGTTTTCTAAAAATTTTTGGGCACAGCTATGAAGTGAAATTCCTAAAAGCTACAATCTTCATTTGAGATATGAATAGGTTACTTCTAGGCAACCGTGCTTGGCATCTTCACTAACCATCAGACGAAACAATCGTTAAACACGAGCCTATCACTAAAATATACAAAGAAATGATAATATTAATAGACTGTATCGACAAGATTTTTTCAAGACTGGATCCCCATGGTATAACATATTGCTGATCCCGAGAAACAGTTTGTACGTCAGTTGAGAATAGGGTCCACCCTCTTTCTTATTTCCCTTAGTCAACTTTTCAGCACACCCGTGGAGAAAGGGGCTTCCGGAAACTATACGGTACATTTCATCATGGAACAATGACAGAAAACTACAATCTATTATTAGTTTATTCGTATCTATTATTTGGTATTATTTTTGGACTCTTTTCCTTGTTTGGCAAAATCGAAAGGACAAGATCCCCGAAGGTACTACAGTTTATTCCGCCAGGGTCCAGGCTTTTCATTTAGATAATATTATTCTAGCACATCAACGAAAACATTCCATGACGCATGAGTTGGTACAGTGGCTAGCAATTGACTGCTGTGCTGCGTGTCCTGCATGACCAATTCTACCAAGAATAGACAAAGTTATTTCATCGTTATTTCTATACAAATCGACTGTTTTTTTTGGACAAGTATGACATGATTCGTACACCTTTGAACAATAGAATCCTTTTAACTGACTGTTCCGGGTGAGGGTGTGTTCTTGAGTTCAAATGTTTTTTTTTTTTAAATCATGATACAAGAGAAATCCCTAAGTTTTTTGATGAAGATTTTCGTTCAGTTTATCATCAGTTCTGTCACATCACAACGTTCATCTTCCATATCAAAACCTCACATACAAACACTATAAAAAAAGACAATCAAACATCATAATCCCATAACCACTTCACAGAACAACTATTTGACAATACCCATCATTAACCCCCTACTCCTCCATTCTCCAACATTGACCACCTGGGTTGAATTTACACAAAAACTTAGTAGGGGACGAGTAGGGGACAAACTCGTGTAGGTTTGGGTGCAAGTACGCTTGTGGACACTGCACTTGTGCCGAACGCCCCCGGACAATATCGACCACCGAACATATCGATATCAGATAACAATGGAGACAGATGGCCGTTAAGATTATTACGATTTTTGTTTGGTTTACGGTTTATGGTTTACAATGTGTGGTGGATATTATATTTTGTTTGTTTACATCTGTTTTGTTGAAAGCCGACGTTTTTCTTATCTTGTTGGATTAGGTTGTTTAATATACACCCGTGCATTCCATTAAAAAGTTGTAGATAACCTAATCAAAAACAGGATGATTTAAATGTTGTATTATCTACATCGATCCTAGCGTTATACTCGTGAACGGGTGCTGCTTGTGGTGACTGATCGACTTGCTGACCTTTGGTTTTGTTAAATGTATTTTAATTTCTTTTCTGTGTAGGTATTGTTATTTACTGCAATGGTCCTAGTTTGTCTATTTGTGCCTTCTAGCACCTTCTAGTCACGATTGGGATGTAATTTCGAATTGATGTATAATGTGAATGTTCTATTAAATTGTGTTACATCTTGGTTCTTCTAACCGTACAGACAGATGTGTTGCTGGGGAGTGTGTACCGCCTCTTCTTCTTCCCAGCCAAAACACTAGGAAGTGTCGAAGGGGTGGCGCTTTGGGGGACTGTCTTATGTAAAAATTGACCTTCAAAAAGTGCTGATAAATCAGCCTAATTTGAATAAAATACTTTTGATTTTGATTTTACACCAATATTATAAAGAGGAATGATTTGTTTTTTTTTGTGTGTGCGTATGTTTGTAATAAATAAACTCAAAAACTGCCAGACTGATTTCAAAAATCCTGTAACCAGTTGAAAGCTGCTTTGGTCTTCAGTGACATAGGGGGGCGCAGAGATGTGAGCAGACGAAGTCGCTGGCAAAACCTAGTTTTTTACAAACAAGAGTTTGAGAAGAAGCTAGAATTTTAATTGGAATCATATGAGATGTTAACAAGATATCCATACATAGGTAGATATTCTTGTATTTAGTAAAAGCGTTGAAGACAAGAAGAGTTGAATATTTGCCACCAAAAAATAGCAAAAGCTTGAGAATCAGCTGATATTCTAACAGAGCATTACAGGAATAGCAAAACTCCGCCCGTTTGCTGTTGCAATAATACAAGTGAGACCTCCTCGTTACGATCATGTTTCCGATCGACTTTCTAGTTGTAAAGCATGCTATTTCAAATTAACTAATGACGTTGTAGTAGTAGTTGTGTTGACGATTGGCATTGCTTTTGGAATCAAAGTCACTAAAACCCTGATAAAGTTTTTTTTTACATGATACAATCATCAAAAGTGTCCTCTCACCTGGGCAGGGCGGGAGGGACTGTCAGACTCGCACAGACTAAAATCCACGGTGTCCTTCAACAGCCCTTTATGTTGCAGAAGGAGGTGACCGCTTCAAACTCATTAAGTTAAGGTTATTTATAGCGGACCCCCCTTAGAGGGCCGATGCCTGCCGGGGTCGCGGGACTAACGACTAACTGTGGCCCCGAAGCGTCAATGTCTGGGAGGACTAATTTGATGAATTTACCATGTAAAAAATAAAATAATAAATTAATAATATTCCACAACTATCACACAACGCCATCTAGTCCCAAGCTAAGCAGAGCTTGTGTTATGGGTACTAGACAACTGATAAACATACTTATATATTTCTAAATACATACATACTATAGATAAATTACACCCAGACACAGAACAAATGATCATGCTCATCACACAACATTTGTCCTGGGTGGGAATCGAACCCACGACCCCCGGCATAGCAGTCAGGGTCACTAACCACTACACCAACAGGTCAGTCCAATTTTTAATAATTTGAAGAATTACAACAATATCACATGTTTTCTTTGCATATGCTGCTAAACCTGTCGGTTGGTGCAGTGGCTAAAGAATTGCCTGATGCGGTGTTGGTCATAGGTTCACTTACCACAAATATTTGTTTCTGATCTGAATGATTGTGTTTGTGAGTTTAAATGTTTGTACGTGCACCCACTATGGCCATCAAAACACATATTATCTGAGTTCAAAAACGCTATTACACACATTAAAAGAAACACCTGAGGTGACGATCATGACCGGGCAGGGGAGATTACCCCGGATGACCACCCCTGGTCCCTGGATCAATGGAATATTAATTGCTTTTAAAGAGGCCTTGGATTATGTGAATAATTGGAACCGGTGATGGCCGCGCGTGATTGTTTATTCATTGGTTTTAGTACAATAATATTATGTAATTTAACTACAAATGTGGGTTTCGATTATTCTATTATGAGTTTAGGTGCTTTGATGTGTTTTGGCGTATGAAACTCAAAGTATTATTTGCCGTTCGTATATACTGTGACGCTCAAAGGAATATTCACCTTCGTATATAAGTGACGTAAGTCTCCGATACTTTACGACTTTGGTAGCCATTGACGCGTACCTGTGTACGAACCTCTATGGATTTTTATTGTGATAGTTATCTGGATACCAAAGTCGTAAGGTATCGGAGACTTGCGTCGCATTGTGTACGGAGGGGCTTTTTTTTTTTTTTTCGTGGTAAAGTCATCAAATGAGACCTCCCACCCCGGGCAGGGCGAGAGGTACTGTCAGACTTGTACTGACTAAAATCCACGGTATCCTTCAATAGCCCTTTATGTTCCGGGGTCACGGTGATGGTATAAGACCCGCGACCCCGGCAGGCTTTAGCCCTCTGAGAGGGGGCCTCGTCATTATGCTGACGCTCTTTGAGGCGCGCGTGGAACACGACGCGCCGTCGACCCGGGCATGGTCCATGGTCGGGCGGCGAGTTGCCCTTTACTCGCCGCCCGCATGCCCGCGCCTACGGTGGCCGGAGATCGTCTTGCGACGTCCGACGCCGTGGGTGTCCACTACCGCGGGTGGGGCGGAGGGAGGACCTTGTCCTCTCTCTCACGCGGCCCGCCTCCTCCTTCGCGAGCATGACTGCTTCGCAGAAGGAGGCGACCGCTTCCCACTCCGTCTCGCCCCGCAGCATGGCCGCGACCAGTGCTGGGCGCGAGAGGTCTCCGCCTATCGCCGCCGTGAGGACACGTCGGTGCTCCGCCCAAGCGGGCGATCTACGCAGTGGTGACACCCAGGCGTTTCTTCCTTTCTCATAAGACACAGGTACCTCCCGAAACATTCGTGTCCGGTGAGGACCTGCGTCAAGCGGAAGGTTAGGACGCCGTGACGTCTCTCCAGCCACTCCTCAAAGAGGGGTCTTATCGCCGCTATTGCGGCGTGCCCGGTACGAAGGGGCTTAGTCCTGTTTTTAAGTCCAGTTGTTGTTCCGCGTTATCCATGTAATTTTTAGGGCTTCCAAAAACAAATTACAAGATATCAACTAAAGATTTTTTACTTTTAAATTATATAATGTTTTACTTCTGGATTTGAATTTGGATAAATCTACCGGATAAATGATCTGTCTGGATAAATGACCGGTAATAAAGAAGTTTTTATTTATTTTATTTTATTTATTTTTAATAAAGAAGTATGAAAGGAGACATAATCCTGCGCCACCCCAAATCAATTTTAATAAGGGCAGGAAAATAGCTTCGATATTATTATCTGACAGTTTAAACAAATTCTTAAGTTGTGTTAACAAAATCTAAGTTCAGCAACACAGTCAATTTTGGTACTAAGTATTTATCATGTAGGTCCTATATTGCACTTAACAAATGAAATAAATTACCGCATATGTAAAAACCTACGTAAATTATATTATTTGACCAGCGAATAAACCTTTAAAAAATGACATCTATTAAGCAAATTCCCCTGGCTAATGTACCATAACCTAAATACACGCATTAACATTTTAGTGTGACAAATATCCAAAAATTTCATCGGACATTCATAAATGTTCGGTGATTTGGCGTAAGTGAACAAAAAATCACCCCAAAAACATGAAATAGGGTTCCGCAAATGACATTGGGTATTCAATTAATTTATCAATTAAATTGACCGTGTCCACGACGCGTCATGCTGTCATAGCGTTTTTTGAAGCAAACTGACAAAACATTTTCATTGGAAAGGTAATGGAAGTTCAACAATGCGCCATACTTGTTTTTATAAGCACAGTGGAGTTTGTCGTTTACTTTTTACTCTTGCTACACGTTTTTGTACGCAATGTATTCATAAATGTCGAAAGCAAAAACCGATGACGAGGTTGTGGGACAGTTCAAGTAACCGTGACCCTGGAACGTAAAGGACTGTTGAAGAATCACCGTGGATTTAAGTCAGTGCAAGTCCGAGTCTGGGTAGGAGTCATTTGGTGATTTTACCACTATATGTTACGTCAATGATAGCAGTAGGTTTGTGTGTTAAGTAACTTCATTACATTACTCGTACTAATACATAGATAGATTAGTTTATATTTTAAGCTAGGTATTTTTCATACAAGATTATTTAAACAGTTTCTCTTGCAACAGAATTTGAAATTCACACCACTAAAAATAAAACTGAGAGCAGTGGTGGCGCAGTGGTAACGGTCCCGACTTACGAGTTGTTGGTCGTGGGTTCGAACCCAGCTTGGCGCATTACTTTGTGTAATTTATTTCATCACCACTGCTCTCAAAACGGTGAAGGAAAACATCGTGAGGAAACCGGCATGTCCTAGAACCATCAAATTCGAAGACATGTGACATCTGCCAATCCGCACTGGGCCCGCGTGGTGGATTATGGCCCACTCCCTCTCACAAGAGAGGAGCCCTGTGTCCCAGCAGTGGGAACGTTATAGGCTGATGATGATGATGAAAAATAAAACCGATATTTAATTACAGCTTTATATTAAATTCAATGCACCCAAAATAAAATTTACCATACATTGAAATCTGAATTTACAATAAAAGCAAGGCCAAAAATAATTTCATATCATTCGTAATTGACCGTGTCGACGTGGTGCCGAATGACGCACCTGACGTCATTTTTTCACGCTGTCATTGACGTGAAAAGCTGACGTGTCGAACGAACTGTTATGAAAGTAATTCAATCTCTTTTTTTCTGATTTTTTTGGCCTGTTTCTTTATTGTTTTTAGTTGCATAGTTGTTATCATGGATACTATCTTTGTTTACAAAGTTAATTTCAGTATCCTTAGCACGAGTTTTCAGTAAATGAGACGTAAAGTAAACTGCAACTTTGACACTTTCAAATCGACAATTTTCAAGGAAAAAATTAGTTCCTTCTTCGCACACCAGAGGCGCTGTTCCAATTTTTCCTTGAAAATTGTCAATTTGAAATTGTCAAAGTTCCAGTTTACTTTACGTCTCAAATACGGAAATCTCGTGCTGAGAGTACTGTTATTTAAGGCAGTCAGTAAAATACAATGTTGATTTTCTTTTTGGGATAGGTAAATAATTTGGTATACTCCCAACGGCCACCATCAAAACCGGCCCCAGTGGTGGCCGTTAGAACAATTACTTATTTTTTGTCCCAACGACCGCCAGTGGCGGACGTTGGAACCAAATAATATTTATTTTATTTTCAGTGTTTTGTCAATGTAATCTAACTATAGCATTTGCTATATTTAGATTACATGGTCACAAAGTACTAGGCTAGCATAAGTTCAAAGTGGTATTTATTTAAATTTTTCTGAGTCAATACAAGACAATTTCAGGTACACTATTCCTGCCAAGAAATATTTAAATAAAAACCACTTTGAACTTATGCTAGCCTAGTACTTTTGCTGGTTAGTCAACGAAAAAGGCAAATTCAATATTAGTTCCATTATTTCCAGATTCCTTTAAAATGGAACTAGTTATAATAAAAATAATCAGTAGTTCCATTATTTTAAGTTTCTTCTAAAATTGCAAGTATCTCTTCGGGAAATATATTTTTACCGGCCCCAGTGGTGGCCGTTGAGACAAATATTATTTGGAATGGCCCAACGTCCGCCACTGGTGGCCGTTGGGACAAAAAATAAGTAATTGCTCTAACGGCCACCACTGGGGCCGGTTTTAGTGGTGGCCGTTGGGAGTATACCAAATAATTTTACTTATTGTTAAACTAAGAAACAATTTTTTTCCTCAATGAATAGCAAGATAATCATTTATTAAATTCTAATTCCAAAAAAGTGCCGTTCGGTAAAAGCTGTCTTTGATATAGGCTCGGCTTTGGCTCGCCGTCTGATCATGGACCATGCCCGGGTCGACGGCGCGTGGTGTTCCCCGCGGGCTTCAAAGAACTGTCAGTAGCCGGGGTCACGCGACGGTCTCATCACCGTGAATTTAAGTCAGTACAAGTCTGACAGTCCCACCCGTCCTGCCCTTGGCACACAATTCTTTAACAATCCAAAAGTATCTAATCTTTTAACACAAAACCATTCCAATTACACCCTTTTAAATCCAACTATTATAGCCCCAATATTCACACATAATAAACTTGCACACCCACCTTTACACCACACTACATACAGGGTGTATTTTCCCCCGGCACGCTATAATCGCTTGCACCTGTCACGGGGCGAGTTCCACTCGTTACATCACTGTCCGGCTGTGTTCCATGACGTGTGGATATAATAATAAATATGGCGCATGTTTTATTTAGTGACTTTGTCCCCTGGCTGTATGCAAAGTGAATTTGTTGGAGTAATGGTAGTTTGTTTCAACATTTTGTTATTGTTTAAGTTGTCTTTATAAAAATGAAACCCGTTTTCCGTTGTCACGACATAACATGAAAACGGCTTGACCGATTCCGATAATTACTTTTTTGGTGTGTTTGTAACCATCGGGACCGGGTTTTAGACCGGGTCCTCCACCCGTGCGAAGCCGGGACGGGCCGCTAGTAGTATATAAAAGCTAAGTAAGTAATGTTTTGTTGTTTTATAAAAACTTTACATTATAATACGATTTTTTTATAATATTTTATAAAGAATCTTCAACGCTGAACGCTGCAAGCCTGGGTCCAAAATTTGGAATTTCATATATTAATTTCTAGTTAATTGAACGAATTGCCATTTAAGTACTTTTTCAACACACTTGCTCATAAAATGGCTCTAATTTCACCGCAATTAGGCACGTAATGACACCTGTTATCAAACTGTGACTTTTTCTTTACCATTATTCACAAGTGAGTTATAGGTTTTTTTTTTAAGTGTTAACCAATTTAAAAAAAAACCTATAACTCACTTGTGAATAATGGTAAAGAAAAAGTCACAGTTTGATTAACAGGTGTTGCTTTGTTTTTAAAAAAGTTTCGAAACAAAAAAGATCGTGTTCAATAGTACAAATAAATTTTACCAACTGCACTGTTTTTTTTCTCTAAATAAACTTTTTACTCATTAAATAAAATGGCTTTTTAGTATTATTTTCTTCACAAGTGTGTTGAAAAACGTCGTATGATACACGTGTGTATTGATGATTACCGTCCTCGGCTCTCTTAAGACCCTCACCTAACGGCTCGGGTCTCAATGGCGCCTCAGCGGTAATCACCAACATTACACACTTGTACCATAATGTACTATTGTTACTAATATTTCACTCACAGCCAATGGAAATTAATAATTAATTTATATGCAAAAAAGAAGTGAAAAAATTGAAAGTGCAAAATGATTAATGTCTATGTAAAAAAGGCCAAAAAACTAAATTAGACGTTGGAAGTGCAATATCGCATGTAAAATGAAAAAAAAAAACTTATTCGACAAAGCGATCAAAAATGCATGCGCACCCCATGAACGCACCTGTCAAAGACTTGTTTCGCATTAATTGGCGTTGCCAAAATAGCGCTTGAGACACGTTTTCAATTTGGTCATAATCCCCCCTGCACCTTTCAGGATTGACGCATAACCACCAGTAAGCTGCCTTTGAGGCTTTTGAGAGCATCATTCGAGTTACCTGTGTACCTACTGATGTTTGTACTTTGTATACGTAGATTTTTATGTTCAAGAGAATAATTCTTTAGCAAATCTGTAAGTCTAGTACTTGGTACACTGATTTCAACAAAATTCCTAGCTAATGTTTTAAATGCAAAAGTGTTTTTTTTGTTACAATTTCACTAATCCAGTTTTTTATCAATTTTAATAATTAATAATAACGGTAGGCTGCTTTTTCGCAAAAAAAAATGCAAGGAAAACATGGGGGAGCGAGTGAAACCTCGAGTAAAACCTAGTGTATCATTAACTACTGTGCGTTATTTGAAAGAGCAACAGTAATTACTATTTTTATTCGAAGCCACACTATGCCACAGCTAGATAACCTACCCAAGTTTTCCAAAGATTATTTTGTCAAGCACCACATCGAACCAGCACACGGTATAAGTCCAAGTCGTCACGCGACCGCTTATTTCTTTCTTTCAAAAAACAATTTATCACAAAAGTTTTAATCTTTAACTTTATCATTAACACGAATTATGAGCCTAATGTCTATATTATGGTAACTAGGACTTTATATTATCCAGTATAAGCTAATCAATTGTCTAGACAGCTGGTAAACGGGAACATGATACCAGTTGAAGCGCATTTGCGTGGACAAGGATATTTGCTAAAGGCTTGAAGACGACAGAAGAAAGAGGTTTCTTTAAAGAAGTCGGGAATGCTTTACTATCCTTTGAAAATACCAAATTAGAAGCTGATCCAATACTGAAAACTAACTTATGTACAGACACCTCTATACAAATACATTCTTTACAATCAGTATAGACTGTAAAGAATGTATTTATATATAATATTATACAGCACTAGAGATTGGTAATAGTTGAACACAATAATCCAGGATACTATTGTTTCAAATTGAAAAAATCTCCTTGTGTCTACCTATAAATAATAGACCATTTATCGAAAAAGGTTAAGGGTTATATGAAACATCACGCTATGACCAATATTAGTCGGATTCTCACGAGTTTTCAGTGTTTTATTTTACAGCGTCTTTCCAGTACTTACAGCGTTTGTTATATGAAAA
Organism: Agrotis ipsilon; assembly: GCA_028554685.1. Taxonomy (NCBI): domain Eukaryota; kingdom Metazoa; phylum Arthropoda; class Insecta; order Lepidoptera; family Noctuidae; genus Agrotis; species Agrotis ipsilon. The sequence continues at coordinate 2,992,874 of CM052965.1, forward strand.
AAATGGAACAGCGCCTCTGGTGTACGAAGAAGGAACTAATTTTTATCTTGAAATTCAAAGTTCAAGTTTACTTTACGTCACAATAACTGAAAACTCATGATAAGGCCTCGGGGGTGAAACCACGGGGAATCAGTTGTAAATAAAAATACTACGCCATCATAAATTTGAGAGCCTAATATTCTATTTCTATTACCATACCTCCTATCCCCAGTTAGTAACAAACATCCATAAATCTTCATTGACTTGAGAACCCTCATAATGTAAACCAAATAGAAAACTTATATAATTGAAGAGCTATTAAAAGATAAAAATGTTTCAAGCATTTTTAATTCTTAAAGCATTAGTTAGCAGTAAGCAGCCCCTTAACATGATCTTATAAAATGAATGTATCAGTGACAACCCTTCATTATGTAAATAGAGTAATAGAGCATTAAGTGGGGTGTTTATCCACCGTGGGTATAAGTGAACTTATAATAAAGATGGTAGGAAATTAACTAACAGAGCTAAAAAGTCAAGAATCATGAGCAGAGGGGGGTTAATCGGGAAATCTGGGGGCACGGCAGCGCCCCCGCCAAGTTCTGTTTTTTTTTTGTTTATAAAATCAGACTCAGATTCTTACTGAAGGATTAAAACTCCAAATTGTTCCTTCGGTAGCCCTTTGCGTTCAAAGTAAAAGTCAAAACAGTTATTTCAATTACGCCATCAAAGAGGCACTTTTAAACGTCGCATAATTAGAATTATGGAAATGGGATAGGTTGGCATTGATTCTACACCCGTTCGCAAAATTAGGTTGTATGAAGAAGAATGGGCAAGAAACTCCATACTTACTCTTTTAAAAATGTATTACAATATTTTACCATCATTATTTTGAAATTAGAGTAAAAATTATTAAAAAATAAAATAATATTTAAAAACAAATAGCAAAAAGGTGCATGATGGTGTTCACATTTTAACAAAATATTGCAATTACAGCAATTTAAAAATACAATATATATTGTATATATCTTTATTTAACATCTCCGATGTCAGTATTTTACTCATAAAAAGTTTTACTAATACATATACAAGTTTGTTTCTAGTGGCTTCCCGAATGCTGTATAAAATTCTTTCGTATGAGATCTCCTTTACGGAGGTATAAACTAAGCAATAACGTATTTGCCACGCGGGAGTTACAGCATTTATACTACGATGTTGGTTCCCAAGACTATCGTAAGAACGAATTCCTTAGGATCTAATTCTAGACGAGATGTTGTAACTTCACCTTTATTTTTCTACTGCAACAGACAACTGACCAATATAAATTTTAAATTGATATGATTACTATTATTTTCGATAGAACATTGCGAAGTTTAGATGCACTTTCAAATTTGATGCATTTCGGCCAGATCGACCGTTGCCGTGAATAATGTGGTGGGTAGTGGCTGGATGCGGAAGACGGAGAAATGGAGGCCAATTCCCGGTTTTAGAGATGGTGTCAAATTCGACAAAAATTTCTAATGACGTCATTTTTTCGACAAATTTTATAAGTTGCTATGTCAAATTCGCCGTTTCTCGAAGGCTAACTTTAGAGTTCAGTAAAATTTGTCGAAATAATGACGTCATTAGAAATTCTTTTCGAGTTCGACACCATTTCTAAAACCAAGACTTGCCCCCCTGAGTGTGGTGGCGAGTCTTGGGAATGGCAAAGGCTGGCAGGCTGTTGATGAAGATGATTAAGTATGATTGATTTTAAAGTGCATCTTAATTTGGCATTGGATTGGATTTCAACCCTTTTTTTAATCAAACAATTAGCCAATAGGAACTTGGCCTTCTTTTTAACAGATATGTTTTTGGTGGGATAGTTTTAAGTTCAAGTATCGCGAAGGTTTATCACCTAAAGCTTATTTTGAAGTTTCTCTGTAACTTGGCTTTCGATAAAAAAGATAATGACAGACAAAGGCACGGATACAGTAGGTAGTGTTAAAGTCCCGTTATTGCATTCTCCATTTGAAGTAATAAGTGAGCCAATGAGCCATAAAAATCAATAACAGTACAATTTACGAAATAATATAGGATTTTAATGATGAAATACATCCGTTGGTGGCAAATGAGGCCGCTGGGAGATGGCCGTCCACACATTGGTAGTTGGCAATAATTCCTGCTACTGTAATTATGTTTCGAAACCAATTATCACGCTCTCGGATTTTTTATAATAACTTTTTTATTTCGCGATATTATCGATGTAATTTATTGGACGGAGTTCGATTAGTAGGGCTGCCAAGTGGCAAAAAGATAAGTTTATTTTTAGAAAGATGAGAATTTAATAATTATAACTACGAAAAAAAGGAGAACATTCACGCTTCATACATTTTTGGGCCTTTTATTGAAGTTTTTTACGGCCAGCGAAATTGGTACGTATGGCTAGTAGTGGTCATTTGGCGTAATAGTTACGATGGCACAAAAGTTGTAGGATTGCTCTCGGCCAACTTATACAAGTTCGAAGATTCGTAATTTTCATACATTTTTTTTAATTTCTGAAAGTGCCGAGAAACACCAAATAATGATAAGTACTGCTAGAACTAGCGAACTCAAGCAATTTAACATAAAATATCATCACGCCTGTAATCCCTGAAGGGTTGGGCAGAGGTGTACCCAAGTAAAATGAATAATAATCACTTTATTTTTTGTGAAAAGAAGTAAGAACATGTTAACATCTATAAATCTGCTGGGGGGCCAGCTTTCAGAGAAGGCCCAAAAAAATGATCTCCTTATGAGCCGATAAAAAAAAATACGTAGTTATTATCTATAAGTTTTGGCTAGGTGTACCTAGTCGACCACGTAATTCATCAAATTTTGAACTTTAGTTGACCTATGACGCTATTACCCAGCTAGTGTGAATTTTACTTGTATTTATCATAATTTAAAAAATATAGATAGTTCCCCACAAGTTGCGTTTAAAACGAATACAAATTAAGTAATTATAAAATTATTCATAATATGATTCTTATCTATGTCACTCAGTCTTAAAGTTAACCATCTGCTCATTCATTACCATTTCAAAATTAAGTCATCCATAATTATTATTATAATTTATAAAGAATACCAAATATTTTTTTCAAAATGGCTGCCAGCCCTAACATGCGGTCGCAGTGCGGCGTTATCATTCCCAATCAATCAACTTATTACAAGCCCATTGCGCTTTCACTCAAATTATAATTTTACCAATATTACCAATGAATCAACTTTATTTTGCGTAATGAGTTCCCTTGCGGTAAAGGTAGCTTTTGAATTGATAACGGTTTGATTAATTATTGTATTTCGATTTAAAAATTACAAGACTAGCCCAATACGTGCCGTGTCACTTGCTGATATCGTAGCTGTAATTTTAAACAATTTGTGTTTGTTTGGCTTTAATCTAGATAGCAAAGATAAGACCTAAGATGAAGCGAGGTTAACCAGTAGGAACTGAAACTCCTTTAACAACTTGTAGAGTAATTTGTAATTACCTGATAATTACAACTCGACCAAGCACTTGCACCTTGCTGGAATGCGGCGCACCTCCTACTTCCCTGCTTATCTACGTATTGTTTCAAAAACTACATCCGAAACATTGTTAATCAATAAATACATGGTGATAAGGCTCGACTGGGCTTTTATAATGAGACTAGTGGACTGTATTAATGATATAGGTTTATTGCTACAACTGCCTGGTACAAAGGAATGCGCCGACACATGGCTTAAAGTCATGGCTAATCTTTTTTTGCAGACCGTACCTAAGCGTCAAAGGCGCCGATATAGTGCGAGGTGCGAGGCGCGAGGTGTACACTAGCTTGGTCGAGTTGTACTCTCTTGAGCGAACTTGCAAAGTCTCACACGGCTAGTTTTCAAACAAAAATATCACAGTTATTTATTATAAACAAAGGCTTTCAAGACTGTAAGTAACAATAAAAAGAAATATTTTACAAATATTACAAATCCCCTTAATGATGATCCTGTGCGGATTCGTAATATTTTAATCCCTAGCTACACGACTGCGATGTATCGTATGTATTTAAAAGAGCCCATGGACGCTCCGACTGATGACAGAGACACCGATCATAGACCTTAATAGCATGGACTGAACCTTCTAAGACAGACTCATAGACCTAAACCATGGATTGATCCTTCCCTATTATGTCAAATTAAATTGCCTTTAATTTACATTACCATATAGACATTATATTCTATGTGTACAGTATGTGTTACAGGAATGATATAGATGGTGGATTACATTTGTATCATTTTAGAGGTATTTTAGACAATACTTGGTTCTTGTTTAACGCATATGGGACCGATGACGTCAAGGGAGAAAGAATACATCAAATGACGTTTAGGGAATCCTATGTTTGCTAAAATAAAATTTCACTCACATTTGACGCAAAAAATCAACTAATAAAGCATGAAAGTGTATCTTCATTATTTTTATTAATTTAATTAGATAATTTTATTTGTCTTTTTTTTTCGTGGCAAAATCATCAAATGATTCCTCCCACCCGGGCAGGGCGGGAGGGACTGTCAGACTTGTACTGACTAAAATCCACGGTGTCCTTCAATAGCCCTTTATGTTCCGGGGTCACGGTGATGGAAATAAGTCCCGCGACCCCGGCAAGAAAAAAATGTGCCATGATATATCAGCATATTTCTATTCAAACGACTTTCTGCTGTAATAAACATTATCATTATTTTATTCCTCAATTAATATCTCTTCCTATCCAATACTAAAGGAAAACGTATTCCCATTTATATAATCGCAACTAGTCGCATAACGAATGTCCCTCCCCATAACTAAGGGCGTCTACACGCGTGCGAATAAATGTGTGGCGGGTACGTAATTCGCGCAGTTATTGCTTCCGCGAACGCACCTGAGACCCAATTAGGTATCGCTGCACATGTAGTCGCATTCTTTGAGGATTTGTCGCGTCTGAGACGCAGATTGAATGGGCGTCATTATAGATCTCTTTGTAGAAAAGCTTCGACTGTTTTGTGAATGAGTTTCAAAGCCATGTGTTTATTTGAGGGTTAGCTTTTGTGGGATTGTTTAATTCTGGTTTTTAGAAATCGACTGTACTTTTAAGAGTCGAGTTTTTTAGGAGAAAAAAAATTAAATATGACATGGTGATAATTCACTAAGGGTCAGATCAGACCGAAACGTGACGCTGCGCGGACAATTCAATAGAGCTATTCAAATTCTAACTCTATTTTCTACACGAAAAGATACACCTGTCACAAACCAGCGCGGCGAAGCGCGGCGCCGCGCTGGTTTGTGACTAATACTCACTCAAAATCTAATTTTATTTACTACACGATAACATACAAATTTGTAGTATCGTTGTATCAAGTCGCGCCGCGTCGCGTCTCGGTGTGAACTGACCGTAAGTTGTAACCCCGGCTAAACCCGCCTCGAGGAAATGTCGCGTGTCATTATTACCCAGGCCATGATATCCATCCATCTATTCTTTGGTTTGCCTCTTCTGCTTTTTCTCTCCATCAACATTCATATCCATAACTCTCATAGTCACATGAGTGTCCTTATGATATTATTTTTAGATCGTAGTCTTAAAAATTCGGACATCAAAATAAATACGGCTTTGTCGTGGGTCGTGGATAAAACGGTAGATTTCTGATAATATTTTAATCCGGTTCTCTATGATACACTTCAGATAATTCGATTATGGGAAAAGTTTTGAAGGTCTCAATATATTCGAGGAAGAATCCTTCTTAACCCTAGTCGAGGAAGAGTCACTATTGAATCTCTTAATGTCAGGTTTTCTTAAAGGTCAACGAGATCGTTAATTAAGTCTTGTCCTTTCGTTTTGTGCTATCTAAAGACACTGTTCTGAACTTGACTCCTATTTTTAACTTTATTCAACAATAATTTGTTAAAAAAAACAAAGATCTGAGGAAGTTTAAAGAGGCTAAGAAAACAAAATTGATGTCATATATAAACGTGATTCTAATTTATCCCAATAAAGTTTTTCAAGTGAAATTACTCAATGAGGGGTCTTGACTCACCAGTTGTCGCCACGGTTGAGTAAGGTGCCGAAGTATAGATATCAGAAAGTTTGTGTCTACGGAAGAAAAACATTACATTTAAATTATATTTCATTCATTCATTTCATTTCATTGCATTTAAATCTTATTTAATAAAAATATGTAATTTATGTTGAATACTGTAAACATTAATGGTGTGTTGCGGCCCTGGTTTATTTAGAACATAAGTTTCCAATATACAAAAATTGGCAAATTCATTGACCAGTAATTCTTATGTGCCACGGATAATATAAATAATTGTATATATATTGCAAAATATTATATAGACAGCCTCAAGTCAGTTACTTCAAGTTCATCTCTATCGACCCAGGATATGTCCTATAACAAAATTTAAGTTCTAATGAAAAATTAATATCATAAAACAGCTTACAGTTTACAAAATACACCGTATAAAGAGTTCTACCGTACATAGCTGTAAAGTTATTTCTATCATATTAAGACCGCTTCTGGCGCTTGAGAGGGCAAATTGGAAGCGAAATCAAATAAAAAAACATTCGACGATCTACCCCCCGCGTGGGGAGTAATGTGGATGTTATGATGTATCTCCATGGAAACGTCGACTAGTGGATTTTCGGATGTTTGGATATTTCCTCCTTCATTATGTGGGAGGATTGGGAAGTGATAATAGGAAATTGAAAGTTACTGAAAATTATTATGGAATTTTTGCGGTGTTTTTTTTTAAATGTCTATGGAATCTGGTGGGATGGATGTAAAATCATTCTCATCCTATCCCATTTCCTATAATTTTAATAATCGACGTTTAAAAGAGCCCTTTAATCTATATGAAAGATATTCTAATTTTTTTCATGATTGCTTTGTTCTTGTCTTTAACAGGAGTGACAGATACAAACGACGAAAACAAAAAAGAATGACAGAGCGATTGGAATGCTGCGTTGCGTGTCGCGAGTTCGATTCCCGCACGGAGTAAATATTTGTATGATCTACAAGTAGTTGTTTCGTGTCGGTGAGTTTATAAATTTATATGTTTGTTAGCGCACCCACGACACAGGAGTAATTTATTCCTAGTGGGGGCAATGTTAAAAAAAAGCCGTCGCCGTTAAAAATGTAATTTTATAGGTAAGTAACATGATATTATTGGCTATATTTTGACTACACTTTCTATATTTGTATACTGCATTACTTTTCACCTTTGTTGCCAATTTAATAAATGATAATGCGAATTGGAATTTATAATGTAAGATACGGATTTTATTGTACATAAATATGACACTACTTACCTACATACATATCGATGTCCTTTATTCGGAGAGTATCTATATATTATCTAAGCATAAATAGCATGCCATTAAGTGTCTGCCTCGCGCATTTAATTAATGAACTGCACACGACAAATCACTCATAGTCCAAAACATTATCCACGTCATCTATGCTCCCCTAGTACATTAAATTCCCTCGTGATCACTTCCTGGCGTTTGATCGCGCTCAGCTAACTACCGTCGTCAATGCGCCACTTGTGTCGTCATTGATACGCTCTTTTATTTTTCATAAAATAAAAACATTGAACTGAAAGAAGCACTACTTTATGCTAATAAAGCTTTATAATGCTTTAGGCTAATAAAAGTTTCACCTCGAGCACCACAAGTCATCACCAACTTGAGGTGACGACTGAGTGATCCTAAAAGCGCTGATATGCCTCATTAGGGCAGCCTGGCTTGCGACAACTATTACTGCCGGAGCCAATCAGTTTTTACCGTCACCCAGAAGGAACTGGTACTCCTGTGCACAAAGTTCCAGTTCCTCCTGGGTAACCTCATATTTGTCTTTTGGTTAGTTACCGGATGACAGCAATGCGAAGGAGTACTTTGACGCCTTTGTGTCTTATTGTCCTTGTGTTTTTGAAAAGTTATTCATTTTATTTAGTCTCTTTTGTAAATATTTAGTTTGTTATATATGTAGATTTAATTTTAAGTTGGTAATTAAGATTAATAACTTTGTATAAAACAATTTAGTTTAATCACTTTTATGTATTTTCTTTTAATAAAAATTTTCTTCAAATAAATAAAAATACGAACTCTCCATCACTCATAATCCAAACGATAACATCCACGTCATGTGTGCAGCCCTAGTACATCAAACTCCCTATGATCATTTTCTCGTGGCTTCGCGCTCAGCTGACTGCTACGCGTCACTTGACAACCGATCTCTATCTAGTTTTTGTGGGCTTCCATCCCCTATGCATATCGTATAGATAGATAGATGAATTATTAATTCTGCCGGTTTCATAATAATATCTTGTATAAACACTTTTTTTTTATCGTGGTTTAATCATCAAATGAGTCCTCCCACCCGGGGCAGGGTTTGAAGGACTGTTAGACTCGTACTGACTAAAATCCACGGCTTCAATAGCTCTTTACGTTCCAGGGTCACGGTAATTCGTTAATCCAGTGACCCATGCATATCGTATAGATAGTAAGATTATTATTCTACCGGTTGGTATCATAATAATTATCTTGTATGAACACTTGGATATAAGTGGATAATATGGTATTTTGGCAGCATCTGTTCGTAATGTTTAGCTTTAGCTAACTTTGTAGAATCTAAGCAGCTCGTTCTTATCTAAGTGTCTGGATTTTATTTCTAAGAGCAAACTGTTATACAGAGATTTTTGGGAAAATCCTGAACGGGGATAGGTCATAGTTTGGACTTAAACGTGAGTACACTTATTTAAGTATTCTTGCATCAATCGTATACTAGGTAGGTACTAAGACTGTATAGTTTTAAAATAGAGGTAATTGAAAGATTTCATCAATTTTTCCTTAACTATGAAAGTCTACTCAAAGGTTATCAAGTTTGTCCATACCACAAGATATAACTCCATCAAATTATAATTCAAAATATAATCCAAATTTTTTATAGCATCTTAGTACTCATACTCCCGTGATCATTTTCTCGTGACGTCTAGATATGGCATTAATTCAATAGGTATGATTAAGTATTTAAATAAATTTTGTATTGTACTAAATATGCTTTTTTTTACGTGGTAAAGTCATCAAATGAGTCCTACCACCCCGGGCAGGGCTGTCAGGCTTGTACTGACTAAAATCCACGATGTCCTTCAATAGGCCTTTATATTCCGGGGTCACGGTGATGGAATAAGTCCCGCGACCGTACTAAATATCCTTGTATGATTAACCTAGTTAAAATGTAAAGACATAACCCTTCCTTGGCTGTCGGGTAATAAAATCATCCAACTTCAATTTCGAACCACTATTATTGTCTTCCAGTTCTCTATTACACTTTATTAAGACTTAACGTCCTAGAAACTGTGTGGAGTACGGAACACTGAGTGAATTTCAGTCGTTAACGTCTTTAAGAAGCTTTCAACATGACCTGGACGTAATAAATGTGACCTGCATGGTGCACTGTTCGCGGTGGAAACTCAATTTTTAAGGCTTTACTTGTCTAGCATCTGAAATTAACTGACTTATATCCACTGTTAATATGGAGTTGTAAAAAAAATAATTTAATAACATCAATCAAAAATAATGGTGATAACCAAGTTCTTTTCACACAAGGGTGAAAATAATGAATTTTCAAGCGGACGTGGATGGCCAAATTCAAAAGTAGAAATAGCAAACAATACTGAAACAAATGTCGTGCACGTTTCTGATGAAAATTGAAATTGTAGAGTTTAGCGATAACAGTTTGACATTAAATCATCAAAATTCAACACATGAGTTTTCAAAAATAAATTTTCCCAGATAGAAATCGTAAACGATAGGTCAACGGATTGGTTTGCGCAGTGTCTGAGCGGTCAGATAGCGGCACTGAGTGTCGCCGGTTCAATTCCCGCACGGAGCAAATATTTGTTTGATCTACGAGTAGTTTTTCCGGGTCTGGGCGTTTGTTTATTTGAGTTTATATGTTTGTAAGCGCACCCACGACACTGGAGAAATTTCTGGTGTGAAGCAACGTTTCAAAAATAATCTCAGGAGAAGTAAGCAAATCCAACTAACGGAAAAAGCTAATACCTATATTTTTTTTATACTAGATGTGGCCAGTGGCTTCACCTGCATTTAACTCGAAAATTATCTCAGAAGTACGTAATACTGGGATAATCGGATTAATCAGTATCCTATGTCCTCCTTCCAGGCTGTATGGTAACCAAACATTCGCTATGATTGCGTCAATCAATCTGATGTTATTTTTGGTACAACTCATCACTTAACTCATTTAAGTCCAAACACACACAACAAATACTTGTGTCACCTAAACAAAGGTACCAGGCATAAATACGAACAAGGACGTCTCAAATTGTAGTCGACATCGATAGCTAGATAGCGTGTCCCCTCGACGCATGGGTGCTGAGTGGAAACCAAAACATCAGTACCAGATCAAAGCGACAATGTCGGAGGGTGAATTTGTCTAGGTGATTCTGTGAGATCATGGTGTTACTGGATGTGGCTTTGAGCGAAGTTCTCATTTATTGATAACAATAGGCGTTTTAACTAAAAAATTAGATAGTTCCGAACCCATTAATGGCGGAAACCATTAATTCTTCAATGGGGTTTCTTCATTCTACTCTAGGAATTTTTTCACTATCGTGGTTGCGATAAGAAACATTTTAATTTCACAAACACAAACGGCTAAACCCGAAACAATGAAATGTCGATCATACAAATTTAAAATTTGTTACGTGCAGCAGGCAAACTCTTTGGGTTGATCTGAGTAGACTGACGCGGATGTTCTTCGTAAGTTGGCTGGGATATATTGTATACAAAAGGCAAGGATCGGGTGTTGTAATTACAGCACGAGGTTTATGTCCAACAGTGCACTGCGAGCTCTTCTTCATATCATTGGCAGGACAGTTTTTACCAGTACCAACCAATTATTGTACCAGATTTTCTGTATAATACCTACAGTTACCCAACAAGATTCGCTATGGTCAGACTGACGAAGAATTCTCCAGTTAAGCACCGTTACATCCTCCATTGTTCCTTATTCTCTACGTACCACATCTAGCAACAGTGTATTTCTGTTTTATCTATACTAATAAGTGCACCGGGCGACACCGCGTCATCATTACTGCACAAAGAGGGCTGCAACTTGCTGAGTACAGCTGTACCTATACCCAAATTATTTGACACCGGAATTTTGGTTGCATTTATTTGGTCCTTTGATCCAGGCTGGATTAATTTGGTGGAGATTAAAATTTGGAAGGATTATAATGCAATTTTATTTAAAAATATTGGTAGGTGTGTGCAAGGTTTTGAAAGGACATGATATCGCAGTGGATGCTTTAAAAAGTGCATGGTATAATAATATGTTATGGCTAATTAATTTGGTAAATCTCTTTATGAAAACTGTTAAAGAGAAATAAAAAAAAAATAGTCGAAAGACACTTTTGATTTTGTAATTCTTTTTCGTCAATAACATTGATTTAAAACTCGATCCGGATTCGACTTTTTCTCAACACCTAATTTCTGGACCAATAACAAGACAAACCTAGAAGTAACGGTGCAGACGACGGTGAGGACTATCTAAACAGTACCGCGGCCTTGCAAAGGAATAGGCAATCAGGTTAAAGTTATTTCAAATTTTAAGGTTTACAGTACTAAGATCACAAAGGTCATGAATATAAGGTCGTAATTCACAAATAACAATTCATCAAAAGAAAATTCTCACCAAACTTCATTCGTCCAAATCAACGTTTACCTGCATTACATTGAACAGAACCAACCTTTACATTGCACAGGGGGAAGTGCATGATAAACACTTCATTAGTCACCACTGTTGCAGGATCAGCCAATTCTACTGTCCGTTTGTATATCTACCAACGAATAATGTTTAGATGTCTGTCTGTCTGTGTGACTGGTCCGGGTAGCAAACGGTTGATGTCACTGTTTATGTTAATTGTGAAGCGTTAAAGACCCATGTCTTTCATAATAATTCTTGGAAGAATCCATCAAATTTCTTACTATAATATTATAAGTAGATGATGGATAGATGTGATAGATGAAGGACGGCTCAGCGGATCTTGACAATCATTACTGTTGGTAAGCTAGAAAGTCTAATAACTAGTTTGGCCAAGGGAATATCACCCATTTACTGGGTTGTGGACGATATATAGGCAGCCGCTCCATTAAAACCCTGAAATCTGATCCTAACGTTGTGTTGAAAAAGTGTTAGTGTATAGTGTTCAAAAAATGTTGGTCAGATTATGATAACAGAATGGCAATGAAATTCATACTATAAAATCAGCCTGCAGTTACAGAAATTAAGAGTTCAGAAATATGGGGTCGCGGGACTGTCTCATTAGGTAACCTTGACCCTGAAACGACTATTGAAGGATCATAGAGGAGTTTAGTCAGTAAGAGTCTGACAGCTCTGCCTGTCGCGCCTTGGACGGAACAACTCATTTGATGAATTTACCACAAGTAAAAACAATAGTTTCAAAAATATAGCCTTCCTTAAATTAAAAACTAAGTAGTCCAAGTACCCAAATATTAGCCTAAATCGTATTAATATGAGTTTTCATAACAGTTGTGGAGTTCACACGAGCCCTAATTGCTATTTTACAGCACACAGTGGGGCACACCCAGATAAAATATAATTAAGCCACAATTAGACTTTGTCTAAAATGTGTACACATGACCCCTAGATCCCTAACTACAATTAGTTTACTGTAGGACCAAAAGGGTTAAACATATTTATACTAGTACTAAATGTATAAGAGGTGGGACAATAGTATATGGACAATAGTAATAGTATATATCTTGTCATTGTGACTTTGGGCGAATGATCAAATACAAAAAAATGGACTGATTGGCCAAGCCAAGTTAAGCATGATAAAACTTACGAGACCTTACAAGTTGGGGTTACAAAAAGTAAAAATACTACATAGACTACTTTTTTTTTCTATGACAAGCACGGTGATGTGAGATTCCTGCACGGTACCACAATATTTGTATGACTACAGACAGTTCAGAGTCTGGATATTTGGGTTTTTAAACGCAACCACGGCTTGAAGGTTTGGTTGAAAGCGCTTTACACTTTTTTTTATCGTTTTAAAATCATTAAATGAGTCCTCCCACCCCGGGCAGGGCGGGAGGGACTGTCAGACTTGTACTGACTAAAATCCACGGTGTCCTGCGATAGCCCTTTATGTTCCGGGGTCACGGTGATGGAAATAAGTCCCGCGACCCCGGCAGGCTTTGGCCCTCTGTGAGGGGGCCCCGTCATTTTGCTGACGCTCTTTGAGGCGCTCGTGGAATACGACGCGCCGTCGACCCGGGCATGGTCCATGGTCGGACAGCGAGTTGCCCTTTACTCGCTGTCCGCATGCCCGCAGCGCTGGACACTTAGAAAAACTTAGGAAGTTTGCCCAGCAATAGGACAGAGTCATCATCTTCCAGCCCTTATCCCATTTTACTTGGGGTCGGAGCAACACGTTTTTTTCTTCCAATAGCAATAGGACAGAGTGAGCTAGCAAAAACAACAAAAGCATGCACCGATGATAAAAGAGAAATCCTCGACTTTTACAAAATCTAACCAACAAATTGCTAACACAAAACTAACTATAACTCTAAAACAAACGTTGCCAAAACACAATAACCAAACAACGTGTAAAATCCAGATATTAAGCATGAACAGTCTAACAGTTCAGTGAAAAGCAAACGTACCTACTAGGAGTACATGTGTACCTAGTCTTGGTAAATCGCAACATATGATTTGCAAACATGTCTCGTCCGCCTGCAAATTCTGAGTTGATTCTGTATCATTTATGACGGAGCTGAGTAGGGAGGTACTAGGGGAGAAGTCGACTAAGAGAGTTGCGTTCGAGTTGTCTAAAAAACATTTTCTTCATTGCTCTTCAGCAACGAAGGATCTGAATTTTGTCGGGTTTATTTTAATTAGATAATTACTTGGTACCTGCGTTTTTGAACAGACACAAGCATTACTACTGATGTTGACTTCATTTTAGGAAAGCTGATCTGTCTAGAAGCGTTTTCCCAGCTACCGCAATATGGTTCTACATATAAATTTTTATAGTAACAAAGTAAAAAAAAAAGTAATAGTTTAATAAGAATTTATACCACGTAGGAGATGACGAGACAAACTAGACAGGTTCCGCTCAAACTGGAAGGAGGGCACAGTGTCGTGACTTATTCGTCAACTCGCCTGCAATTAACTCGCTCGCTCGGGCGAGTTGGCACCTTCCGATTTTACCTATTTTTGTTGTCGTCAACTCGCAACTAAGCGAAAATCTGACGTATTTACAGTTGTCTACAAAAGTGTTTCTATAAATTTAACATTTAATTTAATTAAACCTTCTTCACACTTTTATGACACTAAACGTGTAAAGTAGGTTAATTGAGGGCCAGTGGGACGACCCACTGGCCCTCAATTAACTTAGGGGCGGAGTTGTTTTGAGATCATTAATAAAATATAAGCACAAGGACCTAAGTAATAATGATTTTTCTCATAAGTTAGAATTCAATGTGAAATCTAATCAGAAAGTACCAGGAGAACAGGATCATGAAGAAGGTTTTGGTGCTGAAATTAAATGAGGAATTAGAACAAAAAGTACTAGGAGAACAGAATCATGCTGAAGGTTTTCATGCTGCACAACGAACGGTCTTCAAAACTAAAAATTTCTTTTGGCGAATACTCAATACCCAAAAATGTACTAGGAGTGCATAAAATCAAGGTGGTATTTTTCATTTTAACAGTTCTGTCTCAACATACAAGTTTTGGGCAATTGTTATTTGTGCAACAAGAGAGCAAAGTGCTTTTTTGCTGCGAGTGCAGGGCAGGGCAGGGCGGCGACGTTTTCAAATATCCAAATTCAAATCTTACAGCGCCGCATACTATAAAGTAGGTTTCTATGTTAATTTATTATAACACTTTTATAGGTGACTGTACCATTTTTCGGTCAGTTGCGAGTTGACGACAACAAAAATAGGTAAAATCGGAAGGTGCCAACTCGCCCGAGCGAGCGAGTTAATTGCAGGCGAGTTGACGAATAAGTCAGTGTCGTGAAAGGTGGAAAGATTCTATCGATGTATTTTTTTACTATGTAACTAACCGATGGTCTGAAAAGGGACCGAGTTACAGTTTAAGGTCGCAGGACTGTCTATGTGAATAAAAAAGGTACACAAATGTCTGTCCGAGTCTGAGCTTAGGCAGGCCTCCCACTAGGAGGGCCGACGACATCGTGAGAGTCGCGGACAACCGATGGATGCAAGTGGCGAATTGTCGTTCGGCGTGGCGGTCTAAGGGGGAGGCCTATGTTCAGCAGTGGACATCTTCCGGCTAATGATGATAATGAAGACATCTGACAATCCCTTCCACTTCACCCAGGGTGGACTTATTTAAAAATAATTATCTAACAATAAAAAATTGCGTTCGAAAACTCTTAGTACCAACCCCGTGTTACGAGGCTGCCCGCATCCGCGATGAGATTTCGCTGTATGTAAATAACTTGCATCTGTTTATTTACTACTTTTTGCATCATTTTCATCTGTTTCGCGCTTTACAGACATCTGTTTTTAGAGCTTTAAATCTAGTACGTGTTTGTACAGGTAAACAATTAAAATAATGTGGGTTTAGAGTTTAAAATAGGAGGATGTTTTGATGGAATGTTTAATTTGATAAAGGAGATCTGTAATGTATTCCTTATAATATGTTTTCTAGTCTGTATGCTAAGACGTACGCGTCTTCGAAACATAGCATTGAAATAGTGTTGCGGTACGTGGCTGTCAGCTTAATATTTAACCAAACTGTAGTTTCGACCTTTGCGCAGCGTTGCACTGCTGGTTTCAGTTCTTGGGCTGGGTAAAATGTTGTACCTAAGGATTTTACACAAATAACTCTAAGAAGAATAAAGAAAGAAGAAGAAGAAAATATTGTATAACCTACGTTTAACACTTTCAGCACTGCAAGCGATACAACGTGAAACATTCGCTACAACCCATGAATCAAAATCAAAATAAGGATCAGGATACACAATTCTATAAATCAACTAAACACATAAACAGCTTTAAACTGTCTCCACTAAGGATCAACCAAAAAGATCCCATAACGTCAAACTCTGTTGTCATGCAAAACTGAGCCGTATAAACATTTCCCTTATCTCAACCCCGTGTTGCCAACCAGCTGATATTTCTACTCCATGTTTTTTTTCTACGTTCTCAAATTAGCGTGTTTAAAATCTTGTAACTAAGATCTATTTTTGTTTTTGTTTAACAGAGGTATAACTTACAATTCTTTAGGGACTCGCTAATAGTTAGGTTCTAAATTGTTTTCTTGTCAGTCGCCAGATGGTAGCCATATTGTTTTGGACGTCAAATCAAGTTTACAATAGTTGGGGAGAGCCAGCTGACGATGTGTGGGAGTATTCTGTTACGGTGGAACTTAGAAGGTTGTAAAATTAATAAATAAAAAGGCTTATTATATAAAATGGTAATAAGATAAATTAACGACAAAGTAAGGAAAACAAAGTCATTGTTTACTCATCACCTAAATTATTACAAGTACAGTAAATTGGACTGATACCAGAGCCCTTATAACAATATTTCCGTATTTTATGTATTTACAACGTACTTAAAGTATTTAAGTACTATGTTTATTGTATGGGAAATTGAAAAAGCTCCTCTAGTATTAATTTTTTCATCGAATGAAAACAAATTTTCTGTTTATTCAACGTCACAATAATGCGAAATCATATTAGGGCTCGGTTCTTTGAGATTTCATAACTCTTGTAAAGGTGTTTTCTGCAATAATAAAGTACTCCAAATCACCTACATAGGTTTCAATCTTCAATCATTTAGTTCATAAGCTGGTATTTTTTTGTGAAATTGGTCCATTTTAATACTTTATAGTTCAACGTATTATTCTGATACAGGCTTACAAACAAGAGCAATTGACATTTTTTTTAACAGCACAATGTTTTTGAAAAGGGCGACGTGGCTTAAAAAATACAGATAATTATCATAAAATATAATAAAACCAAATCTCCCCATTAATAAAGCGTCATTATCGCACAATACACCTTGGCGTTCCATCGAACCCACCAGAATACAGCTTCGAACTTCGAACATAACAAATGATCGTTCCGCATCAATTTGTCTGGAAGTCGTTAAAATCGCGTTTCCTCTTATTAATTTCTGCTCCCCTAGTACTTCGACACGCACAGACATACGCCACCGGGAAACCAGAAATACGTTGTTATAGTCAAATTTACGATATTGATAGATGTTCGCGGTAGGGATTGATAAAAAAAAATGTCGCCGGTTGTCGTTTTGTCGGTGGGATGTCAGGTAGTGGAGTTTCAACATTGTTGTAGGGGTTTGATGGTTGAAATTAGATTGGCATGTTCTTTATCTGATTATGTGCACAAGTTGTAATGCAGAGCGATAACTGCATTGAAATGTCAGTTTTAAAAATTGATCGTGTTGAAAAACAAGGGATTTTTCAAAAATAAATTTAAGTTCAGCCACAATCAATGATTTGGAGGTTATTTGCCCTCCTATCCTCTAATTCGTTGATTGTCTCTGGTCTGTCTCAAATAAAGAAGGCAGAAGCTTATAAAAAGCTGGTACGAATCCTGTTGAAAGTCTTTGTTTAAATGCAGAAATTATTTCAATCGGAAAGTACCTAATGAAAAATAAAGCAATTGTCAAATTGAATAGAAAATATTTGAATCAGAAAACAAATGACTGATAATATTAAAGTAAAGTGCCCATATCAAACAAAAGAAATTCACAATTTCAAAATTCAAATCATTCTTTTAAAAAAAATGGAACTGTCAAAATGATTTTGACTGATTACTGGTACACAATTAGTTTTCAAGTTGTGGAGCTCTCAAAATACACATACGTTTAGAAATTAATGCAACCATCCGATTCAACAGTGTAATTCAATATAAAAGTCGTCTTTGATATATCATAATGATACATCATACATCACACTTCAGACCGATTCAAGGCTTATATTTCTTTCAAGTTTCTAACACCCTAAAACACCTTTGTGTCCTTACTACTGGCTTGTATCGTCGAAGAGTTATCGCCTGTACGATTTTGTTTCGAGATCTTTTCACTTGGTTTCTTTGACTTGCTGATATTTGAGTAAGCTCAGAATTAAAATGAATTATGAATTGATATACTTAACTTTGTAATGTCATGTCATTCATAAGGTTTTAATTGCACACTATCAAGTTATATGTAGAAAACACTTTGTACATTAATTGATTTAGAGTCGGGTGGTAGGACAAAAAAAATTCATAAACAATTATAGATTTGCCTTTGAAAAACAAAATTCTGATTTGATTATACTAGTTCCCCTAATGTGTTCATTTACATGGTATTCAATTAAACATGTGTACAGTCGTACACTTCGATAACAGAAATTGTTTCGCAAAACAAATTTTAGTAAAAACTAGGTTTTCTTCTTAATTTTTTTTTATTCAGTCTTTAAAACTGTGATTTTCATTTTATTTACCATTTTAATTTGTTACTTTTTATAATTGACATAGGTATTAGATACATTCTTATTTTTTAATGATCGATTCTCACGCTCGACTCACCTAAACATAGTTTCTCACCCAGACATCATCTAATTGTTTCTCATAGTACGGGACTAGGATTTATTCCCCCAACACAAACTTCCGACACCATTTGAAATTCATTCTTCACAGAAACGTGTGATGTAATAAAAAATGCGGCAAGCGTGAATTGATTCGATGATCGGATTCCGTAGAATCAAAAAACTTGGAGCACTGTTCTGTCAAAATATTGTAGGTGCTATTGGGAAAGTGGTAATTTTTAAACAGTAATCAAATAATGTAAACTAAAATAGAAAAAATATACGCAAAAATATGCAATATTCAAGAAGTCCCTGACTTCTGAGCTTGGCCCACCCGTTTTAAGAAAGTTGGTAACAAAAAATTGAAATAACATTAAAGGAACAAAAAATAAGGTAATAATTAGGTGTGTAATCAGTTTTGAGTCTAGATATTATGTAGATACAGATAGATTGATTGAAATAAAATAAATATAGATAATATAAAAAAAAACTGAATAGTAGTCAATAGACTTATTTCTAAGCAGCCTATGGAAAAAATGGTTATACATAAATCTCTTCATAGTATCGATCGACAACATTACCTAGTTCTAAAGTTTCTAAAATCATACCCCACACTTTCAAAAAGATAATCATCATCATCATCTTTTTTTTTTATTTTGCAGTGAATGTGGGTACAAAATAAGGTGTTCACATTGTGATAACAGCGTACATTGTCATAAGTTAAAAGGAACTTTTCAAGCGTTCGCATCTAACATTTTTGCAGCTGCGCAACCCTAAAATAACTTCACATATAAGGTAGTGGCTCTGTATGATAAATTATGCACCCCTCGATTTTGAGATTGCCAGTGCGATGCATTAACTTTACCCGGTTGATATTTATATATTTTTTTACGTCAAGGTAAATGTGAGTCAAATGACTATTATGACTTAATAGACTAGGGCGTATGAAATATAAACGCTTCTACACTATTTTTATTTCTTTTTTATTTAAATTTTCAATGAGCAAGGCTATTTTTATATTGGGAACTCTGGACATAGGGCCTAGTGTCATGTAAAAAGGGTTTTAAAATATTTGAGATCGCTACTGTGTTTTTTTTTCTGCAGTCGGTACCTTCCTTGCTGATATTGTATTTAAATTCATAGGCAATACAACTGTGTGATACAAAAAACATGACACAAAATAGTACACTTGACAATTATTAACTTAGTATCCAATTAAAAATAAAATTCCAACAAGACATTAAAGTGATTTAATAACAATCAATAAGAAACATCATCTGATAACATTTTATATACGATTGACAAAAAATTTTGAAATAATTTACATTGAGTAATGTCAAGTCCGCATTCCGCTGTCTTTGATTGAGTCATGAAAAAATTGTCCAATGCAGTAAATTAATGTTGACAAATATTGTAAGTGGCAATGTTGTATTTTATTGTTATTGATACAAAATGAGGGATTGTAGAAATCCGATTAGAGGCACGAGTTCACAATAATTAATTATTATTCTTAAATTAATTAAAATAAATAATTAAGGTATCTAAAAACATGCTTAAGCCAAGAAGGAATATGGAATCGATGGACTACCTTCAGCAATTTGATAGGAACCAAAATAATCGAAAATCCTGAACAATACCGAAGTTAATTATTTTTATACGCATTAACGCATGCGATGCGCATCGTAATGATGATTTTTTGAGGAAAGAAAAATTTTAGATTGCAAGCGGTAAAAAAAAAAAAAATCATCAATACCGAAGTTCCTTCCAATAAGATTTTTTTATGAAACTCTTCCATTTCTTATCTAAGCTCTGTTGATTTCGTTCTTAATTATAATATCTCTACCTTCAAACAGTAGAAATAAAAGCCATCAGGTTACGAGTACTGTACCATTCTTTGATCCTTACAACTTGGTATTAAAGCATTTAAAACTTCAATTCCTACATCCAATGATGTTAAGAAGCTACTAGAGCTTTCACTCTACCAAAAGCTCATCATAAGCAATTTTGAAAAACGTAGCCAGACCTTAATCTCTATACGGAAGATCACCTCTTAAGATTATTATATCGTCTATCCCTTCAACTACGGACGGCGCCATGACCCTCCTTTCCTCTGGCCCTCTTTCCCTCCTAGCTGAATCACTGCGGCTTAATAGAGTGTAAATTTATTTATCTGCCTACCCCGTGACTGTCTCTATTTGGCTCTAATGTTTTCATTTCATTATACTAATCGCCATTATCGTTTCGTGGTCGTTGGAATAACAATGATTTGGTTTGAGTGAAATGTATCGTGGCGGGGTGGTACTTATGTCGGTATAAATTTGACATCTAGTTTGGTTTGAATCTGATTTTGTCGCCTGTTTTCTTTAGATGATCACTAAATTATTACTTCTGCGGCAATTGGTTTGTGTCAGCATGTTTTGGAATTTTCCGAATATTATAAAATGCTGATTTTCTTACGGAATTTTCGTTCAGTGATTTGAGAGTCTTGATTAAATAAATGAGCAGTGGTGGCCCAGTGGTATCGGTCCCGACTTACGAGTTGTAGGTCGTGGGTTCGAACCCAGCTTGGCGCATTACTTTGTGTAATTTATTTCATCACCACTGCTCTCAAAACGGTGAAGGAAAACATCGTGAGGAAACCGGCATGTCCTAGAACCATCAAATTCGAAGACATGTGACATCTGCCAATCCGCACTGGGCCCGCGTGGTTGATTATAGCCCACTCCCTCTCACAAGAGAGGAGGCCTGTGTCCCAGCAGTGGGAACGTTATAGGCTGAAGATGATGATGATGATTAAATAAATAACAGAAAGTAAGGTTACATCCTAACGCCATTGAGCTATCGTTCTTCAATCGTTTTATCTACAAAATTACTAATATCTTCAGCTTTAAATGGTTTTTAATTTATTATTATTTTAGGCTCCCATTTTTTTTATATAACTTTGCCCCGTACTATGAATCCCTGTATAACGGGTGTTTTTAAAAAAACTTACATGCACAAAATAGCCATACCCGGAAATACTACTTGTAGATCAAAATGATTAATATTCGTTCCGAGGACACCAGCGCAACAAATTAATGTGATAAGTGATTTAACTCAAAGGTTTTGACATAAAAAGCCTTTATTTATGCTGGTCCAATACAACCCCTAATGATTATCTTAAACTTTTCTTCCCAACACCAACCTGAATATTTTCTCCTAAACCCATACATTAGCAAAAGATCCACGTGCAATTAAACAACAAAAGAGTCGTGATGTACCAGCAAACTGGTTACCACACAATCATCGATTATCGCTGTAAGTTAATTCAAACGTATCTTTTTGACGTTAAAGCCCTTACTATGAAACTGTTTAAGGCTGAGATCAAACTTGAACTTAGCTTGAACTTAACTTACGTTAAAATTTGAAATATGAGTGCTCACTAATTTTAGGTTTATTATTTATTTATGTACACAGAACACACAAAGTACAGGATATTACAATAAGAGAGCACAAAGGCAATTTATAGATTTATCACGTTGAAATTAAGCTGGGCTTAACTGCTATGACCTGCCAATGTCTACCTATGCCACACAAATAAAAGATTTCATTTGATTCGGTTAATTGGTTTGTTTGATATTTATCAAAGTAACAATCGAAATGAGTGAATTATTAAATTTAAAATGAACATGATAAATAAGGCTTGAGGAACTAGTTCGAATGAACTGTATTAACTCAGGATTTGGTAAGCAAACACTCAGATAAATTTAAAGAACACTAAGTCTAAGGTAAAGTCTGAGCAAAGTCCAAGTTCAATCTTAGATTTCAGCCTTAAAATGAGAAGAGAGAAATTTAGACTTCAGAAGCTTTAGAAATTATTTTTGGACTTTAGAAATATCGTGAAGTTTTCGAAGGCTCATTTGTTGAAGTGCTTAAGGCAATAGAAAATATTTGTTTCGAGTTTGTAAGTTGCTGAGGCCTCCCACTACGGGTACTAAAGTTAATTTAGACAATTGCTAGCAAACTATTATTAGACAAGTGAATGTCATAGTGCCCTTCAATTTTAGGATTTTACTTTTTATGCTCAAGTTACCTCTTGCTCGATTCATCCATCGCAAATACAGCTTTTATCCATAAAAACGTAATTGAGCATCTATACCTAATTTACATCTTTTTTAAATTTATTGAAAAATGGGCCACGGTGGTGATGGTAACCTGTGATCACGGGTGAATAATTCTGCTGGTGGTAAGTCTCACCAGAGACGCCTGGCTCATGGCCACCATGCTGTCAGAGTCCAGCGCCAAACAGTTTTCACTGTGTTCTGCTGGTCCGCAGTACTGTAGTTCAAGTACCTTTTGGTTGAGCTCGCTCCATCGTAGCTCTGACCTTTACTTAGTAGCTAGATTGAAGCTACGAGCAAACGCAATTCGAAAAACTGTTATATAAGCGCCGAAAAAAGCTCCAATGCTGTATTTCACCCCAGGCCGACGGCGACGTTGCGTTGTGTCCCACGCGCGCTTCAGTGTCAGGACAATGAAGGGGCCCCCTTAGAGGGCAAAAGCCTGCCGTGCTCTAACGAATTACCGTGTCCTCGGAAAGTATAGGGCTATTGAAGGACACCGTGGATTTTATTCAGTAGAAGTCTGACAGTCCCTCTTGCCTTACCCTGGATGCCGGATTCATTTGATGATTTTTATACGCTGAAAAAATGCCGTATTTCACTGTCATAACGTGTTACATGGTCATAATAAAACGTCGTCATTGAATCGACTTCCCATGGTAGATAATGTTAGGGCGTCCTCACAGATTATACATCAAATCCCTTCTGTTTCCGCCACGTCTGCGTACAAAGGCGTCTTGATGAGCTAATGGAACCTTGCGATCGCACAAATTGTCGGCTGACTTTTGTACAGGAATGTACATGATTTATTTACTGTAAATACGACATAGAATAAACATGTTGATTTTACGATACTGTTCTTAAAATAAACGTTGTTTTGCCTAATTTTTACTGGATTCTGGTGAATCTTCTTCCGGCTGACTGTCAAGTCTCACATCTTCATGAAGAAATTTTTTTGAAGCCCATCAACCAACGATTACCGCAATACCTGAGCGATTGGACAGTGCGTTGCGTGTCGCGGGTTCAATTCTCGCACGGAGCAAATATTTGTATGATCTACGACTTGTTGGTTCAGGTCTGAGAGTTTGTGTATGTTTGAGTTTATGCTTGTAAACGCAACCACGATGCAGGAGAAATTCATAGTGTAAGGCAACGTTATTTAAAAAAAAGAGCGTTCACTAGAAAGATCGTGAAAATTTTCTTAGCTATGTTTCTTTGTTGTTCAGATTTACAAGATTAAATTCTCAATTCTATCAGCAACTCAGTGAAAATGATGCGTGGCAGTAGTATTCATGAAATACGAATTGTTTTACATTGTAAATATTTCCAACCATATCCGGGCCGTTTTTCCTTTGTTTTGGGGCACAGTGCATGTGGGTAGGCAAATACAAAACTTTTGTTTCTCTGTTAAGGACAGACACAACAGCGTATGGCTATCAACTGAAACATGATTGCTATAGGCTTTGATTTAGCTTCAAGTGCAGCTAAGATCTGAATAATTTTAAGTGCGTTTTAATAAATTGAAATAAGGCTGGACGTAGGCTTCTCCCAAACTTACGACAACAATTTACTCTGCACGTTGTCACAGTTTCTGTGTGTCCATCATTTTTGGGGCCGTTCCAAAGATGGTAACCAGCTCCTTTCAAGTCCTCTGAAATCCCTTCAGTCCCTCTCTACCTTTCTAAGCATAATTTTGAAAACCTTCTCATATCTTTTAGTCATAATTGAGTTAGGAAGCAATTAAGTGTCTGCACAGAACAACTTATTGCCGTAATTAAAAGATTCTCAATAAATCGAAACCAAAACGTAATTAGAGGGCCTTACCGTCCCTTTTACCTTTATAAACTTCTGTAAAATAAGACCAGATACCCTTTTAATTCCCAAATGGTCAGAAACAGTACAAAGGACAACTGTAACTGAATCCTTTGTTACTTAAAATAAACTGTAATTACGAAGGAAATCTTATGAACAAGAATTGAACAGTAAGTCAACTCTGAACAACGTCTGAAACAAATTGCCAATTAATGTTATGAAAAGTAGGTATTTCAATACCGCGAATCAAAAATCCAGGTTTCAATGCAGGATGTAGCCCCACAATCCCGCTTCTCATGGATGCAGAAAATAATGTAAACAATTAGTGTATCATGTAGTCAAACTTTTAACATTTAGACACGTGTTTGGCGGAAGTCGGTGCTCAAACAAAAATTAATTTCATGACATAATTTTAACCCAGTTCTTGGAAAAATGGCAATATGGGAATATAGTACCCTCATTATAGTCAAAACTATAAATATGCATGTTTATTACCTCGGTGGTAAACAAAAATATGTAACAGTGACAATAGCATTTGTAAAGGCTTTACTCCGACTCTCTAAATGTGGTTATTTTTGTCTTTCTCTCTCAATAACACTGCACCTTCTGAATCTTTCCACGATTTGCAATAAAATACAAAAGGCGATTCTAAAAAGGATCGGCGCCTCACTAAATTGGTACCACTGTGGGCAATAGTCCTTAATTGCTACAATGTAACAATAGCCAGCCCTAATCGGTAAGGTCTTAGCAGTTTAGGTTTGTGTGAAACTAATTTTATGCACTGAGATGGCGTGAAAAACTGTTTACAAGTACTAACTGGTTGGAGGCTAGGGTTGGCACTTCGAGTTCGTGTGAACGAAGACGGGAGTGAAATAAAATAAATTTTCTCTAATTATTTGAATGTGGTAGTTATTGGACAAATAAAAATGGACACTATATTGCACTAACTACAAGTGGAAGAAAAATCAGTGATACTAAAGTAAATACTAAGATATCACTTAATGATGCAAAAAGTTACGTATATTATGGATGCAATAATCTATCACGCTAATAAGCAATATTTTTGTAAAGCTTTACATGATTTAATCCAAAATATGCATACTTTGTGTGTGTTAAATAGAAACGGTCAATTCAATTAAACGTTTGTTGACATGTGACATACGTTGTCGTTGTCGTCCCGCCAGGTCGGTCTTATCATGCCGAATAGAATTCGTTAGACGTAGCTGAACTGAGTTTAGCCATCGTTGAAATTCTTTTTGAACTTTTTTGGGCTGTGGACAGCCCTACAAGTAAAGTCGGCGCCAACCGCCGTATCCGTGTTAATCGTCCCTCACAGCAGGTCAACTACCAACTTAGTGGCCTTTCTATTAAGGGACTTACAAAAGAGATTCCTATTTGTACCAACGGGATGATAGTCGCTTATGTTAGCTTAAAGGTAAATCCCTGCTAATAAGGGAAACCTAAGATGGTCGAGATAATGATTTTGTGGAAGATATTATGACTATGGAGGCAAATTCATAAGTCTCACAACTTGTTAAGTGGTTAAAAGTTGAAAAAGAACCGTTTACTACAAAAAACTGACTTTTGTAGAACACCGATCTAAACAAGTTTCAACAGGATAGCTCTTATACTTTCGAAGAAAAGAGACTGTGACATACAGACGGAAAGACAGACATGACGAATCTATAAGGGTTCCGTTTTTAGAAATTTGGCTATGGAACCCTAAAAAACTGTCAACGTCAAAACTACATTTCAAGTTGTTTTGCAGTTACAATTCTTTTAGACAAGCATTTAACAGATGTTTATCTTTTTTGATAAGGTGTTTGAAATCTTGAATTACTAATCCAGTAGCGAAAAGTCGATGAAAACTCTTGTTGTGGATTTCTAATTTTTCAAAATTAATGAAATATTAAACCCACTTGTGAGGACTATTTAAATGCACTAAAAGTATATTAAGAAATTCATAACATTCTCAACGGTAAGAGCAATAATGGGAATATATTACGAACATAGTTGCCGCAAAACCACTTCGTTCTCATTTATATACCTCCAGACAAATATGTTACTAATAAACTAATACCATAAAACAAATATTCGCTTGTTTAACATATGGGACGTTGTGGAATACTGAACGGAACTATTGTTTCATTACGTGTCGTTAAACATATTAATAGAAATTAATATCACCTTCACGTCTATGAAGAAGATAGAGTATGCTCTGTTTTGATCATTAAAATTAAATTAAAAAGTACGCATCAAAATAATACCTAATTATGAACTTTCGTAGTAGTTACACAAGTACAAGCTGTTAGCCGTAAAGTGCACCGACTCTAAAGTACACCCATATCTTGCTAATTTGTTTTAAGTTTCATATAAAGAGGCTGTACATTCCTGTTATTCCTACCTTGACTCGAATCTTGACCCGACTACTACTATCAATTTCTTTATAAAAATCCGTGTTCGATTACCGGATTCCGGGTACAGACACCACAGAGACCACAAAATTAATGTTATTCAACAATTTGCCTAATACGGTAATCGAACACACAAGCGACCGCCACACGAATAAAGCAACACGAGTAAATCAAGAAAAAAATCTCATAGCTTTGAAATTAGCTACGACAACAGCAATTTATTGCAAATGAAATCAATAAAGTCCAACTAACAAGATAGAAAATTGAAACAGCTTTTCTCGTTAAAGAGAAATTATTTAATTGAGAAAAACTAGTTTTGCTCTGATGGCATTCAGATAGAGGAAAATGTATAAATTTCCTGACACCGAGAACTTATTTGCTACAAGTTAGTTAGTTTCTAACATTATGCTGATGCTATCTGCTACATGCGATAGACGAATAGCCATTCGGTTGCTATTAATAGTTTACGTAATTGGTCAATAAATTCTATAAACGCAGGGAATCGGCATCTGAGGCATAAGTGAGAGCGGGTTTGAAAAACTACATTTTACAAATAAGTGTTACATTATAATATCAAACTCTGTCAAGCTTAGTTATCGCAATACCTTCGAATAGGTACCTATTTGTTTACCACAATCAACAAAATTGACTTGATAGATGAATGTGGCAACGATGTCTACTGCGTTGTACTTTACGAATGACCTTCGTTGCAGTCATGTGACTATACAAATTATTATAATTTGCACTCGTAAAAATGCATTGCCAGACGCATCAAAATTAAGAGAGATGCCATCTTTAAAGTTGCTTCACGAACACAGATGTCTTTGTAAAATCGCTTCGATCATGAAATATCGCTACTTCTTTTGCCTTGCACCTAACTAATCTGCAAGAGCACATGCGTGCCGTATTATTATGTTATTATTTGTCTAGTACGCAATAACTCGAAGATAACTGTGTTTGCTTTGCATAGCATTTAATTCCTGATGATTTTGATTTAGCGGGGGTATTGGAATGGCAATTATAAGTAGGAATGTAAATATTTTTGTGACTAATTGTTGTTTTAATTGAAATCTAACGTTGCAAATTATACCACGTCGTGTGTTAAGTATCAAAGCTATAATTTATTTTTAAATAATTATCAAACTTAGTTTACACAAATAATGGCTATCACCATAATGTTTTAAGAAAAACTTGCATAACTAAGGTTTTTATCCCGAAACATCGGCAATTAAAAATTTATGTAAATAATAAACATGAATTTCTTTATTTTGTTTTGTAAGATTAAAAAAAATGTATTTAAGTGAATATAGGGAATAACAACATGGTAAATAAAATGTTACTTTTGAATTATTGAAGATGATAATTGAGGAAAGAAAATTTTCCGATTGCAAGTGGGATTCGAACCCGCGTCTTCTGGATAGGTACTCCAGACACCTTAACCAACTAGTCTATTGCAATCCACACTTGCAAGCCGAAATTTTCCATTCCTCGTTTTTTTTTAAAACGCTTTGCGGTAGCGTATGCAATCGGATTTTTTTCTTTCCTCAATCATCATCTTTATTATGCGCATCGCATGCGTTAATGCGTTTAAAAATAATTAATTATTAAAGATCAGTTAGTAATGTTCAGTCAAGTGCCCATCATAATCATGACCCATCTTATACGGCCAAATAAGGGGAATAAGGCCGTATAAGGGAATCCTGAAAAATACTAGCTCTCCACTGTACTACTTATAAAATAGAACTTACCGCATTCAAGGCTTCCATTTCATAAGGGCTCAGTTTGTAGGAAGCATCTGAGCCCACTAGTCGTGGTGTTGACCTGAAAACAGTAAAAGAAGTATTTAATACTTTACGTTACAGATTACTTTACGGTATTTATATATCAACAAATGACAAACACATCAATACCTCTAAAAGAGTTATTCCAGGAAGGGCACCCGCTAAAATGGCACCTGAGCGAATGGCTCCTAAGCTATTCCACATAGGGCACCCATGGATTACCTACATAATACCACCCACATATAAGTACCTACTAGTGTTGCCTGTACCTGCAAAAAAAATTGATAGGTGCCGTTCGTGGAATAGCTTAGGAGCCATACGCTCTGGTGCCCTTTTAGCGGGTGCCCTTCCTGGAATACCTCCTCTAAAAAAATCATCAAGTAATGATTCTTTGATCAAGGTCAAAGGTTTGGTTGTAAGTCGATGTAAATATACAACATTCTATTAATAGAAAAAAAATATAGCAGCTTTCCTATAAGGATCTCCTTTTAGTCTTACTGGATGCAGAAAAATACCAGGATATTAGTTAGAGCTACTGCCTCTGACCTCACTAACCTAGTACTCTCGCTAGTTAATATGAAAAAATCATCAAATGAGTCTACCCAGGGCGGAAAGGCAGGGACTGTCAGACTTGTACTGACTAATAAATTAATAGGAAAATGACTAAAATACACAGTGATCCTCCAAGAGCCCTTCACGTTCCAGGGTAACGTTTGCTGGTGAGGTAGTAAACTACACCACCTTAAACTATTTCAAATAAGAAATATAACAAAGCTAAGAAAACAATACATTTCCTCTGCATGAGCCGCATTCTCACCACAAAATGACGTCAGTTCCTAGCCTTCAAGATTCAGTGGCAAGCGGTGCATAAACAGTTGGAGCACCAAATAAATCGCTAGGAGCTATACTGGCTTTAATTATTAACGTTCATAAATGTTGGTAAGTGAATTTATGAATGTGTAGCTCTAGCTTTGAGGTGAGTTAGGTTCAAGTGTTAGCGGAATGAGGCAGCTGTAGCGTTTTTCGTTTTTTCTCATTAAAATATTTAGGGCAACAGCTTCTATTGTCTTATTTTTCGTACATAAGTTTGTTTAGCAGAAAGGTATGCTGGGTTTTTAGAAATAACCTAACTCCTTATGTTAAAACGATTAAAAAGATCGAAAATCGATAAAGCAGTGGAAAGATGCAAAAAATAGCAAAAGCCTGGCCACATTTAGCTGACGTGTTCAACCACTATGACAACATAAAAAAGCTTTAGGCTATAGGACGGGTTGACGATCTGACTAGGCCCTTTTGGCATCAAAAGATTTGTTTTGTTTTATTTTTTAGTTTTTATGTTTTAATTCTAATAAACACAGTTATCTTTCTACCAATATAGATCGTTCATATTGCCCGCTTATCGCTCGCAGAGACGCCTCGCCTCGCTCAGGTAAGACAAATACGCTCATTTCCTGCGGAGAGCGAGCCCGAACGTCCGCGCCGACAAATTGTGCCCACATAACCTTATTCTGAATGTTTTCTGATTGTTTGCAAGCAATATTATCTTTTCAACTCTAGGAAAAAAGTTAGACTCAAGGCTTGTTTATTATTGACATCTGATTGAAATTAAAGTACAATATGTCTTTGGTTTTCTCATAATAAAAATTAAAAACCACGGCAACTTTGATTTACAACTGCATATCATCACATGGTCGTGGGTGGGTGGTCATTTAGAAAACCTCCCATAACAAATAACATGACAAATGATTGCCTCCGATTTACAATATGTAATTAAAAACACAAAATGATACCTACTTTGAGTAGTATTTCATTGATTACTTTACCAGATATAGTTAATTACTTCTGACATTGATTATTATAGATTTATATCAGATTTTTTTCATGTCTGATACTCTCACTACGAGACGATACGAAAACGTATGCTATATATAAACGCATTTCACTATCGAGTTCCAGAATACGTCCTCGGTAACCTTACACCGGGTAACGGCAGAAAGTTTGCCGCCTCCTTTTATTTATGACGCTTATGCCGTAAGAAATTCAACTTTTTTTGCCGTTTCCCACCTCACTGACAGCCGATCACCAAGCGATTTGCTTTTATGTCGAAGGGATTTGTCGGAAATTGCCGAAGATTGCCGAAGTGAATTATAGGCGCGCATATATAAATTTTAACCTTTGTTACTTTTGTAATTTTGAGTTAGAATTGACTTTAAAGGTATTTTGTTTTTGTTTTAAATGCATTCAGCGTCCAGGTGGCTTTTCGTGAGTCCATGACGTATTAAAGTGTGAATAGTTACGCTCAGGGAACGAGATGGCGCTAGAAAACTTGTATAGCTCTGTCTCTTTCCCACAGCCTAAAGACTCGCGCTTTAAGACGTCATGGTATGCCACCTGGAATTATGTTTGAGCCAATCACAGAGTAAGAGAACTTGCAGGTTTTACCCAATGATCTGCTGTTTACGTCACATAACTTTCGATCGTCTGCACCTAATTAGATTTGCCGTAAGTCGGTAAATCGTGCGAAGCCTGGGGGCCGATTCTCGGTTTTAGAGATAGTGTCGAACTCGACAAAAATTTCTAATGACGTAATTTTTTCGACAAATTATAAAAGTGTGGATGTCGAATTGGCCATTTGTCGAAGGCTAACGTTTGAGTTCAGTAAAATTTGACGAAAAAATGACGTCAATAGAAATTTTTACGAGTTCGACACCATCTTTAAAACCGAGAATCGGCCCCCAGGACGTCTAGTCTTCAGTAATATGAAAGAACTTAAGTATTACGACTTTGCATACAAAGAAAATAATTTTATGTCGCTTTATTTCATGAAAGTCTTCTAGAAACAAATAAAATTGATATTCTTTTAAGATTGATATTCACAATTTACAACCCTTGTTTAACGAACCAAAATATGAAATCTTTTCTGAGAAGACCCTAAAATATCTAGCAATAAAGTTTGAATTGAGAAAACTTACTTCACCAATATTGTTCAATAACTGATGTTCACGATTTGAAGTTGAAAATAACGTTTATAATAAAAACTTTATACACGTGCCGTTTCGTCTACTTATTTTCTATCAAACAAAGAATTTGTAGTGGCACTAAAACATTTTATTTGATCCACAAATTTAGACAAACTTCAAATGAAAAGAACTGTATAATAAAACCTATTTTGGGGACTAAATTTCATTAACAAGAGTCCTCGCGGGTCTGTCAGAAACCATCGTACCACAAAAAGTAAAAAATCTATTGAACACTTGTCAAAAAAAGTGTAATTGCAAAACGCCAAACACCGTTTCGTCTGTCCACCTTGTTGGTGAACAGACGACCTTATGAAGGTCGCCGGAAGACGCTGGATGCAGGTCGCTTCCAACCGATACATGTGGAGATCAAAAGGGGAGGCTTATGTTCAGCAGTGGACGTCCTATGGCTGAGATGATGATGATGATGAAACACCGTTTAAAGATGACAGATTTTTATAAAAGTGTTCAACAGATGTTTAACTTTTTGGTAATAAGACTTTAAATGGCTCAACACCATCTTGTTCCTTCACGCAAAGTTTATGATTCAAGGCCTCGGTAACCTACTGAGAGAGACAGTTTTCTAAACCCGTTAATAAAACTCATCATCTGTAGCCTTTACACCGTTCTGTTGGGGTCGAAAACTCAGACCTTCGATCTGAATCTAAAGTTTAAAAACAATAGGGTATTTTACTGCATAAATGAATTGATAATCTATTTAGTCCGTCAGTAATAAGATTCAAAAATAATGGACACGTATTTTTTATTTTTTCAAATCAATGAATATGGACAAAGATAAAACGCTTCCAAATTCGAGAGTGGTTTGTGACGTCATTGCGCTTGTAAAATTGTACCGACCGAGTGACGTTTTGTGATTTTTAGAAGCGTTGTATCTTCGTAAATTTTGGTTTACGTGCCAAAGAAAAAATACGGGTCTAATATTTTTTAATAATCTGTATTTCGGACTAATATTTTTTTTGAGTAAAATACCGTATTGCTGCTTAATTTAGAACAATTGACTCTTGTAATAATTTTAGTCACGAGATTTTTGAAAAGTATAACGAATGAATCTTTTAGCACTAACAGACTGTCCATTCTAAATCTGATACAAATGTCTAGAACTTTAAATCTTTATTCCGTCTAACATGTCGCCTCTGTCTAGATCTAGCCAAAAGTGAAAAGTGCCTGCAGGTAGGAGACTAACAGCATTAGGCGCGACGAAAGAGCTGCTACTTGAATTCTGATAGTTTTGGCGTCGCATGATATTACTATGGGTTGTAAACTCACTGGAACATTGTAGCAATATATTGTAGAAAAGTTCTACAATGATAAAATATTGCAGGAAATTTTATGTACTCTTGAATATTTTCATTTCTCTATTCTGGAGTGGAGATCTAGAGTTTGCTCGGTGGAGCAACTATCGCAGCAGTGTGACAGGCAGCTAGCTGAGAGCTCAAGTTGCAGAGCGAGTTTATTGACTGGACAAGTCCACTAGAGGACTGCTATAGAGTGATGATAAATATAAGGTACTGTTTTCCGGCAGGCACAGCGTAGGACGTCCACCCACATGGTGAGCAGACGATCTTAAGAAGGCTACAGGATCATGCTGGATGCAAACCGCTTCCAACCGATCCTATTGGTAGTCTAAAGGGGAGGACTCTCCTTATGTTCAGCAGTGGACGTGTTTCGGCTGATATGATGATGACGACTTTTTTTCCCGCGACTATTACGCTAAGATCTGATCAGATATTGTACATTGTATCCGCAGTAAACCAATTTTTAATAAGAGAGCGTCCATTTGTTTCTACTTATACTAAAGTGTCGACAATATCAAGAAAATTATAGATAGAAACACATTTTCACTATTTTCAACTATTTCATCTTCAGTTTAAAACATACCCCTAGATTCTCATTCGTGCATGCCTTGGACATTGAATCATGCAGGAATCATAAAGTGCCTCGCAGTGTGATTACGAAGAGACAATGATTATGTCACTACGTGCCTTCGAGTGAGTTCACGGCGACTTGAACCTAGACTAAACTAGAATTGATTGTTAGTCATTACAGTTATTTTGATTGCTCTGTAAAAATCGGTCATTTGATACAATTTGACTGACGGGGTGACAAAATATTCTGATGGCAGGAGCTAGACTCCTATCATTTAGCCATATAGGCTTCGTTAGTTTGCTAACAGTTTCTTGAAGCACACGTGGAATAAGTCGCACGTCGACCGGGCCTGGTAAACTGAACCAGTATGCTAGGGAACAGTGGTGGCCCAGTGTTATCGGCCCCGACTTACGATTTGTAGGTGTTGGTTCGAATCCAGCCAGGTGCATTACTTTGTGTAATTTATTTCGTCACCACTGCTCTCAAAACGGTGAAGGAAAACATCGCGAGGAAACCGGCATGTCCTGGAACCAATAATTAACCAATATATGACATCCACCAACCCGCACTGGGCCCGCGTGGTGGACCACCCCCTCTTTGAGAGAGGAGGCCTGTGTCCCAGCCGTAGGAACTTTATAGGCTGATCATGGTTCGAGGGAACAACGGTGTGATTTTGGTCAGTCGAGTCTGACATCATTTTTAGACGGTGTTTTCCCCGAGCGGAGAAAAACAGACTAAAAAAGGAGGACTACCTTCTTCATTAAAAACTGTCTTCAACCTAAAGCGAGTGTACAAATAGTAGGAGTAAGCACCAGGGTAGCATAACATTGAAGATGTCTACTGGCCCGCGGGCGGTCTACGCGTATTAACATTCTGACGATGTACGCCGAGATGAGATAATCTTCGCCAGTTAGCCACTCAAGCTTACAGGGGCTTGAGTGAAAATTATCTTGTCGGTAATCATTTTATCACTGGAATTTTGAAAGGTCGCAGTACTAATACATAAATAAGTATGTAGCTGCATAGTTTATGTGAAGAAAACTTCACAAAGTAAAGAGTGGATTGTCACTTTAAGACTTTGGTACAAAAAGTGGTACAAACTCAAAAAAAAATCTACTTATAATCCGAAAACTTTTTTTTTCAGATATCTACTTCTTCCAGCCTTAAAGTTCTTAAGAACATAATAT
The DNA here is from genome assembly GCA_028554685.1 of Agrotis ipsilon. NCBI lineage: Eukaryota > Metazoa > Arthropoda > Insecta > Lepidoptera > Noctuidae > Agrotis > Agrotis ipsilon. The sequence continues at coordinate 3,027,687 of CM052965.1, forward strand.
TGATGAACGTAAAATAAATAGAGAATATAGAAAAAGATGTCTGTATTTCTTTGTGATTACCTTTGTAACATCTCTATGTTGTAAATAAAATCTACATACTTACATGAAAACTTTACTAACAGATAAAGTTATCTATCTGTCTAGCCATTTCTTTAATTTTATTTGGGTCTTTTTTATTTTATTTAGCAATAGTTTCGGTTACAATTAAGTATGTAGCTTATTTCCAGTACACCAGTATTTTACATATATCTGCCGTCCACGTTATTGGGCAAAACGATACACCTTGGTAAGCTTGACTGATTGTCAGACTTCTCCATTTCTTATATTAAGATATTGAAATCCACAGGCCTGTTGGTCTAGTGATTAGTGACCCTGACCCTGCTATGCCGGGGGTCGTGGGTTCGATTCCCACCTAGGAAAAATGTATGTGTGATGAGCATGCTCATTTGTTCTGTGTCTGGGTGTAATTTATCTATAATAATTATGTATGTATTTAGAAATATAAAAGTATGTTTATCAGTTGTCTAGTACCTACCCATAACACAAGCTTTGCTTAGCTTGGGACTAGATGGCATTGTGTGATAGTTACAGTAGTGGAAAAAAAGTGTTACCTACTCATAAAACAAACAAAACTTTTACCACCATTGTCTTAGTAACCCGGTTTCATTACCTACATACAATACCCATATTATAATTCAAACGTTGTAAACAGGCCCCTCTTAACTTGTACTTTTAACTGCTTATACAGTATATAACCTTTGGAGCATAGAGGTCAAAATATATTCATCGTCAGACATTTAAACATTGCAACACAGACGCTGCTGTCAACGAAAACAATGAACAAGCAAACCGTGATCGCGGTTACAACACTGATCCATAACCCATAAACAAGGAAGACAGAAGAAACCCAGTGTTAAAGAAGGTAAGGTTGAAAATCTAAAAGCAAATGTTGCGAAGACACGTAAAATTAGTGCAGCGAAATATTTTCAAAAGTAAATGGGGACACGTGTTGTTTAGGGTGACAATGCTGTGATAGAAAGACTATTTTCCTTATATTCTCTTCTTGAAAAAGTGGACAAAACTAACCCTTTATTTTTTTGAGAAAAACAAAAATGCAATATATCATTTTGCTTTTGGTTTTTGGTTGTGCATACATGGAATGATTGATGCGTTTGTCAATACTGTACCTAAATACATTGTCACTTCAATCTACAGCTTACTTGGCTGTCATCACGTATCGTCTTTACTTATTGCAATAAGGTTTATATTTCCAGAGATATGAAGACCATCATCATAATAATTGGCAGCAGATGACCGATGGGGTCGAAAAGTGCTAACTAGCAAGCGCAGCGTAGGACGTCCACCAACAAGGTGGACAGACGACCTTATGAAGGTCGCCGGAAGACGCTGGATGCAGGTCGCTTCCAACCGGTATATGTGGAGATCAAAAGGGGAGGCCTATGTTCAGCAGTGGACGTCCTATGGCTGGGATGATGATGATGAATAATTGGCAGCTTTGTTCAACCCAGTGCTGAGTTTAAGTCCCCTCCTTTTTAACCCTTAGACGTGCATAAGTCGCAACCAGGATTTACCTGCGATATCATTCACCCAGAAACGAAAGGAAATTTAGTCTAATTCCACCAAATCGAAAACCGATAGAAATATCGAGTCAAACACAAACTCGAAGCATTGATTTTAATTAAACCTTTGCTAATATTTACTTTTGAATTTTGAAGGAGTCGTTTGATTGGTTGTTTTAGGTAGGTAGGTGGTAAATCGAAGCTAAATCATTAATCAGTTCCAAAACCTACATTGGAAAGAAAATTCATTATTAACTTTTTATGATACACCACATAAATAACGAGTTTTTTTTTGCGTGTTAAAATCATCAAATGAGTACTCAACCCCATGCAGGGCGGGAGGGACTGTCAGACTTGTACTGACTAAAATACACGGTGTCCTTCAATAGGTAGCCCTTTATGTTCCGGGGTCACGGTGATGGACTAAGTCCCGCGACCCCTGCAGAATATAAACGTGATTGTAATTTTACTTCGAAACGGTCGAAAGAGCCTTTGGATGGTACAGGTCAAAATTGTTTCTTGAGACATCACAAGGAAACAATGTAACTAAAAGCTTTCTTTTTGTTATCTCTCTGTATCTCCTCTCTTGGGCATGGGCAAAGGCCTCTCGACTCTCCACATCTTCCTCATCTCGCGAGTCTTTGAGTCCTCCTTCTAGTTCAAACGGAACCTTAACAATGCGTCTCGTCATCTCCTTCTCCTTGTAGCTGCCCAGGGCAACTTAGCTCAACTATTTTGGCCTACATGTTCGGCATGCAAAAAACATCTCATTTGAGTTGGGCAGCCTTCTAAGCAATGTCAGTAAACAAATTGAAATTAAATGCACAAATGAAGAAAGTCTCTACAACTAAACACGACATAGCCACAATCGATCGCAGTGTTTGTTCTGTCTATCCAAACCGTCACGACTAACATCCGACTAATAATCACTTACGACACTTTCGTGTGTATTGCTAGTATTTGTTTCTTAAATTAATGAGAAATTTTAATAACGATGAAAACTATGTAAGTATATAAGTTACATTCTCCAAAATGTCTTATTACAGCTGAGTCAGATAAAACAATACTCGGAGTTTTTTTTAGCTTGGTAGAGTCATCGTCAGACGTTAACCTACATAGCCCTCGTATGACTACCAATTTAATGTCTGGACTTTAGTGACTTTCTTATTAGTGACCTCTGAGTTTGTTTCGGCTGTTTCTTTTCAGAGTACGGGTACGAAACACCGGCTTCATCTAGTCTGTAAAAAGACGAAAACGTGTAAAAGTGTTGATATTAACCTACTTGCAAAAATAAATATAATTTCATTTAATTTCATCAAATGAGTTCTCAATATTTGTAAAGGTCTTGTTGCATTTAAAAAAAAAACATATCACCCATCTAAGAGTGACAAGGGTGGATTTTTATAGTTCCTCGTTTACTGCAGTTGTGCACCATTCACTCATTTGTTTTTTTTTTTTAATTTGCCCCTTTCTAGTTAGTAAGATATAGCTTCTAAACCAGACTGTAGCAAAAAATGCTAACATTTTTAGATCCGTACGACCTACTTCACACTACCCAAACACCAGATGATAAAGTTCACCTCAAAACGTCACCTTTCAAGTTATTACATGCAAATTAGGTTTTAGTAATCCCTTAATTGCTGCGCGGTCTGGCGTTAAAACAAGCGATGCAAATTAACACCCCAGGCGACAAAAATAACAATTTCAGATGAACATCTGTCAAAACATTGGCCCTGTTTGTAGCTAAAGTCGGCTGTAATGAATGACTGCAGAATATTGAAGCAAATGTGGATGGAGCAGCTGTGGAATTTTTTGCTGGTTGTGCAGACAGACGGTTTCTTGTTGAATGTGAGTAGAATTATGTCTTGTGAAGAGAAAACTCAAATAACTAAACTAGGATATTGGTAAAAAGGGCAAATAAATCTATAAGATCTTTTAAATCTGCTAGTGAATTTGTACAAACAATGTACTCAAAACAAATATTCAATAAAGAAAAAGTCTAGCAAGATGCTGTTGTACACGATGTCTAACTAGTTAATAATTTTAGTCTCTTCTATGAGTATAGAAAGATATAAAGACTACAAAAATGTTTTAAGAAAATTATATTTCATTTAACCTGAACCTAGATGCCTCGATAAAACAATTAAAAATTACGCAAAAAAGTTCACAATTTTTACCTTGCTCGCCATAAAATTAACTCTGCAAGTGTCACTCATTAGAGCCCGTAGCTATTCTCCGTAGAAGCGTTAAAGCAATTACCGGCGGGTACTTAGAGAAAAGGCAGTAGTTCATCATTAACCTTATCAAGCTAGGAACAGCCTTCATAAAATCTTCCGACCAACCCAAAAACACGAACATTTTTTGACCAACAACGCGTCAAATTAATAATCATAAAGAAAAAGAAAAGGGTGCAGATGACAAATAAATTGAACACATTATTGTTTCATAAAAATATGAAAAAACAGAGGCATGGTTTGTTAGTGAGGTTCCACTAGGAAACGCGGACCATTGTGTCCAAAATGCAGTGATAAACGAAAAAGAATTACATCACCAGTTAATGGTTATGACTTTTGTCATTAAGATAGGAAAAAAATATAAGTTTTAAATATTTGATTGCATAACAATTTTAAACAAAATATGCATTAAAATGACAAAAACATTACACAGAGATAAGACATTTGGTTAAGTAGTATCATTCAACCATAACTAACATCACGAATGGTCAGTTTTTTTTACAAAAGTCTTTTCTGTGTTTTGAATCCTACTATGTATAAGGAGTCTGATTCTTGCTGACTAAAAATGCACTTTGTTCCTTCAGTTACCTTTTGCGTTCCACTGTCCTTGTAAGACAGACCTGTGACGCCAGCAAAGTCATTAAGCCTGACCTTTCCAAAGTCCATATGTCCACAGAAGTCTTACACATGATCAAATATTAACAGTACGTATCTGTTGCCGGAAAACATCATAAATGTATCGGTTTCACATTAGCATCGACCTTGTAAGGGTTCCAGTTTATTTTTATAGCAACCCCATTGTAGCATGGATCACTTTTCTAAGGTCCTTTAGCCCCTCAAACCGTCCCATGACAGTTCCGAGGGTTAAATACGTTTTTGGATGCGTTAACAAATCGTTTTGAAGGGCTCAGATGGTTGAACAAGTGTTCATGCCTTATGGCAAATGTTTAGTAGGGCATTTGTGAGTCAGACCTGGTTGTTATCGAAGATTTGGATCGTTTCCATATCTAAGTAGGTTATCGTGTCGTTATAAATAATGAAAATGATGTCCTTTGCCTCGTAGCTAGCTTGCGTGTGTGACTAGATGTATGGATGTGGATGAGGCAAAAGAAGTAAGGATCGTAGGAGGTTTTGTGAAAATTTGGTAGATCTACGCTGTCTGTCTATGCAGTATGCGTGAGTTTATATGTACCATATTACGGTATGGCTCCTTCGCCATCATTCTGATCTGTTATCTATACTTGCTCACTGCAAGAAAGATCTTTTAATGAGCATTTCTTACCATTTGACTTACCTTGTATCATACAGGCATTACATCATAAGCAATTTAACCAAGAGCATTCTTTAATTGAATTACTACCATCAATCCACCGTAATGGAACTTCAGCGACAAATTCTTATAAAAAACTGTTATATGAAGGTTTTACCCTTTAAGTTCAAGCCCCCATACATAACACGTCTAAATCAGCAGAAAAAATGGCAGAGAAAGTGATTTCTCGCAACAGTTTCTTTGCAAGAATATGGCGAACCCATGACCCAAGCAATACGGCCGGAGACCGTTTCCCAGATATATTTTATATGTTATTACACATATTATGTCCCTCGACGTCTCCCGACGGGTTTATCGTCTTAATATACTCCTTTATCGTGGCTAAAGTAATCGTTTTTTTTCCCGGAAGTGTGTATTCTTATTTTATTTTTATTATGATATACGGTTTTATTACAAATTGTCGCCGCTTATTTCCAAGTTATTGTTCAGGGTGTTGAATTCTATTAGATTTTTTGTCGTTTTTCTTTATTTCTGGGTTATTGGGCCTCATTTTGTTTTAGATTTGCTATAAGTCGTGTTTCATCTAAAAATAAGTAAGTTATCATTTTTTTCTGTGCGGCAGCTGGCAGCTGAACAACAATAAGTTAAGTGAGTGAGCTGTTGATCGCGATTATCAATTTGAACCACAAGATAGCGATGAAAAAGAAGACAAAATGGTGAACAACTTTTACAAGACAACAAAGAAATGCACCAAGTACAACAAAATTCATCAATTACAAAATTTGACCAATTTGGCTGATCAAAGTAACAGTTCAGCATATCGTAACGTAACGCCAACTCCTCTCACTATATATGATTAATAATCTATTCTCCACATACGCCACCATAAAATAGAATCTAATATAGACATTCACACATCTTGACGCACACTCGGTCACCGTTGGGCGTTGAATTATAGGTATTCCTTTACACTACAAAATACCAACATAAGTATATACCCAGGAAACTGAAAACAACAGGATTCTAGTCTTTATTGATAGGGATAAAGATTCAAATGCAGTTGCAGCAGGGGTAGAAACAATTTGGGAACACTCCAGCAGTTCTGCGGTTGAAACGTCTTTGAATAATTTATTGGTTAGATTTAATACTGGCTATTGTATTGCATTCGGTAGTACTTGGCGTGTTTCCATTGACTTAATGGTTATTGGCGATTTTAATGGCTGGTACCTTGTATGAATTGTGACTTCGTCTAGACCAACATTTTAGAGTACTGTGCCGTTCATTGCTTTGTCTGAATTTCTGAATCTGATCAATTATACATGCTACTACATTTTGTGCTGTTGCAATTGAATCGGAACTGGTATTAGTAAGACTGTTAAGTTAATTAAATTGAAATTCACTATTTGTTAATCAGCTGTTTTAATCAATAGGTAGTAGTGAAATTCACGAAATATGATAGGGCCCCCTTAGAAGGCTAAAGCTAGCCGGGGTCGCGGGACTAAGTTATCAGGTAACCGTGGCCCTGGAACTACTGTTGGTTGAAGGGTTGCAGGGCTGTTCAGTTGAAGGACACTGTGGATTTTAGTAAGCACCTGCAATTCTGTTCCTTTCGTCCTGCCCTGGCTGGGAGGACTCATTTGATGATTTTACCACAAGAAAAAACAAGAGACTCGGAACATGGTTGGTACATTTCTGGCAAAAATAGTTTAGTTTTGGCTCTCTAATTCTAAAGAATGCAGTGCAGTGTTATGACCAACCTGTATTCATCTAGTATATAGATAATTGTATTAATTAAAATGATCCTAAGACAGTGCACACCTACTCTACTGATGCTATCCATGATCAGGAGATAGAGCGCGTATGACGGAGTACGTCATCGCCACACGCGCTCACGATGAGCACTTATCGCGTTGCTAATGGAGTGTAGTTAGATAAAATGCCTAGGTACGATGGGGAAAGTCTAGGCATTTTGTATTTAAGACGCGTCGCAGAACGATTCCCATTTATAAAAACTGTTCATAAAGCTTCGTTCAGCCAAAAAATTGGCTCTAAGTCCATACTCTTCATGGCTCTGATTCTGTGTTTGAGAATAGTTTTTTATCCAATAAAGCTAAAGATAATTTATTATTTGTCCAAACTAGAGTGCATAATATGCAAGCATGCAGGATAATCAATATTATATTTTTCGCACCGACATGTATGACCGTAAAATGAGGCCTTATCATAATTTTTCAGTTATTGTGACGTAAGTAAACTGTACCCTTAGCACGAGTTTTCACTCTTTTACTTTACAGCGTCTTTCCAGTATTTACAACGTTTCTTGTATGAAAAAATGGAACAGCGCCTCTGGTGTGAGAAGAAGGAACTAATTTTTTCCTTGAAAATTGTCATTATGACAGTGTCAAAGTTCCAGTTTACTTTACGTCTCAAATACTGAAAACTCGTGCTAAGGGTACTAGACTGTCAAACTTGTACTGCCTAAAATCCACGGTGATTCTTCAATGGCCATTATTTAACGTTCCAGGGTCACAACTTCACCCGATGACATAGTCCTGCTACCCCGGTAATCTCGCTGTAGTTAGCTATTGGATTCAGAAATAAAAATACTTATTTATATCCTACAAATTAAGCAATGCACTTGGAAATGTGGTGGCTAAGCGATAAAGACCTTTAAATAAACAATTAAATAAAAAAAATAAACAATAGCTACTTCGGCTGTAGCAAGCCAGAGAAACAGTTTCCATGAGCACTTGGTTTTGCATGTAAATAATGTATTTTGCACCACATAAAGTACATTATTCACTGCAGCTAAGTATCCCGTAACGGATGAGTTGGTGACTGTACTTGGCAGCTAGTTTATATCATGGTTTAAACTAAGGTTAGAAAATAGAAAATGTTTTTTTTATTGTTTTTTTTTTATGCAGGATGACACATTGTGTGATGTAACAACGTCAGCCAGCCTGCCCAGAAAGGCGCGAACTGTGATAGCTCGTAATTAGTAGGTCGTAATTACTTGCTCTAAGCTTTTTTATAACTCGTAAATTAGCTCGTAATAGATTTGAAACAATAAATAATCATACTAACATTCTTCTTTTAAGCTTTAAAAAAATCATATTAGGAAGAAATGTTACCTCCGTATATCTACATAAGTAACATCAACCATTTTTAATTAATTTTTGTACTTTTCTATTTTGTTTTCATATGTATTTGTTTTTGTATTTGTTTTCATTATATGTTGTATAATGAAGAATTTTATGAATACAACTAGTAGTTGGAATAAACTTTCATTAAAAACTTGACATTTCTACTTTTCTAATTCCAAAGGTACAGACGCCAGCAGGGCAACCTACCCCGACCTGTCAAATTTACAAACCGGACATCAACCTTCCACTTTGGTGATAAAGTTGTAGATCTATAAAAGAAATCAGACAGATTCAGGTAGGTTGATGTGATAGCGTCTCTACAAGTAAGGTTTACAAACATTCGAACTCATTTGCACAAACAACAATGTAGATAATACAATTTTTTTTTCGGAATCTAACCCACGACGAGTTATTTAGCTCAGCCGTTGCGCCAATCAGGTTTAACGTAAACTTGTTATGTACTAAGTTTAAGCAAAGTTATTACACAAATTATGACTACTTCGGTACTGTATTTATAGAAAAGTTCAGTGTAAACTTTGTAAATATATTTTTATGCTGAATGTATGCTTTTCAAATTTTATGAGTGCTGCTATCTACCGACAAATACTTGCACTATCTACTTGGGGCCTGAAATGAAAGTTTCCAAATTCACCACTAGGTGGCAGGACGTAGTGCGGTCAAAATTCTTTGTAAAAGCGCCATCTACTGGTGCGTATTTGTACTGAATACCGTTCGTAATTACTATTTAAGTAGACAGATGGCGCTACTACGTGCCAAATATTTTTATCTATTGAGTACATACAAAGCAAAGATAATAACTATGTCATTATGAATACCTAGTTTTGAATATATAAAAACTTGAAACTTAGTAGTACTCACTTTGAGCAGTAGATAGATACCTACTTATATCGTCACATACCTAATCGGAAAAATTGCAAAGTTTTCTTCAAAATGTATCAAAGTTTATATTTTTAAACTCTACTAATAACAAATCTATAATTTTTTTTTTCAGTGTATTCGTACTTAATTATTAAATTAATTAAAAACAGTTTTTTTTGTACCTAACATTTTTTTTTTTTGCGAGGAGAGTTGACTCAAACAAACCAGTTACATTTTTGTCTGACAGTCTTGACATGTCACACTACTAATATTATCTTACCTGCCAATATGGAAATATTAAATCATTCTATTTATTATAATTATCCAAAAAAATCCCAGCAATACAAAAATGCAATTCCAAACCGCACCTCTATAGACTTCAAACGCATAAACGTTGCAATTTATACGTTTTCTTATATCTCCACCCCAACGCGTCAGTACTTATCTTCGGGTTTTTATAGCCGTAGTAATCGGCTCGGTTTACTATGTGCACGCACGCGATATAAGAGATGTTTGAGTGTGTTTGAGTTTGCACCCCACGATGCGATGCATAGTAGCCTTTATGACGCTACAGGTACGTAGGGCTGGTGGAGAGGAGAAAGTGATTTTTATTTTATATCTATGAGAGTATGGAATTAGTTTATATCTCTCTCGCTCTCTTTATCAGAAAGTTCAATACGTGTTTTTTTTTTAATGTTGTCCTACGATTTTTTTGCGTATCGCGGGTGCGTAATTGCTATACATTTATTTAAACTCACAGGCACAAACGTTTAGATCACCGAAATATTTTATTCCATGCGGGAATCGTACTCAGCGCATCAGTCAATCGCTTAGCCACCAACGCAACGGGTGCTGTCAAAATTTTAAGTAATGTCACAATTTCGCAGACGAAGTTGTTTTTTACATTAAGTAGCTTCATCATTACTGATAGATGTAGGAGTCAAGATCTAGTCGTGGATTCTGATAATTAATACCGAAGTTCCATAAAGATCCATCCGCCGAAGACTGTAGCTACTAAATCTAAACTTGATTTTGATAGAGCAAAAAAACTACGTACTTCACTGACGCTTATCAACAAACATTCCCGAAGAAACTTCTCTTCGCGACAACCCTTCTAGATGCACTTGTACGTAAAACCGAGTTGAGACACGTCCGCAGGCAATTAATATAATACATTCCACAACTATCACACAACGCCATCTAGTCCCAAGCTAAGCAGAGCTTGTGTTATGGGTACTAGACAACTGATAAACATACTTATATATTTCTAAATACATACATATTATAGATAAATTACACCCAGACACAGAACAAATGATCGTGCTCATCACACAAACATTTGTCCTGGGTGGGAATCGAACCCACGACCCCCGGCATAGCAGTCAGGGTCACTAACCACTAGACCAACAGGCCAGTCGAATGATGAGTGATTTTTTATTAGGAATACATTCGCACCCTCGGTGTCGCCTCCATTCTCTATTTGCGTCTCATTGTACTCAATGATCGCTGTGACCGCGGTGCAATGTTACTAAATACTTTTTTTTACTTTTTCTCTGATGTTGGTCTTGCTCTAGATTCAAGAGTATTTTCGTTCCCATTGTTTTGCAGCCTTTGTTGTGGTGTTCTAGTGTTGCAAATGTATTTTTTTGTTGTTCTGACTTGTGTAATGATATCTTTCGTGTATCAAGTGTACATAAGATCCTTTGAGTGTTAATTAAACTTCAGTTTTTTTGTTTGCAATTTTAAACTGCGAAGTGTTTTCCGTACAATTTCTTCAATAATTATCTCAATGACACAATCAACATCTGTTGCTGCTGCATTATTTTTTAAAGCTATGATTTTTTATGCCAAATACCGGATGTGATACTGAATTTTAGTTCTGTTTGGGATAAAAGCAGGCAAATGATGAAATCTCACTAATACTTCATTCTAGGTATAGCATTTTTTCTTTAACAAATTAAACTATTAAGACTAGACCACGGTCGTAAAAACCCGTGAAAAGTGGAAGGAGGCCTTGGCCGAGCAGTAGGATACTATGGGCTGATATAATACTATGTATTACCAAAAAATAAAGTACGCGTTTAGTTTAACCATCGAAGAGCAAAAGTCAGCAACATGTGTACCAAATAAATCACTACAAACTTTACCCTCCACACTATCCACGCCACAACTTCATAAGCCACACTACTCCATCCAGAAAAACGAACAAACACACACCCATTGAATCAATGAACCGTGATTCACAGTAACAATTGTTCGCAGTTTACGTCCGGCATACACTTTGATCTCCCTTACTCGAATCCTGCACCATATCGAGAGGAAACAGGTGCCAAAGTTATGATCGCTTTTATTAGACCCGCTTTGATTTTAGCAGGATTCGGCGATTGTAATAAAAAGAGGAAAGTTTGAGGTACTTTTTGGAACTTGCTTTATGTTGGATTTTTATGATTGAGAGGAAAGGGATGTTTGACGTTTGGGATCTCTAGTGATAATCTTCCGCGTTATAAGTCGTGAAATTATGACAATCAATAATATTATCAACCACTGTTACTACTACCACCATAATATTAAACCAATAAAATTGTTAAGATATGTTACAACCAATATTAATTGATATTCCTTGGTAGTACTAATTCAAAGAGCATTAGTTATTTTTAAAATAATTTCAATAAAAATTTAAAAAGTAGTAGGTCTTTATGAGTAGGTCCTGTACTACTCATATAGACCTACTACTTTTTTATTAAACAACTTTTAAGATTTTTGTCTGTCAGTGTTACCGTTGTGAGTATTTCAGTTTTTCGAGGCCTTCAAATAAGCTATAAACATACAAAACATCAGAAGTCTACACCAGAAACGGATGTTCAATAAAGCAGTTACACGGGATTAGTCATCACTAAATAATATTCAGAAATATCTTCAGCAAACACCTTTACATCATATTCTACACAGCTTATAAAAGATAAAAATAACACAAAGATAGCGGTCCGATGAAACACTAATAGTTTGAAATCATCATAAAAATCTTGAAAGAATCTCAAACAGAACTATAAATAGATTTTAGTCTGAATGAGTACAAAATGGAAGAAGTAAAAAATTAAACGTTAAGCTGCAAACGCCAGTGGAATTGCTCTAATTAGTGCTATATGCCAGTTAATTAGGTTAAATCTAAATGATGCAAAGCGTTCATTTGCAGGCTTTTAAGTAAAGAAACTGAGTCAGTAGCTCGGTTGAGATTCTCTCGAATTGCAAGACGCTTTAGTACTTAACTAAATAGTTTTAAGCAAGACTTGTAGTTAAACTAGATTAATGTCCGTTCATTCTTCGATTCGTGAATGCTACTATTGGATTTTAAACCCAAAACATCAGTGACGAAGGTTGAAATTCCAACGGAGCATGATATTTAGGTGTTTATTTGGGTTTTGTCTAGTGTCAGTGTAAAAGGGATTAAGTAAGCAATCTGGTTTTATCTAATCTTTGTTAAAGTGGTTAATGATTTGGTCGCTAAGTTGTATTTATTTATTTATCTTATCTTTCCGGGTTTGCTTGTTTTCCGCCTTTACAAGAATGTAAACTTACGGACAGATAATTAAAGTATTACGAAATTACAATGGGGTTTACAATCATTAGAGAAATGAAATCATAGATTAGTTAAGCAATTAGTTCAATGGTTCTTTGAAAATAGTAATTTTTTTCCATAACTCATTGCTTTTTTCAGTCCAGTTTAACCTTAAAACATTAAGTCATTGTTTTTGTAAAAATGTACTTACATAATTTGAGGCCTCTACAATACAAATATGGTAGGCACTTCAAGTGTGCAGAATATTTTTAGTAGCTTTTAAAGAGTATGGTCCGAATTTCCCCAGCATCCCCAATTAAAAACACTTTTTTTGTATTTCTATATAGTAGAGAATGGTGACGTTGACACGGAAACATTAGGTAAATAAGTATAACCGACCAATTTTAAAATTATAGAGTTTCATACTTAGGCGGGTCAACCACATCTCATCATTGTAGTATCAAACCAAAACGAAACATTCGCCCAAAACAAAACCAAAACGAAGAAAAAAATAAAAACTGAAGCATGCAAACCCGACACAGACTAATTTTATTATAACAAGAGCACAATCGCACGTGCCCTGCGCACGCGCCGGTCCGCGCCTTTACCGGAACCACATGGCGAGATCAAACGGAACACCGGACGCGACGCCATATTGTCCTCGTAATGTGCATCGGTTGTTAACAAGTATCGTTATTTTGCACTAACATGTGGAGTTTTAGAAGTACCTATGTGTTTTAGTTAGATTTGTGTGAAATTTCTCGCATTTTGGCTGAGATTTGTTAAACTCCTTTGGAAAATGTAAAAACAAGAGCTTACTCAAAGCCAGGGCCCCAAGTCTGCTATTTTTCACAATGTCGTCATTCCAACACGATCTTATTGTCATTTTGATAAAAGTTTGTAATCTGCTAAATTCATAATGGTCGTCACTGGTCGGTCAGTGGTCTCGTAATGGAATCGTGGCAGAATGACATTGTCGTATTGCCATTATGATAAAACCCGGTAGTAGAAATGATTTTTTTTACGAAATTTGAACATTTACTCATGCCAGATTTCATTTATAGACATTTTTACATATTATTTAATAATGTCATAAGCAATCTGAAGGAGTAAGAAGTTCGTAAATAGCAAAAACATTAAAATGTGGTGTAAAGCGGATAAAAGTGAAACTCAATAATGTTTTATCTGTAACTGTCAAAGTCAAATGTAATATTACTGCTTACTGTTTACAATTCTAGCGGCCGGTGTTTGCTATTTATTTTCATTTAATTGTTTTATTTTTACATATAAATATTGTTTTATTTTTACATATAATATAAATTTCTCCACTCAATATTTCACAAAGTACAATACAAACACGATAGATAACAAACTCTTCGACAACCGAGCTATTAAAAGCAATGATCAAAGGAACTGTCAAAATTTTAGCAGATTACCACTTACGTCAATCATTCATTTGTCATTATGTACGAGATTACCATTCTAAGCCATTTCTTTCAATGGAATGTCAGTGGTTGACCATTGGAAAGTCATAATGACGCCATTATACTAGTAGATTACCAAACTTGTCAAAATCAACAATTATGAAATCAATGACAGACCATTCTGACACTATTGTAATAGCAGACTTGGGGCCCAGGTCTGCCATGAGTTATTCCAGTCCAATGTGGCAACGAGAAAGCGCCATACTAGTCGTCTAGCGCCATCTCGCTTCCACAGTGGGTTCCCATTACTCTCGTAAGCCACCAGTTGTTTGATCTTTCTGGTCCGTTTGATTTTAAATGTAGGTTAAAAAAAATAGCACTTTAATAAATAAGTAGTTTACTTAAGTAACTATTGATCGTACAACTGACATAGAAAACCTGCATCGAAAAAGAAATGTTTTTCTTTCTTAGAACTTCTGTTATCTAGATCTGTGATGTGTTAATCAAATAGAGATCACAGAAAAAAATTGCAACCAAGTCTATGTGATAAAGTTGACAAGATATTGTATTTAAATCAATCATTTTGCAACTTTTTATTTCCCACAGGTAAAAAAAAGCAAAGACAGAATTTTTTCTTGTTCTTGATTAAAAAGTGACCTTAAATAAAATAAAAAAAAATGCAAAATTTGTAACTTGTTATTTCCCAAAGATAAAAAAGCAAAGCAATAAGTTTTCTTGAATACTTATTGAGTTACATAAACATTTACTTATAGTTGATAGTTTATTATTCATAAAATGTAGTATCACTCAGCCAATATTATCATACCAAGATTATAAGATTAAACATTCATAACATACTCTTAGTATCTAAGTAAATAATGATTATACAAGTTAATGTTTACTTTCGAGTTTTCCCTCATCTTTCCACAAAGTTTAAATAGAAATTTTCTTGTTGTTTTTGTGTGTTTAGGGTTTCTGTAAGTCTCGTGGCTTCTTTAGCAACGTGACTGGAAGACTGTATGTACTGACGTCAGCAAGTCAACCATCCCTAATCTGACTTTTAACATAACCAGCACGCGTAGCATGGCGATTCTATGTCTATTCTACCAAGAAAAGACAAAGTTATTTCATCGTTATTTCTACACAAGTCGACTGTTTTTTTGCACAAATATGATACCATTCGTACACTATTGAAGAAAAGAACGTTTATTTCCCATATTTTTTACAGAACCATGCTTTAAACAATAAAAATACTTCTACGTTCTGGTATTTTGTCTATTCTTCCGTCGACAAAACCCCTTTCTACGGCGCCATGCTACGCCTGCAGTAACCAGCATTGTGGTAATGTTAAAAAATCTTTTAAAGGATTGAGGTAGTTTGATGAGCTGGCATCTGTACCTATTGGAATTTATTTTGTTTTGATTAGTAGCTGTTAATTTTGTTATTTTATTTTGAGGTGGAAAAAACCTCAAATAAAATATCAAGTCTTCGTTTTCCAAAATAGCTGAACCGATTTTAATGAAACTTCGTAAGAATACACTTTTAATTTCATTGATACATACCGTGACTTCTTAGTCGCCTTACAAAAGTGGTCCTACCTGTAATACGACCTATAAAACCTCTAAGCGTCTAGTTATTTCTATTTCTAGTTACTTAGTTAGAATTCGGTTTATTTATAGCAATTAGTAGTAGCAGTAGTTTATTTCAGTAGATAAGTAACGGGTTTTAGTATCAATTTATTCAAACAATAATTTTTTTTTTTTACTAATTTCGGCAAAATTAACTAAAGTTTTGTGCTGTTACAAAGTAAACTAATCATAGAGTCATCAAAATAACAATAAAAAAAATACCTAAACCATTTCAAGGTACTCCTGGCAAATATACAGCTATTTCAAACTATTTCAACATGTCAGGATGGCCGAGCGGTCTAAGGCGCTGCGTTCAGGTCGCAGTCCACTTCTGTGGGCGTGGGTTCGAATCCCACTTCTGACAAGAACTTTTTGTGATTCGTTTCGATAAAATATTTTTATTTATATCTTTTTGTAAGTTATTTTTGGGTGCTTTCTAACAAAAAACTGCATTATTTTGAAATAACTTATCGATTAATAGCAGTTGTTCATTGTATATCGTTATCTCTCTATAATGGTTTTCTTTTTATTCTTATCTCAATGGTGCGTTTGTGCATTAAGAGTACTAAAACACAGTTTATCATAAATGTTTATGTTTATTAGACCAGTTTGTCTTTGACTTATTTATCTAATTTATTTAAAATTAGAACGCTTTGTATGAGTTTTTGTTCACAAAAATAATCTTTTGAACAAAAATTTATTTAGCGGAAAAACTGCCCATTGTTTTCAAGTCCGTAGCAGTAGTAATTTGAATATTTTAATTAATATTCGGTTTGCATATTAATTTAACGGTGAATATGTTATTTTACAGTTTTTCGGACATTTTATTATTCTGATTCCAGTGCTATTGTTAGGAATATTGCGAAAAAATCTACGAATTGAACTGTGTATTTTTGTAGATATCAAATGTACGAGAACATTTATCATGATTTTATATACGTGTACCTACATTATTCATTATTTTCGAACCACAGGGGCTTTCACAAGATTTCCGTATCTTACAGTGTTCTTGAGATATTTACGGCGTTTGTTGTATGTAAGATGAAAAAGCGCCTCTAGTGTACGAAAGAGGAACTATTTTTTCTACAAATTATCGTCAAAGTTCCCGTTTACTTTAAGTCACAAAAACGTGAAAAGTCGTGCTAAAGCTTTTGAATAGGCCTTTATAGTGATCTGTTAAAATGATAATCGGGTATTTCACTCAAAAAAAAAATAGTCCGGAATATAAATTATTAAAAAATATTAGACCCGTATTATTTCTTTTGTCTCACAAACCAAAATTGTCGAAGAAACTACACTTCTAAAAATCACAAAACGTCACTCGGTCGGTACAATTTTAGAAGCGTAATGACGTCACAAGCCCCCACTCCCGAATTTGGAAGCGCTTTAACTTTGTCAATAATCATTGATTAAAAAAAAATAAAAAAATACGTGTTCATTATTTTTCAATATTATTACTGACGGACTAAATAGATTTTCAATTTATTTATGCAGTAAAATACCGTATTATTGTTATAATTTTAATAAGAAAACATATATTATAAAAAATTAAGATGAATAGATTTTGCTATTTAATTTCTCCCGTATTCATTGATATAAAATATTTTGTGAAAAGCTATGGCTAAGAATTTCTTAATTTTTAATAGTTGGTTATTAAAATATAATAATAGACTATAATATATTCAATATTGAACCGGTTCAAACCGGTGAGGACATAAATAGGCCGCATTGTCCACAGAATGTCGCGTAATGACCGCTTCAATGGTTAATGCAAGGTGAAGTGTCTGATGCCTAAGAAGATTACTGGATGTGGCTGTTAATAATAATGACCAGCTCTTGTCGGCTTTTTCACTCAAATTTAATTTGCAATTTATTTGGCTTTTTTTCACTCAGGATTTTTTTTCGAAATCGGTTCAGTAGTTCAGTACCCCTAGCACGAGTTTTCACTATTTTACTTTACAGAGTCTTTCCAGCGTTTCTTGTATGTAAAAATGGAAGAGCGCCTCTGGTGTGCGAAGAAGTAACTAATTTTTTTCCTTGAAAATTGTCAATTTGAAATTGTCAAAGTTCCAGTTTACTTTAAGTCTAAAATACTGAAAACTGTGACTGTGCTGAGGGTACTGCTCTTGTCGGCTTTTTCGCTCGCATTAAAATTACAATTTATTTAGCTTTTTTTCATTCAGGATTTTTTTTCGAAATCGGTTCAGTAGTTCAGGAGATTTACTTCCTACAAACGAACTTACAAACTGAACCTCTTTATTATGTATTATTGTAGAAGATTAGGACAGAATCTAATAGAATAGAATTAATTAATCACTGGTCACGAATATCCAGCTTTTCGTCAAGACCATAAAACCATACAAAACTGATTAGTAGAGTTATAAAAACTCCTTGTTGTTAAGTTTTTTTCGCTAACAATTACAAATTAATGTTAAAAAGTTTTTTTAAATTTTACACATTTTTTAAATTCTATGTTTACAAGCACATTTTTTTTTAAATTCAATGTTTATTTATATCATTAATTTAAAACAACATGCATAGTTATTTTTAGTAAAGATTTATCTACGAAACTGACACATCTAGCTCCTATACTACATCCCAGTACCGCCACGAGACCGCGTGAGTCTGCTGATGGCACTTGAATGCTGGCCTGGAGCGGGCGTGCATTTTTTACGTGAAACCAACTAACAATGCCACGGTATGGCTACTTGAGTATCCTTAGCTCCTAGTACTATGCTTGAAGAGTTTGGATCTTTGCAGGCATTGGGAATTTGAGGAGGGGAAGTAATGGCTAATAGGGTCTGGTATTCTGATTTTGATTTACTTTTGTCACTTTTGTGAATACATTTTTTGTAAATATCCTCTTTGTGCTGATTTTTTAAGGTTGCTTTTTAGATGTCATAAATAATGTCAGAGAGACCAACTGGGTCTCTGTACTTAAAAGTAGGCTCATCGCCAACAGGCGGAATAATCACAATCTTTAGGTTGATTTAAACATAGACTAAAACTATCTTAATTAATGTTTTCGATTCACCAATCATCCGAATGTGAACATTACGCCCTGAAGCATCGGCTATAAATTATGTTTCGTAATCTTGATCTCATGTTTTTTATACCATGTAGTTTGCAATCCTTGCTTGCTACGCTATCACATTATTAAAAGATAAACGCTTTCGTAAAACGAACCGCATCCATCTGTCAAGGTGACATCACTCACGCCGGTATCTCATCTGTCATTGTACTTTTTTGTGCGTTGCGTTGTCACGTCAATTCAAAGTTTTCTCGAAATATATATTATAATAAGTGAAAATTGTTAGTAATGGATATGAAAAAGGGTCAACAACGATCCAGTGACCATTTAATATCCATCAAAAGACTTCATAAAGAACTAAATACAATCAAGAGAGAAAGGAAGCAAAGTCGCCCGCGCCGGCGCCGACATCCCGGTAAGTCAATTTACAAAAGTTTTTAATCTAGCTAAAATCTGCATAAATGTACTAAGGAATTATCGATATATACATACAAATTAACCCTAGAGCTTTCACGGGAGGTCAGCCGTGGGTTTATTATTTGTTTATGTATTCTGTCATATTCTCGCCCATAGTCATGGGCGAATCCATTTTCCGGATCTGTAAATAACCTGGCAAAACATTAAAGTTAATGTGTTGATAACATATACGTACCCAACACCCGCCAAGATAGAGCTTTCACGAAAAGTTAGCCAGCGGTGTTACTGTACCTACATTTATATTTAATTCAGTGTCCTAGAGCTTTCACGAGAAGTTAGCCATGGGAAGCCATGAGTACTCAACACCTGCCAATAGAGCTTTCACGAGAGGTCAGCCGGCGGTGTGACTGTGCCCACATTTCTACTCAATTCAGTACCCCTAGAGCTTTCACGAGAGGTCAGCCATGGGAAGCCATGAGTACTCAACACCTGCCAATAGAGCTTTCACGAGAGGTCAGCCGGCGGTGTGGCTGTAGGTACCTACTTTGATATTCAATTCATTGACCCTAGAGCTTTCACGAAAGGTTAGCCGTGGGAAGCCATGAGTTCTTACTCAACACTTGCCAAGATAGAGCTTTCACGGGAGGTTAGCCGGCGGTGTGGCTGTAGGTACCTATCTTGTTATTCAATTCAGTGACCCTAAAACTTTCACAAGAAGTAAGCCAGCGGTGTGGCACTATCTACCTTAATAATCAATTCAGTGTCTGTAAACCTTTCAAGAGAGGATGGCCATGAGAAGCGATATCTACTCACACCTGCCAAAACATGAGTCTTCACAAAAGGTTATCCATGAGTAGATCATAATATTACCGTCTTTTTCTCTGACGAGTACACCAGACACTGGAATTTAAGTAGCAGTCGCTTGTTTAATTATAGCTATTCAAGTATATATACCCCTTCACATACCTGGAGCCCTTCACATGCTTGGAGCCATACATGTATCAGTTCACACTCATGCAGTCTGATGACAACTAGACCCGGTGGACCAAACAACCATTCATGTGTACATAATGTCAAAGTCGGAGACTGAAGAAATCTGCAAGATTCTAGGAAATTAAGATCTAGTACTGAAAAGAAAAGATAATACTTACATCCCAGGTTAAATTAAAGGAAAAACAAGATTCTATAAAGAAGAAATATTTATTATAGCCATTTTCCTCATTGTGATACCCAAGGGTAAAAGTCTTCTCCTCTGCCTATTTTTAAGGAAGGATTATGACATACACTAAATAAATGTTGACATGACATGTGTGCCCTTATTACAAATACCTAAACAAATTCTTAGAGAATTCAATAATTTCTGAGTCTATTTAAGAACAAATTACAAAACAAGCTGGCTGCCTGTCGAGCAGTAAAGAAGTCTGCTGCTGCAATCAAAACCACCAGTAAAACTCAAGTTTAACAATAATTTTGCTTGCCCTCAAGCAATACTATTGCCTGTTTGAGTGTGTTCTCCATAGAGGCATTAACGGCCCTGCCAGACCCAACATTGAACCAGGTACAAACAGACACATTAAGCTGATTATCCCTGATTATTGGAATAGTATCAATACTAACCCCACAACATGTGACTGGTATCAAGATATAAAATACCATTGAAATGTCACTCAGAGTTCACAACAGGAAATCTATATTTTTTTTTTCCAAATAAGGAAGTAGTGTTACTACAAACCATGTAAACCAATACAAAATCAGTTCATAGTGTTTTCTTAATTAGTTAATACAACACATAAGTATTAATACAATACATTTTAAATTAGGACATAAGAATGACCACCAGACTGATGAGTCCAAATGGTTATAACAAACTTGGATATTAAAAATACACATTGTTCAATAACTGTGAAAAAAAAAAAAAAACAAAAAAAAAAAACTATTGTGAAATGTGGAATTATTTCTCTTCTTCTTTGGCGTTAGTGCAGCACCAAAATTATGAATTAATTGTGACCTACTTGTGGGCTAAAAGACCTAAGCTAGTTTTTTCATCTAGATTGATGGTAAAAATCAAATATAGACATTGATATACAGTTACTGAAAAACTTAGATTTCACAATAAATGGGGAGAAAAGGTGTTTGCAACTCAAGCAAAAATAGAAATCCTTAGGCTCTCTTAGATGCCACCTTGTTTTTTGTATATCACTACCTGAAACTAAAATTGATAAGTTACAAAATTATTTTGAAAATATAAATTAGATCACAAGTATAAGATTTTGCAGAATGACTTGGCTTACTTATAGCAGCATGGAATATGGTTGGTTATACACACAATTTCTTAAAAGACATAAAACAATAGCTTTGTTAAATATTTTTTTAAGGTGTTACCTATAGACAGCAAAGTCATAATGGATTTCTAATGGTGGACATCCTACCTTCTTCTCTCCTAATCATTGCAAAATAAAAGGGTTAGATTTTATATTAGATATTTCTCTGATTCCTTGCTAACTGACTGGTATTGGTTGCATTGGCAGTAAGAGTCATGGGTATTGGACAAACTTAGACAAACTGTATTATATCAATAAAATTGAATTGCTTCGTTCCTATATTTATTTATAGGCTTGAAAACATTACATTAGATCTACCTGATTGCGAAATATTGCTGAAGATAAACATAATAACAATATCAATAAAATAAGAGGAACACAGCATTTCCATGATAATAGTTTAGATTAGCATGTTCTAGAAGCTTAAAGAAAATGGTCATAGAATCTAAACACTCGATTCTGGAATAGAACAGAATTAAACTTTTGTTAAAGTTTATATAACCATTGTCGAACAGCTCGGTAGCTCAAAAGTTGACTTGTTTGCCAGTTGAACTAGATTCATGGTTCTCAAGCCTGGATACCATATCCATTGATGCTTTCTCTGTTAAGCGAGATGCAACATTCTTTAATACATTTCCCCCGTCTGACCTATTAAATAGGTCCCTTCAAACAAAAGAGAGAGGGGGGGGGGGGGGTGTAGTAATGTGTAATGCGGTGGTTCGTCGCCTATTCTTATAGCAGCTACTGTATTATCAGGGAAGGTTTTATGACGAGAGAAATTACATTGTTCTATATAGCTCTTTCAATTCTATAAAATCAACATTGTTATAGGACACAAATAAGTTAATCATAGAAAGAACAGATTATTTTTAAATGATAATATCAGTCAAACTTTTTACTGTTTACTGAGTGCAAACCCTGGTATTTAAAAGGACTAACATTTGGACAAAACAAGGAATTTTTAATAATGAGATTCTAGCCTCTGTTAAGACATCTGGACATCATAAATGACAGTCTGAACATACATTAATATATATATATATATATATTTAAGAAATCATAAATGGCTGACGTTGTCCCTATTTAGATACAACTAAAATCATAAGAATTACCAATTGTGATAATCAATAATATTACCAAAAATATTAGTATTTACCAACATTAATTAAGAAATCTTGCCATTTAGCTTCACCAGCATCTATTAGTAAATGGATTAAACAAACACTATCTATATATGTGGTATAGATGTCACTAAATCTGCTCATGGCAGATGCAGCTCAGGCCTTGTACATGCAGCCACTTCAAAGCCTCTGATGCAGGTTTTAACATTGAGATAAATAAAAAACCAGCAGGTTGGGGCAACAACTCAACATTTGTTAAGTTTTGTAAAAGGTTTATCAAAAGTAATCTAGATTATTTAACTCAGGCTCGGTGTAGGCTTAATGTGTGAGACTAATCGTAACATAGAAAAAAAAAAATATATATATAAGCATTTCAATGCAGAACATGTAGAAGCCTAATTATATGTCGACCGATTGCAATATTCCTTACATTATGTAAGGATGATTTGAGAGGATTATGGTGTAAAGTAGAAATATTGATTCTAAGAATTTAAATATTTAACTAACATTTAGAAGGCAAATTTTATGCTGAATGGTTGAAACATTCTTTTACATTATGTACCTAAGGGTGGTTAAATAAATTGAGGGGGGATATGATGTAAATTGAAAAGGCAGATTATATAAACTTAAATGTTTAACTAGCATGCAAAAAGCAAATTTTATGTTGAATGGTTGAAACATTCCTTACATTATGTACCTCAGGGGAATTTGAGGGGATATGATGTAAATTGAAAAGGCAGATTATAAGAATTTAAATGTTTAACTAGCATGTAAAAAGCAAATTTTATGTTGAATGGTTAAAACATTCTTTACATTATGTACCTAAGGGGAATTTGAGGGGGATATGATGTAAACTGAAATGACAAATTATAAGAATTTAAATGTTTAACTAATATGTAGAAGGCAAATTTTATCTTTACTAATTGTAACATTCTTCAAATTATGTAAGGATGGTTAAATAATTCGAACATGTTATCACAACTTTCTACTTTAAACATCTACATGGTATAAAAAACATGAGATCAAGATTACGAAACATAATTATAAAGATCGGACTAACTTACCAAGTGACGTCCGATCCTCAATTATGTGAAGTAATCTTGATCTCATCCATTCCCGACCCTACCCAGAATATGTTTCAGATTCTAACCCTTCAGGAAAGTTGTGAATTCTTTGAAACAATGACAGATGAGATACCGGCGTGAGTGATGTCACCTTGACAGATGGATGCGGTTCGTTTTACGAAAGCGTTTATCTTTTAATAATGTGATAGCGTAGCAAGCAAGGATTGCAAACTACATGGTATAAAAAACATGAGATCAAGATTACTTCACATAATTGAGGATCGGACGTCACTTGGTAAGTTAGTCCGATCTTTATAATTATTAAACAGTCCTTTGCCTTGTGAGCAATATTATGCCACATTGCATTTTTATGTCTTCCTTTCATACATTTGCATCCTTATGCCTTTACTCTATTACTAGTTTATTTTTTTTAATTAACACCATTTAACTAGCCTCAAACCAAAAATGGAACACTCTTAACTGCCAGCATTTCAGCATGACATAACTTTTTTTTCTTTTCAAACGCGTATTTCATTTCGCGTAACTGGTTTATTCGAATTTTCTGCATTGAGGTTCTTTTTTCAAATGTTGCAAAGTTCAAAGGTAACTGCGCTGGAGTTGAAAAAAGTGCGCTCATTTCATTGCGTGCAATGATGTGCGCGTTGAAATATGAATACCTTGTTTATGAGATTTATTTACGCTTTACGCGGGCGACAGTAAACGTTAATAGACTGACGGTAGTCGTTAATGCTGGTGCAAGTTATAAGAGGAAGCGTTTTGAGTATGAATGAACTTTTTTTAAATGGTGAACGTAGCGTTTTTGAGTGGTTTCAGAGCTTCAGAGGTGTGTCGGTTTTTTTGTACCTATGTAAATTGTGGAATTCAAAATGTTCCTCGTTAGTGAGTTTATTCATTAGTCAGTTTACGCATTTCGTTTTATGATACTGAACTATGTCTATGTTTTAATTAATGGTTTGAATAAATCTTAAATTCATTTAATGAAAGGCTCAATGCGCCACAAGATTTTTTTTTTGTTTGATTGAGTTTCATCGTACCACACTCACATCCAGTTATCCTTAAAATCCAAGTAATATGCTTTTCATTACCAAAGCAAAGCAATACAGAGTCTGGCTTGGTGACCTAACATGACGTCTTCGGCCGCTTTCACATTAGGACGTTAGCAGTGCAACAGTAGCGCGGCAGAACCACATTCTTTCACATTTTATATGAACAGCCGTGCATAAGCAGCGTCTGTCGCCCAAATGTGAAAGCAGCGTTAAAGTAGGATAATTCTACTGTGAGAACGAGATGGCGCTAGACGACTTGTATAGCTCTGTCTCTTTCCCTTCCCACAGTGGAACTGCTCTTGCTATTAATGGACATTTAAGCCACGTATTCACTGAGCAACAATTGTTTATAAACATTGTTTCAGAAACAAAATCTACGTGTTTCTGAAACAAATAATTTTGTTTCAGAAACATATCATATTTTTTTTTCATACACGTAGTGTTTACAGGAACAATATTATATGTTTCTGAAACAAAATGATTTGTTTCTGAAACAGAGTTTATAAACAATTGTTGCTCAGTGAATACGTGGCTTTAGACCAATATTTAAAATTATAGCGAAAATCGACGGAAAATTCCTTACGTTCGTCTATAAAAAATGTTAGGAAAATCTCTTTGTTCTCTTCCCTTGCACCAAAACAAAGTCCCAACACACGTGCATTATGTTTGTGTATAGCTGTCATCGAAAATGCACAGACTACCGCCTTCACGGTTCACGTGACCATTAATTATTAACATTTTTTACATACATTACTGCGGTCAGAGTTAAAATATTTATTTTTAAAGAGCCAACCTAAAAGGGTTGCTCTATAAGTCTATGCACATCTGGTACGCAGGGTGGCCAGTATTTTATGACATTTTATTAAGGGCGCTGCTTTTACAAAGAACGCTAAAATAACCTACTTTATTGTAAGTTCCCTATTTTGCCGTGTCTCAAGTTAAATTGGACTCGCACCCTTAATGATGAGGGTGTGAATCGACAGTTTTTTAACTATTTTAATCGTTTTTTTTTTCTAAAGGTTTAATTAAATGGCATCTGTAAAGCTGTTGTTTGGAAAGTGGGTTGGTTTCCTATTATATTGTGTTTTTTTTTTCATGGCTATAGACATGGTAGAGCCATCTTGTGTGTTTATTGAGCAGGATATAATGATATTATTCAATTTTATAGCATTATTGATGATCGTTCGGTTCTGTGGTGTCATAATGACACCACTGTGTCAAATGTATACAGTTTTAACGTCATAAATAGTTGTAAGTGGGTGTGTCTTACTAGGTGAATCGTGAAATATCATCACATTGTATTATCTCAATGAGAAGGATTTTTTCTCCCTCTTTAATCAACAAATCTAGAGTAAATCTATCATGTTTTTTTAAGCATTCTTTTTTAATATATTTTAATACTCATTTATTTCTTAGTACTATGAAAGTGAAAAAACTAGATTATTGAAGACAGAATTGTACCAACCATATTTTGTTTCTAAGAAAAAAACCTCCTCAAAAATTATACGTAATTAAATTATTTTGTCTATACTAGTGGTCAGTCCTGCTTTAACAATCTTAATACTTCCTTCATTTACACTTATTTACGTATCCTTTATTTTACTCGGTTTACATGGAAAGTATCGTTTCCTTCACCGAATTCTTCGGAATCCTAACTGAGCACTTATAAGTCTGCAGTTAATAACTTTACGGGATACTGTTACACGTAACTTGCCTGTTTTGTAATGCATATGAAGGGGAAACCATTTTATTCTACGGATAGATCTGTCAATTATGTTTAAAAATAAAAATATGATGAAAGGCAAAGGAAAGAATTTGAAAATTGAAATTAATCAATTAATTCAAATTAGAAAAATTAATCTTTTTAAAAGCAATAGGTGTTACTTCTTTCGTCTCATTCCCGATTTGCCATTTGGGAAATTACACAAACCAAATAAACTTACATCGTTCCGTTCCGGTAGCTAATAAAAAACAAGTAGTTTTTTTCAGTTTTTGAGCCCTAAGATGAACTCTATGTATTTATAATAATAATAAATTTTATTCATAAAATTTTTACAAAGGTATAGATTACCTATATGACGGCGGCGATTTATCAATAAATTTATCAAAGGTGTATTTTTAACGATTTGTTTATTGCTTTTCCAATTCCTAAAAGACTTAATTATATTTAATTTCTGAAACAAAATTGTTCAGTATAAAATTCCAACATCAACGAGATAGTATTAACTTTATCGACAAATAAACTTCTAGCTTCTACACATAATACTAAAACTCCTTTCATAAACTGAAAACTATGGTAATATGTGACAACACATGTTACGAGGGACGATCCATTCATATTCAGGTAACCCGTGTTAACATTCTGTTAGCCTTAGGGATCCGAAAAGATTGTATTTTTCTTTCCTTTTCTTTTCGAACACCTACCAAGGTCTGATTTACATGAAACATTATCATATCCTACCTTTTATACCTATACTTTGTACTAGTTTATGTAAGTCTGAATTTGTCCCATGGTAAATGAGTTGGGATAAAGAATACACCATGTCTTATTTCAAGTTGCAAGATTATTCGACCACAGCTTTTTTTATCGTGGCTAAACCATCAACTGAGCCCGCCACCCAGGGCGGGACTGGAGGATCTGTCAGACTTGTATGGACTAAAATCCATGGTGATTCTTCAATAGCCCTTTACGGTCCAGGGTATCGGTTATCTGTTGAGATATTGCCGCGAACCTGGGATTTACCATAGCCTTGGAACGCAAAATGAAATTGAAGGAATAGTATTGGCATTTTGTTAGTGAAAGACTGATACTCGCTTACTTACTCATTCCACCCAGAGCGGAAGAAGTCATTGGATAATTTTACACGGGCCCTAAAAAACCGTCTCTATATCGGACATGTAAAATACATTACATTACAGGAACATTGCCTGGTTTAAATTAATTTTCACGCAATTCAGTCGAAAATCATCGCGTGCTGATAATGAAGGGTAGGGAAAGGTCAGTATCGAT
Source organism: Agrotis ipsilon (assembly GCA_028554685.1). Taxonomy (NCBI): domain Eukaryota; kingdom Metazoa; phylum Arthropoda; class Insecta; order Lepidoptera; family Noctuidae; genus Agrotis; species Agrotis ipsilon. The sequence continues at coordinate 3,055,432 of CM052965.1, forward strand.
GAATTCTGACAACTTATCAAAATATCATGAAGTATTGGCATTTATGATAAAAGTGGGCAGTCTATTTGGGCTATCGTAATACAGACTTTACCTAGCTTTAGCTAACTAGGCCTTTCACGATAATTAATTAGCAAAATTCTAACGGAAACGTGCATACCTAAGCCAGTCAGCCGTCAGTTTCGTAGTTTTGTGAGGTGATCAAGCATGCTGTAAACGCAAAAATCGAGATCTGAGTTTAGAAAAACGCGTTACCAACTCTGTGTAATTTATTTTCATCACCTCGTCAAAACGTGAAGTGAAACCTCGTGACAAAAATGTCCTAGAAAGAAGATGACGTGACTTCTTCAAATCCAGACGAGGCAAGTTGGATTATAGCCCATTCATTCTCAAGTCTCATAGAAAGAGTGCCCTACGATCTAGATGTATATTAACATTATAAGCTGATAATAAAGCAAATGAAAGAAAGCACATATTCATCCAACCAACAAAAACGAGAAACATTCTCATGGAACTCGCCTACGCAATCCATCAAACAGCATTTTCGTTGACGCAAAGAAGACGCGAGACAGTTCATAGATCAAATAATAAAGGTCATACAGATGTGACACCGTCTGCCTATTCTACCTACGCTCTCCATTCATAAGTGGGTTCACAGTCACTTGATACTGTTGTCTTGAAGCGACACAACCGTATCAGTTACCGTACGTCATCGGGTTTGTCAACATAACCGTTATAAATGGTTGTTCGCACCTCCCCTCTGTGGTTGTTAGTAGTAATTGCTATGATTTTGTGGCAGAGACTCTGTGTCAGCTATGCAGATTGCGGTCATTAAGGGTTAGTTGTGTTAGCAACTGAGCTGATGTTTGTTTATGTGACAACTCCCCTTGTGGGGGTTGGGGTTCTATTTCAAGTTCAAGGTTCAATAAAACGGGTTCTATAATTTGTTAAGTTTCATCCTTCAATCATTGCTGAAACTCAACCACGTTCGTCTCTATATTACACGTTATTTTTACAGTCTCCACTTTTATAGACATATTGTGCATGTAGGAATGCAATCGTAAAATAAATTCTCTTAGAATTCTGTCGTAAAGTTTGCTTAGGAATTAAAGTATTCCATTAAAGGAATAATGGCTTTTTAAATCCATTATTTCTACACGTAGCTATCGTGGTTCTGGGCAAAGGCCTCACCTAAATAGGAGTTAAAACGCCAAAGGTGATGAAATGACGAGGAAATAATTTGGCTTTGTTATGTTACTGAAAAGCCACTTTGTGATTCACTTTTAATTCGTTGTAGAGACATAAAACCAAGGACGTTATATTACTAGACTCCGCATGCACGATCTAAGGAACAACAAATATTCTGTCAACTCGCTGAGGTACTACGTAAGGGACGAGGCAACGCGTTGTGATTGGCTAACTCAAGGTCTGTTCTGTCTCAAGGTATGTTTACGGCTCATAGGAGTGGTCAAAATAAGACGGATATAAGACTTTTTTGCCTAACGTGTTGATAGACATCGGTCGCCTGTGTCTAGTAATATATCGTCGTTGCATAAAACACTGAAACTGTTTAGCACTTGTCTGCGACAAGCGCCTGCCTAGGATCTTAGGAATTTATCTCCCGCTAACTCGAACCAACACCTCATGGTAAGTTAGGTCTTGCTACATAAAGCTATCCAGAATAACTTTAACAATACAATTTTAGACGCTGTAACCCCAACAAGGAACCCACATAAACAACAAAACTAATTCAATAACAAACGCAATTATCAACAAACAAAATCAGACAAACGAACTTCCTTTTCATTATTTTAATGGAGATTAGATTCTCAAAACGCGAGAATTGTAATAAGGTCTCAATTTACATGGAACAAGGGCCAAAGTTCAGCTAAGGTCCCTCTCAATCTCCGGCCGGTTCTGGCTAAGTGTCATTACTGTATTTGAACGAGGAAAGATGGTTCAAGAAGTCCTTTCAAAGGATCCTTTGTTTATTAACTGTTGTTTTCAATTTGGATTCTAAAATGGGCAGTTTTAGAGCGCTATTTGGACATGGATTATTTTACGTCCACTTTTGTATCTTTGAAATTCTGATCATCAGTGACGGATTAAGACTACTTGATGCCCTAAGCAATTAAAGCCTTTGGTGCCCCTCTATCTACAGGTTTTTTTATCGTGATTAATTACATCAAATAGGTCGTCCCGCCCAGGCCGGGACGGAAGGGACTGTCAGACTTGTACTGACTAACGGTGATTCTTCAATAGCCCTTTACGTTCCAGGGTTACGGCTATTTGATGACATAGTCCCGCGACCCTGGCAGTCTTTTCCCTCTAAAGTCAGTTTGCTGCCAGCTCTTTGAGGTGCGCGTGGAACACTCATCTAAACCTAGGGATCTGCAAGAGCGAGCGTAGCGAGCTCGATTTTTTTTTGCACCTTTCTTGTATATGCAATAAATGATGTAGGTAACCAGGGCTGTTTTTTTTTTTGTTAGCGTGGTAAAATCATCAAATGAGACCTCCAACCCCGGGCAGGGCGGGAGGTACTGTCAGACTTGTACTGACTAAAATCCACGGTGTCCTTCAGTAGCCCTTTATGTTCCGGGGTCACGGTAATAGAAATAAGTCCCGCGACCCCGGCAGGCTAGGTAACCAGGGCAAAGCACGATGAAATAGCGAGCGAAGCGAGCTAGAAAATCTAAGCTGTTTCAGTAAGTTTTTGGTGACATGAGAGTGAGACGTGATGCCGATGGGGGCACCAGAAGAAGCACAATTAAATCCATCCTTAGGATTTTTTTGGGCTTCTTCTGGTGCCCCCCCAGACGTGATGCCCTAGGCAATTGCTTAATTTGATTAAGGGTTAATCCGTCACTGCTGATCATAAGTGTTTACGTATTTTAAATTGTGTAAGTAACTAGAAACAGATTTGTTTCAGACTATTTGTGATCTTCCAAAAGCATAATTTTATCTAGATTCGGAATTTAACATTTCGATATTTAAATAAAACCGTGATCTTGGCTGTATCAGTCTTAGACAGATAATCGATTTTGGTCATTTCTTCGAAAACATGTTTTGTCACAACAATTTTGTTGGAAACTGTGGCCTACAATGCCAAACACTAATAAAAAACAAGGAGGTGAAGAGAAAATATGTCTAGCTACAAAGGAAATAAAAAATACCCACAATAATCAAAATAATAATAATACAATACAAAATATATTACAAAAATATTCTAATTTTAATAAGTTACAAAGAATCATTGCTTATGTACAACGATTTATAAATAATTCTAAAAATAAAACAAATAAACTTACCGACACATTTACTCCTCGAGAATTACAAAACTCGTTGAATGTTATTATTCGTCAAGCTCAGTCTGAGATGTTTCCCACTGAGTCTGTTATGTTAAAAGCTGGCAAGGCTTTACCAAGCAATAATCGATTGCTAAGTTTGTCACCATTCACAGATGAAAATCAAATTATTCGCGTTGGTGGCAGGTTGGACAATTCGCCGTATTGCTATGACGTTAAGCATCCCATACTCGTTTGTAGTAAACATCATATTACAAAACTATTATTTCGTATGTACCATTTAAAGTTATTACATGCAGGACCGCAATTATTATTGTCTAATATACGTCAATCGTATTGGCCACTAAAAGGGCGAAACTTATCGAAATCGACTGTAAACAACTGCATTACATGTTTTAGATATAAGGCTCAGACTATTCAACCTATAATGGGCCAACTTCCTTCTAATAGGACTAGTTTGGAATTTCCCTTTTTACACTGCTGTGTGGACTATGCTGGGCCAGTGCTTATAGCAGATCGTAAAGGTCGAGGCTGCAGGCTCTTGAAGTCCTACCTGTGCATTTTTGTGTGTATGTCGGTCAAGGCCATTCACTTGGAGCTTGTTACAGAACTCACGAAGGAAGCTTTCTTGGCCGCGCTTAACAGGTTCATTGCTCGCCGGGGGAAGCCACAAAGCATCTCGTCTGACAATGGGACGAACTTTGTCGGTGCATCCAATGATCTGCATAAATTCCTCAACAGTTCTAATATTCATTATGATATGGCACAAGAAGGTATTGATTTTAAATTTACTCCTCCATACAGTCCTCACTTTAATGGAATGGCAGAGGCAGCTGTCCGTTCGACTAAACATCACCTTAGACGTCTATTACAAGTAGTTCATTTTACGTATGAGGAGATGGCCACATGTTTGGCTCAAATTGAGGCTATTTTAAACTCTCGCCCACTTACAATCCTGTCTACTGATCCCTTCGATTTCTCCGCACTCACCCCTTCCCATTTCCTAATAGGACGACCACTCACGTCGATTCCACATCCACAAGTCTTAGATAGGGATGTGAGCTGCACAGAGCGCTACAAGCGAATAGAATACATCCGACAACATTTTTGGGCCCGATTCCGAGATGAATACATTTCAACTCTTCAGCAGAAAACAAAATGGTTGACGTCCTCCAACAACGAGCTCAAGCCTAACGATGTAGTCCTCGTTAAAGACAAATCTCTTCCACCATTATTATGGCCATTAGGAAGAATCATAAGCGTTCATCCGGGTGTCGACGGGATTAATCGAGTCGCCGAAGTGAAGACGAGGAGAGGCAACATTCGGAGAGCTTACAATAATATTTGCCCTCTTCCAGCTCAAGACGCAACTTCCGCTAACTCTTCTTAACGTGGGCGGGAATATGTCGGGAATCAAACCCCGACATCCTCGGCTGCGCCGGCCGGGGCAGCGCGTGTGAGCCACTGAACCAAGCGACGCAGCCGGGCGACCGCGGTGTGGTGCGCGGGCGACGGGCGGCGCGGACAACGGACCTCACGCACTCGCTCTTCAAGCGCATATTAACACTTCTCCTTGGGCCACCGCGTTGTATACATGTAAACGGCTTCTAGTAATAAATCAGTTATACCAGCAAATCCTACAGTCCACTCATTTCGTTCACCATCTTCGAGACCTTTACACTGTTCCTAACAGTTTTTCTTGTGTTGGTTTTTTTTTTTTTTAAAGGTAACGGTCATTAGCTACAAAATAGAACAAAGGAAACAGCTGGCCGTTCGCACGTTATTCGGGCCCGTTAGAAAACCTGTTTATTGAAGATAACGGTGACCGATTATGCAATAGCGACAGCGTTATTGAAATAAATTGAATGCGCGTAATAAGTTTGAAAATTATTTACAACGCAATAAAAATGCCGAAAAAAAAATGATGATGACGAATGAACTAGCGTAGACAAGACCACCAAATGATGGCTTAATTGGGCTATTTTTTGAAGCTAGGCAAGGAAGAAAACGGAAATATTTGGTATAAGAGATAAGCGAGAAAAATAGGAAAAATGGAACGAACTCACAAAACGTCTTATCCAACCACTAATATTTGTCCTCTTCGCCTTTGTTCTTCAAATTGTCCTCCGTCTCATATGAATGTGGACGCGTGACGTGTCGCGTTGCCTTCTCGAACAAAGAGGGTCCAAAGTCCGCCCGTACAGTTTCGACGACGACGATTCTGACGACGATTGTAACGACGACTTCTGGCAGTTCTTCAGTGTCGCGAAGGACCAAAAACTGTTAGGAACAGTGTAAAGGTCTCGAAGATGGTGAACGAAATGAGTGGACTGTAGGATTTGCTGGTATAACTGATTTATTACTAGAAGCCGTTTACATGTATACAACGCGGTGGCCCAAGGAGAAGTGTTAATATGCGCTTGAAGAGCGAGTGCGTGAGGTCCGTTGTCCGCGCCGCCCGTCGCCCGCGCACCACACCGCGGTCGCCCGGCTGCGTCGCTTGGTTCAGTGGCTCACACGCGCTGCCCCGGCCGGCGCAGCCGAGGATGTCGGGGTTTGATTCCCGACAGAAACCAAAATCAAAGTTATGTTCGTGGAAATTCAGGAAACCAGTTTAGCTCACAAATTCATGTAAGGCAACTTCCCAGTACCGGTGCTGGCCAATTAAAAATAATTTAAGTAATTTTCTTTAAAATGAATTTATGTGGTGTACTGCGAACAATTGGTGGTACCTATCAAGAATAATAATAAAGGGCATCATATGACTTGGTATGGACTTGTGATGAGGAGAGATGACATATGACTAGGAGAGTGATGGGTACTATGAATGAGGATAGATGGAGAGGAAGAGGAAGACCATAGAAGAGATGTATAGATTGTGTAAGGAGGAGAAAATAGAACAGGATATGGCTGGAAGATAATGATGATGATAAAATAAACATAAATGTACTAAACCAATGTTTTACTGGTGATTTCACCATGAAGCCACTTTAGTGGGTAAGCAGTTTTTAATATTTATGTAGGTATATATACTCAGCAATTCATTATTGCTGAGTATGCAGTGAGGATATTAAAAGATAAATAAATAAACAAAGTGAACTTTAATTGCAGCCGTCACTGGAAGTTTCATGTTTATCACAGTTGTGATAATAAAGCAGTGCAAAGGACAACTACGCAGAGAATAAATTCTAAATACCTTAAAATAATTCGAACGTTTTAGTTTCTTTCAAAATCTATGACATAAGCCATACAGTGTGTTCTGCGAAATTTAAGCGCTAGACTCTATTTCATAAATGTAACACTATCACAATTCCTGTTCACACCCTCAAAGAATTCACGATTAACAATTTACCTGGGCTGGTGTATAGTTTCCTTGGGTGGTGGCATAGGAGTGGGGATCCTACGACCACCCCTCATCCCACTGCCACTCATCTTGGCCTCCAAGGCTCGAAGCCTCGATTGTCCTTAGGCGGAACTGTAAAAAAAAACATAATTCTTTAGGACACTCTAACGAATGAGACAAGGGGTCGGTTGTATTGAAATCCTGTCGCGAATCACGTTTAAGTTCTGTTTCCTTTATTGTGAAGCCGCCTTTGTGTTGCCTGGTTTTTATTTTGTCAATTAAATATGCTGTAATAAGGGATGGAGAAGGGAGACTCCTAACAATGTCCTCAAAAGATAGGATTTGTTGGGATTTTGTGAGTTGCCGACTTGATTGTTACGGTTATTATTAGATGGACCAGGATTGTGGGATTATAATGAGCTTTGTATTAAAAGTAAGGGTTTTGATATAATTTTCTGGTTAATATCATCTAGAAGTTATATTATGAAGTTTTTGGACGCCAAATGAAGTGCATGTCTCCTTTTCGAATAGTCTTCTTTCTTCGATGAAGCTCTAACAAATAAAGTTATTATCAAGTCAAAATGGTTAAAAACATACATCTTTTTGTATTATGGACTAGCTGTGCCCACGACTTCGTTCGCGTGGATGTCGGAATTGAACAATGTATTTTTTAGTTATAAGCGCTTAATTCAGGCCACGTTTTTCGTAAAACCCTGTATTTAGAATTTTCGTAGATTTATCAAGAATATTTGACACTTCTATTCCAGGTTTATGTAGGACTGTTTTCCTAATGCCCGCTCTATGCACTCTACTCTCCTCCGCTCCACTCCCCTCCGCTGCAGTCCATTCCAGTCCATTCCATTCCATTCCATTCCAGTCCATTCCAGTCCATTCCAGTCCATTCCAGTCCATTCCAGTCCATTCCAGTCCATTCCAGTCCATTCCAGTCCATTCCAGTCCATTCCAGTCCATCCAGTCCATTCCAGTCCATTCCAGTCCATCCAGTCCATTCCAGTCCATTCCAGTCCATTCCAGTCCATTCCAGTCCATTCCAGTCCATTCCAGTCCATTCCAGTCCATTCCAGTCCATTCCAGTCCATTCCAGTCCATTCCAGTCCATTCCAGTCCATTCCAGTCCATTCCAGTCCATTCCAGTCCATTCCAGTCCATTCCAGTCCATTCCAGTCCATTCCAGTCCATTCCAGTCCATTCCAGTCCATTCCAGTCCATTCCAGTCCATTCCAGTCCATTCCAGTCCATTCCAGTCCATTCCAGTCCATTCCAGTCCATTCCAGTCCATTCCAGTCCATTCCAGTCCATTCCAGTCCATTCCAGTCCATTCCAGTCCATTCCAGTCCATTCCAGTCCATTCCAGTCCATTCCAGTCCATTCCAGTCCATTCCAGTCCATTCCAGTCCATTCCAGTCCATTCCAGTCCATTCCAGTCCATTCCAGTCCATTCCAGTCCATTCCAGTCCATTCCAGTCCATTCCAGTCCATTCCAGTCCATTCCAGTCCATTCCAGTCCATTCCAGTCCATTCCAGTCCATTCCAGTCCATTCCAGTCCATTCCAGTCCATTCCAGTCCATTCCAGTCCATTCCAGTCCATTCCAGTCCATTCCAGTCCATTCCAGTCCATTCCAGTCCATTCCAGTCCATTCCAGTCCATTCCAGTCCATTCCAGTCCATTCCAGTCCATTCCAGTCCATTCCAGTCCATTCCAGTCCATTCCAGTCCATTCCAGTCCATTCCAGTCCATTCCAGTCCATTCCAGTCCATTCCAGTCCATTCCAGTCCATTCCAGTCCATTCCAGTCCATTCCAGTCCATTCCAGTCCATTCCAGTCCATTCCAGTCCATTCCAGTCCATTCCAGTCCATTCCAGTCCATTCCAGTCCATTCCAGTCCATTCCAGTCCATTCCAGTCCATTCCAGTCCATTCCAGTCCATTCCAGTCCATTCCAGTCCATTCCAGTCCATTCCAGTCCATTCCAGTCCATTCCAGTCCATTCCAGTCCATTCCAGTCCATTCCAGTCCATTCCAGTCCATTCCAGTCCATTCCAGTCCATTCCAGTCCATTCCAGTCCATTCCAGTCCATTCCAGTCCATTCCAGTCCATTCCAGTCCATTCCAGTCCATTCCAGTCCATTCCAGTCCATTCCAGTCCATTCCAGTCCATTCCAGTCCATTCCAGTCCATTCCAGTCCATTCCAGTCCATTCCAGTCCATTCCAGTCCATTCCAGTCCCGTTCCAGTCCATTCCAGTCCATTCCAGTCCATTCCAGTCCATTCCAGTCCAATCCAGTCCATTAGATCGAAGAAGTAGAAGTTAGATCGCGCGACTGACGTACGAAATCAATGTGCATATTAAACCCGTAATTTTACTTCTAAAACACTTTAAATTCAAATATCTTTTGATAGACTGAACCGATTCCAATGAAACAAAAACTAAATTCCTCTTCAAGTTAAGCTTCATCGTTGTGTATAAAAGTTATCTACATTAGTTTCGTACATTTTACGTGATACCTGGACAAATACACAGACAAACAGACAAACAGACAAACAGATAAACAGACAAACAGACAAAAATTCTAAAAATGCTAGAAATGGGTTCTATTGGTTGTCCTTTAATACCCTGGCTATATTTTTTGAGTTTTTCTTTAATGTAAAAAAATAAACTTTCTACAGTTTTATTATATGTATAGATAAGTCTCTGTACATCAAGTCAAAAGAGTTTTAGTTTCGTTCAAAAGTCGACCTAAAAGGTAACATTTTCTGAATCCCAATCTCTTTACTTCATCCACCCAAAATCGAGATCTATTTCAATACGAAGTATCCATTAAAATAAGCACCCATAATACCTAAAATCCATTGATAACTCCTCAAATTTCACTCACGTCCCAATATAAGTACAATCAGACAAAGGAATCCAACATCAATACCTAATACAAGTACAATAAGACCTATTTTCATATCTCCAGCCATCGCCTGTCTAATTGTTCACTGCGAGATGAATACTGAAAAGGACGGGTACAGACAGCCGTAGTTCATCGCCACAAGGTTGAAATTCCTTTGGTAGGATTGGGTGTATTTTTGCAATGTCCTAGGAAGCATCAGTCAAAGCCTCGTTGGAACGTTACTAGCATTGTGACGAGTCTCAAAGCCTTCCATTGGACTCGTCAGGTTTGTTCCCCGTACAACAAGTACGGAACCTAGATTCTACGCTGATAGGCAACGTTTTTGTTTTCCCGGGTTTAGTTTTTCTATAGGATGAGCTGGTTTTGTGTTTTTGTCGATGGAAATGTAGATAGAAAGATAGATTTCGACATTTTTGTTTTGGTTGTTCGATCTTTTGAAACTGGTTTACATTGGTCGAGTGTTACTGTAGTGGATCAGTAGAGTGCTGTTGTAATCTCTCGGACAATATAAAGACAACATACAGTATTTAAGAGGTCGGAACCAGCCGATCTATACTTGTAGACGTTACTCGCCACTGCTCTTGACCAACGTAAATTACCATAGGTCCTTTATTTTTATTCATCTTTTTTTCTGTTATTATAGTGCCTTCTTTAAATCTGACATTTCCACCAGTGAACTGTTTCAGGGTGATAATGAATACCTATGTCTCTCCTGTTTTAATAAAATAAAACTAAAACCTTACATGCTCACATACTTCATGCTACGACTCTCAAAGGACAGCTAATCAAAGTCCAACATAGCTTCGTCGTTGCGTTTCAATTTAAATGTCCTGTAACTAGGACATTTCCACGTCGAATCGGAAATGTCTACTGTTTAACATAGATGTAATCGGACACTAGAAATAACGGTGCGTGGATACCTGTCCTACCTGATACCTGTCCGATTGTACTTTTTTTTTTACGTTGTAAAATCATCAGATGAGTCCTCCCACCCCGGGCAGGGCGGGAGAGACTGTCAGACTTGTACTGACAAAAATCCACGGTGTCCTTCAATAGCCCTTTATGTTCCGGGGTCACGGTGATGGTATAAGTCCCGCGAAAAAAATCGATTTTTTTAACGTTATCCCACACTAGGAATTTCTCTTGTGTCATAGGTGCGTTTACCAACATAATAAACGGTTCGGGAATCGAAACCGGGACACGCAACGCAGAAGTCCAATCGCTTAGCCACTGCGCTAACCGTGCCGTCAACCGTCAACGTTAGAATTATGGTAACTTTAACCGTGGTGGTGTTACATTTATATTTTCTATCAAAGAAAACACTGCTTACTCTACTTCTAAAGAAATTGCGTTTGCGGATACCGCTTTGAGCGAATTACGCATCTAAAGTATGATTTTTAATTGTAGTCAGTAAAATGACAAGTGCAACTGTCACTGACACAAGGAAATTTAGTACATTTCTATAGTGAACAAATGTCATTTTACTGTCATTTTACTGACTACAATTAATAATCGTACTTTATATCATCTGCCTAGCCTTTTCCCAACTATATTGGGGTCGGCTTCCAGTCAAACCAGATACAGCTGCATATCAGTATTTTACATGGACCGACTGCCTGTCGGACCTCCACAACCCAGTAACTGGGTAATACCGTACCCCATGGTAAGACTAGTTGTCAAACTTTATAGCTTCTGACTAACAGTAACGACTATCAAAGATCTACAAATGACAGCCGGGACCAACGGCTTTACGTGCTTTCCGAGGCACGGAGGAAACTCGCTACAACAGATGGTCACCCATCCACAGACCAACCTCGGCAAGCGCGGCTTAACCCGGTAGATCGGCCTGTGCGGCTGTAATTATTTAGCCACGAGCTCCTCAAATTACGCATCTATAGCTGAACTAAAATTTAAACTACGTTTAAGACTTCAGTAGCTATTTATAATTACTTTGGAATATTCACACTAACAGCATTTGACCACAGTTTAGTCCTACTAATCTCGATCAGTTAATTAGTGTTTCGTTTGACTTTACACTAGAGCTAGTAGTAGCTAGTAGATCCCTTATCACGAGTTTTCAGTATTTTATTTTACAGAGTCTTTCCAGTATTTACATGAAAATGGAACAGCGCCTCTGGTGTACGAAGAAGGAACTATTTTTTTCCTTGAAATGAATATCAAAGTTCGAGTTTACTTTACGTCACAATAACTGAAAATTCATGATAAAGCCTCAGTCAGTGGAGGGAGTCAAAAGAACAAGAGATCGTGCGCTTTGGCGCTCCCTGGGGACGCCTATGTCCAGCATTGGACAGCAATAGCCTGAAATGATGACATAACAACTCAACGATGCATTAAACTAACATGGACATTTTGAATTAGCCTATCAATTTCGTAAATTGAGTGTGCACAGAGTAAACGATCTGAATATTGTGCTAATGATGTTAGCATGCCGCCGGCGTTTTTGCGGACGGGGTTCTGATGCAGTTAGTATTTTGCTCTCTCTGAAAAAGTATTTGGCGGTAACAGTAAAAATATGTGGTTGTAAAGCTGTTTCAAATTAGTCTTAATTTAAAAGATTATTCCTACTTAATTAAGTAATTGATCAATGTAATATCTCATTGAGATGTTACATTTTTTTAACGCTGCGTTGGAAAACTGGTTGCAAATAGTAGTTATCTGGCAAGCACTGTTTGTGAGCACAGGGCGGAATTAAGTCTCTTAAACTAAACATATATACAGCCTGCAATTGTATAATTATGAATTTGTGAGCTATATAATTATTATTTCCATTCCAGAATCACGGTTACCTGTACAGACGATTTCGCTATCATGTATGTAGCATCCTATCCTACTTTGTACTATGCTATCCTACTAATAATTATGATAAATGTGAAAGTTTTTTTGGATGGATGGATGCTCGTTACTCTTTCCCGCAAAAATGAATGAAAGGATTTGAATGAAATCAGGTACCTATACAGATAGTTTTTTACCCTGGATAAACACATTGGACAGTTATCATCCGATTTTATGTTCCTGTGGAATATTTTCCAATTTGTATAGCGGGTGAAACCGCTAATCTTACATGTAAGCGAGTTCAAGAATTATTCAGCATCGTCATTTACCAGCTTAAAAGAAAAAGGTCTTGTTAGCATTTTCTTGAGTTATTTTTGCTTAAAAACAACATTTCCAGGCCAGTGACAATCACAAGCAGATTAGAGCAAAGCTTAGATATAATAACAATTATTGTTGTAGATAAGGAGTCTCGAGGATTTTGCCAAGCTTGCTTTTTCTGCTCTCAATTTCTACAAAAGTACTAGAAACCGTTGAACGTACCACATTTGTTTTAGTAATAGAATCTGCCACGATTCCACTTGCATTGAAATCGAAAATTATCCAACGAAAACGTATTATTGGCGTAAAAAGTTTCCTATTAATTGGATGTTGTTAGTGGTCTTTTTATTTAGTAGGGATAGAAAAGGGATATTTATAACTTTCTTCGTCGTTGTTACCCATCATTCCGCCGCGTCTGTCCGTCTATTCGAGATAATCTCATTTACTGCACTGATTTTCATGCTGTTTTCTTCAGAGTATATAGTGGTTCTCGAGAAAAGTTTTAGTTTATAACTTGTAGACGATTAAATTCCAAGTGATGAATTAAAAAGATTTGATTGTGTGTTTGTATTGAATAGGCTCCGAAACTACTAGATCGATATCAAAAATTCTTTCACTATAGATGGAAGCTGCTTTGGTCCTGAGTGACATAGGCAATAAGGGCAAACCCTCCGGGCGAAGCCACTGGCGAAATATTTATTTACTAAATAAATAAAAAGATTCTGAATGACTGCGCCTAATTGGATAATGCTGTATTGTTTTGTTAAGCATTATTATCAAGGCAAGGTTTATATGTAAGAAAACTAAGAAAGAACTTCGTAAGTACGTCAACCCACAACATTTTTCTAACCGTAAAACCACGGACCAAAAACAAGAGAGTCTTGATTCCATGCTCATTCAGCCAGCATGAAAAGATGAAAACGTCCTGATGTTATCACTGTCATTTTTCACGTCGCTCCGACTGACTGACCGACTTCTTAACATAAGCTTAAACATAGAAAAAGAAACGATAAAAATGCTGAAAAATATTTTGTAAAAGATGAATGATGTTTTTAAGATATTGACATGGCCTTAAATGCTTTTTTAAATTGAAATATTTTAGAAATAAGGTTTTCAGCATACCTTAAACAGACCCCCCCTTTTTTATCTCGTGGTAAAATCATCCTATGAGTCCTCCCGCCCAGGACAGGACGGGGGACTGTCAGACTTATACTGACTAAAATCCACGGTAATCCTTTATGTACCAGGGCCGCGGTTACCAGGTGAGACAGTCCCGCAACCCTGGCAGGCTTTGGCCCTCTTAAGGGGCCAATTCAGATTGCTGACAGCTCCTTAGTCTATTTTCCTTAACTAGATAAAAAAAGTAAAATCCTAAGCAGCATCACATTTAAATTCCCCATAGTGTTCATTAAAACCGAAGAGCTGTTAACTATCATCTCTTAATTATAACTCCCGTACCTTTTAACAATTACTTTGATCACTGTTAAAATGACAGTGAGGTAAACGTGACCCAGCATAGATGTGCCTTTCACATTTCAGACTTAATTAGATATTATCATTAAAATAATTAATAGAGTTGCTCGGTGAATTCGTAATAGAGGTTCCGACATGAGCAGAATTTAATTATTACGTTCTTATCATGGTGGGTAGTTTAGATAGATAAGTGGTAAGTTTAACCTTCGGTGGTGCTAGTTTCGGGGTGGTTGCACCTACCATCATGTTTTCAATTGTTTGCAGGATGGCGACCACGAACTGGACGACGCAGCGTCGACAGGCCTTTCACTAGATGGACCGACGACATTATGACGCTTGCAACTGACAATGAAAGTGGAATATTGTTGTCAAGGGTGACACCTTTGTGAAGAGTGGAAGTCTTACGGTTGATGATAATGATGATAGCTTCAATCTAACCGGATGCATGCGGGTGAAGTTATACATATATCAGTACTTTATATGAAGCGACTGCTCATCAGCACCTCCACAACTTTGATAGTACAGTAAGATTTAATTAACGAGACCAGTCTTGATCAGTTGTTAAACTTTTGGGCTACTGAACTTACTAATAGTCGTACAATCGCGACGTAATATTTTAAAAGTTTTTTTCTGATAGGTTTGACAACCGTTCTCATACGTATAAACGTTTAAAATAAGATTATGTTTAACTTATATTTTAACATCAAATAAAGATTTATTTAGTAAAAATATTAAATACTCTCATGGACAGGACTACGCACAACAGCCTAAGCCCGAGGATTTTAAAAATCTCTCTAATTATTAAATAAATTATAAAATAAGCCACTGGGTATGATATTTTACACATCAAGAGATCCTTGAAAGAGAGTGACTGAGTATTTAAGGAAAGCCTTATGAAAATCTCCTCTCCTTAAGGGGCTCCAAGAAGACAGCCAAGCAGTCAATAATCAACACAATTATCACACACACAATTACAATTATCTCATCCTTACATGAAAGTAAGTCAAACAGCATAATAAAAAATTTGGTATTTTTTTTTGTTCATACAATTTGTATGAAAAAATATTTTGCTAAATTTGACCAACTTCCGCCGTCCCGATTTTTTTCTTCCGATACAATGAAATGATCCTTATGATTTTAGTGCACGCGATGAGACGTCTCTACTCGTTCTCGCTTATACGTGCTTGTAAGCGCGACAATATTTGTCCGCCTTGCATATTAGCAGAGATCACAAAATACGCGCGTATACGTGCAACTTACAAAACTAGTAAATACTCGCTTAAATGACACTGACATGATATTGCTTATGGTAATTAATTATAAGACAAGATGATGCCCACGCGACAACCAAGCTGTAGTGAAATAGTGAACAATAAACTCTTACTCTTGTACAAGACAGGTATCTATTTACATCGCTACTAAAATCAATAGATATTGAAATACAACGTATCCACGTCGATATGTCGTGACCGACGTGTCAAGTTGCGTTAATGATGAACCGTACCATAGATTAAGATAGTAAAGAGGTGTCCTGCTCCGACAGTGCTGTTTTCTATACGCACAGCCTTGTGTCAGCGCGGCCGCAGCCTCACGCTATGGACTGTTTGTTATTCTCTAACTAAGCTACTGACAGCGATACTTGCGCTCATCGCTCGCATCGCTGTAAGATCGGATGATTTTAAACCCGCCTCTTCGAAGAGCAGAAATCATATTGTTTTCTGTTTTTTGCAGAATAAATATTTCCGCTGATCCGAAGTCATAGAGGAAGCTTGTAGACACCATTAATATCCTCCTGAATTCCTACTTAAAATCCCCTTTTCTTTTTTAAGGCGGGGCGTTGATTTTCGCAATAATAGTCTGTAGACGTTTATACGTTTAGTATAAACGTCTATCAACGTGATAATTGACGATATTTCTCGTTAGTATGGTCCGAGAATACAATTTAAGTTTCCGATCATTGACAAACACGTCTTAGTCAAGCTTGAACGAACGTGTGCGTTGTGTGATCCACGGCATTAAGATATTTCGGTACGAACACAAAGCACACGAGTGTCGCCTCTGTACAGAAACAAATAACTTAATCTATGACTGAACCTATGCACGGTGCAAGGCACATAATAAATGACAAGTGTTGGTATACATGGTACCTGCTTTATGCTTCTATCGAGCATCCATCGACGGCTCGGTTACATGACTAATAATGGTGATAATAATTATTTCCGCCATTAAACCGCACAAAGGGAAGAGTGAAAGGTTATGGGGGAGACCTTTGTCCAGCAGTGGGACAATGAAGGTTAACAAAAAAATTATATATATTTCGGAGATATTCGGAGATTTCAAGAACACGCGTTGGGAGTGTTGGTACGCGCGGAGCGTCGAAGCGTCACGTTTTGCGGAGCGTCCCGTTCGGCGTCCACCGTGGCGACGACCGCAGCGTCGAACGCAGCGTTCGACGCTACCTATCATTTAGTTTTGTTCGAATACTTTCCATTGTTTTCCACGGAGAAAACAATATTGTATTTCAACAGAACAGTACCTTTAGCACGAGATTTCACTATTTGAGACTTTGACAATTTCAAATATACAATTTTCTAGTCTAGGAAAAAATTAGTTCCTTCTTCGCACACCAGAGGCGCTGTTCCATTTTTTCATACAAAAAACGCTGTAAATAATGGAACAGACTCTGTAAAGTAAAGTAGTGAAAATTCGTGCTAACCCCTCTGAATAAAAAACTTACTGTAGCACACTTATTTTTTGCCATTAAAACTTACAACTTATTATTTACCATATTTATTCATTCGTTTCGAATTTCCGAAATATATAAAATTTATAACTGGCCGAGCACAATCTGATTTGTTGAATTCCGTACCATCTTCCAAAACGCATTTGTAAACTGTACAGTTATCGACTGTGACCACTTGTTGGATTCCTCCAAATTGGTTGCAACTTTCTTCTTCGTCCTAAAAAATATATGTTTTGTGATTATCTATACTAATTATATAAAATACAAATAAATTTTAGTTAGTTAAAGTACCAAACTGAGGAACTACTGGATCGAACTGAACTATAATTTTTGTGTTGGGTAGTCTATCTATAGAAGAAGGCTATATAACACCACACTAAGACCAATAAGAGCAGGGCAGCGGTGGTGAAACCATGGGGAACAGCTAGTTTGAAATAGCAGTCGTCACTTTTAATAATTACCGCTTCGGCGATGAGCAAAGGTTTCCATGCAATGGGTGCCGAAAGATGTAAGGCACCGCCACCCGCGCCGCTTAGAGCAGCCCAGGGGCTACACCACAAGCATCCTTTCTCACAGAAAGTGCCATAATCCATAATGTTTAGATAAATCATTTATAATATTTACCCTTTGGTAGTACGGTGCAGCCATTGCAAAGACTGTTCCAATGATGAAAAAGACTGAAATCACTGTTGAATGCGACATTTTAAACCTAAAAAATAAAGTTAATTTTCTTAGTAATAACACTAATAACGTGTTTCGATGTCCAATTTACGCTGTGTGCAAAGTCGGTAGTGGGGACTTTTAAAATGATCGATCGCAGCGCGTATAGGGACAGAAAAAAGAACTAATCGGGGATACCCGCAGAATAACGTACGTCTAATATGCACCACAGCCTATTTAAGTTATTTTTTAGGTTTTCATCTAAAAATAATTATGTTTGTAAAAAGAAGAGCCTTATTATTTTTTGAAAATATCTAAGTATTTGGCAACGGTTCTGTCAGCATATACTGACACTTATGTAGGTACCTGTTTGTGAGGCTAGACCCAACGAAGTTATGAGTCCCATTTTATAAAAAACTGGTTTATATATCTAATGCGATCTAACCATTCAAGATTATTTAATAAACAAATTATAATATTTGTTTATACTTATGTATTTAATAATGTTCGATTGTCAAGAAAAGTTATGGGAAAAAAAGATGTGTATTTTCTTCTACTATTAATCTAAACCTTACATTATGAATGAAACAACGCAGAAAAAGAGAAAAATTAACAATAGATTACCTAGGCGTACGGAAGATATTATAGGTGGTAAAAGAAAATAAGTTACGTTATTAAAACACGATGTCAATTATAAGGGTTTTGAGTGGTTTTGATCTCTGTAAAGAAATTAATAATCTCTGGGCAGGCCTATGTTCAGCAGTGAACGTCTTACGGCTGATATGATAACGATGATGATGATAAGGGGAATAAAAAGCCTTTCTGAACTTTTTATAACACACAAATTAAAGATGTAGGTATCTTTCGTAACGTCATATCATGTCGCGTCGCGTCAGGTCTCGGTGTGTACTGACCCTTAATTCGAACATGCAAGAAAAAACTTTCGGACAACATGAACTGACTAAACTATCGTTTGTCTCCAACGATGTTATAAATTCAGAAGAATATGGTAAAACTTTTGAAAGTGCACCTTCGGCTCTAGCTACCCACAGGTATGATGAACAAAATTGCTTTAAAATAACTCTTTTATAAGAGAAATATTGCTTTCAGTCTAGGAGGATGCGACTGAATAGCAGTATATTTTTATTAAACTTTGGATAACACTAGGAATTTTTCCTGTATCGTGGGTACGATCACAATCAAAATCAAAGCGTTTATTTTTTTACATTACAAACACTTTTGAATTGTCAAAAAGACTAATAATTAAAACTAGTACAAAATAGTTATGGTGCTACAGTCCCAGTCACAAGACATAAAAACTGTGAAAGTACCGTAGGTGCATAAACAAACATATTTGTAGATCATACGAAATACTTACAAGGAGCGAGCATGCCCCAAAAGCAGTAGTAACCTAATGATAATGACAGGCGCATTGTGTAATTGATTTCATCACCACTGCTTTCAAAACGGTGAAGGAATACATCTTGAGGAAATCGGCATGTCCTAGCACCAAATTCGAAGACAGGTGACATCTACCAACCCGCACTGGACCCGCTTGGTGGATAACTAGCTCTTACAGAGGGGAAGCCTGTGTCCCAGCAGTGAGAACCCAGTAGTGATTTTAAGCTGATCATACAGAATGACACGATACTTGAGAAATTCTTAGAGAAGAACACCGTTTAAAAAAAAAAACAATGTGACTAAAAGAAAATACATTGAATGTACAAAAGAAATCATCATCTTCCTGCCCTTATCCCATTTTACTTGGGATCGTCTTCCATTTTTCCATAACAGACGTCACAGTATCATTTTGCAAGGAGTAAATAATTTCGTTCATATCATTTCTTATTAGACAATCCATCCATTTTTTCTGTACAATAGAAATAATAAAGAAAATTTTAAAACACTGTTAGAAGTAGGCAAAATGATTTACTTCCGTCAAACATTCGAAGTAAACACACAAACAGTGAACTCACGGAAACGATCTTGGATCCACAATCCATTTACTGTTGGCAATTCGCGTTCGCATTTCAAAATCAATAAAACAACGAAAGCGGTTTACAGTTAGGCGATCTAACGTCCATACATACATACTGATATCCATCCATACATAGAGTATCATCTGTTTCATATTATTGGTACTATTCATCTCGGCGCCGTCATTACCTTTGAATATCGAACTCATTACCTCTCCTTTTCCCTCATTCCCAACACAAAAGAGAGTACCGATTGCGAGGGAATTATATGCAATTTCATTGACTTGAAATGAGAATACCGCTTTCCAGGACTAGTCCGTTAAACTGGGGATATTGAAATTTTATAGATAAAAGAGCTTTATTCTCGCTTTGATTAGGTCTTTTTTTGATATTAGAGCTTTTGTCTCGGTATTTTATGCTCTGATTTAATGCTTGGGGAATTGGTTTTTAAGTGGCTATATTGAAAATGAGTCTGCAAGGTACGGTATTTGAGACATTTTCCAATTTTCCGTTCTGAAATTGATAACGAGAACGATATCGACGGTGACTGGCTGTCAATGGCGATTCCTGTGAAACTTTTATCGTGACGTAAAAAGCATGATATTTGAGATAAAATTGAAATCAATTTGTTGATTCAACCCACTGTTTATGTAGTTGGATTTACTTGCACAGACATGAAACTGAAAATAATTCAGAACAGAGAAGAATTGACTGATGATATCAAGTCCCATTTAAACAACGCAATAACTTGCATGCAAGTTTCACTACATCGTGGACTATTGATGGTCAATTAATTCAGATGATCAAACAAATACCGCAATGAATCTTATTTCTTGCAAGTACACACTGTTTTTCGACCATAAAAAATAGATAACAGAAATGCTACCTAAACTTAACCTATTAAAGCTATTAAACGAGTTATGATATTATTACTAACAATTTAATATAATATTTATATAATGTAGTATATAAACTCTATACTAAATTCAGTTAATTAGCATTGCATACCAGTAATAGTTATGTAGATATGAATAATTGATCTAACAGAACATTAATCGTGCATGGTGATTTGCACTTGGTCGGAATTTACGCATTGCAATGCGATGCGTGCATTCATTGAACGTCTAGGTGAATTGTGATAGAATTTGTCATTGAAATAACCTTAAAAAAATATTTTTAGTTTTATGGTTCTTTACCCAAGAAGCTCGTGGCTAAATAATTACAGCCGCAAAGGCTGATTTTTCGGATTAAGCCGCACTTCCCGAGGTGTGTATGAGGGATTATCACTGTCATAGCCAGTTTCCTCCGTGCCTCGGATAGCACGTAAAGCCATTGGTCCTGGCTGTCGTTTGTAGATCTTTGACAGTCGTTACTGTTAATCAGAAACTCTATAGTCTGATAACCAGTCTTAACATGGGGTATCGTATTGCCCAGTTACTGGGTTGTGGAGGTCCGATAGGCAGTTGGTCTATGTAAAAAATACTGATATTTAGCTACATCTGGTTCGATTGCAACCTGCCCCAATATACTTAGTTGAGAAAAGGCTAGGCAGATAATACCCAAAAAAACCTTATAACCAAAACTTCGCTGTCTTTCTGTCTGTCTGTCTGTCCATAAAACATAGGTGCCATAGAAATCGTTGCTCAAACCGGAATGCTTATTTTCCCTGTACGAACAAGACTTTGTTTGTACGTGTTATGGCACACTAAAATAATTAGTGCACCTAAAGCACAGGAAACTGAACAATGTTGCGTTTCATAGAACGTTGCGTTTGTGCGTGTGCGCATGGTGCATAAACATCCGAAACGCAAATATAAGTTAGTTCAGATTTTGAATTATCGGCCAGAACCTTCATTCTAAGCCAAAAATGTATAGTAGGTAAAATTAGGAATATAGTAGGTTTAAATTTTATGTAGTGTCCGACCAAAGCTCCTGTTTTAGTGGGATTCACCTCGTAGACTTCCACTACGCCGACGGCACCATGTTACCTACCGTGACCCTGGAACGTTAAAGACTAATGGAGGATGACCAGGGATTTTAGCTAGTACAAGTCCGTCAGTTGGGCAGGGAGATTTTACCACGATAAAGAAATGCCTCGCCAGGATAACCTGGCTAGCAACGTCTTGTCGAAGTAAGGTGTTCTCGGTATGTCTTAAGTTTCATCATTGATTCTGGTCTAGATAAGAGCAAACCCATTAAAATTAAAAAGGAAAAAATTGTTTTGCTGCCAAAATAGTATTTATACAATACTGTAGCAAGGAATGGCAATCAATTATGTATAACTAACAATTAAAGTATACCTGAAACACAGGTTTCACGCTACATTACACATAGAGTTATATTTGTTTCGCTTGTAATTATTATGTAAACCTTTATTGTGACCGAATTCTTGAATAAATTTATTTATTTAAATTCAATCTACATTGCTATTCTATAAGGATAACAGCCTTGTGTGCAGCGGTACAACAGCGGCGGAATTACCTTTTAAATTCACTAAGCTTGACTAAACTACTGACAGCGACGCGACTCCAGCCTAGAAATTGTTTTTTAGAGGATAGCATGGCTGTATCGTTGACCACCTAAATATAAACAAGTTTTACTACTCTCAGTACAGGGCTGTGAAGGTACCCTTGCTATCGATCAATCAATTAATAACTCATTCAATTACACTGTAAAGCATAAAATCCCCAATCCCAGAGTGATCTGAAAAGTAAGGTTAATTTTCAAACACGATAAAAATATAATTTGTAGCCAACCTAATTGAAGTTATTCAATGAATCCTTTCAGTAATACCTAGAAGTTTTAGACCTAGGTGCAATTACTTTCTCTACTGGTCATTTAGCAAAGGCTGTAAGTATCAGATTTTTTAATGCAATTAATTTAAGTACTCCGATTCGGACATAATTAGTATCCGGAATATGATAATGGATGGAGTGGGTTATTATTATCTTACTCATCGTAATTTTAAATTGCATAACAAATGATTCGATTTGTCTGTTAATTTATCGCAATTAACAGACAAATCTAATCATTTGCATCGCATTTTCAAAATTATTAAAAATCGGTCCTACTCGCATCAATCTGTCAGTCGGTACGGGATCTGCAGAGGTATGCAGAATCAGAGCTTGCGCAACAAGGTAGAATATCTCGAATCTTTTATTCCATTGTAAAACGTCTTATATGTTACGACGCAGGTTGTATGCCTACACAACATTTTAAATTAAGAATCAACCTGTCCCTACTCAACACATTGTCACTAAAGTGACACTCCAGAGCCACACCTTGTTCCTCATGGTTTAACCAAAAGGTAGCCACTGGCATCAAGCCAAGAAGTACGTCAAAGAATGTGCCTACTAAAGTAAATAAAAACACTTAAATCAAATGTCATTCATTGATTGACGGAAGTCTTGGTATTTGAGGAATCTATGTCGTTGGTAATTCATGGTGAATGGTTGGTGAGGCTACCTACCTACCTTGCTCGATTTCGATTGTCGACTTTCTTTTAAGGTAACCTTTTATTTATTAGATTATGAGGCTGTATCACAAGTTTTTTTGTTTTATGTACAGCGTAACTTAAGTATTTACTAGTCATATAAATGGAAAATTGAAAAAGCATCTCTAGATACGAACGAGAAACTAATTTTTCCATCGAATTAACGTCCAAGTTCCCGTTTGTTTCACGTCACAAAAACAAATATCGGCTGGGTTAAAACTGAAATGAAAAGATGGACAGATTTCAAATCTATACATATAATAAAATTTAAAATTAAAGTGTTACTTTAATGAATGTTAATTACAAATATACAACGTATCGAAACTGAAAAGAGGGGCTTGAGACGTATTAATTTTAAAAGCTGCATGTTTTCGTCAAGTCAATTTAACTGACAGGATAACTAAATTTCATCTAAAGTGCAGACGTGCAGACGCCAGCAGGTCAACTAACCCCAATCTGTCAAATTTTACCAATTGAATTTTAACCTTCCACAATTGTGATAAGGTTGAAAATCTATATGATGGTAGGTTGATGTGCTGTGCTGTCTGTACCAATACTTAAAACGTTGAGCAGTAAACCAGACCAATTTGCGTTAACAGCGCATTTAGAGCCCTAAGGTTTACTACTTAAGGGTCAAAGATCAAGACAGTGTTGTGTCATGACATTCATCAACTTTATTGCTTTAAAGCTGAAATTCAATTTGATTCCTGCAATTAACTATTGGCATAAAATGTATAGACGCCAGCACATCAGCCTGCCGCAAAGGAATTTGATAGATTCGTATAAGTTGATGTGTCAGTACACACGGGTAGGTACATATCAGGTTTTATAAAAGCAGTTTATCATGGTCTCAATTTAGATATTTTCGCACAATTCATTGTGCAGATTATTACGGGACTTGCATAGTTTGATGTGTGAGATTGGCATGGGTGTAGCTACCCAAATTGAACAGACTGTTAACTTATAATAAAAGAAACAATTGACTCACAAAATATAACTTAGTAATACTAACACAATGAAAATCAGAAACAGATGACATAATATATTAAAAAAATTAAACCAACGAACTCTTCACATCTCTAATCTGATGAAAACCAATTATTCTCGATCTTCACAGGAAAATCCGATTATTATTTAAGTAAAGAGGTACTGAATCAGTTCTACAAAACGTTTTCTTCTTCCATTCTCCCCTAACAGACGTCACAGTATCGTTTACTCTTTTTCTTTCATAATTATCATTCCTCAGACAATCCATCCATATTTTGTTTGTCCTTCCTCTCCATCCATCAACCAAACACAGTTCTACATTTGTTTGCAATCAAATGTCTGTTTAGTAATAAATAAAACGCCCTATTTACAACATAAAGCAGTCAGTACATATTCATATTATTGCTAGCAAATAATTTCCCCTCTATTTGCTTAGGTACGTCAATAAGCCGGCCATTTTGTATAGTGTTTGTTTAAAAATCAGCGTAAAGAGGAATTTCTATGTGCGTTCGCAAATACGTTATGTTTGTTTACATTTTTATTTTGTTTTTAGAACAATATTTGTGTGGAAAAATCTTTTGGGATGTTCAATATTGTTTGTTTGTTTTCATGGTCCATTTTATGGTCGATAATTGTGTTTCAAGTTCTGCTGTTTTAACTTTTAAACGTAGAGAAACAAAGTCCTTTTTCCATTAAATCGGAGGCTATGTATTAATCTATAGTTGATTTAGATATAATGATTCATAATTATGCGATACGACCGACACGGAAATTATGGCAAAAAGAGAAAAGTATAATAAACTTAGCAACAAATGAAACGAATGTATTTGGAATGAAAAAAAAAATTACGATTTTTTTTATTACGTTATTTCTCGTGATGTTGCTAAAACTTTTTCAATTAGCTTTGAAACAATAAAGAAATATATAGTACAGACAGACAGTAGACGTACATAAAATGTTTCATTACAAGCTTTCATTACTGACATATTTAACCCTCCAAATGCCGAAGTCAACGCCAAAATAAATTTTAAGGTTTTCACCAAAGGGGTGCTAAGACAGGAAACCTCCACCTGCGCCCGTGGACTTTAGTTCCCTCTCGGATACGTCCGGGGGGAAGACCAGTTTTTCGGGCCGATGCGGGCAAAAACTCTTCCTTAGTCACTGCGTGCCTAAGGGGTCTCTTTGCCCGTATGCGAATAGCCTGTCTTGTGAACGCTCCAACGCGTGTCCGTCTGATCAGCAGAGGGCACAGCGGCGGAGCGGGCTTGCGGACGGTGAGTAATGGGTAGCTCGCCGTCCGACCGAGGACCAAGCCCGGGTCGGTGGCGCGTCGTGTTTCGCGCCAAATGCCTGCTGGGGTCGCGGGTTCTTTCTTAACCCAGGATACCGCGGCCCCGGAACGTAAAGGGCATCCGAAGGAACACGGGTGGATTTTAGTCAGTAAGAGTCTGACAGTCCCTTCCGCCCCCACCCAGAGCGGGAGGACTCATTGAGGATTTTGCCACCTAAAAAAAAAAATGCCGAAGTTAACGCCAAAATAAATTTTAAGGTTTTCACCATAACAAAAACAAAACATTACGTATCAAGAAAAACCATATACCTTTCAAACGGTAACAAAAAAAAAAATTAAAATGTTTGAGATATAATAAACAACGACTGTGTTTACTTATGTTTACTAAAAGCGGCATTTACAAAGTAACCTGTGGTTCATTGACTCAGTTGTTATTTTTACACCTTGATAGAGTTAGAATAGATAAACACAGAGGGCGATCCGTTTGTTTACAATGCGCCGACGCAAGGTCTTGCGCCGATTGATCCACAGATGGTATGGAACCAACTGACTTTAGATGTCCGTAACGAAAACTTTACCTTCAACTGAAGGAATGAATGGTTACAATCTTTAGATCTGTCTGAAAGTTACAACATGCATATTGTAGATACATGTGTTTACCAAATAGGGAAGTAAATAAACCAAATCGAACGTGCAGACGTTTTAAACATACCTTTTGATTCGGAAAAAACATAACTAAGTAGGTATTTAGATTATTAGGTAGGTATCTACTTTTGCAAAAATGTATAGACTGTCTACTTTTTTAACTATCTTCTATCGCTGGTCATCTGGAAGAGATTAATAATAAGGTAATAAAAATAAAAAAAATTAGGTAGCATCAATAAGAATCAATAGTAATTTATTCAAATTACATTGAAGAAAAACACTTTCCCACGATCCAATAAAAAACAAGTCATAATAGCACCATTTTAAAACAGTCCCTCAAAAAACCCATAGATGTGATTTTACCACGTTATTGCTTGTACTATCTAAATCATCATCATCATCAGCCTACAATGTCGTTGAAAGGCCTTGAACTTTCAGTAAAATAAACACTAAACGACAACAATGGAATAGAACGTACCTACTTATTGAAAGGTACTATTAATTGCTGGCTACGTGCATGAACTTATTAGTTCCTAAAATAATAATAAGTCCAAGTCTTAAATTCGACCTTTAGGTCCCCCTTAAGTATAAATTTAATTAGGTTCTTTATTGCTATTCATTAAAATCCTATTTGAAAACCATTTAGTATCTAAATTATAGTCTTTAAATACATTACCTTACTTTCAATAATATTTAAATAATAATATTTAAAGGCCTAAACATGATTTATGGCTCTCATTACCAGGCAAGGCGTAGTGTTAGTTCTGTTCCTTCAAGAAAGTAATAACTTAAGAGCCTTATGACAGTCCTAAACTCAATCTTGGTAAGTGAAACACTGGCATTACAGAAAAAAACCTTTACCAGCAAACAGGAAAAAATGAGGATACCTACCCTTAACTATGTCGGTATATAGGTGTGACTAGAAACGCAATGCGCATTCCTCCAGAGATGCCTTTTAAGAAATTTTCTGCGTGAATTATTCTGAAAACAACTTGACAGTCAACAAGCAAACACGTAGTCTGGTAGTGAGGTAACACGTGACTATTTTTACATGTGAATGTAAACTTTATTGTAGCCAGTTAAGGTGTAAAATTAAGGCAGAGCAACATTTGTTTTAGGTATCTGTAGCCATGATACTGATGGCGGTTATTTTTTTTGATGTACCTAAAGTTTACGTTGGGAAAAAAAAAACGAGCACTACCATATCCATAAAATCTGTGAACATAATTTAATAAAACATTGCAAAAAAATCCAAGAATACTAAAAAACATTTTCCACCTGCATGGCGGAGCATAAAAATAAAATCCTCTATCAAACAGGACTCGATAAAACATAGTTCCCACAATGGCTATTTAAAATTGCATGCATGCGACAGACGGCAAGCAGAGGTCGGCAAATTTTCGAATTTAGCTCCAACGAGTAGAACAATAAAAGAGCTAAAAATTTTCATGTCCAACATTATGTTGGATTCGCGGGACATCGAAAAATATGCCGAAATAATATTATAGCTGGTTAACATTTACTGTTATTTCGATGATAAATTGTTGGTGTAAACTGTATTGGAATCAAATTACGAGTATAATGATTTGCCTCAATCAGAGTGTAAATTCCGATTCAAATAATGAATTACCAAATAGGGAATGAATTGCATTGCAGTGTTGACTGGATAAAAAGATTATGTATGTTGATTTTAATTTATTAGCT
This sequence comes from Agrotis ipsilon, assembly GCA_028554685.1. Lineage (NCBI taxonomy): Eukaryota > Metazoa > Arthropoda > Insecta > Lepidoptera > Noctuidae > Agrotis > Agrotis ipsilon. Next base: position 3,083,079 of record CM052965.1, read on the forward strand.
AGGAATATCAACTGCAGTAAACTACACACCAAACCGTTAATAAATAAAATTAACTATCTAATTTATTAAATAAAATACTTTTGCAGTACAAATAAGAAGGCAGCAAGAATAAACCAAAATCTTGAGATTTTTTTGTTACTTCAAGTTCACTATTTTGTCCTAAACAATTAAAGAAATGTTTAAATGGCAAATACTTGGACACAGAACACCATACACATTACCCACGTTAACCCTTAAATACTTAATTACAATCAATTTTGTCCCCACCAAATTATTCTGCACGTTCGAATGTGCTAAATGTCACATTCGTACCAAAATAGTCGAAACAAGAACGATAAGGCACTTTGAAGATTAAAACCCACAAATAAATAACTATTATAAAAGAAAGGAACAGAACCGCGCGCCGTTTACTAATGAACATTCCTCTGGTCCAAATAAAAATGTACTCCGTACGAGAATCACGATGTATTTAAATATGTATGTTCTGAAATTCAGTAGGAGAGGAAAAACATAAAATACGGCAAATGTGGCCTAACGAGCGCATGTAGCTGTTACCATGGAATGCTGGGCAACTTAATTCCTGTGCTACTGTGTGAGTGAGACGGCGACGCTTATTTATGTAAGAAAATGTCGCGCTTTCTCTGTCACTCGTCCTGCTTTTTGGCAAGTGTTGTGGAGCGTGGTACTGCGACTCGTTAGCTAGGGGCCTCGGGGAGCCGAATGCTAATACTAAGCACCATCTCCGTTTCAATTTGGGAAATCAAAAAATGTTTTTGCTGTTCAAAATTCAACTTTGTAACTAGCAATTTTTACTTTAATGTAATATTTAAGTATAGCAATACGAGTATAATTAGACTCAAAGTCGACAACTCCGCTAATCTCAAAATGATTAAAAAAGCAATTCATTTTTACGATTGATTGAATTTCGTACAATTATAAATACACAAAAAATAAAACAAATAATGTAATTATTGAGTAAGTAATGCAATTATTTTTATTTGAATAACCTAAACCACCCATGTGTCGAAGTCTTATTAATGCAAAATGCACTATCAGCCCAAATTAAATTCAATTAAACCCTTTGTGAACATCACAAACACGAGTCAAATTTCGTCGTACCTTATAAAAGAACTAATATTCAATAATCCTCTCGAGCCCTTCGCAGTTTGAACAGTGAACTAATAAAAAATTCAAAGTTCGATTTTGTATAACAATAAGTGGGATCCAATTTAAGTTTCTTTGTTTGCTATATGAGGGTAGGAAAAGTTTTTACTAAAAGTACCAGGCGGGGTACAAACGCACCCCACTCGATGATTGACGTGTTAACTCGGTCGCGTGCGTAAATTAGTTTTGGCTTACATGTCGATGTCGAAAAAAAATCGAGAACTTTTTTTGGAATAGGAACGTGGCGAATGTTTTGTTTTTTTTTTCTTTTTTTTTTATTGAAAAATGTTGGTGATATTTTTTAGATGAAAGGGTGTTACTTTTTATACGAAAGAGAAATGTTATTTATTGGTTGGTCTTGAGTGTACATGAGTTACATTACAAATTGAAAATACTGTAACTAAACATTAATAATTGTTACTAATTCCATTCAAACAGCTTCTTAAAATACTTTTTTTTTAACGTGGTAAAATCATGAAATGAGCCCCCACCCAGGGCAGGGCGAGAGGCACTGTCAGACTCGTACTGACTAAAATCCACAGTGTCCCTCAATAGCCCTTTACGTTCCAGGGTCACAGTAATGAAATAAGTCCCGCGACCCGCTATTTAAAATTCTTGCAATATTTTTCTAGAGTAAAATTCTGTCCAGCAAACACATCAGCTTTTAAATTTAAAAACCTAAAAGAAAATTCCAAATTTTAGTGAAACAAAAGCTCCTAGCAGTTGAAACCTGCCAGTAAGAGGGCATTTCCGAAGTACACTCAACACCTCACGGCTCGTCAAACGCCCAAATCTTTTTTGAGCCGTACAAGCTTTTAGGGCATTGTAAAAACGTCTATATTTGTGCTTGCACCATTGAGGTGGCCTGTAGGGTTGTCGAGTAGATGCTACTGCAGTAGATGTACGTACTATGTCATACATATGGGGTGTCGTTGATACTGGGAACGCTAGATATTATATCTTATTTTATGTTGGTGTAGTCTTTATTGCTAATTAATACGGAGTGTTATACAACGTGTAACGTTAAAAGCGCAAAACCTCTCGTGGGGTAACTCAGCACATGTTACTGAACAATGTTTGTTATAAAAGTTTTGGAAATTCGCCAAAAAAAAAAAGATTTTTCATACAAAATGAGAAATTGATCGAGCCCGGTCAGTATGAAAAACTATTTTTTTTTTTCGCGAAGTTTTATATTTTTGCATTGCTCAGTAGCATTGGCTGAGTTACCTCACGAGAGGTTTTGCGCTTTTAACGTTACACGTTGTATAGAGTGTGCAGAGCAGCGCAGAGTGTCGCTGGTTCAATCCACACACGGGAAAAATATTTGTATGACCTATAAGTAATTATTTCGGGTTTGGGCGTTTGTGTTTGTGAGTTTATAAGTTTGTTAACCACCCACTATACAGGAGAAACTCCAAGTGAGGCTAGATTAAAAAAAAAACTCCTGTAATCCCGATTGGGTTAGGCAATGATCTACATAATTATAGTACACTTACCTCATAATTTTCGTCAGTTTTTTTAAATTGATGTAGTGGGCAGGCGTAAAGCTATCAACCGGACACAAACCCAATTACTGCTACTGATAATGCTAGGTTGGCCAAGTGACTGAGCGATTGACAGTTGCGGGTTCGATACCCACACGGACAAAAATTTGAATGAACTACAAGTAGTTGTTCAGGACCCGAATAAAATAGTCTGATTATAAATATTCTTTAATTTCATTATGCCTGTTGCAAACCAGATTTAATTTCGTAAAGTATAAATGGAAAAAGGTTATTATTAAAACACCTTTCATTTATTCCAAGGAAAGCCTTCCTGCCTCTTTCATTATTCAGATTTCAGGCTTCCGAACGGTTTTCCGATATTGTTATTCTTGCAAAAGTTTTCAGTGTGCAGTTTTTTTTTTTGTTTCTATTATTGGTTAGGACTTGGAGGCTTTATTTATTTTACAGCAGTAGTACAAGTTATTTAACGTCACTTCCGTCTAACTGTAACCTTTTTTATTGATGGCTAAATTATGAAATGAGTCCTCCTGCCCTGAGTGAAGCAAAATGCAAAATGGATGTCCAAACATAAAGATTCTCCGTGTTCCTTTAATTGCCCCTTTCGTTCCAGGGCAGGCGATTGGCCCTCTGTGGTAGCCTCGTCAGATAACTAACAGCTCTTATAAGCGCGCGTCGAATACAACGTGCCGTAGACCATAGTAAGACTGCCGGGGTAACAAAATCGTCCGAACGGGTAACCGTGACCCTGGAATGTAAAGAGCAATTGAAAAAACACAATAGGTTTCAATGAATACGTGTCTGACAGTCCGCTTCCGCTCAATCCTGGTGGGAAGACGCATTTGATGAATATACCAACTCAATCTACGAAAATTCGTGTCAGTACTTTTTCTATAATACTACGAAAAGAAAGGAGTTAAAACTCAAAAACTAACGAGTAGAGCAACGGCACAATACTAGTCCACGAGCACACTGATTCTGCCTCTCCGATCGCAAGCTGTCACTGTCGAAAAATCCGAATGTAAACACGGCCTAACTATTGTTCTGACTTTTCAATAGTGCTATTGTGGACGCCGACACAGCATTGTGGGGTAGGCAGTAATGGTGCGTGCTGGTCGAAACTATTGTGCGCTGGCAATTTGTTCCTACTACTATGTTTGAAGGGAAACTGTCCTGGAGTTTCTTTTCTTCTTTGATATTTAATGGCTGAGTGTTAATTTCATGATGAACTTTCTGATAATTATAATTTTGGGCAGTGGTGACAGTTTCAACAGCTGTGACTGACGATTTTCAAGTCGTGGGCTCCAAAGTAAGCACGTATAATAGTTTATTATAGTAATACAACTTAAAAAAAAAACATTTACGGTATCTTCCGTGATTATATTTATATAAGAATAGATATATAATACGGAAGATATCCTGTAAGTGACGTTTTAAATTTAAAGACAAACCCTGGAAGCTTAAAACAGTGTTTAACTTTTTTATGTAATACTAGTATAGACTTAAATGGTTTTATGTCAAACTATTTAGCCTGGTCGCGGGACAAACGAATTACCGCGACTCCGGAACGTAAAGGGCTATTGAAGGACTCAGGATTTACTCGGTAACATACGAAAGACACTGTTTAATTTCAAACTTTGCTTTGTATTGTTTTAAACACTGTTTTATAGATGTCTTTTAAAACAACTTGTTTTAATCATGTCAACCCTGCTTGTTTCTCACGTTTATCTTTTCCAATGCAGATTTAGATTTACCTTTCTACAAAGTTGCTATTTCTATCTCAAAGAGTGTATACTTGAAAGGAAGAAAGAAAAAGTTTATTAGCAGAGGGAGGACAACGCCGTCGAGGTCGACCGCGGCGGAGGTGGTGTGACGATCTGATCATGTTCGCGGGGCAGGCATGGCCAGAAATTGCCCAAAATAGAGATGTTTGGAAGGAGAAAGGGGACTGCCCAGCAGTGGGACACAGGATAGGTTATTAAAAATACTTACTTAAAACTTTTAATGCCAAAGGGCCTCACAGCTCAGCATTATGCCTAGATGATACTTGATGATGTCATATTTATAAAATAATATATGTATTACATTACAAATTAATAGATGAAAGAAAACAAGCTCTCAAAAACATAGTCTTCGACTATTTGTTAATTGAGTTACCTACTCTTTTATGTGGTACTCTGGCTTATTGCCAGGACTTCTGAACTAACTGCTCCCAATTTGTAGGAACGCATAATTTATAAATTACATGCTTTGCAAGTTTCAAAGGAAAACATTCAAAAGTGCTTTGCACTTTGTCTGCTCTTTTGGTTAACTTTTAATGTCTGCATTGAAATGGGGGTCTTTTACTTGCGGATATTATCTTACCAGGTATTATAAATGTGAAAATTTGTGAGGATAAATGGATGGATAGACTTCTACTTCTTAACTTATTCATGAAAAGTTCTTACCTAGTTACTAAACATTTCATGTACAGACGCCAGCAGGTCAACCTACCCGAATCTGTAAAATTTTACTAATCGAAAATTTAGTGTGCCACTACTGTGATAAGGTCGAAAGTTTATAAAAGAAATGTGACAGATTGAAGTAGGTTGATATACGTATGTGTATGTTCCAAAGAAGCATGTTTTCTCTTGATCCTTACTAATATTATTACTGGGAATGTGAGTAAGATAAATTTTACTACGGCATCACAATTGAAAAGGCTCGTCGATTTTTATGTTTTTTTTTCGCCATAAAGTTATATATGTGCAGTCTCCGGAAATAGTTACATGGTACCTACTTCTTTTGCTTAAGGTTGAAGGAGTGGAAAAGGTGAACAAAGCCACGGACAAAAGCTGGTACATTTTAACTTTTCTTAGAACTTGATGACATAATAACTAAGGCAAGTGGACATCATTGTAATGTGATTCACGTGAAAATGCAGTCATGTCAAACTAGTTTGGTTTAAACACTGTTTTAGGTTATTTCACAATTCACAACAAAGTTTCCAAAAACTTTTAGATACCAAACATATGTCTGGGTACTAAAACCGTCATCCAGCGCCAGGTTCTAACACCCAAAAACTAAGCAAACCAGAATTTACTGGGCAGCGTGAAAATGAAATTTTAGTATCCTGGAAGAAACATCCCGTCCGTATATACTCCCGTACGTCGCCGGGAGGTTGTAAAAATGATTCGTTCCAACTTGTGGTACATTCGCCACACCTTCAGTTAGTGCTGGACTGTTCCTATATTGGGACGACAGATTTGTAACCGTTGTTCGAAATAGTATGGTCGCGTATTTTGTAGTTTATGGATTGAAATTGTGGGGCAGGAAAGATTTGGGGATGAATTTTGTAGGGGAAAAATTGATGGATGGATTGTACGAAGGATGAAAAGGCTAGAATGGACATGATTGCTAAGATGACGAGTATAGAAGAAGTTATGCTGGACCATTCGCAAATTATTATTGGAAGAATTGCTTTACCGTCCCCATATGAATTGGGATAGGTGAGAAAAGAAAAAAGAAAGAAAGAAAAAGATTTATTTGACAGCAGTTCATGTAGCACACATAATATTAAAAAGTACAGAGAATAATAAAATATAAACAAAGAAAAGAAAAAAGGAAGCCAAAATACAGAGTACTGTACTGTAAGAGATGAAGTGTTGGGTGACTACGGTCAAAAAAAAGAGCATTTCCAAAAGATCCTGGTAAAGATGCGTAAAGAATCAACCATTGTGCCAAACATAAACATAATTTTAGTGTAATAATGCTATACAAAAAAAGCTGACAAATATGTAATGAAAAGGGTAATAATTCTGTATGGTAATCCATGTACTCATAATAATCCTTTGCAGTCATTCAAAAGACTATATCCAGCTTAGCCTGAACTCCAGTTTAATTAAAGATCGTTGCCCAAATTATTGTTTTTGGAACCCCACAGAACATTTACCCTAACAGTAGCTATTCTTTTTTGTTTTGCTGCGGAACCCTAAAGCTCTCAGTGCTGCAGGCAAACCGACACAAAAATAGAAATGAACCTAAAACGTCCGAGGACTAGGTATCATTTTTTTTGTAAATGAAAAAAAGGCGATGTAAAAACGTGGTGACTAAAAATATAGCACTTTTTAAATGCCCATGGAACACGAATTTAGCGGAATAGTAAAGTGACGGTTATCATAGAAGTCTATAGACTCTTGAGTCAATTGGACCCAATCCAAATGGACTTGAAGGAAAATCCACACATAATTTTTTAAAGTAAGTCAACACAGAGTATCTGAATCCAATACTTAACATTGATTTCTAATAAGTGTTAAACCTCCTTGTATTTTCTAGAAAATGTCTCTGTTTTCAAACTCAGCAGATATCTAGAACTCCAAATGTTATTAGTACGAGCTACGATAGCATTGCTTGCAACTACGAACTTAACGTTGAAATAAGTTCCGGTTATTTTGAAAACGGTGTCATATTTTCTGTTAACCGGTTTTCTTTTCAGAATCTTTGGTTTTATTTTTCGGTTTGCTTGTATACTGGTAAAAGTTGCTTAACCCTTACGAGGAGTTACTTCTTTAATGGCTACAGTATTATATTGAATTAAACATTAAAAACTAGACTATAAATTAAAAACTAAATAAGACGTTACAGGGCGTCGAAAAATTAATTAAAATTAATTTTTATTTCAATCATTTTTGTAAATATTTTACCTTTAAGTTTAGTTTTTAAATCTTAATATATATAAATCTCGTGTCACAATGTTTGTCCTCAATGGACTCCTAAACCACTTAACCGATTATAATAAAATTCGCACACCATGTGCAGTTCGATCCAACTTGAGAGATAGGATAGTTTTAATCTCAAATTTTAGACCGGGTCCTCTACCCGTGCGAAGCCGGGACGGGCCGCTAGTGTAGTATATGTATATCCCCAATACACAAGAAAACATTCATGTTCATGGTTTTCAAGACTCTGGCGGACTAAATTAAACATTTTAGTCTACGTGTTAATTTATTCTCTTCATTTTTTAGTATTGTTTTTTTGACACTGTTAAATATTATTCCCTATTAAAGTAAATCTATCACGTTTTCAGCATTATGGAGCTTTACCTGTATTTTTATGGGCAAAATTGATATTGAATTTCAATCAGAATCTTGATCCGCCTTCTTAAGCCGCTTGTGTTTCGCTAGCTAGCTACTTGATAAATAGACATTCTGAAGACTCAGATTGGCTTTGGACTGTTACTGATTACAAATTGAGATCGGGATAAAAGATTGAGACAAATTATCCTTTTCAAACATAAAACAACGCCATCTAGTGACAAAAAAAAACTTATCTAATAATGACAGCTAACTAATCTTGATAAAACCAACCAGTGGTCCACTTTGGCCCTGGAGCGTGAAAACTGGAGATCATGGGGAGAGGCCTTTGCCCAGCAGTGGGATGATATAGGGTAACAGTAGCAGTTACATCTAGTGGCATCAACCCCAAACTTTAAAAATATGAAACTAAGTAAACAGGAAAAAAATATGTCGTACATTTTACAAATTAAGCAGCCAGACGTTGCTAATTGTTTAATTACTGCTCGCGTGACATATTCAATCTGCCGTAGCAAGTTTTGTGGTTTTAATTGGATATAGGCGCCAAATATTTTTTTGCTGTTTCTCGTTCTCCTAACGATCTAAGTTTAGTTTTGAGTTGAGTCAGCTGTGTCAAACGTACAGATGATTCGTTAAAAGTGATGCATGTCTAATGGTTGTCTGAGTGTACTTTCAGTTTTTTTTTGTCTTAATAAATCAAACAAGGACACTTATTGATGAATCAGCCTTTTTCTGTGGTGGTATAATCTTCAAAATAAGTCGTCCTCATGGAAGCGGATATGGCTGCATGAACTGTTAGTCAGAAGTCAAAGATCTACAAATGACAGACGGGACCAACGACTTTACGTGCTTTCCGAGCCTTGGCGGAAACTCACTATGATAGATGTTTTTTTTTTTTTAACGTGTGGAAATCCTCATGGACTTCCTCCGCCTGGGGAAGACGGAGGGGCATGTCAGACTCGACTGACTAAAACCACACGGTGTCCTCTACTGCCTTTAGCCGGGGGTGCGGGTCCACTTGCGCATTCACCACTCCCCGGCAGGCCTTGACCCGGCTACATCGCCGGGTCCCTCTCCTCGGTGCGGCCACTTAAGAACGGCCGCACCTTTCTTCAAGTGGCGACGATGGACACGTCACCGCCAACTCGGGCCTGTATCTGGTCGGGCGGCTGACTGCCCCAAGTCGGCCGCCCGCAGGCTATCTCTCATGGAGGACGCAGATCGGTTTGCGCCCGCACCCATCCATAGACCAACCTCGATAAGCGCGGGTTAACCCGGAAGATCGGCCTGTGCGGCTGTAATTATGTAGCCACGAGCTCCTTTAATTTAAAGAACAAAGGCAGAAAATAACTTAAAATCAAACAACCATGAAATATTATTGACTTTTGCTTGAATAAATCTGGCGGTTAACAGTCGTTGCACATCATAAGCACCTATTGACATGCGGTTTTTAAATTAAATTACAAACGCACGCAACACGCTCGTCAAATGAAAGAACTATTACTTGAAGTTCCTAATCATCATTTTAATGGTTAACGAGGTTCAAGTTGCATAAAATCTTAAGCTAGATTTGCACGGTGCGTGATATGGTGAACGGACGTGCAAGGCCGCACCACTCTTCTACTCTTCGAAAACAACGCGCAAGTCTCCAATACCTTCGCAAGACAATCTCTGGCCAACGTAGGCGCGGGCATGCGAGTAAAGGGCAGCTCGCTGCCCGACCATGGACCATGCCTGGGTCGACGGCGCATCGTGTTTCACGCGCGCCTCAAAGAGCGTCAGCACAATGACGGCCCCCCCTCACAGAGGGCCTAAGCCTGCCGGGGTCGCGGGACTTATTTCCATCACCTTGACCCCGGAACATAAAGGGCTATTGAAGGACACCGTGGATTTTAATCAGTACAAGTCTGACAGTAAGGGGGTGGCAGGACTCATTTGATGATTTTACCACGTAAAAAAAAAGTCTCCAATACCTTAAGACTTTGGTAGTCTGTGCTTTGGTATCTAGGTAACTATCGCAATACAAATAATAATTCATTTCAATTCAAAGAGGTTCGTACACAGGCATGCTTCAATAGATACCAAAGACGTAAGGTACTGGTGACTTGTTTCACCTAGATGTACGAAGGGGAACTTCTGTGTGTTCAGTGTACAAAGATGCTTTGACAAACATTTCAGCGTTACCACGTAAGAAAATCTTTTCACGTCATTGTGGGCTGGACAGCGTCCGTCCGCTATATCACGCAACGTGGGAATACAGCTTCAGGGTCTTTGATTTGGCCAAGTAATTGTCTAAAGGCCAATGTACACATTGGGCCAACGTTAAGGCTGGAAGACTGTTTGCAAAGCACGCCAAGATCCTTTGATTGGTGCAAGAAAAACCGTCATTTTTCGGTTGGCCGGCCAATACGCTGGCCCCATACGCTGGCCCAATGCGTCGGCCCAATGTATACAGCGGGCTTTAGAAGGATACCTATAAAGCAAAGGGCATGTCAAGGATGAGGGCACTTTTAGTTAGTTATAGTCTGACAGTACCTTCCGCTTCACTTAGAGGACAGGTGAAAGAGCTCAGGTGGCCTACCAAGACGTCTTAAAGCGTGAATAGTTCGCTCTGTATGCCTATAGTCATAGCACAGATAATATAAAATAATTAGCTCTGCCTCTTTCCCACAGCCTAAACTGGATAGCGTTAAGAGGCTTGAAGCTTGAGGCGCACGGTAAGGCTCCTGATAACCGTCACCCTGAGACGAAAAGGGCAAATAAAGAAACATGGTGGATTTTAGTCAGTACAAGCCCGACAGCTTCACCCAAGGCGGAAAGGAGTTATTTGACAATTCTGACACCCCCAAAAAAGGATGTGGTAAAACCTGTAATGACTTCAAGACCCGTTTAAAATACTGGTTTTTCAGTTTCCGTGTATTCTCATGAAGTAGACTGATTTTCGGATTTAGAATATCTATATTTAAGTATTTGAAGTATTAGTATACGAATTTAGAAAGCATTTAAGTTTAAGTATTTCTAAAAGGAAACAGACATGACTGGATAAACCATTGATCACAAGTTGACAAATTGTTAACAAAGTTAATCTAAATCCAATTAATAGAAAGTTACATCAACACAGATTCAGTGCAGACACAGGAACTAATCAACAGAATATCCACTACGGACCCAAGATACAAAGATAACCAAGAAAATTCAGATAAAATCAACATTGGCACAACATAAGCCTTACGACAAGCTCTTAACGCGATCCAGTTTAGGCTGTGGGAAAGGGACAGACCTATACAAGTTGTCTAGCGCCATTTCTTTCCCAGCAGTGTGGAGCAGGAGGAGTGGAGCAGTGCTGGCCCAGTGGTATCGGCCCCGACTTACGAGTTGTAGGTCGTGGGTTCGAACCCAGCCTGGCGCATTACTTTGTGTAATTTCTTTCATCACCACTGCTCTCAAAACCGTGAAGGAAAACATCGTGAGGAAACCGGCATGTCCTAGAACCATCAAATTCGAAGACATGTGACATCTGCCAACCCGCACTGGGCCCGCGTGGTGGATAATGGCCCACTCCCTCTCACAAGAGAGGAGGCCTGTGTCCCAGCAGTTGGAACGTTATAGGCTGATGATGATGATGATGATCTCTTTCCCACAGCCCAAAGACTCACGCTCTAAGACGTCATGGTAGGCCACCAGTCCTGTTTTCTAGTTTAAAACTTATTAAGTTTTATTTGAATTTTTTTTTTCCAAATTGGAAAAAATCCTACTTCCTACGATCCTACTTATATCCTATCCTACTTCCTACTATAATATTATAAACGTGAAAGTATGTTTGGATGGATGAATATTTGTTACTCTTTCACGCAAAAACCACTTAACGGATTTAGATATAATTTGCTACAGAAATAGTTTATAACTTAGATTAATATAAAGGATAGTTTTTACCCCGATTTTAACCTCTCGTGGGATAGTTTTAGATTTGTAGCGGGTGAAGACGCACACAAAGTGGCGTTCAAGGAATAGAAAAAGAAGTGTTAGTCGTCCCGCGGCGAGATGGGCAGACGACATTGTTGCCATTGGGGGAGTGTCCTGGAAGAGACTGGTACAAGACCGTGGAGCTACAAACAAGGAGAGGCAAGGAGGGGCTGTGGATGATGATGATGTTGAAGACGCTAGCCTATGTTCTGCAGTAGAAGCCTTGCGGCTGATATGATGATGATGGCAACAGCTTATGATTATGCAATAGCGGTTTCAAATTGACTCTCTGTTTTATTCTCTTTATGACTATTTCGTAGCAATTATTTAAGATATTTCTTTCATATACTGTTACTTCTGAAATCCCTTCTCGATGGCAAATAGTCAGCTATAATTATTATCTCATCAAGGTCGACTGGCCGCAATACTAGAAGCGGCAGTTAGATGCAGTCGCCACCCTCCCCCACGCTGCCATCAAGTGCAGGCTGCGAGAATTATGCATCATTCGGTATACGTAGCTTGCTGATGTGGCTATGACGGGAATTAGGTATTGGAAATTATATTTTACTAGCAGCCCGGTATGTACGTGCGTATAAATGAAGAACCACTCTACCGATTTTGTGCAAACTTCACATAAACCTCTACTAAATTAATAGTCCGAACAAAGCCTAAATATTTGGTTTGGATAGGTGAGCCTGTTCTTGAGTAATATTACAACGAAAAGTGGCATTGGTTTTTATAAATATCGATTAAGGCTGTAAAATTAGGTTGGTTTGTTTATCTGTGCACCTTTGTGGGCCAAGCTGCCCATTATTTTCTATCACTAACAATACCTACCTATCTAAAAAAGTATTTTACCAGCAGCTTCGCTTTACATAGTAAAATACACATCGGTGTCGTGTGTGTGTAAGGATGATTTGACTGACGAGTGAAAAGAGGTTATTTTGGGGTGATAACAAGACCAAATAAGTCTGGGACCACCGTGGGTGGAGCAGGATGGTCTTACAGACTCTATTCTATCTCAGATTTCTATTCTATTATATTGATACTTATTTAACTGAAATCCGACGTATTAAAACTAGCCTTGTTCCAGTGAGTGAAAGAGATAAAGGTACACAAGATGTCTAGCATCATCTCGTTCACTTACTGAAACAAGACTGGTTTTAAGACGTCATAATACGGCCCCAGTTCCTTCGATAGTCCTTTTCAGACAGCCAAATGACCCCTTGAAAACCTGACTCACTGGCAATACCAATCAGGTTAATACTGCTAAAAAAATTTAATTCTGTATCCGTGAGCAATGAGAGTTATTTCCATTCACGGATTTTCTTGGAAAGTACCTTAAACTGCAGCTAAACTATTACAGGAGCAACATAGTGTTATGAGTATTTCGGAAATGAATGGAAATCAAAGAATACGAACACAGTTCTCCTTTCTGCGGAAGTCATAAATCTACTCTTAGTATATCGGTTACTACGGCGGTCGGTGGCAAAGTTTATAAATGTATGCACAATGTTATTCTGAAAATTTTAAACAGTTTCATGCTTTAATATTTTGTAATATTGGAAACTCTCTTGAGAAAATAGCTGTCATGTTTTCGGAGATGAAATATTGCGGCGATTTTAACTGTATTGCCAGATGATTATTTATTTTTGTGTTTCGTAAAAATTACATAAGTAGGTACATAAAAATCTGACTCTACTAAGAATTCCTACAGTTAAGAAAGAGGTGTCTTAATTCCAAAATCATCGACTAAAAGGCCTTGACAAAGAAACATGGCATCAGCCATGAAAACGAAGTAAAGCTAAAGTACGATTTTTAATTGTATTCAGTAAAATGACAAGTGCAACTGTCACTGATACAAGGAAATTTAGTACATTTCTATAGTGAACAAATGTCATTTTACTGTCATTTTACTGACTACAATTAATAATCGTACTTTAAATCATGCTTATATTTGTCTTGAGCCACAGAAAAGCTTTCCATAATCCTGTTGAAAATCGTTGAAATACGAAACGCTAGCGATTGTCACTTGTCGATGCGATATTTTGAAAATCGAATCAAAAAAGTACGAAAGCCGTTTGGAATTCCACAAACAAAACAGCCAGCATTAATCCTCCATCCAAATCAGTTTTTTGTTTTCTTTTGAAATTGTTGCGGAAAGCGCTTAAAAAGCGACTGTCATTTGTCGTTCCATTTTCAATTTCAAATTCAAAACAGGCAGCATTCAATCCTCAAAGCAAATTATAGTATAGAATTCCATTTAATGCCCAGCTCTAAATTGTTTTAGATTAAGTAAGGGCGAGTGCACATGACGGACGGCGCGGATCGCAGGGATGGGGTGCAATGCGCTATTATTACACCGATCGACTGGTTCTACTTGGCACATCTGTATTGACGTTAATCTGTACATTCTGTGTTGTGTGTAGTGTGTCTGTGTTTGCGTCGGTGTGTTTTAAGCTTTATTTGTTGTGATGTTGTTTTGAATGAAGTGTAGCTCGGAGTACACCCTGGGTTTATGTGGACGGTACATTTAGTCTGTTACTTTTTCCTGCAGATTTTTTAAAGTATATTGATTTAAAACAAAGTACAATTAATTAAACTGTAATAGCTCCAATATCTGATATACGAATAGGTAGATACTAGTCAGTTTCGCGATTTATATTGACACTAAATAAAATTACAAGATTACAAGGATCAGAGATGATTCTATTTAGTCTTTACTCACGTATGTGGATCTAACATAGGACGCATCATGAAGTGCAGCTTATTACCAGTATTACATATAGAGTGACTACCTATCTGACCATTTGACTGGGCTATAAATAATAAAATTAAAATAACTTTCTAAAAAAACAGAAAAAATTATAGAAGTCAGACTTTTCTGGCAGAACTTGGACGTTTTACATCCATTCCTTCTTATCTATTTCTGCTGTTATCTACCTATGGTAAAAACTTGATAAATTTTAAATAGTAATACACTTACCGTTTCTTTTCTTAGCTCATCGTAAAACACGGAATCAATATGAATGAAGCTCTGAGTCCTAAATTGTTTATATGTAGCGAGAGGGCACGTGGCGACTGCCGACCACAAAGGCGAGGGATGCTCTTCAATACGACCGGATTATTACTGGACGAACCAACTTGTATACACGGATCGTGGAATACCTATCTATCATTTTGGAAATGCCTCATGTCAAAGACGGTACTTATTTTTTTTTTTTGGATACATATGTTGGTACTGGCTATTTTTCGTAGCATTCAGGTCAAAAGACAGCCAGTAAGATAATTGTGTAATTTCTAGATCTTTGGCAGTCAATAGGCGAGTAATCAACTCGCGAACTGATTACAGACCATCATGTCCACGCGCGCGCCTTAAAGAACTGTCAGCAAACAGAACGGCGGGCGCTCCCGTAGTGGACCAAAACCGTCCAAAGCGGCCTTATCAAGTACCCGTGAATCCGGAACGTAAAAGACTATTGAAAGACATCGGGGATTTTAGTCAATACAAATATTATAGTCCCAAAGAAAAAAAAACAGCATCGTTTACTTTTTAAAAGCAGATCCAGAATTACTTAGCCGTTAAGCGCTGCCCAAAACATAAATAATAATGATGTAAATTAAAATTAGTACGGTAATATTTTTACATTGTACCACTAAGTTGTTTATGTTACGCTCAGCGAGGGTGCATCTGACGACCACAGACGTGGGGGAGATGTGGCTTTTACTTTCCGCTTGAAAGGTGACCTTGTAAATATTATTGAAAAAAAAAAACCAAAATGTGAACTTTCTCCTTTTTGAAATCTTTAAAAAGACAAACATAGCTTTGGATGTATCTACAAGGTTGGCTCAGTGGCTAAGCTATCGACTGCTGCGCAGCGAGTCGCCAGTTCCAGCGCCGCACGGAACAATTGTATGATCTACAAGTAGTTGTGTCAGGTCGGGGTTTTTGCGTATATATTTATTTATGTTTCTAAACGCAGCCACGATACGAATAATTCCTAGTGTGTGAAATGTTTTTTTTTTAAGGACTATCTCATTAAGGTCCGCGTTGGACTTTTGCATGCATTCGTTGTACGGTCACTGGCCAGTATTTCTTGACTCAGTTTCCCTTACGCTGCTTATAAAAGGTGGGTCATGTAATGAATGGAACAGGCTGTATCTACTATGTTAGCAAATAAATAGAACGAATAATTTTAAACCTTTGCCTCTGTAACAAGTAAGTTTTATACTCTGTGTCACTCAATAGACAACACAAAAAGATGTCGGTGTGTAAAATCTCTTGATTAAAATAAAGCCTAATAATACAAAAGTATTTGGTCATTTCTGTGCCTCAAAATTATTAAAATGGTAGCAGAGCGTGGTTGGGTTAAATATTAGCCTAGCCAGTGAAAAATAAAAGTTTTAATAAAAACGGTGCAAATCCGTGTGATACTACAAAACCATACAAAATGGACACCACCATCAAGCAAATACAACGTCTTACGGACGAAAAGACATATCCCATGTGGAAATTCACCATAAATATAACCTTCAGGAGTGAAGGACTTCAAAATATTGTTACCAAAGGCCCAACAAAACTCGATGAAGAAGAAATGCAGTTGGATGCAAAAGCGCAACGCATTATAACAAGCACCATCGACAGAAAACTACTATATTCATTGATGTCGTGCAACTCAGCTAAACAAATGTATGACAAACTCACTATAATCTTTCAACAGCAAACTAGTCAACAAAAATGTCGATTACTACAAGATTTCTTTCAATACGCATACGACAACAGTAAAGACATGAACTACCACATAGGTATGTTAGAAAACTATGCTTATCAGTTAAACAGTCTCGGTGAAACAATAAATGATAATATGCTGATCTCAAAAATACTATCAACTCTACCAGATACCTACAAACACTTTATAACAGCATGGGAATCAACCCCAAAAACAGAACAGACTGTGAACAATCTCACTGCACGTTTATTAGTGGAACAACAAAGAAATAATAGTGAAGAACAACAAAGTTCAGTTGCATTTAAGGCACTGACAAGTAAGAAATACAAAAATAAAAATAAGTGTTCAATTTGTAAAAAAGATAATCATGAAGAGAAAAATTGTTTTTTTAAAGGCAAACAACAGTGCACAATTTGTAAAAAGTTTAATCATAAAGAAGAAGATTGTTATTACAAAAGAAAGAAAGAAAAGAATAAGAATGCCGTCTCATTATTGACTGAAACATTTGTGATTGATTCCGGATGTTCTACCCATATGACCAACAAAGAGGTACTTCTGAAAGAACAAAAGGACTGCTTAGTAAACATACAAACAGCAAATAAACATAATGTCTTAAAGTCAAATTTAATGGGTAAAATTGAAACGGCAGATGTGAATTTTGAAAATGTTTTATTTGTGCCAAATTTGAAGAAAAGTCTCCTGTCAGTCCATGCCATTACTGAAAAAGATGGAGAGGTATTATTCACAAAAGAAAATGTTATTGTAAAGAAAAATAAAAATATAATTTTAAAAGGAACAAAAAATGATAATGGTTTATATAATATAGACTTAACTACAGACTCTGAAGATGCCTTACTGTCCTGCAAAACTGAAACCCCTGAAGACTGGCATTTGAGGTATGGTCACCCTGGAAAAGAAACATTAAAAAATATTATAAAATCAGTTGAAGGAATAAATATAACTAAAGAACAAATAAATAATATGTCTGGAAGCTGTGATATATGTATCAAAGCAAAACAAACAAGACTGCCATTCTACACAAGACACAAAACTGACAGAATAATACATACCATTCATACAGATGTGTGCGGACCAGTCACACCTACAACCTGGGATGGTGATAGATATGTGCTCACCTTTATTGATGACTACACTGAATATACATATACTTACCTGATTGCACATAAAAGTGAAGTGTTCACCTACCTGACTAAATACATACAGGAAGTAGAACGCCACACAAGTGAAAAAGTCAGCACAATACGTTGTGATAATGGCGGTGAATATACATCAGCTCAACTTAAAGATTGGTGCAGAAAAAGAGGAATAAAGTTAGACTATACTGTCATATACAGCCCACAACAAAACGGAAAGGCTGAACGTTTTAACCGCACCCTCATGGAGAAAGTAAGAGCCATGTTGTTTCAATCAAAATTAAATAAGAACCTGTGGGGAGAAGCAGTACGGTCAGCCACTTACCTTCTAAATAGAACACCAAAAGAAGGGCAGACAAAGACACCTGTAGAGAAATGGACAGGCAGAAAACCTAATGTTAAAAATATACAAACATTTGGTTGCACCACTTATGCTAAACTTCTTACGCCACTAAAGAAGTTAGATGAAAGAAGTGAAGAACTCATCATGATTGGCTATGCACCAACAGGCTACCGGCTATGGGATCCTGTAAGAAAGGAAATTAAAATAAGAAGAGACGTCATCTTTCATAAAATAAAAGAAAGAAACTCAGAAGGAAGTTGTCCAGAAGAAGCTGAAGTAAACACAGAAGAAGACGTAAGAAACACAGAAGAAGAAATAAGAATCATAGAAGAAAACGTAACAGACATAGAAGAAGGCGACAGAAACACAGAAGAAGAAGAAATAAAAACAGAAGAAGACCTAAGAAATATAGAATAAGACGAAACAAATACAGAAGAAGATGAAATAAATACAGAAGCAGATGAAATAAACACAGAAGATGATAAAATAAATACAGAAGAAGAAGAAGACAGAAACAAAGAAAAGGCAATACCAATTCGAACAAAATCAGGTCGCGCAGTTAAAAAACCTACATATTTAAAAAACTATGAAACCAACATAGCAATAAATGAAGCTATATCTGCAGAAGCGCCAAATTCTTACAAAGAAGCTTATCAAGATAATGAATGGAGACAAGCAATAGAAAAAGAATTAAATGCTTTAATAAAACTTGGAACTTGGACAGAAACAGACTTACCTGAAAAGAAAAAAGAAATAGATACCAAGTGGATATTTAAGCATAAAGATGATGGAACAAAAAAGGCTAGATTAGTCGTACGAGGCTTTCAGCAGAAATTGCAAGATGATACAGAAATGTACTCACCTGTTGCAAGAATGTCAAGCATCAGACTGATGATATCCAAAGCAGTAAATGAAGACTTACCAATACGACAGCTCGACATTCCTACAGCTTTCTTGAATGGTGAAGTAAAATCTGAAATATACATCAAGCCACCTGAAGGATACACACCTGAAAATACAAACAAAGTACTAAAATTAAACAGAGCACTATACGGTCTTATTGAATCTCCAAGGTGCTGGAATGATACAATAGACAAATTTGCAAAAGAAAAAGGATTCAAGCGTTCAGAATATGATTCATGCTTGTATTACAAACAAAATTGTTGGATGATAATATATGTTGATGATATCTGGATTATAGGAAAAGAGAGTGAAGAAATTATAGAAGCACTAAAGAAAGATTGCAATGCAAAAGATTTAGGAGAAGCAAAAACATTCTTGGGTATAGAGATAGATAGAAGCAAGGATAAAATTGTAATTAAACAAACTAAATTAATTGATAAAATACTTACCAAATTCAACATGAAGGAATGCAGAGAAGCTAAGACTCCAATGGAAGTAAATTTTAAAATAAATACAGAAATAGATAAAGAAGAAGGTGAAAAGAAAGATTTGTACAGACAACTCATAGGAAGCCTACTCTACCTAACTACAATATCAAGACCAGATCTTACATATTCAGTGTCTTACCTCAGTAGATACCTAGATAAGTCTAATAAGACTGCTTGGAAGGCCGGAAAAAGAATTCTGCGATACCTGAAAGGCACTCAAGAACTAGGAATAATATACACCAAAGGTAAGAATAACAACATAATAGCATACTCAGATGCAGACTGGGCTAGCGACGGCACGGATAGAAAGAGTGTCAGTGGAAGCATCATATTTCATGGAAATAATCCTGTATTGTGGTCATCAAAGAAACAACCCTGCGTGGCACTTTCGACAGCAGAAGCGGAATATGTCGCAGCAGCTGTCACAGCACAGGACCTACTCAATATAAAAGGAGTTGCAAAACACCTCGACTGTTCTGGAGAAAACAATACACTTTTAATAGACAACTCCAGTGCTATATGCATGGCAAAGAATTATGAAAACTCCAAAAGGACCAAACATATAGACATTAAGTACTATTTCTTAAAGGACATTGTCAACAAAAGATTGATAAATATTCAATACATCAATACTAATGATAATTTAGCTGATTTTTTTACTAAAAGCCTAGGATCTGAAAAATACATCAAATTTAAAAATATTTTGTTGAAGTAGTTTATTTAATACTTTAATAAGTATAAAATGTATGTTTTGTTAAAGCTAAGTTCATTTAATTTTCTCAAACTGATGTAAACTTAAAATACCAACATTGTAAATTTAAAAATATATTGTAAAATTTATTTTAAGATACTATAAAATTGTAAAACACAAAGGTTGTAAAATTAAGGGGGTGTGTTAGCAAATAAATAGAACGAATAATTTTAAACCTTTGCCTCTGTAACAAGTAAGTTTTATACTCTGTGTCACTCAATAGACAACACAAAAAGATGTCGGTGTGTAAAATCTCTTGATTAAAATAAAGCCTAATAATACAAAAGTATTTGGTCATTTCTGTGCCTCAAAATTATTAAAATACTAAGCTACTGTGAAGGACTAACTTACATCACAACATCTATTTTATGCATATAGGATACGACAGTTTGAATACAATAATTGGTGAAATATTCTTACAGGAATTTTGCAGGAGTAAAAAGACGGGATGTCGCTGATAGCGATAGACTCTCTATTACTGAGGAGTTGAGGACGTTTGTTTCAAATGTCATCTGATTAAAATCGTAACCAAATGAGTAAAATTAAAGATCTTCATCAAAATGTAGTCATCTTTTTATTTTCGTGGTAATAATTAGCAGGATGGTAGACAGCTTTATCGGTAAATTTTCCACTAGCCCAGGACTAACGCTGCACTAAATAACCAAATTTAAAATGAAAATTCTACCAAATATCCATCAATTCATGATCCAATGTTACTGCGAATAATAACTACTAATATGTCTCTGTAATATTGTTTATATTGCACTCTGCTAGAAGTAGGGTGCACACGATGTTTGGGGGTGAAAGGGGGTTTTTTCAACCCTCTGTCTTATTAGCAAAACAGCTGACCTTGTGAATGATTTATGAATGAATCTGCAGGGAGAAAAAAGGTAGGAAGGATTTTTTATGAGTTTAATCGAATCCTGATCAATGACAACAGTAAGAAAATTGACAAGACAGACTCTACATAAAGCAACATGTTATCGCTATTAGTTAAAACAGCTGAAGAAAAAAGAACCGTCGCAGAAAATAAGTCTCCTCACAATACCTGCAGAAAAAATCCTATATCTGTTTAAATCCACATAAAACAGCCAAGTCATAGAGAAGAGAAGAGAGGCACACGTTTAGATTAACACAAAAAATGAGCAAGACCCGGAAAATTCACCTGTTCAGGACATTGAAACGTTTATTCCGAGCAGAAATCAAACCCGATCAACGCAGCGCAGCCGTCAACCGTTCAGCTACGCGCCAAAAACAAACATTCAAAGAGCCAAACTTTGAAACTGCTCATAACTATGTAAAACTCAAATACAAAATATCGATTTCTACAATTCCATTAAATAATATTATATTTGCGAAATGTCAATACTCAATATATTAACATGGGACGCTAATATTGTTTGTATTGCACTCTGTAAGGGTGAACCAGACTAACATGGGGGAGATTCGGGGTGAAACGGGGAGATTCGGTTTACCCGCCATGAAATTAGCGAAACAGCTGACCTTGTCAATTTTATATCATTTTTTACATTACTTCCAGGGTACTATGAGTATTTGTTGAAAGAAAATATTGAAACCTTTGAAAACGTCTGGCACAAGTGTAACCAGATTTAAAATACAACAAAATAATGTTATAACAGGTATAAAAATAATCTACCAGGCTCATCGACCATCAACATGATATTGAAGGACTAAATTACGTACAAAATATTAAACCAGGTAAAAGCATCTTCCAACTGATTAAGTTATCTCCATTCTTAAACGAAATTGTCATAATTTGCATCGTAAATCGCGTTCGGAAATCGACAACTGACAAGATTTTAATCTATGGTAACGAGTACGGTTCCAAGAATTAATTTACTTTTTGCCTTTACGGATGATTTAATAATTAAAAGACTTTCAGCTTATTACCATAAAAAAAATTATCTACTGTGAGTTGATAAAATTCGATTCATTTACCGGTTGTTTGTATGAAATTCTTCCTGTCATTCGCATTGACTGACATTTTTATCTTCGTTCAATAACTTTGTTGCGTCTGAGTAATCATTATGAAACTCCTCTCTGTATTTCTTGACAGTTGTCTTTTATGGTCTCTTTTCAAGGTTATAAATTATCGAACTGATAATAAAGGAATTTTCTCTGATAAGAATGTCATTAGGGAGGGTATTTGCTGCTTACATTCCAATTAGTTCAAAGCGAGCTTTGAAAGCCGATTTTCAAATCAGTAGGGTTTGAGGAATTGTATAATTCTTTTGAATAAAATGTAATAATACTAAAAAGTTTCTGTTCAAAACTTACCTAAAACTGTATGTCCAACAAATAAAAAGAACACAAAACATCACTCACAGATACAAAGAAAACAAAACAATATCGAAAAACAATTTGAATAAAAAATGTTCGAAAGAATTCAAAAATTCAAACTTCGAAGTAAGTTCGTTGCGCGCCAATCGATCACGAGGCGAGGGGACGCGCGCTCCCGTCGGACACCGCACGAACTCTGCCGGGATGACAGGAACGCTCCAACGGGGAAAAGCGGGAAAAAAAGTGCGGGAATTACGCCTTTGCATTTTCCTTTTCTTTTTTTTTTAATTTCGATAGCGATGCCATTTTATGGAGATTAAAAAGTTGTTGTTGTCAGTGGACTGTTGCATACAGCCTATGAATGTTATCTCTAACTAGACCTACATGCTTAGTTTTTATTTTTTTTTATTTTCTTATAATAGCTTGTATTGTTCGAAAGACGAATATAATTTCTATTTTATCGTTGATAAAATTTGCAAGATTGGCTTATTTCCCTCATTAAGGAACGGAACAAGTTTCTTCCGGCATTACAAGAAGAAAATCCGCGACCTATGACAACAGGAATACAATTTCCGCGTTATGATGAGGCAGCTAATTACTAACAACAAACGGCTTGGTTTGTGTATATATTACATGCTACATACATTACATAAGTACTTACATTATTATGTCACTTCCAAAATAAATGAGTTTCTATATTTTTTTATTTCTAAGATTTTTTATTTTGTCAGAATTTCTGAGTTCTATAAATTAATCATCTTGAGTAGGTACTTTCAGTAACAAAATTGGAAAAAAAGGCAATGTATAACAATATATTTGTTGAAATAACAATTATTAACTATATTTTAAGTAACAACTTTTCACATTTGTTGCATTTTAAATAGGTACCTAATAATTTAAAAAAAAAAACTTCTTTTTATTAAGTAAAAATATAAAAATACGCTGAAATTGAGAATCGTAATTTTCTACTAAAAAGTTTATGTAAACTAAAATCAAAAATAAAAAAAATAATAAGACAACAAAACTTAACCCTCAAATAGCAATCAATGTCATCTCTCAAGTGCGCACGGAACTTTATGTAACTACAACTAAGTTATGTTACATCGTGTTAGCTAACTTCACCACTAGATGGCGCTGTTATAAATTGTTGTATATTAGCATTACACCATCAATCTAGTATTTTCTGAAAATCAACAGACTAGCTGCAGTGCAGTATTATTCATGAATTTTTAATTCTAATGAAAGACTGTCTGTTATTGAGGAGCACATTATTCATCATATTTTTACCATCATTTAGAACTAACATAGAACAGAATGCACTATCACAGATCATTGTCAACCGTATCCTAGGTTACGAAAGCATTTTTTTAAAACCAGTTATATACAATCATGACCATAAAATCAATGTCACAGTCATCGGAGAGAGATTTAAGCATCGTAATAGCCATTTAAAACATTTTATTGACCATTTATAGTCAATGTGGGTTGGTCCAGTTTTGTTGTGATGTGATTTTATAGCTTTCTTTATGATTTTACAATCTATAAAAGCGCAATGGCTATTGCCTACTTCACAATAGAATTTTCTTGAATGATATTTTTTATTGATATTTTTTTTATTAAGGCATAATCCTCCTTTCTTATTCTTCGTCTCGTACAAAATCCGGTAAACGATTTTTATCTGTGCCAGTTTCATCCTTCCAATTTCAAATCAATCAAATCGGAAGCATGTATCCGGCCCAATCATTCCTCGCGCTGTCACTTCATATGACGTCAGATGTCATTGTCAAAGTGAACGTTATAGATATTAATGTTTTTGACAGTGGGTCACCCACGCGTTACTCTGTGGTTTAGAGGGCATGGCCCTCTTAAACTCTTACTTAATTGTTGCCTTCTCGATTGATGATTTTGATGTTTGGTATAGTGACATGCTAATTGACGGGAAATGGTCTATAACCATTAACAGTAATACTAGTAATAATTATGTGACCAATTATTTTATAATGTATTTTTCAAGGGCTTGATGAATTTTGATGATGCAATAGGAGGTAACTGGTTTTAAATGTATGAATTTGATAGAAAGAGCACTTAAATTAAAACAAATGGAATTACTTAGTTACGAAGGGTCAACAATGCGGTCGTTGAAAACAAAGACAAAGCATATTTAAAAAACCACAACATTTTATAACCTGAATAAGTTCGACGTGTACCTTGTTAATGTACAGAAGAAAGAGGATTTATGAACGAAGACAAGCGAAGAATTTACCTATAAAAAAAGTCAGAGGTAATTTTAGCTTTTTACAAAATCCTACGGGAACTAGATGCCAAGAGTAGTCCCAAAGATAGATCAACTCTAATAGTTACTGCAGTATTTGGAGCACAACTAATGTTCCTAACTGTTGGCCTAGTTATTACTTTGACATCTCTGTGTCTAGGGAAATGCTGAACTTCTGATGCATTGAAATTATCGAACTTTGTAGATCTTGTAGCAAAGTTGGAGATGACGACAGATCAAAACTAGGTCATGGATGCATTTGAGGTAATAGAGGCAACTGAGGCTGGGAGCCGAAAAGATATATCTATCTTTTTCATTCAGTTGCTGAAGATCTTCCTCCAAGATATGAGCTGGCACAGCTAGTCAGTCGTTAAGCAGAATCCGTACCTAGGTAAGCTGAGGCAAATAAAATCTGCTCAGGTGGAGATTCATTGATCACACTGCTGTGGAGAATAGTTATGGTGCCGCTGCGCAATCGATCAAGCACTTATTTTGTGTTTTGCATGTCCTGTCGATTGTTTTTTTTTTTTTTTTTTTTTTTTATGAATGGCATCTCGCAGGTCAACCTAGAAGAGGTTGTGTGCTGCTTAACCGGACTTTTCTGTGGATACCATAGATTTTACTCTAAGGCCTCCAGCCAGAGCTTACAAGCTAGGCAAAAAACTATAAACTAAGTGACCGTTCGCTAAGGGCACCCCCTGTGGGGTACGGACCTCGGCTTAGGACGTCACTGACAGAGGACAGCAAGGGACAGGCTGGATCACAATAATATCTTATTTAGGGACTAGTTTAAAACTACTGGCTCAGCATCGCGGGCTGGCTCTTGCAAGGGTCGGGGGGGGCATTGACTTGGGCGTCGCGACGGGCGGCCTCGGCGGCGAGGGCGGAATGACGGAGTCGGTCTGTGTCTGTGTTTCCTAAGAGTACTGGTTTCCCTACTGCTCTCCTGGAGGAGAGTGATGGGGTCGTCGGGCTCTACGAGGGTGTGCTTAGGGCGTCGGGTGGTACTGATACGCGATGGTTCGTATCGGGCGGCCGATGCGATCAAGGGATTGGGGTGCCTAATAGCGGAATCGAAGAAGCGCTTGGAAAGGCGCTTCATGAACTGAGCTACGGTGGGAATTCTAAGGTCGAGGTGGAGGGCGTCGTTACGGACATAGTACGGGGCTCCCGTGACTTTCCTGAGAAACCGGTTTTGGAGGACCTGCATTTTATAGAGGACGCGAGGGTTCGAATGAGCGAAAATGACACACGCGTATGTCATGATGGGACGGATAACCGCGGTATATAGGCGCATTTTGCACTTAAGTGACAGTGAGCTTCTCGCAGTGAGCAAGAAGTGAAGCCTACCCATAACAAAGGACGCGCGGTCGCGGGCCTTTTTGATATGTTCGCGGAAGGAAAGGTGACTATCGAGCGTCACACCTAAGTACTTGGCTTGCTTCGCCCAGGGGATCGGCTTGCCGTACATAGAGATCGGAGAGAGGGAGGGGAGATCACGTTTACGCGGTTTGGTGAAAAGAACCGCCTGACTCTTATCGGGATTAACCTCAATTCTCCATTTCCTAAACCAAGCGCCTAGGACGTTGGCAGAGGTCTGGAGGGTTTGGGCTATAGCGGTTGAACTGCGGCCTGTGTAATACAGGGCCGTGTCGTCCGCGAAGAGAGCTAACCGAGCCTTATTGCTCTTGGGAATGTCGCTAGTAAACAGCGTGAACAAGAGGGGAGAGAGGACGGCGCCTTGCGGGACGCCAGCACGTATCGGGTGCGGGGAGGAGAGGGCGTCCCCTATGCGGTAGCGGAAAGTGCGGTTCGACAAGAAGTCTCGTATGATGAGCACGAGACGGTCTGGCACACCCATGTGGTAGAGCTTATATAATAAGCCGTTGTGCCAGACTTTGTCAAAGGCCTTCGCGATGTCGAAAAAGAGAGCACCAGTCATCGCACCGCGCTGAAAGCCCGCGCTAATGTGCTCGACTATACGGTGGACTTGTTGGACGCACGAGTGTCCGGACCTGAAGCCGTACTGCTCGTCAGGAATGAGGCGCTTTGATTCGGCGTAATCATAGAGTCGCTTATAAATAAGTCTCTCATAGATCTTGCCGAGAACGTTCAGGAGACTGATAGGTCGGTAACTCGTGGGCTCAGACTTGGGCTTGCCTGGCTTGGGGAAACCGATAACAGTGGCCTCTTTCCATGCCTCGGGGAAGATATTATTGCTCAGAGCGCCATTGAAGATGGCGGTCAATAACATAATGAGCTGGGCGGGGAGGAGTTTAAAAACCCTATTATTGATACCGTCCGTCCCGGGGGCTTTCCGGGGGCGGAGCCCTTTTATGATGTCGTGCACTTCGTCCGGCGTGGCCGGTGGCAGAGGATCATCAGGGTCTTCTACAGGTGGGAGAGAGGACCTACGTTCGACTTCCGAGTCTACCTTGAGGAGGTGACTGCTATCTACCGGTTGGGTGCTAGGAGTGCACTGAGATTCCAGGCTGTCGGCCAGGCACTCGGCCTTCTCAGAGTCGTCAAAAGCGACGCTCTTGTCGGGACGGGTGAGGGGAGGGACGGTAGCCTCTTCGGTAGCACGCAACTTTCGTTGCAGCTGCCAGTAGGCTAGGTGGGTGGGCTCGAGTTCGCTCAGCATGTCGTTCCAGCGATTCGAACGAAACTCAGCGATGCGTTTCTTTACAGCACGCTGTAAATTGCGCATGTGGGCTTTGTTCGAATCGCATGGAAAGTTGCTGTAGGCACGGATGGCCGCGTTCTTCTCGGTTATCAGTTCACGTACGTCAGCGGGGAGATTCCATTTACGATCGCTCGTATCTGGGACTTCCCGTGAGCAATCCGTCAATACGGATTGCACGTGTTCTGTAAACGAGTTGATGGCGGCCGTCGTGTCAGCGACGGAGACAATGTGGTCGGGGATGGAGTCCAAGTGAGGTGACGAGGTCGATTTCAGCAATTCGCTTACTTTCTTCCAGTCAGTCTGCACTTTGGTAGGAGGAGGCTGGCTAGGGTCAGAAGGACCCGTGCGCGGAGTCAGATGCAAGAGCACAGGACGGTGGTCGGAATTAAGCTCGTGTAGCGTCTCAATGGCGTTCAACTTAAGGTTGACATTTTTGAGCAGCGCTATATCGAGGACATCGGAACGACAGTTGGGATCGTGGGGATAGTGCGTATGCTCATAAGGAGCAACGGGGTCAAAATTGAGGGTGGAGCTAAGGTTGAACACTACTCTTCCCCTAGGGGTCGTAATAGTGCTATTCCAAGCTGGATGTTTGGCGTTGAGGTCTCCCGCTAAGATAACGGAATCACTCATGCCGAAGATAGAGGTGAGATCTCTAACGAGAAGGGACTGATCCTCTGCACCGGTAGCAGGAGGAAAATAGGCGGAGACTATGGTGATGGGCTGATGACCGGTCATGCCTAGCCGACAGACTGAGACCTCGAGGAGCGACTCGAGGGGAGGAGAGACTAGCGGGATACAATGCAGGGACTTTTTATAATAAATGAGAGTACCACCCTTGTGGCAACGCGACCTATCATTACGAACTAACTGAAAGTTGGCAATTTTGGGATCGCGATGGTGTGGCTTTAGGAACGTCTCCTGGAGAAGGAGAATATCTAACTGGTTATCGCGCAAGAAGGTAGCGAGTTCGTCCCGCTGACCTTGCATGCCGTTAACGTTAAAGAAACCTAACCTGAGGGACCGCGGTTTGAGAACGTTCCTATTCCTAGTAGCCATTGGAGATTAAACTAGGTGGAGGGCTTTAAGAGCTTCCCCAACGTGGGGGTGAGAGGCGAAAATAGCCTTATAAGCGTCGGGACTACCGTTGGACGCCCTGAGTTGGGCGGCCAATTGTCGTGCCGACGCCTTAAGAATATTTTCGTAATTCTCAACGGACTTATACGCGGAGATGATGACCCGCATGTCTTCATCGTCTACAAGGGCCACGGGGCCGGAGCCTAACGGGGGGGACACCAAAACCGGGGCTGCAAGAGCGGTCTTGCGAGCGGCTGCGGGAGCAGTCACGGGAGCCACGGGCTGGGGAGTGGGGACGTCTGGGAGAGGAGGAGCGGGATTGGAGGGCGCTGGGCCAAGGGCTGGGAAAGCCCTTTGGTGGTTCAGCGCGTTCCATGGAGATGGGCGTTGGGGACCTAATCTATTGGGTATCTGTGAAGAGGGAATCTTCACAGATGGGGATTCCCTCTGCTGGCGGGCGGCAGCGCGCTTCGCCAGTTTGGGAGAAGAAGATTTGGGGGCTTTGGGGCAGCCGCGGTAGTTGGCCGGGTGGCCGACTTGACCGCAAAGGACACAGCTTGGAGGATCTTGGCAGAGGGCCTTATCCTTGGGACGGGGACAGTTGACCGTGCTATGGTCACCTAAGCATTTAACGCACCTGGGAGGTGCGAAACAGTGGGACTGGCTGTGGCCGTACTGTTGGCAGTTGTGACACTGGCCAACAGTATGTGCTTTATAGGGCTTCTCAATTGAGATGCCCGACAGGGAGCACACAGATCGGATTTTGAAGATGGGATGGGGGCCTGTTTCGACTGGGTCGCAGATCACTAGGACCATGTCGTAAAGGTCGCCGCCCCTTGCCTTGTGAAGGCGGTGGACGGCGGAAACAGGGACATTTTGGGCTTTAAGGTCCTCTAGGACGTCTGAGGTGGGAATCTCCTTGGGGATCCGCCTGATCACCACACGGGTGGGCTTCTCCTCAGGGAGAGAAAAAGAATGGTGTGGGATATTCCTCGAACGAAGAACACGAGAGAGTTCCCTATAGTCCGAAGACGTAGGGGTCGATACCTTTATACCGGTATTGGTACTGGTGGCCTTTGTAAAGTTGATTTTTAGGTCCACACAGACCCTTGAAATATCAGTCCATTTGGACTTTTCGTGAATGAAGATCGGAGGGGGAAGTTTGGGCTTCTTAGAGGGAGCCGCGGTGGGGGTAGCCCTAGGGCTGGAGGGGCGGCTAGCGGGGGCCGGGGAGGGGGTGGGGGTGTTAACCCGAGTGGTCGGAGGAGAGGGGGTAGGCAAAGCCGCGAGGGACTTTTTGGCCTTTGAGGACAAGGAATGTTTTCCCTTGCGCTTACCTAGGACCACGGTAAAGTCCTCATCAGAGGAACCGGCTGAGTCACTGATCTCACAATCAGACTCGACTGGGCCGGACGTGTCCATACGTTCGGGCAAGGAAGGTTGAGGGACTGAAGGTCCGGGGGTGGCATCGGGTTGGGTCGGGACGCGGATCACGGGTTCGCGAGTCTTAATAGACTTTGGGGCCTGAGGGGGAATGCCTTGATCGGCTAACGGGGGAGATAATGGGGATTCGCGCCTATCCTGGATGAGTTGCTCAATAGCATTGAGCCTGGCTTCGTATACATCGCCAAGATTGTTATTCTTGACGATGTCCCTGAGTAACCCCACAAGGAGGTCCTCAGTTGAAGGTGCCATCCTAAGTGGATGGCATGGGAGTGAGGCTCCCTTAAAAATTGGGGAAAAGCCTATCAGACTAACTCCCCGGGTGGGTGCGCCCGGGGATGAGTAGCCTCCCCTGCCTAGGGATTGTGTGCGGCAGTGAGGTGAGTACCTAAGGTGTGCCCTAAGCTTGTAAACCTGTTGCCAATCTTAATGTGCAACAGGGCCCTATTTGGGTCTGGTGCGAAGGGGTAGACACACCCAACCGACACCAGGTGTGTTGCTGTGAACGAAACCAGAGACTGGGTTTGACTAGGAGATCCCCCAAGGCCAAGGTCCCAGCTCCCGACTCCAATAAATTAACCTCGCCCTGAAGGGGTTTGGCGGGATGGATTGGGGCACCACCCTCTTGGTTTCGTTGACACCGTGAGGTTTCCACCAAGAACCACGAAACTGTGGATTTTCCCTGAAGGGGCAAAAACACGTTTTTGACGATTGTCCTGAAAAGGACAGTTTTGTTTGGTAGTCGAAAGACTACCGAGACGTTGTGCGAGCACAACGAAACGCAGCGGCGAACACAGCACAGGCACGGAGCACACACGGGGAGACGTCCGTACGCGGCGGCGGTCAGGCGGCGAGTCCTCCTGTCGATTGTTCATTACAGTAACTTAAGTAGGTACGGTTCTAAGGGCGCTATACCCATGCTAGGATTCTGGGCCGCCACTCATTCATTAGATATAAGACCTTTTTCATTTTGGTTGCTTGATCCCTACAAGACACAATGGTACGACCATTCTTTTGACTGTAATACATCTATCTGGGAATATTTACATTCTTCCGTCTCTAAGCTATTACAAAGTAAGAGCTTTACTTTACTTATCGTCATCCAGTTGAGTAACTATCAGTAATGTTGGTGGGCTTTAAAACTTAGCTTGATAAGAATGGATAAGGAAGTTTTTAAACATGTAGATGTAGTGGCGCAATTTGGGACATAAATTTTCCTTATCATGAGCAATAGGGACTCTATTGCTCATGATAAGGAAAATGTATCAAAACATATCACTGGTAACTAGTATAAGTGTGCTTCAACTTACTGTTTGATTACCAAATGCGGCTGAGCGGTCAAGTTTGAAAATATGACTGCATCCCCCCAATTTAGGCATTTAATTTAGACCATGTAGCTGTAAAAACTGTAATAAGAAACATTTTGCTTGATTAATAGTAAGCATACGTGATATCAGCCCATTGCGGAATAACAACAGCTATTACAAATAATAATTTTACTTTCTGCAGATAAAAGTGGACGCGTGCCAAAAGTTTTCACTTCGCAAAATCGCAGATAGAATGAAAATCTGCCAACTCTCTGTTCAAGTAATAAAAATAAACATAAAAGTGACGGTAAACAAAACGTAATCGTTTCTATTGTAGTAATTATTTCACGGCATTGCCCTTTACACGATACAAACGACTATTTAATAATATTAGGTGCGTGTCCATATTTCGTAATGTAGTTAACCAGAACCTATTCTTCTTCAGTGTAAGTAGTGTCTGTTCAACCTTAGGTCTTCTTGCTATATGGTAAATGGTAAACCAAGCCGATGTAGACTTTTAATATACGGATACGAATCCAATCAAGGCTGCAATGGAAAAATAAGCAGGAAATATTCAAATAAAACATCAGTTTTCATCAAAAGCTAACTTTTCCTAATGAAGAAATAGGATATTATTTCTAGAAAAGAAAAAGGTTTAGCAATACGTCAATTCAAAGTCTCCGGTTGAAGATGCTCTTAACGTCCCACTGTTAAGCAAAGCTTCTTCTTTCCAGAATTCTTTTCCTCATCAAACCAGAAATAATAAAATATAATATCTTGGAATTTAAAATGCAAAGAGCACTTCAAATTCCAAGGTTTCCAAGGCTCGTCGCTCCTGACAGGATCTGCATGACCGGTATACTAATCCTTGCATACTTTCATAATAAATCCGATTGCACATGCATGTGAACCGGTTTCTTAATGTTCTGGTGCTACCGTGTTGCCAGGCAGTTACTACGGCACACGTCTAGACACTGACCAAGGAGAACAATGCAGTGAGAGGGCCTTACTGCACAGTACGTCGATGCCGGCCGAACTGTGCAAGTTCTATTTTTGTTCGGTGTCGAGGACCGATACGCGCATGACCGGCAGCTATCTGTATTATTCTGTGAACTGGGTTCAGTCCGCTCGCCGCACCACCGAGCGCGGCCGCGCGCGCCGCGAAACGAAAACACAAATAATAACAAACGTGAACGCGACGCAACGAACGTGCCCGTAAAAAAAAACGAGTGTGATCCAATCAGTGATACGTTCCTCTTTTGAATTGTTTTAGAAAAAAATAAAGAAAACAAAATGCGACGAAACGTCAAAATCCTGTTCCTAATCGGAGCTGTGTGGATGTTTTTCCTATTTTACTACATGCAGCCTGATTCAGCGCAATCTAAGGTATGTTTGTTGATTGTCATTTGTTTTGTCTTCGTTTGAAATTTTTGCGAGATTGTTGGAAGCGTTGTTTATCAATGATCAGCTGTTAGTTAGGTTAAGGATCGCTGCAACCTCCGGTGGGGTTGCACTGCGCATGACTGGGCCGCCTACGCGGCGTGATAACCGCAAGCTAGGGGGACTAAAACACGAATAATATTTTACTATATTCCGCAAGATAATTCTAACTAAGCTTGAAATTGTAGTGAAATTGGGCATAAAAATGTATGACAAAAATTGCGTGAAACAGTTACGACTGATAACTAGTTACAAAATAATATAACGTTATTTAATAATCATCTTGTTTAATAATTTACACACACACGCACCCAAGATATAAGAATATTATAATTGGCATCGGCGTAAATCCAAAACATTATCTAAGCACTGCAAGTAATAAACTCTAAGATAACTTGTTCCACATTACCAAAGATAAATTACAACGCAGATTTTAATTAACTGATAAACGGAGATATATTATTAAAGTATCAATTAGAATTACCCAAAGTCCGAAGATAATTGCAGATCCCAACGGAAAAGCAATTCATCATAATCTGATTGAAACTATAAAATTTACCAAAAAAGAACAATGCGTGTTATTTGCTAGTTTCCGCACTTAATCTGTAAATACAACACATCGTTGTTCAATGCTAATCGTGTCTGATAAATGTGTTTTATAATAGCTTTATTATTCAGTAATATTACTACATGAATAATACTTATTTCATTTGCGATTTGATATACCAAGTTACCATTACCATATATTTTTATAACTTGTTTGCGCAAAAAATCGCGTTCAAGATTCGGTTTCGTTTCGAAATTAGAATTTATATTTTTTTTTAGTGCATGTAATGATGTTCGAAACTGAGACTGTAAATTTTAAAAGTGGAATATTATAATTTTTCGTCGTCATCTTATTTATCAAGTATAATTATTAGATGCGAAAGTTAATGAAGATGGAATGATGGATGGATGAATGTTTGTTACTCTTTCACGCAAAAACAACTATGCGGATTTTTTAAATATGAAAGCGAGACAGATTAGTTTAGAATCTAAATTCATTCGGACTCCTCAGTTTTCACCAAAATATTTAGTTTAGAATAAAGTAATAATATACTCCCATGAATATTGTCGAAACGGTATATAATAACTAATTACCTACTATATAAATGAACGTCTTTTTCAGACTGTGTAGGACGCATTCCGAAACTATTTCCACTTTTCCAAAACTCGACCAATCTGTTTATAGTATTAATATTATCATCAACTGGTTGGCCTTCACTGGATTCATCCGCTTACATAATCACTTCGACTTTATACAACAGTCATCTTAACTTAATATATCATTTTTATGTCCTTGATATTATATCTTATAACATCTGGAAATGTTCAGTCTTCAATCTTGACAATTACACTCAAATAAACTGCTTACATTTGTAGACTTTCTTGATGCCTTTGTCAGATTTCATCTTCTAGAATTTGGAATGTATGTATCTTTTACTTTGCTTAAACAATACATTATCGTTTCATTCAGTGATAGATTTCATTCATTCCACTTTTAGTTTTTCTAAAGAAGCAACTTCTTTTGCCACATAACATGCGTCGAGAGTTAAACGAATGGCAAACGGATTGAAAGTCAAAAACAAACCATTAATTCCATATAGGCCATCAAAATGGCATTTTTTAGTGCAGCATGTGGAAAAAAAATTTGTTATTGATTCTTCACCCATCCGGAAGAGTAGATTTGCATGATTTGTATATTGAAAATAATTTGTATCAGTCCCTACATTTTTGACTTTGCCGTCTTCTTATCGCTGTATTTGTCCAGAATCTCTCACACGTTCCCTTCACTTTTTCCACCAGTAACTTTTAGAAGGATTTTTATCTTAAAATCCTTGGAAAGATAAATAATAATGCAAAGCATTAGTCACTGTCATTCTGAAGATAATAATCAGTTAGGTAATGTAATTACCAGCAGTCGGAAGCTATGGGATGTAAGATTTTAAAGTGATACTAGTAAACAATCTCTTACATTACAAGGAAACTTTGGGCCATAGACTTAACAAAGAAGGAACTTGTGAAACAAACCAGGAATCTTATCCGAAAGAATTAAGTTAAGTTAATTAATTAAACAGAAATATTAACGCGGATATAAAATACTTTTTCCTAAAAATTCAACCAAATCGATGGCTTATGATTTTATCAAAATAACCTTCAAGGTTAACTACTAACCAGACTATAAAAAAACTGGACTCGACAACAGCAACAATGGTAGTCTATATTTCCTTAAAAATTGTATCCGAATAAAACAGTACTTTGAGTTGAACGGTATCATTTCCGACACGATAAATTACATCACGGAAAAAGTTAGTATCTTTTTAAGCATTTTTACTTAGATTAGCAACATTTAGCTGAATTCTACCAGCATTAGTAGCATGATACTGTAGAAACGGTGTTCTATCATTGTAAGCATGGTAATGTTTAAAATGAAGAAAGTCAATGTATATTTTCTCCATTTTCATAATTTCCTCTCTCATTGCATTTCAGTAAGGATAGTATCCGTTTTCTTCATAAGGCTGTCCTCGACAACTATTTCTCCTCCAACCAATCTTTCTTTTACCAAACAAGAAAGTAGTTTCTTACTAGAATTCTAACAATTAATATAAGTCAAAACTCAAAAAGCCCGGTCGAAGTCTAAAACTTTTTTGATTAACATAATTTCATTGTAATTTGCATGTTGCATGGTCAACTTTCATAAATTCCTTTATCTAGCCTCACGGCTCACAATAGCTGACTTTGGCTTATAAATTGTTTCCTGCTTGGACTTCAACTGACATAATCTTATGATACGGTATAAAGGTGAAAACATCGTCAGCTTACGTCTACCCGGCCATTGGTCTCAAATTATGGGTTGTTCGATTTGATAACAACTTGCACTGACGTAGAATCTTCGACTTGTTTCTTAAATCCTGTTTCTACTAACAGAAAGTGAATAGTTGCATTTAAATCGTCTACATCAATTTACATACTTTCAATTTCATCTTATTAGATATTTACAGCTTTTTGTAATCAGCTGTAATACGTATATTATTAGTTTTCTGTATAGAAATACTTTTTTTATCAACTAAAAGGTATCCGGGATCAAGTAAATTCAAAGAATTTACAACAATTATGTTGACTGTTGATTAATTTTCATTATGACAGTTCAAAGCGAACAAAAAATCTAGTCTATGGAGCATTTGTCTATGAATCCGTTAGTTTGTTACGTCATAACGAGACTTTAATCTCGTAATGTTAAGTCTTTAATCCAATTAATGGATAACATTTTGAATGAGTCAAGGTGCTAGTTATGCTGGTCATAGAAAGGCCGCTTTGGAGACCTTTCACAGTAGCAGCGTGTTTAAAAACTTTACGAATAATTTAATTAAATGTGACTTTGAATTAGGCTCGCTCGCACTCTAATCACTTCGCATTCAAAACTTAGTTTCTTTTCTTTCAATCCTTAGAAAATTCAGACACAGAATTATTACAATTTGGAACACGTAATAGCGAAAGTTTGTAAAAAGAGACATATGAATGGATGGATGTTTTTTACTCTTTCACGCAAAAAATTCTAATCAGAGAATGAAAAAAAAAAAGATTAGCACATAAATTATATGATCTCGTGGTACAACTACCAAGAGCCGTGATTATAAGCTTGATTAAAATACGCTAAGCTTTAGCACATTTTGTAGCCTGTGGTGCAATTGGTTCTTATCTTAAGAGCTCAGTTGTATGTCCATTTTGAAGGACAATCAATAATAGAAATTAAGTTACTAATGTCAATTTTATTGATTTTGATAAACTTATAGTAGATGTTTCTGCAATAAAAGTTAATATCAAGATGAGCGAAACATTTCACAAGCAAAAACTACGGTTTTACTTTTTATTATGATATGTATCTTTAAAAATGAAAGTAACAATTCGGTGACCGCGATGTGGTAACTAGCATTCGTTTTTATAAATTATAACAACGATTAAAAAGGAGATGTAGGTAACTGGTACATAATATCTTTCATGTTTTATTTTTCTGTGTCTATCGTTTCGTGGCTATTACATTTTAGTCGGCATTTTATGTAACTCGAAAATTTATTTGCATAGTTATTGTGTTCTCGGTAGGCTTTAGCTTTACTGCACCAGATCTTGTGAAGTCACACCCTCTTTTACAGTATTTCGTGTTTCTTTAAACACTTTCAAGCTTTTCGGTGACTTGTGAATCCAATAGATACAAGAATTTGACATTTCTAATGTCGTTTCAGAGATCTTCTTGATCCCTAGTTCACTTTACTTATCATACTCGTAACATAAGCATTGACAATGCTACACTTCCAACAGCAATTGGGCTGGTTGTAAAACTGTAAACCAATCATATACTCGTACTTACAAACAGTTTATGATCACGCGGAAGCTGAGAACACTCGTACATAATCGTAAGTAGATGTGTATACGTATGTGTTACTTCCTAAACCACATTTTTTTCTACTTCTATCGCACCGTATTTACTGAAGTGCTACTGTATTTTCTAATGGCTGTTACCTACCTAACCTAGTAGTGGTTGTATTTACATAATGTCACACACATCATACCGTTTAGAAAGAGGGGTTCTGTGAGAAATTCACCCACATTTTGCTAGTTATTGTTAAATTCCTGCGAGGGAAATAGGTCAAATAGTCAGACGTTCCTTGTAAGATACTGGTATTTAGTTGCATCTAATTAGATTGGAAGCCGACCCCAACACAGTTGGGAATAGATTACGCAGATGATGATCTTGAATTCCCTAGTAATAAGAAACTAGTCCATTTCTAGAATTGAATGATTTCTAATGTTACCTTTACAGCTTAAGCCTAAAACAGTGTCTTAAATGTTATGAAAAATGTTTTTTTTTTTAATTCTGTGACAATAAGCCAGATGGACAGACGAACTTATAAAGGTCGCCGGAAGACGCTAGATGAAGGTCGCTTCCAACAAGTATAATTATGTGGAAATCTAAAGGGGAGGCCTATGTTCAGCAGTGGACGTCTTATGGCTGAGTTGATGATGATGATGAAAAGCCAGGCTTGGATGCAGGATGCAGTCTCATCCTCCTGCTCTCATGCATCTTTCTGGGATGTGCAATTGTGCATATACAGATGAATTTAAGCTAAATAATTATTTTTCAATGTCATGGATTTCCGCAAAGTAACGCCTGGTTGTCGTCAAAGTTTTTGTTCTTCTGTTCTAGGACATGCTAGTTACATCACGATGTTTTTCCTAACTAACGATCTGCAATGCGTTGTCTTAAATGTACAGGTATAATGTTTTGTATACCTACAAATGAAACAATGCTACAAATGCTATTGTTAGTACAACTCGATGAACTCGAAACAAAAGAACTACATAGTACAACAAACATCTAAACAATCAGTCCATACTATATAGTAAATACGAAAGTACTATATCTATGTGTCATCTTTTAAAACAGCCCAAGTAATTTCGATATTTACCAACAGGGCAGACAACTCTACGACGTCGCTTACATCTTGTTTAAATAAATTCCATATACAGGTACTCTTTTAAAACCCAATGTAATCACGAAGCCTTTTTGAAAATATTAATTGGTTAATATGTTCAAAAAGGCTTGGTGTGCGACGGGGACTCTTTTTGGGCCTGTTGTATTTGAATTTTGGACAACATTGACAATTTGATACAAAAGTACAATAAAAATTTTACAACTTTTGCTGTATTTAGCCCATGGCCTTGGGTGTTGGAAAAAACCAAGCAGAATTAACTCCTTTTACCTCGTCTACGTTCGGACATCCTAACGAAGCCAACAACTCATGCAAGCTGAACTATTTGCTAGTTTAAAATCATTATTGGTGTTGTATTATTTACCGCGCAGTAAACTTCTTCGATTAAAGTTGTATTGTTGGCACACACTGATAACCGCTCTAATCTTGATACTATGCCTCGATAATAACTGTTTTCTAAACAAATGACTAGGTATATGGATTTCAGAACAGTTAATAGTATGAAGTAGGCATTGTATATGTATTTCCTTCCGTTTTATCGTTTTCCTTCCTCTCATCTCTTCATCCCATTTATATTATGTTGATTTCATGATCATAAAGGCTTATGTGAAACATGAGATACGATTTTCAGTTTGGGTAAAAGTGTCTTTAGATTTCGCTATTAGCACAGTTGTAGCAATATTATAATCATTCTTTGTAAAATCTGCCTAAACTAGCGATATTGTCGGATCAGAAGTCTGGTAGTCAATTTGTAAATTCCTAATATTTAAAGGTTTTACGCTTGATTTGCAGAAAAACACCAATTCTACAGTTAACTCTGTAGAATTTGTGTTTTTTTTTTTGCAGTTATGTTCAAGAAATGTTTGTTGGTGTCGCCTGTATTTCCAGTTCTGATAACTACAATGTCATCACAGCATAATTATGTTGTCAGAAAAGAATGCATCAAAAACTAACAAACAAACCAGCTAGCATTACAGATTGGTTATTCTACCAAAAATATTATGCGTGTGCTAATGGTCCAGCTACGAGTATATCTATCGTATCCTGCGAAATGATGCTTATTAGTAAGTTCATCCCCATACACAGTACATTTAGTATCCCCATATACATTTATATTTGGAATACTTAAGTCAAAGTTCAACACTAAACGCATAAATTCGTTTACCTTCCTACTTACCTTATCTCTTTAAAGGACACTTTCAAAGTAAAGTGTACTTTTAAACCCAGCTCCGAATGTGTCAATATTTGTGTTAGGAATGGTTCTGTAACCATTCTGAGTTCGATGGGATCCTTTTGACCCTCGACCTTCGGTTCGCAGTCAACAACTAAGGGTATAATCCTCTCGAGTAGTTTACTTGTGAAGTTTTGGTACCAAAAAGGTTTGTTTCGAACTGCCTGTTGCCTTGTTTTCGGTTGGATATTATGTGTTTGACTGTTCTTGTGTTGTTTTTCTATTGTGCTTTCATTGCTAGTATTTTTTTTTGATCATCCAATTTCACTTACAGTATTTATTGTCTTTTTTTCTTACAAATTCATCCAAAGATATATTATCTTTAAAAGATCGATTTTAGTGATGAGAGCGCCCATTGTGTCACCCTATGTTTAAGTCATATTTGTAATGTAAATACCTTTAATTTGTATGGTGTGCATAATAAACAGTATTCTGTCTATCTATCTTTCTTCTGCCTTGTGGGAGCGCTTAAAACATTAAGACTGCCATTCATCATAACCCGACCCGAAACAAATACTTGTAGGTTCAAACATTTGTTCAGTAAAGGGATCGAACCGCCAATACACAATGTAGTAACTAATTTCTATGCCACTGCGCCGACCATTACGTAGACCAATTTCGCAGTAATGTAAATTGAACCTTTTTTTTAGCGTAGTAAAGTCATCAAATGAGTCCTTCCACCCCGGGCAGGGCGGGAGGGACTGTCAGACTTGTAAAAGATGATCCATCCATTTTGACACCATTTGGCTTATTTTAATTGGTCTACAAGACAGATAACCAATTAGGTGTGCTTCTAATTTGCAAGGTTAATTCAATTAAAGCGTCTGTCTAATAATTAAAAAAAAAACAAAAGCAATTTATCACTATTTGCCTAGTCTTTTCTCATCAGCTAGTACCATAAATGATAAATGAAAAAATCTTCTACATTATGCAAAATGATTTCTAGACGTAGTTTTTATTGGATCAGTCTTTGTTTTATCTGCAACTGAATACGGGTTTTTCATTAAATTGTAGTTAAGTTTTTTTTACAATATTATTATTGTTAAAGTACTAGCCTTTGCAAGCGGAACTTTTCGCCCTTATTGCCTTCTTGTCTATGTCACTCAGGATCAAAACAGCTTTCAATTTGGTGAAAGAATTTTGGCCAAGGTTCGGCCAAAGAAACCAAGGCCGCCCGAAAACCCGTTGAGTTGACGATATCTTCAAGATCGCGGGGAATAAATGGATGAGAGACGCACAGAAACGAGAAATATGTCAAAAAAGGGGGAGCCCTATACCCATCAGTGGGTGATCCCGGGCTGATATGATGATGATGATGAAAGAATTTAGTAATCGGCCCATCCGGTAGTTTCGGAGCCTATTCAATTCAAACAAAAACAATCAAATCTTTCTTCTTTATAATATTACTAGCGGCCCGTCCCGGCTTCGCACGGGTGGAGGACCCGGTCTAAAATTTGAGATTTAAACTATCCTATCTCTCAAGTTGGATCGAACTGCACATGGTGTGCGAATTTTATTATAATCGGTTAAGTGGTTTAGGAATCCATTGACGACAAACATTGTGACACGAGATTTACATATATTAAGATTGTAGAAAACCTTTCTGTTTTTCTAAAGAACCCATTAGTGTCCCACAACTGGGCAAACGTTAGCCCCGCTGAAACTAATAAAAAAAATGTTAAAACGCATGTGTTTTGATCATTATGATATTGTAACAGAAAAGTTAATATTTTCTTTAGCTTGCCACTTCTCGACGGCAAAATGCGAAACTATGCGGGAACTAAAAACTTTCCAAATTGATTCCGAAACTTTCCAGAACTAACTTTGGGACTTAATATTTTCTTCTTCAAACATTACGAAACTAAAAACGTAGTGTGCAAAAGAGACGGTGTTATAATACAGAGAGGGATGGGGGTAGTTGCTGACTACCCTAAGTTAAAGGAAGCGTAGGGCGATCGGATCAATATGGCGGCTAGGGGTGTATTTGTGTTCGCTATAGCAGGAAAAATTGCAGTTCATTCACTTGGTAGGCAAGGACATTTGCTTTGCATATATTATTTATATTCTAAAACGTTCTAGCAATATAATGTAAAGGTTCCTAATACATTCCTTAATAATAATATTTAATACTATCTATTAGTGCCTAACGGCTTCATCCCCGTATTTGGTAACTGTCCTATAGATATGTACTGCTATAATATTTTTTTTTTGTTAAGTATCTGTCTATGGATTTAGCAGGAGATATAAATAAGCCCTTATCTAAGGGACAGTTGTTTGATCAACAGAATATCTATAGAAAGAAGAATTATCGAAATCAGGTCAAATTTCCAGAGATTACATCCAACAAAACAAACAAACAAATCTCTATAAAATCACTACCTGTTTCCCGTGGTTTCGTCGCCGCTACTCGGTCATAGCGTGATGTTCATTGCTTATAGTCTTCTTCAATAAAGGGACTATCCAACACGAATTCGATCCGGTAATTCCTGATTTAAGCACTTACAACCAAACGAACAAACAGACAAACTCTTTTGAATATTAGTATGGAATATGCAACTTTATCGACACTCAAGTTTAGACACTGAAAATTAAACGTCCACTAGAATGTACTGCATAAAACAAGTGACATTTAAAATCCATATTTATAGGTAAAACCTTGACTAAAGTGTGGGATTACTGGTCCAATGTCCATAGCCAATGTATGAATAATTAATTTCGCGAAATCGATTATGTTTTATCGTCTCGTGCATTGATGGCTGGGCTTCCAATCTATTATGATTTCC
This sequence comes from Agrotis ipsilon, assembly GCA_028554685.1. Taxonomy (NCBI): domain Eukaryota; kingdom Metazoa; phylum Arthropoda; class Insecta; order Lepidoptera; family Noctuidae; genus Agrotis; species Agrotis ipsilon. The sequence continues at coordinate 3,125,217 of CM052965.1, forward strand.
CACAGGTGCCATTCTAGAAGATTAAAGGGTTTGTATCTATAGGTATTGTAGAAACCATCTGGGTTCTATAGTATTCAGCGCTGTTAACTTGTAATGTTGATTATTATAAATGCAGTAAAATCGCGCTAGGAAACTGGCTTGTGTAACACGACGATAAAAAAAAACATTGTTTCTAGTTGGTAGAGGGAGATGAATGTTTGTAATACCTACGTGTCGTAGTTTATAAAAGTATTTTCTTCACGACTATACGCTGTCCAGTTGCTAATTTCTGTCCAGATGTGAAACTGTCCAGTTGCGAATCTGTACAGTTGTTCCGAAGGGGATTTAAGTCAAATAGATTTTTTTTTCACTCTAGTCTACGTCAGAGCTAGTGTCAGACAGTGATGAAGTTGACAATGGAGTGAGTTTACCTAGATGAAGTCTAATATGTATTCACCGGATCACTTCAAAGAACCTAAAATTCTCACCACCGTTCAACATCTTCTCTGTCCCCTTAAAGCCACTAAAAAATCTTAACACAAGACCCATAAAGTGAAGTCTGTAAAAATATCATTATGTGTGCTGTACTTTTTTTAGTAAAATCATCAAATGAGTCCTCCCACCGGATTTGACGCATTTGGTGCACTTCTCAACTTGTACCCCATTCTCAAATGGTGCACTTCGCAACTGGTGCACTTCTCAAATGGTGCACTTAGCAAATGGTGCACTTCTCGATTGGTGCACTTCTCAATTGGTGCACTTCGCAAAAGGAGCACCCAGCAAGCAGTACCCAGGGCAAGAAGAAAAGAGGCTGTCAGACTTGTACTGACTAAAATCCACGGTGTCCTTCAATACCCCTTTTCATTCTTAGGCACGGTAAAGCGATAGTCCCGCGACCCTATGTCGTTATAAAAATACATTCAACTAATTAGAACGGCTACTATAAAGAAACAGACACACTACAGCCCTATTACAAACACCCGACGTATAAGCTCAGTAACCGGATCCAGCAAAAGGGTGGCATCCTTTGTAAATTTATGCGGAACCCAAAAAAATACATGATCAAGCTTAATAACGAAGAAGCTTATTTAGCAACCGGACCAGAAATAACTAGCGGAAAAACGATTCTGTAATACTTTTGTGTAGCTGAGGGGTAAGCTCACTCCATCGTCGACTTTTATCTCTGTCATTGTCTGATGAAGGGTATAAATCTCAAATAAAAATTTAATTCATGCTTTATCCAAAAATGAAACATAAAGTTTTATTTTTTTATGTTTATAATGATTTGAACTTGAACACAGGCGCTTAGGCGAACTGCACAATGACTTTAGACCAATAATGGTTTTTTTTCTGTTTTACTGGGTTAAAGAGCCAAGGCGGAGGACGGACAGATTTTCATTTCGCAACAGAAACTAAGTTCATTCTTTTAGATCTGGGTATAAGCACTTGAAATAAATCCTCACTGGGTAGAGCAGGAGGAATTTTCAGACTCTTTAGGACTAATAATTACCCTTTTCCTTAACATACCCTTTGTGATGTAGGGCGGCGGCACCTTTTTGAGACAGTCTTGTGAAGGAGTGTAAGGCCTAACTTAGGTAATAACGAATAACTCTAGACAACTTTTGAATGCCTGTTAAGGAGTTATTAAATACCAAGTTCACAATTACAATCAACTAGTTTAACTATGTCAGGGTTAAAATCTAGATTTTGTATATAAATGGTGTAAGTATAACATGATTTATGTTTTCAACTTCAGCCTTTGTTTCTGGTTTCTATTATTAAGATTGTCAAAAGTTTTGCTGAAATAGTTGGTACCCTTCTTCTCATCCAAAACTTCATTTAAACTTTAATCCCGGTTAACAAAGTCTAAAATGGATTGACAGTCGTCTTTTGAATAAAATTCGTTAACCGATTTTACCTTTGGGTGATCTTTTGAAACCTGCTAAAAGCTTGCTAACTTTATAAGCTTGTAAAGGATAAAAGATAAATATTGAAAACAGTCCGAGGTATGTGGAGTTTCTCTAGATAGTAAAGAACTTATTATAATATTTGCTGAAAAGTAAATTGTTGAATGTAGTTATAAATTCTGCTCTATGTACAGTCACGAGCAATAACATGTATATGTTACGGAAAATCTGATTAATTGAAAATTATTAATATTTTTACAAAATTATTAATAATAACCACATGTTTTGGTAAATGTGAATAAACGATCGAAAGGACCACGGGCAGAAATATATGGAGACTGGCCCATCGTTCAACAGTGATGGAACCTATGCCAAATGAAAGCTTTGAGGATGTGATGCATTTCTTATTATGGCAGCTAAGTCGAATTCGAGCGCCAACAAGGTGATTTCGAGCATTGAAAACATATGCCCTTACCTAACCTAACATGTGGCAACATTCTCCTACTGATTTGAAACAGGTGTCATTCGAAGCGTGTAGTAGATACGATATACTTTTACTATGGCGACATTCTTCAAATGTGTAAGGTTCACCTGTAATATCTGAAAATGTCAACCTAACCTAACTGTGGCAACATTCTCCTACTGATTTGAAACAGATGTCATTCGATGCGTGTGGTAGATACGATATACTTTTACTATGGCGACATTCTTCAAATGTGTAAGGTTCACCTGTAATATCTGAAAATGTCAACCTAACCTAACTGTGGCAACATTCTCCTACTGATTTGAAACAGATGTCATTCGATGCGTGTGGTAGATACGATATACTTTTAGTATGGCGACATTCTTCAAATGTGTAAGGTTCACCTGTAATATCTGAAAATGTCAACCGAACCTAACTGTGGCAACATTCTCCTACTGATTTGAAACAGATGTCATTCGATGCGTGTGGTAGATAAGATATACTTTTAGTATGGCGACTTTCTTCAAATGTGTAAGGTACACCTGGAATATCTGAAAATCTAACCTATCCTAACCTAACCTAACCTGTGGAAACATTCTCCTACTGATTTGCAGTATGGAACACCGAGTGGTTTTAGTCAGTCAAGTCTGACATGCCTCTTCCGTGTTCTCCACGCTGACAACACAACAAGCCCATGAGGGTTTACACACTTAAAAATAGGTGGGTTAGTTAGGTTCGTTTAAGAAAAGCCTAGGAATCCCAGGTAAAACCCACACGTCTGAAGATGTAGCGATCATAAAAATATGTCTTATCCACTACACGCTTCGAATAACACGTGTTTCAAATCAGTAGGAGAATGTTGCCACAGTTAGGTTAGGTTGACATTTTCAGATATTCCAGATGAACCTTACACATTTGAAGAATGTCGCCATACTAAAAGTATATCGTATCTACCACACGCTTCGAATGACACCTGTTTCAAATCAGTAGGAGATTGTTGCCACAGGTTAGGTTAGGTTGACATTTTCAGATATTCCAGATGAACCTTACACATTTGAAGAATGTCGCCATACTAAAAGTATATCGTATCTACCACACGCTTCGAATGATACCTGTTTCAAATCAGTAGGAGATTGTTGCCACAGGTTAGTTTAGGTTGACATTTTCAGATATTCCAGATGAACCTTACACATTTGAAGAATGTCGCCATACTAAAAGTTTGTATCTACCTCACGCTTCGAATGACACCTGTTTCAAATCAGTAGGAGAATGTTGCCACATGTTAGGTTAGGTTGACATTTTCAGATATTCCAGGTGAACCTCACACATTTGAAGAATGTCGCCATAGTAATAGTATATCGTATCTACCACACGCTTCGAATGACACCTGTTTCAAATCAGTAGGAGAATGTTGCCACAGTTAGGTTAGGTTGACATTTTCAGATATTCCAGATGAACCTTACACATTTGAAGAATGTCGCCATAGTAAAAGTATATCGTATCTACCTCACGCTTCGAATGACACCTGTTTCAAATCAGTAGGAGATTGTTGCCACAGGTTAGGTTAGGTTGACATTTTCAGATATTCCAGATGAACCTTACACATTTGAAGAATGTCGCCATACTAAAAGTATATCGTATCTACCACACGCTTCGAATGATACCTGTTTCAAATCAGTAGGAGATTGTTGCCACAGGTTAGTTTAGGTTGACATTTTCAGATATTCCAGATGAACCTTACACATTTGAAGAATGTCGCCATACTAAAAGTTCGTATCTACCTCACGCTTCGAATGACACCTGTTTCAAATCAGTAGGAGAATGTTGCCACAGTTAGGTTAGGTTGACATTTTCAGATATTCCAGGTGAACCTTACACATTTGAAGAATGTCGCCATAGTAAAAGTATATCGTATCCACTACACGCTTCGAATGACACCTGTTTCAAATCTGTAGAAGAATGTTGCCACATGTTAGGTTAGGTAAGTGCATATGTTTTCAATGCTCGAAATCACCTTGTTGGCGCTCGAATTCGACTTAGCTGCCATAATAAGAAATGCATAACATCCTCAAAGCTTTCATTTGGCATAGTTTTCATCGCTGTTGAGCGATGGGCCAAAATGCGCATGGTCCTTTATTACTTTTAGTAGTAATTATTAATAATTCGCGACACATATTGGTAAAAGTTATAAAATTAATAAACTAAACGGCTAAACCTAGTGCTAACTGAAGATAAGTATGATACACGTAGGTTTAACCGCATGTGGACGGTTACACCTTGGTTTAGCCGGTTAGAACTAGGTCTAACCTCGGGACTTGCTGGCACCCCGACTCGGACAATTTAGGTTAGAAGAGGATGGCGGATCCTCTTCGTGGTTATTTTTTTTTAACTACGCAGAAGTAGGAGCCCCGCGGAGCGGGACTCCGTCGACTTGCTCCTGTGAAGGAAGTTTATTTATTACATTAATCACTACTAGGGTCAAATTATTAATAACAACCGACAAATGTGATTAATTAATCACTTTAACCTCGAGTTTTGGTAATTATTAATAATAATAGATAATTATTAATAATCTTCAATTATTCACTCTTACCGTAACATATACACTTTACAAAATTCAAACACAATTTACTCGTGAAATACTGGTTTCCACTATGAAATAAAATATAAAATAAGAATTATATCGTAATAGTATGGCTTCCAAAATCGAAATCTAATGAAAAGGCAAAGGTTTAATCAATATGGTAGCAGAAAAACGCTTTTGATCACTGCTTAGTGTAAACATACTATTGCTCGTGACTGTACAACATACTGATAAAGTCTGAAACTAGCTTAATATATATAGTTTATCAATTCCAAAATCCCTAGACGTAAAGTGGATGGCTGCTGTGTGTCTGGGAATTTATAATATAATAATAATATACCTATATTGTGTGGGAATTCATTCACATATTTTGCTAAAACCTTTTTTTATCGTGGTAAAATCATCCTCCCACCCCGGGCAGTGCGAGAGGGACTGTCAGACTTGTACTGACTAAAATCCACGGTGTCCTTCAATAGCCCTTTATGTTCCGGGGTCAGGGTGATGGAATGAGTCCCGCGACCACGGCAGGCTTTGGCCCTTTAGCTGGCGCTCTTTGAGGCGCGCGTGGAACACGACACGCCGTCGACCCGAGCATGGTCCATGGTCGGACAGCGAGTTGCCCTTTACTAGCCGCCCCCGCATGTCCGCGCCAACGGTGGCAGGAGATCGTCCCGCGACATACAACGCCGCTGGTCAATATGTATTGAAGAGGACATGCTAAAACCTTCAATGCATATTGTATTTAAAACGAAATGGAAAGTTAATCCCAATAACACGGTCACATAACATGACATAATTTACAATCACGCAAACAAAGTGTCGATAAGCTAGCTTATAGTAAATCTCTAACACCTTGACCACCGTTTAAAACCAGTAGTAACAAGGCCACTTCTGAGTCAAAGTAAATATTTGAATTGGTTGCATAAGACCGTAAAAGACAACGTCAAATAATTTTGTTTGAAGACTGTCCGACTTTTACGAGTGTACTTTGTGACATACACTAAGTGTGAAGTGAGTGTGTGTGTATCTGTGAATACACACTCATCATCAAAGAATGTCTAGGTTGGTATACAAATAATTACATACTATTTAAGCATGGTATGAGGTACCTATATTAAATTAAGTATGCCTCTGAAAACATCTTTAATTTCAGTATTTATTCAACGTACAAAGTACTTGTAGTTTAGTTGTATGTTTTTCCGACTCTGGATGAATTATAACCTTGCACAGCTTTCAAAGTTTAATCATAATTGGATCGATGGTTTAGGAACATAATAAGTAGAGTTTAATATTCAAGTAATTTTCATATTTATACATAGTAGATAAAATACAGTTGAATTCAGCTTAATGCTAAACAACTAATATCTCTAACATTGACTGTGCAACAACCAAGAAAATAAGTGCAGAGGACATTTTTTTTTTTGATAGTTTATATCTTTCGGACTAATTTAACTTTTTAGCCTAATAGTCTCTCAAAGTTGTAAAGTATCGGAGACTTGCGTAGCGTTGTGTAGAACCATACACTATGGGCAGACCTCTCGACTTACAAGTCGGAATTAGCAGACTCGGCTGCTCAACGATTATCCACAATAGCTTACCATTCATAGCTTATTGCTTCAACACCAGGAATGAATGTGAATGAAAACAGAATGTGGCTTCCTTATCCAGTCTTTATTAATCAGATAATTATAATTTATGTCCTCGCAACCACTAGAGCTTTTAAAATTAATAAATTATGACAGTAGTATTACCGTCTCTATAAGAACGAACGGCACACGACAGCCATTGATGTGTCAGTCATAGATTTTATAACATACTTACCTGTCGTAAGTTTATTATAATTTTCCTTAAACGTCACCATATTGTAATGTTTAACACGCTAATTGATTATGTTTGTAAACTTATGTTACTGCAATTAATGAGTAAATCTTATTTGCAGTTAATGCAGCCTAAGAATCAGACTATCTACCGGTAGTCTGATTCAAAGGCTGAAAATAATTGGAGCTTCTTGAAAGTACTGAGAGAGGTATTTATATAGGTAGGTATAGGTACTTTTTGCATGTTTTGGGACAAGTGTGCTTTTGAAAGAATTTAAAATGATTTGTTTTGCATGTGATAACGCAATTGATGCTTATGAACAATTTTTACATTGCACTTCGAATGCATGCAGTAATTATATTCATTTTTCGTGTATGCATGAAGAAAATACACACGATATAGATTTGAACTCTTGGATTTGTCGGGAATTTTCTCATTACGGGGAGGTCAATGACACCCAGGCGTCGATGGGAAATCCATTTGAAAATAATGACGCTAATGTCACGTTGAGGAGAAAGTACTCGTCAATACCTAGGACAGTAGATGAAATCCAGTCGTCAAACTCGAGTGAGTTAAACTCTGAATTTATTCGTCTTCTTCGTCATGAAGTGCTGTCGCTTAGCGATCAATTATGTCAAGCAATGTCATCAATTAGCTGTTATCAGGATAAGCTTGACGTTTACTCTAAACAAATGGCCACTATGGACGCAAAACTGAAGAAGTTCGAAGAAGAGCGCCTACAGAGTAACATACAGGTACACGTACTTGATCAGCAGACATCGGCCGATACAACGCTTCGAGCTTCTAGCCCCCTACCGCAGAAAAAGCTCAAGCGACAAAAGAAGAAGTCAGCCAAACAGCAGCTCTCAACATCAACACCTATGTCTTCTACTATTCCTAACAACATCATGAAGAACTCCGTAGAAGCGAAATTAACTAAACTAATACAGAACAACGAAACCCACGAAATAGCAGCCAATATCTCCCAAAATCCTCCTTCTCCATCGTCTTTTGCCGAGATTGCAAGTCTACAGAATAATTCTATCGTTCCCATTTCCAAGAAATCGCTTCATACCTACGTCAAAACGCAAAAGGTAAACAAATGTGGAGCCACGAAGTCAGCCGAAATTTTACCTCAAGAAGCTTTGGGTAGTATAAGCTCACTGGTGACTACTGAACCACCTAACGATGAAGAGGTGGAGATTGAATCGGGATGGACGACTGTTCGAAATAAAAAAAATAACAGGCAACCTAAAGAGGTCAGAGTAGGTACAAATACAGAGTTGAAGGCGATTCAAGTTAGTGATCGCAAAAAATATCTACATGTTTGGCGACTGCATCCGGATACCACTCTTGAAGCAATAGCCGATCACGTCAAAAATGTATGTGGACCAGATGTTCAAATAAAGGTGGACAAAATCAAACACAAAATCGTGAGAGATTATTCGTCGTTTGTTGTTGGAGTACCAGAAAAGTGTTTTGATAAGTTGAACCAGACCGAAATCTGGCCAATGAATGCAGAGTTCAGTGAATGGATATGGTTTCGGAACTCAAATAGAACAAATTCAAACATATTATAGCCATGAAATCGCTATATTCTATCAAAATGTTCGAGGACTACGAACTAAACTGGATGAGTTCCGAACTAACATTGAGGCATCCAGTTTTGATTTATTGGCGGTAACGGAAACTGGTTGCAATATATCCATAGAAGATCCTGAAATAATTCCGCCAGGATATCGAATACTTCGTTGTGACCGAGCGGATGGTCGGAAGCAGGGAGGAGCGTTTTTAGTGGCCACACACCGATATGAGCTGCGACAAGTACCAATCGCGGACGCTTCGATAGACTCCTGCGTTTTTGAAATGGTCAGTGCAACGGTTTATTTCAAAAATAGATTTTTGTTTTTATGTTGTGTTGTTTACATACCACCAGGTAGTTCTGAGAATGACTATTTGACATTATTTAGATTAATAGAGAAATTATGTGATAGATATGGAAAAATAATTGTTATTGGTGATTTTAATTTGTATTCATGTCCTGTAAATGTTAAAAATTATTATGAATATTTTGTGTCCTATTGCGAATTCGCTCAAAATAACACAGTACCAAACTATCTTGGCCGTCAGTTGGATTTGGTTTTGAGCTCAGGTTTTAGCGGGAAGGTGACGGTGGTTGCGGCCGACGACGCGCTCGTGCCCGTCGACTCGCATCACCCGCCGCTCGCGGTCAGTGTGCACTGCACGCGTACGCTACCCGCACCCGCCGCCGCCGCGTCCTCTGCCGACGGTACTCATGCACCGCGTAGTGCTAGGCCGCAGTGGAACTTCTATCGAGCCGATTACGAGTTGTTATACTCTATGCTGGCGTCCACTGATTGGAGTATGATTTACGATTTGCATGATTTGGAGGATATGTTGAACATTTTTTATGATAAACTGAGTGATATTTTAGATAGTTGTGTACCACGGAAAAAGATGAAACGTGAAAACTCTCGATACAATTATCCCGAATGGTACACTGCAGATATAATAAGCGACATAAAGAATAAAGCTAGATTTCATAAAACTTTCAAAAAAACGAAGCTGGATAGCGATTATACTGAATTTTCAAAGTACAGAGCTCGCATCAAAAAATCAATAGAAATTGCACACAAAGAACACAAGATTAAAATTCAAAATCAATTTTCAAAAGATCCGAAATCTTTCTGGCAGTATATTAGGTCAAAACGTAGTAGGGTAAATAAGCAAATTATCATAGAGAATGGTCAACATCTTTCGGATGAAGAGTGTGCTCGACATTTTGCAACATTTTTTGAGTCGGTGTATAACAAAGAGTCGCCGCGACTGGAGTCCAGGGCGGCGGAGGCCGAAGCGGGTGCGAGCAGCGCACGAGTACACATCGAGACCCTCAGTCTTCAAGACGTAAGGGAAGCGCTCATAAAGCTCAAGCCAAAGCGCTCATCAGGCCCCGATGGCATTCCAGCTTTTCTTTTTAGAGACTGTGGCAGAGTGCTGTCTGAGCCTCTGCATCATATTTTTAACACTTGTTTAAAACAAGCAACGTTTCCACCTAGGTGGAAAATCACTCGAGTGATTCCGGTTCCCAAAGGAAAATCAGGTCCGGATATCAGTGGCTACAGACCGGTTGCAGTGTTGTCAACACCGGCTAAAGTGTTCGAGTCTGCCATCCAACGCTGTGTGCAGGCTCAAGTGAGCGCACAGCTTTCGGACGCGCAGCACGGCTTCAGGCCGGCGCGCAGCACTGCAACTAATCTCCTTAACTTTATGGCGAGGGTAGTGCCGGCCGTCGATGCTGGTGTACAGGTAGACGTAGCATATTTTGACTTTAAAAAGGCATTTGATACCGTCGACAATGATGTACTGCTAATGAAGTTGTCAAAAATTGGCTGTACTCAAAAACTCTTACAGTTTTTCGCAAGCTACTTAGAAGATCGACAACAGTTCGTCGACTACAACGGGTTCGAATCCGAGCTATACTACACCAGGTCAGGCGTTAGCCAGGGCAGTAATTTGGGTCCGCTCGAATTTATTTTGATGATAAATGACTTACCAGACGTAGTCAAACATAGTTTATGTTTATTGTTTGCCGATGACCTCAAATTGCTGCTCGAGGTCAGGAGTGGGTCAGACTGTGAGAAATTGCAGGAAGATATAGATAGAGTGGTAGAATGGAGCCATAAAAATAAACTATTTTTCAATACAGCGAAATGCTCGGTAATGACATTTACACGAGCAAAAACTACCTTAGTCTACGATTATAAAGTAGAGGAGGCGCCGATGCAGCGAGTATCTCAGGTGCGAGACTTAGGAGTTCTGCTTACACCGGATCTTACTTTCCGAAAACACATCGTGAACATTTGCAAGAAGGCGTACAGAAACCTAGGTTTCGTACTGAGACAGTCGCAGGGATTCACGAACCTGACCACGCTCAAGGTGCTCTACGACGCGTTGGTGAGAAGTCACTTAGAACACAGTGCGGTGATTTGGGCTCCTCATGAAGTGAAATACAGTGTCATGCTGGAGCGAGTACAGAATAAATTTACAAGACACTTGTATTTCAAACTTTATGGAGTTTACCCATTTTACCCACTGATGTACCCTACACTGTTTGTACTGGGTATGGTTGGGTACAATGAACTCAGAGTACGAAGGGAGTTTACACTCGCGACGTATGTGCTAAAGCTCCTGCGTGGAGTTGCACATAACCCGGGAGTGCTGCGACACCTGAAGCTGTGTGTGCCGGACCGGTATGTATGGAGGCGGCGGCGACCGCCACTGCTGGCCGTGCCTGTTGCCAGAACCAACCTGTTGTCAAAAACGCCCCTCACTCGCACATTACGTGTTCTAAATGAAGTGCATGAGAGGATAGACATATTTTCGTGTAACTTGAGCGAATTCGCAAGAGTTTTATTGAATTATGTTTCATATATTTAATTTTTCTTTTTATTTTTGTGTGTTGTTTGGTTTTACAAGTTATGTTTAATGTTAAGAGTTTTTAATAGTATTAGTCGTAAGTTATTTTTAAATTATCTTGTGTGTGTTTGCAAACCACTATTGTATTGGGTATGCCTGTAAAGATAGTGTGTGTTTTTAAATAAATAAATAAATAAATAAAATTTGCCCAGCAATGTAGCGGCACAGATCGTTAAAAAAAAGATAAACAAATACCAAAAAGATAAATAAGTTACACTAAAGGGAACCACTACCACTGATCGGTTTGTTGCCACGTGCTATTTGTCAACACAAACACTGAATATGGTAGTAAAAGTATAATAAATTGCATTACCGTGACACCCAAAAAGTCGTAAAGGACCTATAGGACCAATTTAAAAGGACCTAAAAATCGTTTTATAAAATTAAAATTATCGTCTTAATTAAAATTGTCGTATATCACCATAAGAAATTGTTGGCTAATCTTGGTCTATTTATATAATGATGAGGTCAAACACCTGTTATCAGTGTGTGTACTCGTTAACTGATAACAGTGATTCACATAATTATTCAGTAGTTTATGTAAACATGGCACATTTTTTTGTTATCTATTCGCTTTGCCTACTGGTCATTCAAGAGTTATCTGTGTGGGAGTTAGATTAGAAGCTATTTTCCTTGTTATTAGTTTAACACACATTTTTTGAAGTTTTAAAGAATTTTATGGCATTTTTGTGTAGCAATGTCAGAGTCGTATTCTGTTAATTAGTTCTTTATAAAAGGCTATTGGTGAGCAGTGGTGGCCCAGTGGTATCGGTCCCGACTTCCGAATTGTAGGTCGTGGGTTCGAACCCAGCGTGGCGCATTACTTTGTGTAATTTATTTCATCACCACTGCTCTCAAAAACGGTGAAGGAAAACATCGTGAGGAAACCGGCATGTCCTAGAACCATCAAATTCGAAGACATGTGACATCTGCCAATTCGCACTGGGCCCGCGTGGTGGATTGTGGCCCACTTCCTCTCACGAGAGAGGAGGCCTGTATCCCAGCAGTGGGAACGTTATAGGCTGATGATGATGAAAAGGCTATTTATTTAATAAAATTACTATCATAATCTTTTTTTTTGTAATAACAAAACGTTGCCCCACACTAAGAATTTTTCCTGTGTCGTGGGTGCATTTACAAACCAGGGCTACGGGTCGGACTGTCAGACTTATACCGACTAAAAGCCAATTCCTTCAATAGCCCTTTGCGTTTCAGGGTCAATATTGCCTAAAGTATCTATCGCGGGACTGTCTAGTGTAAGACAGTCCCGCGACCTTCTATAGTTTCTTAGGCAGCTTTTACCCACAATTCCACATGCTCGTTTTAAGCAAGATAATCGTACAATCTACTTTTTATTTCTTACCTTTTTCCCACTTTTTGGAGCGTATGGGATTTTCTTCCATCTATCTTTTTCCACTATCATCCATCTCTGTCAAGTTCGTGCTTGAAATTCTGAATAAATCTATTTTTAGTCTAGTACTTAGATAAATAATTCTGTGAATTTGCTTTATTTCTTGCCAAAGTATGCAGCGTCTGTGGATTCCGATTTTAATAGAGGAACTATTAAATTCGGAACCTACACTTGTTATTGGCATACCTAATGCATTATGTATGGCTAGCCATACATCATACTGCCTATCGTCCAATCGGCATGACGCTGCCGATTCGATCAGTAGGTATATAAGGACAAACAGATCAATGTATATGGACGAACTGCCGATTTGGTCGAATCGGCAGCGTCATGCCGATTGAACGATAGACAGTTTTATATAGATATTTTGTCTCTAAAAATACACAACATCTCAGGCAATTCAGGTTAAAAGTATTTGCTCTAAAAGTATGTATATTTTTAACAATATTGGTGTGACGATGTTAAAAGCTGACTCTGAAAGTGCTTTTATATGCGTGGTGTCCATTGTTTTTAACAAATTGAGATTTAATCCACTTTCATTAAAACCTGGATGAAATAGAGTGCATCATATTTCTTTTATAATGACAGCGCGGTTTCACTATGTAATAGAGAAAATGTATAATATAAAATAAAAAATTGTTGCCCTATGTGGATTTAGATGCCTTCTGAATTTAGCTACGAGTATAATTATCAAAGATATTTTTCAAGGAACGAAAAATTGAGCTGCGAGCAGGATCGAACCTGCGTCTTCTGGATAGGTACTCCAAACGCCTTAACCAATTAGGCCATCGCAACCACTCGTAGTTGAATTTCTCGTTCGCTTGTTTTTATGAAACGCTGTTTACAGGTTGCGCCACGTGAATCCTGCTCGCAGCTCAAATATTTCGTTCCTTGAAAAATATCTTTACGAAGACGCGACGCAGGCGTTATTGCGTATAAAAATATAACTTGAGTATACTTATTTTATCGTTTGCAAGCCTGAAGTTCGGTTTGGTGCGATTTCTTTAAATTCTTTAAGCAAAAATAGAAGCGAAGCAAGATCCTGCGACATTTACAAAAACCATAAAACAACACTAACAAATATTTTCCCTTAGCTTTTCTAATAAGTAAAACTACGTGCTTGTGTAAACGACCCTAACTATTCGCACCCTTGTGTTCATAACATTCCCTTAGTACGGCGCACCGTTTTTGAACCGCCTGCCGCCGCCGCCGCCGTTGTAGTGTGGGAGCACCCTTCATTTCCCTTGGTCGTAAAGTCATTGATCCCATTGCAGATGTTGGAATTTTGTTCTGGAAAATTCTAGAAATGGCTAAGAAAAGAAAGTTCACATACTTATTGAAAAGATTTTTCTTTGAAAGTTCAATTTAGTAGGTAAACTTAGCTCGCTCGATAAGCTGCATTTTATATAGATGGACCGGTAAATTAAAAATCTACCTATCTCAGTTTTGATTGGACAGCCAAGTATAAAGAATTTATGCCCAAAGCTTTGGTATTATCAGATGTATGAGACGAAAGAAGTAAGTAAGCTTTGTAGCTGGTGGCACTCAGCAGCTGCTCTGTCTAACCCCTTGGGAGGAAGGCGTGATGAGTTTTTTTTTAATCATAGTTGAGTACTATTTAAAAAATGAATAAATAACTAAAGGCGGAAACACGCTTACGTGTTGGGGCGTGTCGTGACGCGCCAGAAGTATTCAGTTTCATACATTTAACGTTGCAGGTCACCACACGACACGACATGCAAATATGGCCTATTAAATGTATTAAACCGATATACTTCATCTCTCTCTGGGAGGTGGGCGCTAATAGCCACGACACAGTTTTTAACTAATGTGGCTATTACCGAACACTATAATTCTGTAATGACTGTTTTTTGTTCCAATAAAGAATTTATTTCTTATTTACTTCTGGCGCGTCACGACACGCCACGACACGTAAGTGTGTTTCCGCCCTAACATAGAAATTTTATCTGGACGAAAATAAAGCCGTTAAAATATTATAAAGCAAAGTGCTACAGTCATTGTGCTAATGCGTTTAATATTGTCATTCTCTAGTTTCCATAATGGCCTAAGTGGATTAAAGTGTGGATAAGGTTTATCGAAAAGCAAATATTTTTATCGATTTTTACTCGGTATTAGTTTAACCTTCATTTATCTGAAAACTCAAGTGTTTTCAATTAGAGGCTTACCAGGTAGCCGATACTGAAAACTCTGAAAGCTTTTAGGGATTAAATACCCGGTTTCAGGATTGAAAATCAACACATTACAGCTAGTAGATTGTCAATCGGAATGGTTTGCTGTGGTCAACATCCAATCACATCGCTTAATTTCAGTTTAATTTTGACGATTTAATGTAAAACTGGATAATGAAATGTGTTTCGTGGTCACATTTTCACCGCTTTTAGTTTGTTCTACCAATGAAAAATGAAAAAGCTTTTAGCGGCTCATTTGTGATGATAAGGCATGTAAAAAATATTAAATAAATTGCAAAATTAATTAGCCCGCCAGTTAGAGTTTTGTTAATTCAATGCGTATTTACAAAGATAAACTTAACGCAACAAAATTTGAGAGTCCGCTCATGGCTTCAGAAGCAACAAAGAACAGTACTTGCTTTTGACGTATTGGCAGTTTTAAAAGCATCGTATCTTACTCAATTTTCATTTACGCAACAAAAGAAAAGAATACATATTACCAAATATTTTTTGATAATACATTTGTGACGGAATAACCTTTTTTAGGCGAACTTGCCCCCCTTTTTAACAGGTATGTTTTTGGTGGGATGAGATTTTTTCAGCACGTATCCATAACGTAATAGGAGTTATGATTTTTTTCTATCGGACTCCGTTAAACATTTCTTGAATGGATGTTTAGTAGGTAGTTAGGTACACACGGCTACATATCAAGCTATTCAAAACCAGTATTAGCTGACTGTTCATTGTGTGTTAAAATCGTACGAAGCGAGACCAAGACAAACTGGTTTTGTATAGCTTGATGTGTAGATGTGTGTACCATAAAAGTTATGTTTTCTTAAACTATCATTTATATTACGCTATAAAACTTTCATTCTGAAGTCCCATCACATTGTAGGGTAAGCAGAGCTACTTCATTGAGCTGCCGCATTGAATCGTTTACAATGTATCCGTTGAAATTAACCGTGGTCATAACATTTTAATACCCAGTCGTTTAGATTTATTGTGCGACGTATTGAAATAAAATGGCTATTACATTTCTACAATACCACTTTTCGTGTTTAGGTAGATTTTTATAATATCATCCGTAAGACGTCTACTGCTGAACATAAGCCTCCCCTTTAGACTTTGCATTGCATCCAGCGTGATCCTGTGGCTTTCATAAGATCGTCTGTCCACCTTGAGGGTGGAGTGGTGGACGTCTTAGCTTCGTACACTAGGCGACGCAAGTCTCCGATACTTTACGATATTGGTATACATTGACGCGTGCCTGTGTCCGAACCTCTATGGATTTGTATTCTGTACCCTTAGCACGAGTTTTCTGTAAATGAGACGTAAAGTAAACTGGAACTTTGACGACTTCAAATTGACAATTTCCAAGGAAAATATGGAAAAGCGCCTCTAGTGTGCGAAGAAGGAAACAATTTTTTCCTTGAAAATTGTCATATTGAAGTCGTCAAAGTTCCAGTTTACTTTACGTCTAAAATACTGAAAACTCGTGCTGACGGTACTGATAGTCGCTTGGATACCGAAGTCGCAAGGTATCGGATACTGGAGTCGCCTTGTGTACGAAGGTCCTTACGCTGCGCTTGCCGATGCGTGGTCTCCATTCGAGAACCTTACGAGATACTTATAGATTTTATAATTACAATAATATTTCGGCAGAATTTGTGGAAAAGTGTAGTTTTTTTACATAGGTACATATTTTCAGTATACAAGCCTATGATATTTATGTAAGTCCAATATAGCCTAAAAGTAAGAGGGTTATCTTCACATAATATAGCAACGAAACATGCTGTTTTTGAGGGTGATTTATTTTATTTACCTTGTTTTTTTTTTTGTTACAGGTACGGTAACTATACAGTTCTTGGTGTTGAAATTGTTGAATAAAATCGCGCTGCATTCGTGTTTGTAAGTAGAAAAAAAAGGTAAATGTAATAATACTAGAAACTTGAACATCACTGTCCTAATTACCAACGGTTTGTCATCTTTAGGTTAATACATCCACTATTTCTAAAAAGTCCTTAAATCTTGATACTGAAAACTCAAAGTTATTAATCGTGTAAAGGTAAATTGGCAGGGAGCCAAACCTCGTTTTTATCGAAATTATTTTCTTTACCTGTAAGATCAAACCTACTAACTTCAACTTTTCCTTTGTATTTCTCTGAAATGCCAACTTTCCGGAAAGAAAAATGGTGGGTTGACATTTTCCAAAACTGAAATTTGTTGAAGAAAACATGAAAGGTTTGTAAAATTACAGCATTTTCTCAGAAGTCTTAAACTGTTCTCTCGTAAGTCCTGTGGATTATAACTAATTAGGCACAGTGCTATATAAATCTTGTAATTGAGAGCCATTATAAATATTGGCCAAATTATCTCTAATTATAAAGTGGTCATGTTTATATAAGATTGTTTGCTGGAAGTAATCTCTGCAAAAGGGAACAGGGGCCTTAGTCAAACAGCATTCGACAGTAAACGAAAATCGTTATCGTTCATCAGTCACCAATACATTTTCAACTTTATACCCCAGCGCGTAAAGTTGAAAATCTATTGACGTTCTCAGATCGTTTTCGTTTGTTTCGTTCGTTATCGATAAGCAGTTTTTAATAGATTTTCAACTTTACACGCTGGGGTATAAAGTTGAAAATGTATTGGTGACTGATGAACGATAACGATTGTCGTTTACTGTCGAATGCTGTTTGACTAAGGTCCCTGATTTTGACAATTTATTTTACCAGTCGAAAACTACATTAATTGAATGTTTTCGCCTATGTTTTATTTTATAAGCTGTTTGGTGTCAACCAGGGCTGACAGACTGTCATTATTTAATAAAATTTTAAAAATATTTGTCTTCTCACCAAACTAGCTTTGTCAATTAGGTTTTGTTTTCTGTACAAGAAGTGTTTTGGCAAACATAAAAGAAGTTCAGAGTACAAAGTTATTTAAATTCTAAACCATCACAAACTACAGAAAAAAAACCTAATACCCCAATATCACAATACTCAACGAATCCGGATCTGTGAATCTCAATATTCCGTCCACGAATAACGAATAAGAAAGCGAACATTTTAATCCAAGTCACGAAAGTTTTGTCGTAAATAGTCATTAAAAAAAATGACATTTTTGTTTTATCCTCTTTTTGGGATATCCTGCCGGGTCAGGACCCATTCGTACCCTAAGATTCGCACCCTGTGCCCGTTCGTACCCTGGAACTTTTGAGGGGCCCATTCGTCCCCTGAAGAATATTTATTTTTATTCATTCTTCTAATATAAGTACATGTATATGTGTATACTGCAGCTTGGTAGTCCTGGTACAGTCGCGCAGAAAAGGTCAAAATTAAAAATATAGTAATTCGGTGGATACCATGTTTATTTTAAATAAGATTAAGTTTAATAAAATGCTTCTAGGCTCTAGGCATCGCGGGCATGTTGGCGGCGAGTAAAGGGCAACTCGCTGCCCGACCATGGACCATGCCTGGGTCGACGACGCGTTGTGTTCCACGTGCGCCTCAAAGAGCGTCAGCATAATGACGGGGCCCCCTCTCAGAGGGCTAAAGCCTGCCGGAGTCGCCGGACTTATACCATCACCGTAACCCCGGAACATAAAGGGTTATTGAAGGACACCGTGGATTTTAGTCAGTACAAGGCTGACAGTCCCTCCCGCCCTACCCGGGGTGGTAGGACTCATTTGATGATTTTACCACGAAAAAAAAAAGAAAAGGCTCTAGGCATTATGTCAGTCTTCAAAAAAATTAATCAACTTTTGGTTTCTTGTACATTTTTGAATATTTAGCAAAATATATGATACACACAGTGACATACACAGTTTTATTTTACCACATAAAGTAGTAGTTACTTTATGTGGTAAAATAAAACTGCGTAACTATTTAAAAAAAAAAACAGTTATAACTGAATATTAAATACACATCCAGTGTACAAACAAATAACCAAATATCAATACCAATATAACAAAAATAACAATTAATTGTTAGTACTTCGTACAGTCAATGAATATAAAAAGTAAAACCAGTCTTTATCAACTATGTAAAACCAAAATTTTTACTAACAATAAATACAAGTCTTTTACAAAAATCAGCCTTGATTGACCATTATATAAATCAACATTAAATATACAATATGCGAAAAATATAGAACACATATCAACGGTAAATAATCACTTCTTATTTTTTTGTATGTTTACCAACTACATACATGCAAAATCATAATAACTTAAATCTAAAAAAAAATATATCGTAGAGAATTATTCTACATCGTAAGCCTATCGACAGGTTATATTATTATCATTCGGACGGATTATCATTCATCACATCTCTTTTTTTAATGATCTGTTATGATTTATTAAATTAATTCCGTTAATAAACTGTTCACAAGTGTACTATGTTAACCGTTTCTTAGGTAAAATATAGCTAATTTTATCTCAGGGGACCAATAGGCACCTGAATAGGTGCCGAATCTTTAACTTATATAGTATTTATATTAGAGGGAACGAATGGGTACTTTAAAAATAATATTTTTTATTGAAATATTAATTGGTCCCCTACCAGGAGACCAATGGGCCCTTAAATAGGGGCCGAATCCACAACTTTATGCTGGGGGACGAATTTTAGGGTACGAATGGGCCCTGACCCATCCTGCCTTACAAGCGAATCTCGTAAATTATTGTGTTACTTCGATTTTTAGGGTCCCTTAAGCAAAGGATCCCAACGGGATTAGGGCAATACCCGATTCTACCAACACTGGAATTATCTTGACGGAACCGGGTATTCCTGTTTTTTTTTAAGGTATTTGTAGAACTGAGTGTATGCTCTGAACTGGTCCTTAAGTCCATCCATCCGTATGTTTACTCGCTATAATAAAAATCATGAAATAAATCTATGTTATTTCTCCATTAAAGAATCGTGTTCTTTTTCAGTGTCTTGTTTTTGTTTATGGAGCCTTCCGTTGTTGAGTAGAATTCGCACTTGACCGATTTTTATGTAAATGCTTCTTTTACGATGGCTTGTTGTAAATTGTAGGGATATATTGCTAAGACAGTTTTAGTTTGTACATACATACTTTTTTAAATATTTGCGGTGCGGGAATCGAACCCGCGACACGCTGAACGACAGTCGATCGCTTAGACACTAACCTAACCGTGCCGTCTGTTATTTGGCTTTTGAAGGCATTGAGAGCATAATATTTCCAACGTATTAGTAGTTTTAGTGAAGTTTATTTGCTCTTTTGGAACCAAAGACGTCACTTAAAGAACTATTTTTTTTTTTTCAAATGAGGCCTCCCACCCCGGGCAGGGCGGGAGGGACTGTCAGACTTGTACTGACTAAAATCCACGGTGTCCTTCAATGGCCCTTTATGTTCCGGGGTCACGGTGATGGTATGAGTCCCGCTACCACGGCAGGCTTTAGCCCTCTGAGAGGGGGCCTCGTCATTGTGCTAACGCTCTTTGAGGCGCGCGTGGAACACGACGCGCCGTCGACCCGGGACTTAAAGAACTATGGACAAAAAGTGATATATTTTTTTGTAAATTCATTTATTTTGTAGTCAACTAATCTTAGTCTAAAACAAAGATGACCTAATCGGAATATTAGCATACTATTGACATTATTACTAACCACATCGTCTTGTCAGATGTTGCCATAGCAGCTGTGTTGTTAATTAATGACATTAGAGTGTCTCATCTGCGGTTAAATAGACGAATTGACCTTATTCCTTATCGTGGAATAGGTTTACTGAAAAAACCTAATGGATTCATCAATTATTTATATAAAATCTATAAAATTAAATGGATCGCAAAAAATGTTGCTAAGCTCATAACTCGAAAACGGCTGGACCGATTCGGATACTTCTTTTTTTGTTGTGTTTGTAACCATCGAGACCGGGTTTAAGAGGACTTCCACCCGTGCGAAGCCGGGACGGGCCGCTAGTTTATTATAAAAAAATATTTGAAGGGTATCTATTTTTATTTAAGTAAATAAAAATTGATGAAGGTTTCCCTTTTAAAATTCACAATAATATTTAAGTGCATTCTCAAGTAACGAGATTCTATTATTTCCTTTTTTTTGGTGGAAATATCATGAAGTGAGTCCTACACTGTCAGATACTTACTGACTAAAACTCCACCCTCTTTATTCAGTTGACCTTGCGTTCCAGAGTTCCGGTGTCCTTGTAAGACGGTCACGCGACCAACATGTTATTTAGTCTTTCAAATAAGGCTGAGTGATTTTAACTTGGAATTACTGTGGTCACGATTTTCGATATTAATAACAATAGGTACAAAATTATGTTCGTGTGCTAAATTATGTTATTCAAGCAAACATTATGTTTAGCAATAATAATACAATCCGTGATGTTATGTACAATCTCTGATTGATCAGTCTTGCAATGGTAAACAAAATACATACTATGTTCTCACAGTTGGAACTCAACCCTACTTTCACTATGATGTATTTCTTTCTCTCCTTCTTCTCCTCCTTAACGTATCTATCTCTCTTCAGTCAATTACCATCCACTGATGGATGTAAGCTTCCCCCTAAAGAACGCCAACCACCCCGATCCTGAGCAGTCATCTATCCACAACCAGCCACCTTCTTCAAATCATCGATCCATTGTGCCGCATAGCGTCCCACACTATGGGCAAGGGCAAACTCCATACGCGATCTCCACTGTGCCATTGACCGTCTGTCTGTCACTAGTGTCTAACTCTACGTCTCCAAAAAAAAATGTGGTACCACTTTCCGAAGGCCATAAGTGGTGACGTGGACTTTAAGGAACTCTGTCAAATCGTAATATCATTCATTCTTAGTTCGGGCTCGTTTTCAAACCGTCTGTCACTAAGGCCGAAACCATCTCGGATCGACGGAGCGCTGTGTTCCACGCGCGCTCAAAAAGTGTCCGCATTGTGACGGGGCCTCCCTCTAGAGGGCCAAAGCCTGTCGGCGTCGCGGGACTTATCTTATTACCGTGACTCTGGAACGTAAAGGGCTATTTAAGGACACCGTGGATTTTAGTCAGTACGAGTCTGACAGTTCCTCCCGCCCTCCCCTGGGTGGGAGGGATTTTACCACGATAAAAAAAGACCGGGTTTTTGTCCTTAGAGATTAGACCCCCAGTTTAATATTTACAAACCCGAAATAAATATTTCCACGAACGAAATTGTATAATTCAATTACCCAGTCCCCTTAATCATTTTCAGTTACGCCTTTCAGCGTCCGTCGCTGCAACCTTAAAATGTCGCCTGAAAATATGAAAAAAATGCTGAATCCGTCAGACCGTAAACGTAGACGTCGCTTTCAGAATATGAAACCTTTTTAATGAGATTTCCTTCAGTTATGACTGAAAAATATACAATTCGTCCGAGGAAATTTAAAATGCCGTAAAAGTTATGAACGTGCTGTTGGATTTGCTATTTTCAGTTGAGGGCTGAAAGTTCCTAGTCGTAGAGCATCTATAAAGAATTGTATTTAAGTGCATAACAAGAAATTAAATAGAGGAAGTAGAGTTCCGTTTAAGGAAGTGCAATGTTTTATTGTGAAATTATGGTAATAAAGCTTTTATTTATTGTAACTTAAGATTCTTTTTATGCGAATTGCAACAAATCTGACGATTGAAAACTTCCTGGCATAATATTTTCGCTTTTCTTGTAACATCAAATTATTTTAATTGATAAAGAGATTAGAAATTCTGGAACACAGAAAAAATATTGATTGGTGCTGCATGTGGAATTCCGCAGGTGTCATCATCTCATGTGCTATTCAGTGGGTGCCCAATAGGTACACCAGATAATCTGTAGACCCTCAATTTTTAAAATATCACTGTTGTTACCTAACAATACAGTAATTTTGGAGTGTGATTATTGAGCAACTTGGGCAGTTTCAATATCTTAATTTTCAAATTATAAAACTCCAATAAAATAAAAGTATTTCAACTAAGTCCAAAAAATTTCAAGCGTCGTTACCACCATATAGGCGGTCCTTCGATCCCTTATAAAAGGCGAAAAATAAAACCACTTTACATGCAAATTTTAAGAGGCCGTGTTTTACCGAATCTGACAGCGGCCATTATTGCTCATACGGCTGTTTAAGGGGCCGTTACCGAACCGATCCGTGGAGTGTCACTTGTGATTAAGTGGAGATTGTCATGGAGTAAAAAATACACAACAGTGATGCTCTCATTGTGAAAGCAGAGTCACATTATGAGAACAAGTAGTATTTTGTTTATTTAATCAAAAACTGAGGAAAGTTTTAATAAATGCTTGTAAGTACTCCTCAGTCCCCCTCTCAGAGGGCTAAAGCCTGCCGGGGTCGCGGGACTTATACCATCACCGTGACCTCGGAACATGAAGGACACCGTGGATTTTAGTCGGTACAAGTCTGACAGTCCCTCCCGCCTGCCCGGGTGGGAAGGACTCATCTGATGATTTTATCACGTAAAAAAAAAGTACTCCTCAGTAGCTCCTAAAGTTATGTCAATAATTGATTGATAATTCAAATACCTAATTATCCAATTATGGAATAATAATACTTCTACAAAAACCTATAACACCGTTGGCATAACCCTATTTTTGATAAATTATATTAAAAATCCCATCTTACGTCTTAGCAATAAATAATTAAACAGTCAGACATTAAGTACTTTATTTACAAGTATTTATGTAAACATTATTTACATAACAAACACGAGTGTAGTTAACCCCTCACCTTCTAATGTGCGGCCATTTTGCCACATTATTCAGTTGTCACATTTATAGGGGATATTTTCATCGAACATCTTTGAACACGTAATAGATGTCAAAAGTAAGAGCCCTCTTTGTTTGTTTAAACTTTATGTAGTGGATACACACGGCTACATATCTAGCTATACAAAACCTGTTTGTCTTGGTCTCGCTTCGTACGATTTTTACACACAATCAACGGTCAGCTAATACTGGTTTTTGCATAGCTTGATGTGTAGCCGTGTGTACATTATGCTAAACATCATGCAATGCCATTGAATTTTAACCACGCTTCACTAGATGTTTTCGCAGAATCAACGTTTAGTTTATACCGTTTTTTCTATACAGCTTGATCTACAGCCCATCATCATCAGCCTAAAATGTTCCTACTGCTAGGACATAAGCCTCCTCTCTGAGACAAGGTGTGGGCATTATCTTCAACACGCACCCAACCGTTCATAAGGCACAAGCTTTTTATTTTTGAGATTGTAATCCACCACGCGGGTCCAGTCCGCATTGATGGACGTCACATGACTTCTACTTTTCGGACAAACATGGCGGTTTACGGATGCAATAAATGGCTTATCTAACTTGACCATTACTTCTGACCTAAAAAAAAATAACAATACAATGACGTGACAGCGATCGACATTTTCTCACGAGGTTTTACTATAACCGGCACAGATTATAAATTTATATAAAGACAATAGATTAGGTTAGTAGGCACGGTCTACACTGTGTTAGTAAGCTCAGTCCACGTGCAATGGTTTTTAATGGCTACCTTATTTTAAAGGCACGGTTACTTATATTGTTTTTAGAGTTCCGTTCGTTTTGAATGTGGAGCAGTTTTCTAATATGGCGGCAGGACAGTTGCATTTTCGTGTTTAGTTTTATGTTTAGGCTTTCGTGTATTTATAAAATTTTAGTGGTACTTTTCAAATTAATGAAGGCATAATGCTTAATTATTTAGTTTTGTCAAGGTATTAGAAAAAATCCAAACATTTTTTATTTATTTACATGAGGTCGCTTTTTAACATCTAGGATTATTAGCGACCACACTTAACAATACATTTATTTAGATATTACCTCAAAAAAACTTATACTCATTTAAAAAAATTAAAATGTAAAATATTCTTTTAGTTTATTTATTAAAACTCTGCAGAATTAAAAAAACATTAACAAAACGAGGGATTTAACGCCTTACTTTTTCTCGACACGATTTTGGTCTTAAAGGAACCCTAAAAACGTAATCGTTTAAACTATTTAAACATAACGTTGTTTCGAATGTTACGTTACATGGAAAGTACGTGTGACGTGACTTGTAAAGAAATTGGAAGACCATTGCGTCTAACATCAGATATCGGGTGCCCACAATCTATTTGAATGGAATGTTGAGCCTATAAAAGTGAAGGTTTTACTTATTGTACATTCTCTACATTTTGTTTGTAGGTATGTAGTTTATAAGTGATGTTTTTATGAATTACAAAATGAATCATAATTTGAGGTGGCTATACTGCCGCCTTAAGTAAAAAAAGATCAACTTGAGAAAAGGGAATAGGCAAAAATAAGCCTTAGTAGACACCTACGCCTCTTTAGTTAATGAGGCTTCTTTTTTTTGCTATTTTGCGCAAATGTGCCTTTTTTGCTTAAAGAGGAATTATAGTCATACTCTACTCCAGGTCAAAGGTGACATAGACAATCCATCCATCCCAGAAGAAGCTTGCTTCCTGTTATTTAAAAGAGATTAGGATCATATGCATGAGTAAACTCTTCTGTATAATATAAAACATTGTTTTTTTTTACTAGAAGTATACTTATATGCATTTAAGCATATTATGTTGGTTTTCAATTTTCGTCACAAATATCAGATAAAAATAAATACGTACCTTTATCGAAAATCCGGCTCATTTGGATTATTTGTCGTATAGGTGTAAAATATATAGCAACATCCATAATTACACCTTCGCAACATATTAAATAAATCGTCTTAAATATTTAGAGGCATGGAGCGCGGTTCGAAGGAGGTAAGTCGATCTGCTTATTCCGCAAGAAAAAACCTGGTTCTTTGAGGAGTTTGAGTGTGTGAAAAACATTTTTTCTAGTTCTACTTCCGTATGTTATGTCTGTTTTTTATTATACTTCATTCCGGAAAGGCGAAGCTTAAACCAAAAAAAAAAATTTAGAGATATAAATCTCTAAATTCTATATTATTAATATTTTTTCCAACGAGTATAAAATAGTTTCCCCAACCAACAAAATAATTTATCATTCGATAGCATCATGATTTGATTCGTAGCTGTCAGTTATACGGCTAGAATTTTATTATTGTGTTATACCGCTATTTATTTTTTCGACATTTCACGGTTACTGCACTTTGTTTGTGTGCAATGACATAAGCATTCATTGACCCTCTTTTTAGTTTAACTTCACTGATAGATTGGGGAAAAAGTTAGTTGAAAATAAAGGTGCATTCACACTCAACAGTCACCGTCACATCACGTCACCGGGCTCGGATTAAAAAATAAAATGTTTCTACACTCATATATGATATTTGTTCCCATACGTCCATCACCGGCCAGTCACCGGCACGTGATCATCGGTCAGGCATATTTCCATACAAGTTTCATTCGGTGATGTGACGGTGACATGACGTGACTGGTGTGTGAGAATGTACCTTAAACATAATACCACTCCCGAATTCACAGACTGTCAGGTAAGACAAGAGTTTCATAGGGGAATTCTCATCTAAAGAGATCTATTTCGTATGTGATATTTTTAATATAGTTACATTGTGTATAGTCACAATTTGTTCAGCTTACTAATGATCAGCTATCTAAAAAAAAACATTTACAAGTAAATTAACTCATTACAGAAACTGTCACATTATAATACATACCCAGTATATCAAATCTGCATAGTTACCCTCGCTACTTTAAGAGTATTATAAGCATAATTAAGACATTCGTATTTAGGATACTAAGACCCGACTGCCATAATACTTACAGGCTTATTATTAAGAGAACGCGACGAGAATTAATTAAATGAACACAATTACGCATAGACTAGACAGACGGTTTATGATTATGTTGACAGTGACAGCTGTCAACTAAGTCATGGACAAAGATTAGCGATAAAAATATATTCAATGACAACTATTGATATTCTGTTAACGATATTACTCGTAACAATGGATAAAAAGTCAAAAATGTATATTATTATGATCGACTTAAGCTACTGGAAAGCTTACCTGAATCAAAACCGTTGAAAGTCATTTTAGAAACATGATACAATTAAAAACTGATTGTCACCTTATCTTTTTAAAGAAAGGGAAAAGAAAAGTAAGTACTTACAGAATATGGTATCACTTTAATTTAATGTATAATGAATTGGGATACAATTTTTGGAGGAGTCCGTGGCTAAGTAATAACAGCCGCACAGGCCGATCTTCCGGGTTAAGCCGTGCTTGCCGAGGTTGATCTGTGGATGGGTGACCATCTGTCATAATGAGTGTCCTCCGTGGCTCGGAAAGCACGAAAAGCTGTTGGTCCCGGCTATCATTTGTAAATCTTTGACAGGCGTTAATAATAGTCAGAAACTCGAAAGTCTTACAACCAGCCTTACCATGGGGCATCATACTACTTAGTTACGGGGTTGTGGAGGTCCGATAGCCAGTCGCTCCATGTAAAATACTGATATTTAGTTGCATCTGGTTCGACTGGAAGCCAACCCCAATATAGTTGGGAAAAGGTTAGGCAGATGTTGATATAATTTGTAAAGTGGAAATGTTGACATAGTCTCTTATACCAGCGAAGAATCTCCATTACTTTGGTGAAAATGCGTTTTAACCAACATTAAGATACAAGGCTACCTGTCGGGGTTACAGAACTGTTTGAGCAGGTTATCGTGACCCTATAACGTAAAGGGCAATTGAAGGAAAACGATGGATTTTAGTCAGCACGAGTCTGACAGTCTGGGCAGATGGCAAGCGTTGATGTGGTCGACAGTGAACAGTGCCGGTCCTAATAAAATTTTCAACCGGTGCGAGGACTAAAAATGGCGCTCCTCTAAAAAAAAAAATCTTTAAGCAGTATTTATTTTCAACCAGAAAAAGCAATGGGTTCAAATTATTCTGCTGCCAAAAGTTTGTTTAACCAATTTGTGCGAATGTGTGTATAGGCATATATGTGAAGTCAGCTTTTATTATTTTATTCTTTTCACATGACATTACCTAATCAAATCTAATGATTATTTAGCAATAATATAAAAATAACCTTCAATAGCTACTTTCCTGGGATGTTTTCAGCGCAGTAGCCACCATATACACAGCCTAGAGGCGCGGTAGCGACCGCATACACAGCCTAGAGGCGCGGTGGCGGCGCAGTAGCGACCGTATACACAGCCTAGAGGCGCGGTGGCGACCGCATACACAGCTTTAGACGCGCGGTAGCGGCCGTATACACAGCCTTTTTTTTTTTTTTAGCGTTGTAAAATCATCAAATGAGACCTCCAACCCCGGGCAGGGCGGGAGGTACTGCCAGACTTGTACTGACTAAAATCCACGGTGTCCTTCAGTAGCCCTTTATGTTCCGGGGTCAATTTATGTTCCGGTAATAGAAATAAGTCCCGCGACCCCGGCAGGCTTTGGCCCTCTGAGAGGGGGCCCCGTCATTTTGCTGACAGCTCTTTGAGGCGCGCGTGGAACACGACGCGCCGTCGACCCGGGCATGGTCCATGGTCGGACAGCGAGTTGCCCTTTACTCGCTGTCCGCATGCCCACGGTGGCCGGAGATCGTCTTGCGACGTACGGCGCCGTGGGCGTACACCACTGCGGTTGGGGCGGAGGGAGGACGCTGTCCTCTCTCTCTCGCGGCCGGCCGCCTCCTTCACGAGCATTACTGCCTCGCAGAAGGCGGCGACCGCTTCCCACTCCGTCTCGCTCCGCAGCATGGCCGAAACCAATGCCGGGCGCGAGAGGTCTCCGCCTATCGCCGCCGTGAGGACACGCCGGTGCTCTGCCCAAGCTGGGCAGTCTTGCACCGTATGCTCTACTGTGTCCTCCGGGCGATCTTCGCAGTGGTGACACCCAGGCGTTTCCTCCTTTCCCATCAGCCACAGGTACCTCCCGAAACTTCCGTGTCCGGTGAGGACCTGCGTCATGCGATAGGTCAGGACGCCGTGACGTCTCTCCAGCCACTCTTCAAAGAGGGGTCTTACCACCGCGATTGCGGCGTGCCCGTATACACAGCCTAGAGGCGCGGTGACGACCACATACACAGCCTAGAGGCGCGGTGGCGGCGCAGTAGCGACCGTATACACAGCCTAGAGGCGCGGTGACGACCGCATACACAGCGTAGAGGCGCGGTGGCAGCGCGGTAGCGACCTTATACACGGCCTAGAGGCGCGGTGGCTGCGCGGTAGCGACCTTATACACGGCCTAGAGGCGCGGTGGCTGCGCGGTAGCGACCGTATACACAGCCTAGAGGCGCGGTGGCGGCGCGGTAGAGACCGTATACACGGCCTAGAGGCGCGGTGGCGACCGTATACGCGGCGCGGCGGCGGTGGCGGCGTCGTGTACATAGGCGCTTACGCGACTCGCACGTTCGATCGAGTCTCTTTTGTTTCAAGTTTTGGATCATTTTGGCGCCCCCCCTTAGAAGGCGCCCGGTGCGGTCGCACCGCTCGCACCGCCCTAGGACCGGCCCTGACAGTGAAGCAGGCTTGTCTAGAAGTTACAATTGAGTAATTACAACTATACTCTTAAACTACTGCCACGTTTAACAAACCATCCACTTTCATTATTTCGTATACCTACTCTACTATCTTAATATTCAGTTTCGATGTTATTTGAATAATATTCTAATTTATATGAGTGATACAATTAGCGACTCAAGGCTGTTTAGTTTTTTTCCTCATATAGGTATTAGGTACTATGATAATTTGTTTCTGGCCAATGCATACCAAATTGTGTTTTCGAATAAAGGAAATACTAGGTTAATATGGGTCAGTTTCCCCTAACACAAAAAAAATGGATACTAATTTTTCTGCACACATTTCTTCAACAGTCTCTTGGTAAGCAAAGTCATTAAATTCTTTTAATGATTTAAAAATCTTATTAAGAATGAAAATCTTTCTAACAATATAATCGTAACGAAAGGATGAACATTTGTTCGCACCTAACTGACTCACTGAGGAAAGTTTAGTGTAGATAAGTCCTCATTAAAAATGAAATAATTGATTTAGCACCACTTTTGTGGCATACTTTCTATTTATATCTATAAATCAGTGTGAATAATAATTATATTGTTGAGATTTTGCAAAGAGATCATGACACAATAATTCATTCATCATGAATGAATTATTGTGTCGGCGAATCGTTCGTAGATGAAATATTATGTCGTTGAAAAAATCATAAGTCGGTGGCTCATTCGGCGCAGAAACGTTTGTCGGAGTTATGTTTTCGAATCAGAAATATCTCTGAAGCAGCTATAGAGGCTGGAATTGTGCCCGGTCGATGGCAAGAGATTTACCTGTGCCTTACATTGAAGCACCTAAAATTTTAAGTAAGTTTTAGCGAAATTACAGACTTTATGTTGTGTTAAACTTAGGTTACAACAGAATTTCTCCAAAAACCAACTTTCCTTCCTCCTTGCAAGTTATTCCAAGAGCATAGGTAAAACTTTATTAGTTTTAAAGTAACGCGACTTTAAGAGGACTTAGGTATATAGTTCGGCAGTTTTAAGAGTCGTGTTCACGTTATGCTAGCGCGCAAGTTTTCCAGTGTTGTTAGCGTTATGAACTTGTTCAAACTGTTGGCAACGTCTGGTTTCAACTCATCAGGAACTCTGGGAAGGAGTTACCAACATTGCACAACTATTGAATTCTCGATGTGTTGGAACTGCTAAGAAAGTGGGAAGGGATTATTTTGTTTTTCGTATCTGTTTGTATCTTATATAGGGTCCAGTTGCACTGAAAATCATTAAATTTATTTAATGGCAGTCAAAGTATCGTTCATTTCCTGTCAATATTTGAAACTTATAAGCAATCGGGGAAAACAGGCGTCAAAGTTTGGGAAAACGCGGGCTGTATTTGCCGAAACACAATCATGACAACTCTGGCAAAATCGGTTTTCTTTCCAAGGGCTCTTTATAAACGCCACTTCGGACTAGAAAGTACACTCTCAAGGAAAATAGAATGGATACCTTAATATCTATTTTTTTGTGAACGTTTGAGTTAAGTTACATGAAAAGACGCTAAACGTCATCATTCTCACTTCGCTCGACTTTTTTTCTGTTCTATTCATGGCCTTCTGAAATCCACTGTACTTGCCTCGGGTTTAAACTCACAACCTCATGCCGTTTATTATTAAGTATTATTTTTTTTAAAGGGGCTTTTTCAATTTGAAGATGTCGCCCTACGTTTATTATTTAACAATCGAATCTCAACTAAGAGAGTGGCCCAACAATTCGGCTAGATTTGTTTTGGCAAATTTAATTTGGAATTAGTCACAGCTGTTACAGTCAAGACTTGTCCGGTCTGGTTCAAAGGTTTTTAGGTAATAACCTAGATTTTACAGGTATCATTTCGTCACAATACATTCTTACTATCTTACTTGTATAAAAAGTAAAGAAAGACAAATTTAAAAAAATACTATAAAACGGACTTTGAATAATAATTAAACAAATATCTGCTTAGCCTTTTCCCAACCGTATAACGGTCGGCTTCCAGTCAGCCAAATGCAACGAACCTCCACAACCCAGTAACTGGGCAATACGATACCCCTTGGTAAGCCTTTTTATCAGACTTATGAGCTTTTGACTAACAGTAACAACTATCAAAGATCTACAAATGACAGTCGGGACCAACGGCTTTTCGTGCTTTCCGAGGCCATTTCCATGTTTGAAAACATAGGATATGTTTTTAACCCGGTATTACGTTCTTGTGGTAATTATATTACCGTATAATTAACGACCTTAAAGCTAGAAGAATAAGCTGGTCTTAAAATACTGAATTTATTGTGTACTGGCAACTTTTCAAAAAAGGTCAGTTAAGGGCCTCTCTTTGAAATTGGTTTTCAATTCAGTTAATGAGGAAGATGAGCTTGACCTTAATTATGTTCGCCTTTGACATTATTTTCAGATCATACTCTTGACATGAGTTTTGGGCGCCTTACAAGTGACCAAAAAAGTGGGATGGCCTATTTTTACTAAAATTGTGCCGTAAGCGTAAAGTATTTTTCGCTTGTATTAAGGAGCTACTTATTGTTTTTATTTTTGTATTTAAGCATAAGATAATGGTGTATTACCTAAGTATTCTAATTTTGGAAGCATAGGTATACATACTAAATCCAATGTTTCTTTCTTTTACTTAATGAGGCGATTTACCTCTGAGTTTGATTTGGCTGTTTCTTCTCAGAGTAGTCAGGTACGAAACACCGGCATCGTAAAGCTTTAATAATATTGATTGTGACATGTAAGTGTTTT
Source organism: Agrotis ipsilon (assembly GCA_028554685.1). Classification (NCBI taxonomy): domain Eukaryota; kingdom Metazoa; phylum Arthropoda; class Insecta; order Lepidoptera; family Noctuidae; genus Agrotis; species Agrotis ipsilon. The sequence continues at coordinate 3,157,270 of CM052965.1, forward strand.
TATCGACTTCTAAAAAAGGAGGAAATTCTCATTTTATAACCAACTAACAAAATAAATATCAGGCATATTAATATTAAAAAGTTTAAAATAATTTAGAAAGATATTATAACAAAGGACGTATACCTTAACGTTTCCCATAAGAAAAACCAACTTCATACTAAGTCCTAACTAACTCTAAATGCGTTAAACTTCTATAGCATAAATTAATTAAACAAAACAACTCTCGTTTAAATTAAAAGCAAACTTAACCTTCCTGCTATAAAGTCTAATAAACAAGGAAGTTTATGAAAGGAATCAGAGCGTATCAAATAAAAAGTAAAAGAAAATATTATGCAACATCACTTAGAATAATCAATAAATCCGTCACGATAGAGAACCGATCAGATGCAACCGCTTGAACCAATCAAACCGATTCGAACCAATCACACGGTTCCGAACTAATCAATCGGTTTGTCAGTTCATAATGACGTGCTTGAATGAGCAGATGTATTTAGTGTGGTCTTGCCTTTCTATTTTTGTATTTCATTGTTGATAAAATGGTTTGGAATAAGTGTGATTTGTTATAATTAGATTAGATTTATTCATGACAGTTGCACTTTTTTTTTTTTACTTGGTAAAGTCATCAGTCAGAGTCCTCCCACCCCAGGCAGGGCAGGAGGGGGACTGTTAGACTTGTACTGACTAAAATCCACGGTGTCCTTCAATAGCCCTTTATGTTCCGGGGTCACGGTGATGGTATAAGTCTCGCGACCCCGGCAGGCTTTAGCCCTCTGAGAGGGGGCCTCGTCATTATGCTGACGCTCGGTGTGCGTGGAACACGACGCGACACGACATGGTCGGACGGCGAGTTGCCCTTTACTCGCCGCCCGCATGCTCATGACAGTTGCATAAAATCTAATTTATCGTAAATTAAGAAAAATATTATTGAATAAAGATTTTTTTTTTCTTTTTCTGTGGTCCATCCAAGTACCTGTTTAGCTAGAGTAAATGATAAATGATGTTTATTTTGCAAGTTGGTTGTTAAAAAACACTTTTACACGTCATATGATATATTATATTTTTAAAGCTAGATGAGGCTGGTGTTTTGTACCTGACTACTCTAAGAAAAAACATCCGAAACAAACCCATAGTATTACTGGACATAGGCAAACCAGGTTACAGGACTTAATCCAAAAATAAATGTTTTCAGTTAGGAAATTAAAACGTCCACTCTGCACCTTTTTTGTAGAACTGACCAAAACTGAATTAACTTTTAACAACAACTATACAATGAAAAACATTTGCACTAGAAAAACACGTTCCATCCAATAACGATTTTAAAATTCGAACTCGTTGAAATCCGGAAACAATATAAAAATGCACACAGCAACGGCATTCGACACAAAAAAGCACACGGTTTCGGAATTCGGCACAAAAACGGAGTTACGGAGTTGTATCAGCACTATTTTGTCTGATATAGCACTGTTCTGTTCGTTCAACAATTTGGTCGATGTGCAGTTTTAATTAAATGAATTTTCATCAACTTTATCCTACAGGGGATTAGTGGAAATTCACAGCTTGGTTAGTAGAGAGCACTAAGTTTAATACGATCGTAATTATTTAAGGAGTACATAAAATTACATTTTATTAACTAGCAGGTGCAACGTTACGACTGCCTTATGTAAAATCTAAGTCTTTTATAGCTATTTCGTACAATTTAAAACACGTTTTACGAGGATTTGCAGTTTTAGTATGACCACAGATTAAAAGTGCTTATTTATTATGAAAATAATGGTTTAGTGGCTGAGCGATTGTCTGTAGTGCTGAGTGTCTGGGGTTCGATTTCGTATAGATATTTAGCTGACAGGTAGTGGTTCTGGGTATAGCTGTAAGTGAATAATGAATTTAAATAATTGTGTACACACACCCATGATACATGATACAGTAATGGCTAGAGTTCCCCTAACCAGTCATATTTTTGAGCATAAACTTTCTATGCGTAAGATAGCCAACAATTTGATGGTCAGTACCGTCAGCACGATATTCAGTATTTGAGACGTAAAGTAAACTGGGACTTTGACGACTTCAAATTGACAATTTTAAAGGAAAAAATTGGTTCCTTCTTCGCACAGCAGAGGCGCTGTTCCATATTTTCATACAAGAAACGCTGTAAATACGGGAAAAACTCTGTAAAGTAAAATAGTGAAAACTCGTGCTAAGGGTACAGGTTGGAAATACTAACGATGTTTCACTTCACCAAAACTCTACTTAAAATAGATCGAAACTTAATGTCACATTAAACTAGTACTACCTCCGTCAACAACTTCCAATCAACAGTTGACACTTCCAAAACTAACAACAACCAGTGACAACAACCTATTTCGATTTTCATTTTATATTCAACTGACAGCCTTTTACACTAGGGTTCAAATTAATATACCGCGGTATGCGAAAATTGGGTTAGCTTTGTTCCATATAATATTATGTACGTGGGTGGGAATGAAAATTTAAATACATGTAAATTATATTCGTCTCATTTAGCGTTTCATTGTAGGGATATATGCGGGGTCCCTGCTTCCATGAAAGAAAGTGCTTTAAATAGAAGGCTCTTTATAATAATGACTCGAGATTACCGATATATCACTAGCTGCTGCCAGCGGTCTCACCCGCTACAACTCGAAACCCGACGGGTACATAAAATCGGGATGAAAACTATCCTATGTGTTAAACCAGGTTATAAAATTCTGTGTAATCCGTTCAGTGGTTTTGCACATACACACATACATCCTCACAAACTTCGTATTTATATTATAAGTAGGATTATATTTTAATTATAATAAACTAGCTGTTGCCCGTAGTTTTACCCACGCTGGTCTAGCGATCGTAGCGGGTCCTAGTGATCGTAGGTCGCCTTCGATAAATGGGCTATCCAACACAAAACGATGTTTTCAATTCGAACCAGTTCCTGAGATAAGCGCGTACAACCAAACAACCTCTTCAATATAGATAACAAAAAAATAAAATTGTACGAATATACGACAGAAATTAGATCAGTCATACCAAAAAAACTAAACAGGTATCAATGGTTACCTAAGTATGTGCAAAATGGCTGTGACAACAGAAATAACAAAGAGGGAAAAGCCTTATCCACGCAACAATATTTCTAGAAGCAATCGGAATAATCTAACCAATAAATCACAAAACCCACTTTCAATCCACCTCGACCTTCGATTTTCACCTCGATCGAAAGCGATCCATGGGGAAAGTGTGGTAAATAGCCATTGTCACCGTGGAATCACCTCCACCCCCCACGGCCGATGGTTTCACAGGCGTTAATCGATTCATTATCGCTGTAATTAGTTTAAAAGCGATACTGAACGAAAGCATTATTGCTTTCAAACGAAGGAAGAATGATTTGATTATGTTGACTTCATTTGGGTTGTGATGGTTCAATTGGGTTTGAGACTTATAAAGGGTTTACGTTTGTAGAGGATACCTTTATAGAGCCCTTATTGAGTCATTTCTTTTTATTTTGCCAGATGTGTACTGTGACGTGTTGCAGACAAATGTGCGCGGTATAATCGAATAGTACATATCGCCGGTTTAAGCAAGAACTTACGATTAAGGTCGTCGTCAAGTGCAGTTATTAAAAAAAAAAAACAAAATTCAAAAGATTAGTTGTCATTTTTAAACGTTGGCCCGGTCCTATAAAATCTCCTGTGTTGTCGATGCGTTTATTAATACAATGATAGAAACACACAAACACACATACCCGGAATAACTAATTGTAGGTCACACAAAATATTTATTCCGTACAGAGATCGAACCTTTCTCGGAAGTACTTTTATTAACACAAGCAAAATCTACTTCCTACCATTCCAGTGTTATCTACGTAAATGGATTAAATACAGTACGTTACTGTTCAATAATAATCGGAGTATTTAAATAAGGTTTATGTAACGTAAACGCAACCCTATGGGATAAGCCGAGAGTTCAAAAATGTTATCTTACTGACGTTCACTCTTACTTGTTGTGACATTAATTATACCGGGGAATCATTTTACCCTGATGATTGGAGAGGTCAAGCTAAACTATACTCAATTACTAACTCCGTCACTGATAATAAAATACGAGGAAAATGTTCTTCAAGACTGATCTAGACCTAGTTATACTAATGTACAATTTACTGAGATGCAGGGTAATGATAAGTAAAAAATGGGTAAGACATATACACAGAATAGACTGTGACCCATAAGAGTGATGACTCTCAGAAGTCACGTCTATTACAATTATAATATAGATAATCAATTACACTGATCTTACAAACGTAAAAGTTAGATTTTTTTGTCAAAAAATGCTGTTTTCTAAGGCCCGTATAACAGAACGTCACTCAATCCCCAGCATTACTTAAAAGAGTGAATTTCAAGATGTCCTATAAAATCTTCATTCCCGTGGTTTTTTTAATCTTAAGCTTTTTTTAAAAAAAGAAACGCCTTTATTAAAGTTTTTGATAATTTATATATTCTTACTTAATGTCTAGCAGATAACTTAAAAAACTAACGAGATATAAGGATTTAAAAATTTTGTGCCACGGCGATGAAACATGCGTGCACGGCAATGAAACAAGCGCCCACGGCAATGAAAGAACTGTGGCATGGCAATGAAAGAATCAATCAACGATGAGTACAATATATGTTAAAATAGAACTACAATTATAATCAAACTGATTGGCATATTTTGACAAAATAATATTATGCATCATACCGACATTTGAAATTTAAAAAAAAAAAATTAAAATCGTCTTGTACATGTTTATTTTCAAGCCCATAGCCCACCCATTGTGAAACTCAGTCGAGGCCATCAAGCATCATGCTGAGTTCCTCCATCGACTTGCCATGACTATGATGTCGTCGGCAAATCGAAGGTGAGTGATGTATTCGCCGTTGATGTTGATGCTAAGTCCTTGTCATTCCAGGAGCTTGAAGGCGTCTTCCATTGTGGCAGTAAACAGTTTCAGGGAGATGACATCCTTCTTACGCCTCTTCTCAATGGAATCGCCTTCGTGCTCTGCTCCTGTACTCGAACCGACATGGTGGCGTTATCATACAAACACTTCAACACTTTGATGTACCGATAGTCAATACGGCATCGCTGGAGTGACCCAAGTACCACCCATGTTTCCACCGATACGATGGCTTTCTCATAGTCCACAAACGCTAAGCATAATGGCAAGTATTGCTATTCGGTCTTCTGTATAACTTGCCGCAGCGTATGGATGTGGTGTATGGTACTATAGCCTCTTCGGAAACCGGCTTGTTCGGGAGGCTAGAAGTCATCAAGTCTGACAGTCATGACTCAGAAGCATGATGGGTCTGTAGTTCTTCAATAGGCTGTTGTCAACTTTTTTTAAGAAAAGCACCACTTCACCTTTGCTCCATGCTTCAGGCGTTTTGCCCTAGAACAGGACGGTATTAGTGAGTTTCTGGAGGACTTTAAGTACCGGTATTCCACCCGCTTTCAGAAGCTCTGAAGTGACTTACATATACTTCTATTTAGCTGCTTATATGACTTCGCGTCTTTGGAAGACTGCAACTGTAGCAAACCTCGTTCAGACATGAGGTTTAAGGTTTGCTCGGTCAATAAGTTCTCAGGGAAAGCAAAGCGATTAAAAAGCTCGAGTTGATTTCGGGGTTCTGAATATGGGACCGAGTAGGTGGGAGCGTAGACTTCATCAGGCTGGACCTTTCATTGATATTCAGTGAGCCTCTTACGATTCGGTGATCGCTACCGGTTTTTACCCTGTTGATCTCAGAGACATCACTGAATTGAAACCGCTTGCGTGTGTGAGTGTATTTACGTGTGATATAGTACCAAATGTTACGTCATTTTGTAAGGTTAACATGAAAACATCTTTTTGTAGTTGACTGTACAGTAAAAAACTCATCAAATCTAAAGAGAGACCAGAGAGAAACAATCTAGAGTTAACTTGATGAGTTTTGTACTGTCAGTAATCGGTATTACCTGAACCGCAGGTGACAAAAGATGTTTTCTTTCAATCATAACATGGCGATGAAAACACAAGTCACGGAAATGAAATACCTGGCCACGGCAATGAAACTAAATCGTTTTACAAGGCATGGCAATGAAATTTTTTTGATTGCCATGTCTTTTTTTTCATTTCCATAGCAAATTTCGGCCAGGGAAACCACGGCAATGAAAACACGTCGATGAAAATCAAGGCTAAAAATATAAATAACAAAATAGTAGATTACGCACCAAGGGAGTAAAGCATTGCCTTACGTCACGGGCGTATTGAATCCCGAAACGACACTAAGGATTCTGGGGTGAACCTCCGTAGCGCAGCGAGGAGGTTCAAGTGTTAATTCCCGAGTGAAACGAGGGAATTAAGTTAAGAATCCTTAGTGTAGCGAGGGATTCAAGTCAGCCCAAGACAAGGCAGTTTTACTCCCGAGAAGCGTACTCTGCTTTTCACACCTACTGCGAGGAAATGAATTCGATTTTTGAAATTTGATGAGTGGTGCGACAACCTTCGAACGTGAAGTTGGCACCACTGTAAGCGATCAGCTGTTGCTGCCAGCGGCCGCCATTACTGATACGACTCCTTGGTGAAAGTTTTCATACGGTTTTCTTTGAGGTTCCAAATTCAAATCACATTATTCCCACGGGAATAATGAAATTCAGTACATATATTATTCCCGGCTCGAGCGAGGGGGAATAATGTCATGCTTTACAGTATGTTTGTCTGACGTATAATATGACATTTACGAGCAAGTAGTGTGAAAAAACTATTAATTATTCGAAGAAATATACCCCTCACAAATGAACATATGAGGAATGGTGTTCTATCGAATGCTTACTCACGAAGACAAACTTATTCAAATATCAGTTATATCTATCCACGGCGATGAAAGAAAATTTTTCCAGTAACATAAAAATTGATTATTTAAATTTATGGTGCGAAAACGCAGGCACGTGTGTACTTCCTTCCACGTTGAGCACTTAGGCAGCAAAAATATGCATCGTTTAGCATACCGGTAGGGGGGAAGAAAGTAGTAGGTAAAACATTATCCTTGAACATGATTAGGACACGGCGATGAAGGGTAGTTCTGGGACAAGTGATTTTTTATTAACCATGCGTTGTTTTGTTTAAATATTTGAATAAATGTATTCTGTAGCAATACTTTAACTATTCATGTATCAAATAAAACGAGGTTTTAGTATAAATAACCAATAGATTTTTATCAATGTGGAATAATACACAACAAGGTGAAGTGTGGACAAACACGGCAATGAAAGATTTCGAGGTTTAATATTTTTTTTTGGAATATCCATTAATCCAATTCAATAAACATTTAGTGCTACACATAGATTACTATTTCACCTACCCGGAAAAAAATTGAGAACGTTATAAGTTCTATGTTTTTTAGTACCGATTTCATCGATGCCACGCAATTTTCGGCCCCGGGAAATTCACTCAAAACTAGATTCAAGGTATTTATTGGTTGAAACGAGTTTTAAATAACACTTGAGTTTTGATGTGCATTCTGTAATATGGGCCTGAATCTCAGAACTGATTTTAATTATTTAAAGATGGCTAAATGGGATAAATGGGAGGGGAGCGAGTGATGCCACTGAAAAAAGTTAAAGAGTAAGCACGCGTCAATGGATACCAACGTTATAAGGTATGGGGGACTTGCGCCGCGTTGTACACGAAGAGGCTACAAGGGAGATGTGGAAGAAAAGACACGCTACGTTGTCTCCAAAGATATTGCGATGAGAGCAAAAGAATAATAATAATTACTGAGCAGATAGAACACTATTTAGACTCGATCATTCAAGTCCGAAATTATATTCTAAAAGAGGCATGACTGTAATCTTCTTCGTCGGTTCACTATTGACAGAGTGGTTGTGGTCAACATGTTTCAGCGAGACATCGTGCTGCCATAATTCGCCTTACAATGCGACGCCATCCCTCCCTGTCTGATGTAACTCGTGTGCACTCATGTAGCGGACCACCAACTGCAGACTTGATCTGGTCAGACTATTGCATGGCAGACCTACCGCGTGCTCTCGTGCCTTCCACCTTCCCCTGGACAACAAGCCGCTCAATAGAGTCGTTGCCTCTCCGAGACACGTGGCCAAAGAACTTAAGTATTCGAGTCTGGACCGTAGCAGATAGACGCTGCCTGATACCAAGCTCCTGGAGAATGGATATGTTGGTACGAAATTCAGTCCAGGAGGCTCCAAGCATTTTCCCAGCACCACATGAGTGTAATACAGATCTTAATCTACATATAGTCACGATGCACTGACAATAAGAGGTCGAAGGAAGCATCGCACAAACATATTTCGTTCAATTGACTCTAACTACTCCTCGGATTGAAATCGGCACACCAGTTACATGTAGTTATGAACTGACAATCTAGTTGGGGATCTATCAGAGTATGAGTAACTAGAATAATATTTACTAGTCCTTACAGCTGCTAATTTTGTACTAAACACCTATTAGTTGACCTCTGATCTAAGTATCACTGCTCTTCCGGGGTCGCGGGACTTATTCCATCACCGTGACCCCGGAACATATAGAGCTATTGGATTTTAGTTAGTACAAGTCTGGCAGTCCCTCCCGCCCTGCCAGGGATGGGAGGACTTATTTAATGATTTTACCACGTAAAAAAAAGTATCACTGCTTTTGTTAGATTTCTTGACTAAAATCACATCGTTTCATCGTGATACCTTGCGTGAGTTAGTCCAGCATGCGTAGTATGACATAGTTGAAATGGTTTTTGGCGTTGAAAGAATACACAAAACGAATATTTGTGACGTCTTAAGCATGGCGATGTTTAAAATGTAAAAAAATGAATTTTGCGTTTCGTCAGTCGTTTACCGATCGCGCCGTGCTTATGACTGTCTCTTTTTTGTAGTATATATAGATACAATTGGTGCTACTCGTGATGTTGGGATGGTAGAACGGATTTGGGTAAAATCTATACGAACCTAACATGACCTGCTCAGATTATTTTGGCATAATTTTAAATCAAAATGATCATATTGAAGATATTGGCTTGATTTAAGAGGAGAAGGACTAAGATTAGAGAGATTTTGAAAAGAGTTATTGAAATAACAAATAATAAGGAAGATTTAAAAGACCTTAAAGATGACCAAATAGAGCTTATTGTTTGCATTTTTTTAATTCTTATTGATTGCAGATTTCATATTGAAACAAACCAATCAATAAAAGATAAACTAATTTAATTAGAGCACACACAGTCCTACAATGTTTACGCACTCTGCCAGAGGTTATCAGCACAAACGTGATTGATTCACCAACGTTAGGATCTATTTGTTCTTAAAATACTCGCCCCTTTCGTCCTCTACTAATATGTTCTAACAGATTATGTGGGTGTACCTAATCTTATTTTAGGTCTACTAATATTTTCCTTAGTTATTTTTATCTTAAAGAATACCTATTACTATGTTTTTCTTGGATGGAAAGGTAAACGGAATGTGGGTAGTTGTTTGCCAATCGTGATACGGTATAGGATTAGCAACTACTGTGTAAGCAAAAGGTTGGACATTGGATAGTTTGCACAATGTGGATTCATCGTCATCAGCATAAGCCTGTATTCGAATGTGCGCCACTGAGATTGGTTCTGAGCTTTCCTTATCCAGTGTCTGCCAGCTGCCTTTCACAGGTCGTATCATCGTCTTCCTGCCTTTATCCCATTTTACTTGGGGTCGGCGCAACACGTTTCTTTCTTCCATTCTCCCCTATCACAAGTCATAGTATCATTTACTCCTTTTTCTTTTCACAGGTCGTATGATATGATAATAATGGATTACTTATTGACTTAGAATGCGAAATCTTTCTAAGTGTGTATGGCACAAGAGCGTTACATCACGTAGAGAAATGTATACGAGAACTTCTGGTTGCAACCATGACAGCCAGACTCACTAGTTGACTTTACAACATTTCTAGTAAAAAATACCTACTAAGTCCTTGTTATCTCTACTACTTACTTAGTATTTATTACTAGAAATTTTGTATACCTAACTTGTGACGTCTTGTTGTCACGGTTGCAACCAGAAGTTCTCGTATAGGTAATGAGACATTCCTCTGGGTGGGTAATGCTCGTAGTGCGGTTCACACCTAGAATTCGCGTTACATTACACCAGTCTAGACCCAGCTTTACATCAAATATGACTGAGCAGGATGTTCAACTGCAGTGCATAACACCAGACGTCAATATGTTCTTTAGAATCAAGTAAAGCAGATACCATGATGAAAAGAATTATTAAAGCCATTATGAAATTTAAACAAGAAAACACAAAATTCATGTGGAAGATATAGGTATCCTTCATAGGAAAGAAATAGGCAGTACAGTTAAGATCTTTAGAACTCCTAGCAAGGTTGAATAATCTTTCTGTGGCGGGGAATGTACCTATAAAGATGGAATCTGTAATCTCCCTAAAGCTGAGACGCGCCTGCGTCAAGAGATAACCGCCTGTTATTTATTTATAATTATTCTGTACAAAGTAATTTAATATCGGTTTTAGTTATTGCAATTTTACACGCGTGCTTATTGAGACTATTGCTTTGAAGTTCATTATTAGTCGTTGTATTTGTTCGATTGTGAAGCTATAAAAGCTTGCACTGTTAAACTAAATAGACAGTTGGAAAAAGGTTGCCATTGCAATTGAACGACAACGCCACCAATCTCTTGGGCGCCTTACTGGTTGACAGCTCTGACGATTACTTTTTCGGTGTTTTGTAATAGTTTTATTAGACAGTTATTTATCTCTCCTTGTATCTAAAATGTAATTAACAAATCTTATCACTAAACTTTTGAAATTAACATCTCCTGTTAGCAAATCTACTTGTGTTTTGGCACAGTTTTATGTCACAATCCGAAATGCCGTGAAGGACATTATTATTTTAATGTTTTAAGAATATTGTAAAGTTAATCTGATCAGCAACGTCATCGCATTGAACATTGTTGCATTATCAAAATAAAAAGAATTGGCGTTAGGTCTTACGCAATTACTTAGCTGAATCTTCACGATTTTTATAGCATTGCAATGCCAAATCTTTATTTGAAAGGAAAAATCTTCAATTACATTCAATGTCTACATTCAATTTTATTAATGACATCTTTGCTATTTTTGATGTTGCTAATTAAATTATCGATTCTTGCACTGCTAATAAAAGGAATTTGTCACTTTTCGTGCTAAGGGTACAGTTAATTCACATTTGAATTAACTGTACCCTTAGCACGAGTTTTCAGTATTTGAGACGTAAAGTAAACTGGAACTTTGACACTTTCAAATTGACAATTTTCAAGGAAAAAATTAGTTTCTTCTTCGCACACCAGAGGCGCTGTTCCATTTTTTCATAGAAAAAACGCTGTAGATACTGTAAAGACGCTGTAAAGTAAAAGAGTGAAAAGTCAAAATGTTGTTAGCAACTTCAGTTGTTTTTTCTTTAAGACAAAAATATTGATAAGTTAGTTGGTTTTAACCGCGGTTTTCCCCGTTTGTACTTTATCCTGATTACTTAAGAACGACTATCGTCTGACTCTGCTATGTATAAACTTCATGAACAGTGCTGAGCCCGCTGAATGCCATTGAAATCAATGACCGACATGACCAACTTGTCGGCCGATAAATCAGCCTTTTTCCAACCAACTAGTCGGCTGCTAAAGTCAGGCCGTCTATACAAAATATTCTACCTGCAGAACCTTCTATACAACTTGAAATCGTCTACTGTAGGTCTTGCATATTTACTCATAATGCATTCTGTATTTGCAATTGTTATGTAAACCACTTTTCTTGTTAACATTACTTTACGAATAATACGCATTTCATGTTTATTTAATTCAGGTAAAACCTGGTGTTTTTGTTAAAATAATGTTGCAACTTGTTGCATTTTGAAATTGTATGTCTTTTATGTGGGCGAATAAGGTTGTATTTTGTGTGAAATAGTTGTATTGTATGTAAGGGTATTTACTTAGTTGATAACTTGTTCGTGTCGATCTTATTACCAGAACATTCTAGAAGGAGATTGAATGTTTCAAGATAGCTGCAGAATGTTTCAGTAAAAGAAGAAGTACAGCTCAGGGTTGTTCTAAGATATTCGTATTTTTTGAAATATTTATAATATTCTACAATTATTTATTTTTGTGTTATTCTCGAGTTTCACCACTAACTTGCCTGATGGTAAACGATGAGTGGTCGACGGTAAATCACGATTGCCTAGAAGTAACCTATTAAGTATTGATTTATTAAAGTTATCGAGTTTATGGTTAACAAACTGTCAACCCCAAAAAATACCCCTTAGGGGCGTAATATCGCAAAATCCGTTCCTAGCACGTACCTACGTCTTAAAAAGAACCCCTATGCAAAATTTTAAACTCCAAGCACTAGTAGTTTCCGAGCTTTCGTGTCCTATGAGTGAGTGACCTTTTGCTTTTATATATATAGATTAATTAATCCCATACTCAACTCGCAACTCACGCCTGTTGCCTTGAAGCAATAAGTTAAAGTTAATGGTAGGACACGAACTTAAGAATTTTATTGTGTTTGAGATCAAATGAAAAATCGAGCAAATCTAAACAATGCTATAAAGAACTTGTTGAAATTATCTTATAAAAAGTTGTTGACATTATGATAATATTTATATTAACTTTTATTTTATTTTCTTTACAGGTACAGTAACAATTCTACTATTGACGACTTGAAGGTTCTGAAACAACGGAAAATCGGACTCATTTCGCGTAAGTAAGTAGAAAAACTATGGCGAATATTTGGTACTGTTTATAAACAAATGTTATGTTAATGTATTTTAGTCATAACAACAACATGATCACATTGAAAAAAAAATAGACCACCCGTCTATGTGTGTGGATTTAAAAGAAATTTGATAGACATTCATATATACATAGACAAATGGATAGTGAGATACACAAACATTGAATTTAAATAACTTTATACCAACTGCCTGATGAACACGTCAAACAAACAGTTTTCCAAGACAATTAAGCAACCCCGGGTCGACGGCGCGTTGTGTTCCACGCGCGCCTCAAAGAGCGTCAGCATGATGACGGGGCCTACAGAGGGCCAACGCCTGCCGGGGTCGCGAGTCTTTTTTCCTTACCGTGACCCTGGAACATAAAGGACTTTTGAAGAACACCGTGGATTTTAGTCAGTACAAGTCTGACAGTCCCTCCCGCCCTGCCTGGGGTGGAAGGACTCATTTGACGATTTTACCACGATAAAAAGAAACAATTAAGCAAGACAAAAATATAATAACTTTGAACTGACTGAACAAACGTGTCATGTTTTCGACGTAAACATAATTTTGGTTAAAAACCCGTCTCAAGTTTTTTACCGAAATTAATAACCTTGTAATATTTACAATACTATGTTGCTATTTATTTAAAGTGTAGGTATATAAATATCAATTTTTATGTATGTACGCACTTTTTTCAAATGTAATATTGTTAAATAGGTACTATGTTATTTTTAACCCCCGACGGAAAAAGAGGGGTGTTATAAGTTTGACGTGTCTGTCTGTCTGTCTGTCTGATGAAGCGATTTCAATTTAGTTTTTTTTGTATGAAAGGTGACTTACCTGCGAGTGTTCTTAGACATATTTGATGAAAATCGGTTGAGCCGTTTAGAAGTTGTGGGGGTGAAAGTGGGGAAAGGTAACCGAGGGTCTGCAAATATACTCGAGTTGGGTATCAAATGAAAGCGTACTGAAAGGGAATATTGATGACTTAATCGGGAGTACTCTTAGCAACATAAAATGATTTAAGTTTGTGCCTATAAAAAGTATAAAATAAAAAATAAATTGAAAATTTAAAAAAACCCCCGACACAAAAACCAAGTTCCCTTTAAAAAGTAAAAAATAATAAAAATACGTCGCGTTGGGGGACTGCAAAATAACAGGAGTTGATAAATAATTAGGAGCAGCCCCCCAACGCGACGTATTTTTATTATTTTTTACTTTTTAAAGGGAACTTGGTTTTTGTGTCGGGAGTTTTTTTAAATTTTCAATTTATTTTTTTATGTGTTATCATATTCCTGATTATACTAATAATAAATGGGTAGATGTCTTATTGAAAAAAAAAGTTAAATATTCAATTCAAACAATTTTGTAGAAATGTGAATGACTTTAGGTGACATAATTACGAAATTTCAGACAATTTGTCCTTATAATGTAGATACATTCTTAAATTTCAAAATTTTGCTATTTGTTTACAAAGCCATATGTTTTCTTTGAAAAAGATCACACCCATGGAAACTAAACAATTATAAGATTATTCCCGTGCTTTTATTAAAGAACAAAACATCTTAGAAATGTTGTACTAACACTAAATAAATTCATTTCAATGTAAAATAATAATAGTAATAAATAATTTCCTTATAATTATGGATAAATGCAATTCGCAAGTTATAAAAAAAAAAACGAGAAATGTATGTAACGAGAACGTCTGAAAGTTTTCTAGAACAAGGTAACTTAATCTACTAATAATCTCTTACACCTATTGTAGTAATACATTATGGCAACATTGCCTCGAGTGACTTTTTTGACGCATTCAATTAAAACGCAATGCAGCACTAAACGCGTGTTACCAGTTAATTGGTGAAAATGTCGCAAAGTCGTGGGAAACGGGCCAATGCAATGGCAAGAAAAACATTAAATAATTCTATTGTTCTATTGCGATAGAAAACTTTGGGTACAGTCGGGAGCAGTAATATGGACATATTTCATCGTCATCATCCATAGACTGAATTCACCCACTCTCACTCTTTTTAAAATTTTGCTTTCTACAAGTTCGTATTCAGATTTCCCCACATATAAGTAGTAAAGCATAACCTTAAATTAATGCAAGCCTCGTATATTTATTGTGTATTCACACACATTTTTAAATACTAAAGACGGTGATATTAACATCTTCTTCATGATCCTGTTCTCCTAGTACTTTTTGTTCAGATTCCACACCGTGTTCTCATTTTTTGTAATTCAACCCAATTGTTTTACCTAAAGTATGTTATTCGCATAAAATGACCACATAAACGACTCATCCGAACTTGCGGATGAGTCGACCCCAGTAATATTTAAGGGTGACTTTTCATCCTCGGATGAGTTGACACCTAATTCATTAAAAACAGCTTTTATTCCTATCTGCCCCCTTTGAATTTGCCACCGGGGTGGTACCTTACACAGGAGAAAATCCCTTTGAAATATTGCAAAGGATAAACATATTGGTGCTCATGACTGTACCCGCGTGTTTTTCTCTGTGACATTGGGTAGTAGAGACTGAACACTGATCTTGATATATTTTCTTGATTGTACACTTTTACTATGTTTTTCTGTTTCACAATTCAATGGTGTTGAAAGATTAACGTTTGGATATGTATCCAGCCTTCCCACACTTATTAATTTTCTATAGTTTTTCCTATTGAAACTGAAGACAATATTATGTCTATCTATTGTTTTAAAGTATCTCTTTGGCAACAATAAGTCACAAATTTTTTACTTGAGTAACGGTAAAAGCGTTTTCATTTGTGACGTAAAACTTTCTGGAAAATGCATGCTTACTATTATTAAAAATGCGAAAATTTGCAAAGATCGATCTCTGGTACTGAATTACGCCAGAACGGCTAATCTGCTCTATACATATAATGTATAATTTTACAACAGAGATAGATTACAACCAAAAATGAAATATACGCCATCTTTATCCCGCTAGTACGTTCGGATAATGTTTGGTCGATCTCTTGGACTGTGGCGGCCATTTTGCGAAGTTTTTTGACAGTGCGCTCCGTGCTACCTTGTTGCGAAGGGTGCGATACCGTAATCCAGGGGACAACTATAAAAGAGCTTTATTTTTAGGGTCAAAACAACTCATTAAGCAAATTTTGGGAATTTATTTACCAAAACCTTACAATGAACATACTAAATATCGTTGTATAATCCAAATCTCATCTATCATTTCATTCAAAAGCATATAGATTTCGGATTTTGCCAGTCATCCACCATGAATCAAGGGAGGCAAAAGAGTGTACATAAGAATGACCAACGGAAAATGGCGTCAGTACATTTATGTACTAACTTCTGCCCGCGGCGTTTCCCGGGTGGAATTCACTGTATTGGTTGGTGTAGTGGTTGAGGAATGTACTACTGCGACCCTGCTCGTAACACATTTGTTTCTGTTTTAAAGTTTTACATTTATTAAAGGTACTTAATGTGAAAACATTACTTAAAAATAGAAATTTAAAAATAAATAACACAAAATATTTAAACAAGATACTTAAACTAAACACTTTTTTAAACTATCACGGTTTGCTTCATAACTTAAAATGTCACTTACGGGATATCTTCCGTGATCATTAGTCAACCCGCGATCATGACGCTTGCAACAGCGTCGAAATATCGGGAACTCAAACAAATAAATAATCACGGAAGATATCCCGTAAGTGACCTTTTAAGTTACTTAAACTAAAACTAAACCAAAATGTAATACCTGCATAATTATTATATGACCCACAATCAATTGTTCCGGTGTCTGGGTGTTTGTGTATGTGTGCTTCTGTGTTCGCACCCGTGACACAGGAAAAACTCCTAGGGTGAGGCAACGTATTAAAAAAAATGTGACGTCTTGCCCATTTATTTAACACTTCCACAATGTTATATTAAAAATAAGTAATCTAAAGAAAAAATCAGATATAATTGTCTAGTGATATAATAGTCTAGTAATACTCTAGTGATCATTACGAATATCAATTAACCACAATGATACATAAAATTTCAAATGGAAATCCTGAAAACACTTGATTACTTTACCTAAATTACTTCTCAGGAAACTCCCTGAAAGTCACGTTCAACAGTTTCAGGAATCAGATGTTTTCGACTAAAATTCGCCTGAAAGGTTTTCAAGTTAAATTGATATTCTACCAACCGTTATTTACATAAGCTAACAGAGTAAGCAAAATAACCCTTAACCGAGTCTTACCCAGAATTGGAGTCAATAAGAAGTCGGTTAAAAATAATATGTCGAAACAGTTAAAGTTGGGGTTAAGTTTGAAGTACCGTGTACACAGAACAAAAAGGGTTTTCTGTGAATTTATTGTTTACGTGATCGTATTTTTTTTTCTCCGTTGTATCGTTAATGTTGGGTTTCGTTATTATTTCTTAGCGAAACAATTAAAATGGTCAGATCTTTAATCGTTCACAAACATATTCAATAAAATTTTAAATATTTTTTACTTAAAGATATATTTTCTGAAAATCATAATTGTAATAAAATGGTGTTCGTGTCGGGTGTAAGTTGGTTAACTGGTTATGGCTCTACTGACTGGAATACCTACTTACTTTACAATACTAGCCGTATTGAGGAGTACTGCCTACTGAATTAGGTCCTTGATACAAATACCTCAGGAGAACCTCGAAAGATGTTCGTCGAGGATCTTGGAAACGATGTTCCGGGCCACTGGCCATTACAAAAATTGTCATGGCACATAGGTTTTCCAGTTCCTTATAGGTGAGCTCGGTCCACTTTAGGTCTCATCTTTGACTCTGGGATGAATAAAGATAAGAGAAAACCCATTATAAACAACAGTAAAATCTTGCCTTGGTGTAGTTAAGAAAAGTATAGGTAGTTATTATTATTAATAATAATTACGGACTAAGATTGACTATTAATAACCAAAAATGATTGTTTTTTATAAAATCACTTTCTAATAATAAAAAAAAACATATAGGTACTATTACCAGGTTAGTTAATTAATTAATTAAATGTTTGCTCTTTGAAAAAATTAAAAATTAATTTCGTCATTTAGAGTTTGTAAAAAAAACGATAAAGATAAGTAAAATAACGAATATAAATAAAACATTTTATTCGTTATTTTACTCTCTAATGTAAAAGTAACAACAATTTTGTGGGTGTAAATGATGTAAGTAAATGTGCAGTATAATTATGAAAAAAATTGTTATTACATCCACAATTTGACCGAAGTATTTCTCAATATTTAATCTACGTACCTATTTAATAGTTTTAAAATATCGAACATGGAACAATTAAAACAATTTCATAACAAAATTGTTCAACAGCGATAAATCAAAAATAACATTGAAGTTCCGACTATCGCTAACAATTAAGTTTCTATTTCAAACATACACACACATTGTCATTTTACACGTTTTCGCATTCCCATTTTTTAATAAAAATGTTTATGAAATAACATTAGTGGCATTTTAATACGTGATTGATATGATTTCATTTATGTAATATTCTTATTAAATGATGCGTGTATGATACGCTAATAAAAACAAGTTTTAACAAACAAAATTTCACTCACAAAGATGAGAGTTAAAATGTCAAATGAATTAATAAAATATTAATAACCAATTAAACACATTATGTCATAAATACTCTATGTTAATAAATTTGATGTATAATCTGTGAAGTTAATATAAATAACTTTTTTACACATCTTTAACGAAATGTATTTTTTAAATAAAGTCTCAGTAAAGTTATGCAAAATGTTTATTTCTGGGTTCTTTACTCAATCAATCAATATCAATTTATGCAATAACATTATATCATTGTTTCGTTCCGTTAATTATCGTAAAACAGCCATAAAATTTACTGCATTGACTATCTTGTTATGTCTTCATCACAATTTATTTACTGGATTTTATTTATTTTTATTTACGTTTTACGGAATGTAGCTGAATACCAGTATTCTTAAAATCTTTCTTTCATAAAGAAAGAAAGATTTTATTAATTCTTCCTTTCACATTCAGTCCACTTTTCTCTGGAATTTGCTTCGTCTCGTATACCAGTCAATATGCATTTTAGCAAAGTTATTTCAATCCCTTTACTTACATATACTTATTTATGTGTTTATGATAGTAAATACTTATGTATATTTATTTAAACTATATTTACTTTAATAAAATTTCAACTATTTTATAATCTCATTCTTGCGCCTTGCATTTTTTCTCTCCATAACCACCACCCTTGGTTCGCCGGGGTAGCAGGACTATCGGGAAATCGTGGCACCGGAACGTAAATGGCTTCTGAAGAACATCCTAGATTTAAGTCTGTTAGTCTGACAGGTCCCTCCTTTGCTGCACGGGGTGGGAGGACTCATTTGATGATTAAAAAAATCACTTTTCGTTGAAGGTTAGAGAAGGCCTGAGACATTAAGTCCGCAGATGTAGCTTTTTTTTTGCATGAAGTTTGTAAAAAACAATTTATTATTGGAGCGAAAAAAGGCACAGATGAGAAAATAACACAGATCAGATGAAAAATAACAATGAAAAAAGCCGTAAGTATTGGCATCACTCATTGGAAAAAAGTTACAGACAAATGTAACTCAATACTTCGGAATTCGGTCCAAATGTAAGCCCTCTTGAAATATCGAGTTCAAACAAAAAAGGTCCGTTCCAACGAATTATTTATATAAAGCGTTGCGCAATTCTATGTAGGACGGTTTTTGTTCACATTTATGTTGTTTTTGAGGTTATTTGGAGGTAACTCGTGGGCACAAGATAACCTAGTTATTGCGTCGAGGTAAGGTAATAGACTAGGCTTCTTTCCAGCAACAATAAATTGCTCATTTGATCCATCAATAGTTATATTGAACACGATGATAAAATGCATCAAGGGAGTTCTGGCTCGTGATGTCAGAACCTACTAAGAATAAAAAAAAACGTCATATATCGTCGTCCATTTTCAATTACAAAAATTAAAAGAGAGGTCTTATATTTTTTGACAGTCTAAGTATAAAAAAAAAATCTTGTACGCGCTGCCCGTTCTGTTTGTGATTTTTTATTGTATACAACACATACAAAAATACCAGTAGACTTTTAAAATTATGTAAGAAACCAAAAGAATAGAAAAAAAATCAATATTCATGTAATTATTGAACCGTGTCCGGTACCAAACATTTTTGCATTATCAACACAGAAAAACATTCACAAACAACTGATTTGAAATCGTTAGTAGATTTCACGTGACCGGGGGGCCAAGCCTAGCCCATCTAGCAAAACTAGACACTATAGAAACTAGCCAGCATCTAGAACTGGTTTTTAACTAGCTGATCAAAACCGGACGCTTAGTTGATCATTATTTATGCAAAAGAAACCTTGACATTCAGAACTTAAAAGACGTTCTTGCGCTTGGGCGAATTGTATTGTAAAGTATACTCGAAGAGTCTAAACATTTTACAACCTAAAGCAATATTTCGTTTTTGTTTTTATGATTAAACATAAATCAATTTTCAAAAACGAATATTATATTTCTTTTCCAAGCACCTTCTGTCGGGGCCCCCCTCTAGAGGGCCAAAGCCTGCCGGGGTCGCGGGATTTATCTCATTACTGTGACCCCGGAACGGCTATTGGAGGACACCGTGGATTTTAGTTAGTACGAGTCTGACAGTCCCAATCCCGCCCTGCCCGGGTTGGGAGGACTCATTTTGACACGTTAAAATAAAAGCACCCTCTGTCACACTAATTTTTAAAGTGTTGGCAAAACCTACCTTATTTGTTTCACCATCTTCTTGTTCTACCGCGACTTCACCTCACTGTCCCAGAGTGCCAAATCAGGGTTATTGATAAATAGCTTACATTTTTTCCATATTGCACACCCACTACAAGGTGCGCTTTGCTAATGCGCGTTTTCAGAACAAAAAGAACATAAACATAGATGCTATACTAATAGTCCCGTATTATAGAACGTCGCTCGATACTCAAACATTACTTAAAACTAGAGTAAAGTGATTTGATTGACTGAAACCAGTTTTAAGTAACGCTTGAGTCTTGAGCGACGTTCTGTAATACAGGCCTAAGACTCAAAAGAAGTCATACCACCATTCCAGTTGCTATGCAGTAGAACAATTCATTAAATGAATTGGAGACATTGAAATGTAAATGTCCTAGAAATTCATGTCACTTTTACTATCTACGTAAATATCTGAAGCAGATATAACGAGAATAGATACAAGTGTCACGTTCTTATTAGTAGCATTTAGAAGTGACATTTCACATTGTATTGTATATTAACTAGTGTGTCGTGAAACAGTCATGGCAGATGGTTTTTCAAGGTTCCGTAATCTAAAGAGTAAAACGGGATCTAGACCTCTAATAAATTTAGTAAAACTGCTGACCGTCCGTCTATTCGTCTGTCACCAGGCTATATGCCATGAACCTTAATAGTTAGACAGTTGTATTCACTGATCTATGTTTGTACGCGCACATATGACGCAGGAGAAATTTCAAGAGTTTTTTTTTAACACGTATACCAAAAACCATCGCTGTATTTTAAGATAGTTTATAAAGCTTGCTCTGGTTACAATTTTTCGTGTAACATTGTTGAATAATCCACATTTATTTTAGAAACGAAATGTTAATTAAAATGATAATTGCGAGGCCTCCTAAAGGTATGACAGTGACAAATGTGAGAGTTAAACTCAGTTTAGACCTTGCGAAGGTCGTATTATGAGCGTGAATGCCTTTTGCTTTATTACCTTTTGTTCTAAAAATAGCAACAAGTATATTTTGGATAAGGGTTCGGCTACTTGCCGTCCAATCATGGCCCATAGCTGGCTCGAAAAGGCGCGCCTCTAAGAGGTTTGACGGGGCCTCCATAGAAGGCCTGCTGGGGTCGCAAAACTGTTTTATCGAGTAACCGTAAGCCTGGAATTCTAACCAGGTCATGATGATATTATACTATCATCATCTCAGCCATAGGACGTCCACTGCTGAACATAGGCGGCCTCTTTGATCTCCACATGTACTGGTTGGAAGCGACCTGCATCCAGCGTCTTCCGGCGACCTTAATAAGGTCGCCTGTCCACCTTGTTGGTGGACGTCCTACGCTGCGCTTGCTAGTGTTAGTGTGCTAGAGTGGAGACCTCGGGGTCTCCACTCTAGCACTTTTCGACCCCATCGGCCATCTGCATTCTGCGAGCATTATGGCCTGCCCATTGCCATATACTATGATAACCAAGATAAAAAAGGGGGTTCGATATAAGTAATATATCAGCTCAGCTGTACGATCTATCTCTATGATTAAGCTTCATTTCACTCATCGTAAACACTTGTTCACTGAATTTAAAACATTTATAGTAGAACTAGTAGAAATTCTACGACATTTAGTGTTGCGGAAATTATGTCTTCTGTTACTACGGCCTTGGAACGACAGGCATAAGTGTGAGAGACCTTTTCGCTCCACTGTGAGAGGGAGAACTCATGATGATAATTTACCTCAACAGAAAAAAAGATTTAAAGACAACATCAACGTTACGAATTTTAGTCCAAAAACAATTAGAAATAATATTAATTATGTTCTGAAAACCAGAAAGAAAAACCCCATTATCATAATTATTCCGTTTCCCGATACTTGTTGACCTAAATTCGTGAGGAATTGTTGTAGTACGGAACTACGGCACGGCTCGAGGTTAATGACCTGAATAAACAAAATCAACTTTAATGGGACTTCAAAACACGCAACTTTGAGGTCCTGGCTTTGATTTGAACGTCGGGTGAAGTGTTATTGGGTTTTCAGTAGCAATTTCTTAGTAGTAGCCACGGAGTATATTTTTGACCAATTGAAGAAAATTGGCTCGTTCATATTACATTCGATGTACACGTAACTGCTGAAATGTTTTGTAAATTTCTGTAAAAGCTATAAAGGTTTAGAAGCGTAATGTCCTATAGTTTATTTCGTCAGTTTTTGCAACGGTTTTGCACGTTTTTTGCTTCAGAAAAACCTCCTATATAACAAGCTTTCAATCGAAAACTTGGTACGAATTCAGATCATAGTGCAGACCAGTGGCGAGAATCTATGAGGAGGCAAACACATGGCATCTACGATGCAAGGGCATCCTGCAAAGAACGGTTTTTGACGATTATATCGAATATGTTTTAGATATTTTTTTAAACCGATCGCTTAGTTTAGGTACCAAAATGAAAAGGGTTAAAATGTAAAAAATTAGTGATCGCCGGTGACAAGATTTTTTTTCTCAGGGCGCGAGTAGGCCGGACGCTATGGTCCGCCTAGGTACGCCACTGGTGCAGGCACAAATTCATTTTCCGACTGAAATAACACTCAAAGTTTCTAAGTAACCTTTAATGATATCGACCTAGTAAACTACGAATAAGAACTAACAAACCTAACTTCTGCTAATGTAAATTGTTACTTAGTAACCAATGCTATCAGATTGTTACTAAATCTACACTTGGTCTAAGAACTCCATTAAAGTCTTGTAACAGATTAATTTCTGAACGGAACGCGACGATCGTGCAACTTCGGAAATCCGAATAACTCCGAAACATTCTCGGAGGTATGTACCCAATTATTTAAGTACCTACACGAATTTTCGTTCAAAACTGCTTACTTATTTAACGGCTACTTAGCTTTATACCCATTGCGATAGGGTTGGCTTTCTGCATAACCAGATATAGACGGAATACCAGTATTTTACATGGAGGAACAGCTTATAGGACCACCACAGCCGCCAGTGCTGGACGCGGGTCTGTCCGGCCGGGGGACTGTCTTATCAGGAAACTGTGAACCCAGATCGTAAAGGGCTACTGAAGGAACACTGTCGATTTTAGTCACTACTAGTCTGACAGTAACTCCTGTCAAAACGTACGCCCGTAAAAAAAAGCTCCTAGTGCTGAACAATACGTTCTCTACCAGTAACAATAGTCAAGGATTTACAAATGACAGCAGTGACTACCAACGAAACACTGAGAAAACTAGTTAATGGTCATCCACTGACTGACCGTGACCATTGACTCTTAATCTTGAAGTTGGACTCGTGCATCGTTATTTTCTGGTTTTGAGATTACAACCTCTTTCTTTGAAAAAAATAAAGGGTAATAAGCTGGTTACACTGACAACTCGTCTCATTAGCTATTTCGTCTCTTTCTCTATTATGTCTCATTCACTAATAGGTACGTTACCTTGTGCATCTGGTCATTTTTATCTCATGCTTTATTTCGTCTCTTTCCCAACTCGTCCGACGCATATGTACAGACATGCACATAATATACCAATCTGTTTTTCTTGTTCTTTTTTATTGTTACATTTTTTGATATCGCTGTTTGAGCTATTTCGTGAAATGTGACGTGTAACCGGCCAGTGAGAAACTTGAATGAATTTGTGTTCTATTTTTGAATCATTGATATGTTTACGTTTAACGGTAACGTGCGTGTATCGGTTACTAATTACTGTCAGGGTAAGGCTCGTGTCCCACTGCCAACGAGGAGACAGGTAGCGATCGTTTCTTACGCTCCTGAAGTCTCAAACCAACAGGGATACTCATTAATTATTATTTAATCGAATATTTACAATACCGATGTGAATTATCTCTGTATTAGTTTAGTTTTTCACGCTAGTTTATTTGTTAGATTATTTGGTGGACAGTGATGAACAAATATTACGCCATTGTAAACCTTATTGCGAAAAGTCGGCCGTCACTCGCTCATGGAACTCCTAAAAAAAACCAATGACACTTTTTGCTCCTGGTTCAAAAACTCTATTCTAGGATCAATTAATGTCAGGTTTAAAAAATAATACTATTACAGTTTCCGATTCGTGGAATTATTACACATATTCGCCTAAATACATATATTCTTACGGAAAAATTCAACGATTTTTCCAATGATTTATGCACTAGTATTTTTGTTTTTGTTTGATTTTTGTACTTTTTTGCTTAACGCTAATCGCTGGTAATGCGACATTGTGTCATGGTCTAGTGAAGTGAATCGCGTTACTGTAGTGTTGTGTATTTTTAGTGTCGATAATAATAAAGGAAACTGTCAGTAGGTGAGTAGTGGCGTTCGTGTTATGTTTGTTTTTGTAATTGGTTATTCCAAACCGTTTGATTATACTCCAACAATTACCACTCGATGAAAAATTGAGCTTGACGTCTTTATTATTAGATTAATAGAACCGATTTTAGCGTGCTTCTGGTTTGACCTCTTAAAATAGGTGGCTGACTAGTTTATAATAAATTGTAAAAGACGTTTTATAGGATGATATGTTTATTATTCTTTGACGGATTTTAGTGTAACTTTTTATCTCCTTACGTAAGTCCACACAGATGAAATCGTGAGTCGAAGCTCGCGGAAATGTCTAGACAGGAAACCACGACCCTGGAAGTTGAAGGACTATTGAAGGAACACAGTGGACAGCACAATACGGGGAAGATAAATTATTTGATGATATTGCCAACAAAAAAATGTAGTAGTTTTAGGTACTATATTTAAGAAAATATTTGTAGGTACATTTGTAATTATCAATTTTACCAATCAATTCAAATAATGTTCTGTTAATATCTACATCAAAACTCATAACCTTTTCATCGAAGGTACCTAACACAATGATTCAACAATTTTTCGTTTTTAAATCAAAAACGAAAAATTAACTAAAAAGGTTAACAGTTAATATATTCGAGTAGCGCCCCAACTGACCTACCCGCGTCTGGCGCGGCTTAACAACACCAAATTACATGAATATTTTACACCCGGTTCGCTCTGTGCCCTCACACGTTCTCATGTATGGATTAATTTACTTATGTATGTTTTATGTACGCGTGTTATGAAAATTATGCGTGAAAAGTACAGTTGTGAAAAGAGATTAGTTGGCAGGCCACTACTATTTTAACTATGTCATCATCTGCCTAGCCTTTTCCCAACACAATGGGGTCGGCTTCCAGTCAAACCATAATTGCAGCTGAATATCAGTAAGTATTTTACATGGAGCGACTGTTTATCGGACCTCCACAATGCATTTACTGGGTAGTACAATACCCTATGGTAAGACTGGTTGTCAGACTTTTAGAGCTTGTGACTAATAGTAACGACTGTCAGAGATGCAAGTGACAGCCGGAACCAACGGCTTTACGAGCTTTCCGAGGCACGGAGGAAACTCGCTATGTCAGATGGTCACCCATCCACAGACCAACCGAAGCAAGGCTTAACTCAGAAGATCAGCCTGTGCCGCTGTAACTATTCAGCCACGAGCTTCTCTATTTACTGTTTTCTATGTAACGCCTGAAAATAAATTATTTTGTCGATTGTACTGTACTATCCTTCGTAGCTATCCAAGTTTATGTAGCTCGATCTAGCTTTGGTCATAAAAAAACACCAGTTACTTCAACCATGGAAGTTAACACGGAAATAATAAAAATACTGCATCTTGATCTAAAATAAAACCGACAGTAATAACAGTTACTAACGCAAAAGCCACAACCCTCGTCTGATCGGGGGAATCTCCCTTTATCGGGAGGATCGAGCAACTATGGACTCTGTTCGTTATAAACTTATGAATCAGTATCGTAATCTGGATAAGGTGGTGCTTATTATACGCATCCGATCAGCCGCGTACACCGAACGTAGCCATGCGTACGTATCGCTTTGTATTGAACTGAATAAGAGCACTTTGAACACGCGAACATTTCATAGTAAATGGTTGGATTCACACGTCAATAACCCATAAATTCATACAGTTAATAACTCATGGCCCAGTTCTGGGCCGCGCAGTTTAGATTGCCATCGACATGCCATGAGCTGTGATTATAACTAAAAGACTAGAAAAATAAAACTATCTAAATGAACAACGTGATCTAATAAAGTGGTTCAAAAATAAGGTTAGTCATGAATAAAATTGGAATGAAAACAAAGAAATAATTCTTTTCAATTATAAAATGAAAAAATAATCGAAAACGCATGCCTGCCGTAGGTCTCGACTGTTTTTTGCAAAAATCTTTAACGTGTTCCAAGTTTTACTCACGATTTTCTAGATAATCTTCAATCCACCAGCCGTGTTTAATCTAACTTTTACTTATGTTTATAATCAAATCACCATTCGTCACCATAACTCTACCCGTGTACTCTACCTACCGGTATTTTTCCTATAAGCAATCCATTAGATGTATTAAAAATCCATCACAGAAATAACCAGGTAGCATTAGCTACATGTTGCATAAGATAAATCGACCGTGAAATACATTCAGACGAGTATATTTCATGCTTGGGCAGTGACGGAATGGAAAGGTTAAACTTCTGTTCTTTATATTTAGTCAGGACTTAGAAATGATTTTCCTAAAATATTTTAAATACCTGAATATTTACAGGAAATTTTCTTAAGATTTTTCAGACGTGGCACTGAAAACGTTACAAATACGTTATATTGAATTTGGTTGTTCCAATGTTTTTTTTTTTCTCGGCCCCTAAGAATCGTGGCGTGATGTTGAGAGCACTATTCTTATTGTAGGCTATTCCTATAACAAACATAGTGCTCTCAAACGAAAGAATATTTCAATCCCCAGATTAGTGCGTTTAAACAAACAAACTCTTCAGTTTGTTATTAAAAAATAAAATATAAAACAAATTAGCTATCTGACCTTATTCTTTCGCCAGTGTACCACATTTTACCTACAATTTAAACAAACACATGTTGCCCACCATCCACAGTTTTTTACAGCGGGTCTGCTCGGAAATCCGGTGCTTGTTAAATATTATGTTTGTTTACGTAATGTTTGGTTTCCCTTTTACACAGATGTCGTATCTACCTAGCAATAAAATAATGTTTTTTGTTATTTTTAGAATATTTACGGATGTTACTTTTGAAATCATTGTTGTGAGAAAAATGTCACTACATTGTCGTGTAAAGTATGAAATAGAGGAAGATAAAATAAACGATGAATAACATAGCTCTTTTCTTTTTTTATTCGTGGTAAAATCACCAAATGAGTCCTCCCACCCAGAGAAGGGCTCGAGGGTCTGTCAGAGTTGCAGATACTGACTAAAATACACGGTGTCCTTCAACAGCCTTTTAAGAAGGAAAAGCAAAGGGTAAGTGACAGAAAAATAGAAGAAAATAAGAAGATAACGATAGGGATTAGCACAAGAACACAAAGATAGCATCTCATTTAAACATTTTGACACCAAGAACTAAAACCAAATGAAGTAATACGATTTTTTTTTTATTGTCTTTTAATTTCACAATCTTACCACTGAATTTACCTTCTGAATAACCTACATTATTAATTACCTTGAGTATAAATGAGGTAATAAAAGAAATTACGTTGCAGTAAACTTGACCCAGTGCAAGTTCGAGTATCGTTTCTTACTTAAAACAGTGAAACGAGTTACATACAGGTTAACATTGATCGACAAAATAAGTATACCGTGCGGTAACTGGGTACAATACTGATAGAATTCCACAACGGTTACTAAATTGATATAGCATATTTAAAAAATACAAAACATTTTCTACAAACTTGAGGTCAAATACTAACGAAGTTCTTAAAACTACTTTCAACAAGATGAACATAAATATTTAAAAAAAAAATCGTAGAATAGGTTTTTCGAGTAGTGGGCGACTCGCCGTTTGATCATGCACCATGCCCGGGTCGAAGGCGCGTTGAGTTCCACGCGCGCCTCAAAGAGCTGTCGGCAATCTGACGTCCACTCTTAGATGGCCAAAGTCTGCCGGGGTAGTGGTACTGTCTCATCAAGCAACTGTGACCCTGGAACGTTAAGGACTATTGAAGAATCCCGTAGACTTCCCTGCTTCGCCTTGGGTAGGATGACTCATTTGATGATTTTACCACGATAAAAAGGTAATGTTTGACAGTTAACGCTCTAGGAACTTATTTTTTCAAAGTTTTATATGACATGTGTGCAGTAGTGTGCATAAATTTATGTACAATCATGTTTTATTGTCTCAAAATGTAGTATTCATGTATATTGTATATCTTAGCTTTCAGTACATAGAAGTGTTAACAGCATCAAATGAGATACTTTTTTGCGCATTTGAGACATTGACACCATTTTTTTAATTCAGTTTCGCCATTCGTCAATAACCTTCAAAATGATAATGACCTAAACAAATACGTTTTAAAACAAAACGACAGTTTTCAGTACGCCATAGAAAGTGAACACCATTGGGCTCTAAACGGAGAAAGCAAGGACATTAAGAACACTTTCTGACACAGAAGTATTACAACATTTACGCTAAATGCGTGCCTTACGTGATACAAATGGCTGTTAGACCACAGAGTAGTGTACATCCAGAATGTTCATTTCACAAATGTTTTATGTTGTATTTTAATAATTAATTGTTAAGGATATAGATTTGTTGCAGAATAATAACTAATTGTAAACCAATACATTTAATTAAAGAAATGTTTGAAGCAAATGGCAATCATTTGTAGATCTTTGATTAGTGGCCTAAGAGTGTAAAAACCAGTCCTTTTAATTAAAATTAAAATTTTATTTGCGTTCCAAAATGTGTGCTTAGGTGGCAAGATAAATTAATAGGTCATTATAGACCCTGTCGGGCACAGCAAAAAAATACATAAAAAGTAGAAGAGAGGAAGAAGACTCAAGTATAGAATGACCCAGTACTAACTGTATTGTGGACGTCAGATAGACAGTCACTCCATACAAAATACTGATATTCAAATTCATTCTGCAAATCTGGTTAGATTTGGTAACTGACCCATAAACATAATTGTAATAGGCGCATAATTATAATAATAATGTGACGGATTATAACAAGCGTCCATTAATATTGCATTTTGGTTTTTATAAATCGAATGTTAAATACTGTGTTATCAGTTAATTTTGCCTTTGTATGACATTCTATTTATTTTGTGTGCTCTCAATCAATAGTCTATTGTTCCTATATTTCTCAAAACGATTACCAGCCATGATTGACATCATTCCATTACTTTAATAAACTATCTACTCCAGAGTTGTCTCTAAATTGTCTGGATTAATTTAAACCTTGTCATGTATGTCATTGAGTTGTTAGTTCAAAATATTGATATTTCTCTGAGTTCTAAATTTAAATGCAGTTTACCTTTCTTTCGTGTTTAGTGTGCCTGCGTTTTGTAAAGTACGGACTCGGTTTTGTATATGCTATTTATTCCGTGATATGGAGCACGATCACGATAAGTCTTGACTGCTTGACATTTGGCAGACAACTAATAATTTTTAATAAGGCTCATAAAGCGGACATGATGTTTTCTTTTTTTTATTGCGCTCACGAAAGTTGCCGTGGGAAGTTAAAATTAAATGATATAATATCCGTCATTGTTTACGTTGAGGAAGTGTTAGTGATGAAATCAAAGTATTTTGTTTGTTGCATAGTCCGTGCGCGAAATAACGATGGGCACCTCCACAGTATTGGATTCAGAGTTTTGATTGTAAGAGTACTGAAACATTTAAAATACATTTTTTATTTAATCTGCGATTCATTTGAAAATCACAAGTAACATCAGCAGATGTTTTTTTTTTTTAAACTCATTTACTATAGTCTGAGTCAAATAAGAAAGAATTAAAAGTCATTGACCCGACTTGTACCAAAAAGTCCACAAAACTTAATTTTGAGATCGCTCGTCATACAAAACTGTCGCTAATACTGCATCGTTCGAGTTTCATAATACCAAACACTTATCCCAACGGAAATAAGTAAGAAATACGTAAATTTGAAGAATAATTGTGGTATTTTTTTAAGTTTCAAAAATACACATTCAAACAATGAAATATGTAATTGCTATTGTTTATGGATTTCAAAAATCATTTTCTTGGTGTATATTTATTTTTCAAAATTACTTATGTTTTCAACTTATATTTCAATAACAGAACATGCAATAATTGGATTTATTTATCTAGCTTTAACTCATATTCTTACAAGTATACAATAAACTTAAATAACCGAATTTTAAAGTTCATACCAAAAAAATCGATTTTTTGGGTTATGCCCTCATACTCGGCGCTGAGTGTGACGTCAGAGCGAGTCAGGGGCGCATTACCTGTTCGCCATTTTGTAATTATGTACCTAACGCGTCCTTCGTCTCGAGTGTCATTTCAAATAAGGTTTGCGCATTGGATTGACTGAGCGTATTCCATTATCGGAAAGTTTTCAACCATTTTTTATTATTATCTAACTGTTTAAAGGGTTTAATTAAGTACTACATTTTTAGGTACCTTTCGAAATAAATACGATTGAATATGGTTTTGGCCAAAAGGTTTGTAACTCATGCCCAGTGAATACGTCAAGGACGCCCCGTACCGCGATACGTTTGTTTTGATCGTGTTAGCGACACTTCCTTTACATTTTTTGTATCGTTTTGAAGTATTGGAAAACATTGGTACACGGGTGTTAACGACTTTTAATTTTTTCTTATCTGGCGCCGACTATAGGTACATCTAAGTCATAAAATAAATGTAAAGTAACAACAAATGCAGTGTACATCAAAACTTGACAAATCATAGCCACACAATAGAACAGTAAAATTGCCGTCAACAAAGTTATTACCCGCCGATCGCAATCAGAAATATTACAGGAAATGAAAATAATTACAAACACTCACATTAATAACTGAACCACAGTTGTAGTATGAACTAAATAACTGCTCTATTCAAGCCAAGGATGGGCCACATTGAACAGTAATCGGTTCTATCCTCTGTCGAGTTAAGAGTCTTCGTACACTGTGGCTTTTTGTAGCAATTTTGTTATCGCGAGATACTGATGCAAACGCGCGTCAACATCGCTACTGTATTAATGCAGACGCGTGACTGTTTATTTATCGGAGAAACTGTACCCCTAGCACCAGTTTACACTATTTTACTTTCCCGTATTTAAGCGTTTCTTGTATGAAAAAATAGAACAGCGCCTCTGGTGTGCGAAGAAGGAACTTATTTTTTTCCTTGAAAATTGTCAATTTGAGATTGTCAAAGTTCCAGTTTACTTTACGTCTCAAATACTGAAAACTCGTGCTAAGGGTACTGAGAATGGCGAAAGGAAGTTATTTTTTTGTGCTAAGATTCTTTGAGGAAAGAAAAAAATTGCTGCGAGTGGGCCTCGTTTTTGTGTTGATACTAAATCGCGTTTGGAAGCATCGTAAATACTATTATAATCAACTTATGAACAGATCAAGGATAAACAGTTAAACACCAGCACCACGTATTTTATTTTATCTAGGTCATATTTTTTCAGTCTATTTACAAAATCTGTAACTATCTTCTTTAGTTTGTTTAAAATAAAGTTTATTAAATCTGTCTGTACGCGCATAACGTACGAACAACTGCAACATTAGATAATTCTTTTTTTGTGAGGAAAAGATTTTTGTGAAAGATTATTTCGGAAAATTCATTAGTTAAGTAAAACATTCGAGGTCAGCTGCCGCTGGTTCATAATATTATGTTAAGTTGCCGTAAAGCCGTTTTGCGATATCGTAGTTACAAAAATCCGCGGCAGTGGGTGAGGCACCTAATATTTCTCTCTGTGATACATCATTCTTGCTCACACACTGCGCTAGTGATCAATCTTAGGAAGTTATGCTACAGAGAGCACGGTGAATTGAGACGTGCAGTCTAGATATCGCAAAGAAGGTTATTAATGGTTTCATAATGTTATGAGTAGAAAATATTGCTCTTTTCCGAAACTTTGTAATGTGTTAAAATCATTAAATGAGTCTGGGTACCCTAGGTTAAGCGAAAGGGACTGTCAGACACGTACTACTTGACTAAAATCTACGAAACTCCTTTTTTTCTTTTCCGAAATTGCAGTTAAAAAATTTAGTTGATGAATTGAATTGAGCTGATTGAGATCAACGAAATTTTAATGCTTGCAAATAAAACAAAACTTGTGTCTAAATAATTTAAATTTATGATAAATCTTTAAATTGTAGTATTATAACTTAAAGATTTATCATAAAAAAAATATTACTCCGGTCAATTTACCCTCATTATCCCTGGAACACTTTAGTAAGTAAAAGTCAGTCCCTTCCGCTCCACCTACGCCGTAGGAGTACACATCTGATAATTTTAGCACCCCGCAAAAAGCTACAGAGAAAATATCACTATTAACAAACTGATCACGCTGATGATGGTCGCGGGTCTTATACCATCACCGTGACCCCGGAACATAAAGGACTATTGAAGGACACCGTGGATTTTAGTCAGTCTGACAGTCCCTCCCGCCCTGCCCGGGGTGGGGAGGCCTCATTTGATTCTTGTACCGATACATTTTAAAACTGGATGCTCTTACAGACTAATAACTATCAAGGGGCCTTCAAAACGCAAGCGAAGAAATTCAGACGAATTTCAGAGATGTTTAAACACGTATTTTTATCTTTCTTAACAAACATGGTATTAAAAAAAGACATGAATGAAGGTTTTAATAAACACGTATGATGTTATAACTATCTATTCACATTTTTATGAACACACGTGGTTCGATTTTAACACAAGCAAAACAATTTTCGATGTATATTCAAAACATCCCACGTGATCAAACTTTCATTATAATTGCTCACTACTTTTTCTTAAGATTTCTATTACATTCCATCACTATCCGCCTCAATTAATCTGCCTAGTTTAACAGATATTAAATATTTTAAAATAGTATCGTCTTCTTAATGCCATCATCTAGGCAAAGGCTCGGGTCGTAATCACTGAAGCCCTTGTCAAACAGGTCAAAGTCAAAGTCAAAGTCAAATCATTTATTTCAATTAGGCCATCAAAGAGGCACTTTTAAACGTCGAATTAAAATTAAGGAAATGGGATGGGATGGGATTGATTCTACACCCATTCGCAAAGGTAGGTTGTATGAAGAAGAATGGGCAAGAAACTCCATACTTACTCTTTTTAAAAATGTTTTACAATATTTTTTTACATCATTGAAATAAATAATGGAAAAGCAATGTACCTTGAAAATCTAAACAAAACATGATTAAAAAATAAAATAATAGGGAATAAAGAAAATAGCAAAAAGGTACATGGTGTTCACATTTTAACAAAATATTGCAATTAAAGCTATTTTACAAATACAATTTATGGAGTGTGTGAGCATTCAAATTTCAACCAGCTTGATTCTGTTTAAGCCCTACATTGTACTATGGAGCAGGACCAGCATGTTTCCAAACATTTTTATCTTGAATATAATCTTCTAATTTATAATATCGACACCGGAAGTATCAATTAACGTAAGGGACAAAATACGACTTTTCAGGAGAGCCAAAAAACGATTTTATTTTTCTTATTTTGTCTATAACTTTTTACTGTCTGGTCCTATTTTAATGGTGTTCAGGGCAAAGCTTCTTAGAATTTCCTCTTCTTTCTTGTTATATACGAAAGATTTAGGAAATCCTTGTAGTTTCGAATATAGCATGTCCTTTACATTAAAAAAAAATGTTTACATGACCCTTACGTTACTGAAATTTTGTAGATAATCCGTCGAGCCTAATGTAAGCAGCAAGAGAAATAGAAAATTATACGAAATTTTACTGTAAATGACTTTATCAGTGTTGCAATTTAATGTAACAATAGATTATCTACTAAAATTTAGACTATTTTAACACTATAGAAATGAGATAAAAGAGAAAATGAGTTTACTTTCAGGTTTTACTGCTAGCTATCGCAGATTTAAGTCCGATCCGAGTCGGACCACGTCGTACTGTTCCGAGGCGGCTCGGATACGACTAGGCTTAGAGTAGTTCTACATAGTTTTAGATGTTCATGAAGCAGGATTTACCTATTCACTTTCTCAAAGAACATTGCTAGATGTGGGATGTTCTTCGTTATCGCCGAATCAAAGGACTAGTCCAAATTCTTCTCCTTTTGCTATAAAAGACTTATTTTATTCCCGTCTTAACTCTTCGATTAACACGTTTCTGACAATTCAGATACAATTTCAAACAAAATCGTTTTTTTTTTCTTTGTTGACTTTAAAATATTTGACAGTATTAACCACTATCCGAGTACACTTTGTATGAAACTTACTCGTTTGAGCCTACTCGGTCCGAGCACACTCTGACCGTGTCAACACGGCTTTAATTGTCTTTATAATTTTATTATTTAATCAATTTAATAAAATACTAAAGTTTTCTTAGAATTTATTGCTAACAATTTTGCTCCACTTGACTTTATGACGTGTAGACTCTGAAGAGGATACCTATCCTCTTCAGAGCTGATATTGAATGAATGTATTGGAAACGAAAGACCGAAGAAAAAATGGAACATGATTTGTGCAAACATGGTATTAGTGTGATGGCAGTGAAAGTTGAAATGATGAATAGAGAAGATGGAAAAGATAGAATAAAAGGTGCATGGGTTATGTGAAAGGTGAACGAATAAATATCTGTTTAACGTATTTCATCTGCAGTAATTTCAGTTCATTTCGAGTTCGAATGGAGACCGCAGCGCTGTGGTGCTCCTTGGGTGAAGTCTATGTCCAGAAGTCGACTTCAATATGAATTTCGGCTGCAGATTGATTTCTGTTATCTTATTTTATGTATCTTTATGTCTAACAGTTGTTCTTTTCCAAATCCCTTTACCCATTTCTTAAATGTATTATTTTATTTGGTGGTGATTCTTCGGAAAGTTTTATGTCGTAAGTGTCACCGATCCCTAACATTCTATACAAACTTCAGATTTCGTCAAAGAATTTTGTAATGTAAGGGACATAATGTTTTAGGTGACAGACATTTTATTTACAGTAAGGGACATGTTTTTAAAGTTAGGGGCTTTTTATTTAAAGTAAGGGACAATGTCATATAAATCGACTTATTTGAGGCTTAATGTAAGGGTGTAAATTATTCAATACGGTGACTTACTTCAATTTTTTGAGAAGAATAAATATGAATGACTGTTACATCACATTTTTTTTCAGAAAACGTTTTTCGCAGTTAAAACTTTTTGTACTGTAAGGGACATTTTTTTGAAGATAGAATTTTTTTAATAATACCAATCGATAGAGCGCGAAATTCTGAATCCAATGATATATATAACTCATTTTCGCCAAAATGTCCCTTACGTTAATTGATACTTCCGGTGTCGATATGCTTGTTTACTAAGTGTATTTTTTATATAACTTTTAAATTTTCTTTCATTTAGATTTAAGATTTCACTCGGTATTTTATTGTAACACTTAACACAGTACCCCATAAAAGATTTTTGTACTTTAGACAATCTAAAATATCGTTGATCAATTTTATCTTTATTTCTCGTATTAAAATTATGTCTGTCGCTTATTTTATTAAAAAGATGAGGATTTTTCCTAACATGCATTATATTTTCATAAATAAATTGACAAGGCACTGTCATTATATTTATCTTTTTAAATAGTTCCCTAAGAGATTCGCGACGACGAAGATTGTAAATTGCTCTGACAGCTCTTTTTTGCAAAATGAAAATGGATTCAATGTCAGCTGCCCGGCCCCACAGTAGAATGCCATAAGACATAATGCTGTGAAAGTAGCTGAAGTAAACCAAACGCGCAGTTTCGACGTCGGTTAACTGCCTTATCTTTCTAACAGCATAAGCGGCTGAGCTTAGTCGCCCCGCTAGAGATGCTATATGGGGCCCCCATTGTAATTTATCATCTAACGTGATTCCTAGGAAAACCGTCTGATCAGTAAATTCCAATTTTTCTCCGTTTAGTAAAATGTCGCAGTCGCTACTTTTAACATTTGGCAAAGTAAATCTAATACATTTCGTTTTCTTTTCATTAAGAACTAAATTATTCAGAGTAAACCAATTTTGAACCTTAGCAATACACTCATTAACAGTGTCTGGATTTTTTGCACGTCTATCTATTTTAAAAATTAACGATGTATCATCCGCAAATAACACCATCTGTGGTTGATTTTTTAGTAAATGGGGTAAATCATTAATATATACTAAGAAAAGGAATGGACCCAAAATAGAACCTTGAGGCACGCCCATAGTAATTTCAGCCCCTAAAGAGTTTACACCGTTTATCTGTACTTTAAGTTGTCTATCTCTAAGGTATGAATTTAGTAAATCAAGAGCTTTATTTTTGATTCCATAATGTTCCAGTTTCAGCAAAAGCGTTTCGTGGTTTACGCAATCAAATGCCTTTGAGAGGTCGCAAAAGATTCCTATGGCATCTTGCGCTTCCTCCCAGGAGTTAAAAATGTTCTTCAATAGGGTAACACCGGCGTCAGTTGTACAACGGCCTTTGGTGAAACCGAACTGTTGATCATGAAAGATGGAGTTTCTATTGAAGTGACATAGCATTTGTGTAAGCATTAACTTTTCAAACACCTTACTGAAAACTGGCAAAATTGACACCGGCCTATAATTGTTTGGTTCTTTACAATCACCCGATTTGAAAAGTGGAGCTACCTTACTATGCTTCATGAGATCCGGAAACACTCCTTGGTCAACACTGGTATTAAATATAAAAGCTAAATAAGGCGCTACAGTTTCTATTATGGATGTACAGGCCTTCACGGACATTCCCCAGAGATCTTCTGTTGACTTCATTTTAAGATCTTTGAATGCTTTAATCACAGCTTGGGGGTTTGTGTGCCGAAATCTAAACTCCATCGGGCAAGCTTTTACATTATTTCTAAGTAAGGCGGCAGCGAGTGTAGGTGACGAATTTAAGGACTCAGTCGTCTTAAGAGGTATATTCGAAAAAAACTTTTCAAATTCCTGAGCTACTTCTTTATCAGTGTTTATAGGGCCATGTGCAGTTTCTAAATTAAATTCGATATTGCGCTGTTTATTCCTACCTGTCTCATTATTTATAATTTTCCAAGTTGTTTTAATTTTATCATCGGCTGATTTTATTTTATTACTAATATGAATAGCTTTAGCTGTTTTGCATACATTTTTAAAAGTTTTTGAATATTTTGCAACATACTGATGAAAGGTATTATTCATAATGTGTTTCTTTAGACCATAAAGTTCAAGCGACAGGCGAAGCGAAGGCGATCTCAAGCGCTTTTTTTGTAATGTATGGAATTGTTTGAAGCCAGTCACATAGACTATCGGACCGCTTTTGTTTTTCAGTGTGACTGGATTCAAACAATTCCATACATTACAAAAAAAACGCTTCGGATCGCATTCGCCTCGCCTTTCTGTTTGACAAAGGCTTGAGAGTAGACGCCCAAACTCCATAACCCAGTAACTGAGTGATGCCATACCCTTGGTTATAAAAACCTGACAACTCTATCAGGTTTTTGGGTCACTGACTACGTATAATGACCTTAGAAAGCACTACTTAACCTTGCAGAAGGCCTTGCCTTAATTTAGCCACGAGCTCTCTATATCTTCTATCGAAAATACGGAACTATAATATAGTTCTACTGAACGTCTTGAAAGTAAAAAGGAATTTCAATTTAACATGTACTTGCTAATAAGAACATGACATGGCGATATTGCGATGTTTTTTTTTAAGTATGCCCCAGTTAGAATTCCTCATAGATCGTGGGCTTATTGGTTATGTGAATTAGTTGACAAACAACTGAATAAAACCATCTTTTTTCATTCCGATTTTCCCAATTGGGTAGTAAAAAAAACTTGCTACTTTTGTGATCTCATAAACTTTAGTTGTAGGTCATACAACCACAAAATCGAAGACCTGACATAAACCAATTTGCATACAGCTAATTATATTACTAGAGCCTACTAAACGGTAGACTACAGACCACTTCCTCTCGAAGAGCGAAGGCTTAAACCCCAACAGTACAATTGATACAGTAAAAGAATAATCTCACTCTAAATCGAGATAAAAATAGGTATATTATATTACATTATTACCGCACACAGTCAAAACCTTTCACTCTACTTATGCCACACATTTAATTTTATATAACCAACTCACAAATTGATACAAAATCTGTGCTAAACATGAATGAATAGATGAACAAAACAAAGAACAATAAAAAAACAATGAGAGTGTCTGATGAAGGCGTTGGTGATGTAATAAGTAAAAGTAGCCGGTAATAGAAGTACAGTTGAACGCATTTAGAACGTTACACTTGATCGACGTATGTTTTGGAATTCAATAAACGCAAAATCAGTAGTTCTTGTTATTACTAGATCATAGATCTGAACAGAACAGAACGCTTTGAAAATGAAAGTTAATACCATATTCGTGCAGTTGACTGTAACATTTGAAATTACTGACCTACGCGCTTGCGCATCGTAAGTAGAGGTAATTGGATGCGCGTGAGTTGAGATTCCATACGCTTGGAGTGATTGATAAGCGTGGAACTGTAT
This sequence comes from Agrotis ipsilon, assembly GCA_028554685.1. Taxonomy (NCBI): domain Eukaryota; kingdom Metazoa; phylum Arthropoda; class Insecta; order Lepidoptera; family Noctuidae; genus Agrotis; species Agrotis ipsilon. Next base: position 3,196,343 of record CM052965.1, read on the forward strand.
GTTTCTATTTTTAGTTTTATGGGGCTTTTAGAAAACAGCGTGTGTAGAAAAAAAAGCGATTTCAAATTAGTTAGTGATGGAGTTGAATTATGTAATATTTTTATATGTTATAGTGTGTATTCGTATGAAGCAACACATTGCTAGTTAAAATATAGATCTATACAGCCAGCAGGTCAACCTACACGAATCTGTCAAATTTTGTCAATCAAACACTAACCTTCCAATAGTGTGATAAGGTTGACAATCTATTAAATACATTTGACAGATTGAGATGGGTTGATGTGCTGGCATCTGTAGTCTGTACGTACACAAAGGAATTTAAGCCTTAGATCTAGTGGAAGAACAAAATCACGCAATCAAAGTTAAAACAAATCAAAATGAACACAGAGGCCATTTATCGTCGCTTTTGGCAAAACTAATTAATTCCAAATCCAATCGATTTAAAAACAACATAAAATTCCAAGTACCGATAACGAATTAATTTAGGCTTAAGCAATTCAATTTCTCGAGCAAATGGAGTAATTATAGATTTACATAAGCAGAGTTCCGGAGAGGCGGAAAAAAACTGATTTGCCTTCATCATTTCGCAATAGACTTGTCTATGCAAACGTACAGACAGTCAGACCTAGGTTGCTACCTATAGGAAGGAAATAAAACATGTAGTATTATCTTGTACATATTACATTAACTTCAGGAGTAGTGGTGACGTGGGTTTGAACCCAGATAGGCGCTCTCAAAACGTCGAAGGGCGAAGGAAAACATCGTGAAGAAATATCATATAGACCCCAATATTCGAAGACATGTGACATCTACCAACCTACACTAAGCCCTTAGTGGAGAATTATGGCCTATCCCCTCTCACAGAAAGGAGGCCTGTGTCCCAGCAGTGGGGACATTAAAGACTGATATTAAAACATTATCTTCACATTCATATATGAATTTAGGATTTTTTCGAAAACCAGCCGGGTGTTAAAACAACGTGTAGTAGATGCTAGACGATTAGGTTTTTTTATAGCATGTGTTAAGGAAGCATTTTTATGTTTTATGTGGGCCCCAGAAGCTGGGGCCCTTGACAAGTGCCACGCCTGCCCCCTCCCTAGATCCGGCATTGTTTTTGCAGTCTGTATTCTCTTTGAAATATCATTACCGGCTTAGAGAAACTGGAAGTGTTTATTATACATTAAGTTTTTAGGTATTACATAATAAGATAAGCATAATTTATAGTAATTATAACTTAATTAAATTAATCTCATGTGCTGTTAAAAACTTACTATGTAAGTAGGCTACTTTTTAATGTGTGGCCAGTTTATTTTTAAATAAACAGTGACTTAATGACAGTGAGAGTGACTTTGATTGGATTTACATAATCCGGATAATTTATTTACTACATTAGACTTTATGAATCTCAATTCTGCAATACATAAACTCGAGTAGACCCTGCACGCGTAGCATGGCGCTGTAGAAAGGGGTTTTGTCGACGGGAGAATAGACAAAATGACAGAACATAAAAGATTTTTATCGGTTTAAGCATAGCAATGTTTAAAATATAGAAAAGATATGTTTCTTTTCTTCAATAGTGTACGAATGGTGTCATATTTGTGCAATAAACGGTCGATTTGTATAGAAATAACGATGAAATAACTTTGTCTTTTCTTGGTAGAATAGAGGTAGAATAACCTTGTTACGTGTTCTGGTTTAATAATAATAACCGCGCAGATCGATCTTCTTAGTTAAATAGCGCTTGCCGAGATTGGTCTGTGGATGGGTGACCATTATAGCGACTCTCCTCTGTGCCTCAGATAGCATGTATCGTACAGCCTTTGGTCTCGGGTGCCATATGTAAATATTTGACAGTCGTTACTGTAAGCTAGAGTTGTAGGGTTCTCTCACAGAGAGGAGCCTCGTGTCCCAGCTTTAGGAACATTAATAGGCCGATGATGACTGTCAGCTAGACGCTCGAAAGTAAGACAGCTAGTTAAGACTGGCTGTCAGACTTCAAACGGTATCGTATTACCCAGTTACTGCTGCATCGGGTTTGATTGGAAGCCAACTACAAAATAATGCGGGGAAACTGGGGAAACACTAATCAGACGATGACATACATTAAATCTCCCATGTCTAACCGAATCAAATAGCAAAAAAGTCTATGAATTGAAAAACAAAGCAACCGGCATCATATACTTGTAATTCAACACTCGTCATTCTTAGTTGCAAAGAGCAATGCTAATTTGTTTTTTATTAGCTAAACTTTTTATATTACATAATGAATGCAGTGCTGCGTCACTTTGTATTTGTAGGTCATGCAATAGTTTTCAAGTTGTTAGTGGTACTGTAGTAATTTTATGATAGCCAATATAAATAAAATATCTATAATAATTGTGTATGTATTTAGAAATATATAAGTATGTTTATCAGTTGTCTAGTACCCATAACACAAGCTCTGCTTAGCTTAGGGACTAGATGGCGTTGTGTCATAGTTGTGGAATATTTATTTTTATTATTTTTAATAAAAAAAAATTGTCTACATTGTCTTCTTTTCGACTCTCTTACTCCTTATAAAATAATAAGTTGTCTAAGGCTTAGTTAATTCATCACTAGTTAAGCAATTTGTTGTAATTATCTCATATATTATTAACACATGGTTAAAAAGAAGGGAGAGCGATCGAAAAATAGCTTTCACCATGCCAAAGCTAATATTGCGCCAATTCGAACTTATTTTTTCCATAATTATTTGCATAATTCTCGAGACAATAACCTTCAAGAAAAAAAAAAATCTATAGTAACTACAAAAATTTGTCCCAATCCGCAAAAAAACAAAACAAAACTCTTCGCAAGGCTTCACTTTTTACTTCCATGGAACATTTTATTGACTAAACCTTCTTTTGTTACAGGTATGAATCACGAGAATAATGGGAAACCTTTTTGGAACGGAAAGCACCACTTGTCATCTTGGATGTAATCTACAATCGGGCCGCTTTGCCCCACTCTCCCCAGGAGGGTAACCAGATTAAGTTTCTGAATTTTCCCCAATTCAATGTTTTATTGGATTTTTCAATTTCATCAAAATTTTAAAACTATATTTCTTTACAAAATAGCAAACCACACCAACTTGCTTATAGTATTACGTAATCTAATGGCGTGCTTCGAAGCGGGAAGAATGAAGAAGAAGAAGAATGCATCATGGCAGTGCCAGCTTATGCTTATACGGTCAATAAATACTGACTGTACCTATAAGCATAATTTGAATAAAATAATAACATTTTAGTAGGAATAAATAGTTTTTCTGAGCCATATCTCTCACATGTCTGAAATTTAACACTCGAAGAAAACATCAAAAATTAAATAAGTACCTATTTGAAAATGTCCCCTAATTTTCCTGACGAATAACATATTTCCCCAAAAAAAGGGAAAACCTGCAATCTCCCAACTGTTCCTCAGTGACAAAGTTCAAAGAGAATTCTTTTGGCAAAAGTGTAAATTATACCTGCTACAACATAGAATGAGAGTACCTACTTACCTACCTATAGCTATGCGCATTGCGGTAAAAATATGCCGTTTACCTTTGTAGAACGAGTGTGTTCTAATTTTAAACATTGCCAAAAATAAGCTATTTCTGAGAATCTGTGTAATTTGTAAAAGCTATTAAAAACAGAATATGGAAGCAAACATGTTGCTATTAACAACAACAAAGTAATAGGTATATAATTATCTATATATATTTTTTTTATAATGACTACCAGTAATAACTCATTTATGTATGTCATTAAAAAAATGCAATAAAAATACATAATTATAACACCTCTATAAACATCCGGAACTACTTTATTCTACTTTATTATACAGACGCCAGCAGGTCAACTTACCTAAATCTATAAAATTTTACCAATCGAATATTAACATTCCTTTGTTGTGATAAGGTTGAAAATCTATTCAAGAAATTAGACATATTGGAGTAGTTTGGTGTGCTTGCGTCTTACTTCACCGTAAGCCCCTTCGTACACAAGGCGACGCATGTCTTCGATACCTTACGACTTCGGTATCAAATCGACTATCGCAATACAAACCCATAGACGCTCGTACACAGGTATGCATTAGTGGTTGCCAAACTCGTAAGGTTTCGGAGACTTGCATCGCCTAGTGTACGAAGGGGCTAATAGTTATCATTATTGTATTTTACCCTTACATAAGCGTGTCACTGCTAGTTTTACTGAAGCAATAAACGGCAACAAGTCTGAGCACGCACCACTATTAAACGCAAGCGGTTAAGAAACGCAAAACCGCGTTGGCGTTTTACATGATTTTATCTCCACGGGATTTAAATGCGTCTACAAAACGCGATTAACATGTAGCCCAATTACTCTCCTCTATTAACTCATCAAGTGTTTCCCGCTAAATACAACCTTAGGGTGTTAAACTCAAGGGTTCTAGGCAAGCGTGCTTCACCGTCGACAACATCTTCGCTTGCTACCAAGCGCGATGGTGGTCAATCGCGAAATAATAAAAACAAGTTTCGGCGTTTAGCTATGTGGACTTAGAATAAGCCCGACACGTTCGGCCGACAACAAAGCAACATATTTTTTTTTGCGTATCCAAACTTATGACTGCGACTTATGTGTGCGTTTAATAATGACTGATAGTGAATTCACGGATTTACTTTATTAATGTGAGATCTTCGAATTCAACTTAATGCCTGCCAGGATTACGGAAATATCTTAAGGGATTACTGCCGCTCCGGAAGTGAAAGGACATTTCAATTAATAAGGTGTTAATTAGTCTGTCAAGTAGTCCCTTTCGATTCCGATCAATCCAAAACTATGACTCCTTTACTAATATTCCACCTCTAAAAAAAATGGCCACCGCAGCCCTCCTATCTCATGCTTTACTCTAACATAAACAGCTTGCCTTAACGACAACCTATACTAAGGCAGTTAAATTTTATTAAATCGTTTAGTAGAGGCGCCAAAATGGCCGGCATTTAGCGTTACATAACCGCTATGAGTTAATTCAGACCGTGAATAATAAATTATGCTGAAACCAGACTGAGACAACGGAAGTATCTTGAGTTATTACTTCGGCGTTTTAGTTTTATTATTGTGGTGTTTGTTTTTAGTGCCGAAATTCGAGTAGATTACTTAAATTACAATGTTAAAAGAAACAGGTTTTTGAGCTCAAATTCTAGCTTTTTGTGAAGTCTAAACTAGTTAGACTAGATCTAAACACTAGGCAGGTTTTACTTTGTTATATTATCTCATCACCAGTTATAAAGTTGCAAAGAAATCTGAAAGTAGCAACTAAAAACATCGAAGACATGTTGCATCACACCAACAAACACTGAACACGCATGACATATTATGGTAATGCACATAGTCTTAAAGATTAGTGGCCTGTTTCCCAACATTGGGAACATAACAGACTGATTGATAAACCTGTAAGGTAAAGGGAGATAATTTGGTGAGACAGGCAACTCCGTGATAGTCTTAAAAGTCTCTCAAAACGTTACCTATGCATGTAGTAATGCAAAATTATGTGTCACTACATCTTGTCCACTTTAGTGTTGAAATAGTTGCATTATTTCGCATTACAGCATGCATAGGTAACGTTTTGAGAGACTTTTAAGACTCTATCACTGAGTTGGCTGTCTCATCAAATAATCTCCCTTTACATTACTGCCCCACTGATTGGCAAAGGACTTCCTCAACTACATTCATGAACTTTTTTCCCTGACTGCTCAAATCAACCCACGTGCATCTTGGTCGCCTTATTTATATGCTACGTCAAAAACAAAAGAAAAAGTTAAAAAAAATGGTGAAATTTTATCCATTTTCGGCCAAAAAGAAAACAGTATCAACGAAGTAGTTTCTGCTAGCCAGCTGCAGAGATCAACAAACTTAATTAGGACGAGCTTAACTAGGTCGCGTGCCTACTTCATTCATTAAGAGAGCTCCTAAATAGTTCAAAGGGCTTCCTCATTTATGTTGCATTACGGGCTTTCCTTTTTCCTCTAACGAGGGGATTAAGTTCTTCTTGACGGTATCTATCGCTGCACTCATTGACGCGAATTCGATTCCTGCACGGAACAAAACGCACCAAAAATACAAGAAAATTCCTAGTGTCGGGTGACCTCAGAAAAAAAATTAGTATTTAATACCTATGTGTATGAAATACATAGGTATTGAAATACTAGATTTTTTTTAAAAGAATAGGTTCACCTTGCCGCTATAACGTGATTTCATCCACGATTTTACTTTGACGCTCATTAATAAACAATTTTCGAGACAAAAAATAAATTTTTCAACACATTTACTCGTAAAATGCATTTACAAAAGCCTGTATACAGTGTTCGAAAGTTAAAAATTACGGACCATACAACGCAGCGTGCGGTAAAATAGGTACTCTCACCTAAGTACCTATTTTACCGCAAGCCCTATTTTATAGCAGCGTGCGTTTTCTTTACGTTTTTTTTTAAATTTCCAAAAAAAAAAACACCAAAGAGTTTCATATTAAGAAAATAACCTGACTGATCCAACCTCCTTGGAAGCGCTTTTGCTCAATACGTTGTCTCACTTTAATACTAAAGAGTAAATGAGACGAAAGATGTAGTTCTAATTTTCACCACGTGCATGTGGCGCCATTTTCAAAGTCGCGCCATTTTCATATTAGGAACGTCAAAAATTACTGCGACTAATCTGAGTTCGAGCGAGGAATCTGATATTTATTAATATGGTAAAATGTGTTGAAAAACATTGTATGACACACGTGCAGAAATTGGTATTTACAAACTCGTGACTACGGTACGCCCTCGGCCTTGCCTCGGGCGTACGTTCGTCTACTCGTTTGTAAAAACCAACTTTCCGCACTAGTATCATAAATAACTATAACAATCGATAAAGTAAGTATAAAAAAAAAATACACAAAATTTCTTGCAGATCATCAAATAAACCAAATTCATTTTTCCTTAGGCATAAATATCGTAACAATATGGCGCTAAAGTCATCATATTCTTAGTTGAAATACATAGCTAGTACATGAAGCAAATACTAATTACTATCTACTAGTTCAGTCAAGGTTCATCCTTACATGACCCATCATATATGGCAGAATTATGTAAAACTAGGTCACGTAATCCTAGGCAATGACCGCACTATACCACAGGTTAAAACAATGCAATAAAACACTGATTTGTTATTGTTATTTCCATATACATAAAATACCATAACATAACATTACGTCACTCCAGCGCATGTATTTCAAGATCGACATAAAAGCATGTCAGCGCATAATACAGCAATAGTAAATAACAATAAATAATAGTTTGCCCTATGTCAAGGACGAATAATACGTCATTAATGTTATTTATATTCATAAAGGGGTTTCCCATGTTTTTCTTAACAGTTTTTATGTAGTAATTACTCGTTGTTTTTATGGTTCCGTATTCAAAGGGTAAAACGGTTCCAAGTTGCTAAAATTTCTCTGTCAATCTGTGTGTCTGTAATCAGGCTGTATTACATGAATCGTGCTAGTGCCGGCTGTCATTTATAGATCTTTGGCAATCGTTACTATTATTCAAAAGCTCTAAAAGTTTCTCAACCAGTCTTACCATGGGACATCTTATTGCCCAGTTACCAGGATGTGGAGGTCCGATAGGCTGCCGCAAAAATTTATGTACATCTGCATCTGGTTTGACTAGAATCCGAACCAAATCGTCAATCAAATAACATCGTAGAATCATTCCCATCCTATCCCATTTCCCATAATTTAAATAATCGACGTTTAAAACTGCCTCTTTGATGGCCTAATGGGAATAAATGATTTGACTTTGACATCTACATCCTGCCTAGTTATCCTAATACTAGGATGATGATAGTAAAAAGTTCTTAACAATATTCGTAATGTCGAAGTGAAGATGTAACCAAAATTAATCACTTAGCTGATCGTGATAAAAAGTCCATTACACAACTTTGATGTAATTACTCTAAGTGAAGTGTTTGTTGCTCTTAAACACGCCAATCAACTTCTTACCAAGCAATGTTGAACTTAAACCTACTGGTATAAAGTTTAAATTTCTCTGGCAAAGTCTGGTTTTGATACAAAAACCAGACACAGTAATATCAAAAATGAGATGAGATCGTTAGATGTAACAGATTGCAATGATTAGGTGTACGTAATGTTTCAAAGCTAACGTTTATGACATAACCTAGTTTTTTTTTTTTTTTGCAATCTAACCTATTTTAATTAAGGGTAGGTAACTATTTTTATTATAACTTTATGTTACCAGAAAAAATCTGTACCAGGGAAGAGTTGCTAAAGCATATTCATATTTTTACAGCTTTAAATCCCAAAGTATAACTTTGGGAACTTTTCGTTTGAGCGCTTCAAAAAAAAATTAACAAAAAACTTAAATGGCTACCATTCAGTTTGGGGTTGGGTTCCGACCAACCACTGTAATTTTTATTGACAGAATTAAGCAAACCACCTCTCCTTTAAGTTTGTACAGACCGAAACCGGACAGATGGTTTATTTTTTTAATAATGAGAAATAGTTATGTTGGTCCGATACTGTTGTATTAAACAAGTGTGTAGTAAAAACTAGTATTCAGCAGAAGTTAAAGAAAACTAAGCCAAATATATAATGAACGACCACTGAAGAAGCACTACTAATAAATAAGGTATTTCGTGTTAATAAACCATTACTAAATCTAGGTTCTTGAAAATAAAACTAAGTTATCGTATTGTCATCCGCCATCTTTCCTACAATAAAGGAAAAAAAAAGTCTGTTCCACATTTTTCCTAGCGACATTTTTCAATGACACATTTCCATGGAACTAGTCTTATAAATAAAATCAGACGTTTATTAGATTCAGAGTTGTTTATTTCGTTTACGCATGCAACCAGTACATAACCATTTAAGAGCGCATACTGAGGCTACCGCGAATGCTCAATCAATCAATTCTTTATTTATTATGCTTAACAAATTCTGTATCATGCCTGATGAAAAAATCATCAAATCCCTTTTTTGAGTGCTAAAATCATGAATTCCTCAAGCCCTGGGAAGTCAGACCCATACTGATTAGAAGTGAACCCCTATTCTTTCAGTTGCTTATTGAGTTTCTGGGCCACAGTGTCTTTTAGTTGTGCAGTGTCCGGCAGGCATTTCGAACATGGGCCCGCGTGCAATGCCGCACCGTACATTTCGAACCCTTATTGTAATTTATTTATCAATTTGTCACCCAATCACAGTGGGAGAAGCTTACCACTCCCCGTTGTTATTTAGTGATTATCATTTAGTGCAAAAACGTGTCAATACTCTCTTTAATGTCTACTATACTGAACATAAAACGTACCTACAAAAGTTTATATAACAGGGCATTTCTGCATTACATAAAAGATTTCGTGTTTCTGAATGCCAGCGGTGCATATTCAATAATGTAGAAACGGCTGAACTATGTTTACTGCTGCATACAAATTATTAGATCTTCTCATAAAGTAACATAAATGTTACAAGTGGTTACAAGATACGCATCAAAATTGCAGCTAATACTGACATCCATGTAGCTATTCTCATGATTGTTTTATGGCTTATACACATGGAACCCGTCATTGACTATTCGTCAAAAACCACGACGGAAAACGTTCACTTTGCATACAAGAGCATTCAATGTGATTCACGGATCCTTCACAAAATGTTTTTTGACGGACGTAATTTTTAAAAGGCGATACAAGGTCTGCACGATTTGTGATGCGAGTGAATACGGGCATTTTAAAAGAAGAAGAAGTCAAAAAAGACGAAAAAAGACGTTTTGTCAATCATTACTATTAAAGATGGGATTCGAACCCGCGTCTTCTGGATAGGTACTCCAGACGCCTTAACCAACTAGGCCATTGCAGTCCACACTTGCAAGCCGAAATTCTCTATTCCTTGTTAACGCTTCATGGTAGCTTTACGATGCGCATCGCATGCGTTAATGCGTATAAAAATAATTCATTACTATTAATTAAAATTAATATACAGTCACGTAATTAACTGAATTCAAATTAGAACCCAGTGTCATGCGGTGTTAAAATAATTTTTCAGAGACCAAACATTTAAAAAAGATTTGCAAAAGGACTTCAAAATCTTAGGAAACTTCTCTCCTCCATCCTCCTATCTCCATCGAAATTGCGCTTCGAGGAGTAAAATTTCATAACACGAAATAACTAAAGAAAAGTTCCTACAAAAAAGAATGCAACATGCTGCCCATAATTTAATCAATTCAGCTCTGACACGGTCAAATAATTACATATTCAAACCACAACATGCATCTTCACAAACTCCTGCGCATTGCGTGATGCGAACTCTGATCGGATCAAGGTTGCAGCCAGTGAACTTCGATGATGCGTCTACAAGATTGCTTGTAGACGCTCTAATTCACAGTGAATTGTCATGCATAAGATGATTGCCAATTAAATAGATAAAGTCAAACTATGGTTGGAACGATTTCATCGAGCTAGAAACAAAAGAAAGTAGAAATAGAACTACAGTGGCAGTTTGAATTAGGCTAGTTTTAAACAAATAACAAAAAAATATTGCAAAAAACTGACATGGCATCAGTGAAAACGTTGTCTGTAGAAATATAAGGGCAGTTTTGTTAAAGATCCCAAAAATACTCAATATTTTTAAAGGCGATTATGGGTAAGCTGCCCTCTGATAACCAAAAGCGCTCCAGTTAGTCACATGAATGGTCCATTTACAAACAGGCGCCAACTATTAGTGCTATCCAAATTAGACTAAAACAACAGCCTGATTTAGAAATACAAGGTCTCGAAACCAAACAAAACAATAGACGAAAATAATCCAACCATACCTCATAACCCAGACAGCACAATAGCATAAACGGCTTCATATGGCAGAACAGTCTCAATTCACAAGCTATCTACATCACGCCTCTAATTAAGTATTGCAATATCGAAACTAACGCTAAGATACGGTATTAAGTTCATTTTGGAACGGCGCCGTATGTCGCAATCTCATTGTTGTGTAGACAATGCACAATTTCGCCACATCACTATCTCAAGTGTATCGTGATTCACATCACTAGTCTCCAAGGCTTTATCTGTTGCTGTCAGCCTGCTTGAAGAATATATGGGTTTAAAGAGAGAGCAATAAATGCGGAATGTATAAATTAATTTTGTGAACATCTTGCGGATTTCTAAATGCAGTCACTGAATTTGCGATTAGTGTTGGTTTCTAAAATTCTTCCAAGATTGTTTTCGGCCTAATGACTCAGACCGTATTGTGATGTCAGAATAGGGAAAAAGACAAAACAAATACAATTTATATACCAGAACACGACAAGAAAATGCACAAAGTAACGTTGGAGCAAAGTTTACATCACTTGAAGCAACGATTTTGATCTGAAATGCGGGAACGATATTAAATTCAGAAGCTCCAGCTTTCAATTCGATTCTGATGTCGATCCGATAATTCGGGTAACTCGGATACCGGCTACAAAGGTAAGCCGTCTAGACGTCGGATTCATCGTAAATACGCCGAGGTAAACGTTATGGCAAATTCGATTCTCGCCAAAATGTAGCATATTCGATTTACGCTGAACGTGGCTCCGAAAAGCGCTTTCAAATTGATTGTATAGTAACCGAATCTGATGCGCTTTATACGTTGCGTTGGTGGTACTATTGGACTAATAGATTTGAATGTGTAATTTTTTACTATATTATATTTTTGTTCTGTTTCTCATCTAACCTTTGCTGAGATGATCAAAATCCTCGCAAACTTATATTTATTTCATTAGCACTGTGCTGCGTTAAAAGTTTATTTTCAACTTGTCATTATTAATTGCGGCATGCTAACTTGTCTAGCTTCGCATTATCGTGCACGTTCACCGCTTCCAAAAACAGTCCAGAAAGATTATATGATGTGTGATTTTGTTTACCCAGATTTATATTGCCAACCTACACATCGCGTAAAATTTCTGGCCCGGTAGTTATTATTGTGACCCGTCCAACTTTACCATTAGAACATTTACAGCCATTACCCCAGTTTTGGGAGTTTAGAGTCTGAATTCCCTTCCTACGTTTACAAATTACTGTTCTAGCCATTAGACCGCATCTGCTTTGATGCAATAGAAGCTTCCCGCATTAATTTGTCTTACAACATCGAGTAATTGAGATACAGGTAAACTAACCGTAATTGCGTAGTGTTTGTCATTGCACAGCTCGAATCTGCGTCATTGGATCAGTGGAATAATGATCGGCTGGATTGACGTTAATGCAACGTTATGAAGTACGAGTATGTTGTGAGATAAAAAGATGAATTAAGATGTCATCAATCTCTCTGTCGAGCAATTAGAAAAGATTTTTTGACTTAACTGAACAGAAGCGGTCCCCTAAACGTGGTTGTATGGAAAATGGACAGTAACAGTTGTATAATATATGTAGGTATCTAGGTATTATCTTTCCCGTATTGGATGTCCGAAGCGTCCTTTATTTGATGGTTTTTGAGTGACTTTTTATCTTCTTCTTCAACCTATAGCCATCTAATCCTAATTGTAAGTCTCTTCCAAATCCTTTCCATTTTTGAGGTTTTTCGAATAACGTAATATTTTTGTTTATTATGCAAGTGAAGATCAAATAATTAAGATGATGGAAGATAAGTTTCAAAAATAATACTTGATCACAAAACTGATCAAAGATGACTCTTTGACAAAGATTTTCCAAACATCTTTTTCAGTACACGCAATGATTAAGACTAGTAATAAATCAAACGCCTTTATAAACCGCTCACTGAGACATATAATTGAATCCGTACACAACATGAATAAGCTAGCTAACATTTAAATATCAGCTGTCATTAAATGGATCGGCTCGATGTAATTGGCTTTCTGTCTTCAATCACTTTCTCTAGCACGTGTTTGTTATTTGGATTTGCTCTCTAATGGTAGGAATGTGGTTCGAATGACCATGTATCATTCCATTAACTAGCCGGTTTGGAGTGTTGTGTAAGATGTGATAATTGTTACGTATTAATAGTTAGCATTCTCTACGTCTCTAAATTTAAACCAAGTCAACTAAGAAAGTTTAAGCCAACCGGTGGGCGCAGAGGCTCAATGGACAATTACTGCGAGACTTTATAATGTACGGGAAATGAACCCACAACAACAATTCACGGATTTTTTTTCCGCTAACAACATTGAAAACACAAAAACCCGAAACAATTACTTGTCACACAAATATTTGTTCTGTACAGGAATCTAAGCCGCGATACGTAACGCAAATCAATCATTTAACTATTGCGATCGACATACAAATATAATTAGTCAAGTCTCTACTGCAACTGAGCGAATACTAAACTGCAAACAGCTCATTTGCTAAAACAATTGGCAATTAATTGAAGTCTGCTTCAAATGCATCAAGGTAACAAGAGTAACCCCTGCCCTGGAACACAAAAGCTATTTGAAGCAACGGGGTGGTTTTTGGAGTAAAATGCTCCACCAGAGATTTTTTTTTGTTATGTACAAGTCATCAAACGGGTGTCTAATGACCCTTCACATCGAAAACTTATTATAGATGGACGGGATCTACATACTCCAGTAACAAGAGAACACTATACTTCTTTGTTGTAAAAAAATCCCTCACCAATGTCCAAGGTCTTTTTACGAGAATACCTTGCATAATTTTTACATACAAATTTTAAATCACAAGACACAAATTAGCTTACAAACGTCATAATCATGCCAAATGCACTACAAAAACAACGCCACATTTGATAGTGCAAAACCACTAATCAATACAGTCAGTTTCGACGGTATATCTGCGGTGAACAACACCTGACTGCATTTGACTGGTGCAGCCACATGCGAGTTTGACAAATGTTGCGGTAATGACACAGAGTAGATAGTGTGCAGAAGGTCCGCCTCGTAGGAGTATAAATGCCCGCATTTATGAACAGCTCGTGTAAGGGCACTAAGACTGGCATTCGTTTGAGGTGGTATGAGATCTTCTACGTGAAGAAGGCCGTTGTGGGATCATAAACAAGTATGCTAATTTAAAATAAGGTAGCTTTTCAATTGTCTTCAGTTGATGTCGAAATCTTTCATGGGCTGAAAGTATTAATGGTAGGTGGTATATAAACTTTTTCTTGGAATCAACCCTGAAAGATACATAATATAGTTTGAGCCAGATAAGTGTGGAATAAAGTTCGTTGACCTCCGTGTACCAATGTATTCCAATATTTCAAAACCATTCGAAAAAATGTAAAGAAAGTGTCGTAACACGATCAAAATAAACGAATCGTGGTAAGGAGCGACCGTGACCTTACATTTTATTTTGAAATTCGAATGATGGTATAATGGAATTCTAACGATGCGTTATTAGGATCAATTACCTTTATTCCACACTTATATGGCGAGGACTATAGCATGTAGAGGCCTTGTCAACAATCAGTTTTGTGACGTAAAGTAAACTGGAACTTTGACATTAATTTCAAGGAAAAATTCATTCTTTCTTCACACACTAAAGGCGCTATTCCATTTTTCCATACAATAAACGCAGTAAATACGCCGCAAGTACGCTCTAAATAAAATACTGAAATATTGTGATAAGGCCTCAGATTATTCCAAATGCGCTGGCTTGCATTCGCATCGAATGAAGCTTCTATTTCCTATCTATTCTGTGGTAATACCGAACGACTGACCCCATTCTATCTAGATTCAATGCCTGTCTGCCTGATGTTGTATCATTTGACGTGCGGTTTTCGGTGTGAAGGTATTTTAGTTTCAAGAAAAGTGGAGCAAGACTTTGTTGCGATACTAGTAAAATATGTACTATTTGTTGTTGTGAGACCTTGTTATCATAAAAAAAAACAATTTTTTCAATCATTTGCTACATTTACTGAATCTGTACCTACAGAATATTGAAAAAATCAGGTACCTTATTAAATCTGAAAACTCAAGTTACAATTTTGTGTAACAATCCAAATATTTACGTATAATGGTAATTTAAATTAGTAGGTAATTATTTATTTCCATAAATTATAAATAAAGACGTTTTAAAAATATTTAGTTATTGTACAGCAACAATGAGAAATCAATAATAAATAATGTATTGTGAACCCGTTTAACAATTGATGATTCAACCTGTCAGTTATTCTATGCGAAAACCCAGACAATTAGCAAACGCAAATTATATGCGAGAGAGGCTATGAATACATAATTATATATGTAACATTTTTATGTTAAATACTTACATTGGAATGTATATTGATATTGTAATAAGGATTGAGTAGTATTTTTTATTGCTTACATACCATAATGAGAAAATATGTTTAATCATTTACATACCCATAATCATTTGCAAATTCAATAAAAGAATGTTTGTATTGTTTAACTTTTACTTTTTCAAAAACTGCTTTAACGATTTTAATGACATTTACAATATTTGGGTTTACAGGTACACAAAATCATTTCGATAAGCTGCTAAGGTTTCATATACGAAAGTTTTTGAAACCAACAAATTTAATTCTAAATGTCCAGATTTCAACCATTACCAACTTACACAACACGAAGTAGTCTGCATTAGGTAACTTTAAGATTATATCTATTGAATTGCTATTCTATCACGAGCTAAGACTTGCGTCTGTTAAATACTAAACCTAGGTTTCCAACAGTTACCTGGAGCTATAAGATTTTAATCTCTAACTGCAGAATCCAAGTGAGCGGCGACGCTGTTTTGTTGACATTTCACAATTTCTTGAAAATAGGTCCTTGTTTCTGTGTGTCTAGTTGCTTATCATTGTTTAATGTAGGACACAGACACTTGCAAAATTGTGTTATTAACTCATTAGGGACATTATTTTCTAAACTGTTATCCTGTAGAAATGCAGGGCTTCATTATGTTGTGTTAAGACTAGAAATAATTTTAATATAAATTACTTGAAATAAGTAAACTATTTTTTAGTTAATATTCACTATTCAAGGGCACTTGGACCTCATGATCCTGTTTCAACTCAACATAACTATCAGTTAAGTTATTAGTGCCAATAGATATTAGTATAGAATTATAGGAGCCTTTTTGCTAGTAATTAGTTAAAAAAATAATAAAAAATAAATTAAAAATTTACAAAACCCTTGATATATTTTTTATTTTATACTTTTTATAGGTACATACTAATATCATTTTATGTCGCTAAGAGTACTCCCGATTAAGTCATCAATATTCCCTTTCAGTACGCTTTCATTTGATACCCAACTCGAGTATATTTGCAGACCCTCGGTTACCTTTCCCCACTTTCACCCCTACAACTTCTAAACGGCTCAACTGATTTTCACCAAACATGTCTAAGAACACTCGCAGGTAAGTCACATTTCATACAAAAAAAAAATTGAAATCGCTTCATCCGTTCGGGCTCTATGATGCCACAGACAGACAGAAAGACAGACACGTCAGACTTATAACACCCCTCTTTTTCCGTCGGGGGTTAAAAATGAAACAATAAAAGCTAAATTAATTAAATTAGTACCCAAAGGAAATGTTTATGTCATCATAGACATTTTAGCTGTCAATTAAGTCCGCACCGCGACTCAAATTCTTTATGATAGTGGCGCTAGTATCGATGTCAATGACATCAAATTGCATTAAAAAAATTAAGTGCCACGAATTTCCCGCTGGTCGTGAGTGGTGGCGTGGACTCTGTTCCTAAAAACAACCCAAGAAAAACTCATTTTCTTAGGTTTTCAGAAGCTTTTTTTTTTGCTTGGTAAAATCATCAAATGAATCCTCCCACCCCGGACAGGGCGGGAGGGACTGTCAGACTTGTACTGACTAAAATCCATGGTGTCCTTCAATAGCCCTTTATGTTCCGGGGTCACGGTGATGGAAATAAGTCCCGCGACCCCAGCAAGCTTTGGCCCTCTGTGAGGGAGCCCCGTCATTTTGCTGACAGCTCTTTGAGGCGCGCGTGGAACACGACGCGCCGTCGACCCGGGCATGGTCCATGGTCAGACAACGAGTTGTTCAGAAGAAGCTAACGAACAAATATTATGAGTATTTTCGCTCTCAACTTAGATAATTATTTATAGTGTTATTTTTATTGTGCACTATTCCGTATACGTACTTAAATCTACTTTCCTATCTTATATATTTTTATTTAATCAAGACTTTATTGAGTTCCTACTGGCTGGTTCACGGCCACCCAATATATTAGGGCAAGATCCTTTTATCGGGCACAATTCTTAATTCCAATTCTGGCCTAGAGCCAAGCTTTTTCCGATAGAAAAACCTAATTACGGCTTTGTCTTTGTTGAAACGAACCTCGTAAAAGAGATCGGTTGGTCAATCTGAAGCTACAATTATTGGAAACTTTTTCAAAGCCTAACTTTTTACTAAAGGAGGCACAGGGTAATTGAAATATTTACATCATTTATTGTTTGGAAAATGAAAAAAACGCCTAGTGCACAATCGAAGAACTAAATTTTTGCCATCAAATTAACGCTACAGTTCCCGTTTATGTCAAAAAAAATGAAAATTCTTTCTTTCTTCTTCTGTTCTATAATTGAAATTCGTGCTTAGGAAAGCTCGTTAAGCCATTGCTCCTTAATAGATCGTGGATCTCTAATGGTAGCATGTTTGTAAGTTATTGACACAAAAACTACTGAACGGATTAGATAAAATCGGATACGGTTAAAGCTAGTCTTAAATAACAGATAGTTTCTCTATCTACTCTTTGACTATTTTAAAATGTCTGTACCGAGGCTTATTTTAGCAAAAATGCCTTCACTTTGACTCAACTTTAAAGCGCCAACTCCGTGGCCTATAAATTCTGAACCAGCTACTTTCTCGATACTACATTTTAATATCTACTAGGTTAAGTATCTAAGTTACCTCTTAGGCTAGTTGAAATCCTTGTGGGAACCACAGTCAATTTATAGCTGTACCACATCTTGTTGGGTTCATCTAGTTCAGCGCGTTGCATCGTTTTACTGACGCAATATAGATATTAGATAAATTGGAATGGCTTGTCTCTGTGAATGTAACTTATAGGCAATGAATCACAATTTATAAGACGTTAACCAACATAGAACGAACATTCGAAGTTCAAGATTTCTTTAAGGCCCCATGCTGCGCAAGGGCATCTCTCCATAATTTCAACTCCTTTAATTCATAGATTTTTTTAGAGTCCTAACTTTTGTGGATTGAAAGGGACTGTTAGAGTCTTACGGTCAAAAAACCACCCTGTTCTTGCCCATGCTCTTTGCGTTACAGGGCTCGGGTGCTCTCAACTTGGAATCCACCTCGTAGGAGATCGTGGAATGTATCCTGGATTATTGTTCAAGTTACATTTAAATGTAATTCAAATAATTAATGGGTATTTGCTTAATTTAGTTAGTAGGTAGGTAATCATTATCTAGCTAAAAGTGTTAGTAAAAATTGGCATTCGTTCTTACATAATATGAAAGTGTATCTTCTTACATTACATTTAATACTTAGCTGTCAAATTTTTTGCAAACGCTAATACATAACATGTCCAGGCAAATACATGTCTTATAATGAACATTTAAATAGAAAAAAGTTATCAAAGTCACGCTTGGATGTATTAAAAAAACTTAAAAGCTAAGATCTTCTAGGCAATTTGTTGTTTTTTCTCACATACAAGAGGCCATTTTTTAATGGTAAGTTTCCAAGAAATTTCATTTTAATATTTTAAACGGATCTATGAATAAAGCAAGTTAAAAAGTATATGAATAATATAAAATAAAGTAGAAGTAACACGTAATGTGTATAATTGTGTTTATGTAATGCTTAGTTTAGAGCAAAACATGTAATATAACGAGCGGCCGCAAAAATAAGATACGGCGCACGATATTTATAGCGGCGACTTTCTGCAGACCATTTATTTTGTTTTCTAAATTAAATCAATAAAATATCAGGAAACTTTTGAAAAATACCCGTCCCCTTTGTACTAATTATTACAACAAAATATATTAAACAACCGTAACCCGTACGTAAACCACTTAACGTAATAATTTATTATTACGCTAAGCGTTAGTTGGACGTTGTATTTTTTTTATAATAAGGTAGGGTGATTTTTTCAACTGGGCGTGGATGGCTATATCCGAAACTATGAGGAATATCGACTCCCTCCGCCCCAACCGCAGTGGTGTACGCCCACGGCGCCGTACGTCGCAAGACGATCTCCGGCCACCGTAGGCGCGGGCATGCGGACAGCGAGTAAAGGGCAACTCGCTGTCCGACCATGGACCATGCCCGGGTCGACGGCGCGTCGTGTTCCACGCGCGCCTCAAAGAGCTGTCAGCAAAATGACGGGGCCCCCTCTCAGAGGGCCAAAGCCTGCCGGGGTCGCGGGATTTATTTCTATTACCGTGACCCCGGAACATAAAGGGCTACTGAAGGACACCGTGGATTTTAGTCAGTACAAGTCTGACAGTACCTCCCGCCCTGCCCGGGGTTGGAGGTCTCATTTGATGATTTTACCACGCTAAAAAAAAAAAAAAAAAAAAAAAATGAGGAATATCGAAAAACGTGAAAAGGAGTATAGAGGCCGATTTTGACGAAAACTAAAACTGCATCATTGAATTTTAGAAAATTCAATAATCCTGCCCAGGAATCGAACCTCCAGATTTTGTAAAAAAAATCACAACCTGTATTATTACACCATTCGATAGTGTTGCCAATAAGGATCAAATTCTGGGAAGTAACCATATACGGCAAACTTAAGGAAATAGAAAATTTTAATGAAATTGCTATTTTTCTGTGTTACTTTACTTTGACGAACCCACAATCGGTCCGAAATTATAAGATTTCGCTGTTTTCAATGTTTCACTGTATTTGACGTCTCAACTATCGCACTGTATTCAGCAATCCGAAATTATTGAGTTGAACAAAAAAATTGCATTATTTCAAAGAAGAAACGGTTAACTTATTTCGAATACAGTAATTGCCTTGAAGATTGACCAGTTTTCTTTTAATTAAACGTTTTCCCTAAGTTTGCAGTATATAATTACTTCCCAGAATTTGATCCTTATTAGCAACACTGTCGAATGGTGTAATAATACAGGTTGTAATTTTCTTTCCAAAATCAGCGGATTCGATTCCTGGCTAGGAATATTGAATTTTCCAAAATCCAATGATGCAGTTTTAGTTTTCGTCAAAATCGGCCTCGAGGTTCCTTTCAACTTTTTTCGATATCCCTCATAGTTTCGGATATAGCCATTCACGCCCAGTTGAAAAATTCACCCTGTATAATCTGACAGTCCCGCCTGTTCTGCCCAGGGTGGGAGGACTCATTAGATGATATCACCCCGCAAAAAAAAGTTCGTATACAGCAATATTTTTTTCGTTTTTAAATTTAACTCTTTCAAGAGAATTATTAATGTTAGAGGTTGTACACACACGAAGTTTACAGGAATGTACTTCAGCGAACACTGTTACAGGTGATGAGATGGTGAGGTGATGAAGTGATGCAGAATTTATAAGCATGAAGTTTAAACACAAAATATTTAGCAAACTTCACAGAGAACCGACAACATAATCGCACACAAAAATCGCAAGATCTCAAGCGTGCGCAGAATCTAAGTACAAAAAGTAAAAGCTCAGTGGACTGGTATCTGCCGCCGTGAGACCGGTACTAGCACCGATAACTATCTAGTTTGTTACGGATACCGACTAGAGATCATCTCACGCGCACGCAGATCTTACTAAGCCTGATTTGCGAATAGATTTCTAAATTGCATCGGATTGTTAGCTTGTTTCATTGCTTAAAGATTTTTCCGTTGATGCTAGCTTAACGTGAAACTGTGGATCAAGGAAATGTCGGCTGTTTCGTGTCAATGTCTATCTTGTCATTGCCCGCAACTTTGGTTTTACGACGATAATATTATCCCACGGGATCGTAGTATGGAGATAAAACGTAACTTTAAGTCAAAAAATTATAGAAGTTACCCGATAAAAAACGTAATAAATATGACATTCTACTGTTAAACTCATAAAATGAATATTCACACCCACAGTGGGATGAGAGGGACGTTCAGAGTCGTACTACCTAAAATCCACGGAGTCCTTTAGTAGCCCTGTAAGTCCCAGGGTCACGAGTACCTGATCAGACAGTCCTGCGACCCCGACAGGTGAGTGGGTTAGCAAACGAGTTAAATTTCGACGTCCTTCTTCTTCACTTAATCCCTCTTAATCTTAATCTTAATATATATAAATCTCGTGTCACAATGTTTGTCCTCAATGGACTCCTAAACCACTTAACCGATTATAATAAAATTTGCACACCATGTGCAGTTCGATCCAACTTGAGAGATAGGATAGTTTAAATCTCAAATTTTAGACCGGGTCCTCCACCCGTGCGAAGCCGGGACGGGCCGCTAGTAATATATATAAATCTCGTGTCACAATGTTTGTCCTCAATGGACTCCTAAACCACTTAACCGATTATAATAAAATTCGCACACCATGTGCAGTTCGATCCAACTTGAGAGATAGGATAGTTTAAATCTCAAATTTTAGACCGGGTCCTCCACCCGTGCGAAGCCGGGACGGGCCACTAGTATTTTTATATATTTTAGACCGAAACAACCTCCATGAGAAAAGCCTATCCAACAAAGCAGGATGTGCCAATACAACGGATGTATTTAAAAATAAATAACGAGCATAAGTGAGAGTTAACGATCAATTAAATTGAGAAAGATTGATTGTATCACACTTTAATACATCAATTTCTCATTTGTCAACCGCCCATGTTGTATAAATGTATATAGCTCAATCAACTATGTACTTATTTGCATATAAGGACAATGCACCAGATAAATCTATGCTAATAAATCATTGTTAATAGTTGTGCCATTGTGATCTTAATTGACTGAGCAATAAAGTTTCATTTGTGTTGCACTAAATTGCGTGTAGCATAGGGCTGTCCCTATTGACTCATTTTAATTCTTTTTCAAAAATGAATAAAACCTTACTTTGCATAAACAACTTAGCCTATTGCAGTCCACTGCTGGACATAGGCCTCGCTTAGGCTAAGCCACATCACTTTGTCTTCTGCCTTCCGCTTTCAGTCCAATTCGCGTCCATCTTTCTTTTTAATTTTATTTTGAATAAATTATTGGCTGGAAAAAAAAACAGATCACAATTCTAAACATTAAAGATTCCATATTCTTAAAGTTATACATATACAGAGTAACAATAGAGTTTCTTGTCGGTTCCTCTCCATGGAAACGACCAACACAAATCGTGCCATTTTATTTTTCTTCCCGACGTTTTATAAGTGCCCATTCAGGCCCATCTAAAATAAAATATTTTGATTTTGAATACAGCTTTTTATTTAAAGGTTTATTTTCAAGTCCGTTTTATGATTTCATTATTATTTTTCTCCAAGAAAAAAAATTGCGGAGGTGAAGTCGTGCTCTCAGATTTTATCTACACACTGTACTGCAACCTTACCGTAATACCGGTCATTCTAGTTCAATTTTGCTACATTTCCCACGATTATTCCATCTTCATCTACCTAATTTCATCCAATTAACTAAAACCTTCCATTTGATTGAGCTTGCCACCCCTGTTCCCGCTCGTCCAAGCTACATCGTGACTAGCACAGTTGAACAAGTCACTTTCCAAACAAGTTTAGTAAATCCGAACCATTTCTTGAGAAACCGGCAGCTTACAAGGAAATAGATATCGAAAGACGGGGAAACATCCTATAAAATATGCGCTGGTTTCTATACTAATATTATAAAGCTGAAGAGTTTGTTTGTTTGGTTGAACGTGCTAATCTCAGGAACGACCGCTACGAATTGATTTTTTTTTTTTGTAAAATTTCCATTTATCGAGGGATGATATAGGCTGTATAACATCACGCTACGCAAGCATGTTCATAAATGCAAATTGTTGATGTTTGGATGAATAGATGGTTTTTTGTGTAACTGAATCATGTTCAGACGGGTAAACGAAACTTGATGAAATGAGACGGGCGGGCGAGAGGGACTGTCAGACTTGCACTAACTAAAATCCGCGGTGATTACGATTCTGTGGTATAATTTTCGGGTTAAACGCGGGTAGAGCCGCTTGCAACAGCTAGTATCCTTTAATATGCTCTGTTATGGACCCTGAATGACAATGTTGGTCTTCGCGGGTTTATGAGGAAGAGTTGTACTGAATACTAAGTTGGAGATAGATGTGCGATAAAAATAATGGGGGATTCTGTACAGGAAATGTGTTGTTTCAAATGAGACTTTATAGTTACACAAGGACTTTTTACTTATTGTTGTATAAAGTAGCCCGTTTGTAAAATTACTTGTTCTGTTTTTTTAAAATTACTCTACGTTGCGCTTTGTTAAAATATGTACCTATTTAAGCTAAAAATGAGAAGGCTTTCAGCATTTTCTCATCTGCTTTTAAAAAAGTTGAGGAAAACATGGCGCCATCGTGAAGAAAGCGGTGTGTCATAGAACCAATGATTAATGAATAACCAATTATTGCTGGCCTGGTAGAAAACCATCCATTGTCGTACATAGAAAGGAGTCCTATCTCCCAGCAGTGGAAACAATGGATTAGACTGACGTAGCGCCTATATAACTGCCTAAAAGCTTTTTATAGTGAACAAATTATATTATTTCTCTAGTCACTGCTCTATAAAATAAAGAACGGTTATCTAATCCAGGGCTGAATACTCATTTGATCATTGTGCCAGTAATGGATAGTATAATGTTGGCGTCAAATCAAAAAGAACACCAAACACCACACCCGTTTCCGGGGTCGCGGGACTAACGAGCTACAGTGACCCCGGAACGTAAAGGACTAATGAAGGACATCGTGGATTTTAGTCAGTACAAGTCTGAGAGTCCCTCCTGCCCTGCCCTGAGTGGAGGACTCATTTGATAATTTGAGTTATTCCACTCTGATCCCCAAAAACTGATCCCCTAGAAGTAAAAATATATGAAAGGGGATCGGTTTGGGGATCAGAGTAGAATAACTCGATAATTTTAATAAAAAGATAAATAAAGAAATGAAAAAAGACACAACACACGTCTGGTCGAAGGTACCTTTCTTTTCACCTAGGAATTGCAACTTTACACCTTATTGAAAACAACATAAGTACCTAAATAACGACGCACTCGGAGTCGATCGGAAATAGGAAATCCATATGTGGCCTTGTTGATGCAGACTAGTAGGAGTAGGTACAAGTAGTTTTTTGCCATACATTTTCCCAAGAATGTTGGGATTGGTTTCCAGTTTAACAAGATTTGTAGCTAGGTAATTGCATGACCAGCGGGTCTAAAACGACCACTTAGCAATATTACTAATGATTTACTTTGTGAATGAGTAGTAGGAGAATATCCAATGATGGTTCGAAGTGAATCATTAGTAATATTGCTAAGTGGCAGTTTAAGAACCTTGGATGTATGAAACGTGGATGAGGCAAAACTAGTACCTGGCACGTTACCAAATCGCGCCTTTGGAAGTGCTCCATAAAAACGCTCTTAATTGACTAATATTTCAAATATAAAGTGAGTAAAAAAATTGGAAATGTTTTCAATATTAAAAAAAAAAATTATAAAATAGATAAATGAAAGGTTATATTATATGCAAATTGTCATCATTACCAACCAAAGAAGATCTTAATTATGAAAAAAATACTAAAACCAGAATAAAAACGTAACCTGTGTTACATTAAAACAATTGCATGAAACACTCTCCCAATTGCATAAAAAAATTATTGTCAAAATATCAGCGAACAGACAAAACGGATAGGTAATACAGTCCTGATATCCCATTAAAATTCCCGACGGAACAAACATAAATAATATTAATTCGACAGCATAATTCCCTCTATAAATAAACTTAACCTATAAATAACAAGCGAAACCCCAATTAAACGACAACATAGTTGGGCCGAACAACGACACAGTTGTTCAGGCAGGTCAGGGCCTGTGAAAGCACTCCAACTTAATTGAACAACGTAAAAAGAAATACTAAAAACCTTTACTTTGACGTCAACCAATTTAAATTAGAGTCACAACAAAGGAGCTATTTATGTATGTACATTTATAGACTAAGCTTTTCCTTATTATTTTTCGAAGTTTCTATAAAGAGGCCTAAACTAATTTTAGATTAATCCTAAACAATTAAATTTTTATTTTTGTTATTATTCGCCTTCAGCATTGCTATACCCCTTTCATTTAAAAGTGTAAATGGACTCGATACAATCTGTTTTCTGGCAAAGATATAATATGAAAGTTGGCTATGGTAGAGGTTATCAAATCGATCGCAACGCGCTATGTGACAAAGATGTGAATCAATGAGGCACTCGCGGTGTGAAGTACGTGTCAAGTTGAATATGCACCACAACCTATTTAAGTTCTTTTAATGTTTTTATTTTTCACGAAAAACGAGCCCAAAATGTTTATCAAGATATTTAGCTGGCAAAAATTGCCATGTATATCTATATGTGGCAATTCTATCTATGCTCTATAGCCATATAGTCATTCTCATAGTCCTGTATCTCACTATTGTCTTTAGCTATCTACTTTTATACTTATTTACCTAAAATCAATAACTGCGACCAATGAACCTACAAAGTGTGCCAATTCCCTCTCCACCTACATTGTAATAATTTAGAAGGCTGTTCTCAGAACGTGCAGGTATGTTATTCTATAAAAACCTCGACGACGAGCTCAACGACGAGGACAATAACAGTTTGTCTTTAATACATTTTTTATTAACAGCTCTAGAACATAAAGTCAAAAATCCATCAAAAAACAAACCGTAGTTTCGACGCTGCTGCGGCGCTGATTCCTTAAAGAATAGCTACACAGGTCGATACGAGAGTAAGGACCTTTCCTTCCCATTTCCTTACTTGGAATTCGTGCAAGTTTTGGCCGATCCGTCTTTCGGAGTAGACATTAATCTAAAGCCGCCCCTTTGGCTGTACTTTAAAACTCGTTTTCGAGTCAATCAGCTAAATTGCTGGATTATTCGTTTGGCTTTGAGCTTCAATTGACACTATAAACAAAAGCCATATTGTAGCCAAAATCCGCCATCTTGTGTTTTCAGTACAATATCCACAAACAATTTAATACTTTTTAACAGAAAGCGCTCACTTGTCAATGCCATATAAGCGCCAAAAACATTTATTTATTAATTGCTTTTCTGACTTAAGATTGAATTTTACTTGAAGAAACGATCAAAGTCTTATTTGCCTGTTACAGTAAAATAGTTACCAATATTACCATCAAAGATGAAAATGCCTTTGATTGCTTGATAATTTAAATCGTAGATAATGAAGTTTTAATTTACTGGTTTCTTTTCCCAAAAATGGTCAATAAATGACCAATTTCTCTTGGTTTGACGTCCCTCTCTTAGTTTATGCCCTAATCTCATTACGATTGGGGCATAAACTACAAATTGAACTTAAATTGTAGACCAATAAAGCTGAAATTGATATGTCGCAATGCTGATGTAGCTTATACACTCGTACCTACATACATGATCTGGAGAACGTGGTCACGATTTCGTGACATACCCAGTAAAGAAAAAACTTATAGGCATGTAGACCTAAAAACCTTGAAAGTATAAATCAGTTATGTGAAAACGTAATACTACTCAACGAGGTAGTAAGGTTTTTAAGGAGTATCGGGGTTAAAATCACCATAGAACTTTCAGGCAATGAATTTATGCAGGAGTATTTAATCGTACGCGATCGCTTCTATGTATAGTTCTGTGTACAAATAACTCCCTCTTATTTTCTCTATACATGTAACTTTCCTTTAATACTTCAAACACGTATGAAATGAAATTATATTAACTGTTTATTTTTTTTAAAACTCTATTTTTACACGTTTACGTTTCTTGGCCTTTTTGTACTTACCATTTTTGTTTGTTACAGGTACGTTTTGACTACTACAGAATTAAGTCTGCACAAATCTTGAGATCGAGTTTCGTTCGTATAAGTAAGTAAACAAAAAGCCGAATTATTGAATTATGTAATTTTTGGAAAAAATAACGCTACAACGAACTTTGCAATAGCGTATTACGTGTATAACATTATAAAGTACACACGATTTACTTTTAATCCAGACATCTAGCAATGCACCATACCCCAAAGACGACTGACAACTGCCGTGGGATGTCAAGCCTTCCTCCCGTCTCATATTTCTTCAAATTGGCCTGTCAGACCAAAAATATGGAGGAAACAACCTTGTACTTGATATGCAGCTAAAAATAGACACTGATGGGCCATTCGCTATAAATAGAAATGGTGACCTCTCTAGGGGAGACGCGGAGGGATTTTATGACTCTCACCCGATTTAGATGGTGCAGGGTTGTTTCGTGTTAAACATCATATCTTTTTTTTATTACTATCATAGTTTACAAGAGTTGTAATTGTGAATCAATCAAATCAAATCAATCAATCAATCAAAGCATTTATTTCAAGTAGGCCAGTTATAGCACTTTCGAAATGTCAAAAGACAAAAACAGTTCAAAAATAGTTACGTTAAATAAATAAAACAGTTCAAAAATAGTTATCTTGCTACAGTCCCAGTCACACGACATAAAAACTGTGAAAGTACCATAGATCGTAACTAACTTATATTCTGATTTCTGATAAATAAATGAATTTTATTGAATTAATACGTGAAGGATATTCTTTGTACCGATTTGTATGAAAATGATGTTAAGATTTGGCGTAACAATTCATTCGCAGCAGCGCTTACTACAAAATTCGTATAAACCAAAAATTAATATAGCTTTGAAAGACACCGTGGATTTTAGTCAGTACAAGTCTGACAGTGCCTCTTGCCCAGCCTTGGGTGGGGGGAGGACTCATTTGATGATTTTACCATGCTAAATATTAAAAAGCTTTGACAGTCCCTACTTTCCTGCCCTGAAAGCTCATTTGATGATATTACCACGAAAAAAAAATCTTTGATTCTTAATATTATTTTGACTATGAACATGATTGTGTCGATGTCGCAGATATTCTTTCAATTCCGCTGGTTAAAGATATTAAAAAATGCAAAAATGCCTTTTCAAGAAATTCTTTTTGCCCATCCCTAAGCATGGGTATCACAGATATTTTAAACTAGGTGTCCCTTGCGACTGCGCCCACGAAGGTTGAAATTTCATCTGGTTTATAGCATTGACCTTTGGTTTATGCTCTGTAGTGGGTGTCGAATTAGCCTTTAGTGGATTTATCAATAAATACCACATTTCCATGACGTATGTACGTTTGCTGACGTAGTTTTGGAGGTTCTACGAAATGGGAATAAATTTTAGTGGTCACGTTTTGGTGAAAAAATAAATACTTGTTTGAATCAGGCAACAGAAATATAGTACCTAGGGAAATATTTCAGTTGCCAGCAACAAAAAAAAACATTTAACTGTCATTTACTGTTATTTCAGGAGTTTAGCATAATATTATACATAGAAGTGTAAGCTCATCCACTGTTTTTTACGTGGTAATGTCATCAAATTAGTCCTCCCACCCAGGGCAGGGACTGTCAGACTCGTATACTGTCTAAAATCCACGGTATCCTTCCATAGCCCTTTACGTTCCGGGGTCACGGTAATCAGATAAGTCCCGCGACCAAGCTGTCATACCACTTGAAACTTGAATACTCCCTAGCTCGAAAAATATTGGGTTCATTTTAAAGTACACCTCAGTTTCTTTGAAGATTACATCCGTGATTTCACGTAATGTAATTTGGCAAGTATCAAAAACTGGATGAGCTAATGTAAACAATATAACTTCTTATTTCTGTAACGGAATAAATAAATAAATAAATATTCCACAACTATCACACAACGCCATCTAGTCCCAAGCTAAG
The DNA here is from genome assembly GCA_028554685.1 of Agrotis ipsilon. Lineage (NCBI taxonomy): Eukaryota > Metazoa > Arthropoda > Insecta > Lepidoptera > Noctuidae > Agrotis > Agrotis ipsilon. The sequence continues at coordinate 3,225,180 of CM052965.1, forward strand.
CAGAGCTTGTGTTATGGGTACTAGACAACTGATAAACATACTTATATATTTCTAAATACATACAGATTATAGATATATTACACCCAGACACAGAACAAATGATGATGCTCATCACACAAACATTTGTCCTGGGTGGGAATCGAACCCACGACCTCCGGCATAGCAGTCAGGGTCACTAACCACTAGACCAACAGGCCAGTCAAATCAGGAATATAGAATGACGTCTTTAAAAAAACGTGCCCTATCTAGATGCTACATTTTCATACTTTACACGGCCTTTACCTTATAAAAGGCACTTAGGGTAAAACGAAAACCTGTTTTTACTCTTAATCAAAGGAAGCTTTTTTCTTTAACGCTGAATTTTATAATCGGTAAAGGGGATTTTTGACTCGCGTTTTATATTCAGCCGTTCGTGACATAAAAAGGCTACTTAATGGCATCCTAAAAATGTTAACACGTCATGACGTCACGTATTACGAGGTTGCTGTAACAGGACCAGGATGTATAATGAATGGAGTGCGAATATGTAGAACCATATTTTTTGACAATACTGGGTACATCTGATGATCAAATAGTGCTGAAATCGTAACACTACCGAAGTTTCTGATTGATTGTGGCAAGCATTTGATCCTCAATCCATGCTTTCTTCATCAATCAATCGTACTTTAATTGGAAGAAATATCCTACCTACAATGAGAACTAATCTGAGCAGTTCCAACAATGTCCGCTTGGGAAGCGCTACTGCCTCTGGAAACCTGTCAAACTACCAATCTTCGCAATGAGGACTAATCTGAGCAGTTCCAAAAATGTCCACTTGGGCAGCGCTACTGCCTCTGGAGACCTGTTAAACTATCAAACTCATTCTGTCATCAAATTTCTAGACTTATCCTGTTCCATCTCAAGCAGATGAACGTTTAAAATCTTCCAGTTGTTTAAAATTTCTTAGTAGTTTTAAACGTCTCTGAAATGGGCTAACCAATTAACTTCTCAACCGTTATATAAACCACGATAAGAGCTCCTCATATGTTTCCCAGCTAGTCGGAAACTGCGGTCAACAATTACCCTTGTAACTTATTACTCCATTTGCTCTTACTCCATGTCCTAACATTTTGTGCACTTTGCAAATTCACAACATCCTCGTATGAAAATGTGAGTCGACAAACATATTACCTTGCTAAACGAGTTTTAAATTACCTGTACGGATGTTGGACAAGGCTTTTTTTTCAATTTTATGCTTCGCAGCCTTAATTGAACGAAGATTTTGGCGGAAACAAGGGTTAAAGTGAGTGCGAGGTGTGTGAAATTGTTAGTTTTGAGTGTAGTAAGAAACAGCTCTTGTATATGTGTAAATATTAAAATAGTGCTTAATAATTGTATTTGAAATATAACAGGAACGCGATGTAAAATACTCACCATTGAAATATTTGAACGAAAATCAAGAAGAGATTCTTCCGTCATATAAATACTTACGCGTTCACTGTGAGCAGTCTCGCGAGGCATTTGCCGCGCGAGGAAACTATCTCGCGAGGCTGCTCGCTCTGTATGGACGCGACTATCGTTTCTCGACCGAGGCTTGAAACAATATACCCAAGCAAAACAGAAAAAGCCGACACTGGATAGCTCGGGCGTTCAGTCGTTCATCCGCGGCAGCGCGCGCGCTTGCCTCGGCCGAGACACGTCCACACTAACCGAGCGTTTCGCGCGGCAAATGCCTCGCGAGGCTGCTCGGTCTGTGTGGACAAACGACGATATATTACGTGTGGACGCACCGCACCTATTCAATTATCCATTTAAAAATCAAACGTCAACCAAAATACAACACTTACATAACCATCCTAATCACAAGGTCACTGCATTTGACTTCTGACACGTCAGTCATTTGTGTCAGTGGTTCTCAATCGAGCGGCCATTGGTTATAATTTATTATTCTCACCATTATGGGTTTTATTAGAGCTATATTCATAGAAGGTTTAAATAGTTTGATATAGCTGATCTATTTAGATTCGTTTAAGAATATTTTAAGATGCATTGGAGAAAGTTATCCGGTTTTGTTTTAATTATCAGAAATTCGGAATCATCTCCCAGAATAAAATAATAAACAAACATCAGAAGAATAATTGTAACATTCATTTGGGCCGCAAAATACAACAAGCATATACTTCAACACGTGTAGCGTGACCACTGTAAAAACTGAAAAAAACTAACATTACTGATCGTAGAAAGATTAAAGATTTCCACTTTGCGATATAAAAAAAAAACTTTATCATAGAAGAGTTCACATAGGCCACAATGCCCTTCGATCGAGTAAAATACAAAAATACGCAAAGAAATGTTACCTACGAAGCCCCCAATAAAACCTTATCGACCTAAAAAAACAGTTCCAACACGAAAATCGATCAGGTTTTGGTGTTGAAATCGGGTTAGTTTAACCCGATCAAAGATCAAACGCTGCATTACAATTTCCTACATCATCAGTATAATATAAATTACATCACAGTCTGCACGTAGTGTGGCATCTCAGGAACTATTGTGTAATGTGATGGATGTGGTCCACGATGCGATGACGCAACGATCGGACGGCGCGTACTGAGAGGGTCCACCACCATCTCTTTTAGTAGAACTAGCCATATCCCGCTGTTCTACCGTTGTCGACCCTTTTGGGTGGCATCTTTAACCTTTTTTATTTTGTTAATTTTAACAGTTTACAGAGAATGGTGTTAAATGCCTTCAAGAAAAATTAGGCTAGCAATTAACTAAGCACTTATCTGTATCCATATAATCACTTATCAATACTTAACTGTTACTGGCCAATCTTTGAGAAAGCAGTCTAGTTCGTCCTGCCATCTCTTACTGGCTAGCAAAAGCAAAATTACTTTAAAAAAGGATCAAAGAAAATAGAAGAAGTATGTTTGCTTTTCCCCGAAAAATAGTATTAGTCTAAATAACTTTGATCTTACTTAATTGCAGAAAAAAAATACCGACCGAATTGAGAACCTCCTCTTTTTTTGAAGTCTGTTAAAAAGAGAAGGTGCTATACGTATGTAGTATGTACCTTCCTCTCTTTCTCCACTAAAGTGATATACAAATGGTGGTAGGCCCCTTACCCGACAAATTACTCCGCGCTAACGACCACGGATCGTGTAGAAATGTCTGATCTTGAACGGATTACGTTAATTTATTTATTCTGGCGAAGATTTACTATGTTTACAACAATTTGATTTAGTAGTTTGTTTAGATGTTGATTTTTAGAATAGCTTTATCTTTCTTGGACATTTTTGAAACATTTATGTAGATAGTTTTCGTTTAGCGTAGACTCTGCATTTTCGCGTGTTGTGGGTGCATTTCCAAGTATTTCATCTCAACTACACAAACAAGTACCTATGGCGGGGCCCCCCTATTAGAGGGCCATACCCTTGCCGGGGTTGCGGGACATACGTATACCGCGACTACGTTACCGTGCACCGTGGATTTTATTCAGTACAAGTCTGACAGTCCCTCCCGCCTCCCTCCCCGGAGAACTCATTTGATGATTTTACCACGAAAACAATTAAAACAAAAAAAAGGGACACCAACCAACAAAAGGGCCTATCTATTCGCTCTAATATTTTGAGAACCACTGCCATTGAAATTTAAACCCACGGTCGCAAACACTTGAGTACAATTTAGAAAGTAAAGATTACTCAAAATAATTTGCATGTTAATCGTTCAATGATTGATCGGTACAAGTCAACCTCTAAAATTAGAATGGCTCGTGTGCTTGTTATTTACAACTATGTATTAAGTTAGTTTAGTATGTCTATTTGATTTTATGTTCCTTCAGTGGTAAAGTTTAGTTGAAACTTGGGAGGTTCAAGACCGACAAGTAGTGGATTGAGTAATTTTGCAATATTTTATCCAACGCCTTTATTATTTTTATTGAGATTTTTTTATATCTTACTGAAAAATAATAACCTTGTTTGAAGGTTCTGAATTCATTTTAAGTCACATAAGCGACCATATAAGGCACAATATTTTCAATATATCTCAAAACCTGTTCTATTATTTGTTTTCTATTTATTTAAAAGTTTTAAACAGGACGCGGAGCAAAACCATTTCTATCTTTATTCTTCCAGAAAGATTTAGTAATTTCTGAAGGTACCTTTTTTTTTAAATTAGCGACACCTTCCCATTTGACCACTATCCCGCCTGTGGTGAGATCCGTAAAAGACTTTTTTTCAATTTTCTCATATCCATGCATAGAACAATCAATATCTTTCTACGCTGTCATGCTACGTGTGAATGTAACCAATACCATTTCTTTGAAATTATTTATTTGTTAACCGCCTAGAATGGACCTTGCTCTATATTCTGAATAACATCAGAATATTAAATACTTACATCGACTGTACTGTCTACCTGCCTTCCAAAAACCAGTTATTGCACCACACGACACTTAAATCCGAGACAACTAGAATAAAATACTTCGTGATAATAATCACAAACGAATGGTAAAAAGTGTAAAAACGACAGGTAACTGCAGGAAATTCCAATAATGCCTTAAATTAACGTCGTCAAAGAAAAGGTAATAAATAAACGAATAATTAACATAACTCCTGATTGCTTTCCAATAATTTTATTATACCGGATACTTAGTAATGCTTTCTAGGCAGAAACTTTGAAGTACCTAATAAATTCACGTAATTATTTCCTTGCCGTAGCAATAAAATCAGACTTTTAATTTCCTGTTAGATAGCATCGCATGTCTCTGCTCTAAAGGGGTCTTAACAGGACTCTCTGAAGGAAGAAGCACATTTATTCATCCATCCAAAATTCAAAGGTCAAAAATGATCGTTTTTTTTAATAAATTCTTTTTTAGTGTCCCGTATCCAAAGGGGGTAGGGTATAGGGTCCCCTATTACTGAGACTTCGCTGTCCGTCCGTCCGTCTGCCACCAGACTGTATCTCATGAACCATGATAGGTAGTTGTAATTTTTACAGATGATGTATTTCTGTTGCCGCTATAATAATAAATACTAAAAATTAGAATACAATAAATATTTTTATAAATAATGGTACGGAACCCTTCGCGCGAGTGCACCAAATCGAAACTCAACTATTTAATCTCGAAACTAAAACCGTCTTACGTCTGTTTTCCCTTTCATTGAATAGTATCGCCATTACAGATTATGACCGTAGGCTAGTAGGCGAACAAGCTCGACCATAAAATTCCAATTACGTATACTTTGAACGCATGATAGTGAAAGTGGTCATATCCTTCTGAGAGAAAACAATGTTCTAAATAAATGTTGTTATTATAGCTTTGTAACACGTGATTGTGGTATTTTCTTGTCAATTTTGTTGGGTTCACAACTAACAAAAAACTGTAAAAATCTGCTCTTTTACTTTCACAGTGCTATAGGACAGCAATGCGGTAAATCCGGAGAAAGAACAAGCGCAGGCCCTTATCTCTTTTCAGAGGCACGGGGGTTTTGTGTCTTCAACTTATAAACTGCAGGATGCTTCTAAGAGATACATAATGAAAATATCCATCAAAATAACAATAACTTTTACAGCCTTCTAATAAAATCTAGAACACCAGTCTCAATTAATAAGGTAGACGCTACCTCATTGATAGGGTGTTGGACTGCAGAGTACCTGATATATGAAGGGACTGTCCTAAATACTTCTTCAGAACTGAGGGTCTAAAGCGGTGGTTATAATAATTCTTGTTATAAGAGTAAATACAGTGAACACTACCAATAGTTATCCTCTTGACGAATTTACTTAAACTTCATTTTAAACTGATCAATTTAATGAAAACGTGTTTGTGTCTTCGCACAAAGATGATGATGATTTCGTCTTAGAGAGTCGTCAGGATAAGAAAATGGTAACTGATTCTTTGAATAGAAACTTGTGGCAATAGAAACAACAAAGTTGTTAAACACAGGTTTAAAAATAAACTAGAAAAACAAGCATTTTTTGTAGCAAAATCGTGCAGATAATTGATGAAATGGCAATAACCATGAAACCCATGATGTTAAAAATCACCTAAGATCGATTTAATACAGAAAATATTCCATTCGAGTGTGGGAATTAATTACACGTGGAAAGTGCTAGAAGGATGAATCTACTAAAATAAACAAAGGACAGATAAACAGTCTTCGGTGCGATTTACTGATGACTTCAAGGACCTATCCTCTGTTTTGGTTCTTCAAAATGTCCTCTTTTCAAATTGGAATTTTATGGTCGAGCTTGTTCGCCTACTAGCCTACGGTCATAATCTGTAATGGCGATACTATTCAATGAAAGGGAAAACAGACGTAATACGGTTTTAGTTTCTAGATTAAATAGTCGAGTTACGATTTGATGGTAAGGCTATTTATTCATGTACCTACTGCATAAAGCAGTCGAGTCTTCAAGCAGCAACTGCATGGCAAAATCAGTCTTCTATGTACATTCATAAACGAACCCACCCAAACAGTTTTTTTTTTTATATTGCCCCACACTAGGAAACTCTTCCTGTATCGTGGGTGCGTTTACAAACATAGAAACTCACATACACAAACACACAGACCCGGAACAACTACTTGCAAATCATACAAATATTTGTTCTGTGCGGGGATCGAACCCGCGACACGCTGCGCAGCATTCGATCGCTCACTCACTGCGCCAACTGTGTCGTCAAAAGTTGTAACTGTGTTGTCAAAGTAGTCGCTAGGCATACAAAGACTGGTCACGAGAAAGTCTCATAGTCGAGGGACTATCTCATTAGATAACCGTGACTCTAGAATGTACAGGGCTATTGAAAGATCACTGTGGATTTTAGCCAGTACAAGTTAGACAGTCTCTCCCGCCCCGCCCATGGTGGGAGGAATCATTTGATGATTTTACCTCGATAAAAAACCATATTCAAACTACTCGATCCAATATATTTTCGGTAGCCATTTTATATTCTAGATAAGTAATAATGCCCTTACGTCAGATGTAAAGTATTCATAAACACTAAACAGTATAAACGCTTTCAAGTTTGAACTTTAAGGTCATGTGTATAAGACGGAGATAGAAAGGCCGCCTTTCATTGCTCATAAACTGCATTTTATGTCTGTAAACCTTGGTAGTAAGCGTTTACAGTTTATATTATGTAACATTCGTTAATCATTTTTCTGACAAATACACAGATAGTTTAATATGGATAACATGTCGGATACTATTATAGGAAATAGTGGTCAAACGCGAACCTATTGCTAAATAGAAAAAAAAACCTTCAAACATTGAGCTATTATTACTACGTATAGAGACGACACCACGCATCACCACTGTCCCCATCCAGGATGAGTGCCCGCGCCTAGAGCACGCCACAAAGCTGTCAAACAACTGAGTGAACTTGTGCGCGCGCACTCATCCTGGATGGGACATAGAGGTGATACGTGGTGTCGTCACTATACGTAGTAATAATAGCTCAATGCTTCAAAAGGGATTTATTTGAAATGATACAAATATTTACCTAGATTAATACACAGAATACTTTGCATCACGCTATTACGATCCGTGGGAAAATAACCGAACGTCACGCGATTGAGCTACAAATAATAATATTTTCTGTGGAAAGAAAAATTCGACCGCGACCCGAGGCCTCATCATAAGGTTTCTGTATTTTATTTTACAGCATAGACGTGAACAATTTACTGCATCTATTATTTATTTGGAAATTTGAAAAAAAAACCTTTAGTTTACGAACGCGGAACAAATTCTTTTCCATAAAATTAACGACAAAATTCCATTTTACTTTAACAAAAACATTAAAATTTAAGGTTTGGATCTCAGGGCCCGGCTGCGGTCGAATTTTTCTTTACACCGAAAATCTTTAAAACTCGCCACGAAATGGCTTAATGGCTTATGCATGAATGCATACAATGTTTAAAAATTTACATGTAATAAGATAAATCGCACCTTACTTAAGGTACCTCATTTATCCTAAATTACAAAGTAATATAATCCACAATATATTCCACTACTATCACGCAACGCCATCTAGTCCCAAGCTAAGCAGAGCTTGTGTTATGGGTACTAGACAACTGATAAACATACTTATATACTTCTAAATACATACATATTATAGATAAATTACACCCTGACACAGAACAAATGATCATGCTCATCACACAAACATTTGTCCTGGGTGGGAATCGAAACCTAGCAGTCAGGGTCACTAACCACTAGACCAACAGGCGAGTCAAAAGTAGTAAGATCGAAAGCAATTAAAATTTAAGCAATCAAGAGATTATCAATGGCCGCGCAACTCTAGCTCTAATAATTATAATCTAGATAAAACAAAGAGCTTTAAACAGCTTTAAATAAGGCCCAGTTTCAACTCAAAGTCAAGATAAAGCCTAAGATTATAATGAATTAACTTCTCAACTGAGGTAGACGAAACATGACCCGAATTCGTTCAAAACAACTTTGGCAATGAGTTCGCTAATTTAAATTTTTCATGCCTCGATTCGTAAAGAAATTGAAAATGGAACTTAAAGGGAATCATTTTACAAATAAAAATACAATGAAGAAGTTACAGTATACTTTAATATGACGTACTTATACTTAAAGAATCCATTCATTAGACTATGGTGACCATTCACAGTAATCATTTAAATAATTTTATTTAATTATTAAAATAATTATGTTTCATCGTTCTGCGAACTTTTCGCGTTGATAATGTGGATTAATTTATGACCCGCTGTTACCTTTTTTTTGCACATTATTATATTTCAGTTTTTAAAATCAAGTGTAAATTAGGATATGGAATAGTACAGTGTTTTTTATTTATTTTTAAACATACTTATTATAAAGTTAATAAATAAATATATAACTTATTTATAAAGTTTATTATGTTAGAATTACATCGTGTAAATCAGAATTTTAATTAATAACCACACATACTAACATACTAACACTGCATGTCTAATATTTCTATGTAAATAAAGAAATAAGTACGACGTACTATTCTATCAAGATAAAGGATTAATGACATATTTCTTCACACACTTATTAAGGCAAGACCTTCAAAAATAATCACCTATGTTACATGAACTCTTGGTCATCAATTACGTTGTAATAGGCCTATAATTTGAATTTCATTCCATCACCATCGTGCGTGCCAACTCATAACATCACGCCGCTTGTAACCCACTATAATTTAGGCAAAGGTGTACCCACTTTTCACCAGTGACGCTATTCGTGCGATTTGCAATTTCTACTGAATAAAAATGAAAATCGTTCTTGCTACTACGATATAATAATGCAATTCGATTGACTTGACGTCGTCGTGGCGATCGTGTTTTGTTTTTCATCTAAGTAGGTACTCGTAGACAACCGCACGTTTTATGTCAGACTCGTATGTCGTAGTGGTAAGGTTGATTTTTACTTGTGGTTGCAGTCGATGGAATCGCGTCGCGTCGCGTCATGGGGAAGCTCCCTTACTCTACATTCATACTGCTGAGACGCAGGTCTCCTCTCTCTCTATGAGATAAAGTGGGCTGTAATCCACCAGGCAGGCCTAGCATGGATTAAATAGATGTTACATAATTATTTTCAAATTATGGTTTAGGGCATGCTGATTTCCTCACGATGTTTTTGTTCCCCGTTCCCAAAACGGGTTACCAATCATCGCAGCATTGGTGATGAAATAAAGTAAACAAAGTAATGCACCTGCCTGTGATGTGATGACACCAACGGGTGTCTGTGATGACTGTTTTTCGACTGGCAATCCAAATATTTGCATTTGGCCGGTGTTTGCCACAACTTTTTTTTTAATGTCAAAATTTTACTATCTATAAGTACTAAGTCCTATTCCTAAAAACGTGTTGCACCGACCCTAAGTAAAATGGGATGAGGGCAGGAAAATAATGATGAAGTCCTATTAGAGGCTTAGTAAATAGTAATCCAATTAGATGCGTGTGCGCCGTGATAGTGAAAGCGAACGCGGCGGTCAGCGCGCGTCCTTGGCAGGCCAGTTGCGACACCACATTACTGAGATCCGGTTATTTCGAGCCGTAACGCCGTGTACAGACGATATTAGTGGGCAGTGCGATTGGCTATGCCTTTTAAGGTGCATACTTAGTTCGCATCAAATGGTGGTGCGAAGGTGTTTATTTCGATCAATCACAGGTTTGGTCGAAGCTAACAACCCGATATCGAGATAAATAAAATTAGCCAAAACCGTAATGCTACTGCTTCTGCTTTTCAAATAAAGCTAACAAATTAGTTAACCAATCTCATAAAATTGTTATTGAAAAAAATAATTCTGATAGTCGATATCTAAAGTCAATCGCTATGTTTGATAGTTAATTGAAAAAACCATATTGATCGATTTCTAATCAAAACCGAAAACAGTCAGTGTCGATCGATCTAGATTAATATTTTGTTCAACGCGTATGTCTAAAGTGCCATAGGCCTGTTATCGTCGAAGTGTGATACAGGGGTGTGCCTAGAAGTACCACTATCAATAGAACATTAACAATTTTAGAAAATGGGTATTTTTTAAAGACACCGATCTAAATTGCAACTGAAGTATCGATTTAAAATGTCACTTACGGAATATCTTCCTTGATTTTTTTTTTTGAGTTCCCGATATTTCGACGCTGTTGCAAGCGCCAAGATCGCGGGATGACTGGAGAGTCTCCATATAAATAATCACGGAAGATTTCCCGTACCTAAGTGACATTTTAAATTGTGAAACAAACTGTGATAGCCTAAAACAGTGTTTGAAGTATCGATCTCAAATTATAATATCAATGATCGTCCGCGTCGTCGATCGACGCTTTTTTTTTTTTTAGCGTGGTAAAATCATCAAATGAGACGAGGTACTGTCAGACTTGTACTGACTAAAATCCACGGTGTCCTTCAGTAGCCCTTTATGTTCCGGGGTCACGGTAATAGAAATAAGTCCCGCGACCACGTCGATCGACACTGCATTCTGGTAGCATCTTTACAGTGTAGTAAAAAAGTAGGATTAAGGTGATTTGCTACCAGATTTGCGATTGTGTAAAATTGGGTTTTCCGTAAAAGGGAATTAAATGTGCGGTGGCATGGTCCTTGTTTATTCATGATCGTTCATTTGAATGGTCAATGAAAGTGAAATCTGATTACGCACTTTTACAGAGTAATTTGATTACTTAATTGCTTTTGATTTACATATTTTTTTGGTCTTATTCAATTGAAGATATTCAACAGTTCAATTTATTTTTATTTAATTCAATTTATTTCATCACCACCGCTCTCAAAACGGTGAAGGGAAACATCGTGAGGAAACCGGCATGTCCTAGAACCGAAAATTCGAAGATATGTGACATCTACCAACCCGCACTGGGCCCGCGTGGTGGATTATGGCCCACTCTCTCTCTCTGAGAGGAGGCCTGTGTCCCAGCAGTGGTAACATTATAGACTGATGATACAACAGTTGAAAAAGAGGTTTTTTTGTTTTGGATTAATTTGGTTGGTGATTAGGTAGGAGGAACGGCCACAGTGGGAAGCGGACACTGATGATGATGATGCGATCCGACCGATTTCGGCCAGGGCGATTGCTTCATCTTGGAAGCGGTCACTAGAGGCCCTGACAATAATTCTACCAAATTAACCATACCTTGTAGGTACTTAGGTACTACTGACATAAATTGTATGGAAAATAAACCAGCCCCTCTAATGTACGAACGAGTTAGATTAATACATCAAATTAAAGTCAAAGCTCCCGTCCGTCCTTACTTTCCGTCACAAATGTGAAAATGATATTTTGAAATTTTTGAACGAAAATATTCATGTCATTTGGTCACACCAGCTACCATTTACCAGCAGCCTGCTGGCAGCTGTCAAATTACTCGATTTTTTTTTGTTAATCAGCAGACTATTATACTTCTAGCACTCTTTGTAAGTAATAGAAAGGAATTTTCCCTCCTTGTCTAATTATACCACAATTCCCTCAAGGAGTGACAGGACATATGAAGCCTCTTGTTCCTTAATTAAGTCTCCGAGGACTCACAATTATGTCAACACTTGGCAGTTATTACAATAGGAAGTTGCTAGGAGCTTTATTTAGACCAAAACAAAGATTTCTTGAGCATTATGTTTCTTCAGTTTATTTTAGATGGACAAGTGATTATCCATGTTGTAGTATACCTAGTATGTTTGTTATGTCATCTAAAAATATATTTGGTTTCTACGATGATGATGAAATCCATCAAAGAGATCACGCTATAGATTCGTCATAGAACTTGTCAGAATGTAAAAAATAATCTCAATCCTAAACAAATTGTTGTCGCTCCCACCCGCCCTGTTTAGTAGATTACTCATTAGATGATTAATCCACGATAAAATAGTTATTTTTGACCACAGAATAACTTACTGTTCTTGTAACAAAAATAAAAGAAAAAGAAAGAAAAAACGTTTATTGGCACATTCCACAAGTACACACAGTAATAAGTAAAGAAACAAACAAGAATAACTTTACACAATTTTATAACCAAAAAAACATGTAGATATATTTTACACTGTGTGACTCACGGCTGCGCCAAATAGGCCCATTTCAGCATAAACATCAGGTAATTACTTACATCTTAAGAAGTAATGCAATCTTCAGTGTAACAAATTTTATGTCTTTTATATCCTCCGACGCTCACTTACTCAACGTTTTATTGGCTTCTTAATGGTTTATAAAATGTTGTAATATCCTTTGGTTCATCGAAATTGAATCTCGTTTATTTTTTCGCCGAAATAAGATAAAACCCAAACTGTTATGTCACGTTTGTATCTGCGAATGAGATCGCCAGATGATCTGTATCAGTTTTTGAAGCAACCTAACTCGATTTGGCTGAAATTAAGGTCGTAAACGAGATGGGTCTATCTTTTATTTACCAGCGATCGTTTCAAATCTAATGTTGTTTATATCTTGGATACCGAATGATTTTGAAAATGTCAAAAATTTATCTCATTGACTAAGTGCCCATTGGCACGAGAGCTTTATTTCTGGGCGTTAAAAAAACAGCCGAGTTTGAAAAAAAAGGTAAATTGAACCTAAATGTCACCACAAATGTCACCACAGAAGTAAAAACAGATCGAAAAAAGTTTTAACGTGTGAACAGATACATGGGAATGCATTTATTCTATTTCGGGCGCTTTTTTAACGCCAATTAAAAAGCGCTCGTGCAAAAGGCCTCTTTAGCTATCGAAAATCAATCCTTTTGACAGCCGCTGTCAAAGTATGAACGCTTGTCAATTGTTTACACACTAATTTTATTGTTCTTTAATCAACTGATCCCACCTAGGTCGACGCGGGTCCAATCGTTCTGATTTAGTCACTTGGTCCACTTTATACGTTGAGTTTTGAAAATTTAACTGGAACAGTTTTTTTGTTGACCTGTGACAGACAGGTTTAGTCTTATGATGACGTACAGCGTACAACTTATAAATTCATATCAACTATCATTTCAAACAGGAACACTTTCGGCCATAAAAACCAGGCAAGCTTTAATACATTACTTATTCATAATTCATTTCAATTACAACCGCGCGATAACATATCAAGTTTAATAATACATTATAATAAAATAATGATTATTATTATTGCAATAGTAACACGTAATCATAATGAGTCATCCAATTGTCGTAATGTGTTTTTAAAATCAATAAAATGGTAGTTAAACAACTCATTTTATATTCTATGCATGGTTTAATTATGTCACGGTTTTTACTGGTTGATATTAAAATGTTTATGCGTGTCATTTCTGACTTATGATAGGATTTAGAAGTATTTAGACATTCAGTTACAAAAGAATAGCCCAAAACCATGTTCTAATTATATTAAACAACTCGACATACCTTCCGACTGTCAACTGTCACCTGAAATTACGTTTACCAAAAAATGTCTTATTCTTCATTATTTTTCCAATAAAATTAATTAACGTTACTTTGTTATTTACGGTATTTTCATAATTATGGTTATTGTTTATTTAAGAACGTGAACATGTTACAAAAACGTACATGACGTCATATATTTAATTTTCGTCATCACAGTAATTTCTTTCTTATCGTGGTGGTATAGAACCTGTCAAGCATCACACTCCATTATAACGACAGCTTTGATGATCAAATACAGTAATTATGTATTGATTTACGATACTTAGAAGTGACACCTTTTATGAGTCATAAACATGCATTGTTATTTTAATTTCCTTAATAATTAAGCATTTAAATGTTATACAAACGATATTTTACAAAAAAAAAACAACAAAGTTATATTCCCGCCCGCACCTGTCCGAGTTGTACTACGTAACTACGTCAAGTTAAAAACGAAATCGTCAAACGGAAGCCACGATAATAGGAACCGGTCACCCATCCATTCACGAACCGATTTATCGCGGCTAAACCTTGAAGAAAATCAGTTGTTTTTGTTTAGCTAGCTCTTCTATAATTCAGTAGCCTTACAGTATAATCTACACATTACTTATGTACAAGGAAATACGTCGAACAATAACACTAGTTGCTGGAACTAAACTGTATTCAAAAGAAAACACTTTCTTCACCAACTTCCTTGTCTTTTCATACTTTATAAACATCCTAGTTCTATTAAACCAAATTTAGATTCGTGTTTGTAGTAAACGTTTTCGCCCAGTGGTAGCGGCCTCGGTTTACATATTGTATAGCGTGGATTTGAAATCAATCAGGCACATTTGCTTTGTCTGTTTTTTTTTTACGTCGTAAGATCATCAAATGAGTCCTCCCACGCCGGGCAGGGCGGGAGAGACTGTCAGACTTGTACTGACTAAAATCCACGGTGTCCTTCAATAGCCCTTTATGTTCCGGGGTCACGGTGATGGTATAAGTCCCGCGACCGTCTATTTTATTTTAGCACCACTGCTCTCAAAATGCTGAAAAAAGATATCGAGGGAAAACGGCATGTTCTACCAAAAAATCGAAGACATGAGTCGACATCGACCAACCCACACTGGGCCCGCCTGCCGACTCTATCTCACAGAGTGTAAGCCTTTTTCCCAGCAGAAGGAACATAATATTATGCTTGTTGTAAAATTATATTCAGATCGAAAAGGAAAGTATTTAATTGGTAATATGATTAATGACTATCTCTTTGTAGTGATTGCAAGAAATACTGCCAAGCAAGACCTTCTTAGTTGGATTCCCAGCTCAAGTATGGGAAAGTTAGGAGTTTTTCAATAGCAGCCACAGAGTAGTATTGGCATTTGTGGCTGATTTTAACACGTGACAGGCTTAGGTATCTATTTAGTGTTATTAAAGTAAGTCTAGATTTGGACAGGAAGGAAAAAAATAACAATAATGTTTTCATATCTTAAACATCATTAAACCTACTATCTAAGAAGAACCGGAAAACTTGCGGACAAAATAATTGCACCACAATTATAGAAACATAATGATACATTCCGTACACTTGAGGCCACATTAATGGTAACCATTTCACAGTTTATCCAACGGTGTGTATGATTTGTATAGGGCTGTCAAACATGTTGAAATTAAATTATGTTTGGCAATACTAAATTTTAATGTCTTTTTAAACTACTGGCCGCTTTTTTATAAAATTTAATGGAACTATTACAAACATTTTATATTAAAAGATGGTTGTTACTATTTTGTAAACGCTTTTTATGTTAGTCAATGTAATACGAATATTATGGCGCGTTTCCTTATAACCTCTATTTTAGTCTTGGCTAATATAAAATAGTTGTATATTATAAAGGTAGGTGGTTAAAAGGTCAATGAAGTGCGATAAAACAGCGAAGAAAGCAAGGCCGCTTTGTAACTTAATTAGTGTTATTAGTAACTAAGTAATATGAATATGTATAGTGGAGTCTTTTAAAAATTCATCACCTTTGGATGTTTTTCCTCTTTTCTGCGTACACTATACTGTAACGGCTCAAGAAAAAATATTGTACCGTTATGTCAGTACAGCAACCTTTGAAGGCAGCGCAGCAGTCGTGCGCTGCGTGTCGCGGGTTCGATTCCCGCACATTAAATCCGACCGAATCCCGAGGAGAAGGCCAAAAATCTGTGCCTTGTTGTAGTTTTATAGTACTGCCACAGTTGTCAAGTAACATGCTAATAACATAAATTGACATAACAGTAGCCCTAACTTAACGCCAAGCTTGTCAAACTCAAACCGCATCGGTCACGCCCTGTGGTGCACGACATTACACTCCCGTGCTACACTTGTACTTTCAATGCACTGCAGTGTACCGCTTCCTAACCGCTGCTCATTGTTGGAAAATACCGGGTTTTCTGTGAGAGCGTCCCGCCTTCTTGATACGTAATTGTATTTAAATTGCACGGCTGTGTATGCATTATTGTACTATGGCTGGTTTTAGGGTTACTCCAAGTCAATGTTATTGCTAATCCATTGGTAATGTTACTGTTATGTGCGTGGGATACCTTCAACTTCTGTTATCGCAATCTCTTATGACTGTTTTTAGGATATAATTATGGACCTGTGAAAGCTTACTTTTCTTAAAGCATTTTCTTTGGGGTTTGGGCCTGAAACCCATGAGAAACTTTGCAGTGATATTTAAACAAACGATACGCTAGTGCCATAAATATTTCTTCAGAGTGCATTAAGTGATACTTTTAAGTATCTGGGGGCACGGCAGTGCCCCCTCCAGCTATTATTTCGAATTCTCTCTCTCTGGCGTAGATACGCCAGGATAACCTACCGAATCTATAAAAAAATTGTTAGATAAAAAGTTTGGCAGACTATGTAGGTTGATGTGCTGGGGTCTGTACCAATGCACACCAGAATTGCCCCCAACGTCTATGATTCCTTGCCTAGAAGAATCTTGTTCTAACTATGGGACCGTTTTAAGTTGATTTTAATGCTATGCCGACTCTATAACTGACACTAAGCATAAATGACTTAAAAGAAAACTACTCAAATAAATTAAAAACAGGTTACTCGCTCAACGTATTCACAAAACGAGGTGCAAAGTCTCGTAAAAACAATTTTCTCTGAAAGTACAGAAAAAACCCGTTCGTTTCTTAAAAGTAATGCACCCGGGGGAGCCATACATTATAGTTTCAGGAGCTAACTTACCTCGGAGCATTTGAGAAACTTGTAAATATTGTATTCTATATTCATGCTTCGTCCGTACTGAGTGTAGAATCTAGTTATTCCAAATAAAATATATTCCGTTGAAGTGTTTTGTTGTCAGTGATGATAAATTGGTATTACATTATGAAAGTTTTCATACTACTGTGTTCTACTGTGTTTTTTTCTCTGCATCACCCTTAAGTATACTGGCAGACAGCGCGTTGTACGTGCGCCTCAAAGAGTGTCAGCACAATGACAGGGGCCCCTTTAAAGGGCCAAAGCCTGCCGGGGTCGCGGGACACACGCGTACCGCGACTCCGGTACATAAAGGGCTACTTAAGGATACCGTGGATTTTAGTCAGTACGAATCTGATAGACCCTCCAGCTCTGCCTTGGGTGGGAGGACTCATTTGATGATTTTACCACGCTTAAAAAATGGTATAGACTGGCAGAAAATGCCTAAGGTCTTAAGTCCGTCTAGGTACAAATGCCAGCAGGTCAACCTACCCCAATCTGTGAAATTTTACCATATAACTAAACAAACTCCGAGCTTGCCTATCCGAGTCTTAAAACTGTCCAATCAGAAGCAGTCGAAGAAAAAAAGGGATTTGGATTTGGATCGGGACTTTGGGATACACTAACTGCCGTACCATGAAAACTTCGTCCGTTGAACACTTGTCAAAAAAAATGACAGATTATGGCGTTGAAATAAGGTCCGTTTTGCAGTCACACTTTTTATAGACAAGTGTTCTACAGATGTTTAAGTTTTTGTAGTGAGGCTAACTAACCTTTAAACTATAATGTTAAGTGATAAAGTTATACATAGAATCAAAGTTACTTTGAACACCGTCAAAGCACTTTCACCGGTTACACGATTTGCTTACAAATCCACCGATCACGTAGAAAGCTTAGCATAATATAAACCTGCTAGTCTTATCTCTAACTAGTATAGAAAACAGGAGTTGTGGAAAATTGTGCAAAATATGTATATTGCATTCCCCTTTAATTGGCTGGAAGTGTGAAAACATAATCTTCGGATTATATAACTTAGCGCAAAACATCAGATCTATTCGGAAGCAGTTTGGTAGAGTTGTATCTATGTTAACTGAAATGTACCTATGTAATCCGTCATTATATATAATTCTTAGGAAATGTATATAATTTCTAAAATCACCAGGAATTTCATACATTTACTAGGAATTATCTATATCGCATGAACACATTCGGTTTTTGTAATAGTACTATGGAATCAAAAAATTGAGACTGTTACTTAATTTAAAAGGAAAAACCCAAAAATACTTTGTCCGATCTGGGAATCGAACAAAGATTTTATGATCCAAGACTCTATCACAAGATTTCTGTTTTTTTTTACAGCGTGCTTTTAGTATTTCCTGTGAGGATTTGAAAAAGTGCTTGTAGTGTAGGATGGAGGCACTAAGTTTTTCCATCAAATTAACGTCAAAGTTCCAGTTTACTTCCCGTCACAAGATTGTGAAAAGTCATGGTAAGGCTTCCGACCACTAGGAATTGAAGTTATCTAGTACCATTCCTCTATAAATGGTCGAAAGTGTAATACTTTAATCGATGGGGAATATTACTTAGGTATGCGTATATTTGATCGCGTGATAGCTTGCAAGGACAGGATATTAAAGTATACATACACTTCTGGACACATCTATTGGCCCACCTTAGAGTTTAGGTTTCGATGGCCCCTACCGAAATATGATTGCTAGATTAAACAAAAACTGTTGATGCAGTTTTAAACCTGATACATTTTACCATCTTTTTCGATCGTATTGTTTTAAATTTGAATTCAGAATACCATACGACATGGAGCTACGCCTAACAAGTCGGATATACGCCTTGTTAAAGGCAGTTGATTTTTGAATAAAAAACATGTTTTATCAAATAAAGGTTTAATTTAATAACGCGTGTTGCCTCCATGGGCACCTACCACAGCTCTCATACGATTAGGCATAGAGTTTATCAACCGCTCTATGAAATTTTGAGGGATCATCTCCCATTCCTCTTCTATGGTAGTTTTCAACTCCTGCATCGTCTGGGCAACTGGCTGACGAGCCCTAACACGTCTTTTTAGCTCGTCCCACATGTGCTCAATGGGGTTCATGTCTGGGCTTCTGGCTGGCCAGTCCATAACTGTGATATTCACATCCCGAAGATATTCCCTGACGATGCCGGCCGCATGGGCTCTTGCATTATCATGCATAAAAAGGAAATTTGGGCCCACATAGTCCGCGTATGGTGTCACGTGAGGTTCTAAGCACTCACGAATGTGCCTTTCAGCATTTAATGTTGGCAGCCGTGGTCCTGTAACAACCTCAAGTTGAGTTTTGCCGCTCACGGATATTAGACCATACCATACCCCAGACAGTCCATGAGCCACCGCCATAAGCAGTCCTCTCTTCAAAGCAGCATTGTGCGAAAGGCTCTCCCTTACGTCGGTAGACCTTCTGCCTTCCATCATTGCCATGTAACACAATTTTAGACTCATCAGAAAAGAGTACACGGCTCCAATCTTGCTGTGTCCAATTTAAATGACTGCGTGCGAAATGAAGGCGCGCTGTTCGGTGGGCTCGCGTTAGTTTGGGCCCATTGGCTGGCTTGTGTGGTACCATATCGCGTTCTTTTAACCTTCTCCGAACAGTTCGAGCGCTCACGGATACTCCGTGGAAGTCGCGAAGTTGGTTTTGTATCTCAATGGATGTAAGGTGACGATTTCTCAAGTTGGTCGTCACGATGAATCGATGCTGCCTTTCAGTTGTGACCCGAGATTGTGGCCTTCCTTGGCGACGAACAAAGCCGCCAGTCTCTAGGTACCTCCGATAAAGATTTTGGACCGCAGATCGACTTAAATTAAGTTGAGCACTCATGTTTCTTTGGCTGTGTCCGGTCTGAATAAGTGCCACAGCTTGGGCGGCGACTTCAGGTGAAGTATCCATAGATTATTGATAGAACCTCACCTTAATGTTAAGAATAAGTAATGTTTGTTGCAAAACCAAAGATATCAATCACTTTTACAAGAATTAAATCCAAGTAAACCAATAAAACCAAGTTTTCTTAGTATTCGATTGTTTGATATCAACAAACAGGCTCCAAATTGTCTTTTGTTTCTTTAAATTCTGTGTTCGAAATTCAAAAAAAAACTATTGAATGAAATTGTGAATGTGCCAGGTTCAAAACTGTATAAAAACTTTTTGCTCGACCTAATATAAAATTTTAGCTAGGACCAAACGAAACTGAAAATACAAGGTGGGCCAATAGATGTGTCCAGAAGTGTATATCAGATGTATAGATAAGTTGAACTAGAATTTTAATCGAAATGGATGTTTTCATATTAATTGCAGTTCCAGTTACATTTGATATTATACAGACACGCGAGATTGCTGATTACGAGTATCTCTCCTGCCTGTTATAAATCTAAAGACAATTCTCGAAGGGAAAATACCAAATATCTAAACCCTATGGTTTAGAAAAATCAGTTGTAGATGCTATGATCTACAAATGATTTTGCACCGTAAGTAGTTCCGTATGCTAACAATAGAAAAAAAGTAATGAATTTTTTTTCAACAATTGTTTTTTTCAATGAGACGCGTAGCAAGGCTTTGTAATCAACACTATATTATAAAGAGGAATGATTTGTACTTTCATGTGTGTATATTTGTAATGAATAAACTCCAAAAACGCTGTGCGAATTAAAAAAATAAACACCATTTCACGGTACATTCACCCGAAGTAACATAGGCTATGATAATTATATCATTTCCATCCGTGCGATGCAGGAAAAGTTTAAAGATATCACTTGGATAATTACTAGCTGATTGTTGCCGGTCTAAGGGGAAGGCTTTTATTCAGCAGTGGACGTCTTCCGGCTGATGATGATGATGAACATACTTGTCTTACTTTTAAATAAGGTGACCGTAGGTGTCAGATAACCAACATACTCATTTACTAGCATGACATCTCAAAGAAATCCCCGAGAACACATCCAAGTCATCAATTACATAATTATCTAAATAGGTAGGTAATAAAGTCTATTTTTAACGACATCCTCTCACGAACATATATACTTAATACTTCATCCTGATCATTACTAGATAACATAATACGGTATAAATTTGCCCATTACTCAAGTACAAGATGGCTACGTCAAGCTGTATACACACAGTATAACTTGACCTGCCTTTGTATAATTTTCCCGTTCTATGAAAGGCCAAGATAAATTGGAATACAGTAGGTCATAACAGAGGATACTGATTATAAGATATGCGCTTTCGTATAATTCAATATTTTTAAAGTAAAAGTATTGAATTAGAAATAGACTTTCGTTATGTAGATTGATTTTGTAATGCTTCAATTCATATTTCATAACTAGCTGCTGCCAGCGGTTTCACCCGCTACAACTCGAAAATTATCCCACGGGAACATAAAATCGGGATAAAAACTATCCTATGTGTTAATCCAGGTTATAAACTATCTGTGTACCTTTCAGCCAAATCCGTTCAGTAGTTTTTGCGTGAAAGAGTAACAAACATCCATACATACAAACTTTCACGTTTAAAGTAGGATCTTGTCATAATTATTCCATCACTTTGTTGATTGTCACATAAATGAATGAATTTCTAGTGTGAAACTACTGAATAAGCTCTTAAAGAAAGCTTTCAATTTATTTTAAAATTTCCAGTACCCACAATTTTTTACTATTTGACGCTCAAAATGTCTTGAAAATAATCTGTCAAAATAAATAATAAAAGAAAAAATATGGCACACAATCGTTACAAACAATATTAAGATGGCATAAGCCTACATAAACCAACCGTCATAAAAAATAAACAGAAGGCGCAAGCTGTCACATTCGCTTGTCAAAGTGACAGCTAAAGTTCATTACTAAAGCGTCAATGTCAAAGATCTGTCAGAAGTGAAACCAGTTTGGTTCGAAGTCTAGCTTTAAATTAACATAAATATTTTTGCAATGAAACGATAATTACGATAGTAAAGTAATTATATTTTGTTGCCTTTCTAGTGTGTCTGATAAAATGTCAATGGCATACTGCAGTCATATTATTAGTGTTTCACCTCGGAAAAAAAAGTAATAAGTTACAAACTCGTACACACCTTTAATTTGGCGTCTAAAGCTGTCGGAAAAAACTCGATAAATATCGTTTCTAATTAAAATTTAACTTTTTTTTTTACTCCACGATAAAGGGTACAAATCTAAATTTGTAATGAATTTAATCTGTAATAAAGAACTTCTCAAAATTTTGCTGTGCTGTCAGTAGTGTAAAAAACCGTAGTGGCTACTTTAATTTAATGTCCCATAACTCTTCCCTCCTATATTTCTTTGCGGCATCGTTCAAGAGGAAAATGAACCATTGCCAGATCTAAATCACCTGCACCACTTTTTCCAAGATGGCGGAAGGTGTTTTGTCCCGACAAGGGTTGTAACCCTATAAACTTGTATTTAACGCTAAATCTAAAAAAAAAATTGAGTCTTCTGGCAAACGCACGCAGTTTAAAATCAAACATTTCAACGAACTTTGCAACCTTATTCAATATACTCAATACGTTTATTGCATTCCACAATGTGAACTTAGGTGGTAGGTACATAAAGATACAGTATAATAGTTATACATACAATTGCCCTGTTTGGCATAACCACATAAAAATTAAGAGGAGGGCTATTATAAATATTTGTTCACAACTTCAATATTGATATCTTCTAAATTATATCTATGATTAAAATACTCTTTTAAAAAATACCTTCTTTCTATTAACCATACTTAACAGTTTTCGCACTACGCCAAAGGCTTCTTTTACTCTTTGTATGAGTAGGACTGGAGGCTACTTAAGTAGTCGTTAGTTCTAGTAAAGAGACCGTGACGAACACGAGATAAAATATTGTTTTCTTTTTATTTACAAAATAGTGATGTGCCTGATGATAATTTGGATAATGAATTTGATAGATTTGTGTAAACATTACATTGAAAATTGGCAGTTTTTTCATTTCTCTATCGCTGTGTCTTTAATTTTTTTTAAAGTGAAAGAGACAGAATTATGTTCTAATTGGCCTTAATTATTATTTTTTGTCATTTGTCATACAAGTCAAAGGTTTTTACTTTTACTAAACTGAGGCCTTATCACAAGTTTTCAGTATTATATTTACAGCGTTCTTGAAGTATTTACTGCGTTTATAGTGTAAAAAATGAAACACCGCCTCCAGTGTGCGAAGAAGGAAATATTTTTTTCCTTGAAATTAATGTCAAAGTTCCAGTTTACAATAACTGAAAATTTGATAAGGCCTAAGGCCTCTGTGAAAGATTACAGGTTGGTCGTTTTAACCTGTACAAAATTTCCCGTTATTAGTAGAAAATAAATAATTTACTAATCACCTAACGATATTGCATGTCCAACACATATTAATAAATCCATTTATCACTATTAGTACAGTCCGGACAGATGAATTAGGCCCAAGGCTATAAATCAAAGAAATTCCGAATTGAATTTGTATAAATCCACTGACAAGAAAATGGAAGAACGATATTTAAAATTGGTAAATTATGATGCCGATGAGAATTTGCTACTGTATAATTATAAATATCTATTTTAGTTTGGAAATTGTTAATTTTGTCATAGTTTCGGTATGTTACACAATTTTATTGATTTATTGATGTTTTTATAGGTAATTAGGAAAACGAGCATATTATTAACTGTTAGATTACAACATTTTTTGAACAGTTTTTTACTGTTTTCCGTCAGTGCGCCGGAGTTCCAGTTTATTCTAGATGAACTCGGTTCATTTCTTTGCTTCTGGGCTTTGACGAACGGCAAAAAAAAAAATAAGAATGTCGTACATCAATTATGTCAAAAATCTGATGTTGGTGTCAAAATAAAATGGTCATTGTGCTGTCAACGCAAATAATAATAACGGTTATTATTTAGTAATTTTATTTAGTAAAAATTAAAATATTGAAAAAACATAATGTTATATAAATAAATAGTAATTATTCTGTACTGACCCCAATGAAAAAAGTAAAATAATGATAGCTTGAGCAATTTATCACTGTCTTTCCATCAAATATAGGCTCATGCATGACATTAAGAAGTGTATAATAACATGATGACAGGTTGACAGCTGTCATTTTCTCTTAAACATCATAATCGTACTGATTATCTTGTTAAACAAAGATTAGAACCACACTTTCCATAAATAATGATTGGCGGGTCTTAACTAAGTACATACAAAGTTATATACTCGTGTATGTGAATAAGGAAACTTACCTAAATACCCGGTGTTACTGCTGTCATTAGTTTATATAACTTTTGTAGGGAAAAGTTGTCTGGAATTCTATGCTTATAGGGATTAGAAGTGAGTATAACTTGATGTATGGGTTGTATTGAACAACAGTTTTATCATAGAAAATTATCTTTTAACACTTGCCAAATTACACCCTTAACTTAGCAAACTAGATTTTGCCCACAACTTACCTAACTTTCCAGCAATGAAAGATAATTTAATTTAAATAAAACTAGAAGAACATACTTAAAAAATTAACAAACAGATTGTCAAAACGTGATTCTCCCAAGCTGCGACGTCACTAAACAGTTTACTGAATCTTCTTACTGTTTATTAATTTTATAGCTTTTTTTTTTATTGTGGTAAAATCATCAAATGAGTCCCCCCACCCCGAGCAGGGCGGGAGGGACTGTCAGACTTGTACTGACTAAAATCCACGGTGTCCTTTAATAGCCCTTTATGTTCCGGGGTCACGTCAAGAAAATAAATCCCGCGACCCCGGTAGGCTTTGGCTCTCTGTAGGAACAAACAACGCGCCGCCGTCGACCCACACTACGCGCCGTCGACCCTGATTTTATAGCTACTAAATATTTGAAAGTTACTCAGGTCCAAAAAGAAAAAAAATAGATAAGTATTTTTTTTTTCTAAATAATCGAATACAAGCAGTGTTTTACAAAATTAACTATGGTCACCTTTTCTCCTAAGTTTATAAAAACAATTTTCGTGTGTTTTTTTTTTATAACTTTACAAAAAAAAAATAAGAACTTCTAACTCAGTTACAAAATAGATGATGACATTATACCTTAAACCTGTTACCTCATTACCATAAATGTAGTATAATAATAAAGTGTGCTAGAATGCGTTATGTCAAGGTTAAGAGAAACGGATGGGCAGTGGAAACCTCTCTCAAGGTCAAACAGTAATCGGATTTTACGCAATGATATCGATTTTAAGACATAGGCACTCGCTTTTGCCTTGGTTGTGCTATGATTAGAAATCACACACTGTTATGACCGATTTACACGTTGCAAGAACTTGCATACAAGTTTGACTACATTTTTATTTTACGTGGTAAAAACATCAAACTTGACTGGCCTGTGGGTCTAGTGGTTAGTGACCCTGACTGCTATGCCGGGGGTCGTAGGTTCGATTCCCACCCAGGGCAAATGTTTGTGTGATGAGCATGATCATTTGTTCAGGTTTTGTTCAGTTGTATCAGGAAACACAGACCCTGACAGGGAATTCCATTCCTTAGCTGTGTGTATCTACAATAAAAGTATTGGCAAAACGATTTCATTAATAGTTCTTCATTGTCCATTTATAGGCCACAATGTATTCAGACTTGTATGCAACACGCATGCAATTTTTTGCACCTTTAGGTCATCGTACGCCCCAATTTCCTCTCATGGTTTTTAATTCTAACTTAGGCAACTGCTAATGTATCATTTTACCTGCCAAGTTAGAATAGGCTTACATACCAGCACTAAGTTTATATTTTTGTTTTCTATTACTACATTATTTATGTTTTGCTGTTGGTATACCTTAAATAAATAAATAAATTTATCTTGGATATCACTGCCATCGGTGAAAGAAAAACGTCGTGAAGAAACTTGAACTTATGTAATCAATAGTTATGATATTATAATTTAGAATATTATATTATTACATTATAATATTTCTAATGTGGGTTACGGTCTTGTGGTATTGCTATAAGAAACTTTCATAAGAAAACGTGACCTTGCAAAAAGTTGGATCGTTTAGTAATTTGCCATCTCTCATAACGGAGCGAAATATATTTGAATAATCATCTATTGGTAAAAATAGTGGCCTTGCAATAAAGTAATAGGTATTACATCGGTATTCTTTGAGGTTGTAAATCAATAAAAAATGAGTCATCTCATACCAGGTGGAGTGGAAAGGATGGTCAGATTAATTATTATTGACCAAAAATCACCCAATTTCTTCGGCTGCCCTTTGCGTACATTAAGGCCACGGTTACCTACGAGTACTTATACAATCTACTGCGACCCCTCTGGTCTAAGTCTTGATAATAAAATATATATATATAAGGCATTCGTTTTTAGAAAACTAGCGCCTATTTAACTTAAAGCGACATCTCATACCACGTATAAGGCATTCCTAACAAGGCTATACACCATTATAAGCCGAAGCTTTTAAAAGATCTTTTAGTTAGGAATGCGTAAAGCGAAACACCGCTATGAATTATATATTAGCTCGGCTACCAACGACGTTCGAGTGTTACAAAGTAGATGAGATACGCGAATGTTTTGTATATTTTAGTGTTCAAAATTAGCACGTGTCAACGAGTTGGAATATGGTTGCTAATGTTTGTGTGATGTGCGATGGCATGGCCCTAACTGCCATGTTGACAACCCAAAAATGGTGACAACACACTTGTCACAGTTGAGTTTAAATCGAGGGCCTGAATCACTCGCGTCGCTCAGGATTTCACTCCCTACGGTCGTGATTCAGTCATTAAAATCCCTCGCTTGCTCTTGATTCATATAATGGCCCTCGCTTTAAATCCGCTCTTTATTCACTAGTTGCAAAATATACTATTAACATACTTGAGTAGTGCCAAAATACTGTAAAGCTGTTGTCAAACAGAAAGGCGCGGGCGTGGCATTGTGGCGTCGCACTACCGTAATGTCGCACTTCCGTGGTGTCGCACTACACTCGCACAATCGTTTGTCGCACCAGCGTGATGTCGACCTTCAGTGTGTCGCACAAGCGTGCATTCGAACTGTCGTGTGTCGCAGTACAGTTATGTCGCACAAGCGTTCATCGCACTTCCGTTTGTCGCACTAGCGTAGTACACTCTACAACCTCTATTATAATATTCCAATATGACGATTTTTTAAAAGCTCTGTAACTCTTTAAAAGGTCGTGATTAAACCTTTTTTGTTGAAATTCAGTAAAACTCTTTCTCTGTTCAACAAGCTAAATCCAGCTACAAAATAAACACCTCAAAAGAGAGCAAACTGAGTACCACATTAATAATTACAAGCCAGCTCATCTAGTACTTACTAAGCTCATAAATATCCTTGCTACGTTCTCGTACATACACTAATTATGTAAAAGGGCTTATTTCGTTCATGTGTAATAGAATAACGTGGAATAATAATTATTGTTATTAATTAGCTTGTTATATTCTGAACATAGACCATATTTTGCAAGAGAAATAATAATTTTAGTTTAATTTTGTAATTATTAGCCTTTCAATGACGCTTTTTGTACTCTGAATATAATGCAGAAATGTAGCCTAAAACAGTCTTCAAAGTTTCATCCATCACTACGCTACACAGACACACTACAGCCGATTTTGATGAATTTTGGTGTCAAAGTTTCAACAAAATGTGACTTACGTCATTAGTATAGTTAAGATTAGGATTACCACGCAGGTGTTAGTTGGAATATGGATGTGGGATACTTTAATAAAACTAAACGTGACTCATTCACGTACAACTACTTCATCAATCTTGATTTTAGCTAAACTGGTTATTTTGCCTGTTTATAAAACAAGTTTTTATTAAAAAAAACATAACATAACAATTCAAATATAGTTGCTAATTGAAATAATATGTATCTATCTTTCAAAAACAAAAAATGTAGTTAAATTAAGAAACAGTAAAAAAAAAACATAACAATACACTTGTAATCTGTGAAGCGATAGGCAGAAGTGTGCTTAATTAATAGTACACCCCATTTATTAGAGGTTAGCTTATTTCACATTTCGTGACTGCTTCTGACAGATTCCAAAACGAAAAACCCAAATAAAACTTTGTCCGACGTCATCTGAGAATCGAAAACTTAGACATTATGCTTAGCAGTCACCTTTCTAATCACCAAACTGACCTGGCAGCCCAAAAACAACCTCCCGACTCGTTCAATGCCAACAGAACCAAAACCAGTTCCAAAAACACCTATCATCAGCAGCATCAGCAACTAAAATCCCTCTTTCATCTTGTTACAGGAAGAAAACATAGCCCTCCGCCTAATAAAGCAGCATTCAGACATCGAAGAGCCAGAAAGCAGTCCAGCGTCTCCTGAAGAAGTTTTCAATACCGGGAACACTGGTACCACGGGACGGGCCTATTTCGACGAGGCGGGTTACGTGGCAGCAGGGTCCAAAGACTCAGATCCTTACGTGAGGAACCGGTTTAACCAGGCCGCGTCTGACAACCTGCCTAGTAATAGGCCGGTGCCTGATACCAGGAATGCTATGTGAGTTTTGCAATTTTTACTTTTTGAACAACCAGTTCTCGAATAGAGACCACGCATTAGCAAGCGCAACGAAGGATGTCCACCCGCTAGGTGGACAGACGGTCTTATGAAGAGCGTAGGATCACGCTGGATGCAAGCCGATTCATAACAAAAAATATTAACAGTTAGGTCATTTCATTTGTGTAAGCCCAACTATCCATACGTCTCTAGCAGCATGTAAAATAGTTATGTTTAACTCGATTAGATTTAATAGTTATGTTTTTAGCTCGATCCGCTTTGACTATAAACCAAAAACGATATATAATGAAAGGCCAAAATGCAATGTAAAACTTTTCTGTAAATCAAAAGTTTTACATTTAGATTGACCAGATTATACCAAAGGATTTAAGTAGCCACATAAATCCATCAATATCCAACAAATAGACCGATGTCCCATCTAACGTTAAACCAGTTATCAGTCATTTTTCAAGCTTCCGAAGACCCTTAACTGCTGTTACAGAAATTTGCATGCGTTCAGAAAACCCCGGCTTAACGAGTTCTCCGAGGCAAAAGGGGTCATGCCGAGATATTGACCTAATAAATTCTCCGGCAAATAGATCGAGTAATATCCTGGACGATAGGGTTTGCTGTTTGTGAAAGATCCTATTAATATGGCTTTGAAAAAGGCATTGACATTTTTGTCTATTGTTGGTTTGGTACTATCATTTCAACCCGTCCTTCTTGGGTGATTGTACTTCCGAGATTATTATATATTACTAGCGGCCCACCCCGGCTTCGCACGGGTGAAAGTCTTCCTCTAAAATCCGGTGCCGACGGTTACAAACACAACAAAAAAAGAATTATCCGAATCGATCCAGCCGTTTTCGAGTTTGGCTACAAATTTTGCGATCCATTTTTATATTATAAAGGAAGATTATCGGTACTTAAACATGTTTTTGCGG
The DNA here is from genome assembly GCA_028554685.1 of Agrotis ipsilon. Classification (NCBI taxonomy): domain Eukaryota; kingdom Metazoa; phylum Arthropoda; class Insecta; order Lepidoptera; family Noctuidae; genus Agrotis; species Agrotis ipsilon. The sequence continues at coordinate 3,254,755 of CM052965.1, forward strand.
TTGTGTGGACAAAGATATCCTAGTTGATTATACTTCCAATATAAAAGATTACTTGTGTTTATATAAGTTTTTGTCTTTTGGAACTTTGATAGTGGTTGTAACTTGGCCTACTTTAAAAATAAATGCTTTAATTTTGATCCATTGTCAAGTTTCATCAAAATCTATTCCACCATTTTCTGACGTGACTGAGTAATAATCATCCATCCATCCATCTATCCTTTTACATTTATACAACTTTTAGAGAAAATTGGTAAGTTAAAATATCTCAATGAATCCTACCATTATTTCTTTATTTTGAAAACAGCAAATATTTAGGAAGTCTGAATATTAGGTTCTAAAAAATAGAAAAATATCTCGTTTACACTTGACCGCCAAATTCACTATTACCCAACACACATCGTAATGAAAAAGCAAATAGCTTTAAAACAAATATTAGCAGTTCTTGAAATCCTAACCCAAAATCCTCATAAGCTTACGTCAAAGAAGTGCAGTGTCAACCGCTGGCCTCAATTTATAACCTCACACTTAATTATGTAATCAGACGCTCTGTGACCTTTCTAAGACCTGATGACCTCGCAGCCTCTTGAGGTCAATGTCTTCTGAGATGTACTAGCGATTCTGCAGTACTGTTAATGATAATTGCTTTGTTAAATATGATTTTGGGGGTAGTATGACATTTTGAGGTTTGTTTTTCTGAATGAAATGTTGGAGTTTGCAAATTGTTTTTTTTTTGTTTTATAAAAGCTTCTTTAAATCACGAAAACAGTGGTTGTTTTACTAATATCAGAAATAACAAAAATGGAATCTAATATATGTACGATGATGTAGCAAAAAGTAATATAAACAATTGCAAACAAAACAAATTAGTAAACCCTCATAAAATATGGGCACTACCACGTGTAATACGATTGCCAAGCTATTTTTATGAATTTTGGTGAATTTTGGAAAAAGAATACGGGGAAATCGCTTATCATTACCTCTCTCTCACCCTATCTCTTAAGTCTTAGACCTATACCATCTCATTTGGAGTCAGAGTACATTCTCATTCAAGTTTCAAGAAATATTTCATAATCTTTGCTAGTGTTATACACACTCCTCGAAGAGTGTCATCACAATGACTGGGCTTTAGAGGGCTTGCCGGGGTCGCGGGGCACCGTGGATTTTAGTCATTACAAGTCTTACAGTCCCTCCTGCCATGCCCCGGTTGAGGAGGACTCATTTGATGATTTTAAAATGCTCATTAATGTAGTATATTAGAACAGTAATTCAATTAAGTTTACTTCCAGGTGCCGACTGAAGAAATATGACGATGACTTGCCACAGACCAGTATCATCATCACATTCCACAATGAAGCCAGGTCCACGCTGCTACGAACTATCGTCAGGTAATATACAGAATAGATTTTAATTTTTTTATTCAGTTTTCTATTTTTTTCGGAATCATTCGGGTGTTGTTCGGTAGTAGTTTCTATGGTTTTTTTAAATATTTATTTTATACCACATACACCTACCGTACCACATACCGTATTTTTCACTTCAAACTTTACACTGAATATTCTAGAAGTGTAAAAATTAAGGGCATCCCTTCAAGGTGGTGTCCAAAAAAAACGTAAAACGTTCTAAAATTTAGTTTATTTTGAACACTCTCTTCTTCTTTCCATTTTCTTCTGCATAAATGCAATAGTTACATACATAATTCATGTGTGAACGATCATTAGAAGACCTTAGATATGTATCGGAGACGGTGTACTTGTAAAGTCAATTATCTTGGCCCACTTCTACATCTTCCACGGGCGCCGTAGTTCTAAAGTGCCCAGGGCTTCCGGCTTACATTTTGACATTACACAGTATGTTGAAAAGTCGAAAGATTACTTACATTAATTTATATTTATTTTACTGAAGTCCAATATTAACTTAAATAAGGTAAGGAACGGTCTAGAATATCATGCATGACTAAGGCAGTCGCAAAAACTATTTGAACAGAAATAAATAGTGTTTTTCTTGGCAATTATCTCAAAGCTCTATGAATACTTTTATTTGGTTGCAGTGTCCTCAATAGAAGTCCGGAGCATCTCATCAAAGAAATTATTCTAGTTGATGACAACAGTGATAATCGTAAGTACTTTAAATATTTATGTACTTTTAAAAAGCACAGTGATTATTAGGAGCTCGTGGCTAAATAATTACAGCCGCACAGGCCGATCTTCCGGATTAAAGCGCACTTGCCGAGGTTAGTCTGTGGATAGACCATCTCACAGCGAGTTTCTTCCGTGCCTCGGAAAGCACATAAAGCCGTCGGTCCTGGCTGTCATTTGTAGATCTTTGACAGTCGGTACTAGTCAGAAGCTCAAAAGTCTGAAAACCAGTCATACCATAGGGATCGTATTATCTAGTTACTGGGTTGTGGAGGTCCGATTGGCAGTCGCTCCATGTGAAATATTGATATTCAGTTGCATCTGGTTCGACTGGAAGTCGACCAGTCGACCGTGGAACATAGTTGCGAAAAGGCTAGCCAAATGACGACATTCTAAAAAAAATAACATTAGAAAAACATTTCTTTTATTTATGGCATGGAAAATCATCGACTTTCTAATTAGATTAGTAGAATACATGTCTTGTAGACATTTTACGTCGATCATAGTCAAATTGACACTTCACATTCTGACACAATGTCTATTATAATTAATGTTAATTTTGCAACCCAATTAACCAAAAGCACATAATTATACAGGCATTATCATCACAAGCGTATCCACAAGGCCAGCTAAAGTTATTTAAAAACCAACAATGTTGCTAAGTCCTCATTAAGTTATGTTAATGTGCTTGCAACTTTGTTACTTATTAACAACTTTAGCCATACTTAGTTTGAACTTTATTATTCAGCTGTTTGGTACTAAAACATTAAAGATTTGTTTATTATCTGCTGGTAAAGTTAGGGGAAAGTTTTCTTTTAATTGTCTGAGATATTCAGACCTACTTAATATTAATCAATTTCGCAAAGGTCTGCTAAGATTTTATATCAAGTGGAATTTTCTTTCACTCTTTTTATTTTTTCGGTACTTTTTTACCACGTCTGCAATAAAACTAGCTTCTGATCTTTCTTATTTTTATGCAGATTGTGCATTTCCAAAAAAGTGCATTTGACGCAAAATGTGCAATTCGCAAAATGTGCACTTCTCAAAATAGTAATTCTTGAAAAGAGTACTTCTCAAGTGCACCATGCACTTCTCAAAATTGAGCTTTCCTCAAAATTCATTTGACGCAGATCGTGCACTTCTCGTTTAGACATCACTGATATCGGTTAAAGAAAATATTGTAGAAACCTGAATTTTCAAAATAAATGTGTAAGTCCTACCATGCGCAAGCAGTGCACATCACTGGTGCGCAGGGTGCAGGTCAGCCCGAACAGTATCCTAAAAGCCTTCGCCCAGCGCTTCGACTGCCAGTACGTGTATCACTGTGACATGGTACACGTACGGGCTATGAAAATATTATTTTAGTTATTTTAAATTGTATTTAATATTATATTTCTGTTTTTATTGTATTATTTTGGCATCGTGTTATTCTAAGTTATGTCATGTCTGTAATTGGTCCTTGTTGGCTTAAATATAAATAAATTATTATTATTAAAGCTATATCAGAAGCTTGTAGGGTTCTGCGAACCGGCTTAATTAATTTTGACACCATACACGGAACAGGAAGAGTAACTTGTTTAAAGCTGTTCCCTGCGGTTTTATCTTCCCTGCTCGGCTCCAGCATTATGCAGCAGCTCCATGTATTAAATAGCCTTCAGCCTTCCTCAATAAACGGACTATCCAAAACAATTTCAATTTGAACCAGGAGTTTCCGAAATTATCGTGTTCAACCAAACAATTGTTTATAATATTAGTTAGTCTAACAACGATTTTACTTCCTTCTAACTTAATGATGAAATTCTTAGACTCTAGAAATACAAAGGTAACATTTGCACTGATTATTTTCCGCATAATTCCACAAGGGTCATAAGGTTGATACAAATTATTTATTATATAACCTAATGTAATCTGCGTAATTACTTGAATCGAAACTGCGCCGTCATCTGACAAATCTCTCACATATTGTAGGTAAAAGTAGGTGAACTAAGATATTTTATTATAATTATTACACAAGATAAAACAAACTTGAGAATAAAAAGAAATGTTTTGTGAAAGGCGTTGTATTAGAAACATGAATATGTATTAGTAGAGCCAAGATAGAATTGTTACATTATGTTTTAATGAAATGCAATAGGAGCCTAAAATATTTGAGATTGCTACACATGTCTGTTAACCTTGCGGATTACAAGCACTATTTCTTTTAATCATTGATCAATACTTGAAATTATTTCTGTATCGTGGACATGATTACAATATTTGAACTCACACACACAAACAGTAAGATACGGGACAACTAACCGTTCGGGAATCCAACACACGATGCGGAGCGCATCAGCCACTATGTCAACCGTAGTTTTAATTAAGTATTCGTAAATATATTTAGGTATTTGAATACTCCAATTTATTTTTATTTTTCCTTCATTGGCCAGCCAACAAATTATTACGCAAATATTTAATAATATCTATGATGATGATCTAGATTAATTTTATTTATTTATCAAGGATGAAGGCCCCATAAAGATATAAGATGTGCAAAAAGTAGTAAACTATAAAATTAGTACATAATTGAAATCAGAATAACAAAAAATCTTGGAAGAAACTGTCGTCACCATCACATTTCCTTGCACAAAATTCTCAACAAAATACAACAAACAAAATGCCAAGCAGAAAATCAAAAATAAAATACGGCTCAGCATCTTTATATCAAAGAACTAACTGACAGAGAAATGGGCCAAGAATATTGTCATACAAACATGCAAGCACTAATAAATGTGCCAACTTGGCTGGAACACTGCCAAGCCTAAAAATGACGCTCTCACTGTATCAAAGAATTTAGAGAAACAATGGTAGATCGTGACCACAGTGCCTCAAAATTAAAGATGCAGTAGTTGTGATCTATTCAACTATTGAAAATTCACGCACATTTTATCATCTGACTAAGCTTTTCATATAGGAGTTGGCTTTCAGACTAATTGAAGGCTGTGATGAGTGTTCAGCTAATTAGGCATTTTTTTATAGTATATTTGCCTCACATTAGGATTTTTTACTGCTAACTAAGTTAAATGGAGGAACTGCCTATCCCAAAAAAAAGTTGCTCGGTAACACGAGAACCTTTAGTTAAACTGATCGGCGCTTCAACTTTGTCGGTCTTCTCACTACTCCTAGGGGCTATATAAAAAAATCTTCAAATAACAGACCAGGCCGAGCCCATGGGATTAGTAAGCTTCTCAGAGGAAAATGGATTTACTACATTTTGGGAGCGCATGATCCGATTATTATGTCGGTTAAGATACTCGTCGAATGGGTCAAATCTTGCAAACCTCCGTACCTTTTTTTTTTTTTTACGTGGTAAAATCATCAAATGAGACCTCCCACCCCGGGCAGGGTGGGAGGTCACGGTGAGGAAATAAATCCCGCCCCCGGCAGGCTTTGGCCCTCTGTGAGGGGGCCCCGTCATTTGCTGACAGCTCTTTGAGGTGCGCGTGGAACACGACGCGCCGTCGACCAGGGCATGGTCCATGGTCGGACAGCGAGTTGCCCTTTACTCGCTGTCCGCATGCCCGCGCCTACGGTGGCCGGAGATCGTCTCGCTCTTGCGACGTCCGACGCCGTGGGCGTACACCACTGCGGTTGGGGCGGAGAGAGGACGCTGCCCTCTCTCTCTCGCGGCCCGCCATCTCCTTCGCGAGCATTACTGCCTCGCAGAAGGTGGCGACCGCTTCCCACTCCGTCTCGCCCCGCAGCATGGCCGAAACCAATGCCGGGCGCGAGAGGTCTCCGCCTATCGCCGCCGTGAGGACACGTCGGTGCCCTGCCCAAGCTGGCAGTCTTGCACCGTATGCTCTACTGTGTCCTCCGGGCGATCTTCGCAGTGGTGACACCCAGGCGTTTCCTCCTTTCGCATCAGACACAGGTACCTCCCGAAACTTCCGTGTCCGGTGAGGACCTGCGTCATGCGGTAGGTAAGGACGCCGTGACGTCTCTCCATCCACTCCTCAAAGAGAGGTCTGACCGCCGCTATTGCGGCGTGCCCGGCCGTCGGTCGCGACAGTCGTGAAACCTCCGTACCTTTACGCTCACTTTAAGGAAAGCTTAGTCTCACCGTTGGTTGTGTTTTGGCTTTCCATGGCCGTGAATTGAACCAGCAGCCATTGAAGAGACATAGAAAGAACAGGGTAAATTTTAACCTCTATGAGTCCAACGGAAAGGATGTCTTCTACTCCACCCAAAGCGGGGAGCAGGCATTTGATGGTTTACAATTTGTCTAGTAGGCCTTCTGAACTATCCTGTTCATTAAGCCAGCTCTCACATAATCAAAGAACTCTGAAACAAAGGTAAATCATAACCACAGTAATGTGAATTAAACACAGTGTGTATTAAATTGAACAAAACACTTGCTTCACGCAATTATTTAGAACAATAGTTTCGCTGGCAATTCATTTTCACTTCACATAATGAATTGTGAAATTCGTGCAATATAATTGGGCTAAAAGCTCTCGTGTTTGTGGCGAAGCTATTAATTAGTGGAATATGACTATTAATGCTAACTGTGTGACTATTTTAGCTAGGTTTTTGCTAAATCATATTCATGGCTAAACAATTAGAAGTTTGTCTGATTTTCCCATTCAAATATTATTTTGCATCACAATGCGAATTTCTCCTGTGTCATGGGTGCGATTATAAACATTTAAACTCGGTACAAAATCATACAGAATCGGAACAACTAGTTGTTGGTCATACCAATATTTGTACTGTCAGGGAGTCGTACCCGCGATAGGCAGCATAGCAGTCGATTACCCAGCCACCACAACAACCGTGACGGTTGTCAGTGGCTTCACTTGCATGTACCTCGACAGTTGTTTAACAACATATTACCGGGATAAACGGTATTCTACGTGTTCTAACCTATCTCTGAACCAAATTTTATCAAGATTCGATCCACTATTCTGATATGAGTAACAAATATCAAAAATTTCACACTTACAAAATTAGCTAGAAACATCTCGCGTATGATCCGCAAAGGGTTTTTTTTCAAGATCATCAGCCTAGAATGTTCCCATTGCTGGGACACAGGCCTCCTCTCTGTGAGAGACAATCGGCCACTGCGGGTTGATAGATGTCATTATGTCTTTGAATTTTTGTCTTTATTACATTTCTTCGCTGTTCGCATTATTAAAGACGTTTGTTAACGTTTAGTGCGAATTGGTGAAACATTCGACCAACGACGATATATTACTAGACTCCGCATGCACGACCAAGGAACAAAAACTATTCTGTCAACTCGAGAGGTACTACGTAAGCGAGCGGGACGGGGTACTGCGTTGTGATTGGCTAACTCAAGGTCTGTTTTGTCTCAAAGTATGTTTACGGCTCACAGAAGTGGTCGAAATAAGATGGTGAGAAGACTTTTTTGCCTAATGTGTTGACAGACATCCGTCGTATGTTATTAGGAGTCTAGTAATATATCGTCGTTGCATTCGACCTTGCCGAGCAGATCTGTGATAGACTATTTTGACAAATTTGGCAAGCCTTTGTATTTATTCAGAAAGAAATACGTTCAAGTCCTTCTCGCAATCGAATTATTCTTTCCGCAAAAATAACCTTTACTGGCACGTGTCCAGAAATGGTCATCAATACAGTGTAAACAAAAAATGTTAGGGCAAGGAACTCGAGCGTAAAGGAAGCATAGTATTTTTATCCTTGAAACATATATCTTTAGGGACTTGTCATAAACTGGTAGTAGACGTGTATATACGGACATACGAGTATCTACCATCTTATTTTACAGCGGTGAGGTCGAGTGTACTGTATTGCTTAAGTCCATGTCAGTGCAAAATGACATGGACATTATGCCGGAGATCGTGGGTTCGATTCCCACCCAGGACAATTTTTTGTGTGATGAGCACGATCATTTGTTCTGTGTCTGGGTGTAATTTATCTATAATTGTATGTATTTAGAAATGTATAAGTATGTTTATCAGTTGTCTAGTATCCATAACACGAGCTCTGCTTAGCTTGGGACTAGATGGCGTTGTGTGATAGTTGTGGAATATTATATAATTATATTATGTAAGTGCAAAATAAATTGCACAGTTTACATAATATATTGACTTTTTAAAATAGTTGTTTTTGCAAAAACAGAGTTCAGCAGTTTATAGGCCTATATAATACTAGCCTTATTTATTGTAACATGTAAAATTTCATTGGTGCAATTATTTTAATATCATGACTTTTTTCACAAGATCGCAAAATCATAGACTATCATTAATCAAATTAATTGCAGAAATATATCTAACAACATCTGAATTACAGTTAAGTGAGATTAATTTTGTATTTCTTATCTGTGTCATGTAATGTACATTTCTTTTTGCTTCCTTGATAGACTGAAAGTTCACAAGACAGATCAATCTATCAAGTTAATTGTAAACAATCATTATATAGTAAATAAAAAGATTATAATTATGCTCAAACGAAACGATTCAGCTAGATAATGTCGACAAATTGTGTTCCTTTGCCCAAATTATCAATTTTCAATGTTTCAGAGCATTACGTAGGTTAGGTATACCGACATATCTAGAGGTTATAATAGAATCTATGCCATCAATTTGGTTAAACAAATCTACGAAAATATATTTGGCTGCTGGTGTCCGCGACTTCTTGTTCAAAAAACATATTTTACGTTCTGGACCTAATTTTCCATATCGTTTTTGTAAACCAGTGCTGTGATTACTTATTACAAGATTTTGGGCTCGTTTTAAAAGCCATACGATGCGGTTTATACGATACCGATTAATGCGGTTTTTACGATACCGATTGATGCGGTTTATTCATTAAAACTTCTTTTATTCCCTACAGCCGAAGACGGTGCTGCCCTCCGCGCTATCCGGAAAGTGAAGGTGATCCGCAACAACAAACGCGAGGGTCTCATGAGGTCCAGAGTGAGGGGCGCTGATGCTGCAGTGGCTCCTGTGCTCACCTTCCTGGATTCCCATGTGGAGTGCAACGCACACTGGCTGGAACCTCTGCTGCAGAGGGTTAAAGAGGTACGTGGCTTGTTCATATGCTGAGAATTATTATTTATCTTTCTCCAATCGATTTTCAACCTTATCACCAATGTTAAAGATTTATACTCATCATCGTCAGCCTATAAATGTTCCCACTGTTATGACACAGGGCTCCTCTCCGCGGGAGTGAGTGGGACATAATCCACCACGTGGGTCGAGTGCGGGTTGATAGATATCTCATGTCTTCGGATTTTCGATTTGATATGGCCGGTGGGTGTCCTAGCAATGTTTTCCTTCACCGTTTTGAGAGCAGTGGTGATGAACTAATGCGCCTGATTGGGTTCGAACACACGACCTTCCCTTTCACAGAGAAAAGGTGTATTTTGCAGCAGTGGGAACTCTACAGGCTGATCATTTACTTAAGTTAGAGTTAAAGTATATACGTGCAGGTATATAATATTCGTCTTACGTCTTTATTGAACTGGGTATGCGAAATTTACTTACTGAAACTTTACTAATATAAAGTTTAAGTCGTAAGTTAGCTAGAATATCAATACTAGTACAATCTACCAAATTGTATAGCCGATTCAAATTTGCGAATTACCGATTGCTTTTACATTACCACGTTCGTGACTCGGATCAAACTCGAAACGGAGCAAAATGTCAAGATGTGTCGAAATGCGGTAATCCACATTATGCAATGCGCATCCAAGCGATATTGTAACTGTTGAATTGCAACAAATAACGTTCTGGGAATAAAATGTATTACTACAGATCTATACTGGCTTCAGAATGTGAAAGTAACTTTGTTTGTATCGTTTTCATGGATAAACCGCTGAACTAATAATGATGAAATATCGTATTGATATAACTTGAACAGTAAGAAAAGACAAAGCCATTACTAGGGTTTCATAAGTGAAGGGTAACCGCGGAACCCTATGTCTGTCAGAGCGCTTGATCTTATGATCCGTAATTCCGAATTCCAGCCTGTTGTATTAGTCGTAGCGTGATGTTTTGTGGCCTATAGCGATTGAAAAAGATTGTCCATGGAGTTTGTTGCTCATTCTTCTCCATAGAGATCTGCGCTTTGGAATGAGCATCTACGGTACTTTCACAGTTTTTATGTCTTGTGAATGGGACTGTATCACCATAACTATTTTTGTACTAGTTTTATTTTATGTAGTTTGACAATTCAAAAGCGCCTTTAATTGGCCTAGTTGAAATCAACACTTTGATTTGATAGCCTCCCTCGATAAGTAGACTATTCAACATAAAATAATTTATCAATTCGAACCTGCAATTCCTGAGATTTGCGTGTTCAACCAAACAAACAAACCAACTTATCAGTTTATAATATCAGTATATAGATTGATAGTTCTCCTCATATTAGTTATCCATATATTCATACATCCGTAAGGTTGTATCTATTGACTACTAATAGACGCATAACTGAGCCTACTCAGTTTATTCATTTTGAGTTCTAAATACTTCACCATAAGTGGAAGTACTTACTTCAAGTTAGAATGTTTTAGTAAAATAAGACGAGGTAAGTCGTATGATTATTTTATTACGTCATTGCTTTTCTGTATCATGGCTCCCATAATATCAATGCTGTTAAAATTTAAAATATTTGTCAATGAAATTCAAGGAAATAAAGACACTCGGTTTGTGCAAATCTTTTTGAATCGAAAATATGATTAACCCAAATGTCAGAATTTATTCAATTTGTTTCAGTTTTGGAACACAAAATGCTAATACCACAATAAATAGTATTCGCAAAATATGCATTTATGCGTTCATTCTGACATTATCGCCTTAATTTTAGCCATTAATGTTTAAGTTCCATGAAAATCCAAACCAATTTGCCAACGAAATAGTCAAGAAAAAATATATTTAAAAAATTGTATAATAAATAGTGCAAAACTCTTTTTTTTAATACATTCTAAAATTAATAAATACATACTACAATGCGCTTGGTACACAGTGTTATGTTCCCTTTCATTTATGGTTTGTAATTTTATCTTCAAGTATTATATCAAACTTTTTTAAACGAATTAACTTCTCGTTTCAACCACTTGGCTACTACTACTTATAATAATAATAATAATTTATTTGAACAGTAAAGTGACACAGTTACACGAAAGCTCTGCCTCTCGAACTAGGTAGTTAGCCTGTATCTCAGAAGACAGTTCCCTTCCTTATTACATAAAGTTCTATATAAAATGATATAAATATTATTCACCAACATAATAAAATATTCGCCCATTCCAAGTTTAAAATGTCTCGAAAGGCAAGCGACCGGTAATATAATGTCAAGGCTCAAAGCCGACGTGACGGTATTTTGTAGATGTGCTGCAGTCACCGGGAAAAATACGACGCTTTTAACTTTGACTAGATTTAATGCAAGAACGTGCTCAAAATTGGAGCGAGGGAAGCTTTCAAAATGGCTATGGTAAAACTGTTGTGGGAGATGAAATTTGTAATTGAGTTTCGGAAAAGTTGTTCGTAGATAAATTGCGTTTTCGTTTAGCATGCAGTATAGCGCTTTTATTTAGTAGTATAAGAACATATAAACTAGCTTTTATACTCGCTTGAGCTTTATACTAGTTCGCTTGATGAACACAATCTACGGTTCTACTATTTTATGTAGGTACTTTATAATTAAAAAACAGTGAACACTTTTCTTAAAGTCTCTTCTTAGTATACCTACAAAGTTTCTTTTGAATCCAAGCTCTTTATGAATATGTAATTATTACACATTTTAAAATTAATTTATCACATTATATTTTGACTTTGCGACACATATCTAAAGGAGCCATTCATCATCTGAATTATTGGAACAGCTAATTTATACAAAAACTTTCGATGAAGAGATAATTTTATTATGAAAACGAGTCTGATTAATAATAGTTATTGTAGCAACATGCACATTATTTATGCAATAAAAGAATTATTTAACAAAATACAGAATAAATAACAGAATCAATATTCTATTACCCAGTAAGAGGATTGTGGAATACATATGATCAGTCACTCCATGAAAAATACTTAAATTAAGATTTATTTGGTTTTGACTTAAATTAAGATACCGTTCAAACATAGCTGAGAATACCTGCCGATGTCGAGGGACCTACTGAAAAGGTTACCTGGAGAACTCAAAGACAAGTGTGAAATTTTAGTCTGGCAGTACTTTCCGATCCACAAACGGCTAGAAACTCATTATTTGTTAAAATATTTCCACCGAAAAAAAAATGTTGGGAATAGATTAGGCAGTTGATGACGATGGCTAATTTAATAATTTATCAGTAACATGACTAAGTTAAGCTATAGTATTGAACGAAGATTTGCAAATATTATTATTCTATTGAACAAATTATGCTAGATATTAAATATCGTAAGTTCGTAACATTTGAACTTTTCAACTGAATTTAAATTTCCTGGTGGTCTTCAAAGTATCTGTCAAAATATGATTATGATTGCCGTACGTCCATTATTTGAAAGTCAGTTTAGATTGACAGTAATTACGGCTAGTATTGACAATGCGAATGCATTCATATTCTTTTGAAGCAGTATGAATATGTTTGACAAACGTTTTCATCTCTTGTCAAAGGTGTTTACTTAGGGGCGCTCCCTCACCGCGAGCGTTCACCTGTAATGTAACGATACAGATTCGAACATTCGAAGACAATAGAGCATCAAATTGCGCACTTTTGTGTTACCTTACAAGTGAATGCTCGCGGTGTGGGAGAGCCTTAAAGGTTTTGGCCATATCACCTCTAGATTCATCTGACAGTTTCTGACAAGGTTCATCATCATCATCAGCCTATTAATGTTCCCACTGCTGGGTCACAGGCCTCGCTGTCAGAGGGAGTGCGCCATAAACTACCATACGGGCCCAGTGCGGATTGATAGACGTCACATGTCTTCGATTTATAGGTCTTAGGATATGCCGGTTTCCTCACGATGTTTTCCTTCACCATTTTGAGAAAATTGGTGATGATATGAATTACATAAAGTTATACGCCTACGACCTACACTACGAGCAGATACCACTGGGCCACCACCAGTACCGGCGTTAGGGTAAGGCGCGGTTAGGCGACCGCCTGGGGCGCCAAATACGAAGGGGCGCCGCAGGCCAACTATTTCTCCGGAAAAAAATTGAATTTTCAACTGTCTTTTGGACACTTCTATAATTTCAGTCCATGAAAGATGCGCAGCTCAACTAGTATTCAGAATATTGGTCTTAATGTACACTAAGAAAAAGATTCCGGAAAAACCTGACCTTCGAAAACTCTGTGGAGATCTCCAATTAAAATTAACTGTAGACTCTAAATCCGATTTTTTTTTACTTGGTAAAATCATCAAATGAGTCCTCCCACCCCGGGCAGGGCGGGAGGGACTGTCAGACTTGACTGACTAAAATCCACGGTGTCCTTCGGTAGCCCTTTGGGTATCGGAGTTGCGGTATACGTATGTCCCGCAACCCAAATCCGATATAGGGTGTATGTTATGTGATGAGCTGAAAAGCCTGAAATCTTTTTTGCCAGATCAGAATGTGGCTACCCCTGGTTTTAAGTTTTGAGTTTGTATTCGGGCACGCCGCAATCTCGGCGATAAGAGCCCTCTTTGAGGAGTGGCTGGATAGGCGTCACGACGTCGTGACCTAGCACATGACGCAGGTCCTCACCGGACACGCTGTGTCTGATAAGGAAGGAGGAAACGCCTGGGTTGCACCACTATGAGCATCATCCGGTGGACACAGTAGAGCAAACAGTGCAGAACTGCCCCGCCTGGGAAGAGCACCGACGTGTTCTCACGGTGGCCATAGGCGGAGACGCATTGGTCGCTGCCTTCTTTATTATATCTATGGTCATTGCCATGCTGCAGGGCGAGACAGAGTGGGAAGCGGTCGCCTCCTTCTGTGACGCAGTCATGGTCGCGAAAGAGGAGGTGTCCCGCGTGAGGGAGACGATAACGTCCTTCCTCCACCCCAGCCGCAGTGGAGACGCCCACGGTGTCGGACGTCGGCAGATGATCTCCGGCCACCGTAGGCACGGACTTGCGGGCAGCGAGTAAAGGGCAACACGCTGTCTGACCACGGACCACGCCCGTGTCAACAGCGCGTTGTGTTCCACGCGCGCCTCAAAGAGCACAACACGACGACGGGCCCCCCCTCTAGAGGGCTAGAGCCTGCCGGGGTCGCTTATCTCATTACCGTGACCCCGGAACATAAAGGGCTATTGAAGGACTCCGTGGATTTTAGTCAGTACAAGTCTGACAGTATTAGGTGGGAGGACTCATTTGATGATGTTACCAGGCTAAAAAAAAATTGAGTTTGTATTGCACTTAGGGGGCGCCGTAGAAAATCTCGCCCAAGGGCGCTGGTAGTGCTAAAACCGGCACTGGCCACCACTGCTTACAAGGTTAATACTAATGAATAAACCGTAATAAAAAAAACAATAACAGTATACCCGAACTTCGAATTATACCCAGAATCAATAGACCAACGGGTGGGTTTCCTGAAAAATATCTTTATCTTCCAAAACTCCTCCTTCAACCTTTAGTCACCCAATGCTGGGTGTCGGCCTCTTCCAAATCTTTCCACTTCTGGCGGTTTTGTTTATGGCTATCCAGTTTCTTCCGGCCACTTTAACAATATCGTCTGTCCACCTAGTCGGTTGTCTCCCTACATTCCTCTTTCCCGTTCGTGGTCTCCACTCCAACATTTTCCTGCCTCATCTTCCATCTAGTCTACGGCACATATAGCCCGCCCACTTCTACTTCCTTTTTGCTATCACTGAATCTTTACCAGGATTTACCTAATTTAAAACTTGGAAATTCCCGGGACTGCGTTGACCTAGTTATATTTTAAAGTTTAAAATGCGTTTTAAAGTACTTTAATAATAAAGTTTTTAAGAGTAAATGTGTAAAGACCGGTAGCTGAGTTATTATTATTGCACTTAAAAAGCTTAAAAGTGAGTTTGGAATTTTGATGTAAAAATTCTTCTGCAAAGTGATATCTGAGTAACCTTTTCAGTGTAAGACTTTAATGACTTGACTAGTGATAAGTTACGGTTTGTTTTTTTTCTCATAAATAGAAATATAACTAGTTTTTGCCTGTGACTTCACCTAAGATTGCATTTATCCTCTATTACTGGGAAAAAAATATGCCCAATATGTTATTAGGAAACTAATGTTATAGTGTATCCTAATAATAATTTTGGAATCATTTAATGAGAATGAATACTGATCCATTTCACCACCAAATTGATCTCTGTGTACAGTATGTAAGTACACAGACCCTACCATAGGCGCCTATTAGACGGTAGGTTTTGCCATGGCAAAACTGTCAATCATGAATGATGTTTGAATGATGGAATTTTTAACACCTACAATTTTCGTCAATCAACCCATTACACGATAGGTTTTCCATCAGTCAAAATCTCTACCATAGCCATGGCAAAACCTACCGTGTAATGGGCGCCGGATCCTAAAACCGACTTCTACATATTTCACCGACAGCGCCATCTAGTTAGAACTGTGGAACTAATTGTACTTGTCGGTATTAATTAATAGGATTCATAATAGGATAGTAGAAAGTAGAATAGGATAGGATTACAATAACGTTTCCTTTACAAATGACAAACTTATACCAAATACCAATTTTAACTTCAGTATTGGTATAACTTGACCGTTCGTAAGACTACAATCAATATTTTCATTGACGTCGCTGTCTTAAGTATTAATAAACATGTCTGCAGTCGTGTCTGGGTTAAAATAATGACCTTGAAGTATTTGACCTTTCGATAATGAAACGGAAGTTATTCAAAAGAGATTGCTGTATTGTGGAAGTGACCTCTCATGGAATTACTTAACTTTTTTTTTCTTTTAAAATTTTGTTTGTGAAGTAGTATGGTATCTGTTGTAATTTTAATTTTATTTATGGGTAAGAGTCAGGTGACCTTTGAAATTTAGATTTTTCAAAATGGAAATATTTTATAAGATTATAAATTATCGCTGCTATTAGCGTTATTAATTCTTCGAAACATTTCGTGTTGTTTAAATTCAAGTCGTTCTAATGTTTTGTTTTATGCTTTTATTATTTCTGTAGTTATTCCTAAGAATTTTATCTTATTCATTTTTTAACAAATTCATTTACATTTATATAGGGGCAAGTGGTGTACCTATGGACGCTTTTACCTGTGGAGTGTGGACACCGTTAATTTATGGGAAAAGGGGCAACCCTGAAATTCTAATTTGAACACAGCCGTAAGCATTTGTCTGTGGTTGACAGACTTGACGTATCTTTTTTTTTTTCCGTGTCGTTTTCGGTGTCCACAGGTAAAAGCGTCCATAGATACAGCACTTGCCTATACATTATTTAAAAAAAAATGAAAAAAAAAATAAAAAGAAGTAATCTTGATAATACTTGAATAAATTAATTACTTTCGATTTTCCTCCAAATCTTTCGACTCATGGTTGAACATATGACGCAGTAGTTGGGTCCAGTAATACTAAAGCACTACTTACCTAATTTTAAGTTTCCGCCGTACTGAGCTGTTATTTGTGGATCTTCGGCAAATTTATATACTCGTATGTAGATAGCGGCTGGAGAGTCTGACAACCAATCTTAACAAAGGAGTATCGTATTACCCAATATTAATTGGGTTGTGGAGATAACAGGGTATAGCATGAAACAAACTTGTAGTATCATAACGTACATTATATGGAAAATGAAAGAGCACCTCTATTTTTCCTTTTTTTTTTAAATATCATTGCAACATACTAGAATTTTCGCGACAAAAAGTCATCAGCCAGCTTGGAGAATAGTAGGTTATCGAATAATGGCAATTAGTACATCAAATTAATTACTTAATGGCGATTTCAGCTCGCCTCGTGTAACCCCTCGCTGACCTTTAACTAACCTTTCAGGTAAAACAAGGGTCATTATTTGTTCAGTGTTGTGTTTGTTAATAGGAGTCTAAATAGTAAGGAAAATAATGTTATTTCACTAAATCTATGTGATGTGATGAAATAATACTGTAGGTAATTAAAATAAAACTAGTAAAAAAGTTAAACTAGTATTGTTTTGTAACGATGAGCGCTTTTGTTTTTTTTCTTGATTCCCGAATTCATCAAATCAAGGACTAATTTTGTGATTTTTGTGTGGAGCGGAAGGAACTGTCAGGCTCTTGCTAACTATAAACGACAACGAAACCATGTTCCTTTACATGCCCTTTCCGTTCAACGGCCGCGGTGCCCTTATACGACAGTCCCGCGTCTGATGACACATAGTGCAATTAGAAGTCAATCACGTATTCGTCAATATGTGAACCATGCAGATATAGTATGTCCTAACTCATATCGTAATCTACTCACTAAATTATATGTAAATCCATAAAGCCGTTATTAAGCAGTTAAAATGTGACGAACCGACTCACCTACTTTCGCATTTATATTATAAGTACTTACATTAAATTAATAACACTTCTGCGGTTAACACTAACAGCTTATTACCGCATTTGTGGTCAACTTACATCAGTATGCTGCGCTGCAGTAATTTAATTAAATGTCTAAACTCTGTGTGCGCAATCACAGAGCCTCCTAGTCACCATATTTTTGGGAGCGATATATCTGTCAATTCCTGCCAACTTTTGATAAACATTTTCGCCTTGTTCTTCATTAAAAATGAAATAAAATCTTTAAAGAAACTTTAAAAGGTTGTGGTACATAATTATTAACCTCAACAGACAGCTTAAGATAACTTTTTAAAACTTATTTGGTTGTTGTATACTTCACTCTGCGGGTGCGCCCATCTCTGCCACATCTCGCGCGCTGCTATCGATTCAACACAACTATGACCTCTTGAAGTGTTTTTGTTGGTATTATTTAATTTTAAATGAAAAACAAGCCGAAAATGTTTATCAAAATATATAATTGGGACGAATTGTCCGATTTTAAGGTGGCCAATAATGTGGTTACTACGAGTAGGAGGCTTTATCATCGAGTATAACGTCGCATATAGCCCAGTCTATTAGGTAATTCTAAACCGAGCTAGACTAGGCTGTATCTGTGTAGTCTATAACGGATCGAGTACACAATAATGAGGCTATTCCGTATATCCTATTGGGGGCTATTGGACATCTTAAGTGAATGTGAATTACAAGACATGTCGTAACTTTGTAGTGGTTGCTAAAACGGTGCCAATAATGATTATAAAATGGACATCAATGATCTTTATGGCTTAAGTGTTACATTGCAAGTTTGTTAGATATTATCTTAATTTATAAAATTGAAATTCACTGCCTAGGTGGTCTTTTTTTGTCGTGGTAAAATCATCATGAGTCCTCCTACCCAGGACAGGGTGGGAGGGACTGTCATACTTGTACTAGCTTAAATCCACGGTGTCCTTCAGTAGCCCTTTGTGTAGCCCGGAGTCGCGTTATACGTGTGTCCCGTGAGTGGTTGCAAACGCGACTGCTAAGCAAAGTCCAGTGTTCGATTATTTGGACGGACAGTGTTGTAGGACTTATCCATCAGGAATTACTCAGTAGTGGCCACGGGTCATGAATTTATGATCAGTAATTGCATTAGACTAACATTAGACACGTCTTTTTTAAGTTGTAGAAATGATTTTTGTTGCGTGGTAAAATCATCAAATGAGTCTTCCCAACCAGGGCAGGGCATGAGGAACTGTCAGACTTGTACTGACTAAAATCCGGTGTCTTTCAATAGCTCTTTACGTTCCGAGATCACGGTAATTCATTAGTCCCGCGACCTTAGTTTTTTGAAACGATAGGATGGTTTTACCCTATACGTGGCTCTGTGTGAAGCAGGGGTAAAATATTAGTGTTAAAAATAATAGCCTGGCTATGAAATAGTGTGCAATGTTGCTCATTGTCTAAGTCAATCAAGTTTTTATTCTATCTTGCAACGTAATGATTAGAATCAAGAAAGATTGATTCAAAAAGGAACAGAGATCGTCGAAGCAAAGAATGAGACGAGATTCTTGATTAAGAACTTGCGCCACTAATCACTAGACTTGGTTCAATAAAACAATTAAACATTTATAATAGAAGGATGTAGACTTCTCATTTATAATAGTGTTCATCACGTAATTTGATTATTTATTTCTTAAGATACAGGATTTGTCACTTACTTTTTAATGGGACTGTATTAAATTAATCGGCTGGATCCAGTTTCATCAACTAAATAAAAGACGTGCAAATCAATTGAAAATTAATGCTGGTTCGCCACTATTGAAAAAATAATCTTCATACATTTAGTTTCATTTCTACACTTAATCATTGCGATTTATATCATTAAATGCACATAGGTCTGAACAATTCTAGTTTCATCAATTCAATAATAATATATAATATCCCACAACTATCACACAACGCCATCTAGTCCCAAGCTAAGCAGAGCTTGTATTATGGGTACTAGACAACTGATAAACATACTTATATATTTCTAAATACATATATATTATAGATAAATTACACCCAGACACAGAACAAATGATCGTGCTCATCACACAAACATTTGTCCTGGGTGGGAATCGAACCCACGACCTCCGGCATAGCGGTCAGGGTCACTAACCACTAGACCAACAGGCCACAAAGGGGAAAGTTCTCAATTCAAAAATATAGCCTACAGTTTTGTCTATAACAGTATTTTTGTCACAGATAAATGACAAACACAATACTTTCCATAAATCGTGTCTACAACAGCACAAGCCATCATTTGTCATGACTTTTTAAAATAAAATGGCTACTGGTAATCATTAATCACATAAAATTCTATCGAGAAGTGTTGGTAATAAGATAAAACAAATAAGGTGGGCGTTGCAAAATGTGTGGCGTTGGAAAGTAACTTGCTTCACGTAATGTTACAGATACCGATGCAGTGATTGTGTGTGGTACAAGTTATAAGCGAGCAGAAAAATACAAAATGTAAAAAAAAATAAAACATAAAAAAGTAACGTATCCACCCCGCACTTGAAACATCTATCTCACATACAGCCGGCCAAAATTGCTTGCAGTTCATCAAAAACAAAATCCGAAAGTAAATAATACTAATATCTACACTGTAGTTCTCAAAAATGAAAATAGAGTATATTTAAAAAATTCTCATAATTTAATGAAGTGAATCCTACAAGTGTAATAATTTCTATTACAGTTATAGAATCAGTATGCCAGGTAGACAATTCAAAGTTCAAAAGTTATAGATATTGTAAATTATTTAGAACACATAATTTTATGACTGTCTTCCTTATCTTCCAGAATAATGCAAGAAACTGTTGAAGTAATAAAAAAAAATATCGTGATAACATAAACTTAAGTGTTGTTTTATAACTCTTGGTCGCACTATCCGTATTGCAAACAAATAGTCCTACTTGATCCTACTAATTGATTTCGATATCAT
Source organism: Agrotis ipsilon (assembly GCA_028554685.1). Classification (NCBI taxonomy): domain Eukaryota; kingdom Metazoa; phylum Arthropoda; class Insecta; order Lepidoptera; family Noctuidae; genus Agrotis; species Agrotis ipsilon. The sequence goes on from CM052965.1 coordinate 3,275,321, forward strand.
AAACCTTTCTAATTCTTATCATCATCATCAACCTGTATTCGTCCACTGCTGGACATAGGCCTCTCACAATGTGCGCCACTGAGACCTGTCTTGAGCTTTCCTCATCCAGTCTCTGCCGGCAGCCTTTCGTAGGTCGTCACTCCACCTGGTCGGCGGGCGTCCCACGCTACCTTTGCCGAGTCGCGAGTTCTATTATATAAAACCTACGCCATTTTAGTCCTCATCAACGTCTTACCAGCCCGCTCTCGCCTATGCCTCACGCCGCCCCACTTGCTCAAGCGTGGTGAACGGAAGATAGTATACCACGTTGCACAACAGATCATCGGGATCCCTTCACCCTCGGTCGCTCCCGGCTCAGTAGCCCACTGGCCACATACCTGCGCCTACGCAACTAGCCGTATTAGAAACGCACCGCCAATTTGATTTAGTTGAATGAGTTATTTCGTCTTCCATTCACTAAGATTAGGAAATAAGACGTGATTCTATGTTGAAATTACTATTAATATTATGGATGCGAAAGTATATTTTTGTTTCGGTTTTATAGATTTGGATCAAGTTTTCATACATATTTATTAATACTTTTTAGTCTGGCAAAATCTCTGACACCCAGTGCGCTGAAATTATGGTAATAAGTAAAATAAAATTCAACAAGTATTTTACATGTAGGTATTAGTTTTATAATGACAAAACGAAGACATCCATCAATCAGAAAAATAATGTAGGAAGTCACAATATTTTACAGACCACCACAGCCTATCGCTGTCCATTGCTGGACATAGGCCTCTCACAAACTGCGTCACATCACCCTCTCCTCCACATCTAGTCTAAATAGCACAGCAGTAATAAAATCATTTGATGAATCATGTTATGAGGAAATAAGCCATTATTACCCATGTTCACACTCCGTCGACATAACTCTAACACCTACTCAATCACCACACTTACCTCACGGATTAGCCAAACACCTTCACTTTAAACAATCTACCATATAAATGGCTATAATGGTCAGTGGCGTCGCTAGGCAGGGGCGATGCGAACTCTAGCCCCGGGCCTTGCATATGAAGGGAGCATCGCGCTCGTAGAAAAAAAAATCTTGACAACGGCGATCGCAAGTTTATAACCAACATGTCCTACAATGTGAGAGCAGTTAAGTGGCCTAGTGGTATCGGTCCCGTCATACAAGTTGTGGTTCGACCCCGACAGGCAAATTACTTTGTGTAATTGCATCACCACTGCTCCCAAAACGGTGAAGGAAAACATCGTGAGGAAACCGGCATGTCCTAGAACCAAACATTTTGAAGATATGTGACATCTACCAATCCGCACTGGGCCCGCGTGGTGGATTATTGCCCACTCCCACTCACAGAGAGGAGGCCTGTGTCTCAGCAGTGTAATCCAGCAGTATCACCTATATAGGGTGATGATGATGTCCTACAATGATATACTTTCAGTGTCATCTAAGAACATGGGGCTCTCGCATAAGCAGCGGAGGCAAGTCATATTTTTCGTCTTAAAAGAAAAGGGCGCCGCAGATGCGTATTGCCCTCTCCTAGATTCGGTCTCGCTACGCCACCATGGATAGTGGACCAAGTATTAGAACATTACGCCATGTTTTACAGCGTATTCATAAGTTGGTACATTGCTTTACATGTTCACTAACTTCATTTTCATGTAACATCTTTAGAAATAACTGAGATTACTGTGGAATTTTTAAGAGTTAGGCAATTAGTGCATTGTATTGTCATACCGGAAGATGTAACAACGAATACTTATGTATTACTAATTGTTAACTTAAATATTTCGTTGTTACAACTGCGTGACAGCATTGTTACGATCTTATCCTACCGGCCCCTTTCTACCATCGGACTTCTAGATGTACTGCTAATTATCATCCATACTTAGTTACTCGTACTATTCCGCCAATTCGCACTAAGCGCTTTCAATCTGCCTGCCGGGGTCGCGGGACTTATCCCATCACCGTGAACCCGGAACATAAAGGGCTATTGAAGGAGACCGTAGATTTTATTAGTCAGTGCAAGTCTGACAGTCCCTCCTGCCCTGCACGTAAAAAAAAGCGCTTTCAATCTTCCTTCCATGATGCGCACAGAAAAGAAGTGGATATCACTTCCTGAGTCGGTGTTCCCGAACGCATAAAACCAGAATCTCTTCAAAATTAGAGGTTAGAGTGAACAGGCTTCTTCTGGGTAAGCTCGCTCTATCGTTCACTTTGACTCAGTCACCTTTGACCTGGACTAGAGTCAAGGGCAAACCCATCTCAAACTATGTATGAGATATGACCTGCATAGAACACCTTTCTCTTTAGATTCTTAAATTATCAGACATATCTTGCAGCTCTTGGTAGCGTAGAAGGGACTGTAAGACTGAATATAGACCTTCCCAATATTGTGACCTATAACTAAAACAATAAAGTACACAATACGTCCTCTCTATCTGCCATTGCTTGGCGCTACCGACTTTGCCTGATATATCAAAATTATTCATAGCTTTGATGTGGCAACGGTATGCGTGTTATGTCAAGCATTTACAACATCAGCGCGAAACACATAGTTACACTGACAACATGAAGCCTATTGTTTTCATAAGGTGTTGTAATTGGAATACCTGTCATGAATAATCATAATTATCTTAGAACTTGGGTTTACCCAACTAAACAATAACTAGACAACTGGTTTGGTTTACCCAACTAACGCTGGTAATTAATACATCTATCTCGGTTGCTATCTTTGCTTCGGTTGGATCTTTGTCTGTAACGTCAACCAACGACCGAATTAGACCGAGTATTTAAGATGTATCGCGAATTGAATCAACTGCGAATTGAACCTTTATTTTTTGAATATTGGACCAATCGCAAATTGGACCAATCGCGCCTAAATGGTCCAATCAGAAGCAACCGTCAAAAACAAACGAATGCGATTTAGATTGAGACTGAAAATTTATTTTTACGTAAAATATTCCTATTTAAATGTCTGGTATTCAAGACGCCATCCACAAAGTTTATTTTGTGGCGTAATTGTTTTAAAAAACACATGGCCCTTTAACACAATGAGTATTTGAAGGAATAGAGTGAATTTTCCCCACCACATCTGCCATCACATAACATCACGCGGGTGAGGGTGAAACACTAATTTCATGAAAGAAACACAAACACATAATCTTACTTGTCCTATTTTTACGCAAATAACAACAGATGTCTCTCAAGTTGCCTTACATAACAAATTCAAGGCCTCTTCGCAGCCTTGACACTACACTTGGCATTGAAACAAAAGTATAAAAGGCTTTGCCCAATAAGGGCAGAACCTCACCCGTGCCGCCACGCGCCGCCGGCGACAATTGACCAAAAGTTAAAAGTTATGTCGCAACTGACTGACGGGAGTTTTTGTAGGTGAAATAAAAGTTTTATTCAAAACTAGCACTATACACGAAGCTTCACCAGCGCGAATTTTGAAAAAAATATATACGGCTCTCTTGCCGGAGTCATACGATCGGGAAATGCAGTTAAATATTACGATAATATAGACAAAAAGGAACATCAAAATCGGCTCAGTAGTTCCGTAGATAACTTGTGACAACCAAACTCAGAAAATTACAAACTCATTACAAAGGTATCTCTTCATGGTATAAGTAGTAGTTTTTAATTATGTGGTAAAATCATCAAATAATTCCTCCTATTCAGGGGAAGAGCAGGAGGGACTGTCAGACTTGTACTGACTAAAATCCACCGTGTCCTTCAATAGCCCTTTATGTTGAATACCTCTTCATAGTATTAGAGAAGAAGGTTGCTTTAGTTTCACGCGAGCTCAAATTTCCGACCTATGACAGTCAAATTTTTCAAAATTTCCTAAATTTAAAGTGGTAACCTTGTCCCTAACACAACAAAAAAATATTATCCCATTAAGCGCACTCGTTCGGAAGCAATGCGCAAATAGACAGACTTGGTGTCTTTGTTTTCATACTATGTAAATATTAAGTGGTATTCTACGACAGCTTGCTTATCGTCTAGAAAAGGCAACGACGATATATTACTAGACTCCTAATAACAGGTGACCGATGTCTGTCAACACATTAGGCAAAAAAGTCTTATATCCGTCTTATTTCGACCAATCCTGTGAGCCGTAAACATACCTTGAGACAGAGCAGACCTTGAGTTAGCCAATCACAACGCCGTACTCCATCCCCCTCGCTTACGTAGTACCTTAGCGAGTTGACAGAATAGTTTTTGTTCCTTAGATCGTGCATGCGGAGTCTTGTAATATATCGTCGTTGAGAAAAGGGGTTAACAATTCCAGGAGTTCTGTCACGTTTTCCTGTCCTTACAAAAGTTAAGAATGTTTACCTAAGTTTTAAAAACGCTGAAAGTTCCTTTTTTATGTTCTAAGTCTTCAGTTTCCTGTATTTTTTTTTTGACTATTGTTCTTCTTTCCAAGCGTTTACAAGACTTCACCTTTTTTGTCATTGTTTACTCAATATTTTTTTTTCTAATAAGTTACCCCACATTTTGATTTTGTCCTGTATCGTGGGTGCATTTATCGACTGTTAAATTCAAAATTCAAATAAAACAGCCAGTCCCGAACCACTCAGATCGTAGTCATAATTTTTTTTTGTTTCGTGTGAGAACCGAACCCACAACATGCAACGCAGCAGACTATCCCGATATTCAAGTGTTGATAATTCACAATTGACTTTTGAAAACACCCACTTCTAACATTGGTTAACCTTTAATACCATTTTACATACCTAGTTACACACGCCAGCACATCAACCTACTCTAATATGTTAACTTTCTTTAATAGTTTATCAACTTAAAGACACAAGGAGAAGGTTCATATTACATTGGGAAAATCTTACACATTGAGGCAGGTTAATGTGCTAGCGTCTGTACAGACTGAATCATCTTCAGTTAAAAGTGAATGTTACAAGTCAGCCTTGAACTTCTAAATTATTCAACGACCTGAAAGTATGCTATTACAACCTCACGTAAATTTGGTCAGGGTAACACAAAAATCTAGAATATTCCTAGCTTACATCATGACTGTAATTTTTAGGTACATATTTTTATTTCTGTCTTTTCATATCATAAGAAAATCTGCCTATTATGTTTCCAGTCCTGGGATCAAGCTCGGATCAAACTTTAGCAGAAGCATATTTTATAATAGAAATTACGATAGAGTTATTCTATTTTATGATTCAGATTCAGTATTTATACACCATGTGACCTCCTCTTTGTGAGAATGAGTGAACTGTATTTATCACGCGGGCCTAGTGCATTTGGATCTGGTTTATTTAATAACAAACAAACATAAATATGTTTTAAAGTTTTGTGTTAAACTTTTGAAATTATAGATATTAGTAGACGTTTAGTAATAAAATGATACTATAAAATTATAATGTTTCTTCACGAAACCACACAAGATACTCAAAATAACAACTCTTTCAGCAATCAACTTCGATGGAATTCATATCTCTGAAATCGAAGTGACCTCTTTGGTTAAGTTGTATTGTAACCGGAGACATTAGAGTAACATCGACGGAAAAGTAAAGTAAGAAAAAGTAAAATTATAGACAACTGAAACGCTTTGAGAACATATTATTTGCTTTCTACATGGGCCCTTGGCTTTTTTGTCACATCTTGAATACGCAGTCCGGGCCTGTGCAATCGTGACTGTACAAAAAGACGGAACATTACGGGACTGCAAGCTAACGTCTTGCCGTCCACATACGCGCTTACCTGCGCAAACCAAACTAATTTGTGCAGGCATGCTCGCAGACAAGACGGAGCGTATAGCCAGGCCTACTGATTACACTAGGATTACTAGACACTCTTCAATTCTCGACAGTCACACAATCCGTCCATCATTTTAACGGAGATACCTTTGTCTTTGGCCTAAAATGCACTAGCTACTGGCAGTAATGCGGTTTGCCATTGCGGCAGGCAGGCTGCACTTCAGTTTTTTTTTGGGTAAAAGAAACATATTGTATACGCATAGCTTTGTTTAAAACCGCTTTTAATCAGCCAGGTCAGCATTTCTGTGTTTATGGATAATATTGAAGAAGTAGGTATTGAACAAGGTTTCAGCGTGCATCAAACACTTTTCCAAAATTTCGATTAGCAAATGGGGTATGAAACCGCATGATCCAAAGACCTAAATAATATAAACTCACTAACTTGGGGTCAGTCAGTGCGTTGATATCATTTTAGGCCTTAGTCTTATGAAACTATATTCAATTCTGTGCTTATAGGTCACTTAACCTATAAGCACAGATTTAATTTTAAATAAAATATTAACCGATAATATATCAACAAGCGATAAAGTAGTCATATTTCAAATCATTACTTATTTCAAAGTATTTGCAGTTGATATAAGTTAAGTTGACCATTACGTTACTTTAACCATTAATATACAATTTCCTGGCAACACAGCTATTGCCAATTGCGTCAATAGGGGTTAAAATAGCAGATGAATAACTACGTTATTTCATTAGGTGTCTTATCATGGTGTTTTATGATAGGTAATTACTAAACTAGTAGAATCCATTCGACGATATATGGTTATTTACTCAATACTAGATACCTTTAGCCTAATGAGACGATTTAGAATTCAGCCATGACATGTACATCATTTAAATCTTTGCATATTGTGTAATTATATTAACATAGTTTATGGTTTAGTAAGTACTCAGATAAACTCGAAAATGGTGATTTTGGATGAACATTTTCAATATTCACTCGTACTTCGTAATCACCCGTGAATGTAATGGTGCATACGAAGTTTTATGAATCACTTATGTTTTGGTCCTTTTTCGTATCGCAGAAGTTTCTGATGTTACATATTTTGCAAATAACATGACGTTAACATGTAGGCTGTTACAAAACTTGCCAATAACAATTTCTGAACAACCACATTTTTTTATCAATACTCATATTTAATTTTTAGTATAGCTTAGTGGAACGCGCTAATCTCAGCAACTACTGCAATGGTTCGAATTTAAAAAATATTTTTGTGGTTAGTTGTCCATTTATCGAGGAAGGCTATAAGCTATATACGATCACGCTTCGACCAATAGGAGCTGAGAAACGTGTCAAACCACGGGCAACAACTAGTTACCCAAGTACCTGTCAATGAAACGCCTAATATTATTAAGTACCTACATACTTATCCTCGACTCTTCACTGTTTAGACTAACCCAAAATTGTCTTTGTCCACAGGACCCAACTCGCGTGGTGTGCCCAGTCATCGACGTCATCAGCATGGACACATTCCAGTACATCGGTGCGTCGGCGGACCTGCGCGGTGGGTTCGACTGGAACTTGGTGTTCAAGGTAACCGTTCACTTACTGACCAAATGATACTACTTAAAGAAGGTTAGGTACCGGATGTATGGATGGAGACATTTTAGATGGTGGATTGAGTGTGATGAAATTGTTCATATTAACAACGTTTAGTCTTTCAGTCACGTATTACAAAACGTTGCTCAATACTCAAGCATTACTTGAATCTAGATTCAAGCCATTAGATTAGTTGAAACTAGTTTTATGTTACGGTTGAGTCTTGATAGACGTTCTGTAATTAATATGTTATTGGAAATGTATTCCTTAATTTTGGTTTGTCTACTTCTTGAATACGATGATGCTACTCAGATTTAATTGGATGAAATCAAATATCACAAAAATATTACGCCTAATCGCATAAAAGATTTAGGTAGTTCCAAAATTCCTAGTTTGTATTTTTTTTGGGACGATGAACGGACGGATACGGACGTTACGACAAAACTGATATTAATAATATAAGCATTCTAAACGATATCTTGCTCCTTCTCGTGTAGCATACATTTTGCAGTATCAGCCACAATTTTTAATAAAACTGATCAATGTCAAAAGACAAAATAAAAAATAAAAAAAGCAATTGAAATAAAGAAAAAATCTCATCAGATTTCTATTCATACCACCAAACTCATTTCTTTTACTCGCATTTCAGTGGGAGTACCTCGCTCATGCTGAACGTAGCGCTCGTCTCAGCGACCCGACCCAGGTCATCAGGACACCCATGATAGCTGGAGGACTGTTCAGCATGGACCGCAAGTACTTCACCAAGCTCGGCAAGTACGACATGAAGATGGACGTCTGGGGAGGAGAGAATCTGGAGATCTCGTTTAGGTAAGGATCCTTATTATTATATGATTGCAAGATTTGGTAGGGGATGTGGCGGTAGATCATAATTTGCGATACTGTTCTATACCTTCTCTATATCTGTGGTGCCTACGTTGACATCGCGGAAGAGGCTAGCAGCTAGCAACACGGAGACGAAGAAGGAAAATAATTCTTAAACTGTTTTGACTTAATTATAATTTGCTTAAGAAACGAAGCTGTCGGAACATCATAACTTCAATGGAAACAAAAAATCAATAAGATTTAGTTCCCAAAAACATTAATAGAGATTAAAAAAATAAGAAATATACAAACTTACGCATCTCCACTAGTTCCTGGCTGTAACATTAGCTGATAGAAAATCTACTGTAAAAAAAAATCTCTGCATATGTGTTCGCTTAAATAAAATGTGTTGTACAAAAATCATTGAGGTATTCCACATTGGGCAATACCACCTGAGCTAATGGCACCTTCAAAATTTGTCGCAGGTGCCAGGTGCCCAAAGTGGAATACCTGAATTTCTTAAGCTAATTCCAGCTTTATATGATTCCAGGGTATGGCAATGCGGTGGTTCTCTAGAAATCGTCCCCTGCTCCCGCGTGGGTCACGTCTTCAGGAAACGCCACCCCTACACCTTCCCCGGAGGATCCGGTGCCGTGTTCGCGAGGAACACCAGAAGAGCTGCCGAAGTATGGATGGATGATTACAAGGAGCTGTACTATCGGTCCCAACCGTTGGCTAAGCAAGTTGATTTTGGAGAGTAAGTATTTTTTTTCCTTTCTTTAAAATACCTATTCCCTTATCGATGAACTTTGATCCGTGCGAAGTTGGTCAATAAGCTCCGCTTACTTGGATCGTGGCTGGCTCCATCCATTACATACCGAGCTTCATCCATGTCTCGGACATCACGTGTATTAACTGCATCTAGTTGTAGTGGAAGTCAACCCCAACATGTTTGGGAGAATGCTAGAGCAATCTGTGATGTCAGCTAAACCATTCCCGCTACACCGACCACAAATTGATTCGATTAAAGTATAAATATCAATTCTTCCCATAAAACTAATCTGCTGGATTATACAAATCCATCATTGCATACAGACTTAAATACCTATAATCACGTTTCCAAATATACTGAATGAATCATAGCTAAGATGGGTCGATGATTTGAAGAACTTGGTTGACCGGATGGATGCAAACTGCCCAGGATCGGGAGGATTGGCGCTCTTTGGCTCCCCCAGCAGCTTACGTTCAGCAGTGGACGGCAATAGGCTGATAGATAAATTATAACCAAAATTTCTTTATTCTTCTTCAGCATATCAGAACGCGTGGCTCTCCGTCAGAAGCTACACTGCAAGCCATTCCACTGGTACTTGGAGCATGTGTACCCTGAACTACAGGTGCCATCGATGACTGATGTGTCGCATGTCATCAAGCAAGGAGTCAGGTGTCTCGATACCATGGGACACCTTGTTGATGGTACTTTAGGTAAGAAGTCTTCAACATATTATCAACTTAATATAACTTGACAGAAAAGCAAGTTTCGTGTTATTAGTGCACGCAGAAAATAATTGACTACAATTTACGATATTGGTAACAAAAATACCTTAGCTTTTAGCTATTTCTTTCCCAATAAACTAACTCGAGCTATTGTGCACTGATTCGTTTATTATAAACAAAATCACATACTTAATTATAAAATCAAAACTTTACTTGAACGAATCCTACTATTTTCAGGCATGTATCCCTGCCATTACACTGGCGGCAACCAAGAGTGGCGCTTCGACAACGGTCTCATCCGTCACCACCGCCTCTGCCTCTCCCTCTCATCAGAAGACCGCGTGACGGCAGTCCTGGCTGCCTGCGACCCAGCAGACGAGGCTCAGTTATGGCGACGCAAAGGACTCCTGATCAGACATGCCAAGCTCGGAGCATGCCTCGATACAGAACGACCAGCCCTCTACATAGAACAGTGTGACGACGAGAAACCTAGCCAGCAATTCACTTTCTAAAGTGCCAGAACAAATGCTTGAGAATAATAAAACAGCAGAAGAATTTCCAAGTCAGGAAGAGTGATGCTTTCAGACAAAAGCGCGATGGAAGAAATTGTATGTTTCTTCTGCATTTAAAGTGTCTTGAGTAACACTTGATATTAAAAAGAACAATAATCTGTTCCTGGTTTCAAATTTCAACATTCCGATATTATAAAATTGATAATTAACGATATATTTAGTTTCAAAATTTTACTTGCTAACGTAGCAAATACAGAAAATGTAACCGGGAACAAATTAGAAAAAGAAGAACAAACATAAATAACATCTGAAGAAATGCGAACAGGAGTAGAAGAAAATGTCCTTTTAGGGAATTACGATAGTGATCAAAACATTATCAGGGATATAGTCACAAATAAGACTTATAACACTTCGCTTTACATCACGTATTAGCTTCGGTACTTATAACGCAGTACCTTTAGTATTACGGCACCATAATCTTCCTCTCACAAGTAGAAGGTGCCAAATTAATTTACCATTTGTAAATATTATTTTAAGGCTCACAATTTTAACATTCCAGTTCGTTGTATCTTTTAAAGACACTTTATCTTTTAGTTTACGTTTCGTTAAAATTATTTTTATGTTTAAATAATGTTTCGAAAATGTCGCAATTTCATTAATTATTATTTGTAAATTATATATTTATTTAAGTTTATCGTGTATATTTATTAATATTGCATTCAGTAACTAAAATCTTAGTATAAAGTAGTTACCATTACTATAGTTAAATCACTATAAGTGCCGGGAATGTGGAATGTGGATAATATTTGTAAAAAATAACTTTTAGGATTTACAGAACGAAAATGATTGGTGTTGGATCTTGCACCGTTTATTATAATTACTAATAAATGAGTCTTAGTTAATTTTATAATTTCTTGATTTAGGAATAACAAATTGCAAATTGTTAATTATTAAAATGGTGTGAAATGTACCATTTTCTCGAATTTCACCCTTTGTTAATTAATTTCTTACGTTATTCATCTCATTTTCGTTAAATTTTCGAATGTATGACATAATTTCTTGTAATTTACCATTATTTTTATGATGTGGCAATCTCAAATATTCGGGTGTTTCATTATATTATATCATTTTCATTTCATTTTAGACATCACATTATAATTTAATTATATTATAAATTTCTCGCCTTACAGTACAAGCTACGATCACATTTGTTAATTTAAGTTTATTTCATTTATTCAGTAAGCTTGTTTCATTTAAGATGCTCAAAGTTCTGCATAAAGAAATGTGTAATTCTTTCAAAATTTCCTTCAAATCAATTAGATTTTATTTTTATGACAAATCAAGGCCTAAAAATTTTTCAATCTCGTATCTGTAAAATAAGTTAATTGTTTAATACTCGTTATTTTAAGTTAGATTTTTTTATATACAAATGTTACTTTAATTTCTTGAAGAAGTATTAATTTATTGTAAATACTTGTGTAATTTTGTATTTTTCTATCTGTTCTTTTATAAATCGTTGTGAATCGATATCGGTGTATGGCCAACCAAAGTGTCAGGGATGATTGAATGTTTTATCGAATAGTTATCAACTGTACAAAACAAATCATCATAAATACAGAATCAATAAAAACTGCCATGATATTTACTATGTATTGGATAATTTCCACGAAAAAAATATTCCAATTACTAATGTTATACTATATTAATATGTGCTCAATATTATTCTGAAACTGAAAACATAAACGAATTTTGTAGAAAAAGACAATATCATAGTTACTATAAAATAAATGAACTAATTTAATGAAAGAACTATAACATCGTCTATATATACATGAAAACAATTTATGGAAGATAAAACATTTTAATGGATAATTTTAACAAAATTTGATATGTGATGGCTTTCACTGATCAAGAACGTTCATTTTTGATCAAAACCTAGAATCTCTAAAGTTAAAAATAACTTTTTTCCTAATTATCTTTGTCAATGCTATTTGATAATAACCTTTACTTGTATCTGTGTCCGTTATGCGGACTTTTTAAATAGTTTCTTATGATAAACAGGAGACTTTCTGTATAATATTGTCCATGGCAATATTGTAGAAGTATTGTTTAGAAACGTGGGCAGCTTTTCCTAGCTATATTCAATGTAGACAAATAATAAATAATTGCACGTTAACAAGAAATCTCATCTATTACAAATACGAACATTCCTAAGTAATATTATCATAGTTTGAACACAATTTATGTAAATATTGATATAATATACTTTGTACTTATGACAAAAATATGACTTATGAACTATAGAAGCAAAACTCGATTTATATACTACATCAAGTGCACGATAGCACCTAGAGCACAATAAGTAGGAAGTAACAAAAGTTATAAACTTTAATGAAATTCTTTTTTTTTTTTGTTAAGAGGCAAATTGACTGCCCTAGTCAGATTTTGTTGAGACGATTTTTTGTTCACAATAAACAAAATGCGTGATTTTATTTTAGTGAGAAATCCATTTGGTAAATAAAAATACGTTTGAAAAATTGAAATGGTTTTATTTTTACATTTTTGATGGCGGAAACCAAACCCACACTTAATTATAAGAAAATAATTTACACCAGAGGAGTATTTGTAAACTTCGTTACAAAATACACGCTGAAGACATTTAAAGTAATAATTTTAAACACATAAATACGATACACCTACGTAGGTACTTGTTAGTACGAATAAGTTTTAGATAAAGCTGCGTTCCTATAACATATTTTTATAATATCTAAAACGAGTTGTAAAATGTGATATCACTTTATGGGAAGGTCGATAAATTATTTTTACAAGTGGAAATGGTAGAAACCATATCATGACCTAAAGTTTAAACGAATAACCTGAATCACGTCGTGTACATTATGGCTATAAATAAGGTCAACTTTGATATATAAAACGAAACCATTACATAAACGGTGACTAATTTGAGTCTTTCCTTAAAAGTAACTCCTTATAAGGAATTTCTAAAACAACAATAAGGTCACTGGTATTTGGGTGTGTACCTCAATGAAAAACCTTGTGTTTATTTATGAGAATTTCATTCTTATTTTGAGTTTAGGTTTTTTGATGATTCATTGGTAAATATGATTAATGTGATGTTTGTTATGTTAGTGGAATAACTTAAGTATATATACTATTAAAAAACATGTTAAATAAGAAGTACATGCAAGTGTTATTTTCTACATTTTTCAAGTAAAGAAGATGATGTACAATCAGTCTTAAAAATATCCTCATCCTTGAAAACTTAACCCATATTACTCAAATATCATCGATCAAACGATGTAGTACCATAATTTTACGGTTTAAAAACTAAAAATTATTAAAATAGAGTAAAAACATACAAAAAATCTATCACACTGGGAATTCTTTTACTTCCTTTGGTTCAAATTACACATTTTACTGTTACCTAGTAACTGATTTTAAATTTAAATTTTTAATATCCGTAAATTGATATTTATTTTAACCTTAACCAATATTGTTTTTGAAATGCATAAGAATAATTTCCCCGTCATTCGGCTTCGCCGCAGTTGGGTTAAATAGGAACCACTTCCAAGTACTTATTTCATGCTATCACAATGGTTTTTTTTTTTTTTTTTTAATCTTTATTAGAAAAAAAGGCTTTTATCAATTCATGATTATGCCAGCCCTATAGATTTACAAAATGGACCTAAATATCTATGATCTTAACTTAATTAATTTACAAATTAAATAATATATCTTAACAGCTAATTTAGATGTAGGCTTAGATAAAATTATGTTACACATGCCCACGTCTCCTAATCTAAGTCCAGCTTCCGATTCCACCGCTCTGCGTTCTGCCCCAATCCGGGCACACTCCACCAATGCGTGGTACGTGTCCTCTCTCTTATTGCAAATAGTGCAATTCGGGGTGTTAACCACCTTCATAAGGTGACCAAACGCATTCAATGGAATGTGTCCGGATCGCAGACGCATACTTGTTACAAGCAGTTTCCTATTCAGCTGGACATCCATAAACCAGGGAATACGTGGTGGTTCAGACTGGATTGTCCTGTACCATATACCTTTCTCTTTGGATCTTTTATCAAAATATTCTTTCCACAGCTTTGTACAAGCTATTTTAATATCACCTAATATTTCCGTGAAGTAAGGTAGCTGGCTCACATAAATCCCTTCATATATCCCAGTTTTTGCTAACTTATCTACTTGCTCGTTTCCTGTCAGACCTACATGTGATGGAATCCATTGGAATTTAATCAATTTGCCACTACTTCTCAACAGTAAATATGTTTCTAAGATGTGATAAGCCACCGGCATGCCTCTTTTTCCAGCGGTACAACGAACTAAATGTTGTAAAGCACTCTTAGAATCGCAGAGTATCACATATTTGGTATATTTGCATGACATCAAGTACGATAAACATTCAGAAATTGCATATAATTCTGCTGCCATGATCGATATCTTACGATTCAGCCTAAAACTGGCTCCTGTGCTAGATTGAGGATCAAAAAATGCTGCACTTGTTCCATTATCATCTTTAGACCCATCACTGTAGATCTGACAGAAACCTTCATAATTTCGTGCAATAGTTTCTATAGACTGTCTTAAAAGTGCTAAAGGAGTATGGGATCTCTTAGGTCCTGCTATGTCGTTAATGGTAAGGTTAATATGACACTTAATATCTACATTTGCTGTCCAAGTCGACAGTGAGAACATCTCCAGTCTTTCAGATCGCTGTATAGCTAGATTACATAACTCACTATGAGTTATAGTTAGCAACGGTTTTTTCCTATTACTCCAATATGATGCGTGTTCACATAATGTTGTCAGTTTTGATATTATTGAAAAGGTGTCACTATCACTTATAGACTTAGCTTTTAGACAAAATTTTGCAGCTACGTATTTCCGACGAACAAATAACGGGGGAAGACTTAACTCCGACTCCATCACATGGATTGGGCAACTCTTCAAAAAACCGCCAACTACTCTCATAGCTTGGTTTTGGACTTTGTCTAATTTTGAAATTTTAGTTTTAGCGCTACTATCGAACAAAAAGCTTGCGTAATCTAACCGACTGCGTATGATTGCAATATACATCCGCCTCAAATGCATTGGATGAACTCCCCAAGACGAACCTGCCAGCACCTTAAAAACATTTAGAAATCTCATACTCCTCTCGCAAATTTCATTGATCTGTTTGCCCCACCTCAGAGACGAATCTAGCCAGAGTCCTAAATATTTAACTGCTTGAACCTGTTCTAAACTGGTATTGTTCATAATTATATTTGCCTGTTGTAATATTCTTCCCCTAGCGAATAAACATACTTTACTTTTCGTAGGTGACAGTTCAAGGCCTAATATTCCCAGTAAATTGGACAAGTTGTCAATGGCTTCCTGAAGAGTTGTGGTCATGAATCTTGTATCATGACCAGTGATAAATAGGACGTAGTCATCAGCATATTGTGATATATACACATTTACAATATTTTTACAAATATCACTTGTAACTATATTGAATAAGATTGGAGACATAGGGTCTCCTTGTGCCAAACCCTTACATGTCCATCTCGTAATCGGAACATTGCTACCTACCTGTGCTACGTCCAAGTGTCTCTCCTTTAAATATTCCCATATGTACCTACATATAGATGCCCCCACCCCCATCTCATCCAGCTTAGTAACGACTTTTAAAATATTTATATTATTATATGCATTGTCTATGTCAACGAAACATCCTAATGTTTTCTGATTGGTTGTGAGCCCCAATTGAATATGTGATACTAGGCGTACTAGATTGTCTAAGCTTGATTGACATCTTCTAAAGCCCACTGTGTTTTTAGAAAACAAATTATTACTTTCAAAATACCATTCAAGACGCCTAGTTATAATATTGTGTAATGTTTTGCAAATACAAGATATGAGTGAGATAGGTCTCAAAGATGATATATTGCTCAGATCGCGTCCAGGTTTCGGAACAGGCACTACATTTACCTTCCTCCACTGCCTTGGAATATCACCTTTAGACAAACATTTATTAAATAAATCAACTATCAGCTGTTTTTTAGGGAAGTTGAAAATCATCGAATAAGAAATATCGTCTTCTCCTGGAGCGGTATCTTTCATTTTCAGTGTATTAGCGAGCTCCTGTTCCGAAATCTGGTACTCCAACTGTAAATTACTAGAACTGAATGTGGGAGGTTCTGACAGAACGTAATCTGGTGTCAGTTGTCTTAAAAATTCATTAGCCCTCTCTGCATCCAAACAGATCCTACGACTACGATGTCCTTTGAGCCATCTCATTCTATTCCATAATTCGTGACTAGACACTATCTCACTAATACTATCACAGAACTGACGAAAAGACTCAGCACTAGCTTTACGGATGAGTCTCTGTGCTTTTGCAACCTTCTGTTTTAAATTAACGAAATTTGTGGGGGTAGGATTCTTCCTTACTTGAACAAGAGCCAATCTTCGTTCCGCCACTGCCCTAGACAACTCGGGGGACCAATAAGGTTTTGAAATAAACTTACTAGTGGGATCTTCACTAATCTTAATTATTGGTATTGATCCTTGAGCTCCATCATGAATTAAATCTATTATTACGTCGTACATTTGCTGTGTTTCACCAGATAAATTGATACTACTAATTCTATTTAAAATAATTTCTTTGTACTTTTGCCAATCTGCTTTTTTAAAGTTTCGTTTTGTGTAAATAGTGTTATTACGTGTTATCTCTGTATTTATAAGAATCATTAAATGGTCACTACCTAAATTTTCATTTAAAACATTCCAGTTGAATCGAATTGCAATATCTGACGACGCAAAAGTGATGTCCGGAGAACTTTTACGTAACTGATTTAGAACTAACTTAATACTAGTATGTTCTCCAGAATTGAGGGAAACAAAACGCCAATCATCCGCAGCATCATGGATCTGTAAACCTCTGTTATCACTTTTATTTGACCAATTGGTATGATGTCCGTTGAAATCCCCCCCTATAAAAGTTTTGTTAGGCCATTTAGAGAATAAACTTTTCCAGTCTTCATCTGTTGTGTGAATATTAGGAGGGCAGTATACGGATACGATATTTTCTAAGAAGCTACAATTAAATATTTTAACATGGAGAACTTGAATGCGTTGATTACGTAACCTGAAATTACTAACCTGTGCTTTTATAGATTTATGTATCACAATTGCTATTCCACCATACGAATCGTCACGATCTTGTCTAAAAATATCATAACAACCAATTTTCAAATGACTATCTGGTTCAAGCCAGGTCTCCGAGATAAGGCAAACATGAATTTTTTCTATCAATAAAAAATTCTCAAAAGCTCTAATTTTAGGTCTTAAACTACGTGCATTCCACTGTAATATCTTCAATGTAACAACTTTATTTTTAGGTTCCATAACTAGAACCTAAAAAAAACTCTAGACATTTATTTAAAATTGGCCACTCAGACATTCTATCTACTGCAACTAAAACTAACCATTCAATGCAGCACTTAATAATATTATCAAATTTTTCTTTTATACTCAAATTATGCATAAAAATAATGTCTTTTAAACGTGCTACTAATTCTTCAAAATGTACTTGTCGCGTGTTGTTTACGCTGTCGCCGATATCATTAGTACTAGTAGATTGCTTTGGAATGCGGTCCGGTGACTCACGTCGCCACTGTGATTTACTTGTACCTTCACCATGTGTTTTTTTGTCTTTATTATTTGTCTGCGGTGATTTAGGGCATTTTTGTGAAAACAACGGTGGGAATTGTGACGTACTTGGAGTGTATTTATTATTTCCTCTCAATTCTTCCGATAGTAAACCACTGAAGCTGTTGTTGGTGTCAATCTTGGGTTTTTCACCTCCCATTACTGTTTGTGGACTAGTATTAGCTGACTGGGGTCGAACATACATATTACAGGCTACATGATATGTACAATTGAATTCTGCCATAAGCTCCCTCAAGCGTTTCTCCCTAGAATATGCTGGGCAATTTCTATTCAACGCCATGTGATCACCACGACAGTTCACGCATTTGAATATTGCAGCTTCACAGTTAGTGTGGTCTCTTGTGCACTTAGGGCATGTTGGCGTTTTGGACGTACATCTTGCTTTAGAATGGCCAAACTTCCAACAATTTGAACACTGCGTTACAGGGAAAACAAAAGGCTCAACTTTAACGCGTAGACTGTCCACATATATAAAGGCTGGCAGGTGTGAGCCACTAAAACCTATCTGAGCTACTTCACTAGGTACAAATTTGCCTTCTTCATCTCGTCGCTTCAGTCTTTTTAAAGATAAGATCTGAGTATTATTAGGACATTTGATCACTTTAAGAGCGTCCTCGTCTGACAAATCGAGATCCACGTTCCGGATAATACCGTAGGATATATTCACTTCTTTTACACTATAAACCCGCCACCCTTTTTCTTGAAACTCCTGACAGTCTAACAATTTTCCCTCACATTCTTCAGTTGATGCCTCTATTTTTAATTTGTACGGGTTAATATATTTAACACGCAGTATATCCGTTAAACCCAGATTATTAAATAATTTTGCTATAGCAAACTGCTTAGGTAGTTTTTCTTTACTCCAAATAAAAACCTCTTTTTTAATTTGCTTCTGTCTCTTGCCTCTATTCTCCACTGTAGTCCACCCTGCTTCATCTGCTTCTCTTTCTCGTTTTGTCGGTTTATTTATTAAGTCTTCTTCCATAATTTGTACTTCACAGCTGTTCGTCTCTTCTAAATTGTCTACCGAATTACTCTTGTTCTCTTCACCCTCCTCTGTCATTAGTGACATCCATCCATCCAACTGTCCCACTTCACTATTATCCCTTTGATCTAGGTTCGTTTTTTCTAAGCCATGATCATCTGTGGCCATTATGTAAGATCCTGCATTATAGATATACGCGTAAAATGAATGAATTGGAAACCGTATTCGACAAACGCGCGCGAGCGATCTACACGAGTGCCGTGACAGAACTGATCACAATGGTTACATTGTGATCAGTTCATCATCTATTACAAATACGAACATTCCTAAGTAATATTATCATAGTTTGAACACAATTTATGTAAATATTGATATAACATACTTTGTACTTATGACAAAAATATGACTTATGAACTATAGAAGCAAAACTCGATTTATATACTACATCAAGTGCACGATAGCACCTAGAGCACAATAAGTAGGAAGTAACAAAAGTTATAAACTTTAATGAAATTCTTTTTTTTTTTTGTTAAGAGGCAAATTGACTGCCCTAGTCAGATTTTGTTGAGACGATTTTTTGTTCACAATAAACAAAATGCGTGATTTTATTTTAGTGAGAAATCCATTTGGTAAATAAAAATACGTTTGAAAAATTGAAATGGTTTTATTTTTACATTTTTGATGGCGGAAACCAAACCCACACTTAATTATAAGAAAATAATTTACACCAGAGGAGTATTTGTAAACTTCGTTACAAAATACACGCTGAAGACATTTAAAGTAATAATTTTAAACACATAAATACGATACACCTACGTAGGTACTTGTTAGTACGAATAAGTTTTAGATAAAGCTGCGTTCCTATAACATATTTTTATAATATCTAAAACGAGTTGTAAAATGTGATATCACTTTATGGGAAGGTCGATAAATTATTTTTACAAGTGGAAATGGTAGAAACCATATCATGACCTAAAGTTTAAACGAATAACCTGAATCACGTCGTGTACATTATGGCTATAAATAAGGTCAACTTTGATATATAAAACGAAACCATTACATAAACGGTGACTAATTTGAGTCTTTCCTTAAAAGTAACTCCTTATAAGGAATTTCTAAAACAACAATAAGGTCACTGGTATTTGGGTGTGTACCTCAATGAAAAACCTTGTGTTTATTTATGAGAATTTCATTCTTATTTTGAGTTTAGGTTTTTTGATGATTCATTGGTAAATATGATTAATGTGATGTTTGTTATGTTAGTGGAATAACTTAAGTATATATACTATTAAAAAACATGTTAAATAAGAAGTACATGCAAGTGTTATTTTCTACATTTTTCAAGTAAAGAAGATGATGTACAATCAGTCTTAAAAATATCCTCATCCTTGAAAACTTAACCCATATTACTCAAATATCATCGATCAAACGATGTAGTACCATAATTTTACGGTTTAAAAACTAAAAATTATTAAAATAGAGTAAAAACATACAAAAAATCTATCACACTGGGAATTCTTTTACTTCCTTTGGTTCAAATTACACATTTTACTGTTACCTAGTAACTGATTTTAAATTTAAATTTTTAATATCCGTAAATTGATATTTATTTTAACCTTAACCAATATTGTTTTTGAAATGCATAAGAATAATTTCCCCGTCATTCGGCTTCGCCGCAGTTGGGTTAAATAGGAACCACTTCCAAGTACTTATTTCATGCTATCACAATGGTTACACCTTCACATTCTCTGAATGCAATGAGCATCAAGCTCTTAAAAACATAAGTAACACATTTACTTGACAAAACTCGTGCCTGCTGTGATAAAAAAATACAAGACATAAATAAAATACATACTTATACAAGACTTAAAATCACATAGAATTATAATAAATTCTATTGCTACTAGGGGTATTTACAAAATAGTTTTTGGAATAGGGCCAAAATCGCACGATGAAAAGGCTAAAACTTGTGAAGTTCTAGTGCTACGAGTAAGAACTCATCTTGGTCTTGACAAAGTTACCGATGACCTTGATGGCTCTGAAGGCGTAGTTGGGTGAGAGACGCTGTCGCAGAAGATAGTAGCCGGTGAGGTTCATAGCGAACAGAATGAAGACCAACACGCCAAAGTCCACCCAGAAGGAGACACCGGACATTCCCATCAATTTCACGAAGTAACTGAAAATGAAAAAAACAGTTAAGGCAAGAAAAATGATGTTATTATGTTCTAAAGGCATGATGCACGAACAATTTATGATAATTGACAGTAAATTAAAACAGAAGTAGAAACAAACAAAACTAATTTGTAGAAATAAACATTTAACTTGTTAATAGTACTCCATAATTTCAATCAACAATGAACATCTAATACTTACGCAACATTCTTATATTCACAGTAGTCTACATGGTCAGGGCATATAAGATCAGCTCTTGGAGGTCCATAAATTGCGGCGACCAGACCTTCGATTCCGTAGCGGAGGAACGAGCAAGCCCTAGCTAACCTCCATACGATGGGGAGGGGATCATCTCCACTTCCGATGCCGTAGACAGCAAGCAGCATAAGTGGTACACTCATTGCAGGACCCATAAATACCGAATTCTGGAAAGACAAGGATTTAATGAATTCTGAGGAAATTATTTTAAAAAATATTCAAAAGATAATGATAATCACAGAAGTCTTTCTTAAGAGGTAGACAAATGTCACATTTACATTGTAAAAACTAAAATAGGAATAATAATTGAAGACCATAAAAGGCACTAAACGAAACATTTCGAATAGTTTAAAAAAATCAACAGGAAAACATTATAATTTAAATATAAATGTAGCAAGGACACATCACAACTTAATTTTAGTTTCAAAAAATCACGAGTTGATATTATTTTATATTATACAGAGTGTTTCTTTTAAATGGGCCAAAAGGGAGAAATCCTTATCCGTAAGAGATACAGGAAAACTTTCTTAGGAAACTTTAGCTCTTTTTTAATGTTGACAATTTTGGCGTTTTTATTTTTTTGGTCAAGTGCGAGTTGTCCCCAAAAATGAGTAAAATAGACCAAATTTTTTTTTAATGCTGTTCGACTCTGTTTCATGTAAGGATCATTTCATTGTATCGGAAGAAAAAAATCGGGACGGCGGAAGTTGGTCAAATTCAGCAAAATATTTTTTCATACAAATTGTATGAACGAAAAAATTACCAATTTTTTTATGATGCTCTTTGACACATTTTCATGTAAGGATGAGATAATTGTATGGGCACAAAAATATCTGGACAGTAGAAGTTGCTCAAAATTAGAGTAATGTTTCATCCAACAACATAAAGTCGTGTTAGGTAGTCAAGTATTTCTTTACATTTGACTCACTTCTGTTGCCCACAGATTTTCCTTACCATACAATGAAATTATCCTTACATAACACTTAATCAGATGGCATCATAAAAAAATGATAATTTTTTTCGTTCATACAATTTGTATGAAAAAATATTTTGCTAAATTTGACCAACTTCCGCCGTCCCGATTTTTTTCTTTCGATACAATGAAATGATCCTTACATAAAACAGAGTCGAAAGGCATTAAAAAAAAATTGGTCAATTTTACTCATTTTTGGGGACAACTCACACTTGACCAAAAAAGTAAAAACGCCAAAATTGTCAACATCAAAATAGAGCTAAAGGTTCCTAAGAAAGTTTTCCCGTATCTCTTATGGATAAGGATTTCTCCCTTTTGGCCCATTTAAAAGAAACACCCTGTATAGCAACTTACCACAACACTCAGCATAGATGAAATGACAGTTCCCATAGATTCCGAAATCAGAGCTATAAGAATACACGTAGAACTGAACATGAATATCCTGTCGATCTCCATAGGCTGCGAGGTGAGGGGATAAGTGATGACCAGGTAGATGAGACTGAAGAAGATAGTGGCGGGAGTCCGTGAGATGACCAGGGCTGCGTAGTAGGGCTTCAGGCCGTACCACCGATTAAAGTACTCTCTTTTAACGAGTTGCACTTCTGTTGGAACTGAAATATAGAAAAGAAAAAGTTCAGTTATATTAAAAACATTACACTCAACGAAATCAGCTTCAACCGAAGTCATTCGGTCTCTATAAAAACTTCCTCAGCGATTTATGTTAAAGATATCGCTTAGAAATACTTAAATTCAGACCTAAAAATGTAAAACTAATTATGCGGATTTACAAAATTATATAAAAAAACTCTACGTATACGAAAACAATTCGTATTATTTATGTCTATTCTTAGCCACTGAATATTTAATATTATAATATGATTAGCATAAACGGTAACAATAGCAAATCTACAACACATTGCAAAACGAATGCTATTTAAAACGATGAAGAAAAAACACTTACAGGCAAGCAACACGGGCATCATGGGAATGTAAAGCATGGCAATGGTACAGGCGTAGCAGAAACCGAAGTTGAATATAGTCTTGGAGGCGTCGTAACCCATCTTGTTGAACAAGCTGCCCACAATGAAACCAATAAACAAGTGCAACCCGACCCGCAGCCATAGGTAACTCTGGAAAATATAAACATTCTATTAAAATATTTGGGCGCAGACTTTGGTACTTTAGTGGAGGTGCTATACTCCGTTTTTTTTTAAACTGGCTTATAACAGATAATGATGCAAAAGCGTCACGTAATTTCTAAAAAAAAGTCGTGGTATTCAGTCTATTAAAATCTCATCAACTAATTTACATGCTACAATAATAAGACGGAGACATTTTCAAGAATCTGGGAAAATTATTATTATGTATTTTCCAGTTTTAAGCATTTTTTAATTCTTTAAACTTCAATTTAAATGAGTAATCAATGATAAGTCATGATCAGGTTTTGTCAAAACACCAAAACTGGAAAACTTTTCATTGTATTACCATATTTTACATGCAAATGTTCTTCTAGACACTACTCAGTAGCTAAAAATATATTAATAGCTTCTTTATAAATATTCTAATCTTTAGCATTCTGAACTTGACCAATACATAAATGCTTATTAATAAATCTGTATAAGGTTTTATTTCCCATTCTACTCCGCAGCTAAATCAGTAACAAGTAGGCAAATGTTTTGGACATGCAGAGCTCATTTGAGGTTATTCTCAGTTTGATTTGAATTAAGTTATTCAAGATCAGAGGAAGAGGAAAACTTACTTTATTTCTAACAGTCTGCAACAACATTCTCTTTAACAGAACAGTAAACTGTTGGCAAGCAGAACATCCATGTTTATAGCTATGTTTCTCTACTCCTCCCGTGTTAAGTTGTTCTATCTCCATCTCTTCAAACTGCTCTCCCATCTGAACATCTTCAATAGCATACGTCCTCCATCGTTGGTTTTTGCCATTTTCTACCGCTGATACCATTTTGTCAACGTGAGATCCATATTCGCCACTAGAGACTTCGATTACTGAAAACAAATATGTCACGTTTTTATTGTTGAATTTGTTTTGTATTGCTTTTCCATAGTTTAGCAATTTAACAGCCAAATCTCTCTCCGATGGTATATGGTTCGTCATCACTTCGGATTATGACAATACACACGCATTTGGGTATACACTTGTTCACAAAAATGCTGCAGTATTAGCTAGATCCTACTAAAATTAGCGTTATGACCAAAATTCGATAAGTTGTCCTACCTATAATAGTGAAATTAGGTTTTGTTTTTCAGATGGAGCCATTTTATACACAGCTTCTTCTTCTTGTTAGATGTACCATCTTAGTCTTTGCCCATTTATATGGGGTGGTTGAGTAATTAATTGAATACGTTTTGCAGTACTTGCTTGTAACTAGGCCAAAATTGGTTTCTAGTATGGTTGAAAGTGAGTATGTTTAACTTTGTCGGTCGGAAAATACACGCACAATACTTATATGCAGTTATCACAAATAGTAATTTTACATACAGTTTAGCATAAGTATTTCAATAGGTAAAAGACAACTATAATTTATGTGTCTGAAGTATCATAACCTCGACATTAACCAACATGACATATGACATGCCGTATGCAGTAACGTGCGTGTAATTGACCAATTCTTTTCTATTCTGTGATCATTATGACAATAACACCGGTATTATAGTGTAATTAAACTTAAACAATTGGTTATGGTTCCGGTTTCTTAGTTCTGTCATCACAATGGCTAATAATAGCTTCATAGCTTTTGTTTCCATGGTTATAATATTTGCTTGTTATGTCAGCATTTTAAACTTTATTATCATAAAAATATTCATTTTGTATTAAGATTTAGTTATATTTTATACTTCCTTAAATTATATCGAGGTCTTTTTCGCCAGGCATCCTCTCAGCATTATGTCCGCAATTAAATAAATTTCAAAGTAACAAATCAACCAAGGCTATCACTTAAATCTGTCAAGCACCAAGGTTTGTAAAATCTGATAAAATAATAACAATAACAACAAGTCAAGCATTATTACTGCAGCAAAACTTACTCTAAATCTTTGATTAGATGATAATAACAACAAAGCAGACACGACTATTGAGGCAATCGTAAATCCAGATCTTACAGTAGATAACGTTAATGATATAGACTATAGTATACTCACTAAAATCAGCAGGATTGTAAGTCTTAGGACAGGGCAACTGCAGCTCATTAAGGAAAGGCACGACTCCAGAAGAAGTTCCCTGGTAGGCACAGCGACCACCG
This sequence comes from Agrotis ipsilon, assembly GCA_028554685.1. NCBI lineage: Eukaryota > Metazoa > Arthropoda > Insecta > Lepidoptera > Noctuidae > Agrotis > Agrotis ipsilon. The sequence continues at coordinate 3,300,897 of CM052965.1, forward strand.
GCCACCACATACACGTGGTCGAACTCCGCAAACAGACGAGCTGATGGTGTGTGGAGAGAGCAGACGACTGTTCTACCACCTCGTGCTACTCGCTTGAGAAGAGAGACGCACGTTGAGGAAGCTACGTCGTCGAGACCGCTGAAATACATGGTGGTGTCAGTATAGAAAATAATAGTGAAGAGTGACTTATGGATGCAGAAGACGGTATCATCACTAAGTACCATACAATTGAGAAAGGAGTCTACACTGTCAAGGTAAAATATTGGTGGAGATTTGTTGATGGCGTGAAGTCCATAGGCGAGACAATTAAAAAGAGATAAGCGTAGGTATTGGAAGAAGCTACGTCATCGTGGTTCTTGAAAATATATAACAATAATGAAAGTGTTCTAAATAATTCTAAAAAGTAGTTACAGGTAGACGACGACAAACAGAAAAGATAGACGAAGCAAAGTTATGGTGATAGTTACAAAGAAACAGGAAAAAGTGTTTGGTGGAAAGAAATGATGAAATGGTACTCCCATCGCAAGAAACCGGCTCGATTTGAGAGACAAATATTCCAAAATGTGGGTCCAAACTCCTACGGCATGTTTCATTGTCTCGATGACTTCGAGACAATGAAACATGCCGTAGGAGTTTACTTCCATTTAGTAAAGATCTAAACTTTTAATCAAAATTTTATTTAGATACATTATTATGTAGTTGGAAATATAAGTGTTAATATTTTTTAAATTGAGTTCATTAATACTTTTAATGCTGACAAATAAAAATCACCAAGTAAGTTATCGTCTCATTAATCGTAACTCCAAAAACCTTGAATTAAAACCCTGCAATCAAAGAATTACAACTAAAAGCTTAACTTATTTAATCTGTCATTACAATCTGTTCTGATTATTATTAATTAGTAACCGTTTAACTTAATCATTGATCTCCGTGTTAATGGACGAATGATCGGCCTATACATACAGCCGTCAGATCTACTCACGTGGTAGGTTCGTCCAAGAATATAACTGGTGGATTGTTGAGCAGCTCCAGGGCGATGGATATTCGTTTCCTCTCGCCTCCTGATAGCCGTTCTGTTGCTGTGTTCCTAGCTTTCTGTAGCCTTAGTAGTTGAATGATTTCTTCTACCTGTTAAAGCAAAAATGCAAAGGTAACTTCAACATCCTTTTTTGGGCTGCTTCCTTTGTCTTATCCGCGCCATAACAAACAATGACGCCTGTTGTTTGCAAAGGTTAAGGCAGATATGTACCCACATTTCGCTAGTTAAATTGTTACTCCCATGTAGCCTGGCCCTTCCGGAAGTTATACCGGGCCAACATTGTATGTAGCCAAAATAAATCGTTTTTTTAATTCATCCAGTCCGGTGGATATTTGACTAGGAGGCGTGTTTATTTCTTTTCACACTACTTGCTCGTAAATGTCACATTATATGTCAGGCAAACCTACTGTAAAGTATGACATTGTTCCCTCTCGCTCGAGCCGGGCAATAATATATGTACTGAATTTTATTATTCCCGTGGGAATAATGTAATTTGAATTTGGAACTTCAAAGAAAACCGTATGAAAACTTTCACCAAGGAGTCGTATCAGTAATGGCGACCGCTAGCCGCAACAGCTGATCGCTTACAGTGGTGCCAACTTCACGTTCTATGGTTGTCGTACCACATCAAATTTCAAAAATCGAATTTATTTCCTCGCAGTAGGTGTGAAAAGCAGAGTACGCTCCTCAAGCTGCCTTGTCTTGGGCTAACTTGAATCCCTCGCTACACTAAGGATTCTTAACTTAATTCCCTCGTTTCACTCGAGAATTAACACTTGAACCTCCTCGCTGCACTACGGAGGTTCACCCCCAGAATCCTTAGTGTTGCTTCGGGATTCAATACGCCCGAGACGTAAGGCAATGCTTTACTCCCTTGGTGCGTAATCTACTATTTTTTTTTGTTTTTTTTTTTACATACCGTTTGCCAACTGGATTAAATTTCAGTCTCTATTACTGAAAAATTCTAAATGGCTAAACTCAATTACACTTTACCCGACCTTGAAATCGATCCTGGGACCTCAATTTCAGTCGCACATGACAAGACCAACAAGGCAGTAATGTAAATCTATATCATACGTACAATGACCCCCTTCTTCTCCTTCGATATGTTAGTTCCCAGCTTCAGATCAGCCGCGATCAGCATGGCCTCCTCCACGGTGATGTATGGCTGCAGGAGGTCCTCCTGCATGATGTACCGGGATAACTTCCGGAACTGGTGGAGGTCACGAGGCTCGCCATTGGTGGAGATCAGTCCTGAGGCACCTGTTACCCTGGAGGACGATATTTCGTTCTTTAATCAATTTAAAAAAAAAACTTTACAATGGATTATATATTATTTATAAAAATATCTAAATCACTGCCACTGACAGGCAGTTTTTTCAGATTTTTGGTGCCTAAAACCGGCGACCTATAATCATTCATCAATTCTATTGGATTTTAGCCGAGCATCACCCATATTAACTTGAAGGTTAATATGAAATTGCGCTAACATCAGTAATTATGAATTAAAAAATCATGAATTTTTCATTATGAAGCTGTTGATGAACTAGCTTACATTTAATCAGTATCACACAATTTTAACTATGTTGTGGAGATCAGGTACGCAGTTGCTCCGTATAAAATAATAGTAGTCAGCACCATCTATATAGAGTGCAAGCCGACCCCAAGGTAGTTGGGAAAAGGCTACGAAAAATAGGTATGATGGAAATGTCAGACCTTGATCTTTCTAGACCTGTTATTTTTGTGTGGTTGGTTATTTTTAGTTACAAATGACCAGTTTTCTAATCTAACTAGAGAAAAATTCCGTGTCTAAAAATACTATAAATTTTAGAAAAAAATAAACTAACTAGGTCTATAGAATTCATTGTATAATTAATTTCTGGCTAGTTTGACTGGCTAATTCAACTAAAATGATAATAATTACATAATATTTGAAGTTTTCGGACATCATGGATATTTCCTTTATTTTGTCACAGTTTGTATTTAAAACCTTAAGCCTTTTCTCAACTATATTGGAGTTGGCTTCCAGTCGATGCAGCTGATATCAGTATTTATATGGAGCGACTACCTATCATACCTCCACAACCATAACTGGGCATTACGATACCCCATGGTAAGACCTGATCTAGCTTCTGACTAAGAGTAACGACTGTCAAAGATCTACAAATGACAGCCGTGACCAATGGCTTAACGTGCTTTCCGAAGTACAGAGGGAGATGATAACCATCCTGTCGTGGCTGTGTTGTTACACAGCCACGGACCGATTTAAGAAAGCGCGGCTTTATCTTGAAGATTGAAAGCAATAAAGGCAGGAAGATGATGCCAATCACTTACTCTCAGAGTGCTATGGCTCTATTGATTAGTTTACAACAAAACGAAAAGGACATCGTGTTAATATAATTAACATCATCATCATCATCAGCCTATAATGTTCCCACTGCTGGGACACAGGCTGGGCCAGGCGGGCCCAGTGCGGGTTGGTAGATGTCACATGTCTTCGAAATTTTGGTTCTAGGACATGCCGGTTTCCTCACGGTGTTTTCCTTCTCAGTTTTGAGAGCAGTGGTGATGAAATAAAATATAAAAAGTAATGCGCCTGGCGGGGTTCGAACCCACAACTCGTAAGTCCGGGCCGATACTACTGGGCCACCACTGGTCTTTCCCTGACTGGGATGGCTCTATTGATGAATTTCCAAGTCAAATTAAAAGACATATCGTGTTCATATAATTAACAAAGAAACATAATACATCAACAAGCCATGATCTATCTGTACCTATTATTATTCAGTCCATACAAGGCCTACTTAAGACACAATACGACAACATTTATCTCCAGTCACGCGACTCAACTAGGCTATACAAATACACAAGCAATTAACCCAGGCCCTCAAACATATAGGCTCTAGACCTACTATTAATGTCTTATGACGCTAATGTTCAGTCATCATGTCGTTTTTACACTACACTTAGGTAATCACTTGAGGAAAAATGGCCTGGAAAAACGTATTTATTTGAAGTCTACAGAATCTAAAATGCTATGTTAAGATTTTGGTGAATTGCTCCTTAGTTCTTTTCGCGCGCAAACTAATGCCGCCATTTTATTTTTTATTTCCACAGACCTAAAAAATACAGAAACAGCGGTCAATGTTATAAAAACCTTATAAAATAAAATCTTCTGACTAATAGTAACGACTGTCAATGATCTACAAATGACAGCCAAGACCAACGGCTTTACGTGCTTTCTGAGGCACGGAGGAAATTTGCTATGACAGACGGTCACCCATCCACGGACCAGCCTGGGCACGGACGGCTAAACCTGGAAGATCGGCCTGTGCGGCTGTAATTATCTAGCTCAAAAATGTATTATTGTAATTTCGACTATATTTCATTTATTTTGTAACCGTACCTGTATCCAGCTAGTATGTTAAGGAGAGTACTCTTGCCGGCTCCTGAAGGTCCCAAGATGGCTGTCAGCTGACCCGACCGGAAGTCGCCATTGATGCTGCGTAAGATTATCTTCGAACCTGTAAATAAAAACGAGATTATATCAATGGTCATCTAACCTACCTGAAAATTTTATAATCCAATCAAAAACATAATGTGAAATGTATAGCTTTCTTGTGTCAAATGAGTCCTCCCCACCCTGGTTGGAGAGGAAGGTCTGTCGGACTCTTACTGAGTGAGAACTCTACTTATTATATACTTGAAGTTCTTTATACTTTATTGTAAGGAAAATTGGAAAAGCGCCTCTAGTGAGAAACTATTTTTTTTTCATCAAATTAACGCCAAAGTTCACGTTTAATTTATGTCTCAAAAAACATGAAAACTCAGTACGAGTCTGTCAGTCCCTCCCGGTACGGAAGGACTCACTTGATGATTATACCACGATAAAAAAACACACAATTAAAACCGTTTACTCAACAATTACCTACATAAATGAAAAACATTTTTTCCTTATTGTTCTATAAATTAATTTAATTGTCATCTGTCGTCACTCAGTACCTTATTGTTGTAAGATCAATAGTCGGTGAACTTAGACACATAACCTTTTTTTTTTAGCGTGGTAAAATCATCAAATGAGTCCTCCAACCCCGGGCAGGGCTGGAGGGACTGTCAGACTTGTACTGACTAAAATCCACGGTGTCCTTCAGTAGCCCTTTATGTTCCGGGGTCACGGAGACACATAACCTTACAAACAAGTCATTTTTATTGGTACTTTAATTAATAAAGAAGGAACTAGTTTATGCCCCCACGTTTTCGGCCTTGTGGAGTTTGAAAAGTGCCACGGGAAGGTACAGGACCTACTGCCAAATAAGTTCTAAATTCCCGGATTACTTTAATAACGAAATGCAACATTTTGACGTATAGTTTTTCGTTTTCTCCACAGAGGAGTCCAGAGACAAGTATTTTTTCCGTATTTTCCGTATAACATACTTAAAGTATTAGGAAAATAAAAAAGCGTCACTAGTATGCAAACGTTAAATTTTTCCTTCAAATTAACGGCAAAGATCCCGTTTGCGTCAGTAAAACGGGACGAATCATGTGAAGACTTCAGGTCATTTAAGGTTTTACACTTATTTTGACTAATACAGCTGTAAACAAGTACGCTGCAGCTACAATTGCTCTTCAAAATAACACCTAGCAGGTGTTATTTAAAAAGCAATTTCATAGTTTTTATTCTTCTTTCGTCACCTAGAAATCACCATATTTTTTCAGTTTTACACTTTTTTGTTGACACTTTTATGTCTGTAATTTATATAAAATCTACATAACATTTTATTTAATAGCATCATTAACGTACCTATGTTAATAGAAGTATTTTAACTTAAGGAAAAATAGCTACCTCTAATAAAATGCCTATTAACATAAGTCTGGATTTTATTGTCTTATTAAAAAGGCGGTATTGATATAGATCTTGTTTTTTTTTGTCATAACGTTCGCAAAAATATGGCAATTAGTGTGTCAATTAACTTGCTAATAAGTAACAAGGAACTAGCTTACGCACATTAAAACCAGTTTACATAAATGTGAGTAGAAAAAAAAATACTAATTATTTCTCTCGACTATTTGTGGAACAAAGTTTTTTTTTATACTTAATTTAAAATTAAATTAAAACATAAACTTGTATAATTATTATTCGACTATTAATATCTGACTAACATTATTGAGAGGAATCATTTGTTTGATTGTTTGTTTGTTTGAATCGAAAAGGCTCCTTTTTTTTTGCGTGGTAAAACATCAAATGAGAACTCCAACCCCGGGCAGGGCGGGAGGTACTGTCAGACTTGTACTGACTAAAATCCACGGTGTCTTTCAGTAGCCCTTTATGTTCCGGGTTTACGGTAATAGAAATAAGTCCCGCGACCCGCGACAGCTCTTTGAGGCGCGCGTGGAACACGACGCTCCGTCCATCCGGGCATGGTCCATGGGCGGACAGCGAGTTGCCCTTTACTCGCTGTCCGCATGCCCGCGCCGAATAGGCTCCTAAAATACAATTTTTAAAATCGGACTACGATTTCAAAAATTGTTTCATAAGTTAAATGCTGCGTTGGTCCTGAGGGACATAGGTAATAAGAGAGTGAGTGTATTCTATATTCGACACAAGGTCTATATGTATAATAAACGAAGATTATACTATTGCTAAGCATCTGGCTAATTTCTTGGTCTAAGAAACCAAATAGGTACGCGATGTGACTAGAATGCCAGGATTAACGTATCCGCCAGCGGTCTTGGCACTTTGGATGATTTTTTTGACACCCTTTGAATGGTTATCCCTTTATTATTTGTACATAGTTATTTTATTACGATTTAAAGTATTATAATGACAGGAAATAACTATGGTCCTTTGAGTTTAGCTAAATAGTTTTGTAAAGGGTCTGTAAGTCGTCTCCAAAAATAAAAACCCCTTCAAGTAAGAGCTACAGTAGTCAAGTTATGATTTATCTACGAGGTACGTCAATCAATTATTTTCTTGTTTACAGTGACCATGATTGACATAAGGTATAATTTATAAAACAACTGCCTTCAATGGTATCAAAGGCCAGTTAGGTGAAGTGAGATGTGTAATCATAGCTCTGGTACTATAAAAAATAATTATACCTGCTTATAATTATTATTATTTATTTAACAAAGTGTTACTAAGTTGTTTTTTTTTTTAATTATGGATCCTACTGTAATTATTAAGCAAGATTACGCTTGAAAATAGATTAATTACAGAAACTTATTTTCATGAAGAATTTTCGCACTAGCGATCCGTCCTGGCTTAGCGCAAATGGAAAAAGAAAAAAAATATAGTCTTTGGCACTCAACAACAACTACTACTAAACCTAATTAAACTAGTACAGTTTTAATATTTAGGTTTAATTAATTTATTATTGCTATTTTTTGTAAGGTGTTTATTTGTAGTTTTAATAAGTTAGTATTTTTTTATTTTAATTTAATTAAAGAAAAAAATATACTTTCTACTGGTGAAAGAATTACACCTCTATACAGGAATAATTCAAATTAAATACATAGTTATTTAATGATATTAGGAAAATCGCACCTCTGGAGGCCTCAAAGATATAGTCAATTCGAACAAGAAAAGCGCTATCCAGTTACTTTTGAGCTATGTATACTTACAAAGACTAAATATTTATTTAGTCCTTGTTAGTACTTCTACTACACAGCCATGCATTTTGCAACTTGCGCATGCACTGCAGTTAACACCAAAAAAAAATCAGGATCTATTTTGTTCCCTTCAGTAACATGGCACTTTATATGTAATCATGTTTGTGATTTAAATAATTTATTATAAAAAATATTAAATCTCATAGTTTGTATAAAAAACACGTGTCACGTTAGTTTATGTTGATCGTGTTAATCTCTGTAACCACTTAATTTGTTAAAAAAAATGCTATGACGTTTGTGGTTAATAGTTCTAATTTTTAGGGTTCCGTAGTCAACAAGGAACCCTTATAGTTTTGCCATCTCCGTCCGTCCGTCTGTCCGCAGCTTAGCTTAGAGACGCCCAGTACTATAAAGCTGTAATTTGGTGTAAATATACGGATTGGTTGCGCCGAAAAAGTGGTAAAATAAAATCTCTTATAATATATTTTTAGGGTACCTCCAGTACACGTAAAGTGGGGATGTTTTTTTTTCTCGCGTACCCCACTGTATAGTCCTTTAGAGAATATTGATAGTTTCCATTAACATTTTTTTTGCTTTAAAGATTCGTTTGTGAAATATTAAGCTTTAAAGTGCTAATTATTGCTCGACTCGAGTGTGTCCCCCCCCCCCCTCTACCAACTAAACGGTTATGTTTGGGGGTGTGAAAAAAATCACAATAGTACTACAGAAGTTTAAAAGAAAATGATCATGACTAAGTAGGCTTTACAAGTTTACGAGTAATAGTCGACCAACTTATTAAACGTACTTGGATAACATAATATTTTCATAAACAAAATGTATCGGAGAACATGTTTTTCAACTGCAAATGTAAGTTGTCAACTTTAACTAAGTTAAAATTAAATTCAGCGAATCAGTTTAGTTACTTCGCATAAGTATTTTGATGGGCAACTACGGAACCCTACACTGTGCGTGGCCTGACACGCACTTGGCCGGTTTTTTTTATTAGATAATGCGTGTGCGAGTCCGAGTCACACTAGGCCGGTTTATTTATTTTTTCCGTACTTTACTACATAGGACTAAAAACATACCTTTAAATAGGTACACCATTTTTTTATATTAAGGCCTTGTTTTTGACCTATATCTTGCCTGATGTTAAGCGATGAAGAAATGATCGAAAGTGAAGCAAGAAAAATATATGAGAAGGCAATATAATTATGATTAATTTACCCATCTCATTATGTATTTTAATCCTAAACAGGTACAAAATACTAATCTAGCAAAACATTAATCAAAATCACATCCGTTGAACCAAGAGGTTAATCTCAGCATTACGAAATCTTAAAATTCAAGGCTTGGCAGAGAGATTGTCGGTATTCTACGACAAAATGGGGCCCAAGGATACGAGAACTGCTATTGACTATCGCGTTACTAGGCTTTATATCGTATACAACCATAGACTTAGAGCATGGACGGAGCATTGTTTGCTTAATATTGCCATAGTCTCAAGAAATAGAGAAAAATAATCGAAGATTCATGTATCTCTTACCTGCATGACATAGAATGTCTGTGGTCATTTAAACGAAAGAGAAAGATTCGAAAATCTATAATAATTAAAGAAAAAAAAAAAAGAAGATTGTAACTATGTTTTTTGTTTACCTGTAATTATTTCACGCAACAAAAAATATACATAATTAGGTACTCAAAACTATACTGACGACAATATACATACTCCAACAACGCACAAATATCGTGTATACTAATATTATAAATTTGAAAGTAACTCTGTCGATTACAATTTGACGTTGTATCAAATACACACCGTCTTATTACAAAACGAGGTTTAACTATAAACCCAGGTTTAAATCACGTCAAACTATGGTTTACCTAAAAACGTTATTACAAAACGTGGTTTTGCGTTAAACCATGGACTAAACCTTGGTCTAACTTTAATCCACGCCGCCCCCTAGTTTAGCAGTGGTCTAAGTCGTAGCTGTCAAAGTTGTGTCAGTTTTTCATTGAATATTTTGTTTTTGTGGTATTTTTACCTAAAACATGGTCGACTTAATGGATAATGATCCTAGATTAACAATTAGGCTACTTTTAATTTCGTTATCATGTTCCCGTGGGATAATTGCCTGACATACTTATCCCAAACATACTTTACTTAGACATACACTAGTAATATTCACATTAATAAAGATGGTGAAATTATTAAAAAGAGGCAATTGTTCTAAAAAATGAAAACAATACTTCAATAAAATTCCAAAAAATAATTAGTAAACATGTCATAGTTTATTATGACGCGCGAGAATGTTACGTTCCATTACGCGCTTTAAATATTATGTAAGTAAAGAATCCAACATTAAATAATATGCTTAAAAAATCAAACTACATAGGAAATGACTTATATCTAAATTCTAAAAAATAAATCAATATTTTTAATATCTCTAAACCTCAATTAATCATAAACGAATTATCAATACATTCTATTTTCTGGTAATATGGAACGTTGCAATCGAATGATATCATGGTGAACGAATGAAATTTGTATTAATCTGTGGTTGGATTTAGACCTCGGTTCAAATGACGGTACTAAGAAGTCTGAGGTTTATTTATGTTTTGTAATACGAATAATTTTAAACCATGGTTTAGCACTTAAGCCTAGACTTGATAGTTCTGGTTTAAACCAGGGTTTTGCGTTGTTTTTGTAATAAGACGGACAGAGTTCAATTAAACTTGACACGTTTCTACGTAAACCATGAACTGACCAACGACAAATTCCCTTTATCCCAATTACTCAAAGCAAGCAAGTGGTCACGGGACTAATGGTTTACCGTGACGTTTAAAGGGCTTTTGCAGGACACCGTAAATTTTAGTCAGTACGAGTCTGAAAGTCCCTCCTGTACCCTTAGCACGAGTTTTCAGTAATTGAGACGTAAAGTAAACTGGAACTTTGACACTTTCAAATTTACAATTTTCAAGGATATAATTAATTCATTCTTCGCAAATTGTCTATTTGAAAGTGTCAAAGTTCCAGTTTACTTTACGTCTCAATCACTGAAAACTCGTGCTAAGGGTACAGCTCTGGCTTGGATTGGAGGACTCATTTGATGATTTTACCACGATAAAAAAAACCTTCACAGGTTCTTTCAAATCTTTAAGTCTATAAAAAAACCTATGCTACAGTCCCAGATACAATACAATAACTTGTGAAACTCGGAAAAATCGTAGAACTCTTTAGAAAAGAATTGGCAAGACACTCCATGCACATGTCTTTGTTTTTCTTTAAAAGGTGATTTTGAATTGACTATACTATTTAAAACGGATAAAGCCTGACTCAACATTTATTTATTTAACATAGGTGAAACTGCGGAGAACAACAAATTCTAACAAAAACAACGTCAATAGTAAAGTACATACGTTAGCCTTAAAACAATAGTCGTTGTGAGGTCATGTGGGGTCATCAGTCGACAATGCAGACGGTACATTCTATAAATCCACTCGTTAGATGTCAAATGCATTATTTTAAGTACAATATATTACTTGACTATGACTTAGGTATGTCATTTTCTTTGTTTTCTCAGTCGGGCCGAGACTTTTTCTTACCGACCTAGTATATTAGGTATCACAAGAATCGGCCCGATTAATGTTGTGTCCAAAAGAATTTCTAGATTAAAGATACCTAATTCATAACATAAAACATAATAATGTGAGAATAATATGCAAAAATCAAACATTAATTTAATTAATCATTTAAAACTTTATTTTATGTTATCGTTAAAGTGAGAAGTATTGAGTGGTCAACTTGATACAATCATTTTTTTTTATGTACTTCTTATGGAAAACAAATTATAACATTAAATTCTATAGTTGTTTTTCTTTTTATTAATGATTATATAGATCATCTTTGTCGGGTTTATGGGAGAGGCTACAAGGGAAACTTAGCAACATTCTTTGATCGCAGGTCTATTTAAGAAGCAAGTCCTTGCTGTTTGTATATTTAATTTTGAATTTTATTGAAGAATATTCAAAGTAAAGAATAATCATGCTCATTAACCAATCATGGGCGAGGATGGGCAGCAGCATCCTCATCGCGAAGCTATGTCTCTGAGACCGCCACCACGCCTGCTCAGCGTGGCGATTAAGGACAATCCCCCCCCCCTCCCCCAAATGACTAACACAGTAATAGCTACTAGCAATTAAGTTGTAGAAACACAAGTCACACACAAAGCCCTTCACTTTCACCAAAAACCCTTGAAAACGTGCATAGAATATTAGAAACAATTGAACAGCTAATAAATTCTATGAGCATCTCACATTTCCACACAAACATGGAAGGAGGTACATCAGTCCTATCATGACATGGATGTGAGGAAAACAAACGTTAAATTAATATGAAAATATATTCTAGACGTTATGCCTAAAAGACCACCCAAATACCAACAATGGGAGTCGTAAAATACCGTCTTGTGAGTTTAACAAAAAACCAGGCAAGTGCGAGTTGGACTAGCCCATGAAGGGTTCTGAAACGACCTTTAAAAACGGCAAAAAACGCGTTTTTTGTGATGGTGTCCCTTAAATGTTTATTTTATTCAATTTTTTTAAAGTATTGTTTGTTATAACGAAAATATAAATACACACATCAAAAAGTTAATGATCACTAACAACTGCTGTTTTTTTTTTAACTTAACTTTAACTTCATCAAAACATCGATGTTGTGTGTTTTCGAGACATAGATTTAAGATTTTAGAGATAAAAATAACCTGTTAAAATACCTAATCTTAAAGAAGAAAAAATCATAATATAATCTTCCGTATCAAAAAAAGATTTCTATTTTTCTCAAATGCTCTCATTTTTTTATGTGTGTATTTAATGTACATCATTTATGAAAATTCCAATACTGTAGTATGCTCGCAAAAACAGCAAAGAAGCTCAAATTTTACAAAACCTCTATGTAAGTCCATTCAAATACATCATGTATGAGAAATCACACAATTGCATCTTAACAGCATCGTGTGCAACGGTAAAGCTTTCGCAAACAAATTGCACTAACACAGAGCTAGGAGTTTCCATAGTTTTCCTACGTCCGAAATAATGACGCCTTTCAAAATGTATGTCGTCATCATATATTGCTTTGTTCTCATTTTCCAGTTAGGTGTTGGCGACCAGGCAGTCGGGTTAGTAACCCTCCTTCCTCTCGTGCAACGGGTGCGGGGATCAAATCCTGGATTTCTCTTTGGTCGCGGAACGTAAAGGGCTATTGAAAGACACCGTGGATTGTCTTGTTTAGAACTATTTTTTTAAGTTTTTTTTTGGTACACTTCTGGCATGTAAGATGTAAATGTAGTTTCGTTTGAACAACAATTTTAGGTCACCGAACGCGACGACTGCACTGTTGGGTCGTGGAACAGCTGTCCGAGTCACGAAACTGTCCAAACGAGACCGTGAGCCTGACCCTTTCGGCATCCAACTTTTTTTTTCAATCATCTATAAACTCAATTTTATTGATTCACTATATTACCTTGTAAGATAACTTGATGACGCATAGAACGGCTACACCCCAAACTGGCCTAGCCCAATACAAACTGTAATGTTTACCAATACGTTGCATCAAGTCGTCAATCCTACTGACCTCGTTGCGGGAAACTGGCGTGAAGACATAAGTGAATTCTGTCGGATTTTCTCACCGACAAACACGTGCGCCAGCGCATACCGTCTACCTCTCATTTAGGTTACAGGACAGTCACGTGTTGGGCTTCGGTCTCGAAATGAGCGAGCATCTGGGCGGAACAGCTGCACTTTCGTAAAGACCGCCCAGGATCGACAGATCGACTGGAGTAATTATCCTTGCTCTAAGGCAGGGGGACAGGGCTTGAAACTTAAGGACATTTGAGGCCTAGTTGCCTATTATGAAATCAGAAAAGGTGTTGTTGATCCCAAGTCACAATTTTCAAGTGGGACAAGTTCCCGCCTAACCCAGTCGGTTTTTTGGCACAAGCAATGCACTGTCCGCTGACTTCGAGACCTAGGCCTTAGTGTGGTCAGTGAAGTGAAAATATCGAAACGTGTTTATTCGGGATAGATAATGGAAACTCGACCGATTAGGTTATTTAGGGGTTATATTAAAAGTTATAAACATAGATTTTCATCCTTCTGTGATGGTAGGTGGCTAGACAGTTATCTAATATCACTTGTGTCTGAATAGGCGAGGAGGCACCAATCCTGAAAGCTCCCTGGTCACGAATTCTAATAATTTTAATAAAAAATAAAAGTTAGTTAAAGTTTAGTTTAGAGGAACAAGATTCGCTTGGTCGGCGTGGATTTGATTAGCCGGAATTTCAGGATTGGTGCCTCCTGGGCTAGAAAGCATGTTCATACCAGCTGTCATCATTCATTTGAATTTTTGACAGTCATTGTGTATAGTGAGCCCGATCGAAATCAGACACCAAGTCTAATGCATGAATATCGTGTTAACCTCTAATTACAGTCGCAGAGGTCAAATAGAACTCTCCGTCTAAAATACTAGATTGGAAAAGAACGTCCAAATGGTTGGGAAAAGTCTGAACTTAAATGAAAAACTGATCATAAAATTGATGGCATGATATTAGCTTATTTACAATTCAGTGTAATCTAACAGGGTTTACGAATGGCGAGTAATGGGCAGCTTGCCGTGCGGTTAAGGAACTCGCTGAAATCATGCAACAACATGGTCGTCATGCTCCTTGCTCGACGAGGCCAAACGCCTGTCAGGTCCGCAGGACTATCTAAACGGAATGCCGTAGTCTCAGAACGAAAGAGCAATTGAAGGAACAAGGTGGATTTTAGTCAGTACTAGTCTGACAGTCCCTTCCGTTCCACCCGGCAGGACTCATTAAGATGACTATTACTACCCCAAATAAAAGTTTACTCCAACAAAATTTTTGCCCGCTGACTGCATAAACTGTTTATTTCCCCCTGCTATCGATACTGCAGAGTTTCCACGCACTGCACTATACCCAGTCACGTGCAGCTTTCTAAAGATTGACCAATGTTCTCTGGGCAACAGTAATTACTCCCGCCACGCTGCGCCGGCGCAACTGCAAACTGCATAGTGCACCACGCTTGCGCACCTATCTCTATAAACACTTAATGGATGCTTGCATTCACGTGCTACGGGCTTTGTGGTCTCAAATTACCTAGCTGTCTGTGGTATATATCGGTTGCTATAATCATAATCATCACGTGTGACGTAAACGTAAAGAAAATATGTATTTACTCAGTGTTGTGGATTTATTTATGAAGATGGAAGAAGAATTTATTGTACTTTTTGCCAAAAAATGGTCCTAAATGCTCAAAACACTTGTATTTTCGACTAGCTGTTCCCCATTGTTTAAACACCATGGTTAGGTGCTGCTGATTGTAGCGTAATGTCCCCTATAAAAAAAATATTCAAAACAAACAAAATTTTTCAATTCACCCAAATAAACAAACAAACTCTTTTCATACGTACTTCATTTAAAAAGTCTACACCTTAGTCAAAATATAATAATAACTATGCCCCCTTAATAGTGGCTATGCTCTCTGGTTTGATAAGGTACACTTGCGGCCAACATTAGTAACCCAAAATTACAGTGTAGGATACACAGTCATGCGGCCAGTAAAACGGAAACCGACCCAAATGCATTGTTGATAAAAAAATAATGTCACATTTGTCCATTATCGTTCTAGTGACCTATTATTATTATTGTTTGTTTACGTCATCAACGTTGTATATTGGGTAATATTTTTAGGAACAGATAGACTGAGTAGACGGACACGGTATTAAGTAGAGGGACTATCAAAATCGCAAAATTGCATCAGTCCTGAAAGTAGCATGAATTTTTATCATATTTTAGTGTAAAAACCCACGATACATACCTATTCCAACTAAATAATGAGTACTTTTGCCTTGAGTTTTGTATTAGATATTTACAATGCATTTAATTAGAAAATTCTGGAGCTTGCAACTTTAAAACAAGGCCTTTTTGTGCCATGTTTAACGTCATCTAGCTATTGTAATTGAAAACTGCAATTTTTATGCAATAGATATGCAGATAGCTGCTATGACAGTAAGCAATAACAAAATTAATTTTAAAAAATAACAATCTTAGAAGCGAAATTTAAGTTTGCACTATCATCGGCCGATCGTTGAAGCATAGGTATAATCATCATCATCATCATCAGCCTATAATGTTCCCACTGCTGGGACACAGGCCTCCTCTCTGAGAGAGGGAGTGGGCCATAATCCACCACGCGGGCACAGTGCGGATTGGTAGATGTCACATATCTTCGAATTTTTGGTTCTAGGACATGCCGGTTTTCCCACGATGTTTTCCTTCACCGTTTTGAGAGCAGTGGTGATGAAATAAATTACACAAAGTAATGCGCCTGGCGGGGTTTGAACCCACGACCTACAACTCGTAAGTCGGGACCGAAACCACTGGGCCACCACTGCTCATAGGTATAATATCGTGTTTTTAATTTACTAAAACCCTTGGACACCCTACACAAAGCGATATGACCAAGTATTGCTGACCTAATATGGCTGGTGCAAGATGGTCATATCATTTGCACAGGTGTACCATGATGTGCCAATTGAACGATCACCCGACTACACTTAGGCGGTGTCCTGCGTAAGCGACAAATATGATGCAATGCGACGCGATTCAAACAATTTCAACTACTATTATAATATTAGTATAAAATTTACTTCGTGTCGCGTCGCGATGTATTCGTCGCACACGAAGGACACTTGGGCCCTTCGTACATAAGGCGACGCAAATCTCCGATACCTTACGATTACGGTATCCAGGCGACTATCGCAATACAATCCATAGACGTTCGTACACACGCACGCGTCAATGGATGTCAAAGTCGCAAGGTATCGGAGACTTGCGTCGCCTTGTGAACGAAGGGCCTTAGTCACGCACTACGATACAACTTGAAAAGGTAAAAATGAGGGATGGGATGAAACTGCTGGCAAAATCTAGTAGTGAAACAAATATTCGACTTACTTTTTCCATTCTGCACAGTATAGCTCAAGTCTTGAAAGGACAGGTTGACTGGAGGCCGCTGGGGCAAATGGGAGAGGTGCGCGCGCCCCAGCGCTCGCGAATTCACCTCCACTGTAGTCGACATTGTTGATCAGGCTGACATTCCAAGAATTAGACCTGGAAAGATAAGAAACATAAAATGTTTTGACTTTTAAAAGAATCTAAGGAGTTCGCTTGATTTATCGCGTTTACCTCAAGAACTGCTGGTTTATATTGAAAATGTATGTTTTTGTTAGATTGACAACCGATGGGGATGAAAGGTTCTCGAGTGGCGACCACGGACCGGAAGTCGCAGCGTAGGTAGGCCTCCCACTAGGTGGACCGACGACATCGTGAGAGTCGCGGGCAACCGATGGATGCAAGTGGCGAATTGTCGTTCGGCGTGGCGGTCTAAGGGGGAGGCCTATGTTCAGCAGTGGACGTCTTCCGGCTGATGATGATGATGATGATGTTTTTGTTAGATAGTCTACTTATTGTGGAAGGCAAAAAATAGGTAACCAGCAGCGGCTGAAAATGAAGGAGTCAAACGCGAGCGAATTCGTTGGCAAAATCTACTATGTAACACAAGATTAGCTTATCATATTCATCGATAGCAAACATTAATTGTATTCTTCTTAAACAGAGATGAAATGAGCATAATTTATCAGTAATCCGGCCTGGTGATTGCCAGACCGGACGGTTAGGAAACCATAAAATCCAAGTTTCCTCACTACGTTTTTCTTCATCGCAATTACTCAGTCAGTAGCTCTCAAGGTTAGCTCAGAGAATAACTAGGTAAGTGGGTTCTTACTTTGAAGTTTAATCATTCGGAAAATTGGTCGTTCAGGCTCAAAATCTTTTAAATTTAATTAGCCCTTTTCCCTAAATTCCCCATGGTTTCAATTAGCCTCTTTCCCTAAATGCCTCTTTGTTTCAATTTGCCCCTTTCCCGAAATGTCTATTTCCCAGAATGTCTCCTTCTCGAAACGTATAAACTCATGCCCTACTCCCAAGGTAATAGGCAGAAGCCACAAAGCGCCACCTGCTACGATCCTTACTTACTCCTTTCGTCTCATCCACATTCACACATCTGTTTGTACAAGTATGACGATTGCTACCAATACACACCGCAACTAATTACAAAACATATAATTATATCAACAGAAAACCCAAAATCTTACTTTAAAATTAACATAAAAATGTGAAAGTTTGTGAGTATCGATGTTTATTACTCTTTCACGCAAAAACCGCTGTACGGATTTGGATAAAATTTGGAACACGGATAGTTTATAGTCTGGATTAAGACAGGATGCTATGTTTAGGTGAGATAATTGTCCAGTTGAAGCTGAAAACTAAAAACAATTATAACTTCTTAGTTAACCCTATTGGTGGTAGTTGGTTTGTAAACCTGTACCCTTTTTTTTATCGTGGTAATATCATCAAATGAGGCCTCCCACCCCGGGCAGGGTGGGAGGGACTGTCAAACTTGTACTGACTAAAATCCACGGTGTCCTTCAATAGCCCTTTATGTTCCGAGGTCACGGTGATGGTATAAGACCCGCGACCCCGGCAAACCTTTACCCTTTTTTTTAATTTTTTTTTTTTTTTTTTTTATTTTGTTACCTGGTAAAATCATCAAATGAGACCACCCCGGGCAGGGCGAGAGGTACTGTCAGACTTGTACTGACTAAAATCCACGGTGTCCTTCAATAGCCCTTTATGTTCCGGGGTCACGGTGATGGTATAAGACCCGCGACCCCGGCAGGCTTTAGCCCTCTGAGAGGGGGCTTCGTCATTATGCTGACGCTCTTTGAGGCGCGCGTGGAACACGACACGCCGTCGACCCGGGCATGGTCCATGGTCGGGCGGCGAGTTGCCCTTTACTCGCCGCCCGCATGCCCGCGCCTACGGTGGCCGGAGATCGTCTTGCGACGTCCGACGCCGTGGGCGTCCACCACCGCGGGTGGGGCGGCGGGAGGACCTTGTCCTCTCTCTCACGCGGCCCGCCTCCTCCTTCGCGAGCATGACTGCTTCGCAGAAGGAGGCGACCGCTTCCCACTCCGTCTCGCCCCGCAGCATGGCCGCGACCAGTGCTGGGCGCGAGAGGTCTCCGCCTATCGCCGCCGTGAGGACACGTCGGTGCTCCGCCCAAGCGGGGCAATCCTGCACCGTCATCATCCTGCATCCTGCTCGACTGTGTCCTCCGGGCGATCTACGCAGTGGTGACACCCAGGCGTTTCTTCCTTTCTCAGAAGACACAGGTACCTCCCGAAACATCCGTGTCCGGTGAGGACCTGCGTCAAGCGGAAGGTTAGGACGCCATGACGTCTCTCCAGCCACTCCTCAAAGAGGGGTCTTATCGCCGCTATTGCGGCGTGCCCGAAACCTGTACCCTTAGCACGAGTTTTCAGTAAATGAGACGTAAAGTAAACAGGAACTTTGACACTTTCAAATTGACAATTTTCAAGGAAAAAATGGAACAGCGCCTCTGGTGTGCGAAGAAGGAACTCATTTCTAAGGAACTAGTTCCTGTTTACTTTACGTCTCATTTACTGAAAACTCGTGCTAAGGGTACTGATATCTTACAATCAGCCACAGTCATCCGTAGCCCAACATTATCTGTTACAGTAACGACCAACAACAAAAAAAATCCATCTCAAAAAAAGATTGCCAGTTAAAATATTACGTAAGTAGACAACAGATCGTGACATTGACACACTAACGGGTCAAGTTTGTCTGTCTGTTCGTAGATTTTATTTAATAACATTTTTTTTGCAAGTCATCGTAATGCTCGACATGGTTTTGCAATGCAATGCAAGGTATCTACGTCACTTCTTCTTGTAATTGCCTGCATACAAGGCTATGTAAGAAATTATGAATAAGATTGAATATAAAGAGCATCTGTGTCTATACATGATTACTACATATATACAGACGCTCGCACTGGTCAACCTACCTCAATGTGTCAAATTTTACCAATAACCTAACCTTCCAGTATTGTGATAAGGTTGAAATTAAAGTTTTACAGGTTGAGGTACTCGTAGGTTGATGTGTGACGTCTATTACATTTGTACCTTATACGTAATACTGGCTGTTGCCAGCTACTTCGCCTGCGTTTCGATATCATAACCCACGGTAACGTTATTCCAAGCTATAGCCGGTCCATCCATCTAAATATTAAAACTTTCGCATTTATAAAATATGAAGTTATATGACTTTACTACGCTGCAAAATAGCCGAAAATGGTCGGAAGGGATTATTAAAAAGTTAGAAAATTACTGGAGGCAAAAAAGCAAGAATTATTTGCTTTTTTTCGAAGTAATGTTTACTGGGACAGTTTTTTATATCACTGTAGTTTCAAACATGAATATAAGGCCAAAAACCACTGCCCAACTACTCCTCTTTGTATTTAAAATTCGTACTGTCCATTCAAGAGATTTTCTGGAAGATATCGCTATTAGCTATAAGACCGACATTATAACCATAGATAAAAGTAAAATTGTAAAACAATTGTGTAGCATTTTTGATGTGCAATAAAAGCATCATCATCGTCATCATCATCATCCACAGCCCGTCTTCACCCACTGCTGGGTATAAGCCTCTCCTTGTTTGTGCCAAGCTCCACGGTCTTGCGCCAGCAGCCTTATCCAGGACACTCCCCTAATGGCAACAATGTCGTCTGCCCATCTCACCGCCGCAAATAAAAGCATATTCCATCTATACTTTTCTGTCGCTCCATAGACCAAAAAGTACACGTAGAACATGGGATATTAATGATTCCATAATCGATTATCGACAAAATACCAATCACCTTCTAGAGAATTGCTGAGGTACACTCCACGTAAGGTCGACGATGACTCGACAAAATCTCAGCCTCATTTCAAATTCAAATATTTTGGGGGTCATCTGTCTCCCACGCTAGATGCAATATATCAGAGTTCTAAGAATCTGGGCATCTGACCTCCTTGGGCTGGAGGAAGGTCTATGTTCCGTCGCTCCGTAGAAATTCTAACTTACCGCGGGAGGGTAAGATCAAATTTAAAGAATTGTTTGAAACTCCCCATGAGACGCCGCCAGTAGCGAATTCGCGTAAAAGTAATTAATGTTTTATTCGCACCGCTCACAGCTTAGACGAAAGTCGTGGACGCTTAAATCTAGTCTTTGTCTTTGTAATCTAGGCTAGATTGCTCTGACTCCTGACATACAGGTACTCCTAGTTTAGGAGTCAGAGGCTTCAACAAGTTAAATGTAACATAATGTTATGTCAATAAAGAATTATGAATTATTGTGGCAAACTTATTTTACATACACTTAAAAAAAGGAGTAAGAATCCCGAAAGGGTCACGAAACAATCATCACAATTCTATGACGGCACGCTTAGCGCAGTGGCGATTGGACTGTGCTGCGCTGCGTGTCTCGGATACGATTCCCGCCCGGAGCAAACATTTGTATGATCTACAAGTAATTGTTTCAGGTCCGGGCGTTTGTACATGTGAGTTTATATGTTTGTAAATGCACCCAAGACAAAGGAGGAATTCCTAGTGCGGGGAAACGTTTTTTTAAAAAAGAACTGACAATACCCATGAGATGTGACCTCCCTAGTAGTCAGGAAAAGGAGATGATAGATAACAACGCCCAA
Source organism: Agrotis ipsilon (assembly GCA_028554685.1). Lineage (NCBI taxonomy): Eukaryota > Metazoa > Arthropoda > Insecta > Lepidoptera > Noctuidae > Agrotis > Agrotis ipsilon. The sequence goes on from CM052965.1 coordinate 3,322,234, forward strand.
CCCTAAAAGGTTAAAAAGCACTATATCCGCATTCTAAATTCAGGGTTAGATTCTAACATTGATCAAAAATGATATCGACTTTTACAGATGATTGATCTGATAGTTAATGATGCTGTTATATTATGATATGATATATGATACCTGTTGCTTTTATAACGGTGTTATATGTCCGAGAATAGAGGAAGTTGAATAATATAATATCTTTATGCGTTTTATTACGTGTTCGTTTCATTTCCGAACGCATTGAAATTATTAAAAAGTTGTTGTTTTTTTTGTTATAATTATTTTGTATTATATTTACACACAATTAATATACACTACATTTAAAAACTAAAATTAACACTCAGACAGTTATTGTTGTGAAAATGTTACCAATAATGCGATATTCTATGTTTATAAGGGCCGACGCCTACTGATAGCATGGCACGGCATGGCATTATTTCAATGACTTTAGCGCTGAAATTATTTTATAGTAACAGAAATAGGTCGAAACGTCTCGAGAGATGATGCAATCTCGCTACGTCACCAGAAGTTGGATTCTGGATGGACGCTGAAGACTACAAACAGCCACATACCACACATAAGGCTCTTTTTCTTAGACGGATGTTTCTACTGAATCTGTCTTAAAACGCATAAGACACTTGATAATTGAAGGAATGCGAGGGTGATATAATTGAAATAAAATCGCGGCTGCAATCCGTAAGCTAGCGCGAGTACTTATACTTGCACTCGCCTCGATGTGAAATGCCACAAAATTCTGTGCCATACCGTGCCGTGCCAAACTGTCAGTGGGTGCAGGCCCTTAGTAACGTTGTCAAGGTAAAACGTTGAACCGATTTGAATTAGTCTTGCAATAGGTACAGCAGCGTGAGCCTACACAGTTATATTCATTATATTATGGTATGTTTATTTATGTATTCATCAGCATTATAATGGCTAACCGGAGGCTTTCAGTCTAAATAGATTAAGTTACGGCTAATACCCGACGTGCGGTTAAACCTAGGTTTAACCGGTTAAACCTCCTTCACAGGAGCAAGTCGACTTCTGCGTAGTTTTAAAAAAATAACTACGAACAGGATGGCGGGGTAATTCAGACCCCGCTATCCTCTTCTAACATAAGTCTGGGTGCCATCAGTAAGTCCCGAGGTTAGACCTAGTCCTAACCGGCTAAACCTAGTTCTAACCGAAGATAAGTAGAATGCGCCTAGGTCGTTACACCTAGGTTTAGCCGGTGAAACAGTGTAAAGGCACTTCTGGCTTTAACCGTAACGGATACAAACTAAGCCAATAACTTACATAGAGTGACTGCTTATCTAACTACACCTCACTTACTGCTGAGAAACACATCTCTTTAGCAAGACTGGCGGTCAGATTTTCTGATTTCCCACAACAACAGTCTTTGTGGGAAATCAGAGGCCTTTCCACAAGGTTTCCGTATTTACCCTACAGCGTACTTGAAGTTAAGCACTGGGAAAACTCAAAAAATATACACATAATACGCCAATAGAAAACAGAGGCCTTAGCACAAGGTTTTCAAATTTTGACGTACAGCGTACTTGAAGTATTTACAGCGTTAAAGTATGGAAAATGAAAAGACACCCTTATTACACGAATGACGAACTATTTCTTTCCTTTAAAATTAAAGTCAAAGTTCCTGTTTACTTTACGTTACAAAAATTGTGCTAGATTATGCAACGATTGTCAAAAGACAGAATTATATAAATTCAATCACTTTAATAATTGAAAATGAAAGTCTTTTCTTCAAATGATTCACCTTAGAAACCGGTTTTATTCGCCTAAAGTCGTCAGCAGGCTGTTCCAAATGAATGGATTCCTTTCACTACTGCATTCACGTGTTTGGCCCGACTGTTATGCATTAGAAGTACGGTTAGTAAACACGTTATACTAGAATGTACGTTAACTGAGATATCTACCGTACACGGCTACACATAGGGTTGCCAACATTTTTTTGTCGATAAAAAATATAGTGTTTTGTGTTTTGTCGATAAAGGCAATAAAAATTAAGTACGCTTCAAAAAAATATAGTCGTTTAGTAGGTAAAAGATTATAAAATAGACTTGAGTTATAGTTTTAACCCATTATTTTTTTATAAAGACTATATTATCTTTGCACTTTAAAAGCAGCGTTGAAAAATTGCAGGACAAAAATAATTTGAGCTATTGTACTGAAATATAGTATTTTCGCGTACTATATATTTCTTCAACAGTATTTAGTACGGAGACCCTAAATATAGTACAATAGGTACTATATATTATAGTACGGTTGGCAACCCTAGCTACAAATCAAGCTATAAAAAACCAGTTTGTCTTGGTCTCGCTTTATACGATTTTTACACACAATAAACGGCCAGCTAATGCTGGTTTTGTATAGCTTGATGTGTAGCCGTGTGTACTAGTAAAACGTGTTTGTTATGATTCCACAACGCGTAGTGTTGCGAATCAATAGTCAATGGGGTTAGGTTATTAAAAAATGGATCTAGTGCTAATGACAATAGCTGCTATAATGCATGAGCTATTTTTTTATTGTTAAACTTTCACGGAAGCATAACAATATATGTGCTGTAATATACATACACTTATAAATATACATAATTATATTCACATGTTAATTATTATGAATCCAGAATTAAAATAAAAAAGGAATCCAGAATAAGACTATCGATTAATAATAATATCAAAGACACTCACGACGAAGCAAAGTCTAACACTGACACAGTACCTAGGTACAGTTAAGTTTCATACAGTACCCTTAGCACGAGTTTTCAGTAAATGAGACGTAAAGTAAACTGATACTTTGACAATCTCAAATTGATAATTTTCAAGGAAAAATGAGATCCTTCTTCGCACACCAGAGGCGCTGTTCCATTTTGTCCTTGTAAATTGACAATTTGAAAGCGTCAAAGTTCCAGTTTACTTTACGTCTCATTTACTGAAAACTCGAGCTAAGGGTACTGTGCCCTGCATTGTAATAGTCAAGAACAATTGAAGAATATTTCATTTAAAACATAAAAGATTTCATAACCAAAGCAATTAAGACATTATGATCTCACTACCGGGAATTATGCATCGTGGGATAATGTACTCTTACTGTGACTGCAATGGCAAAATTGTATTATTATGCTACGGTGGGCATTCCTTGGTTTTTGGTGGACCTCTCGCGCCCGGCATTGGTTTCGGCCATGCTGCGGAGCGAGACGGAGTGGGAAGCGGTCGCCGCCTTCTGCGAAGCACTAATGCTCGTGAAGGAGGTGGCGGGCCGCGAGAGAGAGAGGACAGCGTCCTCCCTCCGCCCCAACCGCGGTGGTGCACGCCCACGGCGTCGGACGTCGCAAGACGATCTCCGGCCACCCTAGGCGCGGGCATGCGGACAGCGAGTAGAGTGCAACTCGCTGTCCGACTATGGACCATGCCCGGGTCGACGGCGCGTCGTGTTCCACACGCGCGTCAGCGTCAGCAGTCAGCATAATGACGGGGCCCCCTCTCAGAGAGCCAAAACCTACCAGGGTCGTGGGACTTATTTCATTACCGTGACCCCGGAACATAAAAGGCTATTGAAGGACACCGTGGATTTTAGTCAGTACGAGTCTGATAGAAGGGTGGGAGGAGGACTCAGTTGATGATTTTACAACCTAAAAAAAGCGTTCCCCTTTGTTAGTTGGGAGAATGCTACTAATCCTGAAACATATTAAATAACTACACACGCATATACAATTTTCATATGCACTTAATGCTTCGCTGTTAATTAATACAGCAATACGTAATGAATTCATGTCTGCGTAGATTGCACAGATAATAAATTTTGTACAAAACGCTCTTGTGGCCATGAACGCTCAGTAGTTCATCGTCCCAATTCTAGAGTCGGTAACCGTAGAAGTAAATAAAAAATAAACATGTGTAACTGAGTCACGGTTATCAAAATAAATGGTCAAAAAATTACGAATGTAGAATTTTAATCTCCGCTAAAGTTAGAAGCGGTCACGCTGTGTGTCGCAGGTCAATTTTCGTACTGGATAAATGTTTTTATGACCTACATTAGTAATCTGCTGTACCTACATAAATGCATCGGGCTGGCTATAAAATTCATAAGGCATTCTTTAAAAAAAGCGAAATATCTGTAAACTTTAAAAAACCGTCCGAAATAGAGATTCAGTTGTTTTTGAATTAGTTATAATTTTAAATTAATTTACCTCCCGGAAAACCAAGACAAATGATCGACAATCGCATTGAAAACATCGAGAAATAAGATGTCAGTTCGAAGGAGGGCGACATTTTGCAAAAGGGACATTCTACGAAATTAAGAGCGAATATTTTGCACCTGAACCGTTTCAACGGGATTGAGGTGAATTTTTCGATCATGTTGTTTCCGTAGTCAGTTTCATAGAAGTTTCTTTCCAATGTTTTCGTTCAAATTTTCTAAATTGATGATTATGAGAGACGCAATGAAACGAATGCTATAGACATTATTGGTTTGTTTGTTGGGTTCGTCTATGACCATCAAGCGCTGCTAACCATCAAATATTATGGTTCAAAAATTACAATAAATAGTGACCGTTGAACACCGCGTCCATTTCATTCCTTAGTCCCCAACTGTCATTACTCGTGACCTGCGTGCGTTCACGTTTTAGGTATGTACAGACGCCAGCAGGTCAACCGACCCGAATCTGTCAGATTTTACCAATCAAACCTTAACCTTCTACTCTTGTGATGAGGTTGTAATACTATTTACCTAAATTATTAAAGAAATCTGACAATAAATTGTAGCAGCTGGATGTACTGGCGTCTGTACAATAAAATGTATTGGTTAACGAAAGAACCTCGTAATATGACGTCGAAGGTCGGATAGTTCGTAGTCTAAAGTCCACACATAAATATTTTGTTGATTAGATTTCGCATTCGTTTTGTTGAAAATTGCAGTGAGGTATTCAAGCTCAAGAGCTGTTAAGAAGTGGTTTAGATATGGAGGTAAATTCAACAATTATTTAAATAAACATGCACAATATAAATTAAAGCATTTACGATAGATTTATTTCTATTATGGCTATTAGGCTAGATTGCGTCTCGATTTCTAGAAATCGATCAAACGGCAAATAGTGTGCATAGGATTGCTCAGATTGCTCTGTCATAATAGCTTCTTGCCTCTCATGCACAAGGTTGTGGGTTCAACCTAGGGCAAGAAGCCTTTTTCAAAGCCGTTCTTCTGTGTTTATCTTCTTGCACATCACTGACGTCTATGATCGAAAATATTGCGTGGGCACCAGAAGTAACATGGGTTAAAATCATTGTAAATGTAACAGAGTAAGCCATGATATAATTTTGGCATAATTAAGTCTGACACTAGCGATCATATCAAATACAAAAAACAAATTAAAAACAGTTTGTGATCACTAGCATAATCATTGGTTGTGTTTAGCCGATACCAAATCTGGACAGAAATCGAAAATGCGTAAAGCAGCGGCCCAAAAAAATATAGTCAGCACTAAAAGAAAAATGGCAATCGCCATTTTTCTTTTAGTGCTGACTATATTTTTTATCGGCTGAACGCACTCTTTGTTTTAACATTAATAATCTAAAAAGAAGAAAAAAAATACAGTCTACCGTTACAAAAAAGATTTTTTTTTTTGACTTAGCAACACGAACTAGTTGCAATAAAAAAACTACTTTTTCAGCGTGCAGAGGCCTTGAAAATGAATGCATAATTAATTCCTCCTAGATTTGTATGGCGAGGTCAAAGTCGACAAGATGCATTAGGACATAACAAGGAAATATTTTCTGCAATGATGAGCTTAAGACAAGCAAGAATTTAACAAAAAATATATGTTTAACCGATTGTGAAAAATATTTAGAAGAAAAACACAGATTACGTTTTCTTGTCAATATAATACATACTGAAAAAGATGAGTGATGAGGACTGTAGATCAAAAATAATTACCCTTTGTTAGTGAATTTAAATCCTTTAATTTCTGGAAGAAAAATCTTTTACATACGTGTGTGACAGACAGAAAACCAAAACGAACAACGTCAAATTCAAAAAGAAGCAATTTTATATTGGAATACTTAACTAAATAGAAAAATAAAACATTAAAAAGCAAGGAGTCCGTAACATCCTGCCCCTCGTGCAGCACTGCACCAACAGTCAAGAAGAAGAAGTCTCAAGCTTAACGAGTTTTTTGAGGGGCCGGCGTAACGTACCTCCAGCCGTCGCAACGTCCACCACCCTATTAACGCCGTCTTTGCCTGGGAACATCTTCACTATACGGCCTCGTGGCCATGTCCCTCGTGGTAGCGATTCATCAACGATAATAACCATGTCTCCTATCAAAAGATCTTGACCATGATCTCCCTTTACCTGGGTTCGTGTTTGCATAGTCGGCAGCACTTCGCGCACCCAGCGGTTCCAAAAGTGATCCGCTAACTTCAAAGCTTTCTTCCATTCAGAGCGTCCGATCAGGTCACGGTCTTCCAATGTCGTTGGCAGGGTTTGGTTCGATGAAGACCCGATGAGAAAGTGGAACGGTGTCAACGTTGTTGGGTCATCTGGATCTGTAGACACATGAGAGAGAGGGCGTGAATTTACAATCGCCTCGGCTTCCGCTAACAAAGTCACAAATGTTTCCTCTTTGGGATATCTTTCGTTCAGTGTAGCATTCAGTGCTACTTTCACCGTCCTGACGAGGCGTTCCCAACATCCTCCGAAAGTAGGCGCCGCGGCAGGGATGAAACTCCACTTAATGCCCTTTGTGGCGACAAAATCTTGCACGTCATTTGTGTAAAATTCACGTAGGATCCTGTTTGCGCCAACAAATGCGGTTCCATTGTCCGAATATATAGTCTGCGGCATTCCGCGTCTGGCAAAGAAACGCCTGAGACCCATTATTGCAGAATCGGCGGATAGACTATTCACCATTTCCAAGTGGAGGGCCCTGGTCGTGAGGCATGTAAAAAGGGCCACATAGCGCTTTTCATGGCGGCGTCCAATGGTTATGTTGACAGGACCGAAATAATCTACGCCCGTGAAGGTAAACGCTCGCTGGTGATGAGCTAGTCTTTGTGGTGGAAGATCTCCAGTAGTTGGATTTAGCGGCCGTGATTTGCGAATTCTGCAGAAGAGGCATTGGTTTGCTACAGCTCTGACCGTGTCGCGAAGTCTCAACAACCAGAATCTTTGCCTTATCTCGTTTATCACGTACTCATGATTTGCGTGACCTGCTTGCCGATGGTAATATTCTACTAATAAACGTGCGACTGGGTGGCGACCGTCAAGTAGGATCGGGAAACGGGAGTCGAGATCGATGCCTTCAACGGCCTTTATCCTTCCAGCCAAACGCAAAAGATTATCTTCTCCCAGAGAGGGCGATAGTTTGATGAGACGGCTGCTTGGAGGAATTGGTTTCGTGTTCGAAATGCATTGAATTTCTAGCAAAAAGCTGTCTTGTTGAACCCGTTGCAATATGTGCCTTTCAGCGGCTTTTATTAAATCGGCATTCAAGGGTGTAAGAGTGGTCGACGCTGGTGAAAAGTAGGAGCGGGGTGAGCTATCCCACTGTTTGATTTTAAATTTCGAATTTTAGCCAAAATATTTCTAAAAATAGCTGCAGCTTGGTGTACCCGAGCTGTGGCACGTAACAATCGTAGCCAGTCACTGAAGCGAGCTAAATCCGCTGTGACAGGAGTAGGTAATGCTGTGCTTATTGAAGTTGGTCCCACCAGCTCGTTCCGTTGACACTTAAGCTCTTCCCGAACTGGTGCGACGCTAAGTGGCTCCGTGGGCCAGTACTCTGGGGACTTTAAAAGAAATGATGCGCCACAAAACCATCTGTGTGACGGTTCCAAATGAATTGGGCGCAATCTGGTTGCATCATCAGCGACATTCAGATCTGTCGGTACCCATCGCCAATCTTTGACCGAAGAATTTTCTAAAATTTCACCTAGCCGATGGGCAACGAAAGGTCTAAATGCTCGCGCATCACTGCGCAACCATTGGAGGACAGTCATCGAATCAGTCCAGAAGAATGTACGCACTGGCTTTTTTCGATGACTCTCCCTAATGACAAGTGCCAATCGAGAAGCTATCAAAGCGGCTTGAAGTTCCAAACGTGGGATTGACGTTGGTTTCAAGGGCGAGACTCTGGCTTTGCTTGCGATGAGAGTAAGCTTGATGCTTCCGTCAGGGTAAATCAAACGCCAATATGCAACGCAGGCGTAAGCAAGCTCACTTGCGTCTGCGAAGACGTGAAGCTCTCTGTGGGAAGGTTCGTAGCCTTTCGCCCTTGCATACCAACGCGGTATCTTTAGCAAAGAGACATTTGTCAGGTCTTGAAACCATTCGAACCACTTGGATGCTTCTGTTTGTGGGAGCTCCGTGTCCCAATCGATATTAGATCTCCAGGTTTGTTGAAACAGTATCCGTCCTTTGACGACTATGGGTCCTAATAAACCTAAAGGATCGTAAACGCGCATAACATATGACAGCACCTTGCGTTTTGTCAGTGAACTAGGGAATGTTTCAATTAATCCTGTTCGAAAACCCAAAACATCAGCGGTAGGGTTCCATGCAATACCTAGGGCTCGGATGCTGTTATTGGATTCGCCAAGATCAATTTCCAACGATTGAGCAGCCCTGAGCTTCTCAGCGACAAGGTTTAGTGCCTCTGGCTCATTGGAAATCCATCCTCGCATTTCAAAGCAAGCTGCACTGTGCACGGTCACAATATCTGCCGCTAACTGAGCTGCTTCGTCGACGCCATCTTGTGAGTCGATATAGTCATCCATATAATGACTGAACAAAATAGCGTCCACGGCTCTTGGATGTGTTTGTGCGTGCTCTTGAGCATTTTTGTTTTTTATAAACTGTGCTATAAAGGGGCTACAACAAGCACCGAAAATGACAGATGTCATCCTGAACTCTTTTATGACTTGTGATTTATCAGATCTCCACAGATACCGAAGAGCGTCTCTGTCCTGCTCTCTAACCCGAATCTGAGGAAACATCTCTTTGATATCCGCGGTTAATCCGATGCGACCCTCCCGGAAACGAAATAAAACTTTAAGTAGCGGCTGGAGTAGGTCAGGACCGGAGAGCAGTAAAGAATTCAGGCTGACTTCTTCATTCTTAGCTGCTGCATCATGAACTACCCTGACTTTTCGTTTTTGGGGGTGGTACACACCAAAATGTGGTAGATAAAAACGAAAACCGCCAGAATTGTTGTCACGTAAACCGTCAAGTTTGTTACCACAGTGTGTGTAATATGTATCCGGAGCACATTCCTCTGCATAACCTTTCGCTATCATGTTGTCTATGAACGAATTGTATGCTTTAGCAAACTCGGACTCTTTAGCCATACGTCGTTCTAAACTTAAAAAACGTGACATCGCCTGTGGGTAGCTGTCTGGAACACGCTGTATATCATCGCGCCACGGCATGCCTACTTCAAACCGACCAGTAGGCAATCGTTTTGAAGTCGCTTCCAAAATGTCGACTGCTCGCTGGTCTTGTTTACTATGCAGAGTTTCCGTTTTAGTAATACCTATGGAGTCGAGTTTATACTGTTCCTTAATCAATGATTCTAAATTGTCATCATTGTTTGTATCTAAGTGGATATGATTAATGAACTCGATCAACTTCGTTTTGCTAGAAGCAACGCCGTATAAAGTCCAGCCCAAAACTGTCAAACAGGCAACGGGTTCGTTCCTTCTACCAATTCGAACTTCGCGGTTGATTGACAAATGCCAATGTTCAGCTCCAATGAGGATAGTTGGAGTTGCGTCGTCGTACGTCAGAACGTCAACCAGATCGGACAAATGTGAAAAACACTCAATCGTTTCACGTTTGACCGACTGCGGGCGCAAACACAAAGACTCCATAGATCGAGCATTTTTTATTAAAAATGTCTCCTGTGTGTATCTACCTTTAATGTGAAAATCTACATATGATATTGTGGTATTTCGCTCGAGACCACCTATGCCATTTACTGTTATGGTCTGTTGTGGCCCGGTCGCCCCTATCAGGTTGGCAATGCTGGAATCTATGATGGTCGCGGTGCTCCCGTCGTCAAGGAGCGCGTACACGTTGCAGGTTCCAGCAGGGCCTGAGACTGTAACTGGTATTATTTTTAAATAAGCACGGGGGCGAAGAGCTAAAATGGTTTGTGGTTTTTGTGCACCTGTCGAGGTCGTAGACACGATCACTTTTTCACCGGTTGGTTCAACAGTATTTGATGTAGGGTGTATATTATGTTCAACAGTTATCGGGTGTGTAACGGTATCTATGGCTTGCTCGTTGAGTGTATTGACGAGGGGCGGCGATGGCTGCCGGTGAAGAAGCGCGTTATGCCGCAAAGAGCAGCCATCAACGCCACAAGGATTCACTTTGCATGTTTTCCACTGGTGTGAACTAGCCTTTAAGCACCTATAGCAAACCTTTGCTTTACGCAACCACTGCCATCTATCATCGATGGACAAAAATTTAAAATGTGTACACTCCCTAATGTTATGATCTTTTTTGCAAAATACACACTCTCTTTTTATTGTAGACTCGGCTTCAGGAGTATGTTTTGACTTCATAACAGCATTGTGGACATTTTCACGCTTTAATGGTTTGTCAAAAGAAATATTGGGTTGCAGTTGTGTCGCACTAAACTCGGGTGACATACCAAAACGAATGTGTTGATCTAACTCACGCTTTAAAAAGTCGGACAGAATTTCGAGTTTTGGACGTCCTGAAGTGACCTGCACCGCAAAATCTGTCCACCGAATTTTCATAGTGGGGTTAAGTTTCCCAAGAACAGCGTGGAACAACTCAGGTGAACTCAGATATTCTAAGTGGTTTAATAATTTTATAGTTGATATCGAATTACGTACCCGATTAGAGAGTATTCCGAGTTCTTTGAGATCGTTACCTAGGCGTGGAAGGTTTTTTAACGAATTAACCTCCTTGTAAACGATGAGCTCGGGGCGTGCGAAGTTATCTTCGAGGGCGCGCATGACTTCCTCTGGGTCATCCGTTGACATCAACAGCGCCGCCACGGCCTCACGCGCGGGCCCACGTAGCGCAATGTCAAGTCGGTTTATGTTATCTAGTGGAGAAAAATTAGCTTTTGTAACATTGTAGGTACGTTTGAACTGTAGCCAATGTAAAGTATTGCCGTAGAACTGAGGCAATTCCAGTTTCTTTACACCGGAAGCAGAGGCGAGAGCCTTTGCGGCGGCCGCGGTGTCAGCTACAGCTTGTAATAGTGTGGCAGGTTGGTCAAGCTCCGTGGAAATGAGCGGGGGCGTACAGCCAACCGCCTCGGATGCTTTAGTGACATTTTGTAAGGGTTGTGTTTGTCTAATGAGAGCTTTAATAGGGAATGCAGTTGTCCGTGTGGTCATCGGTGGGTGTACCGAGTGACCGGGGTGTGTGCCAGGAAAACCTTGATCACATCCTACTGCAGTGACGTCTCTATCAACACAACTGTCAAGATTTTGATTTTCTATCCATTTTTTAGTTCTGTTTACGCTTACCCGTGTAGAGCTCCGATGGCTGGCGCGGCTTCCTGCGCTTAAAGCATCGGCATCGATAGTCGCCAGCTCGGCTTGCAATTCGCACTGTTCGACCTGGTGCTGTAACGCGGCGAGTTCACGTTCGCGTTGTCGCTCACGTTCGGCGAGTTCAAGTTCGCGTTGTCGCTCACGTTCGGCGAGTACCTGGTCGCGGTCGCGCTCATGGGCGGCGAGCTCCTGCTCGCGCTCCAGGCGGCGACGTAGGACGAGCGCTTCTGCTGCTGCTTTTTGTGCTCTCACAGTTGCCGACGAACGTGATGAGCGGCTATGCGCGGTGTGCTCACTGCACGCGCTTTTGGTCGGCAAACCAGAGCTGTGAGGCTGAGAATTAACAGCGTCGGGGCCGGGATTGGCCGACATAATTTTGTTTTTGCTGCGGGTCAGCATTAATCTACGTGTTGATGGATGGAAACTAAAGGAATGAAATTAAAGTGGGTTTTGAAATGGAATAATAGGCACTGTAAACTAATGGAAGTCGAAGGACCAATGAAAAAGATGAGTGATGAGGACTGTAGATCAAAAATAATTACCCTTTGTTAGTGAATTTAAATCCTTTAATTTCTGGAAGAAAAATCTTTTACATACGTGTGTGACAGACAGAAAACCAAAACGAACAACGTCAAATTCAAAAAGAAACAATTTTATATTGGAATACTTAACTAAATAGAAAAATAAAACATTAAAAAGCAAGGAGTCCGTAACACATACATATTCTGGTTATTTATAAACTGCGAGTAAAAATATTTCAGAAAATCTCGCCTGTGATCCCCGAAGTCAAAGTCAAAATCAAATCATTTTATTTGCAATTATTTTTACAGCGATCGCTTTGTATCGTTTTTATTTTATAACGTTTTATGATCTACAAGAAGACGGTATATAGTTTCAGTGTTTGTAAAATGCACTTACGATACAAGATCAATTACTAGAATTTAAAAAAAAACGTTGTAGGCTATCACAACGTGTCAAGCAGATTAGTATTATCACGGTAGGCTGTTACGACCCTATATTTTAATTTACTTTTATCTCTAAATACTTTATGCCTAATGCTGGCTTCACACGGACGTAATAACACGAGCCGCACTGGGCACCGCACCATATTTTGGAAACTGAAGATATTATTTTGTACATCAAGAGATAACGACGATAAAATTCATGCTTTCCATTTTTTTTTTACAAAAAAATGCGTTGCACCGTGATTTATAATTATATTTCGCTCTTTGCGGCGTTGCCTACAAAAAGGAGGCTGGCGCCGACCGTTACCGTATAGGATCACTCGTCCCTTGCAGACACATGCAGACACAAGCCTCGGCGTGATTACGAGTCGTGTGAAACCAGCATTGGAGGACCCCATAGAGGGCCAAGACTTCCGAGCTCGGAACTGTCTCACGTAAAGGGCTATTGAAGGACACCGTGAATTTTAGTCAATAAGGCTGGCAAACCTGACCCACCTTGAATGAGAGGCATAAAGTATTTCAATAGAATAGTCAGCAGCGTTTAGTTAAGTTTCGTAACAGCTTGCTGTGATGACGAATCTGTTTGTCAAACACTGTGTATTACAGCAACATTACCCCACAGTGCAAAATGATTTACATCGCTGATGGAAAACAGCGGTAAGGAACCTAGACTTATTACATTATAAGTTCAAAGTCATGCCTTTGTGGGAGTCCCAGATTCCCTAATAACAATTGGACATCAGAGGGTGTCCAAATCCAAAAAAGAAAGAAGTTTTAAGACTTTAGGGAGTAGTCTAGAAGAAGTCCAATAGATTTAGGAAGAAGTGTCGAGATCTATACTAATATTATAAAGCCTAAGAACTTGTTTTGTTTAAACGCGCTAATCTTAGGATTCTTAGGAACTGCTAGTTACAGAATGATGGTATCATCTTCATTTAGCCGTATTGATAGAGACAAATAGTCACTTAGATATAGAGTAAAACAGAAAAAGGTATGTATGCATACCAACCGTTGCATACAAACCATTCTTATCACAATGCCTTTTTTAACCCAATTAAGTGCTATGAAGATATTGTCGACTACTAGAAACATTTGTTACCATAATCAGGAAACTCCAACAAGTTTTTCTTCATTGACAGGGTAACAAAAAGTCTCGAGGACAAAAAGTCACCACTTCACCAGTATAAAAAGTTACCAGGATAAAAAGTCACCATGATAAAAAGTCACCAGTGCGCTGGTGGCCTTAGTGACCAACTCTGATCGTATCAGTTTAAAAACTTATTTATGATAAATAAACGGAGGAAAATCTACTTATAACTGTGTGCAATTTATTTAATTTGTCGTTATATGTTTTAAAATAATATATGTTGGCGTGTTCCTATTATATTTTTCTTGTTTCACTTACTACGTAACGAGTAAGTATATAGTTATTAGTTGTTACCTTATAATTTCCGCAGATGTACTGCACAAGTTTTTATATTAGTAGGTATACCATAACTAAATTTTCAAGAAACATACTAAGTAATAGAATATTGTTTGAATTCTGCGGTATTTGAAAAGATAATGATTGTTTAGTTAAACAATTCAAAAGTTTGCATATTTTTTTCATCATCACTTGTTCTTGAACAATGCTACATTTGTGTGGTACCTACATTGTTTGATACAATGGACAATTTAAATAAAGGTAATTGCGATATCAATCAAAACACGATGCGAAAAAAACTGATTTGTACACAAATTAATCAGACAACTTTTTTTTGTCACATATTTTTACGTCTACGGCGACAGACGTCGCAAAACGATCTCCGGCCACCGTAGGCGCGAGCATGCGAACGGCGAGTTAAGAGCAACTCGGTGTCCGACCGTGGACCATGCCCGGGTCGACGGCGCGTCGTGTTCCACGCGCGCCTCAAAGAGCGTCAGCAAAATGACGACCCCCTCTCACAGAGCCAAAGCCTGCAGAGTTACTGAAGGCCACCGTGGATTTTAGTCAGTACAAGTCTGACATTTCCCCCCGGAAGGACTATTTTGATGATATTACCACGAAAAAAAAAGTAGCGAGCTCGCTGCGCTCGTTCTTCAAAGATTAGTACAGTAATAATGATTAAGACTAGGGCCATACTAACGGAAAATGTCGTTGATTTATCGCGTTAATAGACGTTTATACGAACATTTTTATTGAACGGGAAATAAATGTAGTGTAATAAATGTTCCGTTCTAATTAACACCATCACCACAAAGATTGATATTTTCCCTTATTAATGGATTTCCTTTATTTACTATAGAAGATCCACATCGATTAAATAAATTAACACCTATTTATTTGCCATTAACATGTAATTACAAAGTCTTACTCTTGAGGAATATCAATAAGAGGATCATGTTTAAATAGTACTTAAGCACGCAATTACAACATTGTAACTTGTAAACAAAGAAGATTATGGCACACTTACAAGTACAGCACATCACATTATTCCTCAAATTATTTTGAACTTATTAAAAAAAGGCATGTATTTAATGCAGCAACTAAGTAAAATGAAAATAGGTTATAAAAAATAATAGAATTTATAATGGGTTGGCAGCTAATAAGGGGTATCGTAATAAGTAAAAGGTAGCATATAAATATATCAGTTATAAGCTCCGTTTTAAATTAAACTAGCATCGAGTTTTTCTTTTGGGAACTGAATTAATATCTAAGCAAAAACTTAATGATGAAAATAAAATAGAAAATGGGCATTCATAAATAATACAAATCAGATTCTATTTAAAATTATTTGTATGAAGAATAAATATAAACTAGCTTATATTATACATATATTGTGCGACTTTTTAATAGCTTTAAATAAACTCTAAAATGGCATGAAGAAAAAATATTTTGCGGCTTTTATTTTCAAAATTATAGGTGAATAAATTGCAATTTGTTATTTTTTTGTTACTTTGTTTTTAAAAAGAAACAAATTCTAACTGGGTTATGAAATGGTCGACGGAGCCCCGTTTCGCGGGTCTCCTTCTTCTGGGTGGTTTAAAAAAAAAAACCACGAAGAGGATGGCGGGGTCTTTCAGACCCCGCCATCCTCTTCTAACCTAAATTGTCCGAGTCGGGGTGCCAGCAAGTCCCGAGCTCGCTTCGCTCGCTCTTAAAAACTGCATCGGACCATCGCATCTTCCGCCGTTTTCACGAAATTATAAT
The DNA here is from genome assembly GCA_028554685.1 of Agrotis ipsilon. Classification (NCBI taxonomy): domain Eukaryota; kingdom Metazoa; phylum Arthropoda; class Insecta; order Lepidoptera; family Noctuidae; genus Agrotis; species Agrotis ipsilon. Next base: position 3,337,938 of record CM052965.1, read on the forward strand.
AAAAAAATATTAATAATTAACTCTTATTTCTTTTTATTGTATTCCTTTTAACAATTAGAGCTGTCCGCAAAGCGAAGCCTGAAACTGGGTTTTTAGGCGGCACGAAATAGTTGGTAATATATTATCTTTGCCACCCTACTAACATTATTAGTCGCCAAGTCATTATATATAGCTCCTCGCCTAATATTTCAATTGACTGGTATAGTTTATTTGCCACCCAAACGCAGCTGCTAGTTTTTAGTTTTTATAACATCCTTAATTTTGAACCTTAAATAATATAATAGTCGCGAAAATATTAAATCGCTGGCAAGTTATTTTATTTGTTGCAAACATTTAGTTGACTTTTAAGTTATTAGTCACTCTGAAAATAATAAGCTTTAAAAAAATGTAACTTGAAAGAGAATAATGGCTGGATACTACCCAGCCAGCTTCTTTTTAATATGTTTGAAAAAAACTATTTTGGTAAAAGATACTAGCACTGCCCATATTTTTTATTTAAGTCATCTGTGAGTAAATAACCTACGGTTCTACCTTTTTCGTGACATGTTATCTCATTATTAAATACAATGTATATTATTGTAAGAGTTTGTGTACATACATGCTGATCTGATGCCGAATGATTGAAATAAGAAAATAATAAAAATATCTTCCCGTTTATCCCCAGTACGATCGGGATTCATTTTCCCATTTGTCACCAGTGGGGAAAAATCGGAATAGATGTATTACAGTATTTTATTAAGAATTAAAACATATCAATTAAATAAAAAAGAAGTTAGTATTAATGTTAAAAAAAAAACTGAACGGTTACAATTGAACCGATATTGATCCGGTGCAGACCTTATAACTCTGCGTTCACCTTAAGAATAGAAGAATAGCGTGATCGAGTGGTAATTTCCTGTGCCGGTTGCAAATTCAAGAATCATCGCAACACACTGCAATAAATTACGTATGTGGTTTCGGTTAGTAACCAATATCCTTGGATATATTACAGCATATCTTATACTTTTGTGGGAGGTGTGAATCAGTTTACTACCTAGATTTAAGCGTCTGCGTTTCCAAACTTCTAAATGTTGCACTTCTGTGATTTTTTAAGAATAAATAATGGTTTTGATTATCCTGGATATTTTCGTTAATGATTATGATAATAAAACAGGATTTTATAATGATCTCACAGGTGCGAAAAAGACAAGTGTCATCTCTGTATCGCCGGCCGAGTGCGGATTAAATAGAAAAATAAAATTAGAAGGCACGAACATTCTAAGATGAAGTGTGCATGAAATTATTTCATGCACACTTCATCGCACACTTCAGGATGTGGAGCTGAAATTTAATAATTAAATCAGTATTAAAATTCCACAGCCCGATTTATCTCACTGCTGGGGCCCAGTCGTTTATTGGTTTGTGTCATCCTTTGTTTGCCAACCTTGACCCTTGACCCGCGATTGCATAAATAGAATTTTATATTTTCAGTGACACACAATAAGTATACATATAATAATATAATATAATATTCCACAACTATAACACAACGCCATCTAGTCCCAAGCTAAGCAGAGCTTGTGTTATGGGTACTAGACAACTGATAAACATACTTAAATATTTCTAAATACATACATATTATAGATAAATTACACCCAGAACAAATGATTGTGCTCATCACACAAACATTTGTCCTGGGTGGAAATCGAACCCACGACCTCCGGCACAGCAGTCAGCGTCACTAACCACTAGACCAACAGGCCAGTCCAAATAAGAATGGCCCCAATATAGAGCCTTGTGGTACTCCAAACTTTACACGAACTTAGGAGAGATGATGATGATAATGGTGGTAGAATTGAAGTATATTATACAAATAAGTAACAAATCTGTCTTCACTATTTAACTTCTCGAAATATTAACAGTTTCCAACAACAAATTACCCTATTCTTTAACACACGTTTGCATTTTAAATAGTAACATCATTAGTCGAAAAGCCAAGAGGTTAAACAGCTTTGTATATTGACCTTCCTCGTGCGTATACTGTTGTAGCGATCAAAGTACATTTTGTGTTTAAAATAACTTTTTGTACGATGCATTGTCAGCTAATTTGCATGAACTTAGTAACAAATAAACACCGCAACTTCCTAAATATGATGACCTTACTGAAGATTGGCAAAAAAAATTGAATAGGCAATTCTGTTGGTAAAATAATGCAATGTCATGACGATGAAGCAAATTCGCGTATTTTACACATGCAATTTATGCAAAGTGGTATCAAAATAAGATTATTAAAAATGTGTGAAGATAAATACTGCAATAACCCTGAAAGCATAGTATGTAAATGGCAAAACTTAAATTAACTGTTATGAAAACAAGAGACGCTCACGCTCCCACATTATTTGTATCCCAAAACAAAGAAGTAGGTACCCCAAAAACATTAGAATTCTTAATGCGTTTCAGTGAAACGTTAGCTCTGTCTCTCTCCGAGAAACACGCAGCCCTTCGAAAGGTTGGTGGATGGAAGATTATAAAAAAAAAATTGCAATTGCATTTTCCTCAAAATGTTACCTTTCTCTTTTCCAGAACAATTCTGTACTCATTAATTGAAACCGTAGCGTAAAACAATCATCTGCTGATGATTCAGTAGCATTCCTTTCTCTATGATGTATACCCAAAGAACAATTGTCGTATTTTACAAAAGAAAGTCTTGTAGATTTCTTTTACCAAGTATACCACTTATTTATAATCTTTCTTATAAACACGACATCGCGGTTGAAATGTTTGTTCAATATTTAGTAACTGCGAGCCATGAGCTGGGGTTTCTCAATTCGTGACTTGCAGAATGCAGCTCTATTCTCTGATGCGACCGTAAAGTTTCTACTATTGCTAATCCTAATGGCATCTTAGCGTTTGTTCTTGTAATACTTTACGTTGTACTTGTAGGATTTAGTTAATCATTCGTTTTGAAAGGACGTCGTAAAATGTTTGGGTCAGGAATATTATTCTTGAGTTACAATGAGGAATGTTATTTGTGGGGCTTATTTATTTGTGGTTACCGAGATTCTAATTTGCATAGAATGTATTTAGATAGTAATGAACCGCAAACTTGAATAAATTAATGTACCTAATTACATATTTATATACCACTAAATAACACAATAGTGCTACAAATAATAATTGCCATAAAGGGGCGTTCTTGCTAAACATTTTATGAGCTAACTTTTTTCATATGGAGGTACACGTAAGGAAAAATCAATAGCGCCTAATGCGCCGATTCCATTCGCCTCGTTCACATTTATACATATTGTCAAGACAAGCCGGTTGCAAATACAATGCAACCAATTTTTCTGTAGAATCTCGTCAATTACTCCATGGAATTAATACTTTAAAAATATTATAGATAGAATGATTTCAATTTCCAACGAGCATCTGTAGATTTTTGTTTGACTCTACAAAACGCGCCATTAATATCTCTTCCAATTATTCTCAAAGAAAACGTCTAAGGCACTGATTTAGTATTACTGGCTTTAATTCTGTCTTTAACAATTTTTGGTTTTCTATTGCAATACAATGTTTTTTTTCTGTGTGTACAATCTTCCTTCAGAATAATCAATAATGATAACCTTAATAAAACAAAAAATATTATGAGAAAATAGGTAACGAATTTAAATGTAATAATTAGTAGTTAAAAATTATCTCGTGTTGCTCCAATTCGATAATACAATTTTTTTACAATTGCATCACTCACAATACAAGAATCATAATATAGAACGGATGATAAGCAAATGCATAATTTTGTTATTGCATATAATGGCAATTTTAACACAATCGGAAAATTTCGCATTATTGAGGCAGTTTTAGTTTCCATCAAAAAAACATATTTTTTTACTGCTAGTGAATGTCAAACAAAAATGTTTTCCGTACGTTCGTTTTTACAAGAAGGCTCAATTATTGTTTTGGTGATAAAAATAAAACAAAATTTTGTAGCTCTTGTTACAATATAATGTCGCATATTTTGGCAAATTCCTTGCATATTTCGAGCATTCACGTTGCATACTTTGGCGAAATTTTGCATAATTATTTCGACCGTTCATGTTGAATATTTCACCAATTTTAATTAGCTTATAATAATCTGCTGGTAGTATTTGTAGTTCTGACTGTTTGTGTGAGTTTAAGTTTTTACGTACAATACAAGAGTAATTCCTACATTCGCGCATGACAAAATTAAAATAAAAACTCAGGCACATTATAATTCAGGGCTGAAATTACCATGATGAGCTGGTCTGGAGTAATAAAATGAGGTCACAACTCAACAACCCAGAAGATGTCCGCTCTATCTTGTTTTGAAGATAAACCAATCGACAGAGGTGGTTGTTCCCTTCCCTCCGTAGAAAGGGAACAATGACCGTGGCCGAGAATTTTGCACTTTGACCGTGCGCATAATAAATCTAATAGGCAGACCTAATCTCTTTGTCTGTGGCCCTCGGTCAAGGGCCTCTTTGACTATAACTCGATAGTATAGTAAGTTGAGATTGCATTCTAGAAGTATATTAACCTATTGAAGCCGCAATATGGCCGGCCTCCGGGTTTTGTCATGATCTGGTTGCGACACATAACTGGCAATATTTAGCGTTATCTATAGAAATATGTGTCAAAACTGATAATAGGAGAAATGATTCATTTTTGTTCTGGAACATTAGATTTTTTTATTATTTATTTATAGTTATTTCGTGGACTTGAAAGTTTGAATAAATCTTCAATTCTTATATTTTAAACCATTAAAAATCCGAAAACCAAATACTGAAACATGATTTTGTTGGTACCCATTTATATTAGTTTTATTCCGCGGGTTTGCCCACGAGAAAGTGGAAAATTGAGCGTTCGAATCTAAGATAATTAAAATCCTTAATAGGATAGTCTTGAACCAAGTTTGATCTAGAGAGTGCCTTCAAAATTCCATTATTATGCGTGAACTTTTTTTCAGGCAAACAGTTATTTTCGAATTTTATAATCTAAATAAACTTTTGTTACAAATAATGTTTTTTTTTTCTGTAAGTCCGTAAAGGATAAACTCATACTTACTAAACCATTTCTTAAATTCTTTCACCTTCAAAAAGCTAAATTATCAGTAATATGGGCTACATTTGATTCCCAAACTGCTATCCTTGTAAAACCATGGACTTGGGTACTAGTATTATAATTATATTATTAGTATTCAAAATCAATGTATTATATTATTATATATTTAGTTTTGTATTTTATTTATGTACATATATAATTATGGTAGGTACCTATATTGTTTGCTGATTCATCATAGCAACTAAGTATTCCGTTCTAATTTCCGAGTTCATTATATATAAGTGTCGTATAATTTTGTGATAATGACACGGTTTGTTGAAGTGATTATTATAATTTTGATGCCATGTATTTACATAGCGTGTTTTTGTAGTCATTCTAGATGTGAAATATTGCGATTCTTTAAGTTATTTTTTTTTTAAATAAAGTCTATTTTTATGAAAATTTGTAAAGTATGAAATGAAATAACAATTTTTTCTTTTATTAGATTTTTTTTTGTCATAATATTGTCTCCTAACAATGTAGGTATTTGATAACAACATCTGCCTAGCCTTTTCCCAACTATATCGGAGTAGGCTTCCAGTCGAACCAGATGCAGCTGAACATCAGTATTTTATATGTATCGTACCTTCACAACCCAGTAACTGGGTCATATAATACCCCATGGTAAGACTGGTTGTCAAACTTGAAAAGCTTCGGACTTATAGTACAACTGTCAAATATCTACAAATGACAGTCGGGACAAACTTCTTTACGTGCTTTCCGAGGCACGGAGGAAAATCGCTATGACAGATGGTCACCCATCCACAAACCTATACCTGTGCGGCTGTAATTATTTTAGCAACGAGCTCCTCTGACGAAGTATCAGATGACAGAGTATTAAGTACATGTTTCCACAATTCGAGGCATGTTTTTGGTTGTAGTAAAGGCGTTTGTTTCTTGCTCAATATCTTGGCAGCGTATCAAGTAAAGACGAAAGTGTATAACGTAAGGCATATAAAGAATTACATTATAGAATAGGCTCAAGGAGTCATGTCAAGAGGATTCAAGATGTGTCCTCTTGTTTGCCTCTAAGACCTCTCGTCCATACGCGTGAAAATATGACTCTTTTACTATGGCCTATGTTCAATATTTTACGGGTCATTAAGGTAACATAGACGTCGTATACGTACTAAAGTTTCATACAACACTACCAAAGATTTTCATTATGAAAATGTGGTGAAAAGATACCTAAAAGTACTTTTTTTTTAATTTTCCCCCCTCTAGGAATTTCTCCTGTATCGTGGGTCAAAAAAGAAACACATACACAAACAACTACTTGAAAATCATACAAATATTTATTCCGTGCGGGAATCCAACCCGCAACACAGTCAATCGCTACAATTTATTTCTACTTCAATTTCTGATGTCCATTTCCACAATAAAAAAATTAATGTCCGTCCACTGTCTGGTTGACAGAGATACTACTTTCTATACTTATTTCTCTTGGGTGCCAACTTCACTGGTCGTAACTGACATGAATTTTTATTAAATATGTCCGTTGTCCACCGCAGTGGACAGTGACACAATTTAAAACATGAGTCCACAAATTAATACTGTCTGTGAATATTTTTTTAAATAATAATCACGTTTATTACATCAACCTGCCTAATCGCCAGTAGACAAGCAGATGGTGGACATTGGGAATCAACGCTTGTTCTATCAAGGTGAACGCAGACTTATCCGCACCGCAGTCTCCGCAGTCCCGGCATTACGAATTCTTTGTATGAACTTCTATGAAACCTCGCACACTCACCCGCATCGCAGCAGCCGCAGAAGCAGTAAGAAAACGATGACTGCGGAGACTGCGGAGACTACGGTGCGGCTAGGACTGCATTCACCTTTATAGGTATAGTTTACTAAACTGCATCTGGCCCATATGGTGGATAACGCTACAACCCACTCCTTCGCCCAGAGCGGAAGTAAACTAAGCTATCAAATAATTTAATTCCTATATATGTTACGGTAAATCTGATTAATTGAAAATTATTAATATTTTTACAAAATTATTAATAATAACCACATATTTTGGTAAATGTGAATAAACGATCGAAATTTATTACTTTTAGTAGTAATTATTAATAATTCACGACACATATTGGTAAAAGTTATAAAATTAATAAACTAAACGGCTAAACCTAGTGCTAACTGAAGATAAGTATGATACACGTAGGTTTAACCGCATGTGGTCGGTTACACCTAGGTTTAGCCGGTTAGAACTAGGTCTAACCTCAGGACTTGCTGGCACCCCGACTCGAACGATTTAGGTTAGAAGAGGATGGCGGGGTCTAAAAGACCTCTCGAGACTCTTCGTGGTTATTTTTATGTGAAAAAATCTCATGTAAAAAAATGAAAAAAATTGATTAATTAATCAATATAACCTCGACTTTCGGTAATTATTAATAATAATAGATAATTATTAATAATCTTCAATTATTCACTCTTACCGTAACATATACACAACGCAACAATATATTTTTAGTAAATAAGCTGACATTGAAATGTCATTGTCAATATTAATAGAAAAAAAAAACAACAGTATCTTCTGACGTCGTAATGCTATTTTTAGATTGTTTATTTACTACCTATACCTATTGGAATAATAATAATTATAATAATTTAATTTACCTCGCAGTTTGTTTCGGATGTTTCTTCTCAGAATAGTCAGGTACGCCACACCTAGCTTTAAAAAATACAATTTGACGAGTAAAAGTGTTTCTTAACAACCAACTTGCAAACTAATTATAATTTAATTTAATAATATCTAAATTTTGACGCTAGTGAGTAATGTTCGTTATTAAACATGCAAGATGTGCAACACGAATCAAAGGCGAAGGGTAAATTATGCCAAAAATACAATGACAATTACAAATTCTCACACATAACATATGAAAAACACTTTAGGTAGGTACACGTTTTTCCAAAAATTATTTACACGTATTTAAAACTGCTCCGTCTATAAAAACTAATTCATCATCATCAGCCTATAACGTTCCCACTGCTGGGACACAGGCCTCCTCTCTTGCGAGAGGGAGTGGGCCATTCCACCACGCGGGCCCAGTGCGGATTGGCAGATGTCACATGTCTTCGAATTTGATGGTTCTAGAACATGCCGGTTTCCTCACGATGTTTTCCTTCACCGTTTTGAGAGCAGTGGTGATGAAATAAATTACACAAAGTAATGCGCCTGGCGGGGTTCGAACCCACGACCTACATCTCGTAAGTCGGGACCGATACCACTGGGCCACCACTGCTCTAAAACTAATAAGTTATTATAAAAGTTAACTTTTGTTTTTTTGATAATGAGATGGGTAATTCCCTGAGTCCCCTATTAATTTTTCAAAATACTCGAGACGTCAACGCCTAGTATACATGTATGACTTATTTATTTACAAGATTGTAGGGTATTGCCATTGTTGTAAATTAAAAATAATCCATAGGAACACAAAACCATAAGCCCATCACAATACTATACGAACTTTCACATTTACAATATAAAATGAAATATGTTTGACAACATTGCCTCAGCGATGCGCTTGCGCAACAGCTGTCAATCATTGCAAACGATTGTGAGTAACCCGCGTACGTTCATAGATATTTCGAATAACATTACGATACGCCCATATTTTGCGCTTCATGTTCGGGGGGATTTGCCGTAGTCACCACGCTTGGCAGGCAGATTGGTGACCGCAAACGCTGAAATGCTTCCACTGTTGTACACTTACGTTCAGCAGTGGATGGCAATAGGCTGATAATATACGCCCATATTTTAGTAACAGTTTTTTTTTTTAGATGGGTTTCCTCTTGACTCTAGTCCAAAGTGACTGAGACGAAGTCTACGATGGAGCGAACTTACCCAAAAGAATCCTGATGACTGTAACAATGAAGAGATTCGGGTTTTATGCGTTCAGAAACACATACAAAGAAAATTTTTACAAACGAAATTAAAAAAAAAATAAGATAGGTTTAGAAATCAGGTGTAGGGTCCGCTCGCCCCTTGGATCTTGCCCCTTATGATTAAAATGACCGACTCGCCCCCTTCATTTTTAGATACGCTGACTCGCCCCCGATTGTTAATAAGTTAAAAGTACTGTAAGCAACACAAGTTTTTAAATATTTAAATTAATGTTGTTTGCTACAACTTCGAGCGTCTATTCCCATTTCTCCCTACTGGCTTTAACACCAGTGAGGCGAGGCTATTAGAAGCTAACAAAATTTATGTCTGACTGTACCTTTCTTGGTTAAATTTCAATGGAAATGCCGCAAGGGGCGAGTGGGTACAGCAAAATAATTATTTTAATGTCAATTTTCAACTCGCCCCTTCATAAGGGGCGAATGGGTACACCAAAATAAATAAATACGGGGTGAGTCGGCCATTTTAATCATAAGGGGCAAGATCCAAGGGGCAAGTGGATCCTACACCAGAAATCAAGGCTAACGTCATGGAAGGAACTAGAAAATTCTATTCCAGTTTCTTGACCTTTTCACTGAATAAATAACAAATGCATTAACATAAATTGTTATTTTTTCCGCATTAACAATGTTGTTTATGCTAACAAAGGTGATAAAAAAGCAAGGACAAACTATTAAACTATTGAAACGCTTTCAACAATAAAAAACTGACTTTGAAAAGTAATAGGCGTTTTGACAGCACAAATAAATTGGAAATCTAAATTATAAACTTATGAATCAGGTCACTTTGCGGAAATTCAAGAAATCAAAATGTTAGAAATAAATATCTAGTTAATAAAAATCCAGGCTTGGATGCAGCACGAGTATTACCTTCCCGCTATTATATATATTTGTCTTTATTCCTCCGTCCACTTATTTTTCGTAAAAAGGGGTACAAACTTTTAACTTCATTAATTTTAATAGTACAAATAGAGCCCAAAACAAGGAAAGCCTTGCCACATTGACATTGCAAATGACAGTCAGTAAATAGTAAATTTAAATCAAATATAAATTGTGAATTTGCATACGAACTCGTTAAGTATGGCTCGCACCTACGAGTATGTATTTACTATCTACAATTTCGGTGAGCATGATAAAATATTTTTCCTGTAAGTAACCTATGTGTTATGTTTAATGATCTCAATGTAAGCAACATAAAACATACAACAGTTATGAATAAAAGAATCGCTGCGTTATCATTTCCGCGCGTATCGAAACGTATCTGACGGCGAACACTACAAGTTACAACCACGCGCGCTCATTATTCAAATCAAATAGCGCGTTTTCTCGGCTTACTTTTTAAGCTGATTTCAGACTACACTATACTATTGTGCTATAAAGTATAGCAAAGGAGGACCTAACAACCTAACCTGGATCTTATGCTAGCAAGCCAATAACATATAAATAGCAAAGTACAATGAAGAAGTGTCCATATCAACGTATGAAGCGCGATATTGTTGTGCTATGATCTTGTATACTATGAAATCAGTTTAACACGTCCCATTTATTTCCACCCTATCTCAGGACAATCACTCCCACAGATTGTAGAAAAGCATTAAGAAAATAAAGACAAGTGTTGGAATTGGTCTTGATTGAGTTAAAAACGAGTGATTTGAAACAAACATTTAATAGATCAAGTTATGAATTAGCAAAGATGAATAAATAATTGTCTTAATAATTATTTCGAACTACGAGTAGAATGTTGCAGGTCTTCACAAGAGAAAGAGCGGACGCAATTTACATCGCGGCCGGTGCGGAAAATTAGTGTCACTCGAAAGCTGAAATACCTTGCATAGACGCAGAGAGGCTAAACATTTTTTCCGCTTGAAAATCTCAGGTACATTAGTGTGACGGTTTTATTGTGTTAACAAACCATGTACAGGGTGAATTTTTCAACTGGGCGTGGATGGCTACTTTCGAAACTATGAGGAATATCGAAAAACGTTGAAAGGAGTCTCGAGGCCGATTTTGACGAAAACTAAAACTGCATCATTGGATTTTAGAAAAAGCAAAAATCCTGGCCAGGAATCGAACCCGCTGATTTTGGAAAAAAAAACACATCCTGTATTATTACACCTTTCGATAGTGTTGCTAATAAGGATCAAATTCTGGGAAGTAACCATATACGGCAAACTTAAGGAAATGGCTGATTTTTATGAAATTGCTATTTTTCCATGTTACTTTACATCTACTGAGCCATAATTTTATTTATACGAAATATAAAATTTCATTGTTTTCAATGTCTCACTGGATTTGACGTTTCAACAATCCCACTGTACTTAGCAATACGACATTATTGAGTTGAATTAAAAATAGCATTATTTTAAAGAAGAAACGGTAACTTATGTTTCAAATACAGTCTTTGCCTTGAAGATTAATCACTTTTTTTGTAATTATACGTTTTCCTTAAGTTTGCCGTATATGATTACTTCCCAGAATTTGATCCTTATTAGCAACATTATCGAACGGTATAATAATAAAGGGTGTGATTTTTTTTCCAAAATCAGCGGGTTCGATCCTGACCAGGATTTTTGATTTTTCTAAAATCCAATGATGCAGTTTTAGTTTTCGTCAAAATCGGCCTGGAGACTCTTTTCAACGTTTTTCGATATTCCTTATAGTTTCGAAAGTAGCCATCCACGCCCAGTTGAAAAATTCAACCTGTATAGATTCTAGCTGTTTTTGTAAAAGAACACGTACTTTTTTATAAATAAATCATGGGCAATTTGCTTTTTTTTGACAATCAAACTGACGTTGTCGCGTCGGAATAATTTATATAATATTTTTCAGTACCCCAGCTTATCAAGTACCATAGTGTTCGTTTGCAAAATATCAACAGGTACAGAAGCAGTGATGCTAAACATTTTTTGCGCTGGCAACAATCAGGTAGGTACAGTTTGCAACGTAACCAACAGGATGGCTTAGGTAAGTACGTAAGACCCACGATTATACATTTCATAATAAGAATATTAAATCGAATTAATTATCGTTGCACAATGTTCTGTTCAATTAGCTTAGGCTTAGCAGTCTATTGGAAAAAAAACATTAGGTAGACCAAACTGACTGAATAAAGGTATGTATAATGTTTCCAGCCTATAATTTATTTCATCACTACTGCTCTCAAAACGGTGAAGGAAAACATCGTGAGGAAACCGCATGCCGGTTTCCTTAGCACCAAAAATTCGAAGACATGATGTGACATCCATCAACCCGCACTGGGCCCGAGTGGTGGATTATGGCTCACTCCCTCTCACAGACAGGAGGCCAGTATCCCAGCAGTGGGAACATTTCTAGGCTGATGATGATGATGATATGTTATGAAAGAGGAACTGAAATGTAAGGGATTGATGCAGAAATATCTTGCCAAATACATCTGAGTCCGGGGTCGCGGGACTAACTTCATTACCGTGACCCCGGAACATAAAGGGCTATTGAAGGACACCGTGGGTTTTGGTCAGTACAAGTCTGACAGTCAGGGTGGGAGGACTCATTTGATGATTTTACCAGGATTAAAGAAAAAAAAATACATCTGAGTGTTCTCAGTTCTTACTAGATAGAAATAACATGAAAGATTAATGGAAAAAGTCGTTAAAGACACCGTTTATCTCTCAAGAGTAAAATGCTTAAAGAGAGTTGAGCGGAAATCTCTCAGTGAGTAAAAAGGGCACAATGAGCCCGCTCTGGAATCAAACTAAAACTATTTTCTTGGAAGAAATGTAAAGCTATTTCATTACAAAGCCTAAGGATTCCCCGCAAATTACCCTTTCGCAGTTGGAAACCGGAATTTAGTTATCTACTGATTGTGTACGAACACGGGTGACTGCGCTAAAGAAGCCAACAAACCGTTATGCAATATCCGATGCGCGCTCAGTTGCATCGCACTAGCCTACGAGTTGCATTTGAAATATAATTCTGTTCGTAATATTACCTCCGTAATCCCCGAAGGGATAGACAGAAGTACACCTATCAACAGTTATGTTCAAGTTTAGGGTTGCCATCTCTAAAATTTAAAAAACCAAGACAAGATACAAGAACCAAGAAAACCCCGGATTTTTGTCCGGGGTCAAGAGTCGAAGTGCGCACGGGGGTTGGGAGGACGGTGAAGAAGTGTGCCCGGACAATGTCGAACTGCGCACCGGTGGGAGAACGGTGAAGTGTGCGTGGGTCGCGGGCGGCCCAACTTTAAACTTTAAAAAAACCTGGAATACAAATAAAAACTTCCCCGGACGCCCTCTAATAAACTAGGACAAGTCCGGGGAAACCTGGACGGATGGCAACACAAAATGTTCAAGTGTCATGTAATAAGGGCTGGCCTTTCGTGCATATGTAAACTCAGGTCTTTTTGTCGTCTTTTGGGAGAAACATCTATCCTGGGTACGAATTTGACTCTCCTTGGTCTTGGTGTCTCCGTGACTCATGACTGACTCATGCAGTTGCAAATAATGTAGGTATTATGATTGTATCAGTCCTTAGTTCCCTACTAACGGGCAATAGCTTCCACTCTTTCCACTTCCCGTGGTCTATCTGCGACCCTAGTCCAGTCTTTAAACATTTTGTGTACTTGTAACTTTGGCCAAATGCCAAAAAGCACCATCGCCTTGCAGTTTTACCTTGTGTGATTGCTATTTTTTCCTTAAACCTTGTTTAAATCAACAAACACGTCAACAAGTTGTCAGTAAACCCCTAAGGGTTGGGCACAGATGTACGAAATAGTAAAATTACATTTCACCCTATATCTATGGTAGACGTGGGCGCCGCCTTAAAAATTCTCGGCGGCGGCGCGCTGGCCAAATTCAAACGGCGGCGGCGTGGCGCCGGCGGCGTGGTTTTCTACTACCTCCAACTAAAACTCGAAATCTACTCCCTATCTTCTTTAAATCGGCTCCTTAATGTCGTTTCAGGCGGACGATAGGAATATGTCGTTTTTTTTTGTTTGGCTTCTCGCAAGTCATCCTCTAGTAGGTTGTGTACGGCGCAACCGGACTTTTCTGTGGATGCTTTAAAATTTAAGGCCTCCAGCCAGGGCAACAAACTTAGTTTAAAAAAAACTAAGCGACCACACGCTAAGGGCCTTTGGGGTACGGACCTCAGCTTAGGGCGTCGCTGGGGAGGGGGGAAATGTCACTCCTATACAATACAGTAAATACCTTGTCCTGATCAGGTCATCAGGTACAAAAAAAAAGCTTATATCAGAGAAGCGAGTACTCAATAAGAAAATAAGCAAGTTGGTGCGACGTGACCTCCGAACCACCAATTAACGTGGAATTGAAAAGGCAATAGAAGAAAATCGGGTTGCTAAAATGTTCGCCCAACAGCTGAAACGCTCGCATCTGACGAAGCTTAAATCACCTAATGGCCAAACCATAACCTCAAAGCCGGAGAGAAGAGAGTCGTGGTCTACAAGCCCCTTCTTCAGAGGATAACCGAGCCACTCTAACACGCCACTACACCGATAAACTGCCGGAAATCAGTCTAGATGAGGTGACGATGGAATCACTTCGGTGCTTCTGAAAGCAGGTAGAAAGCACGTACTTCAGGAGTTCCAAAAGCAGGTAGAAAGCCCGTACTTCGGGAGCTCCAAAAACTATTCAACTCTATTTTAGACACTGGGACAACTCCAAAGGCGTGGAACAGGAGTGTTGTGGTCCTCTTTTTCAAGAAGGACGACAAAATCCTATTGAACATCTATCGTCTCATATCACTCCTGAAGTCCTGATCCACGTGTATAAACTGTTTTCGAGGGTCATCACAAACCGCCTCGCAAGAAGACTTGACGCGTTTCAGCCTCCGGAGCTGTCTGGGTTTCGCGGAGGATTAAGCATCATAGTCCCCATCCACACAATGAGGCAAACTTGCCTCTTTGCTCTTCGGACTTCTGTATAGTTATACAGAAGTCCGAAGAGCAAAGAGCATAAGCAGACCCTGTTTTTTTTATCGTGTTCGTGTTAAAATCATCAAATGAGTCCTCCCGCCCAGCTCGGGGTGGGAGGACTCATTTGATGATTTTCAGACTTGTACTGACTAAAATCCACGGTGTCCTTCAATAGCCCTTGATGTTCCGGGGTCACGGTTATGAAATAAGTAACGCGACCCCGGCAGGCCTTGGCCCTTTGAGAGCGCCCCCCATCATTATGCTGACGCTCCTTGAGGCGCGTGTGGAACACGACGCGCCGTCAACCCGGACATGGCCCGGACCCGGTCCTTGGTCGGACAGCGGGTTGCCATTTACTCGCTGTCCGCATGTCCGCGCCTACGGTGGCTGGAGGTCGTCTACCGACGTCCGACGCCGTGGGCGTCTACCACGGAGCCCCTGTGCTTAACATTTGTTGATTAAGAAAAGACCTTTGACTCTGTTGAAACCTGGTTCTACAATCAAGAGGACTGACGGTACATCGACTGCTGAAATGTCTGTATGACGCCACGACTATGAGTGTCTAAGTACAGAACCAACAGTCTAAACATATCCTGCTGCGCAGGGGGATGTTATATCCCCGAAACTATTCACCAATGATTATAGGGATATTAATTCAGTAATTTTGGATGAGTCAATCACGAAAACAAATACACGTCTTTACGCCACTCACGCCGCGCGGTGAGTGTCGGCGGCGGCGGCGGCGTGCGGAGGGCACACGGCGGCGTCGCGCCGGCGCGGCGCCCATATCTAATCTATGGTTTCTAAGTCTCAAAAATGGAACGTGAAATTTCAGGATTAATAACAGGTAAATAATAAATAGATATAATAACAAACACATAAATATGTAATACATTGACTTAGTCGTTAATGTTTCTTAATTGCAGGTTTATTTTCAAATTAATTTGTAATGTTACTATTGTTTTGCTGATAAATATCTACACACACACAAAAAGTTAAACAGATGTTGTAAAGTTTTTTAACGACGTAAATTCATCAAATGAGTCCTCCCCACCCAGGGCAGGGTGGAAGGGACTGTCAGACTCGTACTGACTAAAATCTACGGTGTCCTTTAAAAGTCCTTTACGTTCCATGGTCACGGTAATTCGGAAAACCCAGCGACCCCAGAAGGCTTTGGCCTAAGCCCCGAGTTGTTCGGACAGCGCCCATTACTCGCCGCCCGCAGCTGTTGAACACTTGTGTGAAAAACGTGTTACAGCAAAACAACTCAAATATCGTTTTAAAGTTGACATCAACTTATTTTGGGAATAGTAGAATCATAACATAATTCGTCCCGAAACTCTTTCTTACTTAAAACCACTATAAAATAAAATAAACAAAAATAAAGATAAGACAGTTAAATAATTTTAAAGAAATTTAATTATGAGTCTCTGATGACATTTGTCATTACCACGGTGGATATTTTGACGGCCATCAGTTTTTATATGGCGAGCTGTCAAAAAATTTTACCAATTA
This sequence comes from Agrotis ipsilon, assembly GCA_028554685.1. Taxonomy (NCBI): domain Eukaryota; kingdom Metazoa; phylum Arthropoda; class Insecta; order Lepidoptera; family Noctuidae; genus Agrotis; species Agrotis ipsilon. The sequence goes on from CM052965.1 coordinate 3,354,370, forward strand.
CAACATATTTTTGTATGACAGATTGGCACCCTGACAGTTGAGGACAAATTATGTGTAAAAATATCTGCATACCTCGATGACCTGTGACTTTTACAAAGCTTTTTGTACATACAGAGAAACAATAGAATCATCGTTTTTCCATTAACGGTAAACACAGGAGTTATTGTTGTCTATTATAAAAACATCTTAATATTGCACCAAGTCTGAAAAAAGAAACCACAAGTTTTTCAGGTTTCAGAATTCCTCCTATATCATAAGTTGTTAATTTCTTTTTTTTTACAGGTATTTCACAATTCAATCGTGCATGTTACTAAACTAGGTAGTCGTAATAAATGTTGGGATTATATTATTATTTACTATTGATAAAATAACGGTAATCAACATTTATCATCAAGATCAATAATTAAAAATACCAATCAGTTTAAAAATAGATATTTTTATGCATATTTTGTTAATGAGTCAAGTGTCAAGACCTTGATTTTTTTACCTGAATGTTATTAATACATTAATATACTAAAAATATACTACAAAGACAAAAAAATATATATTTCATAATTTTTTGAACTTATTCAAGGGCATTGACCGGTTGACGTGTATTGTCAATAATAAGACAGGTATTAAAATGGGTTCTATGTTAAGAAAAAATAACAGTCATATTATTATCTACTCTTTTATGTAAAAAAATCAAGTGCAGGCTGTCTCTCTAAAACTCGAGAACGGCTGGACCGATTTGGCTAATTTTTGTTTTGAATTATTATTTGTGGAAGTCCAGGGAAGGTTTAACAGGTTTTTTTTTATTGTTTCTGATGCGGTATGAAGTTGGCCGCATCAGCTAGTGTTAAATAAATACTTAAGGGTGAATGTACTTAAATAACTTAAAGTCACGAAAAAAATTTTTTTTTTTCAGATTTGTTAGTCAGAGGTGACAAGTAAACTAGACGGGTGGAGTGACCTTACTCAGGAGAATCCTGATCACTTTAAAGAGATTAGAGTTGTATACGTTCAGAAACACTGAAAACACACGCATTGTTTCATGTGTGCTTTATTCAAATAGATATTGCATTTGCAATATAATTATTGTTACGATTATCTTAAAACTACCTCTTGCCAGCGGCTTTTGCCCCGCTACAACTCTAAATTCGTATTTCTAAATGTAAATTTTACGTGAATGAGTAATAAATATTATACATCCATCCGTCTATCCATTCTCACAAACTTAGGTTTATTATAATTATATACAAATACCTAAGTATGATTCTACTGCCTACCGGGATCGCGGGACTTATCTAATTACCGTGGCCCTGGAACTTAACGTAAAGGCTATTGAATGACACCGAGGATTTTAGTCAGTACAAGTCTGGCAGTCCCTGCCGCCCTGCCCTGTGTGGAAGGCCTCATTTGATGATTTTACTAGGTAAAAAAAAGTATGATTCTACTGAATATTGATGTAAAAGTGATTCTTCAAATAAAAGTGTTTATGTCCAATCCAAACACATATTTTGACATCACTATGTACCCGGCATTATCAAGGACGAAACGTTTTGTAACGGCATGCCAAAATAACGCAACTTATGATAGCGTATCGCAAAATATTAAACATGTTAATTATTAAAAAAACATGGTCTTATGTATGTGTTTCTGAAAAATAATATTGAATTAGAAACTTGCATCTTCCTTATTAGATTATATGATAAAGTATCTTGCTTATAATTAGGTACTTACCTAAATCATTATTTCTAAGCCTTTATAAAAAAACTATCATCTATTTATATCTATGTGACCTCCCGGTCATAATTAGTACCTATTTATATAGAGTATGTAAACAACCATAAAATGTACCTTTGCGTGATTATTTCAAGGTATTCTTATTATTTTTAATTAGATGGTCACCCACTGAAAATGTATCGGTATCAAAGTTATTATGTATTAGAAGTCTTATCATAACGTATTTGGACAGTTTCATGAAGGGCATGTCCAGGTCGCAAAAAGACGCGAGAAGTAGAAAGAGTGAGAAAGGAAAGCCTTTTCCCAGCAATGGGACACTACTCGCTGTACCACAAAAAGATAAACATCCGTTGAACACTTGACTAAAAAAAGTGTAACTGCAAAACGACCCTTACATCAACGTGGAATGTTGTTTTGACGTTGACAGTTTATTTAGACAAGTTTTCAACCGATGTTTATCTTTCATGTGGTAAAGCAGAGTATGTTGAACATTTGTGTAACAAAGTGTAACTGCAAAAACGACCCTTACATCAACGTTAAATGTCATTTTGTAGTTGACAGTTCTTTAAACAAGTGTTCAACAGATGTTTATCTTTCATGTGGTTAGACAGATTATGTTGATCATTTGTGTAACAAAGTGTAACTGCAAAAACGACCCTTACATCAACGTTAAATGTCAATTTGTAGTTGACAGTTCTTTAAACAAGTGTTCAACAGATGTTTATCTTTCATGTGGTAAAGCAGAGTATGTTGAACATTTGTGTAAAAAAAGTGTAACTGCAAAAACGACCCTTACATCAACGTTAAATTCATTTTTAACCGACGAAAAAAAAAGGAGGAGGTTCTCAATTCGACATGTATATTTTTTTTATGTTTGACCACGCATAACTTTTCCAAACGTGGTCCGATTTCAAAAATTCTAAAAAAAAAAACGGTTTTTTTTCGTTCATACTTTTTGTATGAAAAAATATTTTCCTAAATTTGACCAACTTCCGCCGTCCCGATTTTTTTCTTCCGATACAATGAAATGATCCTTATATGAAACTGAGTCGAAAGGCATTAAAAAAAATTTTGGGCAATTTCACTCATTTCTCTAAACAGCTCACACTTGACCAAAAAAATAAAAACGCCAAAATTATCAGTATCAAAAAAGAGCTAAAGTTTTCTAAGAAAGTTTTCTCGTATCTCTTATGGATGCAGATTTCTCCCTTTTGGCCCATTTAAAAGAAACACTCTGTATAATGTACTAATTAGGATTCTAAATTAAATAAATAAACCTTGTTCATTATCACATCATCATCTTAACATAACTCCTGTAATTCCAGAAGGACTGGTTAGAAATGTACCGACAGTACAACTTTTCGCTTTTACAGTAATGATACTAATAACCTTTTTTTCCCGCGTTTTTTTGTTATTTTAGTCATATGTTACTCGCGACTCGTAACGTGCTTCGCTACGTATAAACAAAAAATGTGATAAATGAAGAACCGCTTTTTTTTTTTAGCGTGGTAAAATCATCAAATGAGACCTCCAACCCCGGGCAGGGCGGGAGGTACTGTCAGACTTGTACTGACTAAAATCCACGGTGTCCTTCAGTAGCCCTTTATGTTCCGGGGTCACGGTAATAGAAATAAGTCCCGCGACCAAATGAAGAACCGCTACACCGATTTTGTGCAAACATCACATAAACTACCTACTAAATAATCCAAACAAAGCCTTAAAATTTGGTTTGTATAGCCCGTTCTAAAGTTATAAAATTACAACTAAAAGTGGCATTGATTTTTATATAATATAAATAGTAATTATATTGATTATATCGCTGACTGAATACAATAGTGGCACAAGTCGAAATTGTGGCAATTTGAGTTAGTAATGAATTCTTGTTCTAAATTAGGTACTTTATTTTATGCATTAAAGACCCAACTCGTTAGTTCATAAACTACCCGGTTGGAGGCGTAAGTGTCATTAGTGAATAAACGATATTGTTGCGTCTCTTTTATGCAACACCGGTTCATCTTTAGTCGGCCGCATGTCCTCGCGGCTATCGCACGCTTAATGTTGTGCAATAGTGACACTTTTGAGTTGTGCCAGTTTTGCACAAACATCGCGAAGTATTTTTAGTTGTGCCGCCGGTGTAATTTTGATAACAATGATGCCAAACAAAAATATGTATGCTGTACCAGGGTAAGTAGTCATTCATTTTGTTTTAAATAAAAATATTCACCATTAATAATACAACATACCTAATGTAACCATACTGTGAAAAGTGAAAATCACTTGTTTCCGTAAAACAAAATGTTAATTACGTACAGCTAGAAATATTATACGTAGGTAGCTGATTGTAATGTTTTTCCATGTATCACTAGTACATACTTAATCCAGAATGAATTGATTTGTGTAAAATATTCCTTTAAAGATTTAATTGACAAATAAAAATCTTTTATCAAGGTCGCTCCCAAAACCGAATAATGCTGATTGACATCGTCTAATAATCGAGTATAAATTAATATACAACAACTGTTTTTTTTTCAGATCTAAAGAAACTCCTTATCAAAGTGAACATGCCTCTGCTTCATCAGTAAGTGACCCTGGTTTAAAGAAATTGAGTGATGCTAGAAACACAATTGAAAACAAATGTTTCTCCGGACTTGATTATGATTTAATGCAGAATCTCTTTGGCAGAAATTGTGTCTCGAATGTAGCTCAGGTATTATGTGACTCACCATTGACTGCATCAGATTTCGAGTTTTCGCAAAGTCAACCTGAAAGCTTAGACAAACATTCGAAAAGTGTAATTTCTTTGGAAAACGATACACCAACATTCTCAAGCATGCCAGAGGGAGAAATATTGTGCGAAGGTTCGGCATCTTCAGATATAGATAAAATTATAAATTACCGTACATTAGATGAGCAATGCACGCCAAACGATCCAAATAACTTTTTCTGTAGTCCTGGTAGTCCTTCGATATTGTCACCAACGTCTGAATTTAGAACTGAACCCATTGAAGATGATTTGACTGATTGTGAAAGTCCTAATATACAGCAAATGCCTCTTAATCTATCTCCATTAAATAGCCCTTCGCAATATGATATTCTGCTTGATTTACCCACCAATGTGCCTTCAGAGCACCATTACACTGATGTCAATATAATACCAACTTCTGCGATTCTAACAGATGTGCCTTTAAGTTCGGAGTCAGAGATTGACGACTCTGATGCCGACCCTGATTATGAAAATTTTGATAGGATCGAATCCAGAATCTCTGAGTCTGATGAAAGTTCATCAAGTCTATCTGAAAGTGTGCAGGAAGAAAACATTAAGCCTAAAACTCGCAAAAGAAAAGCAAATCCTGCACTGTGGAAAAGAAATAGAGCAAAGGAATTACGTAATTCTGGACAAGGGTACAAAACTTTAAAAAAAGGTAATCTGGTGCCTTCAAGGACAATAGGGCTTCCCTGCACTGACTTTTGCAGACGTAAATGCACACTAAACATAAGCGAAGATGAACGGAAGGAATATTTCCAATCGTTTTGGTCTATGAAAGACCTGAACAGACAAAGACAATTCATTGCAAATTCTATAGAACTGATTCAACCTAAATACAGATATCCTGCTCTACGTGAAAATCGGACAGCTCGGAAATTAAACCATACTTTTTTTATATACAAGGCCCAAGAGAAAGTAAGAGTCTGCAAAACGTTTTTCACTTCTACTCTAGGTATAACAAACCGATGCATAAGGACTGTACTTGAAAAGACAGAGAAAGGCTTCACTACAGACGATCGAAGAGGCAAACATGAAAAACACGCTACTATACCTGAAGAAGTAAAAGACGGTGCTCGTAATCATATTTCTAGTATTCCGACAGTCGAAAGTCACTACACGCGTGCAGATAGTTCTAAAAATTACATAGAAGGAGGACGAACACTGATGGATCTATACAGAGATTACAAGCAAGATTGTCAAAAGGAAAATCGCGATTTCGTTACTTTCTCAATCTATAGACAAATATTTAATTATGAATTTAATATGGAATTTTTTAAGCCAAAAAAGGATTTATGCCAATTTTGTGAATTATACAAAAATAAAGATTACGGTGAAAGATTAGACATAGAAATCGAGTACATGAGACACCACGAAGAGAAAAATATAGCTAGAACTGAGAAAGAAGAAGATAAAACAAAAATTTCTAAGAATTACAGAGTTGCATGCTTCGATCTTCAGGCCGCTTTACCAACCCCGAAAGGTGAGGTTTCGACTTTTTATTATAAAAGCAAATTGTCCACATACAATTTTACCATTTGTGACTTGAATAAGAAAGGATTGGGCACAGTTAATTGCTACGTTTGGCATGAAGGTGAAGGGCACAAAGGATCTAATGAAATTGGATCTTCCTTACTGCATTACTTAGAAATGTGTGCTTCAAGACAGGATATTGCTGGTTGCTCTAATGATGTCGACGAAGTAGAAGTTGTACTGTATTCCGATAATTGTGGTGGTCAAGGAAAGAACAAATTCATAATTGCTGCTTATCTTTATGCTGTGTCAAATTTTAACATAAAAAGTATTACACATAAATTTTTGGTTGTTGGTCATACACAAAACGAAGGTGATGTGAGCCATTCATTAATCGAAAAAAATATCAAGAAAGCGTTGAAATCTAACCCAATATATCTACCATCGCAATATACTACTTTAATTTCAACAGCACGGAAATCTGGAGAATCATTTAAAGTGCATGAATTAGATCATAGCTTCTTTTTTGACCTGAAAGATCTTACAGATACCACTGCAACAAATTTTAATGTTAACACATGTGGAGAGAAGTTTAATTTTAACGACATTTGTGTCTTACGAGTGGAAAAAGAGAATCCTGGTATCTTCTCTTATAAGACTTCATACAAAGATGACACCTACAAAACGGTCAACATAAGATCCAGCAGAACTAGAAAACAACTAAGACTTATACAAGATGTGCAATTGAAGAAAGCTTACCCTGATAAGATACCCATTTCCCGAAGAAAATTTCAAGATTTGATGTCATTAGTTAATTCTAATACTATTCCACGTTGTTATGCAGATTTTTTTCAGAACTTGAAACATGATTGATTTGGTTATAAATTTTAGGTAGCTATTTTGTGGAAGAAGAATTCCAAATCAAGGAAAATCAAACTTCCACAAAATTCCTACATGTTTTTTTACTCATTTAAAGAAATTACGTTCTTGTCTACTTTTTGATTAGATACCTATTTTTCAGATTGTTAATTAATAAATGATAACTGACCTATAATTTCCTAACTGGAATCATAAGGCTGAAATTTTTGTGATTTGGGAGTTCATTGAAATGAAACCTAAGAAGTTTTTGATAAGTTTATGTTGGTAAATTTTTGTTATATTGCTAAAGTGAGTTTTATATTTTGTTTTCTAAGTGTAATACTATTTATAAGTGCGTTTCAGTGATTGACTTGGTTAAAAATGTTAGGTAGGTAGGTATTTTGTGGATTTTCCAAATCAAAGTTCCACTAAAATCCTGTTTTTTTACTATTTTAAAGAACTTACGTTCTTTTCTACGTTTTGATTGGTACCTATTTTTAGATTGTTAATTAATAGGTGGTAACCGACCTATAATTTCCTACTGGAATCATAAGGCTGATATTTTGTGATTTGAGAGTTCATTGAAGAGAAACCTAAGAAGTTTTTGATTGCTAAAGAAGATTTTATATTTTGTTTTGTAAGTGTAAGTAGTACTTTTTATAAGTGCAAACAATAAAGAAAGTTACTAAACATTTATGGTACTTTTATTTACGATTTAACAATCCCATTGATGAGCACTTTTAGTTTTATATTCTACTTAGCCAATTTTTCGTGAAAATGTATTCTCATACTTTTATACATAATTTCTGGCATTCATCAAAAAACTGGAAGCAAAACAATGCAACACTGGCACAACTCGGAGTCGCCATCTTCTGAGCCTCATATTAATCAAAATAACAAAAAATATTTCAAAATTATTACTGCCGGCAACTGAAGCTATAACGTAGATGTTTATAAACCAAACATGAACTATATATTCCTTAAAACACAGTCAGTAAGCGTTCATTTGTGCGCGCGCACTAGTTTTCGAATCTTTATTGTGCGTTTTCTCAAATTGTCGAATTTTGTCTTGTGCCACTATTGAATTCAGTCAGCGATATCAAGTTGTTCCCCGCGGTTTCACCTCCGCTTCACGGCTCCTATTGTTCTTAGCGTGTTGTTTTATAGCTTTCCATGATAAATGGACTATCCAACTTAAAGAGTTTTTTTTTCAGTTCGAACCAGTAGTTCCTCAAATTAGCGCGTTCAACCAAACATATCTTAATTTTTTAAATATTATTTGCTGTTAGGTACCAGTGGCTTCACCAGCTACTTACAACTCGAAAATAATCCCACGAGAAGATAAAATTGAGCGGGTTTTAACTCAATTTTATCTTCTAAATGTAACCCAAATCCGTTCAATAGTTTTTGCGTGAAAATGTAACAAACATCCATCCATTCATCCTCGCAGACTTTCGCATTTAATTTATAAAATTAGTAAAATTGTAATAATTGCGGATTTCCACAGGATAATCATTTATAACATAGAATTATGTAGTCATCCACAAAAGAACTTTCACTTACCTATAATTATTTTAAAGTATTATAGCCTTATATTAAACTAACTAAAAACAAAAATATTTACAACAACAAACTAAACAGTTGACACAAAACCACAACAGCAAAACGTACCTTTAATCTTCAATCGCCAGATAATTTTAACTTCAAATTTAGGACAGTGAAAAGGGCACACAAATTCCAACTCAAACCAACAATTTGATGCGACAAAAAAACTATAGGAAACACTACTTTAGGTCCTCGATTATAGGGTTCTATATTTTTGTTTATTTATGTTTAAACTCGCGTGTTATATTGCCGGTAACGCGCATGCGTCGGTTAGCGACCAGATTCGAATGAAAACTAAACTTAGAACGAGGGACGACATACTTTGCTTGAAGTTATTACCATAGCTATTGCTGTTGATACACAAATATAAGCCTATATGCATTATTTAGAATACCTATGTTTAAGTCTCTTAATTATTTGACGCTAAATTCCAATATTGAATGCGATTTCTTTATCTTTATTGATAATTGAGTTACGTCAGAATAACAGCGAATTTGATGAAATCAAACATCAAGGTGATTTGGTGGTTCTCTCCGAGAAATTGATGTCAATCGCGATTGCGATTAACTATTTAAAAGAAAATAATAAACAACCAGTTTAGGAATGAAAAGGGCGATGACTCTATCTGTCAACTGTGTCTTGAAAATTACGTTTAGCAAAAAAATACTTGATGCAATTTTCAATACTTAATATTAATAAAATTGTCTTTTTTATTAAAATTATCATTGCTTATTACGGAACCCTAAAAATATCATTAAAAACGGGCAAGCCGTTTCTGCGAAGTACAGACGCCAGCAGGTCAACCTACCCGAATCTGTCAACACACGTTCTCAATCTGTCCACTATTGTGAAAATAAAGTTGAAATTCTATTTTTTTTTTTAATTTATTTATTTCCTTCAGACACAAGTATCCATAACTGTGTTAGTATTAAATGCTTATAAAATAATGTTAGTAAGGCAACAAGTCAATTTCACCAAAAGTATTAACGTTGAGGTAGGTGTTGGCGTCTGTACAACTAGAAACACAGTGACAAGAGATTTTTATCGATTTTGTCAATGTCAAAGCTTTGCTGATTGTTTTCAACTGTTAGCAATTCAAATGTAAAATTCCTTTCAAATAATTCGTTCTGTTTCGACCTCTACATGGCTTATTGACCCTGTTTTGCATTTCCTAATTATTATTTATAACAGCTAATTATTATTTATAACAGTCGACACATTTCTACGAAATTTACCGATCGAATAGCAAAACAAAACGATTCATTTTAGAACAATGCTTCATTTAGTTATCATAAAACAGTTGGTGTCGGTGACTCTAGAAACTTAATAAAACTTATTACAAATCTAATCAGAGTCAAATAATTAGAAATTTCATATTGTTTTGTAGCTAACTCATTTCGGTTTGACGAATCTAATGATAGATTGTAGGCAATTATAGTTATTTAAATAAGAAAATTGCTTCTTTATCGTCTTCGTAAATATATCATACCATGTTGGTGACAACCAGGCAAGCTATTGCACACCTGAAACAAATGACGTTTTTGAAGAGCTGTTGTAGCTCATTGGGAGAACTTTGGAAAGAAGTTTATTTCAGAATCGTGTTTATTAGATTTGTTTTAAGCTTTCACGGTTTGTCTCTAAATTTAAAATGTTATCTACTTACGGGATATCCTCTGCGATTACATAATTATTTGTTTGAGTTCCCAATATTTCGACAATGTTACAAGTGCCATGATCGCGGATTGATTCAATCATCAAGCCGCTTGCATCAGCGTAAGTGACATTTTAAATTAAGAATCTAATATTTCTCTGGAGGAAACACTTTTACACCGCTACAGATTGTCTTTCTTTTAACAACTTTAAAGTTGTTAAGAGAGTTTAGCTCTTTTTAGAAGTAAAACAATCTGTTTTTTTTTGGCCAAGTGTCTGTTGTCCGCAGAAGTGAGTGAAATGGGTGAAATGGGATGTACCTAATTCATTGGACCGGAAGAAAAGATTCGAGATGACTGAAAGCATTAAAATTTTTGCAAAATAATTTTCATACAATTTTTACGAACCAAAGAATTTCCCGGTTTTGTAAAACAGGATTTGACAGAACCTCGCTTATAAAGCTTTACAATAATTTAAAAACCAGCCAGTCCCAACCAACCCTCGTTTCTTTCGCCCAAAAAATTACGACTTGATCACCCTTCCGATGTGGACATCTGTCTGCTCCGCACAATTATTTTTTTTTACATTGTTCTGTTTATTTTTTTTAAAGAACTATCACGCTTAATATTTTGTTTTGTTTTATTGTTTTTGTTAAACGTTTTTAATTAAATAGTACTCGAATAAATATTTCCTAAACCTTAGGATTAAAAAAAAATATGTTGGAGCATATTTTTTACCAATAACAATATCTTTCTGTGTCATGGCAATGACCGGCAATTGACACAGTTTCACTTACGAGTATTTACTTACTAACTAGAAACGGATATTCCTATATAAATAAATAGAGTTTATTGACACCTATGATAACTAGTGAGTCAATAGCTAAGGTTACATCACCTATATACATATAAGGAAAAAATTAAAAAAAATAACAATCGGGGTCAATGTTTTCCCTTTATTTTTTATACATATTTACCTATCGTATTATTACTTCTTTTAAAAAGTAAGTTTTTTCTTAAATTTAAAATAGTTTTACATGTACTAGGCACAATTATAATACACGTAAAATTTAAGAAAAAACTAAAATAAAGGCACAATTAAAATATACCTAAAATTAATAAAGAAAAAATAAAATCACGTACCTATATCTAGGTTATCTACTTATCAATGTGCGCGTACTCGAGACAAGTTTAGTAATGGCCCAGTGGTGTGGGCCCCGATGTGTAAAATGTAGGTCGTGAGTTCAAACCCGAGCAGTCAATATTAAAACAAAATGTTTCTGTCATTCAAACTATTTATTTCCTTCCTTTCTCAAGAACTGCTCGTCCCGTATGCAAATCACCCATGTTTCATTTCGTTGAGACACGGTTGAGTAATAAGAAACCGACTTTTGCGTTCATAATATTAGCACATCGGACAAGGACAGTAGTGCCACTTAACCACGTGCTTCAGACTTATACTTTTTTAAAAATAATTCTGAACCTGAATTCAGTCAGATTCTCCACAAGGTGAGGCGTAGGTGAAAGCATTGAACATCTCTTGGATGACACGCATGTGACTAAGAGAGCGATGAATGTTGATGGATGGAGAGTAAGAGGAAGGCCAAAGAAAAGATGGATGGCTTGTACAAGTAAGGATATGAAAGAAAAAAGAGTAATAATGATAATAAGAGTTGTGATATGGGAGAATGGAAGAAAAAAACGTGTAGCGCCAACCCCGTGTAAAATGGGATAAGGCCAGGAAGGTGATGATCCCTTGGATGCGAAAAACTAGTAGGTTTAAAGGTGACAATTTGAGCCGGCACAAGTGCTCAATAGGTTGGTTTTAGCCAGGACAAATCGAATATCCCCTTTACTCTCCTTAGAGGAGGACATCCTCCAGGATTGCCACTTCAAACAAAAAAGGGAGTCTGAACCGCATGTCTCACTTATCAATATTCCCAATGATTGGCAAGGCGTCGCAGCAGACTTCGTAGAAGATTACAGGATGATCTGGATAAAACCAACGATCTGTGGTCCACTGTGGCCCTGGATCGCCAAAACTAGACGTGATGTACCAGTATCAGCTAACGGCGTTGCTGGAAAGTGAATCATTAGTAATACTTATTGCTTACAGTTGCCATTTTCGACCCGCAGAGCTGGAAACATTCAAATCTAGCAGTGGATGTCTATCAGTTGAGATGAATCATCTCATGTTTACCCGCTAAAACTGTGTTTTAGATAAAAAAGAACATTATACCGCACAAACCCCGCTTTTAATCAATCAATTAGTCATCATTTCATCCTCTTCCGCATCTGCCGCTCAGTTTAACGCCATTGACAAACACAATCACAAAAAAAAACTAAACGATTCTGTCGTCAATCGCAATCGCGTGCCAAATGATAACTTTTTATCTGACATGTGTTTTATTCTACGATAAATGATTGCAAAAAATAGAACGGCCTTGAAAATAAAGCTACCTGCATTATGGTACAAGGGCAATGAACTGGCATAATAGTTAGGTAAATTTTATGTAGCACTAAACGTTTGTTACTCTAAAGCCCGGTTTCCATTGCAAACGGAGCGGACACATTAATGGCTCAGCGGGTGAAAAGAGTAAAAATGAGCTAGCTCTGGGAACGTAAAAACTATTTGTTGGTGGAAATGCAAGTATGCAGTTTGCGCTTGCGAGTTTAACGAAGTCATTAATGGGTCCGTTCCGCTCGCGGTGGAAACAGGGGCCTTAGTCAAACAGCATTCTACTTTATACCCCAGCGCGTAAAGTTGAAAATCTATTAAAAACTGCTAATCGATAACGAACGAAACAAACGAAAACGATCTGTGAACTTCAATAGATTTTCAACTTTACGCGCTGGGGTATAAAGTTGAAAATGTATTGGTGACTGATGAACGATAACGATTGTCGTTTACTGTCGAATGTTGTTTGACTAAGGCCCCAGGGCTTTAGGGCTGATATTTCAAGAGTCAGATGACTTTTATCTGAAGAATAAAAATGGCGGTTTGACAGCTTATCTATAGAAAATTTGTCAAACCGCTATTTTTATTCCTTAGATAAAAAATATCTGACTATTAGAAAATCAGCCCTTAGTCAATTACCATAGACTTCTTGTTCGCGCAGCAATTCTATCTTTATTCTACAAAGAATAGACAGAGTTATTTCAGTTTTTTTTTTATGCCTGTTAATGGCACGGCACGTAGAAGACTGAAGAATTCGTTTCAGAATTCTGTTCTACGTATTAAGCATCTTCATGCTTAGGACGATAGAAATCTATCTACATTCTGTAATTATGTCTATATATCAGTAAATTAAAAATTATTTAGAATTAGATTCTTTTGATTTTTTCCGTTTCATCGTTGTTACTTTTCAAAGAATAAAATTATACATGTTTTTTATTTGATTTTCTTAGCGCAACAAAATATCCGTAATATTATAAGATCCTGGCTGACGTGATCATGTCATGTTTGCTATAAAAATAAAGCATGAGTTAAAGCTAAATCGATTGGTGGGAAACATATTTAATTTCAGTTACAAGATTCGACTAATATATACTAACTAAATCGCTCTAGAACTTACAACCGATGAATTAGAAAAGTTCTTGTTTTGTGACCATAAACAGAAAAACGCAGTATCAGCAAGCCTCCTACTGAACCAACGACGTCGTGAGATTCGACGACTTTTAACCGATGGATACAAGTGTCAGATAGTCGTTTGGCGTGGCGGTCTAAGAGGAATTCTTCGTTCAGCAGTGGACGTCTTCCGACTGATGATGATCTTGATAATAACTAAGTTACTTTTAGGCAAGCGTGTTTAACTTTTCCATCATCAAGATGGTGGTTAAGCGCGATCCTACTTTAAATGAAAAATGAAAAGAAAATAACGAAGAAAGCTAAATAACGGCAACCAATACTTTTTTGTTTAAACTTTACCCCACACTAAGAATTTCCTTCTTGTATCGTGGGTGCTTTCGGGGGTCGTGGGTTCGATTCCCACCCAGAACAAATGTTTGTGTGATGAGCATGATTATTTGCTCTGTGTCTGGGTGTAATTTATCTATAATATGTATGTATTTAGAAATATATAAGTATGCTTATCAGTTGTCTAGTAGGTACCCATAACACAAACTCTGCTTAGTTTGGGACTAGATGGCGTTGTGTGATAGTTGTGGAATATTATGTGGAATATTAATTTGCTATGAAACTTCTGTCTTACCTATTCAGTGGCAACTTCACTTTAGGTAACAATGGATAAGTGGTCTTGAACAGGAACACCTCACTTACTGCAGAGCTCTCTCCGATGAACCGCAAAATAAGATGGTTATTGAACCGTCTGATGTTAGAGCGTCTTTCAGTTACATGTTTGTATAGTACTTAAATACTAAATACCAATAAAAATATTGCAGACTAGCGGTCCGTCCCGACTTTACACGGGTGGATATAATAATTATAATCAGGGTGAATTTAGCTTCGTAATGGTGAAAAAAATGTTAAACACCCGTGTCTGGTAAGAACATCCACAACATTAAATACTTGTTTCTTAAATTAAACTGACTTATGTCTCGTCTAAGATGACGTGACTTAAATCATTATTAATTATTATTCTTTTTTCAATATTATTTTGGAAAATAATAAAAAAATGTCTATGTAATATATATTTATCCCACAGTTTAAAAACAAAGGCTATATTCCTTAAAAGCAGTTGGAGAAAAGTTTTACCTGCCAATGCTTTCGATTTTGATAGTCACTCCTTCCTACAATTTTATCATACCAAAATAATACCTAATTAAAATAACATATATGTCTAGATATTTGTAAGTATTCAGGTACTAAAAGCCTAAAATAAGTTTGCATAACTGAACCACCTAATTGACGACCTTGTCTGGCTCAAAATTGACCATAATACTAACTACTGTATTAGGCAACTGTTTTTGGCACCAAGGTTCCGACTACGAAATAAAAAAGAGTTAATTTTTTTCTTTTGAGTACCTATCAATATCGTTTACTCCTTTTCTTACTTATAAGCACTTTAAATTTTTAAATATTTTTAACAAAAACTCAAATCAAATTGTTTATTTCAATTAGGCCAATTGCGGGCACTTATTGAATTGTCAAAAGATATAAAATAAAATAAGTACAAAAATAGTTATGGTGCTACAGTCCCAGTCACACGACATAAAATCTGTAAAAGTACCGTAGGTGATCATTCCAAAGCGTAGATCTATGGAGAAGAATGAGCAAGAAACTCCATGGACACTAAAAATAGTAGTCTACCTGATTCAGGAACAAGGTCCGGGCTACGGGTGGTCAGCGTTCTTGAGAGAGAAACCTCCTTAATACACACTGTGTCCAGAAGTACTGCCTTCGGCATCAAGTGCTTGATCCAGCAGCCAAGCGAGAGCCTCCTCAGATGTTGTTCGAGGGTCTTGGCAATTAAGCTTTTGGCCGACAAGACTATCGGCACAATGCTGTATTCACGTCAACCTTGCGAGCCAGATCAAGTGACTTTTTTATTGTTACGTATCTGTAATATCTTGTGTATCAATAGAAATGTTTAGATATATATTTTGGGGTTG
The DNA here is from genome assembly GCA_028554685.1 of Agrotis ipsilon. Lineage (NCBI taxonomy): Eukaryota > Metazoa > Arthropoda > Insecta > Lepidoptera > Noctuidae > Agrotis > Agrotis ipsilon. The sequence goes on from CM052965.1 coordinate 3,370,015, forward strand.
ATTGGATCTACTTCCCTGGGGTTGATGGGTCGCCAGTAACACTGGCCGCTTGGCTTTTGTTTTTCGATTATAGTGTTAGTACCGTAGTGGAACTTATTCATAATTTAATATGAGGATGGTAACCCCTCACGAGTTTCCTAGTAAAAATAAACTAAGTTAGTATTTATGTAGACACCAGCGCGCTAACCTATCCCAAACTTTAAAATTTTCCCAATTACATGATGAACCTTCACATTTTGGGACAAAGTTGAAAATCTATTAAAGAAACTAAAATAAATTCATGAATATCTGGTGTCTGGTACCTATGTATATTTCTCTGACCTTCCATTATAACAAAACTATAGCTACAAAACGCCTTTGAAATACAACTCCACGCTATGTTGCAACTTTTAACGAAGCGAATAAAATACGGAACCCACGGTGTAACAAGCGTTCGAAATTATATTCTCTGACACTGACCCACAATATCATTACTAAACAAGATAATTGCATGTATTTATAATGGAGATCGTGTCAGGTACTTGCTTTGGTACTGATTTTACCTCATGACTATTTACCTAGCCTTTAGGGAAGTTTCATATCTGACTGAACATGCGTCGCCAGCGATGATATATTACTAGACTCCGCATGCACGATCTAAAGAACAAAAACTATTCTGTCAACTTGCTGAGTTACTACGTTAACTACGTAAGCGAGGAGGACGGGGTACCGCGTTGTGATTGGCTAACTCAAGGTCTGTTCTGTTTCTAGGAATGTTTACGGCTCACAGGAGTGGTCGAAATAACGACGACGGATATAAGGCTTTTTTGCCTAATGTGTTGACAGACATCGGTCACCAGTTATTAGGAGTTTCTTAATATATCGTCGTTGTGCGTCGCGTATTATCCGTCGCGTAACGCCAGAACAGACAAATGTATAAAAAAACACTTGACCGTTCATACTCAACCGATGATACGTTAGTGCGTCAAAGAACATTCGATGATATATATGCTCGACGTATTTTACATCAGATATATACAGAGTGTTTCTTTTAAATGGGCCAAAAGGGAGAAACGTGCATCCATAAGAGATACGAGAAATCTCTCTTAGGAACCTTTAGCTCTTTTTTGATACTGATAATTTTGGCGTTTTTATTTGTTTGGTCAAGTGTGAGCTGTTCACAGAAATGAGTGAAATTGAACAAAATTTTTTTGAATGCCGTTCGACTCTGTTTCGTGTAAGGATCATTTCATTGTATCGGAAAAAAAAAATCGGGACGGCGGAAGTTGGTCAAATTTAGCAAAATATTTTTTCATACAAATTGTATGAACGAAAAAAAATACCAATTTTTTTAAGATGTCATTTTCTTCTTTTGTCAGTTTCTTGTAAAGACCATTTCATTGTATGGGAAGTAAAATGCCCGGACAACAGAAGTGGGTCAAATCTTATGAAACACTGACACTTTTAATACGACTTTATGCTGTTAGAAGAAACATTACTCTACTTTTGACCAACTTCTACTGTTCAGATATTTTTCTGACTATACAATTATCTCATCCCTAAATGAAAGTAAGTCAAACGGCATAATAAAAAAAATTGTATTTTTTTTCGTTCATACAATTTGTATGAAAAATTATTTTGCTAAATTTGACCAACTTCCGCCGTCCCGATTTTTTTCTTCCGATACAATGAAATGATTCTTACACAAAACAGAGTCGAACAGCATTAAAAAAAAATTTGGTCAATTTCACTCATTTCTGTGGACAGCTCACACTTGACCAAAAAAATAAAAACGCCAAAATTTTCATTATCAAAAAAGAGCTAAAGTTTCCTATGAAAGTTTTCCCGTATCTCTTATGGATGCAGATTTTTCCCTTTTGGCCAATTTAAAAGAAACACCCTGTATAATTGCCATTTGCGTACGGAATCCTAAAAAAGGTAGTGAGACTTGCTGATATTGTAAATAAGTCAATAAAAGCAATTTTTCATTGAATAGTGACATTGGCCGCCATAGAACATTTATGTCTATAAAAGGGATTGCGTTGACATAAAATTATGTAATTAAAATAATTTAACATTGACATTTAATCACTCAGTATGGTGTTCTGTCAATGAGTTAGTAACATGATGACCTAGGCATAAATCTTAGGTATCATTTCAAGTACTAATAGGTACAGACAGCACATCAAACCACCTCAACCTTTCTTTCTTTAATAGATTTTCAAGTTAGTTTTCACGACACCTGTTGCAATTTAATAATAATTGGTAATGTTCTAATAATTCACAATCGATGCGCCTAATCTTCATAATTTCTGCATCATGTAATTTCATAGCATCACACAAAAAAGGGTCCAAAAACTTGGGCCAAAGATGCTGCCTTGAAGCACCCTCCGTAAACAATGGGCTCATCTGAACTAGTGCGAACCTTATTTTTTCGCATTGAATCCTACTGCTGATATAATTCTGAATTAGGAACTACTTAACTGATTGATAATCAACCCCCATATTCTCACACTTTTCTAACAGGATTGGAGTCTAAGCTTTGTATGTCGAATGCTGTTGTAAAATCCAGGAAAAGAGTCAAAAAGCCAATTACTGTTCTGCGGTAACCAAAAAGCAGTCAGTTAAAGAAGTTTTTCACTACTTGATATACAATTCTACAATCAAATTATAGTATTGACAAAGAGGTAGCAAAGATAAAAAAGCAAAAAAAAAATAAACTAAGTTACGATCTCTTTTAAAAAAAAATAAACCTGCATGAGGCAAGAAGCCCGATGCAGGTTTATTTAAACATGGTCCAACTAAATAGTCCAACTAGTTGAACTACGGCTCTTTGCTAGAGCCATGGTCCGCATGGTCCAATGTCAAATTTTTAGTTTGAAAACGGCACCTTATCTAGATTTGTGGTGCAACTAGTTTTGTTTTACTTATTAGTTAAATGAACACTGTAATTAACTACTATTATAAATTTAAGAAAAATGTATAGGTAACATAAAATCATAACTATTAAAGGGGCGTAAAGGGGCCTTACGGTCGAAGTCGAATTCTTCAGATTCGCTGTGCTCAAGGAAAAGGATACATATATTTAGGTAAAGGACACTTCTGCAAACAAAAAACATGATTAGCATAGCACAGTAGTTTTTCAGTAACAATTATCAACGTATTTACCCCTTCTTAAATTATTGTAAAAAACAAAATGTAAACATATATCAAATACTTTATAAATAGCGATTATAGTCTGAGTAATGAATTACCTAACGATGTTTTACTTTCTAGATCCATTACGATAAACTATTTAAAAGCTTTATTTACGATTTTATTTCAAGACTCGTATTAATCTTCATTAACGAGTTACCAAACGCTACCATAAAACAAAAACATAGATTAATAAGAATCCAAAAATGTTGGTTGCTTACTTTTTGCTCTCGCTATTACATTTTAAGTGCAAAAGTGAAAATGCCGTAACTTCTGAAATACTGCAAAATCAGAATTTGCTCAAATGTATAACCGATTTAGTAGAAACCTACTTTTCTGATGGAAATACACTAACATACATCGATATGAACTCGGACGACTACGACATTCTGAAAACAATTCACTTATCAACGGCCACAACGATGGTGACCAGACAGATGACTACACAATCTTATTTTAGACACCAAGGATATCTCATAAACGCAAATAACGTAACAAAATTCATAGAATATTTCAAATACCTGCTCAAAGATCCAACATGGAACCCGTCCTCGAGATTCGTGGTTGTGATCAGATCGCTGGAAAAAGCCGAACTGAGGCAGATTTTCGACGAGCTATTGGAGCGACATGTGATCAACGTGCTGCTGGTAAACGGCACTAACGACGCTCACCTCTACACCTACAATCCCTTCGACAACTATGCATGTGGAAAATATTACAACAACGTCATAAGTTATGGTTTATGCTTGAACACGACAAATAATCTGTTCCCAAACAAACTCGTGACTGGTCTACGAAACTGCACCTTACTGGCTTCCGTTGCACATCGACCACCTTATTCTATAAATCCTGAACTTGCAAAAGGCGAGCGAATCACATTCGGAGCAGAACAATATTTGTTTAAAGTGCTAGGAGAACTAGAACACTTCAAAGTGAATTTCAGTTTTTATAATTCTCATGGACAATATACTATTATAACCCATGACATGAATGTTACAGGACCTTTGGCAAAATTAACAAATAATGAAACTGATGTAATGCTGGGTAGTGATTTGCTGGTAACACGTAGGGCTGATGCATTTACATATCTACATGGGTACCTGGATTATTGTGATGAATTAGTTCTATTCGTCAAAAAAGCATCATACGTAGCTAGTTGGAAAAATTCTTATTTAGAATTCCATCCATTAGTGTGGAGCCTGTTGTTGTTAGTTTATCTAATATACTCAATCCTAATGATCCTTCTTATTCGTCCTGACGATAAAACTAATATGATGCTCAAATTATTTAAATATTTGCTTCTCAGTGGCTCTAAAATACCACTAAAAATAACTAGTACTGTGAGGTTTATCTTTATAATATGGGTGTGGTTCGCAACTCTCATGAACATTTATTACCAGTCGAGTTTATGTAGTTTAATCTCGAAACCAATGAAAGAACACCAGGTCTCTAATGAAGAAGACATAGTAAACTACAACCTCAAATCTTGTATTAGCCCTAGAATGCTAGAATTTTTATATTCTGGAAAGGATTTTACACCCAAAGTCAATCAGGACTGTCTAAGTTCATTCCAAAGTTTGGAGAAAGTCTCACATTCAGATGATGTTTATGTGCTAATACAAACCTCACTATATCAGTATTACAAAAAAAAGTATAGTGATGAATTTGGAGACTCACCTCTCTATTACTTCCCGAAACCATACGTCAAGTTTATTTTTGGTACATACTTCTACAAAGGGTTTCCAATTTCGGATAAAATGCGACAAAACGCGCTTCGTCTTAGAGAAACTGGTTTGGCTCTCAAAAAGTTCAATGATATCTACTATAGTAGAACGATTAAATACAAATTTCATCAAAGGGAGTTCAGCTTTAACTTTGTAGTGCCATGGTTTATTTATATAACTGGCTGCTTTTTCGCTATTTTTGTTTTCATAATTGAGTTATTGTTTGAACGTTTTAAATGCTTTTTAAGTTGATCACCCTAAATTCATTATGAACATATATCATGAGAAATATGTAAAATAAATATAATTGTCTTGCCAATTTTTCTTGATCTGTCAAGGGCATTTGACACGGTTTATGTCCCAGTGTTATAAAACAAAATGAGAAAGACTGGAATACGTGGACATCCATTAAAAATCTAAGCAATCGTGCTCAGAAAACAAAAAATCGGCCAAAACAAAAGAAATGAGCTTCCTATCAAATATAGCATTCTGCAAGGCAGCATTTTGGGACCATTATATTTTCTTTATCTTTTAAACAAAACCTGCAATATTTCTTTAGAAAATTGAAAGATATTAACTTATGCGGGTGATACTACCCTTGTTATAAGATGGGTATGACTGGCCCCCGATGGCAAGTCTGGGGTCAATCAGAGAAGCTGAGGCGATGAGGCTAAACTTCTATATGTAATGAAATATTCAGCCCAAAATATTGCCTAATTCAAATGTCTAAAAATAATGGCGCCCTTTCCATTAGTGTCCGTCAAACTCTTTTATTATAAAAACATACTCCTTATACTGTGTAGCTGCTTCTATCTCACTTAATATTTGCCTGTTTAGTCCTTTATAGGCATTGAGGCAATACGAAACATTTAATTTACTCAACGTTCTACTGCAGGTGCACAATAAGTCTGTATAATTGTATTTTTATTAAGAGTTAAAAGGTGTTTTCTGACACAAAAATATATTTGGTGTAGTAACAATAGAGTTTTAATTTATTCCATAATGAACCTTAAATGTATTGGACAGAGTTACCAAATACAAATTTGGAAAATCATTAAACAAGAGGAGTTCAATTTATTATCGTATTGACAGTTTAATAATGAATCATAGACAATAAAACGCAGCTTTTAACCATTCGTCAAAGTCAAATATATGATTGCCGATTTAAATCTTAGTAATTATTTGTAATACCATTACAATAAAGTATTTTTCCAACGAAACTTTTACTAACATAACCTATTTATTTTAATTATAGAGTTAACTTAACCTGACTCTAGGTTATCTAGAAGCATTAATCAACGTGCATCTAGAAATGTTGGTTGTGTACCTGTTTTTATCTTCATTATGTTTGAAGTGCAAAAGTATAAATGCCTACTCTTCTGATGGACTGCAGAATGAAAATTTGCTAGTATGTATAACTAATTTAGTGAGTACATACTTTTCTGATGAAAAAACGGTAACATACGTCGATATGAACACTGACGACGACATTCTGAAAGCGATTCACTTATCAACCACCACAACGATGGTGATCAGACAGACGATGACGCAGTCATATTTTAGACACCAAGGATATCTTGTAAACGCAAACAACGCTATCAAATTCACGGAATATTTCGAATATCTCCTTCAAGATCCAACATGGAACCCGTCCTCCCGGTTCTTAATCGTGATCAAATCGCTGGAAGTAGACGAACTGAAGAAGATTTTCGACGAGCTATTGAAGCGACATGTGATCAACGTGCTGCTGGTAAACGGCACTAACGACGCTCACCTCTACACCTACAATCCCTTCGACAACTATGCATGCGGAAAATATTACAACAACGTCATAAGTTATGGTTTATGCTTGAACACGAAAAATAATCTGTTCCCAAATAAACTCGTGACTGGTCTACGAAACTGCACCTTACTAGCTTCCGTTGCTCATCGACCACCTTTCTCCATACATCCAGAACTTGCCGAAAACCACCGCATGACATTAGGAGCTGAACAATACTTGTTTCAAGTGATCGGAGAACTGGAACATTTCAACGTGAAATTCAGCTTCAATTTTAGTAATATCATTTACAGTACAATTACTCCCGACATGAAAGTTGTCGGACCAATGGCTAAGTTACAAAACAATGAAACGGATGCAGTGTTAGGTGATACTTTGTTAGTGGCAAGTCGAGCAGATGCGTTCACTTATCTTCATGGATACCTGGATTACCATGATGAATTACGTTTCTTTGTAAAGAAAGCATCATATGTAGCTAATTGGAAAAATTCTTATTTGGAATTCAATCCATTTGTGTGGTGCTTATTACTGATAGTTTATTTGATATACTCAATAATAATGATCATGCTCCTTCGAGCTGAAGACAAAACATATGTAATGCTAAAATTAATAAAATATTTACTTTCCAGTGGCTGTAAGATGCCTCATCGAATGACCACAAAAGTAAAATGGGTCTTTATAATATGGGTGTGGTTCGCAACTCTTATGAACATTTACTACCAGTCTAGTTTGGTTAGTTTGATCGAGAAACCAATAAAAGAACACCAAATTTCTAATGAAAAAGAATTAGTTAAATACAGCCTAAAATCTTGTACTATACCGCCAATGATACAATTCATACAAACTGAAAGAAATTTGCCTTCTAAAGTAAATCCTGATTGCGTAGATGCTTCTTACAGTCTAAAGAAAGTTGGTCAATCAGATGATTTATTCACACTTATACAGCAATCATCATATAAATATCTCAAAAAAATCTTGAGCGATGAATTCGGTGAATCACCAGTCTATTACCTCAAAAAACCGTACGTGAAATTCATTTTTGCTACATATTTCTACAAAGGTTTTCCTCTTTCTGATCAAATGCGTCAAAATGCACTTCGTTTAAGAGAAAATGGTTTAGTTGATAAAACGCTCAGAGATCACTACTATGCTAGGAAGATTAAATTTCATTTTCGTCAAAAGAAGTTTCAGTCTAGATTTGTAATGCCATGGGTCTTATATGTAGCTGGATGCTGTTTGGCAACTATTGTTCTTGTTTTTGAATTATTATTTAAACGATATAGCAGCAAATGTTGGTACAAGAAATAAAATTAAAAGAACAAAAATGTATTTTTGTCATTAAATGATTACTAGACTATGATGTGGCGCAGCAGTAGCGGCCCAGTGGTAATGGCCCCGATTTAAGAATTGAAAGTCATAGGTCTAACCTAGTCAGTCGCATTACTTTTTTTACTTTATTTCATCACCACTGCTCTTAAAACTGCAAAGGAACACGTTGTGAGAAAACGTGTGAGAAAATGTGTGAGAAAATGTAAGAGAATCAAAAATTTTAAGACATGACATCTATCAAGCTGCACTAATCTCGCGAGGCAATTTACAGCTCCTCGCAAGAACAGAGAAGAGACGAGGACTGAACCCCAGCAGCAGGTACATTATAGACTGATGTGAAACTATGATTCAGTTTCGGTCATTTTTCCTTTTGTTTTACCTTCTCAGGTGAAGAAGGGCACAGCACACCATGATTAATGTTAATTCCCAGACCTATTTGTAATAATTCTTATCTTAGCAGGTCATGATTGTGAGGCAAAAGCTACCTTTGAATGCCAAGGTTGAATTCGCCAAGGTTTCAATGTCTGATCATCATTCATCGTAAAAGACCAGTGTTTTAACCATTGGACTATTCAAATGTTGGAGGCAGCGGCAAAATGATGATGATGATGATTGTGCGGACTAATATTTTTGTTCGAAAATACGGAGAAAACAAATATTCCCAGACGTAAAATTCCAACGAAAGCGTTAAAGACTTCTGTTTTCGCAAAATAAAAGTACAACTTAGTTCGTTACGTATCATCATGGTGGTCATCCTACTAAAAGTAAATACTAAAGTGAATACCTAAGTCTATTTCAGAAAACAGAAACGGTAAACCTTGGACATGAATATATTAAAAGGACAACCTATAGCCAAGAATTGTAATCTTTTATAATCTGTAACATGTTCATAGATCCATTAAGACAAACTATATAGCAATCCAATTTCTAATTACTTTTTTCTTCAATTATCGAACATTAAAGAAATATATAGATATGAATCGTTATTAACAACCGTTTCAACGCTTACCAAAAACAGATGTCAATGTCTGTCCAAAAAAAATGTTGGTTGTTTACTTTTTATTCTCACTGCTGTACTGTTATTGTACAACTGAAAAAACCTCCACTTCGGAAGAATTGCAAAATCAGAATTTACTGTTGTGTATCACCGCTATAATTGAAACATACTTTACTGATCAAAAGACGATAACCTACGTCGATATGAACTCTGAAAACGACGACATTCTGAAGGCGATTCACTTATCAACCACCACAACGATGGTGGTTAGACAGAGGACGATGCAGTCATATTTTAGACACCAAGGATATTTCATAAACGGAAAGAACGCTACCAAGTTCATTGAATATTTCAAATATCTCCTCCAAGATCCAACATGGAACCCGTCCACGCGATTCGTAATTGTGGTCCAATCGCTAGAAGGAGACGAACTGAAGAAGATATTCGACGAGCTATTGAAGCGACATGTGATCAACGTGCTGCTGGTAAACGGCACTAACGACGCTCACCTCTACACCTACAATCCCTTCGACAATTATGCATGCGGAAAATATTACAACAACGTCATAAGTTATGGTTTGTGCTTAAACTCGACAGATAATCTGTTCCCAAACAAACTCGAGACTGGTCTGCGAAAATGCACCTTGCTTGTTTCAGTCCCTCATCGACCACCTTTCACAATCAATCCTGAACTTGCTGAAGATCATCGCATAACATTAGGAGTCGAACAATATTTGTTTCAAGTGCTCGGAGAACGGGAACATTTTAGCGTGAATTTTAGCTACGATTATAATAGTAAAATATATAATACAATTACTCCCGACATGAAAGTTGTCGGACCAATGGCTAAGTTACAAAATAATGAAACTGATGCAGTGTTAGGTGATACTTTGCTAGTGGCAAGTCGAGCAGATGCCTTTACCTATCTTCATGGGTACCTGGATTATCATGATGAATTACGATTCTTTGTGAAAAAAGCATCATATGTAGCTAATTGGAAGGATGCTTATTTGGAATTCAATCCATTAGTTTGGTGCTTGTTACTGATGGTTTATTTGATATACTCAGTAATAATGATCATACTCTTTCGAGCTGATGACAAAACTAATATAATGCTTAAATTATTAAAATATTTGCTTTCCAGTGGCTGTAAGATGCCCCACCGAATGTCAACTAAAGTAAGATGCGTCTTTATAATATGGGTGTGGTTCGCCACTCTAATGAACACTTACTACCAGTCCAGCATGTTTAGTTTGATCGGGAAACCAATTAAAGAATACCAAGTTACCAATGAAAAAGATTTAGTACTATACAACTTCAAGTCTTGTACTGTACCTTCAATGTTAACGTTCATGGAAACTGAAAGAAATTTGCCCTCTAAAGTAAATCCTGATTGTATAGATGTTTCCTACAGTCTACAAAAAGTTGGTCAATCAGATGGTTTATTCACACTTATACAGCAATCTAAATACAAATATCTCAAAAAAATCTTGAGCGATGAATTCGGTGAATCGCATCTATATTGCCTCAAAAAACCATACGTCAAGTTCATTTTGGCTACATTTTTTTATAAAGGGTTTCCTCTTTCTGATAAAATGCGACAAAATGCACTTCGTTTAAGAGAAAATGGTTTAGTTGATAAAACGTTCAGAGATCACTACTATACTAGGAAGATTAAGTTTCATTTTCATCAAAAGGAACTTGAGTCTAGATTTGTAATGCCATGGTTCTTATATGTAGCTGGATGCTGTATGGCAACTGTTGTTCTTGTTTTTGAATTATTATTTAAACGATGTGGTATAAAATGTTGGTACAAGAAATAAAACTGAAAGAACTAAAATGTAGTAGTAGTGTTAGAAATACAGCATTGGATCTTCTTATTTCTTATTTGGATAATAGGATCCAAAGAGTGGACGTTAATGGTAAACGATCTCCGGGTTCTACTGTCACTATGGGAGTTCCGCAGGGCTCAATTCTTGGCCCCTTTTTATTTCTTATATATATCAATGATCTTCCTTGCCTTATAAAGAAAGATCATGATATAGTGTTATTTGCAGATGACACATCACTTTTATTTAAACTTAAACGACAACAGCCTGTTACTGATGAGATAAATACTGCTCTTTCTAAAATAGTGCATTGGTTTAGTGCTAATAATTTACTTTTAAACGAGCAAAAGACTAAATGTGTAAGATTTTTGACACCTAATGTTAAACAGGTGAAAACCAGTGTACTAGTAAATGGTGCTGAATTGGATCTTGTGGACACCACTGTGTTTTTGGGTATTACTCTGGACTCGAAGCTGCAATGGGGCCCTCATATTACTAAATTGTCGAAACGGCTAAGCTCTGCAGCATACGCGGTATACAAAATCCGTCATTTAACAGACGTAGAAACAGCCCGTTTAGTATATTTCAGTTATTTTCACAGTGTTATGTCGTATGGCATTTTGCTGTGGGGAAATGCGACCGACATTCAGGCTATATTTGTGTTGCAGAAGAGACCCATTCGAGCAATTTACAACCTCGCTAGCCGGCATTCACTGAGGGATAAATTTAAGGAAATAAATATAATGACAGTTGCCTCTCAATATGTATATGAAAATTTGATTTTTGTTAAAAAGAATATTAATCTTTACACAAAATATAGCGACATTCATAGCATTAATACAAGAAACAAGGATATGCTAAAAGTGCCCGCGAGTAGGCTCCATAAAATAAGTAATTCATTTAAATGCCAAAGTGTACGTTTCTACAATAAACTCCCAAACCACGTTAAAGAACTAAGCCTAAACAAATTTAAATCAGTTATTAAACAACAATTATGTAAAAAGAGTTACTATAAAATCAATGAATACCTTGATGACAAGATGGCCTGGGAGTTAGCTGCTCCGATGCACCCTCAAGCATCAAACACCCTGTGATGTTTTTTATTTTTTTTATTCTTTGATAATGTGAGGAATATGTGGTTTCAGAGGTCGTAAAGCTCCTTACGTACTGAGTTGAGCTTCTATTCTCTGACACAGCCATGCTTACACTGACTGAACTTAAAGCTTTTCTTTGTAGTCCTTTCTTAAAAAGACTATCTCAGACGAGAACCTACATGATCCTCACAAGTATCTGTATGTATGTATTGACGCATGTTTTTTTTTTTTATATACAAGCTGACATTTCCTTTTTTTTTATACTATCTGACATTTTCGATTTTTTTATATACAATCTGACATGCATTTTTTTTTTTACACTTTTTATATACAACCTGACATGTATGATTTTTTTATTTTATATACAATTTTTATTTTTTGTGTGAGTACTTGGATCCGTGTGGGTCAACTTGCTGTGTTTCTATTTATTTTTTATAATTATTGCGATGTCTGACAGTTTGAGTAACTTACGCGGCCTACACAAGTCCTTTCTTTGGTATTGTTCGTCGTGTCGTTGAGCTCCTTGAGTTATGAGTCGAGCTCCACGGTAACTGACAAATGCTTGCACTGACTGGACAGGTCCACTCAAATTTGTGTGGTTCTTTCATCAAAAGACCATTTCAGACCCGGCCTGCATGATCCTCGTATAACCTTTTCTGCATTTATAATGTCTGGACTTAAAGAGACAGTGACCTCTGAGTTTGTTTCGGCTGTTTCTTCTCAGAGTAGTCAGGTACGAAACACCGGCCTCTTCTAGTTTTATGAAAAGACGTGTAAAAGTGTTGATATAACCTACTTGCATAAATAAACATCATTTCATTTCATTTCATTTGTATTTTTGTCAATAAATGATTAATAAACTATGATTCGGTGCAGCAGTGAGTAGCATAACATAGACAAATTGCATAGGCTGTTTACATATATTAGGAAGAGAATAGATCCCAGGATTGAGCCTTGGGGAACTCCAAATGTCAGAGAGTGTTCGTCACCGATATATGAGCCAATCTTGAAACACTATGTTCCCTCAGAGAGACAGTTCTTAGAAATAGGCTTATCTGAACTTCTAACTCATATAGTCTCTTATTTAGAAAACAAGTTAGGGACATAGACAGTGTCAAACGCCTTAGCCATGACTAAAGCAACTCTCAGCCCTTTTTTTGAGTTTCTTAAGTATCTTACCAGATGTAAAATATTAAAATGAGTACCTTAGTATTTTTCAGAACAACAACATAAAAACATAAATCTGGGACATTGCTGACTATTAACCTTCTGACATAATCTGTAGCATACTATGTAGATCCATTAAGATAAACTATTTAATAGTCCAATTTCTAACGACGTTTTTCTTCTATTACTTATTGTAGATAAAATAAATACTTATTTATAGAGTAAAGAACGAACGAATTAACAGAAGTTTCAACGCTTAACGCAAGCACTTGTCAAGGTTTGTACAAACATGTTGCTTGTGTACTTTTTGTTCTCATTGTTATACTTTAGTTGCGAAACTGAAAAAATCTCATTATTGGAACAACTGCAAAATCAAAATGTACTCTTGTGTATTACCAGTATAATTGAAACATACTTTATTGATCAAAAGACGATAACATACGTCGATATGAACTCTGACGACTACAATATTCTGAAAGCGATTCACTTATCAACAACCACAACGATGGTGTTTAGACAGACGACTATACAATCATTTTTTAGACACCAAGGATATCTTATAAACGCAAAGAACGCATCCAAATTCACAGAACATTTCAAATATCTACTCCAAGATCCAACATGGAACCCGTCCTCACGGTTCTTAATCGTGATAAAATCGCTGGAAGAAGACGAACTGAAGAAGATTTTCGACGAGCTATTGAAGCGACATGTGATCAACGTGCTGCTGGTAAACGGCACTAACGACGCTCACCTCTACACCTACAATCCCTTCGACAACTATGCATGCGGAAAATATTACAACGACATCATAACTTACGGTTCTTGCTTGAACTCGACGAATAATCTGTTCCCAGACAAACTCGTGACTGGTCTACGAAACTGCACATTGCTAGCCACTGTCACTCATCGACCACCTTTCTCTATACATCCTGAACTTGCTGAAGACAATCAAATATTAGGTGCTGAACAATATTTGTTTAAAGTATTAGGTGAGCTGGAACGTTTCAAAGTTAATTTTAACTTCAATTACAGTGATGGAATGTATAACACAATAACCCCTGACATGCAAGTTATCGGGTCATTGGCAATGTTACAAAATAATGAAACAGATGTAATTTTAGGTAATGTTTTACTAGTATCTAGTCGGGCAGAGGCATTTACATATCTACATGGATATCTAGATTATTATGATACATTAAGTTTTTTCGTGAAGAAAGCGTCATCTGTAGAAAATTGGAAAAATCTTTATTTGGAATTCCATCCCATAGTCTGGTGCCTATTGTTGATAGTGTATCTGATATATTCAATAATAATGATCGTACTTCTTCGTGCTGAAGATAAAACTAGTGTCATGCTGAATCTGCTAAAAATGTTTGTAACTGGTGGCTCTAATATGACCCATCGAATATCAGACAGCAATGTGAGGTTCATCTTTATAATATGGGTGTGGTTCGCATATCTGATGAACAATTGTTACCAGTCCAGTTTGGTTAGTTTGACCCGAAAGCCTATGAAAGAGCACCAAGTTGCCGATGAAGCAGATTTAGTTAAATACAACCTCAAATCCTGTATTGGTCCTAGAATACTTGGATATATACATACTGAAACGAACATATCTCCTGAAATAAATCCTGATTGCCTAGATCCTATTAAGAGTTTAAAGAAAGTCGGTCAATCAGAAGGTTTATTCACGCTGGTACAACAATCAACATATCAATATAACAAAAAAATGATCAGCGATGAATTTGGTCGAGTACCTCTCTATTTCTTCAAAAAATCATATGTCAAGTTTATTTCCAGCACATATTTCTATAAAGGGTTTCCTCTTTCAGATAAAATGCGACAAAATGCACTTCGTTTAAGAGAAAATGGTTTAGTTTATAAAACGTTTAGAGATCATTACTATGCTAAAAAGATAAAGTTTCATTTTCATGAAAAGGAGTTGAAATCTAGATTTGTAATGCCGTGGTTCATGTATACAACTGGATGCGGCCTAGCAACTGTTGTTTTTATTTTTGAATTATTGTTCAAGCGCTATAAAAACTATTTTAAGTGATTATAGGATCGCAAGTATTACCTGCACGTACATGCCCTATGAACCGTGGCCGAAAAAATTACCTATTTTTATGAACTGTTTAACTTAGTTATGTAAGATGATTTCCTTGTATGAGCAGTAAAATATCTGGATCGTAGAAGTTGGTAAAAAGTAAAACCAAAATGTTTAAAAAAATAAACTGTTAATATGCTTCATTTTATTTTCATTTTGACAGCTCGTAATGGTCTAATTAATCATCTAAGACAAGACGCAGGTCAAAACATCCATCAAAGTCCAATCTATGATTTCCGACTTGACTTGACCTTCAATTTGGATCTTTTATCATAAACAATCTAATTGCCTATAGTTACGGAAACACCTATTAATATTCATTGATAAGCTTACCGATCTGAGGCAACTGAAAGCGTTAATCAACTTGCATCCAAAAATGTTGGTAGTTTACCTGTTTCTTTCTTTGTTACATTTTATCAAATGTGACAATTTCTTATTTTCTAGAAAACTGCCAAATCAGAATTTGCAGGTCTGCATTAATGATATAGT
This sequence comes from Agrotis ipsilon, assembly GCA_028554685.1. Classification (NCBI taxonomy): domain Eukaryota; kingdom Metazoa; phylum Arthropoda; class Insecta; order Lepidoptera; family Noctuidae; genus Agrotis; species Agrotis ipsilon. The sequence goes on from CM052965.1 coordinate 3,385,708, forward strand.
ACAAACATACTTTTCTGACCAAAAGACACTTACTTACGTCGATATGAACTATGAAGACTACGACATTCTAAAAAAGCGATTCACTTATCAACCACCACAACGATGGTGATCAGACAGACGATGACGCAGTCATATTTTAGACACCAAGGATATCTCATAAACGCTAAGAACACAACAAAATTCACAGAACATTTCAAATATCTTCTCCAAGATCCAAAATGGTGCCCGTCTTCCCGGTTCTTAGTCGTGATCAGATAGATAGAAAGAGACAACCTGAAAAAGATTTATGACGAGCTATTGAAGTGACATGTGATCAACGTGCTGCTGGTAGCCAAACAGCATTTAGCAGCAGAATGCTGTTTGGCTACTATTGTTTTTATATTTGAGCTATTCAGCATGTACATGGTCTGATTTGTAACCGTTTGTTAGTTAGCTATCTGCAATTAAATACTTGACATCTTATGCATGATTTATCATTCACTCGTAAAAGCCTCTCCTTTCTTCTCCTAAATTTTCTCTACCTCAAGGGCCTGGCTTCATGCAAAAGCGTTCTTCAATGAGCGGGGATAGTTTGACGACGGCGCAGCCGCTCACATATTAAACATATTTAATTAAATTAGAACTGTAAAAAAAATTAAAAACCACCTCAGCACAGCACACCGTGCTTAGAAAACGGAGAAGGATGTCGACGCAAGTTGCATCCCACAGCAAAAGCGAGGATGCTTTTTTTTTTAATGACGTTGTATACAACGTCATTAATCATCGAAAACAAATACAGCTTTTAACCATGTCTACATCGTTTTATGAACTCTAATTAGAGTCTCAACAATTATCTGTAACACCTTAGATCCATTATGATAAACATCTATCTTTAATTATAAATCCATACCAAGTAACTAAAAGTATAGTTCAATCTGCGTCCAAAAATGTTGGTGGGTTACCTGTTTCTTTCTTTGTTATATTTAAAATGCAAGTGTATACAAATAGCATCTCCCGAAGGTCTGCTCAGTCAGAATTTGCGGATATGTATTTCCAATATAGTAGAAAAATACTTTTCTGATCAAAAGACTCTAACATACTTCGATTTGAACTCTGAAGAGAACAACATTCTGAAAGTGATTCATTTATCAACTGCCACGACAATTGTGTTCAGACAAAAGACAACACAGTCATATTTTACTCACCAAGGATATTTCATAAACACAAAAAACGCAACCAAATTCACAGAATATTTCAAATACCTGCTTCAAGATCCAACATGGAACCCGTCCTCTCGTTTCCTAATCGTGATCAAATCGCTGGAAGAAGACGAACTGAAGAAGATTTTCGACGAGCTATTGAAGCGACATGTGATCAACGTGCTGCTGGTAAACGGCACAAAAGACGCTCACCTCTACACCTACAATCCCTTCGACAACTATGCATGCGGAAAATATTACAACGACATCATAACTTACGGTTCTTGCTTGAACTCGACGAATAATCTGTTTCCAAACAAACTCGTTACTGGTCTACGAAACTGCACCTTACTAGCTTCTGTCTCTCAGCGAGCTCCTTTCTCTATACATCCTGTTGCTGCTGGAGATGACCGAATGAGATTAGGAGTTGAACCATATATCTTAAAAGTACTAGGAGAATTAGAACATTTCAAAGTGAATTTTAGCTTTGATAACAATAATGGAATGTTTACTACAATAAACCGAGACATGAAAGTTGTGGGCCCCATGGGTAAATTGACCAATAATATAACAGATGTTATGTTGGGCATGGATTTGTTAGTAGCAAGTCGAGCAGATGCTTTCACTTATCTGCATGGATACCTGGACTATCATGATGAATTACGAATCTTTGTGAAGAAAGCATCGTATGTACCTAATTGGAAAAATGCGTATTTGTTATTTAATCCATTAATTTGGTGCCTTTTGTTGATAGTTTATCTGATATACTCAATTATTATTATCATATTGTTTAGAGCTCAAGACAAAACGAGTATCATGCTTAAATTGTTAAAATATTTGCTTTCCAGTGGCTGTAGTATGCCCCATCGTATGTCAAGTAGAGTCAGATGCGTCTTTATAATATGGGTGTGGTTTGCATCTTTAATGAACAGTTTCTACCAGTCCAGCTTGGTTAGTTTAATCGGGAGACCAATTAAAGAATACCAAGTTACGAATGAGGCAGATTTAATCAAATACAACTTCAAGGCATGTATTGGTTTTAGAATTCTTGAGTACATAAATTCTGAGTCGAATATATCTACTGAAATAAATCCTGATTGCCCAGATCCTATACAAGGCTTAAATAAAATCGGTCAGGAAGAAAATGTATTTACCATAGTACAGTTTTCAATATATAAATATAACAAAAAAGTATTTTGCGATGAATTCGGTTGGTCGCCTCTATTTTACTTCAAAAAACCATTTGTTCACTTCATTTTTGGCGCATTTTTCTACAAAGGGTTCCCACTTTCTGATAAAATGCGACAAAACGCACTTCGTTTAAGAGAAAATGGTTTGATGGATAAATTGTTTAAAGATCACTACTATGCTAAGAAGATCAAGTATCATTTTCGTCAAAAGGAGTTCGAGTCTAGATTTGTAATGCCTTGGTTTTTGTTTGCAGCTGGATGCGTTCTGGCTATCATCGTTTTCATTTTAGAATTAATGTTTGTACGATTATATTAACAGAAACGGAGCTTGGTGCGTTTCCGTTCGATACATTATTTTATATTTATTTTAAGTTTTTTTTTGTCAGACGTGTTGGTCTAGTGGTCAGTGACCAGGACAAATGTTTGTGTAATGAGCACGATCATTTGTTCTGTGTCTGGGTGTAATTTATGTATTTAGAAATATATAAGTAAGTTTATCAGTTGTCTAGTACCCTTAGCTTAGCTTGGGACTAGATGGCGTTGTTTGATAGTTGTGGAATATTATTATATTAGTTTCTTTAACTAATTTATCTAAGTTGAATGTCTTATAAAATGTGTGAGCTATATGAATAAATGTTTTTTTTAATATTTATTTATATTTACTTGTCAATATAATGTCACTTAAGCGTTATGGGCCAACATATTCTGGTTGCACCAATGATATAATGATGGTCCAATATGTTACGAAAAAGTCTAATTCATCACGCCCTTTTTTTTAGCGTGGTAAAATCATCAAATGATCCCGAGGGACTGTCAGACTTGTACTGACTAAAATCCACGATGTTCTTCTTTAGCCCTTTACGTTCCAAGGTCACGGTAATGAGATAACTCCCGCGACCCCGGCAGGCTTTGGCCCTCTAGAAGGGGGCCCCCTCAACATGCTGAAGCTCTTTGAGGCGCGCGTGGATGCACGAGCGGCGAGTTGACCATTACTCGCCGCTCGCATGCCCGTGCCTACTGTGACCGGAGATCGTCTTGTCCTCTCCCTCACGCGGTTACCTTTTTAGACATTCCCGCGACCACGGCACGCGTTTGGCTCTCTATGGATTGGGCATAACCCATGATCAGCCGGCAAGTCACCCATTACACCCATTATGATCTTAAAGTAGGCATACATTTTCGAAAGCACCGATATGACAATGCGTACGGAATTAAAATCCTGAATAACAGGTACTACACAGTTTTATCGGTTAAGCTACGACTCAAGTTACAACTGTTTGTGAGATATTAGAGAATGTTCCACTATCAAGAGCATTTGATAATGTAAATCATAAACTTCTACTTAAAAACCGGTGTGTAAACTGGCTCTAGGTAAAAAATATTAAAATCCTATCCGACTTATAATAAATAGATTCTAAATAGATAAATGGAGTAGCCGGTATTGGTAAACATCAAAGAAATCCAAACCCAATTACCTGTGGGGTACCACAAGGTTCGATACTAAGGCCTCTAATATTAAATCGGATTTAAACGAGTTTTTCGCTGAATGCCGATGATATTAGTATTTTTACTTTGGTGAATAAAAAAACACCGCAAAAATCCTTCGTTACATAAGTAATTTTGCTTTGTGTTCCATTAATATAATATTTGGAATTAATTTATTCCATATTTCATCGAAATCGGTATAATCATTTCAATGTATTTTACCGATTTCGAAAGTCAATATTGGTTTTCAATCAAAGAGCAGCACGTTTTTTTTTTATTTTTTGAAGAAATAGTAATATTAAACAGCTTAGATCGATTACGATAAACCACCTAATTGCCCTTTTCGTTACGACATTTAGCTCACATTATTAAACCACAAATCAAATAGCTGTTTTAGTAAGAGTACCTAAACCGTAACTTAAGCAACCGAAATCATTAATCAACATGCATTTAAAAGCGTTGGTTGTTTACCTATTTTTTTCTTTGTTATATTTCAAGTGAAAATGTCAGAATGGCTATTCGTCAAAAGTACTGCAAAGTCAGAATTTGCCGTTATGTATAATCAATCTTATAGAAACATATTTTTCTATTGAGAAGACACTAACATACATCGATATGAACTCTGACGACTACGACCTTCTGAATGCGATTCACTTATCAACCACCATAACGATGGTGATCAGACAGACGATGACGCAGTCATATTTTAGACACCAAGGATATCTTATAAACGCAAAGAACTCAACAAAATTCATAGAACATTTCAAATATCTTCTCCAAGATCCAACATGGAACCCGTCCTCGCGGTTCGTAATCGTGATCAGATGGCTAGAAGGAGACGAACTGAAGAAGATTTTCGACGAGCTGTTGAAGCGACATGTGATCAACGTGCTGCTGGTAAACGGCACTAACGACGCTCACCTCTACGCCTACAATCCCTTCGACAACTATGCATGCGGAAAATATTACAACAACGTCATAAGTTACGGTTTGTGCTTGAACACGGCCAATAATCTGTTCCCAAACAAACTCGTGACTGGTCTGCGAAACTGCACATTGGTAGTTTCCGTTACTAATCGACCACCATATTCTATAAATCCTGAGCTGGCAAAAGGCGATCGGATCACATTTGGAGCAGAACAATATTTGTTTAAAGTGCTAGCAGAGCTAGAACACTTTAAAGTGAATTTCAGCTTCTATAACGCCGATGGCAAATATACTACTATAACGCATGACATGAATGTTACAGGGCCCTTAGCTAAATTGACAAATAATGAAACTGATGCAATGTTGGGTAGTGATTTGCTGATAACAAGGCGAGCAGAAGCATTTACATATCTACATGGGTACCTGGATTATTGTGATGAGTTACGAGTTTTCGTGAAAAAAACATCATATGTTGCTAGTTGGAAAAATGCTTATTTAGAATTCAATGTTTTAGTGTGGTGCCTGTTGTTGTTAGTTTATCTAATATACTCAATCATAATGATCCTACTTCTACGTCCTGACGACAAAACTAATATAATGCTTAAATTACTAAAATATTTGCTTCCCAGTGGCTCTGATATGCCATTTCAAATGACTAGTACTGTGCGGTTCATTTTTATAGTATGGGTGTGGTTCGCCACTCTAATGAACATTTATTACCAGTCAAGTTTATTTAGTTTGATCTCGAAACCAATTAAAGAACACCAGGTTTCTAACGAAGCAGACTTAGTAAAACACAATCTCAAATCTTGTATTAGCCCTAGAGTGCTAGAATATTTACATTCTGGAAAAAACATAACATCTAAAATTAATCATGACTGTCTTAATTCATTCCAAAATATGAAGAAAGTCTCTCATTCAGAAGATGTATATACGATTATACAACTATCCATATTTTTCTTTTACAATAATATGTTCTGTGATGAATTCGGACAGTCGCCTCTCTATTACTTTCCGAAACCATACGTCAAGTTTATTTTTGCTACATATTTCTACAAAGGGTTTCCAATTTCAGATAAAATGCGTCAAAACGCGCTTCGTTTAAGAGAATCCGGTTTGGTTCTCAAGAAGTTCAGAGATATGTACTATTCGAAATTCATTAAATTTAATTTTCATCAACCGGAATTCAAATTTAATTTTGTAGTGCCATGGTTTATTTACGTAACAGGCTGCGTTTTGGCTTTTGTTGTTTTCATTTTTGAATTATTATTCAAGCGATGTAAAAGTAATATATTTTGATCATATGAATGCTAAAAAAAAATTCAGTCTGAAATGCGCCTTTACGATAAACCATTCAATTGAAAACTACTGTTTATTAAAACGTTTAAGTTAAAAAATAAACGTAACGAATAAACATAAGATGAATCTTGATTTATGCCACCCAACGTTAACAAAAAACACATCGAGATGTATCCAAAAATCTAGTTGTTTGGTTTTTTCTCTCGCTGTGAACTTTAGTTGAAAAAGTAGTTAATCTTTAAATAAACTATAAAATCAAAATTTGTTCTTGTGTATTATCGATATTGTTCGAAAGTTCTTTTCGAAAGATGCTGACGTATATATGTGGATATGTATCATTCGACCTAACGATGGTGTTCAGACAGACGACGACATAGTCATATTTTTGACACCAAGGGAATCTCATGAAACCCAAACAATGCTATCAAACTCAATACTTCAAATATCTTCTCCAAGATCCAACATGGAACCCATATCATGATCAGATCGCTGGAAGAAAACGAAGAAGAAGATTTTCGACGAGCTGGAAGCAACAGTATTTTATGTTCAATCAACCTAAATATAAAATTTGACATAACTTTTAAGTTACTTATTTCGGAAAACATAATAGTCGTTAATTAATCACACAAAATGCAGCGATCAATCATCTATCAAAGTCCAGTTTACGATTTCTCAATCTCGTAACAATCTAAATAAACACCAAGATCCATTATGATAAACCATTTAATTGCCGTTTTCCTGGAGACATTTACCTTTAATTACCTACATAATTTAACCTCGTCACCTATTAAGCTAACCAACCACGATAAACTAAAAGCATTAAACAATGTGTATCCAAAAATGTTGGCTGTATACTTGTTTTTTTCTTCATTATATTTCAATTGCGAATGTGAAAATGCCTTCTCTTCTAAAATACTGCAAAATCAGAATTTACTGTCGTGTATAATTAACGTAGTAGAAACATACTTTTCTAATGAAAAAACGCTAACATACGTTGATATAAACACTGACGACTATGAAATTCTGAAAACGATTCACACATCAACCACCACAACGATGGTGATCAGACAGACTATGACGCAGTCATATTTTAGACACCAAGGATATCTTATAAACGCAAAGGACACAACAAAATTCACAGAACATTTCAAATATCTTCTTCAAGATCCAACATGGAACCCGTCCTCGCGGTTCGTAACCGTGATCAGATGGCTAGAAGGAGACGAACTGAAGAAGATTTTCGACGAGCTATTGAAGCGACATGTGATCAACGTGCTGCTGGTAAACGGCACTAACGACGCTCACCTCTACACTTACAATCCCTTCGACAACTATGCATGCGGAAAATATTACAACAACGTCATAAGTTACGGTTTGTGCTTGAACACGACGAATAATCTGTTTCCAAACAAACTCGTGACTGGTCTACGAAACTGCACATTGGTGGTTTCCGTTACTAATCGACCACCATATTCTATAAATCCTGAGCTGGCAAAAGGCGATCGGATCACATTCGGAGCAGAACAATATTTGTTTAAAGTGCTAGGAGAACTAGAACACTTCAAAGTGAATTTCAGCTTCTATAACGCCGATGGCAAATATACTACTATAACCCATGACATGAATGTTACAGGACCCTTAGCTAAATTGACAAATAATGAAACTGATGCAATGTTGGGTAGTGATTTGCTGATAACAAGGCGAGCAGAAGCATTTACATATCTACATGGGTACCTGGATTATTTTGATGAGTTACGAGTTTTCGTGAAAAAAACATCATATGTTGCTAGTTGGAAAAATGCTTATTTAGAATTCAATGTTTTAGTGTGGTGCCTGTTGTTGTTAGTTTATCTAATATACTCAATCATAATGATCCTACTTCTTCGTCCTGATGACAAAACTAATATAATGCTTAAATTATTAAAATATTTGCTTCTCAGTGGCTCTGATATGCCATTTCAAATGACTAGTACTGTGCGGTTAATTTTTTTAGTATGGGTGTGGTTCGCCACTCTAATGAACATTTATTACCATTCAAGTTTATTTAGTTTGATCTCGAAACCAATTAAAGAACACCAGGTTTCTAATGAAGCAGACTTAGTAAAACACAATCTCAAATCTTGTATTAGCCCTAGAGTGCTAGAATATTTACATTCTGGAAAAAACATAACATCTAAAGTTAATCATGATTGTCTTAATTCATTGCAAAATATGAAGAAAGTCTCTCATTCAGAAGATGTATATACGATTATACAACTATCCATATTTTTCTTTTACAATAATATGTTCTGTGATGAATTCGGACAGTCACCTCTCTATTACTTTCCGAAACCATACGTCAAGTTTATTTTTGCTACATATTTCTACAAAGGGTTTCCAATTTCAGATAAAATGCGTCAAAACGCGCTTCGTTTAAGAGAATCCGGTTTGGTTCTCAAGAAGTTCAGAGATATGTACTATTCTAAATTCATTCAATTTAATTTTAGTCAACCGGAATTCAAATTTAATTTTGTAGTGCCATGGTTTATTTACGTAACAGGCTGCCTTTTGGCTTTTGTTGTTTTCATTTTTGAATTATTATTCCAGCGATGTAAAAGTAATATATTTTGATCATATGAATGCTAAAAAAAATTTCAGGCTGAAATGCGCCATTATGATAAACTATTCAATTGAAAACTTCTGTTTATGCAAGCGTTTAAGTTAAAAAATAAACGTAACGAATATACATTATATGAATCATGATTTATGCCACCTAACGTTAACAGAAACACTTTATCAAGGTGTATCCAAACATCTAGTTATTTTGATTTTGCTCTCGCTGTGTACGTAGTTGAAAAAGTAGTTAATCTTTAGATGAAATACAAAGTCATTTGTTCTTGTGTATTATCGATATTGTTCGAAAGTTCTTTTCTGTTCAAAAGACGCTGACGTATGTGGATATGTATACATAGTCATATTTTTGACACCAAGGGAATCTCATGAAACCCAAACAATGCTATCAAACTCAATACTTCAAATATCTTCTCCAAGATCCAACATGGAACCCGTCCTCTCGGTTCTTAATCGTGCTCAGATCGCTGGAAGAAAACGAAGAAGAAGATTTTCGACGAGCTGGAAGCAACAGTATTTTATGTTCAATCAACCTAAATATAAAATTTGACATAACTTTTAAGTTACTAATTTCGGAAAACCTATTAGTCGTTAATAAATCACACAAAATGCAGCGATCAATCATCCATCAAAGACCAGTTTACGATTTCTCAATCTCATAACAATCTAAATAAACACCTAGATCCATTATGATAAACCATTTAATTGCCTTTTTCCTGAAGACATTTACCTTTAATTACCTACATAATTTAACCTCGTCACCTATTAAGCTAACCAACCACGATAAACTAAAAGCATTAACCAATGTGTATCCAAAAATGTTGGTGGTATACTTGTTCTTTTCTTCATTATATTTCAATTGCGAATGTGAAAATGCCTTCTCTTCTAAAATACTGCAAAATCAGAATTTACTGTCGTGTATAATCAACGTAGTAGAAACATACTTTTCTAATGAAAAAACGCTAACATACGTTGATATGAACTCTGATGACTACGACATTCTGAAGGCGATTCACTTATCAACCACCACAACGATGGTGATCAGACAGACGATGACGCAGTCATATTTTAGACACCAAGGATATCTTATAAACGCAAAGAACGCAACCAAATTCACAGAATATTTCAAATATCTACTTCAAGATCCAACATGGAACCCGTCTTCCCGGTTCTTAATCGTGATAAAATCGCTGGAAGAAGACGAACTGAAGAAGATTTTCGACGAGCTATTGAAGCGACATGTGATCAACGTGCTGCTAGTAAACGGCACAAACGACGCTCACCTCTACACCTACAATCCCTTCGACAATTATGCATGTGGAAAATATTACAACGACGTCATAAGTTATGGTTTTTGCTTGATCACGACAAATAATCTGTTCCCAAAAAAGCTCGTTACTGGTCTACGAAACTGCACCTTGCTAGCCACTGTCCCTCATCGACCACCTTTCTCTATACATCCTGAACTTGCTGAAGATCATCGCATGACATTAGGAGCTGAACAATACTTGTTTCAAGTGCTCGGAGAGCTGGAACATTTCAAAGTATATTTTAGCTTCGATTTTAGCAATACAGTGTATAGTACAATAACTCCCGACATGAAAGTTGTCGGACCAATGGCTAAGTTACAAAATAATGAAACGGATGCAGTTTTAGGTGATATTTTGCTAACAACGAGCCGGGCCGATGCATTTACCTATCTGCATGGGTACCTGGATTATTATGATGAGTTACGTTTTTTCGTGAAGAAAGCGTCACCTGTAGCCAATTGGAAAAATGCTTATTTAGAATTCAATGTTTTAGTGTGGTGCCTGTTGTTGATAGTTTATCTTGTATACTCAATTATAATGATCATATTCCTTCGTGCTACAGACAAAACTTATATAATGCTGAAATTGTTAAATTATTTGCTTTCCAGTGGCAGTAACACACATCGAATGTCAAGTAAAGTAAGATGCGTCTTTATAATATGGGTATGGTTCGCATCCCTAATCAATTGCTGTTACCAATCTAGCTTATTTAGTTTGATCGGGAGTCCAATAAACGAACATCAAGTTACTAATGAAGCTGATTTAGTCAAATACAACCTCAAATCTTGCACAATCCCTGCGATGATGCAATATATGAATTCAGAAACAAACATATCTAATGAAATTAATAAAGATTGCCTAAATCCATTAGAAAATTTTAAGAAAGTGTCTAAATCAAAGGATTTATTTACGCTTGTGTCACAATCAGTATATTTGTACTATGAAAATTTGTACTACGATGAGTTTGGTGAACCATCTCTTTATTACTTCAACAAACCATACTCCAAATTTATTCTTGTTACATTTTTCTACAAAGGGTTTCCACTTACGGATAAAATGCGACAAAACGCTCTACGATTAAGAGAAAATGGTCTGCTTTCTAAACAATTTGGGGACCATTTCTTTGCAAAGAAGATTAAGTTTCGTTACCATCAGAAAAAGTTCAAATCTAGGTTTGTAATGCCATGGTTCATTTATGCGACTGGATGCTTTTTGGCTATAACAGTTTTTATTTTTGAATTACTGCTTACACGATTAAAATTAATCAAGCGAGATTCCATTCAACCCTGGTGTAGTCAGTAAGTAACCAATTTTAAGCTGTTTCTATTATTCATTTCCAGTTTTCATGAGTATCAGTTTTCAAGCTGTTTTAAAATTGATACTGTTGTGAACCTTACAAAGAACATTTATATCTTCTGGACATACAAACACACAAAGAGACATAATTCGCTATACTAATCTTGCGCAACTTGTCTGAGGTATTCAACTGTGTAAACTATGGGACACTTCCGCTAAAACTGGAGTTCCATAGTATATAAAATAGTTTTAGATTTGCTACTAGAAGATAGAACAAAGATCAAGTAAGCGAAAATGGTCTGAAATGACAACAGGTGTTTCTCAGGGTCCTACTTTGGGTCCGTTTGAGTTTTAAATTTTTACGGTCATTTTATAAGTTTTGTTCAAAGCAAAATATTTTTTTGAAATTTTAGACTACTTTTAATCGACTATCAGTTTGGAATTTCAAAAAAAAACCTGAAAAAATTACAACTTTTTTTGGACAACGGATATGTTGTATGTACAACTTATGGAATCTAAAATATCTATTTACAACTAAATGTAGTCAAAACTAAATGGTGATAATTTTTAACGCAGCGTACAACTACTGCTTCGTGTGCCCTTTGACTTTTTGACGTTGGACCCATGTAATTTCACACACATCATCTTCTGCGTATCTTGATTAAATGAGTACAACGTATTTACCCTTGTTTATTTTAAAAAACTCATTTCATTGACAAATCGTCACAAACACAAAATTGGGTAAATGGACTATAAAATTATAACCTCCAATTTTGATAATAACTTTCCATCAAAGACCATTTTATGAGCACTAATTTAAAAACTAGTAATAATTCTGCTTATAACACCCTAGATCCATTACGATACAGTAGGTATATTTGATTGCCCTTTTTAACGACATTTTAATGTGAATACAAATCGTGTTTGAGTATGTCTACGTTTTGAGGCCCAGGGGGCCGATTCTCGGTTTTAGAGATGGTGTCGAACTCGACAAAAAATTCTAATGACGTAATTTTTTCGACAAATTTTAAAAGTTGATTTGTCAAAAGCTAACGTTAGAATTCAGTAAAATTTGTCGAAAAAATTACGTCATTAGAAATTTTTGTCGAGTTCGACACCATCACTAAAACCGAGAATAACCCAGGAAAACAAAAACAAAGCTTCACTTCGTTGTTGTTCAACAAATGAGCAGACACAAAACTTATTTTGTTAAAATAGCGAAAATCTGTAGGTACTAATGCAATGTCACAAGGCTCTCATTACATTGCTTTAATTGTTAGTAATCATAACCCGTTTACCTGACAAAATAACTCTAATTACAAATTATGTCCGGAAACTTACAATCAGCGTCCGATTTGATGAGAAAAACTTATGTTTAACTTTGATTAATGATAAACAAAAATTCCCTAGGTTAAAAAGACAAAACCATTCGAATTTTCGGTTCCAATCCCTAAAATGTTGGTCGTGTACTTACTCACCTGTCTGTTATATTACAGCGGGAATTGTTTCAATATACCATTACCAGTCTCAGCAAACAATAAAAAACAGATACAATGCGTTACCGATATAATGAGAGAACATTATGCTGAAAAAAAAGTCCTAACATATTTAGGCAATAAAGTAGAAGACGAGAGCCTCCTTAAAGCTATAAACGATGCCAATACTGTTTCCATATTATTATTTTCGAGAAGAACTAGTAAGGTATTGTTTATCCAACATGAGGTGTATATATTATCGAGCAAGAATGCAACTTTCATTGCCAAAAATTTTCCTAATGTGACCAGAGAAGCTTCATGGAATCCACTGGCACGATTCTTGGTCATTGTAAAAGATCTTAAAGAAAGTGATCTTAGAATCGTCTTCGACACTTTCCTGAAGCTGCACGTAAGGCATGTGGTGATTATGAACGCAACCGAGGAAGCTCACTTATACGGTTACAACCCGTTTGATAACTACGGTTGCGGTAAACGCTATGATGACGTGATCAGCTACGGAGAGTGTTCACAAGCTTGGATATACGACTTGTACCCGATGAAAATAGTCACCAAATTACAAAACTGCACCTTTGATGTTATTATTACCGAGTGGCCTCCCTATACAATATTATCTTCAAATGATTCAAACTCATCTCATCCACTTCGATATGGAGCCGAGCCATACTTGTTCCAACTGATTGGACGAATGCAAGGATTTAAACTAAACATTATAAATGATTATAATGCTGTCGAAGAATACCCAACAGTGTCCACAAATATGGAAGCAGTAGGATCATTGAAAAAGATACAAGACAATGAAGCGGATGGTGCGATAGGAGGAATGTTACTCACACCTTCTCGTGCTCTGGCGTTCTCTTACGTGTACGGTCATCTGGCTTACACAGATGAGATAAGGTTTGTGGTCAGACGAGCGTCAGAGGTGCCTGCGTGGAAGAATCTTTACCTGGAATTTACATCAACCGTGTGGGCCCTATTAGTCCTTGCTCTCATATTTTACTCGCTGCTCATTATAATTCTGCTCCGCTCAGAAGACAAAAGCTACGTTGTCTTAATTCTTTTGGGTAATCTCGTTCTTCATGGACACAGTATCAAAAGTCGGTTGCCGGTGAAGTGCGTTCTCATACTTTGGGTGTGGTTTGCGTACTTGGTCAACACTTTCTACCAGTCCGGTCTCTTCAGTCTCACTACTAATCCAGCCCAAGAATATCAAATTTCGAATGAGGAAGACATAGCATTGTTCAAACTCAAACCCTGTTTTAGCTCAGTAATGGAGAAATATTATATGGAATCGGTAACTTCGGATGATGACTATAAGAGAATTGAGGGGTGTAAAGGTATGATAGAAAGCGTACAAACGGTTGGAAATTCGGAGGATCTGTACACGATTTTTATGAATGGACAGTATCAATACAATAAGCAGGCCTTTTTGGATAAGTATGGGTATTCTCGTGTTGTAACGCTACCGAAGCCATACTCCAAGGTAGTGTTCTCAATTTTCTTGTACAAAGGATTTCCTATGATAAATTATTTACTCCACAAAGCCCTCCGAATTCGGGAGCTCGGTTTGGCGGACAAAGTTATGAATGATATGAACTATCTCAAGCAAGTAAAGAATCATTTTCAAGAGAAAGAATTTCAGGCTCGTTTCGCTATTCCTTGGAGGATCTATATTTTCGGATGCTCATTGGCTATGGTGACATTTATTATAGAAGTTAATATGCCTAAAAACTGATTTGTAATTCCAAGTCTCTCCGTTTAAATAACGTTCGTGCACCTACTCGTTTATGAAGCACCTTAAAATAAAGCAGAACTAAAAGTTCATTATTTTGTACTCACGCATTAAACGCGCTATTTGTTAGAATAATTTGGCAATAGCATTTTTTTTGGGCTAAATAATTAAAGCCGCACAGGTCGATCTTCCGGGTTAAGCCGCGCTCGCCGAGGTTGGTCTGTGGTTGGGTGACCATCTGTCATAGCGAATTTCCTCCGTGCCTCGGAAAGCACGTAAAGCCGTTGGTCCTGGCTGTCATTTGTAGATCTTTGAAAGTTACTGTTAAACAGAAGCTCTAAAGTCTCAAATAATCAGTATACCATGGAGTATGGTATTGCCCAGTTACTGGGTTGTGGAGATCCGACAGGCAGTCGCTCCATATACTGATATCCAGCTGAATCTGGTTTGAACGGAAGCCGAACCCAATATAGTTGGGAAAAGGCTAGGCAGATGATGAAAAACTAAAACATTACATTAAATTAACGAAATAATATTTCTGTCTAAGCATCCACCTACGACTCACATTTGGTAAAACGTTGACGTATCTAGCTAATTAGTATTATACACAAAATCATAGAAAATTACTTCTGATAAATGTTCTTGTTCATGCACGAAACACGTAATATATAAATAAATCAAGCATAATGATGTAACGCCCACTTTTGGTATTGATTTTGCCATGACACCATAACTGATGGTAATGTAATTAGTACCTAGTCTATAAAACACCATATACCTATGTATTCACAAACAATTAAGTCTAATTAGAGTACCTTGACAAAACACATTCGGAGAAACTATGATGAAAACCCGTCTTACCTCAAGAAAGATCGAAAGATCTGTTAAACCCTTGTCTGAAAAAAAGTGTAAGAGCTAAATTACCCTTATGAAACGTGAAATGTCGTTTTGACGTTGACAGTTTTTTAGAAAAGTGTTCAAAACATGTTTATCTTCCTTGTGAAAAGATGGTTAAAATTGGTTTAAGACTTTCAAAATTATTGTTTAGGTACTAATAAACGACCATGATAACAAAGAAATCTTCAATGACCTTGATTTTGTATTTAATAACACTATATAATTTTAAAATATCTTACGGCACTGTTACAATTATTTAGATTCAAATAAAACCATAATTAAAATACCTTACTGTTTTCATTATTCTCCTCAACAGATTTTTTTTTCAGACAACTAAAGGTACTGGCACACAAACAAAATACTTACATGTAAAACGATGCTGTGTGCTATTTATTATTAGTACAAAGTGGCTTTGGTTTATGAGTAGTACTTAGCAAGACAACGAGGGGCTCTGATCAGGCCGGTCTGCTATCACCTTCAGGAGGCTGGTGCCACTGCCACACAATCAGACGAGCAGAAGCTCACTTTTCTACGGTAAGCGAAAGCTGAGAAGCTGTCTACTCTGTGTTTTTTGTTAGTTATTTTCCGTTTCGGCTTGTTTGGATAGATTTTTATTTCAACAGCGTGTGTGCGTGCATTTTTATGGTAAAGTCATCAAATGAGTCCTCCCACTTAGAGCGGGATGGGACTATGAGACCTGTATTGAATAAAATCCATGGTGCGGGCTATCGCTCTACGTTCCAGGGCCACGGTTTCCTGATGAACCAGTTCCGCGACCCCGGCAAGCTTTTGCCTTATAAAGGGGAGCCCCGTCAGATTCTGACAGCTCTTTGAAGCCCGCGTGGAATACGAAGTACCGTAGCCCCGGACTTTGTCCATGATCGTGTCTCTGTATATTGACAACGTTATAGGTATTCCTTTATCACTGAAATGTAACAAACAAACAGTCAAACTATTACATTCAGATAGATGTAAAAAATAAAGTAAATGATATTATATACTCGTCAGAATAGCTGAAGCATAATAAATTATCCTTGCTTCATGAAACTATGTTATTATTCAGTAATAATAAAGTCATTAGGAAATGTAAATAAGATTAAGGAATTTATTTTGTAAGTAGCTTAATTAATGTAAACCGTATCACTACAATAGGAGAACCTACAATGAAAAGATATGTGTGTTGCTTTAACAAATGTAACAAAGGAATTTTATGTCCATAGTAATTTAATAAAGACTTATTGCAATTATTAATTGACAAAAAGTTAAACAAAAACCGATATACGTAAACACGGAATCAGTAACAAATCTATTTCAAATCACGTAAGGATAATTAATATCCTTATCTTCATGGTAATCAATAGGCGACAAATGTGTACCAACCACAGTCGTTTTCACGCTACGAAATGTTAGTTCTATACTATTTAATGTCTGTGCTTTACGTGGTAGGACAGTGCCAGATTGTAATGCCATCATATCATCAACAAAACGAAAAGTTGACTCATTGTGTCACCAAGATACTGACAAAATACTTCGCTGAAAAAAAAGAACTCACGTACGTCAACATGGAAACGAAAGATGAAGAGTTAATCAAAACAATTCATTTAACGCAAAACTTTTCACTGATTACCAGAAATGAATATTATCAATCATTTTTACTAAATAAAGGGTATTTGATCAACTCGAAGAATGAGACAACTTTTACGCAATATTTCGAAAACTTAATGATGGACCCAACATGGAATCCGTACGCACGTTTCTTGATAATTGTAAAATATCTAAGAACGGAGAAACTTCGTTCGATCTTCGATATACTTTTGCAGCTGCATGTCAATAATGTGCTGATCGTAAATGGAACCTCCGAGGCTCATCTATACACCTACAACCCATTTGCCAACTATAGCTGCGGCAAATACTACAATGACGTGTACAACCTTGGACTGTGCTCAGAAACTACTCAGAATCTCTATCCAAACAAACTGGTCACAGGACTCAAAAACTGTACCTTCAAAGCATCCGTAGCACATCGTCCACCCTTCAGCATCAATCCAGCAAAAAACGAAGGTGAGAAAAAGTTGTTGGGCACAGAGGAATACATATTTAAAGTTCTAAGCGAGAAGGAACAATTTAAGGTGATCTCCAACTACAGTTACAATGCAGACTTATACTCATCGGTTGAATATAATATGACTGTCAGCGGTCCTATGATGATGCTCCGGAATAATGAAACCGATATTATTTATGGAGGGATGATGATGGTGCTGACGAGAGCTCAAGCTTTAACCTGGCTTTGTGGTTATCATGACTATAATGACGAGCTGCATTTTGTAGTGAAGCGAGCAGAATTCGTTCCGATTTGGAAAACTGTGTACATAGAATTCGACCCATTAGTGTGGTTCTTGCTATTTCTTGCATTCATGGTGTATTTTGCAATGATGGTCTTTCTTCTTCGAGCCAAAGACAAGGGCTACGTAGCTTTAGAACTGCTAGACAACTTGCTATCACACAGCCGTGGAATTCGGACCTCGATGACGCTAAAGTACATCCTCATAATTTGGGTGTGGTTTGCATATCTTATGAATACTTTCTACCAGTCCAGCCTGGTCAGTCTTACTACTGACCCGAGTAAGGAATACCAAGTTTCGACCGAAGACGACCTTTTAGAATATGACTACAAACCCTGCTTTGCTGGCTCACTACGGAAATATTTAGCGACTGAACACAAACACTTGACAAAAAAGCAAGTTGTGCCTATAAACGCTCCAGCTATAGAGAGATGTGATACTCCTTTAAAAGCTCTTATCACCGTAAGTCGAACTCACGGCATGTATTCTATAGTACCACGTTACACGTATTTGTACTACGTAAAAGATATACGCGACAAGTGGGGCAATCGCATGATTTATGCCTTTGACAAGCTTTATGCGAAGTTTTTGTTTGGTTTTTACTTCTACAAAGGTTTTCCGATTACGCATCAGTTGAGACTGAATGCTTTGAGGGTTAGAGAGAATGGCTTAGCAGACAAGAGCATTCAGGATCAATATTTTTTAAAAACACTGAAACTTAGGTTTTCTCACAAAGATTTTGAAGTGCGTTTTACTCTCCCTTGGTGTGTATATGTTGTGGGCTGTGCTATTTCTATTGTAGCTTTCTTAATTGAATATTTGCCGAAAAATCGTCATCGCCACTAGTAATTTTCATGGAGCAACTATTCAGATAGTAGTAGTATACCGCCACAACCCTGTCAGTACCGGCTAATACGATAACGGATGATAAGCTTGAGAGACTCTCGGGCCCCTGACATTCTGAAACGACGTGGAAACATATGTCAAAGATTTGCAAATAAAGCTTAAAAATATGTTAGATGTTTTGCACTTATATGTAGGTACTGCAATATTTATGATAATCGACCTTGTCCAACCACGTAAAAACGATGAAATAAATTAAATAACAATAACTTTAAAAGATCATTATTAATAAGCTTCGTGCTTAAAATATCCCATGGCAAAACTCCTGGTTATTTACCTCATCTTTATTTGACTCTAATAAATTACGTTTATTAGAATCAATGTCAAAAAGTACTTCTATAAGGTATGTTAGGTACTTACATAGCTTCTGCTTTCTTCGGTCTCATACTGATACTAATTATCCCAAACCTTCACCAAAATTATCGATAGACTATATAAGTATTGGTAATGATGTAGACATCACATGACAATTATATCACAGTGGTAATTACCTATAACACATAACAGGCTAATTGGTAGTAATCACCGTCATTTGAAACGGATATAGACATTATCCAGTAAATCATGATTTATGAAGAGGAGCTCGATGGTAAAGAGAAAGTTTCTATAAATCCCATATCCCAAAATGAGGGTTGTGTACCTACTCGCGTTTCTATTAGCCAGTGGAAACTGTTTCCAAATAAAAATTCCAGATGCTATGTTCAGTGAAAAACTTATTGAATGTGTAATAGATATCATCGCAAAATATTTAAAAGATGCTAAAGAAGTGACTTATGTCGGTAACAAAGTACGAGATGAGGAACTTCTGAAATTCATTAATAATGCCAACATCGTGTCAGTGATAACAAAACGAGGAACGACCAAAAAGTTCGTCCCGCACCAAGCATATCTCGTATCTGCATCTAACGCCACTTATTTCGCTAGTCGTTTCTTAAATGTCACCAGAGATCCAACATGGAACCCCCAGGCCCGTTTCTTAGTCATCGTTAGAGGTCTAACCGAGACTGACCTCAAAATCATGTTCGACACATTTCTCAAATTGCACGCGAATAATGTGCTAATTGTGAACGCCACCGACGACGCCCACCTCTACACTTACAACCCTTTCGATAACTACAACTGCGGCAAACGTTATGATACCATCACCAGCTTCGGAAAGTGCTCACAAGCACACTCACTGGACTTATATCCGGAAAAACTCGTGACTGGACTACAGAACTGTACATTTAACGTACTGATAACCCAGTGGCCGCCATATACAATACTCACTACAAACGAATCACCCAACTCACCACCTGCACTTCGAAACGGAGTAGAACCATATCTACTGCGTTTAATTGGAGAATTGTTAGGATTTGATATAAATCTTATAAACGACTATGGCGATGCTGATGAATTTTCCACGGTCTCACCCGATATGCAAGCGGTTGGTTTATTGAAAAATCTACAAGACAACATAGTAGAAATGTACGTTTCTGGTATGATACTTCTACCGTCTCGTGCCGCAGCCTTCTCTTATATTTACGGGCACCTCGTTTATACAGATGAGATACGATTTGTGGTGCAACGAGCAAAAAACGTGCTTCCTTGGAAAAATACTTATCTGGAATTTGAATTGACTGTGTGGTTGCTCTTAGGTCTCGCTCTTATAGTTTACTCGATATTAGCAATAATACTTCTCCGCGCAAAAGATAAAATTTACGTAGTATTGATACTACTGGACAATCTAGTTCTTCACGGACGGAACATCACAAGTCGTTGGGCAGTGAAATGTTTCTTCATGCTTTGGATAATATTCGCGTATTTGGTCAACACTTTCTACCAGTCCAGTCTTGTCAGTCTCACAACAAACCCAGCTCAGGAGTATCAGATCTCAACAGAAGAAGATATAAACTATTACCAGCTTAAACCGTGTTTAAGTTCAATCATGGGAAGGTATTATATTGAGTCAGTCCAATCAAATAGTGAATTTGACGATTCCGAAGCTTGTCACCGTTTGATGGGGAGTGTCGCAACAGTGGCGAAATCTGATAAGCTATTCACTCTTATTCTGTATGGACTTTATAAATACAACGAACAGGACTTTTTCGACGAGTACGGCCGTCCTCGGGTTATGCCGCTCCCGAAACCTTATTCTAAGGTGATTTATGCTACTTACCTATACAAAGGGTTTCCTCTGATAGAAAAGTTGTGTCATAAAGCAATACAACTGAGGGAGAGCGGTTTGGTAGGCAAAGTTATGAATGACATGAATTATCTAAAGAAAATAACACATAGTTTCCACCAGCGTGACTTTAAAGGACAGTTAACTGTTCCATGGATAATCTATGTTTTTGGTTGTACACTGTCAATTATAACGTTTGCTATTGAAATTATTTTAAAAAGAAAACAATGAAGATACCTACAGTAAAATGTCGGCGATGTACCACTACATCGAAATGTATATTTATAAGCAAAACACATAATATTAATAAATTAACACCTCATTGTCATTAGTTAGCGGGGCTACATTGTAATAATTGTGTTTTAACGTTGAAAAAAATGCTTTATCAAACGCTTTTTCGTCATTTAAGTCAATAAAGAATGTACTTACTCACATCCTGTTTTTGATTTGATGTATAGATACCTAATTTATAACACCAACTTTGCATTACTTAATACTGTAAGCTCAAAGTATAAAGTTTTACCTAAATCTATTTGCCTCATTTAATTTCAATTAGGTACTTTATAATTAGACCGAAAGCGACCTTTTCACCCACTACTGACAGTAGCTGACTAAACTCGATGATTCAGAGGAATAATTTAAAATTAATGTTAGTTTGTGTTTTTTTTTTGTTCTTATAAGTTTTTTTTTAATACGAAATAATAATTAATAAATGTTTGATTGGTAAAATTTGGCAGATTTGGGTAGATTGACCTTGTGGCGTCTGTACCACAAAATACCAAAATTCTATGAACCGAAAATAAAGAAATAAATATTTTGAATTTGATGCGGTGTTATCATTGAGTGCTCGCACCCAGGGCAGGGCTGGAGGGACTGCCAGAGTTGTACTGACTAAAATCTATAGTGTCCTTTATAGATTCGATCCGATAGCCCTTTACGTTCATTACAGGGTTACGATATTCGTTAGTCTCGCGACCCCGGCACACTTTGGCCCTTTTTTTTTTTTTAATGGTTGCCTCACGCTAGGAATTTCTCCGATGTCGTGGGGACGTTTACAAAAATGGAAACTCATTTTTACAAACACACAGACCCGAAACAACTACCTACTTGTAAGTCAGACAAATATTTGTTCATGCGGGAATCGAACCCGCTACACGCTGCCCAGCAATCCAATCGCTCAGCTATTGCGCTAATCGTGCCGTTGCTAATTTACTAATTTACGTCGCTCGATAATCCCAGAGCCTCAAGTCACACATGGTTTGACACGTTCTTACAAAGTTACAATGATATGTGCCAATATCTCCTCGCTCGAGCGATCAACGCTTAGGTAGTTGCCCAGTGCGATAGCATAACATCCCGGATATGTGCGCAGGCGCATCTGATTGAACCTAACCGATAATGGATAGCTATTACTTCGCGCAGTTGGGGTACAGTTGAATGACTCGACCTTGTGCATGCGTTTTTAAATTGCCCCATGCCAGAAATTACTCGCTATATCGCGGATGTATTTCATCGTCATCATCAGCCGGAAGAAGTGTACTGTTGAACAAAGGCCTCCTGCTTAGCCCATAGCGCCGAACAATCTGCTACTTGCATCTATCGGTTGCCCGCGAATCATCGCAAATCTCATGATGTCGTTGGTCCACCTAGCAGAAAGCCTACCTACGCTGAGTCTTCCAGTCCAGAGAAGTTTTCAACCCCATCGGATTCCAGGTGGCCTACCATGAAATTTTATAGCGAGAGTAATTCCAGTGTGGGAGAGACAGAGCTATACAAGTTGTCTAGTGTGATCTCGTTCCCACACTGGCATTACGTAGGCCACCAGTTCTACGAGCGATGTGGCCTGTCCATTGCCACTTCAATTTACAATATTAAGAGCGTGTCGATGACCATGGTTCTTTGACAAATATCCTCCGATTTTAACGCACACTTTGAGCATTGCTCTTTCTATTGCTCGTAGGTTACTCCCTTTAGACAAACAGCCAGACCCGGAACCACTACTTGTAGATCATAAATATATTTGTATTTGTATTGTACCGTGCAAGAATCGAATCCGCAAGACGCAACGCAGCAGTCGATCGCTCTTACCGTCAACATCATCAGGTTTTAATAGATTCACCAATAAGGTAATAAATAATAATACATGAAACTATATTTCATAAACCATTTATTTAAAAAATATATAGGTACAAAACATCATACATTCTATAACCATTACATCTAACCGTATCAATAATAATTAATTGGACCACAATATTTATCTAATCGTTACATCTATAAGTACAATGAATATTACCATGATCCCTGAATGCGTAGTTATAAACTATTTACTAGTGGCAACACTAATTTAGAATTGGTAGAAGTTTCTAGACGACCAAGGTTATTTGACATTTAGTCGAAGTTATGCTGTAGTAAAAATAGACCGTATTCAAAAGGCGTTAAATTGATTTTAGAATAAGTATAAAACTATTGATTTGGTCTTTCAAATCTATTGTTTAGTTTTGTCTATATTTTTTTTAACTGAGTTGAAATCATCAAATGAGTTCTCCCGTCGCACCCTGGACGGAACTGTTTTGTCTGGGATTATTTTTTCAATCCCTGCTATGATAAATGCGGAAGTGTGTATACGGTCCATTTTCACGCCAAAACGGTTAAATGGATTATTATAAGATCAGACAGTTTTTTCCCTAACTTGGTCGGCTAGTATGGAAGTAAGAAATAAATTAAGAATATATTTTTAAGTTGAAAAAGTAGAAAAAGAGTAAGTCGTTAATTTATTTAAACATAGTCAGACACTCCTCATCATCATCATCATCATCACTCCTGGATTACATATCAGTCTTAATAAATTGTAAGCAAAGATTTAAATCGTAACGATTCGCCATACTGCGTTAAAATTATGTTCACATTGCTTGTCGACAATAAAATTTGAATCGTGACTCAAACTGAAACTGGTATCTATCATTTGACAATACCATCAACTTAGCCTATGTTGGGGTCGGTTCTCAGTCGAATCTGATTCAACTCAATATCAGTATTAAACATTTACTGACTGTCTATCTGACCACCATAAGTCAAAGATCTACAAATGACAACGGGTACTAACGGCTTTACGTGCTTTTCGAGGCCTAGATGACTCTATGATGGTATATGGTCACCCATCCACAGAACAAGTTTAGGCATGGCTTTAGCTTGAAAAAGGACGTGATGCAGTTTGCTATTCTTTGAGATTTCATGTATCTCATTTATTTCACTCTTTTTAAGTGAGGATCCTTTTTCGAAAGTTAAGGCACATCTAACGATTTAAATCTTTGATTGTAAAGGCGCTTCCTCACCGCGAGCATTCACCTGTAATAAACATAAAGGTGCGCAATTTGATGCTCTATTGTCTTCGAATGTTCGAATCTGTAACGTTACATTACAGGTGAATGTTCGCGGTGAGGGAGCGCCCTAAGAATATTAATGTCCAAATCTAAATTACCATTGCCACAGAGAACATAATTACGTCTATCTTTGATATTAATATAACGGCAAGCCCGTTAGGCAAGAAATATGAATAATTTATGAGCAAATTAATTTATAAACAATATTTTTTATGTCGTATTTTTCCTTGGCTTTTTGCATGTTTTTTTCTCAGATCTTACTATTGTATAGAATGTTAGAATATCAAGTCAAAATTCAAGGATGGTTTTTGATATGTAAAGCATTAAGAAAATAAGGCCACTGTGTAAAGTAAATCAGTTTTTATTTATTTTTATAATATAATAAAAATGATTTTATAAAACTGTAGTCATTTCTATAAGTTGTGAACATTTTCCATTATATCACACTCGACTATCACATTTTGTAGCTTTCTCTTGCTCACAAACTCTGTAAAGCTGATATCAGACGCTCCATTTCAGTGAACAGTTTAATAGAGTGATTTTTCATTTAGTTAATGTGTCATGGAATGCAGATTGGCGAAATGCAACATCATTATGTCGATTCACTACTGCATTAATTTTGAACTGTTCATTTTGTGCTCAGACGTTTCACTGCGAGTGAAAGATGACAATTAATTACAATTATGATCATAAAATGAAGAGTCTGATATCATCTTTCGAAATTTTTAATAAATGTAGGTATTAATGTTAATGTTTTTCTCAATTTCGAGTTTCGAAATGATTGTCATGTATACATATAAAATTACATAATTTGTTTGAAGGGATGAATTTTCGAGCACATTACACTTTTTTGTCAGTTTCATTATGTATGCAGTCGAACTCAATAATATGGATTTTTAATGAAATAGTGAGTACAGGACGTTTATTTACATTCAAATTGACACGGAATTAAAGGATCCATTTTCTCATAACATATTCGAAATGTACAGTCCCGTTTGAGTTTTAATAATTAAAGTATAGATAACATTTCTTTATCACAATAACTGCGTAAATATAATTAACTACAGCGATTGTAACTTTGTCTTAAATATTCATAAAAAAAAATATATTATGGGAACAGCCGATCGAGTCACCACAGTAAGTTCTAAAAGAAAAATAATTTTCTTTTACTCCAATCCTCCAAAATGGAATTTCACTACCTTTGGCATAAATTCAATTTAGTAAAACTGCATTTCAAACTCAACCCGCACCATAATAAGTCATAATTTTCTTTGACAAAGTGACAACCCTAACTTAAAATAGCTTGTCGTTTGGTTTTCTACCCTAGATATAGTTAATATAAGGTTTGTTTTAGCTTATCTGGTGGCTTTGAGCTTCCAGCGGAGGAAGAGGAAGGCAGATATACGGAGGACGACGAAAATGAGACAGAGCGCAGCGATGTCCAGAGTGAAGTCTGCGTTCAACATGTCGAGCTCTTCTAGGGTTGTCTCTGGGTTCTTGAAATGGCAGTAAGTCTGGAAAAAGAAAGTGTTTTTCGTAAATTTATTGTGGTTGAATGAGGGCAGGTATAATATTGGGAATATGCGTGTAATTCAAAACATTTTGTGATACTTTTTTTTTGTTAACCTATATTGTCCCACTGCTGCGCAAAGGTCTCCCCCATAACCTTCCACTCTTCTCTTCGTGCAGCTGTCTCCGGCCAATCACTCTATTTAAATGCGTCTAGATCGTCACGCCAGCGTTTTTTTTTGTGATACATATTTCTTTAAAATTTATTAATATTGTAATTGTGATTTCTACTTGAATAAAAAAACAAACAGTTACTAAAGTTATCTATAGAGTCCAAACAATCAAATGTAAACACGCGATTGAATAATAACGTCACAACACAGCTGCCACAGTAACGCACGCTTGAAGAATTTAAATGAAGTTGAAAATTGAAGGAATTTAGTTTTTCTTTTTTTGGGCGAGATGCAGTAATTGTTGTATTAATTTATTCTTAAATGTCTCCTGTTTGTGGTACTGTATATTATTGAAATAAATTAAGAAAATATTACACGCATGTTCCCTATTTTTTGACGTTGTGCAGTACTTGTTGCAGTAGTTGTGTGTACGCTTTCACGACTAAACAAACCGCTGGGACAATATTAATGATATTTTACAGAGACACACATGGGACTCTGGAGACGACTAGAGGCTACTATTTTGCATAAAATTATAGGAAGAAAATGGGGGAAATAAACAGCAAAAATATAACTCGAATTACCTGATGGCACTTCAACTTGGGCCTGTCAAAGGAGTAGGTAGCGAGCGCAGTGCCCTCGAACCCGTATCTGATGTAAGACAGGTACGTGATCCATCTCAGGTATACAGGAATAGCGTTGAAGGACACGAAGAAACCGCTGAACAGCAGGAATGGCACTGACATCACAGGGGCCAAGAATACACCGTTCTGTGGGAGAAAAAAACTCAATTTTTCAATAAATTACTCGACATTAATTCACATCTGTAAATAAACTCCAGAGATTATGACAGTTACTCCATATGGGCAAAATTACATTAAAATTCTAATTATTAAGGGAAGGGCTTATTACCATTTACGGAGCACTAATTCAGACTGAAGAGTTTTACTGAATCAGGAGTATGTGTATAGTCGGCGCCAGATAGGAAAAAAATAAAAGTCTTTAACACCCGTGTAACGTAAAAACCCGTGTAAAGTATGTTTTCCAATACTTCAAAACGATACAAAAAATGTAAAGGAAGTGTCGCTAACACGATCAAAACAAACGTATCGCGGTACGGGGCGTCCTTGACGTATTCACTGGGCTTGAGTTACAAACCTTTTGGCCAAAACCATATTCAATCGTATTTATTTCGAAAGGTACCTAATAATGTAGTACTTAATTAAACCCTTTAAACAGTTAAATAATAATAAAAAATGGTTGAAAACTTTCCGATTATGGAATACGCTTAGTCAATCCAATGCGCAAACCTTATTTGAAATGACACTCGAGACGAAGAACGCGTTAGGTACACAATTACAAAATGGCGAACAGGTAATGTGCCCCTGACTCGCTCTGACGTCACACTCAGCGCCGAGTATGAGGGCATAACCCAAAAAATCGATTTTTTTGGTATGAACTTTAAAATTCGGTTATTTAAGTTTATTGTATACTTGTAAGAATATGAGTTAAAGCTAGATAAATAAATCCAATTATTGCATGTTCGGTTATTGAAATATAAGTTGAAAACATAAGTAATTTTGAAAAATAAATATACACCAAGAAAATTATTTTTGAAATCCATAAACCATAGCAATTACATATTTCATTGTTTGAATGTGTATTTTTGAAACTTAAAAAAATACCACAATTATTCTTCAAATTTACGTATTTCTTACTTATTTCCGTTGGGATAAGTGTTTGGTATTATGAAACTCGAACGATGCAGTATTAGCGACAGTTTTGAATGACGAGCGATCTCAAATTAAGTTTTGTGGACTTTTTGGTACAAGTCGGGTCAATGACTTTTAATTCTCTCTTATTTGGCGCAGACTATAGTAAGGGTACTGGGTAGCTCGCCGATCATAGACCATGCCCGGGTCAATGGAGCATCAAGGAGTTGTCACCAAATCAATTATAGCCTGACAGTCCTTCAGACGCATTTAATTAAAATTAATTATCCTCCAAATAGTCGCTCGTAGACCCAAAAATCCAATTGCATAAGTTTGGTGACTGCCAACCCACAAAATACCCACATATTTCCTTGCGTAGTGAGTAACATATAGCCAGCGATGGAACATAAAATGGTGATTATTTACAAACCAAAGTATACGAATTGTCTCAACAAGTTATTCTATTCTATTTACCTGAACGTTCATAGCAGCGCCCACGACGAGACCGACGCTCTGTGCTACGAAGGAGATGAGCAGACAAGACGACAGGAACATCGCGAACCGGAACCAGACCGGCGGCTGTGACGTCAGGAGGTACACTATCACCACGTAGATTACGCAGAATATCGCCTGGAAGGATGCAAAAATACATGGTTAGACAAAACAATCCTATTAATATAATAAGTTAGTGAGAATGGATGTTTGTTACTCTTTTACGCAAAGACTACTGAAGGGATTTGGATGAAATTCAGTTTATAACCTGGATTCACACATAGGATGATTTTTTATCTCGATTTAATGTCCCGTGGGATAATTTTCTAGTTGTAGTTTCGAAACTGCTGACAATATCAAGTATAATATAATTTTAGGACATTAGTTACTTGTTGAGTACGCAAATTCGCCACTAGCAGCACCTCGTGGCGTGTTTCAAACATTTCTGCATATTTGATTTCACCACTTGCGGTACCGCACTAAGTCACCGCTCACAAAGACGGGCGTGAAAAGCAAACAAACTAACTTACTTTCGTATTTATGGTATTATTAAGTTAGAATTACCTGGAATGGTATATCAGACACTGTGATAGCCAGATAGTAGGACCGTAGCGAGTACCATCGATTAAAGTGTTCTTTTATCAGCACAGGCATCTCAAGGGGAACTGGAAAGAAACACACATAATTACAAAAAAAACAATCACGCGACAACTAATAACTAGATTCCAAAGAAGAAGTGCGGGGAATTTTGGAGTAAAATTCGTGAGTAGTAGAGTTCAAAATACCTCTGCAAGATTTAGAATATTTTGTATGTCGTTTTTGCAAGTGATTTTCTAATAAAAACTGGATCACATTAAAATTGACCTTCTCAGTAGACTTTATACCAGGACAAAATATCAACATCTCATTCCTAAAATAAGAAGCAGTTAATATAGGTACATGATATTTTAACCTCAAACCGTAAGTAGTACTTAATTACGGTTTGAGGAAGGATATAAGAAACTTTTGAGACTTTTATTTTTTGTTGTCCCTTCTAAAAGTCAACGCATTTTCCCTATACCTACTATTTTATCTTTACCCAGAGTAAATTCTAACTTAGCAAGTGGTAATAAGATACAAATTCCAATGATAAGATATCGACTTCAAGGCATCAAATGGGATTTCCCTTTGAAGCATTAAACCTGCGCACAGTTTAACAGGTTTGCAAATATATTATGGTTTTTTCTTGTTTTTCTTGAAATTCAACTGTGCACTGACGGTAATTCTCGAATTAAAATGTGACTACGCAGTGTCGCCGTCTATTTGTTCCGAAACTACCCAAGAATGTTGGATAAGTGGAACTGGCTGGTAACTCACTCAAATAAAATCAAATATTTTTTTTCAAGTAAGCCTATATAGTATAGTTACAAGCACTTTCGAATTGTCAAGAGACAAAAAATAACAAGTTTAAAAATACAGTTTGTGCACGTGGAGGACTGAGGCCTGTTTCCTGATCGAACAGCGAGTTACCCAAAACCGTGCGAAACTGCAGGAAAAGGTTACCTTACCGCCTATAAATAAATACCTTAATACATTTAATACTCACAACTAAGTATAGTGATTGTCATCGAGGTGTACATGAGGAACAACATATTGAAGAACAAGAAGCCGAGGTTGGAGAGTACTTTGGAGCCGTCATTGCCGATGTCGTAGTAGAGCGCGCCGATCAGGAAGCCGACCAGGATGTGCGCGAAGAGACGCAGGTACATGAGAGTCTGTGGAGAGAGGCGGACATTAGTAAAGAAGATATTTTTTTACCAACAAGGCTAGAGCCGTCACAAGGGGTTAAAAACGGGCTTCGTTGTCGAGATGGGCCTAGGAAACGCTGGCGTGACCACTTAAAAACGTTTATGATCGCAGAAAACTACATAAAGCTGGGTTTATATTTGTCTGACGTGTTGTGTTGTGATGCATCAGAACGATATCGGTTTAATACATTTCGTATGGTGAAGTTTTCATTTGTGTGTCGCGATGTGTTCTGCGCCAATGTGAATCCGGCTTAAATGATTGAGTGGAAGGCTATGAGAAAAACGCAGACAAAAACCTATGGATTGCTTGCCGGTTCTCCTCCAATAGGTACTTAAATATTTGAATTCTGATCATAACTATGTCAAAGTTCATTCATAGGGCCTATCATAACTTTTCTAGTTTGTACAGTGGAGTCGCTTTGTCATTTTTTCACACAATAAACGCAGTAAATACTGCAAATTAAGATAAGGTTAGGTTAGATTAAAATACAGAAATCTCTCTGCGCCTCTTATTTTTGGTAAAAGTAACCCTCGAGTTTTACTTCTTTATAACAGTCCAAAGTGGACTTCACACATATCTACGAATATTTACACTTCTCGTCTAGTATTGGACGAAATAACAAGTAAGTAAGTGTGATAAGTAAAAGCTTCACCAAAGATGGCAAGGACTGCATGCGAGTATTTTTAACTTGGCCTTGAATCCTAGATAGCTAAAAGTATCCAAAAAGTCACTACTATAGCCTGAATTGACCAATTAGTATTAGCAAATCATAAAAGAAAGAAGAAAAAACATTTATTTAGCGCAAAGAGACCACGATAGACTCACAGAATTAAAATAAAATAAACAGAAAAAAAACCTAAATCTAAAACAAAAAAAAAATATTTTTGTGTGTCTTACGGCTGCGCCAAATAGGCTCAGTTCAGCAGTTCTGAATTTGGTTAATTTTTGGTTATCTGGTTATCATCATCTCTAACCATTTCCCAATTATGTTATGAGGCCCTAGCATGACTTTTACATTTTTGTGACGTAAAAGAAAACAGAATTTTGATGATAATGTGAAGGAAAAATTAGTTCTTAATTTGTGCACTTGGTGCACTTTTTCATTTCCGTAAATAGTTCCAGTACGCTATAATGAAGAAATCTTTTGACCTCTAAAACCCAGTAACTGGGTAATACGACACCCCTTAGTGAGACTGGTTGTCAGATCGAACTTATGAATAACAGTAACAACTGTCAAAGATTTACAAATGGCAGCCGGGACCGGGCTTTACAACATGTTTTCGTATGTTTGGAGGAAACTCGATATGATAGATGGTCACCCATCTACAGACCAACCTACTCAAGCGCGAGATAACCTGGAAAATCGGCAATAGCACATCGGCAATAATAAAATATTTGATCGATCTTTGATACTGTATTCTTTCTAGAAATCATTATAATGAATACTGTTTAAACCCGTTACTTTGACCGCGGTCATCAACCCGAAATATTTTTTTCTTCGAATTTTTGACATGTTATTTTAAAGTGCTTAAGTTTTTCTAACGTAAAATACTAACGGTTCTAGACAGATATGTAAATTGACAATAAATATTTATTTTTAATGAATTAGGTATTATTGTTACAATGGATGTAGAAACAATTCAGTGTTTTGTAAAAAAAAAAAAGACCGTTAATGCTCAGCATTAGATATTTTTCTAGTTTTCCTGATATAAAAATAGCTTTATAGATGTCCGTACAATTTCCTATAAAATGCTCTCTCATCTATCCTTTGCTTAAAAAAAAAACAAATAAAACACTGCTAGTTTCGGACTCCAAAAGCGTTATCTGTCTTATTTTTTGTATACTAAACTATAGTTTCGTTCGACCACCTTGCTTGATGATAAGCAAAGATGGCCAACGATGAAGGACGCTTGCCCAGAACGAAACTATTCCCTCTTGACTTGAACTAATGATGATTTCAGCTTGCGTCATCAACAAGCTTTCTAAGGACCCTGGACACGGTTCTATTGCTTAGAACAGGGGTGGCCAACTTGATTAGACAAAAGATCTACTGTTTACTAACGAAACCCTGTGCTATCTACCAACCGTGCCGAAACAACGATTGAAAAATGATACGAGCCTTTCCTTGATCGACTGGACTAAGAGTCGCGATCGACCGGTTGGCCACCCCAGTCTTAGAACACCTATTATCATCTATTCATGACAGTCAGACGTGGAGCAAAATCGACATGTATGACATTGAAGATCGTCGTGTATTTATATCTGTGACAGGCGACCCTGTGCAAATGTCAAAGGTCTGTACATAGCAATCTGTGAATCACTGCATATTATGTAAACTTCACTTCTAACTTCATTCATATTGATAACTAACTGCGGGTCTAAAATATTTATTTTCGGTGCATTCCAGTTTTTGATCACATTTTTAGTTATTCCCGATGGCCACTTGAGCAATATCCTAACGTAGAATTTTCAATCATTATTTCAGCCTTTTGCAGTCCCTTGCTGGACATAGGCCTCTCTCAGTAAGCGCCGCTTAAATTAGTAATCCCAGGATTTGGAATATCCACTTTATTCTTTCGCTGTATGAAATCAGTCTAGGTACATGAATATTATCACAAACCCTCAATGAATTAATATAGATATTAACTGAATACTAATAAGGTTAATTTTCGGTTGAATTAATTTTTAAATTTTGGTCTTCATATCAAGAGTGAACAGGTTACTTCTAGGCAAGCGTGCTTCACCGTCGACCACATCTTCGCTTACCATCAGGCGAGATAGTGGTCAGACGCGAACCTATCTATAATAAAAAAAGATGCGCCTGAGCTCTCACTTACCCAATCTCTTCTGCTGAACAGCAGTGTCCTCTTCAACACGACCCAGAATTGCAAGAGTTCTGATGTAGCATACCGTCTTGGGGACGCTTCTCCTCCTAACAACGCTACTTCCACGTTGTCCTGCTTCTCTGTGTCTATTTGGACGACCAGCGGATCACCTGGAGACAAGAGTTAGAAGATTAGAAATGTGAAAGGAATGACTAATGAAAACACTAGTCTTTAATAGACCTTCAGCTTTAATCTATTAAAAATAAGGCTAAGTTAGGATAAGTTACGGTAAGCTACGGTAAAGTTAAGTTATAAGTTGGTATTTCGGCTTGATATTTTTAGAATAGAACAATATCTGGTTCTAGATAAAACCCTACTGTTTCCGCAATTTCAAAACACGTTATCAGAAAACATATTTTTAACCATACTTTTCCACAGGAAATAGGAAATAACCTTTTAATTATGAGATAAACAGCCTTAACATGATTAATGAAAGGGAAACAGATGATTCTGTATCCCGAAAAACAAGATAATACTCAGCGGATGAGCCCTAATTTATCTGTTTGTGGACCAGACGCCATGATAAACTGAAAAGGACAAGGAAATTATGAACAGTCGTGGAACACAACGACCCTTGATCAGACGGCAAGCTATCCTTTACTCGCCGTCCACAAACCCATTATTATGAACAACCTTCATTTAATACACAGACAACGGGGTTAAAAGTCAAGAACATAAACATCGAGTTTGTCACGTGGACGCAGATTATGTATTAATGGATACACACGATACAGCAATTTAAAAAAGGATTATAAAGTTAGAACAAAGTCCGGAGTGAACAAAAATAGATGAAAACAGTTACAAATGTTACTAGTCTAAGGCCCGTACATGTATATCGTCAAAACTTAAGCATATCTCAGAACTAAATTGGGTAAAACTGTTATATTACTATTTTATTACATGGATTACATCTTAGTTGCAGTGGTTTGGGTATTGGGGTGGGTTTGTCCCAAAAAGAAAAAGCTAGATCAGAAGGAGGAGGATAAACGTGCTTGGTAAACAGTATACCGAATGGATGATTGGTAATTGAGTGTATTCCTTGAAATAGGTGGTACTAGACCAGCTTTGAAACTACTGCATGGGGTCCAAACTGGGCTGTTGAGAAGATATCGCACTTTACGAGTTTTTTATCGAAAAATAAATCTACCTCTCTCATTGATCTGCAAGGCTTTAAGGGGGTCCCGTTGTTGTTCAGCACTTTCAACTGCTTTTCTATTAAAATACCTTGGAATTAAGAAATGTCAGAGCTATTTATCCATATTATGGAGACTTTCAATTTCTGACAAAAATTGGATCTTCATCATGGTAAATGTGCGTGCCTAATCTTTATAATCGAATTTATTATTCTAAGTGCTGGATTTCCCAAGAACCCAATGTTTTCCTCTATGTCAGAATAGTTATTCCGCATATATTTTCGAACACTTTAAATAAAATAATAATGTATACTCAATGACACATCGAGATATCCATAAAAGAGGTAGTTTGTCACGCATACATAGGCACAATTTTTGTAATGTTTCCCGTCAGCATTATAGATAATTTCGCTTATAATATAATATTATATTACTAAAGTACACATAATACTGATGGGAGATTAAAGGTTATTTGGTATTATTAACCGGTTTTGTCTCTGCGAAAGCCATTAACTTAATTATTTTTGTTGAAGCAAATTGTTCGTTCATGCACGTGACTTTAGACTTAACCTTTGTCATAATAAGACGGAAAATAAAACAGTATTGTGTTGTGCTCACTAAATAAGGTATTTTTGAGATTGAGTCCGAGATATGACAGCCAAAAATTTGAGTATAAAACGCTTAAAAAAAACCCTAAGACCAAAAAAATCCAAGGTATCTGTCTAGCCTTAATTGGGATAGGAAATCATAGAATGAGTCTTCTCGTTTAGAGTCATTCCGTCTAATAAAGAGTAGGCTCGTATCCCAGCATTGGGAACATTACAAATTATACTAAAATATGCTATTCTAGAAATAATTTCTAGACGTGCATAGAAATCTAACTATACACTATACAGTTTATGGAAACTCGTTAACATCGTTAGGTTGTTTATCGCGGTACAAAGTTCATGTTTTGTGTTGTGGCCCGTTATCGGCGTACCGTGGAAGTTGTGCAACCCAGCCTTTGGTCATGAATACCCATTCTACATACATACGTACAGAGCAGAGGTAGCCATTGCTCGACATGTGGGGTCGGAACCCAGCCGCTACTGAATGGTAACCATTTTGAAAAAAGAAACAGACAATATTGCTTACAACTAAGCCATTTTATCCACTTGAGTGGTCAGAAATTACGTTTCATTTTTCCCGATTTTTTTCTCCTTCTAATTACTTAACATTTGTGATATTGATGTGGCGGTTAAAACCATAAGTTGTTTTAACCGACACATGAATAGAAGGGTGTTGTAATATCGGCAGATAACGTTCCATAAAACGTTGACTAACTAAACGATCAGTCGACGATCAATCGATCAGTGGCAAAAGCTGTCGATCATTTCCGACTTATTAGTTTCTACTATCGATTGACGATCGTTTGATTGTACTATTGGTAGCCCTTTTTACTATACAAAACAGCCTATGCTTTACCCCTTTTGCCAAATTTCTGAGATTTTGTTGCATTTAAAGAGAGATAAAATTCAATAGCAATGAGATTCATCTCGTTTTGTACGCATTTCTAAATATCATTGTCTTAGCATTGTTCAAGATTATTGTTTTTCAATGTTCAGTTAATATAACACACGCTTTGAAAAAAAACATGTGAGCCTTAGCATATACACTTTCCAATCCTAACGTTATTACCAATGCGAAAGAGTTTCTTCTTTTGTCACCATTTCACGCCCTTTTTGCCGATCATATCTACTGAGATTTTGCATATTCAATGCAGACGTATAGGAGACACTTCCCCCACATTACGCCAGTAATGTTTAGTCTTATGTGAATAGGACCGAGGACTTATTGCCATCAATCGACTCATCGGCACAAATCCATACCTTTTAATTGCTGAAGACTTCCTAACTAAAACCCTATTTGTTTGATTTAACCTGGGAATTCTATCCAGTACCGACACTAAACCGCAAATGCTATCAGTTTTTTTTTTTTTGCAATATTATAACACTAAGCTGGATCTCGACGTCCTCAAAAAAAAGAACGACCTTCATCGATATTACAAAATGTAACCTTGCACTAATCCAGTTACTAATCTAAGTACAACTGATAACTCACTATAGAAATGTCCTTATCAACAAGATAACCCGTTTTCACGTGTTTCCTAATCGTTAAATACTTCTACATCAGAGTACCGTGCAATATTCATAATGAATTGATAAGGGTATGCGTGTGACTGATAACAGAGATCAGAGGTAACGATGCATCCTGTTTGTGTCTCATGTGCTAATCATGTTTAGAACTATGTCTTGTCTATGATACTAAATTAATTGCTTTATGCGACCTAGAAATGCATTAGATACTTGAAATATGCTGCCATTTCATAGAAATCTGTGTGTATTTGATAACAGATCATAAATGTATGTTCTACAAGGTTTCGCGTCTATTTGGAATCAAATTCCATTTGGAGTACTTCAGGGTTCCATATTCGGGCCTCTTCTTTTTAATTAATTTTGTAAGAGACATCAAGAATAATCAAGATATGTTTTGTTTCATCTCACACATCTTATTACATGGTGATAATATGATAATCAATTACCTCCATCTGTCAATTGTTACTTGAAAATTACATTGTACAAAAAACACTTTGTGCAAATTACTTTTAAATAATATTCATTATCGTTTTAACTTGTCAATGTTATTTTCACATGACTATTGTTTATTTTAAGAGTGTGCGAGTTTTACAAAATTGTGCGTCACGGACTCTTTACTAAAACTTGCACGCAAAATCACAATATGGCGCCATTACAGTTTGGTTCTTATCGTGGTCGCTTATTACTCAAATACACAAACCCCTATTCAGACAATTTCAGAATAGAGCTGTTCTAAACGTAAATCAAAAATATGTGACACAGAGCGCAGCAAGCAATCGCTCAGGCTCTACGTTAACCGTGCCGGGCATAAATGACTTAAAAAATAATCAGTATGTTTGACAAGACAGGTTTTCTATGAAATGGAAATTCCGTATGTTTTTCTACATCAAAAGGACTAAACCGGTTTTCAAAAACGGCTTCTCAGTAACATCCATCTTATGCAAAGTAATATCAATTATGATAATTACATAAGAGTAACACGCAACCGAACACGAGGGAAATTAATTCATATTTTTATAGTCATCGCATCCGGAAGTATTAAATATTCATATTTGTGACGTCACTAGCTACGACAAGACTGCTTAGCGTATGTTAATGGTTGTCTAACGGAAGATAATCCTTTTTAGTCGTGAGTTAGTTTAGTCAACTTAGTTTTAATCTTGAATAAGTTGACGAAAAATAAACTTTATATCAATACCACTAAAGATTAATTTTAACAGTGAAGTAAATTCTTAGGTTTTTCTGTAAAAGTACTGATTACTAAGTTCTATTACAAGTATTTACTTTTTTGAGTCCCACACAAGTTAGCACAAGTTATCAGTGTTTGTGAAAGTGAATTAGTTGCCCGTTCGTAAACTAGAGGCGCTTTTTCGATTTTTATACAATTCTCGTAGTTAATATTTCAAGTATCAAGCACTGTTAATTACGTAGAATTCGGAAATGTTCCTTAAAAGACTAGTTTACAGACTTTTGGGCCGTGGACCTACCACGTCTGTCAAAAACTATGCAGCCACAACCAACGAGTTAACGTACTTTCTTATGACACTGAGCCACGAGGTTCCCCTTATTTACCTTATTATGAAGTTAAAAATACATAGACTAGACTTATAGCGAGGAGTCTAAAGCAAATAGGCCTGTCTGGTTAGCACTAAATCGATTATGCACACAAATGGGCCGCAGAAGAATGGCGAAATAGTGATTTTACGATTTTCACCCCTTTATTATCACACAATTTTCGGAACTTTGCGTCTTTCATCTAATAATACATACGTACTCACGCCTTTTAGGCATGACGGTAGGCAGAAACCAGAGAGAGCTACCTGCTACGATCCTAATATACACCTTTGCCTCATCTACATTCATACATCTGTACCGTCAGCACGAGTTTTCAGTAATTGAGACGTAAAGTAAACTGCAACCTTGACAATTTCAAATTGGCATTTTTCAAGGAAAAAATTAGTTCCTTCTTCGCACACCAGAGGCGCTGTTCCATTTTTTCCTTGAAAATTGACAATTTGAAAGTGTCAAAGTTCCAGTTTACTTTACGTCTTATTTACTGAAAACTCGTGCTAAGGGTACTGGTCATTCAAGCACAAATGCAATGTGCCTATTGGTCTTATTTCGTTCTGTCTCCTACTTGACATGGAGGGAAGTGGAAACTATGTGTGTTCCTACTCCACTGTTCTTTTCTGATTCATGACATTGCAGGATCCATGACAGTTAAATTCACTTTCCGGGACACGTCGAGCTTCATTGTCTAGATGCTTTTCTGGTGATCACCACTGTTTCTGGCTTTCAAGAGTTGCAGTGGTTTGGGAATAGTGAGGTAGGAATATCCCAAAAAAATTTAAAGTTCAAATGCATCTGATTACTCTTACCTTTAGCAATTTCGCTGGCAGCATATTGCAGGATCCCGTTCTGAAGGTTTCCGTTCCCGTTTGTGGTGTTATCGTCGCGGAACTTCTCCTGGACTTGAGCGAGGTCATTCTTGTTCCACTCCTTGGCGAGGGACTCTTCCATAGCCTTCTTGTTGTTGTAGTCGGGCACTTTGCTGTCTGGGAAGGGCTGGCCGTTTCTGGGAAGGAATTAGGAGAATCTTAGAAGTTGGATATAGAAATTTTGCTGGTAGCTTAAAGTAGGAAATTCTGATAAGCATCCGCCCTGGAAAGACTGGAGAGGGAAGACTCACACTGACTAAAACCCTAGTACATTTGCATCGAGGAGCAGCTGAACCTAATATGAGTTAGGCAGCGGGGAGTCAGGTGAAATCTAATCTGACCCCCTCCCCATCTCCCTCACAGTAAATAGTAAAACTCCCCCGTAAACTGTTCCATCCTACATCCGGTTTTTATACGTATGGTGTTACCCAGTTACTACGGGCTATAACGCTAAATGTAAAATACTAGTAGATGTTCGTGGTACTTAGTATGAATCGGGATTTTCAGTTAGGTTTAAAGTGGCTCTAAAGACTCAAATATAGCTAAGCCATTTTTTTCAATTGTACTGTTTTACTTGTTTTTAGAATAAAATATTTAATTATTTATCCCGACTGGAAAACTACAGAATCGTTCATATTCCGGCTGACTTATTCCTGGTATTATATAAGACGATCAACAGTTATCGCTCGTTTTCGCAAAATGACGAATTTAGTACAAAGAGCTATACAAATTGGGAAAAGTGATATGCTGAACCGTTCGGAAAAATTCTGGCTAAAGGTGTATACCTGATATCATTCTTGCCGTTATCAATGGCCCTCACGAGCTTGCCAGTGTTGTCTCCGTACTCGCCGCAGGACACTTCAATGATGAACGAAGCCGGGTTGTGGTACGAGGGACACTGTAGGTTCAGGCTGCCGAGCCATTCAACTGTTAGGAGAGGTTAGAGGTTAAAGATGTGGAAAAGTACAGAGGTAAACAAATACCATAACATTAGGTTTGGGTACAAATATGGGAGAATTGTAGATGTGAGTGTTCAAGTCAACATTTTGAATTTTGCTACTCGGACTGTGCCGAATTATGCCAAGACCTAAACTAAAAATGTATTAGTTACTCAATATTTCGTAAATATCTTTTGAGATCTCATGACCGATATTGTTATAAAAAGAAATGGAGGTTTATCAATTTAATTCAAGAGAAACAAATGCTTTTGCCGATATAAAAGACAAAAATACAAAAGGCCAAAGAAAAAATGGATGGATTGTGTGAGGAATGATTTGAATGTAAAAGGAGTAATGCTGTGCTGTGACGTCTGATCTCAAGTAAAATGGAATAAGAGCTTAAGATGAAAATATAAAAATACCAATAACTTACCAAGCCTTCCCGTACTGCCTTGGTAGACACACTGTCCATCAGCCAACGTATACAAATGATCAAACATCTCGAACAACCTCGCAGAAGGCTGGTGAATGGTACAGATTATTGTCCTGCCTCCTCTCGCCAAGGTCTTCAGCAGAGATATACATTGGAAGCAAGAGGAACTGTCCAAGCCCGATGTAGGCTCGTCAAAGAACATGATCGGAGGGTTGTTGACGAGTTCCAGGGCGATGGAGAGACGTTTCTTCTGTCCTCCTGAGAGATTCGAGGTCATAGTCTTGTGGTGCTCGGAAAGACCCAGAGTTTCGAGAATTTCGTGGATCTGGAAGAGAGGTTGTTTTGTAATTTTGTTTCTTATCTAGACTGCCTATAATGTGGTTTGGTTTAGCAAAATGCTGTTCAACTGTATTGTAGGACTGAAAGGCAGAACCTCAGTAGTTGAAAGATCGAGATAAGGGGAGATAGGGAAAAGAATCGAATTGGGGGTGTTCACGAATGTTGTTGTATCTGATAAGCTGCGAGTCATAGTAGAAGTAGGAACAGAAGGGGGTCATCATCATCACGATGATGATGAATGAATGAATCTCCGTTTTGAATGTGAGAGATAAATGGCAGATGTACCTTAACCACTCGTAATGATATCTGAATAATGTACCAAAAATTACCTAAAACGTACTATTTATTTCCTACTGAATTTAGTAAGATGGAAGACTTCCCTATTCAAAAAAATAAGTACTTTGTTATTTACACCAGCCATTAAAATTATAATGAAAATTACTTAAGTTAAAAATAATAACAAGGTAATGTGGGATCGTTATCTTTTTTCTATTTTTAGGTTTAAAACAATCAAATGCACATGTGTGATAACATTGTTTCTCATATAAAAACTAAAGAGTTTAAATATAGATTTGTGACTTTTTCTTTCACGTCACAGAATCATAAAAAATGCTATAATTATTGTAATAATGCCGAATACAAAATGGATATTATCATTATTAGACCAGATACTAGACGTTTATCTATAAGCGTTGTATTTATAGTAAAATTTGATTATAACCAAGGTTTCTTTCAGCACATGAAAGGTTCTTAATGTTACAAATAACCCTGTTTATTTATCATCATCATCATCGGCTGCAAGACGTCCACTGCAGAACACAGGCCCCCTCTTAGACCGCCACAACAAACAACAATTCACCACCTAGTGGGAAGCCTAATGGGATTCCAATGTGAAAATAATAAATAGATTTTTGAGGAAAGAAAAATTCAGTTGCAAGTGGGATTCGAACCCGCTTCTTCTGGATAGGTACCAGGGGCCTTAGTCAAACAGCAGACGACAACCGTTATCGTTCATCAGTCACCAATACATTTTCAACTTTATACCCCAGCGCGTAAAGTTGAAAATCTATTAAAAACTGCTGATCGATAACGAACGAAACATACGAAAACGATCTGTGAACTTCAATAGATTTTCAACTTTACGCACTGAGGTATAAAGTTAAAAATGTATTGGTGACTGATGAACGATAACTATTGTCGTCTGCTGTCGTCTGCTGTTTGACTAAGGCCTTAATCAACTTGGCTATCGCAACTCCCACTTGAAAACTGAATTTCTCTACTTCCTCGTTTGAAGGTTTAACGGTAACCAACCGGTCCCACTTGCAACTGAATTTTTCTTTCCTCAAAAATCATCTTTACTATGCGCGTCGCATGCGTTAATGCGTTTCATAATAATCTATATAAATAAAAATGAAACCCGTTTTCCGTTGTCACGACATAACATGAAAACGCCTTGACCGATTCGGATAATTATTTTTTTGTTGTGTTTGTAACCATCGGGACCGGG
Organism: Agrotis ipsilon; assembly: GCA_028554685.1. NCBI lineage: Eukaryota > Metazoa > Arthropoda > Insecta > Lepidoptera > Noctuidae > Agrotis > Agrotis ipsilon. Next base: position 3,427,399 of record CM052965.1, read on the forward strand.
TTTTAGACCGGGTCCTCCACCCGTGCGAAGCCGGGACGGGCCGCTAGTGAATAATAAATTCGTTTATAGTCTGATTTATTAGTATAGATTCTTACCACTTCCTCCTTATCGCTGCTATTGGTAGTACTTGGCAGCTTCAAAGCAGTAGCAACTGCCATGGCTTCTTCAACCGTGAGGTTACCGTGCAGTTGGTTATCCTGCATAATGTAGCAGGACAGCTTTCGGAAACCTGACAGGTTGCGCTCCATGCCGTTGACTGTGACACTGCCTTCCAGGCCGGAGGTTCTGAGGAAGAGAGTTTTGTATTAAGCTGGAGTGTAGACAAAGTTCGTCAGTCGAGGAGTAGTATTAATGGATTTAGTCGACCTTACATCGTTTGAAAAAACTGCCTGTGTAGTTCAAAGAATTCTTTTTAAATGGGCATTTTATGAATCTTAAAGCTTTTTTGAAGATTTAATTGCTTATGCTAATAAACTTAGGTATCTTATTGGGTTATTGGTTGCAACTGTTGCTATTTAACAAGATTTATGTCATGGGCTCGATTTTCAGGCTCAGGCAAATGCTACTGGGATTTTTGGCCAGATTTTTCAGTAGCAGTTTGGAGTTTCGGAATCTGAATCTATAACCGTTTGGCAATAGGCTAACTCAAAATTACATATTTATGTGATTTAAACTATCTAGCGAAATAAGAAATTCTTTAGCAACATTCGAGGGCGCTTTTTATGTCACAGTATGTGATTTTACTAATCCAAAAAGTAACCCCATAAATAAATTACTGACTAACCATAACAATCTGAGTCATACCCACTCAATATTATCAAAATTTCAGTATCAACTGATAAAATCTATAGTGATTGGGTCTGACTCATGTAACACAATCATCGAACTAGTTTATCTATTCTCTGTGACTCTATATCATCAATTTAGGTTATCTTTAACAGTACTCTGTGTCATCGATCTGCACAGGTGTCGTTTGTAGTGGATTAGTCATAGAAAAGAGCTATAAGGCCTTATACTGTGCTGTCCATGCCTGTTGCGAAGATTGGTTTTTGGTTGTTTGTGGCGCTCGCTTGTTCAATTTGTAACATATAAATCTACATATCTGGATAATGATAATATAAAAAACTATATATACTATAGTTTCGTTCTACTATAAACTTTATTCTTTCACTAGTAATTTTGATATTTCTCAAATAATCCTTATCCTGTGAATGAAAATCCTGTCTATGAGTGAAGCCCTGATACCTAGCAGAAGGAACACAAATTGAATGTACTATCAATTTCAGAGAAATCTCACCCCCTTTTGTAGGGATATCACCACCAAAAGGGGTGAGTTTTCTCTGTACCACACTTTTGCTAAGACTGGGTATAAAGATTTTTGCCAACTGTACATAAGTACTTAATAATAATCCATCGATTGCTAGAACATGACATTGACATCGTCACCCATTGGCCTTAGAACTGCAGCCAACCGATAGATATTGATAAATAGCGGTTCAACTCATTATTTAGTTCTTACTGTGGAGACAATACAAAAAGTGTTTGTTTTTGGATGAAAACTCTGAAATTATTTATTTAAGAAAGTTTTAGGGAAGAAAAGCTACAAAATCAAATCTCAACAGATAGAGGCATTCATTATATTCAAAATGTTGTGTTTTTACAAGTGCGAAGTGGCGGAGTGGCACCTAGAAAGTTAAGATAAAGTAATACCGTACTGATAAAGTGGTCCCGCAAAATTTTCGGTAGGCTAGCCTATTTTATCTTGGTAAAATCATCAAATGAGTCTTCCCACCCAGGGCGGGAGAAAGGGATTGTCTGACTTGTACTGACAATAATCCACGGTGATTCTTCAATAGCCCTTTACGTTACAGGATCTAATCAGTTAGCTGTTAAGACAGTCCCGCGACCCCGACAGGTTTCGGCCGTCCGAACATCAGTCTATTATTAGGAGAGGCATTATATCATCATATGATAATGCAAATTCTAAATTACTAGGCTCTATAAATCGTTTAACATGACATTGACATCACCCAACGGCCTTATGGATGTAGGGCATATCTACCGATGCGATACAGTTAATTGTCTAATCGATGGTCATAAATTACTTATTAATGCAGCTAGGATCGATATGCTAGAGGGAGAGAGATTGAGAAGGACAGACACAGATGGAGAGAGAGCAGGTTTAGTATAATTGTCTCGACGCCCTAACTAATTGACACCAAGTAAAATTAAAAATGATACCTAGTTTAAAACTCGCCCAAATTGGATATTTTTTTTTATAAATATACAAAATAAAAAATGAGTGTCTTCATTTGTCAAAAAGATTTTCTAAAATAAAGATTTTATGGGTTATTGACCTGTCCAGTTTGTGTTATTTTTCTTTTAGATGTCTGTTGCATCGCTCAAAACATCTTGTTTGTGAATTCGTTGTTATTAACGTATATTGAAACAAAGGCTTTTGTCACTTCCATGTTTAAAATTACAAATGGCGCAGGTAAACTTAACTAAACTAGTTGTGAGAAATAGAATTATCTTAGAAAAAATACGGATTTTTCCTAATAATAAAAAAAAACTAGACAGAGATGTCGGTCGATATGTCTTTACATGAAATAAACCTCATTTCTTAGTGTTTAATAATGTGATAAAATGCATCAATAAATGTACCGTTAAGTTTTTTTTATGTACTAAGTAGGTAAATGGGTATTTTGCAAATCAAGTATATTTTTTGCCTCCAAAAAGTTTTGACATGATAATAAAGAAAAAAAAACAAAACATTTTAACTTAAGACATTAAATTCTTGTCAAGTTTAAGGTTCATTGCCCTTTGTATACTTTGAGTTAAAACTGACGAACAAATGAAGCTATTGTCTCTTATTTTTATTTTTGTACCAAGTTCAGAAAACATAGTCAACTAAAGGGCTTTGTTTTTTAAGATATTAAAACGTCAATCAATTTTAAATTAAATACACATTAATAATAATGAGAGGCGCCAGACACATTGATAGGAATTCGCTTATCTATGAGGAAAAATATTTTATTGGTCACTAAAAAAATATTTTAAATCCATTTTTTATATTATATATAGGTACTACTCCATAATCATCATCTACGACAACTGCGCTGCGTGTAGCGGGTTCGATTCCCGCACGGATGACCTACAAATAGTTGTTCCGGAAATGGGTGATTGTGTTTCTATCACATCTTACTATTAAGCTTCTATGGAAGCTACTGCCTACACTGCATCAATTTTCGCAAGAAAATGGCGCCTAAAAGGATCAAATAAGGTAAGATAAGTTCGCCATTCTTGTCTATGGAAAATCACATCTGGCAACACCGATTGCTGTAATAAACTCCGTTCTACTTGTGCGTTTGACATCTAGCTACTCTATAGAAGGTACTTTCTTCGCTGCAATGCGTATGTGTGTCAATTGCTTTGCTTTACCGAGAACTTTCGTTAATACTGTCACTAGTAATCAGTATGAATTAAATTGCATGTAGACAGATACTGTTAGAAATAAGTAAATAATTTGAATAAAGAACAATGAGCCATTATTGTTGTTGGAATTTTGTAGTGGTTGAACATAGACAAACCGTAAATTAAGCTACCTTTTATAAAATAAATAAGCATGTTTTATCTTTTCAGAACTATTCAATATTTTTTTTTTCATTATTGAAAAGGTCTTTTTTAAGTGGTAAAATCATCAAATGAGTCCTAGCACCTTGAGTGGAGCGGGAGAGACTGTCAGACTCTTACTGAAAAAAATGTCCTACTGTGTTTCTTGTATTGATCTTTACGTCCCAGTGTTGTGGAAGCCTGTTTAAATAGTACCGCAACCCCAGGTGACCTATGAAAGAAAATCTAACACAACCTTATATTCTTTGCAATTTCTAAAAGTAATGCTTTGCAGAAGTGGTGATTTTTTGAGGCAAAAAGAGAGAAATATTCTTTTAAAACAACGACAAACCAGTATTGCAACATGAATCACAATAATATGTATTATAATGCACTATAATGCATTCTTTGTAAAGGTGACTGACCAGTACATGTCCACGCCGTGTCTTGCATAGAATTCGCATTGTTGATAAATGAAAGCAGATACTATAGAATAAACTACTTGAAATGTGAATAACAAAGTTTATAAGAAAAACATCCCGAAAAAAAATGCCAAATAATGTGTCAAAATACAAGATATTTACAAAATATTTATATCGTAGCGCTTGAAGTTTACTAAGGATTAAACAGAGGTGTGCCAAGACACTCACATTTCGCAAATTATGTTTTTCATTACCATGCTAAAGGTGGCCATTCAATAATTACTTCCTAGTTGGATTTTTGGTTGCTCAAAGGGAGTTGCCCCTTTGACAACCAACTTCAATGTTTGGGTAAGTTAGCTAAAGCAATTAAAAGTGCAAAACCTACGAATACATTGATATAGTAGGTATTAAATTACTGTTATAATTTTGAAACTTAAAGGACACTTAGGTTTTAAACTAACTACAAAATTTCGTCAAACTAAATAGGTTCACTTTAAAGCTAAGCTTCAGTTATTGATTAACATCAAAATAAATACCTTATTCCAAATCATTGCTTCGTGACGTCAACCGTTTAAAAGATAAAATATTCCATCTTTATTAAGTTGTTTTCGTTCTTAACTAAAAAAATATTGGAAAATTACGGTGAGTTAAAAATGTTATAAATAAAGAAGGGAAAAATAGTGTCAACTGACTTTGAACGAGTACCTAACCGTCACAAAAATAAAAACTTTGAGTTTGAAAAATCAAGATTATGTCCGCCAAAGTAAAAAAAAAGCTCTAATTTTTTTTTTATAATTTTAACCAGTTTTTTCTCATTTAACTGTCACCTCATCAAATAAAACATACTACTTTTCGACGCACTTGAGATTTTTTTATTTTGTTACTGTTGTTACAATTGAAAAAAACATCTCAAACATTTAGCCATCTTTTGGCGAGTGGTCACATTTAGAACTAACGCCGCCATATTGCTTTTCAATACAATTTCCACAGACAATTCCACAATAATGTTTACCAACAGCGCGCCCTGTCAATGTCATTCGAGAGCCAAAATATCCTTGCACCGCTGCACTGTGAGTGATGAAGGTTTGATAAGCGGTGCAGTGATAGAGATGGTAGTATGTATATCTCTCTTTTTAATACATGAAAATGTCGGCAATAGTAAAGTGCGTAAATGGCTGCCGGCAACACTCGGCCGCTCGACCTAGTTAGTAGCTTTGATAACCAAGTCCGGTTTGACGATGAAAACAATATTATTTGTTTTATTCCATGGATTAGTGATTCGTTGTTGTCTGTGTGACGAATTAAGACCTTGGTCACTGCCTTGGTAGATAAAAGTGCAGTAGGTCTGCCCTTTTGTCAATTGTTTTGTTGTAATACTTTTAATATTAAATCGAGGTAACGTTACAATGTAGGAAAATTCCGAAAATATTCTTTCGATTTCCTGCGTGTCGCTGTTCGGTTACTGCTATTTGTATGGGCAGGCAGTAGTTTAAGATACAGAAGGAATTCAAAAAGGGGCAAAGTTAGAAAAAAATATATACGTCATTCATACATTGAGCTATTAGTACTACGTATAGAGACGACACCACGCATCACCACTGTGTCCCATCCAGGATGAGCGCGCGCGCCTATAGCACGCCACAGAGCTGTCAACATCTGAATGAACTTGTGCGCCCGCACTCATCCTGGATGAGACATAGTGGTGATACGTGGTGTCCTCTCCATACGTAGCAATAATAGCTCAATGTATATATATAAAGACAAATTAAATGTTTGTAATAGATAAAAATACAGCCTTTAGCCTTAGTTATAAGACACTTTTTACAAATTTTAAAAACTCACATAAATAAGCTATTGTTATTGTAAAATGAGTATTTCCATGAATTTTATTTAAATACGAGCTCTACGCCCGCGACTTCGTCCGCATGATATTCGAACTTTGCTTTTGTGAATTTCTACTCCTAGCCACCCTCTTTAAGGGATACTTTTGGAAAATCCAAATCAAAATTCAACAAAAATTCTATCAAACCGCCATATCCCGTCTTGGATAGCATCTACACCTACATCCTAAAAATAACCCCAATGCATAATTTGCGATTTCTTACTAACAATCCCTAAACTACTCCTTAGGGGCCGAATATAGCAAAATCCTGTCTAAGTGAGCATCTACGTCCTAAAAAAGAACCTGATGCAAAATTTGAGGCTCCTAGCACTTGTAGTAACAAAGTTTCATACAAACTATCAACCCCAAAAATAACCCCTTAGGGGTCGAATTTCGCAAAATCCCGTCTTAAGTATCACTTACGTCCAAAAAAGAATACATATGTAAAAAATTAAGTCTCAAAACTATCAACCCCAAAAACAACCCCTTAGGGGTCGAATTTCACAAAATTTTTACCTTGTTGAGCATTTACGTCTTAAAATGAACCGGCATGCAAGATTTGAGACGCCTAGCACTTGCAGTAACAAAGTTTCATACAAACTATCGACGTCAAAAACAAACCCCTTAGGGGTCGAATTTCGCAAAATCCCGTCATAGTTAGCATCTACGTTCTAAAGAGACACCCTATGCAAAATTTGGAATTCCTAGCACCTCTAGTAGCGAAGTTTCATACAAACTATCAACCCCAAAAACAACCCCTTAGGGGCCGAATTTCGCAAAATCCGTTCTTAGTGCTCACCTACGTGGTATAAGGAAGAATTATGCCAAATTCCAAGTTTCTAGGCCCAGCGGTTTGGACTGTGCGTTGTCAGATCAGTCAGTCAGTTTTGAATTTTATATATATAGATTATTTAAAGAAAACAAACCCATTATAGACTAATTATTCAGAATAATGGTTGTTGCTTATAATTATAAATGGCTTTTGTAAGTATTATTAGATAATAATGTTAATTTAAATATAGTATATGCGTTAATATTCCTATTTAGTGCTTGCATTAACTTGCATTAGCACTTATTAAAATTTGATTACTTACTGCAATTTTTTTTTACTGTTTCTATAAAATATCTTTACTTAACTTTTAATAAATTATGTATCCTGAAAAAAGAAAAACTATATATTGAGCTCATACAGGAGAAAACAATAACATGAAACATTTTAATAAATGCATATTATGAAGTTAAAATAAAATTGTTTTTTTTTGCGAATGGCCAGATAGTATGACGTAACGCTCTTTTTAATATTTGATAAGTACCGAATAAAAAAATATGTACAAAAGCTTAACTTCCGCATAAAACAATCGAAACTGTTTATCAGCCCTTTGACCAAGTAATTATGACATTGAAGATACATGGCAATGTCAATCATAAGATACAGAGTGACGTATATCAACTTGATACAAAACGTGTGTTTTAAACCAGTTTATATCTAAAAATGTGAGTAAAAAATATATCTCTTGAAATATCAACAAGGCTTCGAAGGAACTTATTTGCAAGAAACACGTGAGCATTTGTTTTTATAAAAACTGGCCAAGTGCGAGTCGCCGATTGGTTTGAACGAGATCAAGTAATTAGTTTTTTTTTAATACGACATAAATCGTAATCCGCAATTTACTTTTCAAAGATACAACCAACTACAAGAACTTTTATATTATGTTACTTGCTGCCGGTCGCCGGACTAACGAATTACCGTGACCCCGAAACGTAAACGGCTATTGGAGAAAACCGTGGATTTTAGTCAGTACGAGTCTAACAGTCCCTCCCGCTCTGCCCTGGGTGAGAGGACTCATTTGATGATTTTACCACGATAAAAAAAATGTTACTTGCTGCTACGGAACGCTTTATGGGCGAGTCCGACTCGCACTTGGCCGGTTTTTTTTTAATAACAATGAAATCTCACACACTTTTGACTTGAAAAAGTGTCTGTGAAAACCTATATTTGCAAAATAAATATCATTTATCACATCTAGTCAGTCACTAACATCAGTCTGTATATTATAAATCCTTATATCAAACATAAAACATAGCATAAAGCAAAACTTATACAATGACATAGTTTGCTTGCATGTTCAAATTGCGTAACCGGTGTCGCAAGTCGCTGGTTATCCTAGAAACGATGACACTAAGAGATCACAAATGTACATAATAAGTATATGAGTACGTACATAAGATTTATTTAGTACGTTCGACGTAGGTGGTTGTGTAATACATAAGTATGGGAGGATCTTTGTGATAATTGCTCCTGGCAGTAAGTAGGTACTATACGGTTCAAAAAGGTAGGAAGGTAGAAAAAATATAAAAAATGACAGGCATATTAAAGTGTCAAAAATATTGAAAAACCAAAAATACCTATAATAAACAATATTAAAAAATATAAAAAAGTTTGTCTTAAATATATTAATATAGTCAGATGAGATAATGTTTAATAGGACAATATTTTGGAATTGTAACAGATATTTGGAAAAGCTGCATAATTTAGATTTTTGGTTCCGCACTAGAATTCCGTGTACAGCTCTTTAATCTAAGTTTTTATGGGATATTGAATTCTGATTTAATCAAACCGAGCTAACCGGAAAACATTAAAATACTTGTTTAGCAGAACCAGATTAATACTAATTTGACCTTAGCAGTTTATTTTGCGCATAGTTTACTTATTCAACGCGTCATAATAATCTATCAATCGAAAAATATTGAGCGTCCGTCGCATCAAATTGCATTTATGTCTTTAATTGCATTCGTAATTGGATTCAATCGTAAAACGAGCGGTAATCAATTCGAAGAAATACCACATCTGTGGTAGTGGTATCGATTTGTCATAATATTTATACAGCTACTTGTATTTACTATTTGACATACTTTATGAATTTCCTGTGAATCTTGTTTACTTTTTTTTGTCAACAAACGGACGACTCATTATCTTAAAACATTATGTACCCTATATGAAATATGCATGCCCTAAACAGGCAAAATATGGTTTGTGCCTAAACCACCAACTGTAACAACCGGTAGTAACTATATTTTATGCAAATAAATTATTCTTATTCGAACCCAGCTTTGTACGGGTTTCGACCTATCTGTAAGATTTTTTCAAAACTTACATAAAAATCTTGTCGTGCGAGTGACGAACATAACAAAAACATTGTCCTCTTTGGTCCAGTCGTTCAGAAATTATGCACGTACCTACACATACAAACAGTCTTTTTAAATAAACGACTTTGTTTTGATAGGATCTACTCGTAAAAACGATTACCAAGTGTGCATTTGTGCTAAAAATTAAGTACAAAATCATACAGATTCACGAGATACTTTTAGGTACCTATACATATGTTTTCAAGCATTGATTTTCCTAGAAAAACCTCCCCAAACCAGTTAAAGTTAGTTTTTTTGTAGAATTCTACGCAACTTAAAAACAAGTTTAAAATCGGCACAAATAAAAATACAAGCCGTCGTCGCACAGTACCTGTTTAGACCGAGATACATTATATTTATGTTACTTAGCTTGTTCTTTAATTTCGATTCGACCACTAAAATCAGAGTCAAACGGAACAGAGGGGAATGGTGCAAAGATTCCACCAATCACAGCCGAGACGAAATATTATTATGTTGATTTCAATCAGGGTGATCACCCAATTGATCTGTGTCGGTGGAAAACTGGGCTACAGATATCTTATCATCTCTATCTTGCATTTAAAGTTTGGCAGTTGTGTGACAACGACAGCAACAATTCTGATAGTTTGCAAGAGGCCTTCCCATGACGACTTCGATCAAGGGCCAAAGTAGACCGCTGGTCGGCCGGTGGTCGCTTGGTCTTATCATAACTCGTCCCGCAATTTTCTATGAGGTGCGCCGCGACGGCTTTTAGCTGTGTCCTGACACAGCCAGAAGCCGTCGCTCCAGGAAAAGGTTAATTTAGACCAAAATTCAGTATGCCCAATTGACCAGTCTCAATTCAGCTTAGCAGCATTACGATACAAGTTATTAGCAAAAGTACGTGCTAAGCGACGGTCATAGATTTCTTTAGATAATAGTTGGCACAATAACAATAGAATTCTCCACTTACTTGTATCCTGTGAGAATATTGAGCAGCGTGGACTTTCCGGCGCCGGAGGGACCCATGATAGCCGTCAGCTCGCCGGACCGGAGTCGGCCCGAGACCGACTTGAGGATTGTCTTCACATCTGAGAGAAAGAAAAGGCGTTTAGTAAGAGGTTTTTAGTCAAAGACAAACCGTCTTAATATAAAAAATTAATCGTCTGTTGAACACTCGTCTAAAACAAACTGTAATTGCAAAACGACCCTTATATCAACGTAAAATGCCGTTTTGCAGTTGACGGGTTTTTTAGACAAGTGTTCGACTGATATTTAACTTTATTGTCATAGAATCTACAGATAGGTTAGAAGAAATGCCTAAACATTTCAGCACTTTTGACCGACTGTTAGCCGACTGTAAATAAAGCCGAATAATCAGCACATCTCTAATTCAAATATATTCACTAATGATCTACAAAATGCTAATAAGGAATGGAAAATACTCGCCGACAACAAACTGGACCATGTTATGGTCTTATTGTAACAACAAAAAGCTAGTTTTCTTTCTTGTTTATAACGATAACTAAATAAGATCAAATCTATCAATAGATTTGATGACGAGGTTAAATTTTGAAGGATTTAATCAAAAGAATTGTCGCTAATCTTTTCAAATTCAAACATTTAGCAACAAGCTAAATGTTTTAAGCCTTTAAAATTTAAGTAATTTCATGCCATTAAGTTATTAAAATATGCTGTTTGCTTAGAGGTCGAGTTTTTATACAGTTCACAGACCTGCTGTATAATACAAGAAATACTTGTCTACGCGTATGAGAAAATGACGTCTTTTGAAGGTCCAACGTAAATGTCAGAAACTCAGAAAAAAAACGCCTTCCTTGTTTGAGACTTTATGTGACGCTTTAGGTTATTAAAGCAATAAAAAAACGACTACTTTTTATTTAAGATGGATTTGCTAATGACTCCAAGTCTAGGTGAGGTGACAGAGGTAAAGACCATGATGGAATGAACCAGAAAAGGATATAAATGCTGCTTGTCTAGAATAATTACATGTTGAAGATGCAATTATTTACATACATAACATTACAGTTACTACAATGTCACTTTTACCAGAGGAATCATACTTTCAATACTAGAGAGCCGGCGACGGTTTCGGAAACGTCAAAAATTTATATGATTAAAATTTATATACCACTGAAATCTGTATATCAATCGTGCTGGTTTCAGTTTCCAGAGTTCCAGAGATGGCACATCGATTTAACAACGTTATTGATGCTACCAATAAACGTAAATACATTAATTCTAGCGGTAAAGGTTAACGCGTGAAAAACAAAAGTTTAAGCTTAGCAAACAATATTTCGATGACAATATTTGTCTTTTGAGAGTAAAATTTTATAAGTGCTTTAGTTGTATTTTCCGTCATTTACTAGACAGCTGTACCGTTCATTGAGGGACCCTTTAGAAATCACCAGCCTATATTTTTTCTACTTCTGGGTCACAGGCTTCCTCTCTGTTATGTTCATCTCTTGGAATTTTTGGCTCTAAAACATAAACTCATTTGATGCCCTTTGTTAGTTATTTTAATTTATATTAAGTTAGTTAATTTAGTATTTAAAAAAATGATGTACTACTGCAAAAACACAAACTAAATCATTTAATCCCTTGATATAAACGACGTTAGTAAAACACTAAACAATACAATGACCAATTGATTACATTTCATCAAGTTCAAAGACCGTTTCAATTAGAATTCAAACGTCGAAAGCCATAAAACACAAGACAATTCGATTAACGACGAACATAATGAAATTGAAAAGGATTCATCACTCTCTGTCTCGAATACTACTGTGTTTACCTTGGTTTATTGCAATTGCACACTGTGGTTGCTGGGCAAACACTTTACACCATTAGAGCAACCGGTTTTTCTCGCCCGAGGAGTCGAGTGTTGCGATGTTAGCAAGACTTACGCAGCATAGAAATGTATAAAACTACTAAGTGTCTTCTAAGATTTTTAACAGAATTAGATTTGATGAAAATTGTCGGAAAGAGCGTATTTCGTACTCTTGTTAGGAGCAATTATTGATTGACAACATGGTGTCCCCAAAGTCCCTGGTTACGTATTCTGCTGAGTCGTTCATCAATCCTGATGAGTGTTGGACTCTACCAGTATGCTAGTTGTGCACGCCAAGTCAAGGGTTGAAGCTACAAGTGAAATTATTTTAAAAGAGTAACCATGGAGTTTCTTGTTGGTGTTTCTCAAACGGCCAACCCGAACCGTACACCTGTTCCTGTGTGTTGTCGTCATGTTATGAGTGCTCTTATGGAATTGTTACCTATTCTAAATTGGTGTGATGACCAATGGTGGTCAACTAGGGTGATTTTTCTGTCCCAAAAACAACTACAGAAGGAAATGTATGTGTATTTTGTTACACATGTTCTTATTGAGCAAATCCTACTTGGAATGCCTATATGTATTTTGCAATGATATTTCCCATTAATTGCTAGAGGACATTTCCAGTTGTGAGAAGCTGTAGCATATTTTTAAGTGCTCTCTTATTATGTAGGATGTAGTTTAACAAAAAGATTCTAATGCACACCGATTTTTATGGTGATTGGTCCTATTCTTACAACATAACAATAGATATTCGCAATCCTGTCTTACTGTATGCAAGTGTTGAAGCACATACAGTATGTGTAATTTAATATGACTGTACTGTTATGCGCATGCATTCATGCAGTTTCACACGCATTGCAACGACCTCATAACTCTTAAGGATAGAGACTTGCAAGTCGAAAGCAAGTAAAAAGAAACTTGGTCGCGGGAATTCTTTCCATCACCGTGACCCCGGAACATAAAGGGCTATTGAAGGACACCGTGGATTTGAGTCAATACAAGTCTGACAGTCCCTCCCGCCCTGCCCGGGGTGGGAGGACTCATTTGATGATTTTACCACCCAAAAAAAAAGGTAAAAAGAAACTTATAGAAATGCATTTGGACATTTTGTGGAGCAAATTATTTAAAGACTGATAAATAATGAGAAAATAGCAACAAGTATTTTCAAAATTCAATCAAGTATTTTGACTAGATAGAGCAAGTCTAATCTAAAGCAATACAAACTTAAAGTCAAAAGATTAAGATTTATTTGTAAAAACCCGAGTGACGCATACATATATTTTGTTAGGCTTAACGAATAATTAAATCTTTGGTGTAATCTGCAATTCAAATATTACGAGATGACCACGTGCAAACACTTATATTTCCTCCTTCCTATTTAATTTTGCTATACAAACTGTCAATCTAAATTAGATTCTGCTCACCGCTGCAAAAGTTTAGATTTGTGTGTAGCTTGAATACTAATAGTCGGCTTTACATAACTAAGTGAATCCTTTGTTTGTCATATCATACATTAGTCATCCTTTGCAAAGTTCACTTCCCATTTTATGGACTTTAAAAGTATCAAATGTATTTGTTACATTATAATTACCTAATATTTACTACGTTAAGTGTACTGAAACTTAAAACATATAAATCTGTGTATCTATAAAGAAAAAGATGTCAGGAGAGGTTTGTTTTTTTTTTCGCTATAAGAGACTAAAAATATGGACTGTGTAAAGATCCCGCATGCGTATATTGCATATTGTATATGAACTCATGTTTGGACCAACAAATTATCTTTATTTTATGGCTCATTAGGATGTGACTGCTGAAATGACAAGTGATAGAGAAAAAGACAAGTTACAATAACCCAAATAAATTGAGAAATGGGATTATAATCTTGAAGTAAGGGCAAGTGCTGTACCTATGGACGCTTTTACCTGTGGACACCGTTATTTATGGGAAAAGGGGCAACCCCAAAATTCTAATCTGAACACAGCCGTAAGCATTGAAGGTTGGCAGATTTGACGTATCGCCATCTTTTTTCCTTTACGTTTTCCCTAGAATTCACGGTGTCCACAGTAAAAGCGTCCATAGGTACAGCACTTGCATATACAACACATTTATTAGTCCGAAGGTGACAAAGAAGATACCAAGATACCCATATTATTAAGATTTCATTTTAACGAACTGGGTCCGGAAACCAAAATGGCTGTGATCGATTGTGCTAAAAATATTTCATCTACTTCCTTTCAATTATTTGTCCTTCGCAAGTTTAGTTTATAGAAGAGGAAATCGTCAAAACTGGCTAAACCTGAACAACTTGCTCAATTAAGAGTAATTTGAGTTTAATTATGTCAATTTTTTTTACATTAATGTTTTTGCTAATGTCATTACGGAAACGGCGCGTGTAAAAAAAGATTAAATTACTGCCACAACACTTCATATTTTTTTGGTCTGAAGCGATCATCTTTAAAATTGCATATACAACGTGTAACGTTAAAAGCGCAAAACCTCTCGTGGGGTATCTCAGCACATGTTACTGAACAATGTTTGTTATAAAACTTTTGGAAATTCGCAAAAAAAAAATGATTTTTCATACTAAATGAGAAATTGATCGAGCCCATCAGTATGAAAAAGTATTTTTTTTTTTTCGCGAATTTCCTAAAGTTTTATATTTTTACATTGTTCAGTAGCATTGGCTGAGTTACCTCACGAGAGGTTTTGCACTTTTAACGTTACACGTTGTATACGTTGTCAGGTGTACAGAGACGGATTTAGGGCTCTTTTATCCCGAACAAATGACTTTCTTAGAAAATGATGGCGCTGCATATACGATGCAAACTGATTCAAATTCTAAATTAACGCGAGCAAAACTTATGTAGATTAAATAAACAAATCCTTCAAGATCGTAATGTAGGAAAATGTGTCACTTTTCCATCTGTATAATATTTTAGCGTCGTAATCGCCATCTACAATAACAAAGTACATTGCTTAAGGTACAAGGGTCAGGCATACAATTATAACACGCTACACTACGTCATTAATTGCATGCAAGTCCATGCATTTTAATTGCACCGCAAGAAACTGCCATCGTTCTTTTAATTAATCCTTGTCTAGCCTTTAATACTTTTTGCTTAGTAAAGTGATCCTGGCTATTCTTAGTGGCAATTGATGTGTGATTCTTGTTTTTTATAAAGACATTACATTTTTATTGCTAGCCATGCGCCTCTTTTTCACACGATTGTTACAATTTTATTAACTTCGAGGTGCCTTTATTGTACGAAAATTTAATATTAATATAGCTAGAGACACGCCCCGGCTTTGAATTTTCGACTTTCCAGATGGATTTTCCAAAAATTTCGTACATAACAACCTGACGGGTTCAAATTTTTGAAAAATTTCAAAAGTAAATCTTTGTTTTGACAATACTGACTACAACAACAAAAATATTTGTTCAATTTGAGTCATCCGGCAGTTATTCGCGTAGATTCATGTACATTTCGGCGATTAATTTATAAATTCATCATGCATATAAATGTCCATTATTATTATGTATATGTAAATTAGCGACCCGCTCCGGTTTCGCACGGGTGCGAACTGCGAAATGCAAATATTATACATATTTTGAACTTTTCTGGTGAATCGACCGCTCTATCTATTATTAAAAATCGCATTAAATCTGTTGCGTTTAAAAATGAGCGTACCGATTACTGGTTTGATGTACGAGAAAAACGTGATGTTGCCTATAAGCCTTCATCGATGGACTATCGAATACAAACATATTTTTTCAGTTCGAGCCGGTACTTCCTGAGATTAGCGCATTCAACCAAACAAACAAACTCTTCAGCTTTGTAATATTAGTATAGATTACTTGAGACGTAGTAGCTAATAATGTCCTACACATTAGGAGCTACCAAGGCCATATAAAACATGTCAATTAGATAAGTTATCAAGCCAGCTGATCTATTAATACTTACAGAATAAAACTAATCGTTTCAATAAATATTATATTGATATGGAAATCTAATTGCGTGGTAGTAAATAGTGAACAATCCTTGGATGACGGAAATGTTACACAAAGTTTGAAATCGCATCCAAAAAACATTTGAATAACCTGAGAGGAATAAGAAAACAGAATTTCAATTAAATGTAATGTTTGCATGTTTCGGTACAAAAGTACAGAAATGACTCTAATAAAAATATTAAAACAATCTTATCCCCGATTGATACATGTGTGATATCTGAACAAAATACGAGAGAAATCTCAAGCAATACCTAGTACTTGGGGCCCCCAAAAATAGCAGGGCCTAAGCACTTGCCCTAAAGACGGACCTGTGAATGTCTACAAAGTAACGCCTGAGTTTATAAAGTCACTAGCGATCCAAAAACTAATAATAAAATATGTAATTATGTAGCTATGCCATATAGTTTCGAGATAAGAAGGTATCATTGTTTGTTATTCCACATTACAACCTACCACTAAGCCAAAATTTATTAAAAGCCATTGAGCCGTTTTTGCTTATAAAAGTAAAAACATCCTCACATACTTTCACATTTATTTATAACTAGCGGCCCGTCCCGGCTTCGCACGGGTGGAAGACCCGGTCTAAAACCCGGTCCCGATGGTTACAAACACAACAAAAAAAAAAACTGCCAAATCGGTCAAGCCGTTTTCATGTTATGTCGTGACAACGGAAAACGGGTTTCATTTTTATATATATAGACTTATAGTGAGTTTACAAAGATGTCCGCTTGTTTCCTTTGCAATTAATATTGTTACTGTAAGCCTACATCATCCCACTGCTGGGCAAAGGCCTCTCCCCATGATCTCCAGCTTTCACGGTCCAGGGCCAAAGTGGACCACTGCAATTAATAACTACAAGTTTTTTGTGCTCAAAGAAATTATTTGGCATTTCCCTATTTTAATTATATCCTCTTCCTGAATCTTCCAAAGGTCGAGAACAACAACAAAAGTTAAGTAAAATGTCATACATTTCTCTGAATTATCTTCAATATACTACCCGTTTACCTTCCTTTCTTTGGGTCATTAACCTGTGACCTGTAGTAACATTGAACATTTTCCTGTTTTTATACGAACATGTATTATATAAATTAAGGTAAATTTTGTTTGCATACCTGCAATGATGAATTATTAACAGATTAAGAAAAGTTTTTATTTTTTCAGAAATACCTTCTGTTACTCTGGACTTGCGAGTTGTGGGTCAAACATAGGGTTACCATATCTCAAGATTTGATTCTTATTTATTTATTGCACAATGTACATATTGTTACAAGCGAAGCTTAAAACTAATGATAAATTACCCTGTTAGGGCGCAGCAAATAACTTAAAACTAAATAAAATAACTAATAATAAACTTAAAACTTTAAATAAAATAATCAATGTTTATCCGCCATGAAGTCTTGGATGCTGTAATAGCTTTTTTCTACAAGTAAACACTTTAACTTAAATTTAAAGGAACAAAGTGATTTGGTGGATCTTATGCTTTCGGACAATTTGTTATTTGAATGCTTCGGTACTCTGGGCTATTTTTATACATTTGTATTCTAGGTGCTGTGCTGGTAGGAGTAATTTTGTTTTGCGGCGTTCGTTCTTGTCAAAATTAAATAGATTTATGTTTTTTTTAACGAAAGTGGCTATTTCTAATATATAAATGGAGGGTAAGGTTAGTAATTTTTCACCTATAAAATGGGGTTTGCAACTATCTCGAGGTTTAATATTAAAAATTATTCCAAGACATTTCTTTTGCGCAATAAATAGATCTTTAGCGTCTACACTGTGTCCCCACAGGATGATACCATAGCGTAGCCAAGCGTAGGCATACGCGTAGATATAAGCGTAGTATGCAGAGAGAGCACAGTGGGTGTTTTTGTTAGATTTTAGAACACTAAGCCCATATGCGAACTGTGATAACTTTGTTTTAGTTTGCTCGACATGTTTCTTCCAATTTAAATGAGAGTACAGTGTTATACCTAATAGTTAAAATTCTTCAACTTCTTCAATTTTAATATGGTTAGTGATAGTTGATAAGTTAATTTTTTGTTTTTGGTAGGGTTTAAACTGTATGACTTTTGTTTTTTTGTTGTTTACTTCAAGATTGTGGTTTTGCAGCCAACATATTATTTGGTTATAAGTTTCAATTATTTGTGTATTAAGTTGTATATTATTTGGGGAGCTTTTGAAGAGAATAGAGATGTCATCAGCGAACAGCACACAGAGATGGTTACATATTTTCGGCAGGTCGTTTATGTAGATGAGGAACAGTATGCATCCTATTACAGTACCTTGAGGAATAGACCATTTTGTTGTTAGTATATCTGAGCGCACATTTTGTAACTCGCATGTGTCGTCATCTAGGTGTACTATCTGTACACACTGTTTCCTATCAGTGAGATATGATTTGAGCCAGTCAAGTGCGTCTCCCGTTATGCCAACTCCATCCAACTTCGTTAGTAATATGGAGTGCGATACTTTGTCGTAGGCTTTAGTCATGTCAAGCAGAAGGCCTATTGCATAGTTTTTGTCTTTGATATAGGTCAGTATTTCTTGTGTGTATTTATAAACGGCATTTGTCCTGAGATTTCAGGATTTTTGGACTCTTCTCAGGATTCCGGTCGGATTTTACATAACTTATGAAGTAGCCATAGTATAGTAAATAAATTACACAAAGCAATGCGCCATTGCTTTGTGTAATTTATTTCATTACCACTTCTCCTAAAACTGAAACGGAACTAGGCAGTTTCAACAAGCTAGTAGCTTTGTCCCACATACTTCAGAATCCACCAAAATACAACAGTTATAAAAGTATGTATATTTTGGCTATTTTCCTTCTATGTTGACAGAGATATAATAGGTAAAAACCTAACCATTTACTTAAAACTTGATTTTCCTTATTTAATACACCATTCTCTACATGTACCTAAACAAAATCCAGTTTGTTTGGTTAAGCAATTTGCTACGTGATTAAATTAACATCAAACAACAAATAAACTAACCCGATAACCAGGAAAAAAATCGCAAACAATCACAACAAAACTAATAAAACAATTGATAAAATAACTGTATTTTATTAGTAAAACAGTACTATTATGTATTCTGTGGTGAAACTAACATAATCCCAACTCAAAGCTCGTAAGACGTTAATTAAGTGATAAGTAATTTCGTATTAACTGAAATCCGCAAGTTAGAGATCTTGCCTAGAGATATAAAAGAAAATATACTCATTGGATTTTTTTTACTAGCCTACTCTGTCCCACTCCTGAGCAAAAGCCTCTCCTTCCTTACATTTCTCTCGACGATGGTGTGTCTAAAGACAAAAGTTACATGTGTGTCAACTTATTGCCATCGAAATTAATTTAACCGTTAAAGCGTCAAATTTAATAAAACAAACAGAGAAACTACAGCTTTTTTTTATCGTGGTAAAATCATCAAATGAGTCCTCCTACCCCGGGCAGGGCGAGAGGGACTGTCAGACTTGTACTGACTAAAATCCACGGTGTCTTCAATGGAGAAACTACAGCTTTAACGGAAAATATAGTAACATTACCTATACAAGAACTGAAATACACAATCAATCTACGCACGTCCTAATCTCTACCAATCATATAGGTACAATCGCAAGCATGGAGGCATCGTAAATGTTATCTTTCAAACTATGCAGGGGTAATTAAAATTGTACGTTTCTCAATATTCGTGCCTTGATTATAACGATAAAGCGTTACCTGGTGTTATCAAAAAGATTATAGAATTAATGTAAATTACAATCGTCCATCGGGACTATCTGACTTTCAAAATGTGGTACTTATGTAGATAGTCATAGGGCTACTGATAATTACTTTATAATCGATGTTACTACATACCTTACACCTGTTGAAATTAATGAGATAGATGGATGGTAAAAAGATGATATGGATAGAAGTTGGGTTTCACCAAACGACAACATGAATTTGAATGTAACGACTATAACATGATATAAAATAAAGTTAACATAATGCCAAATATTTTGAAACCACCAGCAATTATTAAACAATACATAATAAAATACAACTGCAGAAATTATTTGAACAACAACAGATATATCAAAATAAAGAAATTGACCTTTGTAGATAAAACAAAATTAAGATTCCGAATTGTGTACGACGAAAAAGAGATGCAGATTGTACAAAACTACACAAGCATGTGCCTAAAAGTGATTTTAATATAAATGTTAATAGATGGAAAAGAAAAGGTAGACAAAACTAAGATTGTGTAAATATTGGCAGGATTGAGATAACACAGAGTAGGTACATGATAACATGCCGATGGACACGGTAGAATTGAAAAAAAGCATTGCACTGATGGTTAGTAACATGAGACAACGAAAAGAAGTTGATGATAATGCAAAGCTAGCAACAGAAATATTTGTAACTGATCATGATACAATAATAGATAATTCTATCAATCAAGATTTTGATAACAATGTTGCCGATTTTGATAAATTATAGTTTATGTAGATATTATTCGTCGCACATAAACTGGATTACTTTCGATAGCTTCCTCAAGGCTTTCGAAATGTATAATTACGTTAAAACATACAAAAACAATACCTAAACAGTTCAATGTAACAACTGTTCTTATTCACAACATTGAGAAATCAGTAGTTTTATTTGACAAAACACGAGTTTCAACAGCTTTTCGTTGATAAAAAAAAATATATGCTATTCAATAAAACTAAAGAACAATTTTATAGAAAATCTTTTACGGATTTTGGATATGAATTTGTGTTTATCTAAGTCCAGCCAGATAAAACTTTAACATTAGCCTGGTGAATTATTTATACTCATATGTCACTGATATCAAAATATGGAAGTGAGTCAATTGTCAGCCATGAAATATGTAAAGTTTACTGACGAGATAAAGATAATAGATATTGAAAAGGTATGACTCAATCGCCAAAACGTTTACGAAAACAAAAAGAAACATTTGTCACATTATGCGAACAATAGCAAATGATACAGAAGCAAAACAAACAACTAATATTATTAATATAACCATAAATTCAAATGTGGACAAGATTTCAAAACCACAATGTAATGTTCCATATGTATATGATAATAAAGGCATACGACCGGCCATTACCAATTACAACGGAAAAGGTAAATTGCTTGGTGGACGCCTACCTATACGTACCAATGAGTATTTCCTTAGCCGTTTCATTAATAAATTACTGGTTGACCACTTGACCAGCCTAGATAAAGACGAGACGGCCACTTATAGAAGCATTGTATGGAAAAACGGGTTAAATTTCCTGATGTATTCTGAATAAGATGAGAGTTCAAGTTTGAAGAAACTAGAATAATTGCTCTATTTATAAACAGATCTGGTTAGAAAAGATGTCCTTTTGAATAAAATTTACAAGCTATCACTAAATTATTCAGATGCTTTGTAAAATTTTGCCTGTGTTTAGCTCGTGAATACTTAAAATATCAATATTTTAGTTAGGGTTTGATAAAATGATGTGGAGACGTAATCATAAAACTCTCTCAACGTACTTTCACTTAACCAAAAAAAAATACTTTTCAACTGAACCTAGTTACGAACAAACACCGTCCGTCTTATTACAAAACGAGGTTTAACTATAAACCCAGGTTTAAATCACGTCAAACTATGGTTTACCTAAAAACGTTATTACAAAACGTGGTTTTCCGTTAAACCATGGACTAAACCTTGGTCTAACTTTAATCCACGCCGCCCCCTAGTTTATCGGTGGTCTAAGTCGTAGCTGTCAAAGTTGTGTCAGTTTTTCATTGAATATTTTTCATTGTATTGTTGTTTTTGTGTTAGTTTTACCTAAAACATGGTCGACTTAATGGATAATGATCCTAGATTAACACTTAGGCTACTTTTAATTTCGTTATCATGTTCCCGTGGGGTAATTGCCTGACATACTTATCCCAAACATACTTTACTTAGACATATACTAGTAATATTCACATTAATAAAGATGGTGAAATTATTAAAAAGAGGCAACTGTTCTAAAAAATGAAAACAAAACTTCATAATAATTCCAAAAAATAATTAGTAAACATGTCATAGTTTATTATGACGCGCGAGAATGTTACGTTCCATTACGCGCTTTAAATGTTGTGTAAGTAAAGAATCCAACATTAAATAATATGCTTAAAAAATCAAACTACAGTATAGGAAATGACTTATATCTAAATTCTAAAAAATAAATCAATATTTTTAATATCTCTAAACCTCAATTAATCATAAACGAATTATCAATACATTCTATTTTCTGGTAATATGGAACGTTGCAATCGAATGATATCATGGTGAACGAATGAAATTTGTATTAATCTGTGGTTGGATTTAGACCTCGGTTCAAATGACGGTACTAAGAAGTCTGAGGTTTATTTATGTTTTGTAATACGAATAATTTTAAACCATGGTTTAGCACTTAAGCCGAGACTTGATAGTTCTGGTCTAAACCAGGGTTTTGCGTTGTTTTTGTAATAAGACGGCGTTAGTTTTGCGGACACAACTGTTTCAAACTGACATAATTGTTTTTACTGTGGATAATCTTAAACCTTGTATTTTAGCTCGATGACAAGAACAAATGATGAAAAAAAGTTCAAAGGGCATATTACGTATTAAAAACTTGAAATACTCCACAATAGTACTACCATCTACCTTGAGAAGTCTTAGGTAATTAAGTATTGAAATGTGTAAAAGAAAAATGTGTATAATTATTGCAAACGATGGAGCAAAGTCATCTAAACACCTTAGTGAAGTCAGATTTGTTATAACCTTGACTAACAAGGATAAAAATACCTGCCCTGATGGCTGAAACTGCAATTATAGTAATCTTCTTGCTACAAACGTTGCATTAAATATAGTTGAAGTAGATTTTAACATGAAATTAGGGGCTGTAGTGGTTACGGAGTTGGCTCTTCTGGTTCCAAAAACTATCGTAGCACGTTTTCTGTGGATATAATGCCAATTTTGTTGAAATATGTACGATACGAGGTGAACGAACAGATTTTATCTCAAATGACATGGACAAATCTGTCCAAGGAAATAAACTACATAAACAGTTAAAGTACAATCATGCATTTAATTTTAGTTTGCAGTAGATGAAGTAACAGTAGTCAAAGCATTTTGTAATATTCCGTTTCCATGCTAATTGTAAGTAGTTTCTTGGTAACCATTGCGCGAAATCCTCGATGGAGCAATAGCCACTATCGTAGCAGGAAACGAGGAAAACAAAGAAATAGGTAACAATGAATCCCTTTAATATGCAGCGATATGACAAGGCTCTTGAGGAAAAGACTGCTAACAGATTTTGATGACTGATAAATTCACAAAGATCTACCCTGAATTGACTTTAAAATTATAGGAGTATAACTCTTAATGACAATGTTTTTTAATGCACCGTTATAAAAAAAATAATTAGCATTGACATTCAAATTAATGTCACTTCAAGTTATGCCACTAAATCTAGAAGTTGCTCAAGTAGTAATAAAATATTTAAGACTCAGATTTTAATCTTCGTAAGCTAAATTCGTACTCAAAAGCAACATGACAACATTAGCTCCTTCGACAAATTGTGAGACTTAAAATCCTAAGTTAGGAAAGAAAGGTTATCGTAGGACAAAAAGAACTTGCAAAAACGGAGACACAGACTCACAGCAAAATAGAAGAAGTGTCAAATAATGACACCTTGAAGGTTACGGTTACTTGTTAGCCTAAATCTAGGATTAAGTCAAGAGGTAAGCAAAAGCCTGCCAATGATGATTTAAAGCAGAATAAGTTTTAGCAGTCGATTCTAACAATCGTATACTATTAAGTGCCGGATCACCCTAATTCTCACGCTTACCAGGAAGTAGAGGATTCGGAAGGGCTCTAAAACAGTGTTTGGGATTAATGTTTAACAGCAATTTGCTGGATAAAACGGACGTATGCGGTTTCTTTTCGGACGGGTAGTAACAACTGATTGAGGAAGTCCCTTGCCGTCTTATATTTAGATCTTCCTTCCCGTTCTTTTAATAAGATTACTTTGATGATTCCTAGCATAACCTTGAGTTCTTGTTGTACTTGTAACAGATATTGCTCTTCGTGATAGGTTATCCTGACTCAACTCCCTCGGGTTCAAAGTCTTGTATATTTCCGCAATTTATATTTGTTTATTAAGTGCAGAAACTTGGCCAAGTTTATCGTTCTTTGTCATTTTATTATCTTTGTAACCTTTTTAAGGAAGTTTGCCACTATTTTGTTTCGTATAACCAGTTTTAATACGAAACTTTGACGATTATTGAAGTAGAAAAAATGTGGCAAAAACACAACTTCGAGAATGAATTTCGAATTTAATAAATAGAATCATATAATCGTAATCTTGGAGTTTGAGGAAATATAATCATTGAGGTCATAGGTATATGGAGTCTCATTAACACGGACATAATTAATGAGACATCGTTAGAACCACTCATTATCTTTGTTATTTAAATAATTAAAGAGTCGTATTTACGTAAATGGAATCAATAGCAACAATCTATCATTCTTTGCCATTATTTCGAACTAATTGTTTTCAAACATTTTCTCAAAGAGGAATGATAAAGAAAAACACAAGTGCACTTACTGCTTTTTCTGCCTTCCTGCACCTTGTAGGTAAGATCAGTGAACGCCAAATCCACTGGCGGTCTCTTGGGAAGATGTGTGAGGGTCTTGTGCTGCGCCGGGGTGATGGTCACCTTCAGACTCCCTTTCCTGTCGGAGATAATGGGCTTAGTGTCCACTGACTCCACAAGGCTCATTTCTTTGTCCACTTTCATTTTGAACAGAACACAATGGATTTTATTTAACTAAGAAACTCGGTTGGTCATTCGTACGTCACAAAGAAATAGGTATGTGTAAATGCGATGAAGAGACGCGCGTTTCGCGCTGAGACCGCGCGCGCACTGTTCGCTGCCGAGTGTTCGACTGAGCGACTCAAGTCAGGGACGCTCGCAGCCGTGACGTCGACTGATTAGCTATACCAGTTTTGAACTTTGGCTCTTGATGTTCATACATCAACATGGGCGAATGTTCGCCAACTTATCTACTTGCTGGAAGTTTATGTTGAAATAGTGCAGTGTAGTTATTGATATCCCGGTTTGTATAATTGCAAGGGTATTCCAAAATTCCTTATCATTTTGATGATTTGCTAATGATAGGTACATAATATATCATTTAAGGGGAAGGGATAAAAAACCAAAAACTAGATCTTTTGCTGGTTTTTGATAAAACCTTGCAGAACCTAGATCTATTTGAGGAATATTAGGGAGACCTGTATTCAGAATGAATGAGTCAACTCGCTTTTGTTGATTTAATTGTTTTGTGTTATTATTGGCCAATTGTTTCAATAGTTTCAGTAAACTATTGTTTAAATGCTATACACTATTCGAAGAACTAGAGCACTCAGCACTGAGTCAAAACACTAAACGGTAAGTGTGCTGAAAAGTTATAAAAAGTGGAGTTGAAAAAAAGTATTATTACCTTTTAACTAAATGTTCTGACATCTCAGAGTTTGTCCTAATAGGCTATTAATCTGAGGCCTTATCACAAGATTTTAGTATTATATTTACAGCATAGGTACTTGAAGTATTTACTGAGTTTATTGTACCTACTATGGAGAAAATGGAACAGCACCTCTAATGTACGAAGGAACAAATTTTATCAAGTATAGAGAGACCCCAAAGTGGGTGAATGATGATTTTCCATTATCATAATGTCAGACGGAAATGGGTATGAGTTTTTAAGGCAACAAGTAATAAATAGTAGTAGACATTGCATGTAGACATTGCATGTCACACAACGTTTGCCACTGAACAGGCAAGATCAGAGAAGGGAATAATGTGAAAAACTTAGAATAATTCAACTTTTAGAGTACAGAAAGTAACCTTAACAGATTTCAAACCAAGATAAATAGTTTTTGCTAAGTGAAGGCTAAGCAAAACTCAATGCTAAGCAATGTTTTAAGCATCCAGTCAGCGAATATAGACAGTTCTTTGGCATTTACGTTTGATGAAAGTCAATATAATTCTAAGCCATTGCATAGCTTAGACATATTAGGTAAACCTCTTTCAGGATCAGTACCGTCAGCACGAGTTTTCAGTATTTGAGACGTAAAGTAAACTGGAACTTTGACGACTTCAAATTGACAATTTTCAAGGAAAAAATTGGTTCCGTCTTCGCACACCAGAGGCACTGTTCCATATTTTCATACATGAAACGCTGTAAATACTGGAAAAACTCTGTAAAGTAAAATAGTGAAAACTCGTGCTAGGGGTGCTGTTTAGAATCTCTTAAAGTATATTTTTACATAATCCACATAAGACATGAAACATGATAGAATATTTTAGCTGCACTTCAAACTTTGATTATTGTAAAATAGAAAACTTAATTCTTTGTGGGTAGACAGTCCCACATTTTTATGAAGATAAATTATTATGTTATTGGTCTTCTCAGTTAGAAGAGACGCTTTGACCAAGTTATTGCATATTCAAAAATTGCTTACATCATAACTAGTCAATTGGTATATCCTGTTCAAGTAATTTTGTTAAAATGATAGTGATGATGGCATACAAAGAAGATCTTGAAATTCTAGTAGTTTCATGCTCTGTCCTTTATGATTCTTAGTGGACCAGTTGGATCATAACTTTCTACATCATTTCATAATGAAAGGAGTAAGAAAACAAGGTAATAATTTACTTTCTCTTAAAGTTAGGTAAGATAATACCCTCATAATGGTTTTTGTTCAGAGTTACTGACAATAAAAAGTAAAATTAAATTGATAGTGATCCAATCGTTACATTATACTATTAAATATGCATAATAACTCAGAAACATAATACCTATGTATTTAGATACGTTGCAAAGAACAATGTTGCGAAATACGCACTATTTCGCAAGATACAACTTACCTCAAATTGTTAAGAATATACACGTTATCCATCTTGAAAACTTCATACGCCTACAAACTAATAAAAGAACTTCTTCAAATTCAATATGTTTTCAACTAAAACAAAAGCGAAACGCTAACAAAACAAAATTATTAGTGCTATGTATAAAGTAGGCGCACACATGTAATCACGACACTTTCTCCAGAATAAACATAGAGCGGGACAGACTATGTAACTTTCAGTGAGTGAGACAGAGAAAGAGAGAAGATGAGCAAAATATGACATTGACAACTGACAGCTGTTGGAAAGTACGCTGCGCTGTTAGTATTAAAGTCTAAATTGTTAATGATGTCAATTCTGAATTCTTATTTTTAAGTGATAAGATGTTTTTAAATTGTGATAAAAAAGGATTTTAGGTAGTAGAAGTGAGCCGGTCCCTCCCGCTCCAACCAAGGTGGGAGGATTTATTTTATAATTGGACCAAACGACACGGCATCAACAGTTTTCTCTGTAAAAAAAAACTATTTCAAAACAATTTGATATTTTGGACACTAAAAAAAGCAGCCTATATGATGAGGTTTTGAAATACGTCGATCAAAGTTCGATATTAAATGATGCCTGCCTTTAGCAACTCTTACCATTATGGTAGTAAAAAAAATATTCTACTTTTGACTTTAATTAAATATTTGAAAAAATAAAATATTTTTTCTTTCTTTCTTTCTTTCTAATTTTAATCTTTATTTAGGTAGTTTCATTCGAAACTTAGATATAATGAAAACAAAATGAAATGTATTACTTAAAAAATTTATTCTATTGTTTACAAATTTTATCAATTAACTAATATAAAATATATAATAGTTGTTAAAACTGTTATTTACAAAATTTATAAACTAATTAGTACTGATACTGAATATAATAATTGTTAATCCATACAGACATTTCCTTGAAGATCGATGTGTTTTTTGACAAGCTTGTCAAAAACACTAGAAATCCGAAAGTCGCCACTGCGCTCTCGCTACCAGCACTTTGAATATTTTATTTTTTTTTAACCGACTTCAAAAAAAGGAGGAGGTTCTCAATTCGGTCGGTATGTTTTTTTTTTTTTTTTTTTTTTATGTATGTACATCGATTACTCCGAGGTTTCTAGTCCGATTAGTGTGATTCTTTTTTTGTTCGATGCAGGATACTTGCAGTGTGGTCCCATAAAAATTTCATCGAATTTGGTTCAGTACTTTTTATTTGGTGAGCATTTTTATTAATTTCGGCTACTTGGATGACATGATGATCTTTACTTTTTGCGTGTTTGTTACGCGATTACTTCGCCAATTGTGGACCGATTTTCAAAATTGTTTTTTTTTGTTGTACTAGGGATCGTTCACCTTAGGGAATACTGCAAGTTTCATCGAACTCTGTTCAGCATTTTTTGAGATAGGGAATTTTATTGGAACTTTCTTTTATGTACACGACATGGAAGATGTTAATACCGGTGCTACGGATTACAAAATTCTAGTGCACATGGAAGAAAATGATGTATTTGCCAAGAATTTGGGTTGAATATTAAAACTAAAAAGAGTAAAATAAAAAACTTTTTTAAAAAAAAATTTAACCTCCTTCAAAAAAAACCACAAAAAAGGGTAAAATAACCTACAAAATAACTTTTCTTTCGGAAGTCGGTGGCAAAAAGACATCGAAATAATAAAACAAAGCCACCGACTTCCGAAAGAAAAGTTATTTTGTAGGTTATTTTACCCTTTTTTGTGGTTTTTTTTGAAGGAGGTTAAATTTTTACTTAATACGTTTGTTTTACGGCACAATAATAAATTTAACACACCTGCATTCTTTGTTTACATCAAAATATCACAGATTTTAAAACGTTGTCGGTGCCAGACAAAAAGATTAGTTCCGTTTTAAGACATTCTGGCCAAGCTATAGTTTACCATTTAACATTACATTCCAGAAATATATATACAGGTTTATGCAATTTTAGCTGTCGTCAAAATTCAACGACGATATATTACTAGACTCCTAATAACAGGCGCCAAATATCTGTCAACACATTAGGCAAAAAAGTGTTACATCCGTCTTATTTCAACCACTCCTGTGACCCGTAAACATACCTTGAGACAGAACAGACCTTGAGTTAGCCAATCACAACGCAGTACCTCGTCCCCCTCGCTTACGTTATACCTCAGCAAGTTGACAGAATAGTTTTTGTTCCTTAGATCGTGCATGCGAAGTCTAGTAATATATCGTCGTTGTCAAAATCGGACTCGTTTTAACGTTATTCGATATTCCTCATAGTTTCGGAAAAAGTACTCAAGTATTCTTTCTGTAGACAACTGGAATATTGACAATTTTCCAGTTGTCTGTCCAGTTGTTGTTGTTTAATTGAATAGCTTTATTATTTATTTATTTATTTATTTATTATGTGAGGTTCCTAAATTATAATTCAAATGTTGGCAATGCAAAGAATTGAGCTTCAGTATACTTTAACAACTTTTATGTTTAAAAACCCTCAAAAAACTAAAAGTTGAATAGTACAGTTTAAACCACAGGTCTCATTGTCACTTGACATTTTGGTAGGAATTTGCAACACCACGTCGTCGCTATAAATCAAAAACTACCATTTGTTGATGTCAAATTGTCATTTGTGTTGTGTCACTTTATTTTACGTAAATTTACGTCAAACAAAATTGAACATATTATTGAGAATAGTGCTAGAGTATTATATATTGAATAATGAAACTGTGAAAAATAATTTAAATACAAAATGGAGAGCGTTACAGTGAGTACTATTGAGAGGCACAGCCTTTGTTGTTACGACTTTGTATAATTTTCATTGTTCTTAATTTTTATTGTTTCAGAATTTTTCTGTATCGCTTATCAAGGGCTTTATAGACAGCTTACGAGGTGTAACTGTACTCTTATATTTAGATAAAGAGATAAATGAGCGTGCGCTTAGTCGCTCGCCACAGACGGAATTTGAAAACACAAAAAATAAACAAAAACAACCAAAAGTAAAACAGTAAGTTTGTCAAATGTTTTATTTTAAATAATGACACATTATACACTGATCATACCATATGGAGCACTAAGCCATAACCATATATATTGTAAAAGCAAAAATTACTTTCTAAGTTACCTTTCACTGCTTTAACACCAGAAGGAGAAGTAGTTTGTCCATGTGGTATTTTTATTTACAATTATTATCATATAATATGCTAGCCATACAGTTTTGAAGAAATGAAATTACACTGTTACCTATTTTATTCATGTACTTAATAAGTCTGTTATAAACAGATTCTTCAAGAACTGAGTGAGTTTTAACTTCTAACTTAACATAATATAATTATATCCATAAAACATCTTATTTAACTTAAAGTTTATGTGGCAGATAATAAATACAAAATATTACCTTCCTTCTGGTGCAGTTGGGTAAAAAATTAACTTGAGCCTTATTACCCTGACTAAAGAGGGCCAAAGCCTGCCGGGGTCGCGGGACTGTCTCACCTGGTAACTGCGGCCCTGGTTCATAAAGGGCTATTGAAGGACACCATGGATTTTAGTCAGTACAAGTCTGACAGCCCCTCTCATCTCGTCCCACACCAGGCGGGAGGACTCATAGGATGATTTTATCACGATAAAAAAAAAGCATTTTACTTAAACTATTTATTTTTTGTTTCAGGGAATCAAAAGTACTTACAAGAGTTTTACAATCATGCATTCTCAACGGCTTTATATTTTTGCTTAGTATATTAATTTTCGAGTATGTTCTATTGCCCGCGGTCAAGTACTTAGTCACGGTGGTGTTTGGCCACAACCCTGGGGTGGCACACAATGTGTGGGCGTGGATGCAGCCGTTCTTATCCATGACCTTCCGGATGATTTGGGTGCTCCCGCTGTTCTTGTTGAGTAAACTAGTCAACAGCTTGTGGTTTCAAGTGAGTATTTATTACTTTTCAAACTTTTTTACACTTAAGGATTTTTCTTAAATTGTGGGTGCATAGACACAAATAGCCAGACCCGGTATAACTACCTGGTCAACCTTCCAAATATTTGTTCCATGGAGGGATTGAAAAAGCATATGCAGTGCAGCAGTTAATTACTCATCCAGTGTGCCAGCTATATTAAGGTAACTTAACTTATATAGGGTAATCATTCTGGTTAATCACATCTGTGCTGAATATGGCGTAGTTTTAAAATTATGACAGAACTCGCAACCCGAAATCATTTGTCATAACGCAGAATGGACCAACTTGTGATTAAGTTATAATCAAGTAGTAAAGCATGGGCAGTTCATTAGATAATGAACGATACTTGTAATAAAGTCAAAGTCCAAATAAGTATGTAACTAACTTAGAATCATTTTATTACATCTTGGTCACCATGACATCACTATGTTAGGTAATATGAAAATAATATTATGTTTAAGATTGTTTTTTCTATTTTTGTAGAATGACGTCACTATCAAACAGTGATGTATGTATAACTTTAGACATTTAATTGACTGTGTTTAGAAATCTAATTCTCTCAGAAAATATGTTTGTATGGAGACACTATAATAAAAGAAAAAAAATGGTCTTAAAAATAACTAGCATAAGCTAGAAATACTAGCAAGAATTCGAAAGAAAATTTAACCAACTCCAAAATTAAACCAAAATAAAGATGTTGTTTCATTGTTTCCAATTCCAGTAAACTTGGTATAATAATATTGTAGATAATGATATTGCTCAATAGGTACATGCTAACATCTGTTATACATAAACTCAAGGTTCTTATTGTATGTGTAATATTTCGTATTACGCTCCGCAAATAACAAAAAAAGGTGTCTGGTTCTTTCAGTGAACGCATACTAATTTTGAAAAAAAAATTGTATTTGAAAGAAAGAAAGAAAATACGTTTATTTGTCAAGCCTTAAGCACACAATTACAATTAAAAATTACGAATATACAATTAATGTAGGTACGCCAAATAGGCTCAGTTCAGCAAACTGTATTTGGGACAAATATATCATTTATCACATTCAATAAAAAAATTACGGAGATGGCACGGTTGGTGAAGTCAACAGTCGATCACCCAGCGATCGACTGCTACGCTGCGTGTCGCACGCAGGTTCTATTTCTGAACGGATCAAATATTCGTACCTATAATTTGTAGATAATACGAATATATTTTGATCCGTCAGAAGAAGAATTTCCTAGTGTGGGACAGCTTCTCCAGGGTGGTCTGGGGGGACCGGATGGGATTGTCAGACTGACTGACTAAAAGTCCACCGTGCTCCTTCGTTTGCCCCTTTCCAGGGCCTCGTTATCCTGCTCAGACTGTCCCGCGACTATACTGGGCGCAACACTGCAAATCAAGAACATTATAGTCTGTACGGCATTTAAATTTTCCACCGTGGCATAGCTTGTTACCTAGACTAATAATTGCCACCGTTTGTCAGGATATAGCAGACAGCGCGTACCGCCACAGACGCGGCCGACCGCAGTTTATGTCGAGCGTCAGCAAAATCATCGCTGACTCCCTCTTCAGTTTGCTGGTGCAAGCTCTATTTTTAGTACAGGTATGTATCATATATCTAGAATCAAACTAGCGAAAAGTTGTGACATCTATCAACCTTCAACAGGGCCGGATTTACTCTGTCAAGTCAAGGCCCCTGAGCAATGGAATTCTCAGGGCCTTTTCACTTTTATTTCTTTTCATACATTTAATTCAAAAGGTGCTTAATTTATCTATGGTTATTTTTTCTTTTGTTTTACCTTGTTTTGAATGCGGCATCATCACTTTATCTCTGCACTGGGGCGCGTGCCTTTAGGTTATTATGGCTTCGTAGTCCTAATTGATAATCTGATTCTCGTGTGTTTTTTTTGTTTGAAATCTGACTCAATCTAGAATTCTAGATGGTTCTTAGCTATAATTTATGAAGATCTGAAACTTTTTTGGTCATCAGCTCATGTGGTTACATACTTTTTTAATAATTTCAGAGTATGTTAGTAAGTATGTTACCAATAACATACATAGGCGAGCTACTGTGCCTCGTCCACATGTGCCTGCTTTACTCGCTGTACTCGTTCGAGTACAAGTGGTTCAACATGGGCTGGGAGCTGCATAAGCGGTTGACCTTCATCGAGTCCAACTGGCCTTACTTCCTGGGCTTTGGTCTGCCGCTTGCTGTGCTGACGCAGATTCCACAGTCCTATATTATTAGGTGAGTTTGTTAACTTTTTATTTTATGGGACAAACCTATACCACTGCAACTTCTGAAAGCCAGAATGAGCAATGAAGCTCAAGAGAAAATCACCGAGGCAATAAAGCTCGAAAAAGTCTCGGAGAATGAATTTAACCGTCTTCAACCCCGCAGCAATGCCCCGCGGTGGTGGACGCCCAAGGCGTCGGACGTCGCAAGACATCTCCGGCCACCGTAGGCGCGGGCATGCGGGCGGCGAGTAAAGGGCAACTCGCCGCCCGACCATGGACCATGCCCGGGTCGACGGCGCGTCGTGTTCCACGCGCGCCTCAAAGAGCGTCAGCATAATGACGAGGCCCCCTCTCAGAGGGCTAAAGCCTGCCGGGGTCGCGGGTCTTATACCATCACCGTAACCCCGGAACATAAAGGGCTATTGAAGGACACCGTGGATTTTAGTCAGTACAAGTCTGACAGTCCCTCCCGCCCTGCCCGGGGTGGGAGGCCTCATTTGATGATTTTACCACGATAAAAAAAAACCCCGCAGCAAAATAAATCAGAAAATAATGCGTGCAGTTGGATAATCATAACTTCTATTACCATCCATATCAAGTGACTACTTGAAAGAAAGAATTTTTTTTTTACGAAATACAATAAAAAGCGAGCCTATTTCCATTAACAAACATTTCATGGCAATTCGAACACTATTTTGCTACCCAAACATTGCAACCTTGGACCTTTAACCCAGAATGATACCGATAACACTACGAAACTAATAAAGTAAAATAGGTATTTTTAAACTTCTATTCATAGCAATGCCATAATATACCTGCTCTACCTAACTCATATAAAGCGTGTAACTTTATATTTTTTTCTTTTTTTTTATTATGTTCAATGGAAGCCTATCATTAAATGATCCATCTTATATGGCAGAATAATATTTAAGTGGGCCAAGTAATGCTGGCCACCAATTGCACCACGTTTAAGCAACTTTGAATTTAAAAATGTACCTACTTAGTTTCACATCTTCTGCAAATTGAAACAGACAAGTGGTGCTGTATTTTACGTTACGTACCTAAATAATTATAAGAATGAGGAATTAATTGTTATTATATCAGCTGTTGCATACTTTAATGTAATTGTATTTTTACTGCTGCCTTTTAAATAACTTAATTTATGATTTGTAATCGTAATAAACAAGCCGTTTCTTTTGCGTAATACAAGAAGACAAAAAAATAATTTATGATTTTGTTTTCTAAAAGAAATGAATATGCAAAACTGTCCATGTAGTTCATTTGCCAATCATAGCTCTGTTCAAGAAATATATTTAAAAAAATGATTGCTTCTCTCCATTCATTATCACACAGTTTAAAGAAATTAAATACAATTATTGATTTGATTTAAGAATTTATTTTCATGAATACCGTTCATCAAAAATTGATTCTAAAATGCGGTTTTATGAAATGTTAAATCTTAACTTCGCTGCCCACTAGTTACCTATTTGAGTATCTAATTTTTAAGATTCTTAAATTATCCTTACACTCTAAAGAAGGTGCCTATTTCAATTATGTGGATACAAGATATCTAAATGAATTAATTATCTAATGTAAACATAATAATTATAATGAGTACAGCGCTCAGTATTGATAAGAAAATGTGAAGAAGTGTCGATTAAACAGTCCTAACTAATATGTATTATAAAAATGTAAGTTTGTTAGTTAACTTTCACGCCCAAACCACGGAACCAATAATATTGAAAATAAATAAAAGTTGTTACCATCACTAAGGGTTCTGGCAAGCGCAGCATAGGATGTCCACCCGAAAGGTGGACAGACGATCTTATGAAGACCATAGGATCACACTGGATGCATGCCGCTTCCAACCCGTCCCATTGGAAGTCAATAATAGGCCTATATTCAAGCAGTGGACTTCTTATGGCTGATATGATGATGAATTCATTTTTCGAGGGAGGCAATAGGCCATAAAACTTCCCGCTTCGACCAAAACGATCCGAGCAGCGGGGGTGAACAGTAGAAACATAGGTATCTTAGTAACTGCTGCTACTAAATTAGATATAGTTTTTCAACGACCGCTAAAAGTAAAGGTCATAGTACACATTATCATAATCACCACGCTTGAATGGCGATTGATATGTAATCACAACATCTGTAAGAACCTAGTCGTTAGTCTAAAGTCTAGACATAATCTTTTATCGACGTGATTCCTTATCTTGTCTACTGTGATACCATGATTTATTGATAACAAACTTAGAAAATGTTTAGACGTAAGATAATATTTTTCCTGTTATGAATGCATGAAGGCACAATAGACAAATTAATGAATAAATCCAATGCTTTGTTAATTCTGGCCTTCAGGAGTTGCAGATAATCGAACCACGTTAGCAAAAGTTATGCATGGTTATACGTCAAAATAATCTTTTCCTTTTTTTTCGTCATTGATTTATAAGCTCTCAGATCCTCATGCTTTGACCTCTAAGACGAAGCCCTTTTTTTTTACGTGGTAAAATCATCAAATGAGACCTCCCACCCCGGGCAGGGCGGGAGGTACTGTCAGACTTGTACTGACTAAAATCCACGGTGTCCTTCAGTAGCCCTTTATGTTCCGGGGTCACGGTAATAGAAATAAGTCCCGCGACCCCGGCAGGCTTTGGCCCTCTGAGAGGGGGCCCCGTCATTTTGCTGACAGCTCTTTGAGGCGCGCGTGGAACACGACGCGCCGTCGACCCGGGCATGGTCCATGGTCGGACAGCGAGTTGCCCTTTACTCGCTGTTCGCATGCCCGCGCCTACGGTGGCCGGAGATCGTCTTGCGACGTACGACGCCGTGGGCGTACAACACTGCAGTTGGAGCGGAGGGAGGACGCTGTCCTCTCTCTCCCGCGGCCCGCCACCCCTTCACGAGCATTACTGCCTCGCAGAAGGCGGCGACCGCTTCCCACTCCGTCTCGCTCCGCAGCATGGCCGAAACCAATGCCGGGCGCGAGAGGTCTCCGCCTATCGCCGCCGTGAGGACACGTCGCTGGGCAGTCTTGCACCGTATGCTCGACTGTGTCCTCCGGGCGATCTTCGCAGTGGTGACACCCAGGTGTTTCCTCCTTTCCCATCAGCCACAGGTACCTCCCGAAACTTCCGTGTCCGGTGAGGACCTGCGTCATGCGATAGGTCAGGACGCCGTGACGTCTCTCCAGCCACTCCTCAAAGAGGGGTCTTACCGCCGCAATTGCGGCGTGCCCGGAAGACGAAGCACATAATGAGAAAATTGTTTTTCTTTGTTTACAGTGGATGCGTGTTCTCCATATTCTTCCCTGTATTTATATTGAGTGGCAATGAAGCTTCTCCCGTTATAGGAAGGTAAGTTTCACATAAATGGCTGTCATTTTATAATTACAAGCTTTTATTTAACTTGCAACGTTTGTATGCAAATCGTAATAAAATATCAAATCATGCAAGCAGAACCATCTTTTCTTGTTTTGTCAAAATTTTATTTGAAGCTGAAGATTTAAACGTCTTTGATCCAGTATAGGCATACTGGATCAAAGACGTTTAAATCTTCAGCTCGAAAAAGACAAAAATTCGAATAGCAAACACAATGTGTGTGTCCTTACGTCATTTCGAATTTTCACTGTCGATTCTTCAGAAAACAAAAATCTTTATTTGTGAAAAAAAACTTTATTTCTTAAAATCTTTATTTCATAATTAGAAAACTCGATTGAAATCATCCATCAAAAATAGACAAGACACTGTAAAAATACCACAGTTACGTAAAGTATTAAAGTCCAATTCGTATCTTCGTCTGTTCATATAGTATTCACATTTATGACAAAGTATGTACATGAAGACGGGTTGTACTTTGGAATAGAATTTGATTATGAACTAGATAACGATAACATATAAACACAGTTAATTGATCACTGGAATACATTTACATTGGATAATCCTCAAAATTCTTCAACAAGAGTCAAATCTTATTTCAAAATTTCTGAACGGCGACAACTCTGGCTTGTGGGGCCCGGGCCCTTCCGACCCAATCCGACCCTGGCCCCAACATCTTTAAAATATTATCAAATCTTACCTTTTTTTTTTCTATTTTCCAGCGAATATCCTCTTCGTCTATTCTCGCCCGTGGTGGCGATATCCAACGGCATGTTCCGGTTTGTCCGGCAAGGAGCCGAAGTAGTGACGCAAAGGAATAGGTGACTGCCAAAAAAAACCTGATTACTATAGAACCTTCGTGATGTAATTAGGCAGGGTTGTGCAAACTTAGTCTTGTGATAGTGAGGCATAGGAATTATATATATATATATTTAATTCTGCATGAAATAAAAATATTTTTTTTTTTACCGAGATGGTTACCAGTCTATAATAAAACATTTAAATGAGATATATATGGCGATGACGGTTTTTTAATAATTTTCTATTGGAAAAAGTGTGTCCATGGTGGATCCATGGACGGGTTTCTTGCCCGTTCTTCTCAATCTAGATCTATAAGAACTTGTGGGCATCTACAGTACTTTCACGGTTATTATGTCTTGTGACTAGGACTGCAGCTCCATTTTTCATTTATTTTACATATTTTACTGGCACCTATACTTGAATTGAAATTCATGGCTAGATTTTGTTCATGGTGCCTCAATTGCTGAAATATCAGAAACTCAAAGCATATACAGATAGCGCGCGAGTTGAATGCAGTCGGGGTCTGAGGTGAAGAGCCCCCCGCTACCCGCACGCTACTACGTACTGTGCCATCCTTGTCAACAGCACTACCGCATTCCTAAGCTCTGCTTTCAACTCGCGCGCTTAGTGTAGACATAGTAAATATCACGTTTTAAATTCTAATTATAGAGGAAATGAAATTTTAAAAGTTTAGGGATTGGGTTGGTACAAAATGTAATATAAAATTCAATAAGATAGCAGAGCTGTTGGATTTTTTAAAGTGAAACTCTCTGATTAAAATATTTGTGCTAGTTTACGGCCGGTTCACACATGTCTCCGTTTTACTGTTCCGTTTTATCGTGTACGTTTTTTTTTCGTCGGTGGCGTATGTAGTTGTATGAGCGACTTCACACATGCAGGGCTGGGCAAAATACATGCTTTGCTTTAATTGAAATACAAATTACAAAATACTATATCGCAAGTAATTAAAATATAAAATACAAAATACCTTTAAGTAAAGTATTTGAAATATAAAATACAAAATACAGTATTTTAGCTATTTGTAATTGAAATACAAAATACTAATTACAAATTACAAAATTAATAATTTAGACCAGCATGGGCTGAATGGCTGACAAGTAGTGGAAATTGTTAACTTAAAATTCACAATTCGACGTTAATTTTTTTTTTGCGTTTTTTTAGCCAAGTTTGACCTACAGTCATAGCGTACAGTTTAAAGACGCCAGCGGATCAGCCTGCCCAGATCTTTCAAATTTTATCAATAAAAAATAACCTTCCGTTATTACAATAAGGTTCAAAATTTGTTGAGGAAAGGATAATGCTCACGCTTCATAGAAAAAAAAACAGCTCTAGCAGAAACGAGTTGTATCTCAAATTACCAATAGTATAGTGTAATATAATAATAACTAGTAATGATCGGGATCCTTACTGGCTAACATTTCAGTTGTCCATATAAAAGTAGTTCGAAATAGTAGTATCTTCCCCATTGGAAAATTCCCATCGACCCATTTGGAAAATTCTTTTTTTATTTGAAAGACCATACTTTTTAAAATACATATCAGACAAAAAAAAAAGAAACATTTTCCAGAATTGGTACTTACACTTAAAAAAAAATTGTCTGACCTTTTGATTATACACCACCTGGAAAGTATACCCTTACAAACAAAAAAAGAATTTCCCAAATCAGTAAAGGCATCTTTGAGAAATAAGGGAACAAACTACTACAAAGTACTTTTTCTATGGGCGACTGAATAACAAAACTGGCAATTTTTATATGTTTGCCAGTAAGGATCACGATAATACCCGGTTATTATTTTATTACTCTTTAATATTGTTAATTTGAGATACAACTCGTTTCTGCCGGAGCTGGGTTTTTTGTGAGCATGCTCCTTTGACGGATTGTGGTAGGAGGCTTGATGTGCTGACGTCAGTACGTAACAGGTGTAGTCTTGCCAAGTCTAATTAGCTGCTTTACCATCATTGGAGAGAGTGCAGTGACGGTAAATGAAGTTTAAATGTATTTTGTTAAAATTTATTTTGGAGCCTCATGTATTTGAAATTCTAATTACAAAATACTTCGTCTTCAGGTATTTGAAATACAAATTACAAATTACTTTTTAGTGAAGTATTTAAAATACAAATACAAAATACGTATTTGTATTTCAATTACGTATTTTAATTACAAGTAATTCAAATACTGCCCAACCCTGCACACATGGCACAGTATTCTGTATACAGTAAAAAATATCGTTCCGTAAAAAAATTACATTCCGTTTTGTCATCGAATACTGGACGACGGAACAGTAAAAATATACGGACACGTAGAATTTTAACGGATAGATACTGTGTGCGTGGCGGGCGGTGTGTGCGGGGTGTAGGAGGGGGAGTGATGCGACAGATTTTGTTATACTGCGTGTTTTCTGTTCACACATCGCATCCAGTAATGACGGATTCGTTGAACGTTATACGGTGCCTATGTGCCTATGTGTGAACAGCGCATAAATTTATGACATATCCGTTAAAAACGTACCAGTAAAACGGACTCCCATGTGTGAACGGGCCGTTAGTTGTGAAAGTGTTTTTATGATATATTTTTTGTTGTGAATTTCATTCGAAAGTGATTTTATACTTTTTTTAAACCCAGCAACTCTGCCATAAACTCTAGTTGAAAACACTAGGTATTTTGAAGATTTAACGTAGATTTGCCCTCACAATTTTTAGATGTTAACATTGGATAGCTGTTTTTTGGCAACCTTTTGATATGAAGGGGCGCGAAGTGACAAAATCAAGTTACAGCGGTATTTTTTTTTTTTTTAATGAAAATCGGAAATAAATATTTATATTAATAAGGTTATCTCATTGGTAATAAAATAAAATCTCTTCATTTTCCGGCCAGCCTTGCTCGGATTTTCAGTATGAGACAATACTGTTAACGCATCTGAGGGTGAACCTGAACGATTTAAATCTTCGAACGTAGTACAATCATCACATTTTTAAACTTACTAGTCAGTTTGCACCATCAATGTTACACATTAGAGTTGTGAATCGTTTGCAACATAAAATGTCTATAGAAAGTGATATTAATATTTATCTATATATATTTTTAAATATAAAAATGTAGTACCACTACCACAAATTTTCCGCACGAGTGATGGCGCGGACTCTACACAAACTTTAGACTTACTAAATTAAATTAAATAACTCATAGCTTTTTTGCACAACCCTGTAAGATACTCTGTAAAAAGCAATTTATTGTGTTGTCCAGAATTATATATTTATGTATATTGTGCTCATAAATGTTAGCGTTGCTCATGTTGTTATGAAGTATGAGGAGAGAAGGATTTGAGTGACTATCCAAAATTATATAAAAAAACTTAAGGCCCCTCTTCGCGGCGGGCTCGAGAGAAAAATAGGTATTGAAGCGCTACTCACACAGCGATAGACGCGGTCGACCCACTCACACACACATCTATGATCGCATAGAGTTTTCAAGTAGCACTAAGCGCGTACCCAACAAATGAATATTTCTATCTATTAGGGCTACGATAAACTCGATCGAAAGCTTACCTGAATAATAAAACATTAAAAAATAAAGATTTCGAGTCGACAACATATATCCGCAAAATTCGGATTGTCGAGGATTTTGTAAATTTCTAATGATTTTCTGACCAGACAGATCGCAGCCGCCATTTTTGACATCGGTTACCATGTTGAGAAGTTTTTATTTTTTCTCTTTATTTTCGGCCAGTGTCATGTGGTGTATTATGTAGTTACTAAACCTCCTTAGAAAAACCTAAAAACTGTAAACCCCCCTGCCTCGACAAGTTTAGTTTTCGACCTTATTGACATTTATGCAAACACCGGATTTTAATGAAGGAGCAATGTTATTTTTTATTTTTTTTACTTGGTAAGATCATCAAATGAGGTCTCCCGCCTCGGGCAGGGCGGGAGGGACTGTCAGACTTGTACTGACTAAAATCCACGGTGTCCTTCAATAGCCCTTTATGTTCCGGGGTCACGGTGATGGTATAAGACCCGCGACCCCGGCAGGCTTTAGCCCTCTGAGAGGGGGCCTCTTCATTA
This sequence comes from Agrotis ipsilon, assembly GCA_028554685.1. Classification (NCBI taxonomy): domain Eukaryota; kingdom Metazoa; phylum Arthropoda; class Insecta; order Lepidoptera; family Noctuidae; genus Agrotis; species Agrotis ipsilon. The sequence continues at coordinate 3,468,694 of CM052965.1, forward strand.
TGCTGACGCTCTTTGAGGCGCGCGTGGAACACGACGCGCCGTCGACCCGGGCATGGTCCATGGTCGGGCGGCGAGTTGCCCTTTATTCACCGCCCGCATGCCCGCGCCTACGGTGGCCGGAGATCGTCTTGCGACGTCCGACGCCGTGGGCGGCCACCACCGCGGGTGGGGCGGAGGGAGGACCTTGTCCTCTCTCTCACGCGGCCCGCCTCCTCCTTCGCGAGCATGACTGCTTCGCAGAAGGAGGCGACCGCTTCCCACTCCGTCTCGCTCCGCAGCATGGCCGCAACCAATGCCGGGCGCGAGAGGTCTCCGCCTATCGCCGTCGTGAGGACACGTCGGTGCTCCGCCCAAGCGGGGCAATTCTGCACCGTATGCTCGACTGTGTCCTCCGGGCGATCTACGCAGTGGTGACACCCAGGCGTTTCCTCCTTTAACAATGTTAGCTAACGAGAATATGAGGAAAACAAACTAAATTCTAAATGTCAATAAAGTCGAAAATCGCTTGAACCTTTTTTTTTTACTTGCCTTTGTTGAGCAAGTTATAAAAACAGGTTCAAGCGATTTTCGACCTTATTGACATTTAGGCAAACACCGGATTTTAATGAGGATCAATGTTCATCATCTCAGCCATAGGACGTCCACTGTTGAACATAGGCCTCCCCTTTTGATCTCCACATGTACCGGTTGGAAGCGACCTGCAACCAGCGTCTTCCGGCGACCTTCATAAGGTCGTCTGTCCACCTTGTTGGTGGACGTCCTACGCTGCGCTTGCTAGTCCGTGGTCTCCACTCTAGCACTTTTCGACCCCATCGGCCATCCGCTCTGCGAGCAATATGGCCTGCCCATTGCCTCTAATGTAAGAAAAACAAACTAAATTCTAAATGTCAATAAAGTCGAAAATCGCTTGAACCTGTTTTTTTTTAACTTGCCGTTAGCAAAAACTATCATCGGTCACAAAAAAAAAGTTTCAATTCCAACTGCCTGTACAAACATACAACTACAAATTTTTACAATGTAAAATTTTGTTTTATTTTCAATTTGTGATTTCCAACCACTGTGCGCACCCCGCAAAGTAGTCTTGTGTATGTACATGCCACTTAGCCGCGTAATTTTTTGGTAAAAAGCGACGTGCTCTCACCTTGAAATCCTGCGGACGACTGAGCTCTGCGATTCGATCTCGAACCAATGCCGGATAAAATATTCCGCCATAGTAAAATGTATGGAGATTTTCGGCCTCAAAATTCAGTTACTTTACGAATTTTTTACGCGAAAAATATACAATGTTTTGAAAAACAGACACATGTAGACAGTACACCGGTCTTTGTTCTCTTTATTTATGTATAATATTAATTAGTTTTCTGCTTATTTACGCCAAAGTTATGGAAATACGGCAGTGCTTTTTACGCGTTTTTAGTGATTTTCAATATTTTTTTTAACAATTCCAGCCGGGTTTATCCTCAATCCGATATTTGTAGACCCTGGGGGAACTCTTAAGCTACCCAGACCTTTTTTTTCGTGGCTATTGTTTTAAGTTTTATACATAAACTTATGGAAATGCCATAACACTTTTTGCTAGTACCGATCCTTAATCAATTAAAGTAATCTTATAAAAATTATGCATGCAGCTATTAGCATTATCGAAGCCATGCACGGCTACTATACGAAGTAGCCATATACGCTACGTTCTATCGAAAAGGTCTAAGTGAACAAACTGCGTCTGCGCAGGTAGACTAGAACGGGGTAGGCATGTGCAGTTTTTTCTGCGCAGGCGACCGGTGCGAGATGGAAAATCAAAGCAAGGTAAATTCAGAAGACCGCTTCAATATTTATCTCGATTCGTCTTTTTAAAATCGTTTAAATGATGCTGGTTATTATAATATTTGTAAAACGAATGCTTTTTTTAAATAAATGTAAATATTGGATAGTAACTCAAAAGTTAAAGTTTTAAAATATATCAAATGGTGCCTGGAATTGTTCACATTTTAAACTTAATACATAATAATGAGTAATCGCTTTGTTTAAGATGTAATTATAGTTTTTATTACATAATTATGTATAATATAATTACAATCATTCTCATTTAGAAATGTCTGAAATTGTGATTGTTTTTTTTTACATGACATTATTTATTAAACGGACTGACTGATCTATAATTGTTTGATTTTTTTATTATTCTTTTACTATACATATATTTTTAATCCTTTACAATTGTATTCCCTAAATATTTTTACAAATAAACTATTAAATATAATATATATATATATATATTATTTATATAATTTTATATATATATATATATTATTTAACACCTTTATTTTAATTTATCACGATGTCATGAAGAAAATCATCTTTGAAAGTAGATACTTGCCAAGCCATATAGACAAATTGTGTTACATTTCATTTCAATTATCAATAGTCTTCTAAAGGAAAAAAGGTCAACATTAATAATACAAACACATTGTATTCACATAAATAATTTATTTTTAAATTTAAATTCATTCATTCGTCAACAAATTATCACATATTTAACTTCTGATTAAAGTGCAAAGTTACAATATTAACTGCAATTATGTAGTTATGATATAGATGTCGCCACTGCCAACATTATTTTTTTATGTTTAGCTATATTTATTAGCTCAAAAACTACTGTATTTTTATTTATATTTATTTTTACTAGTATGATAAATACCTAGTATAATTAGAATGTCGTTTACAAAATTGACTGATATATTTATTAACAGAAATGTTTTTTTTAATTGTCTATTTTTTATATTATACACCTTGTTTTACTATACTATACAAATTATTATATTCCCTGTCTTCATATCATATAACGAAATGAAAATGGAGTTCCGATTTTATAAATACATAACTATCACATGTATAACTACAATATAGCGTAAGAAATTATTCACATCAATATTATAAAATACTAGTTCCACAGATACTTTCAAATATCGGAACAGTACCATAAGCACGAGTTTTCACTATTTTACTTTACAGAGTTTTTCCAGTATTTACAGCGTTTCTTGTTAAAGTTCCAGTTTACTTTACGTCTCAAATACTGAAAACTCGTGCTGACGGTACAGTACCCTAAGTACGAGTTTTCAGTATTTGAGACGTAAACTGGAACTTTGACATTTTCAAATTGACAATTTTCAAGGAAAAAGTTAGTTCCTCCTTCGCACACCAGAGGCGCTGTTCCATTTTTTCATACAAGAAACGCTGTAAATACTGGAAAGACTCTGTAAAGTAAAATAGTGAAAACTCGTGCTAGGGGTACAGGTAGAGTATATTAACCCAATCTTTAAGGAAGTAAATAACATGAGGATTTAATTTGAGTATTTATAAATACTCGACCTATTCCAGTATCTGGTAATTTACAATTCAAAGCATCACTTTAAGATTCACGTACTTACATACTTTAAAAAAAAAATAAACGTAATGTTAAAAATGTTGTGAAGAAAATCTTTGTGGTAACGTAGTTTGTACCAAAACTATAAAAAAAAGTTGACAAATGATATTTCTTTACGAAAATTTACAAGCTTCGTCGATAAATCCCTATCAATATACAAAATATTATTTACAAATTATAAAAAAATAATTACAAATTACGTAAAAAATAATAGAAACAGCATTTTTCAACTGAATACAAAACTCTTGGACTGAGTACCTGTAAAGTCCTTAAAATTAAAATCAGGTACAAGACCATTTTGTATTACATATTAATTTCAGGATAACCACTTTGATTATTCAATATACACACACGCACTGCTATACATCAATATAAACTTAACTGTTTATTTGAACTACTTAAAAAACTAAGTATTTGAGATCTATAACACATTTGCTAAATTAAAAAAAACTCATAGCTAAATGGTACTAGCCATAAGAAATGCACATCGGCCGTTGCACTATTGACGAAAAGCGTCTCTTAAGCTGGGTACTCACCTAGCAGTGCGTAACGTATCAGATACGGTACGAAGTGAGTAGCTCGCTGTAATCTAGAAGTAAGACAAACGCAGCCGCCTTTGTCTTACTTCAGTAGCTTCGCAGTGTGCTCGAACGAGCCTTACCCACTTGCAGATCTGATACGTTACATGCAACACTGCTAAGTGAGTACTCACCTACAGATAGTGTGTGACAAAAATAACGGTATTCAAAACCGATACTTTCCTATAATCTGTTTTCAAAGGGCGCGGTCGAAGTACCTTTTTTATGGCTGGTACCTCTACAAGGATCTGTTGGCACTTGAATGACATTTAACAAGCTACAATACGATTTCACAAACGATTTGTGAAACTGTTTTAAAGAAGCGTATTGGAGAACAGAAATTGTTGGTGATGAACTGAGCAAAACCAGCGACCAGTGGTCCACTTCAGCCATGTATCAAATAAAACTAGAAGTCATGGGAAACCAGCCCAGCAGTGGGATAGACTGGGAGCTTAAAGTAGTATTGGGCCAAATGCCAAGAGATCCTTGTAAAACTATAAATCGAACATTGTTAACCTTACAACAAAATGTATCAATTCCAATAATAAATAATGGAAGCTGTCTTTCATTGGAATTATTTGTCTAAGAATATCACTTCACCTATTTTTTTTTTTATTCTGAGGCCGAGATATATAAACATTACTTAGAATAACAACTGCTTTGGCTTAAAATGGGGTCAATCGGGACAAAACAAAGAAGGGGTGTTCTTCATTTAATTAAATGTTATGTTGCCATTGTGGACTTCAGATAATTCAGGTAATTTCCTTTTTGGTAACAAATCATTTAAATTCAACATTTTTAATTTTTTACTCTTGGCTTAGTGGTTAGAGTTCAAAATTCAACGTGCAATAATATTAAGATAATAATTTTAGATGTTACCTAATTTTAATAAAAACAGGCAAGTCATTTTAGCAGAATTAAGATCAGCCAAAGCATAATTTAAGAAATGTTTATATACTTGGCCTATATTTTTTCTAAATCTACATTTTTGCATGATATTAAGTTGGATATTACAATTTAAGATATTATACCTTTTAAGGTGTGTTAGCCGCTTAATCATTTTAATGATATTTGTAATTTTAATGGCAATAAGTTGTTGAATATTGATTATCTGTTTGCTGCATCTATGTATTCACATATTTAACACTGTGACAGTTGTCAATGTCATTTTTGACTTTGACGTTTTTTTATTCACTGTTCATTGTCTGTGATGTCACCTTTTGCTCTCCGTTGTGATGTGTAATTACCAATTAATTAATTTATATGTATTCCGACAATCATAAGATTTTCTGCAACATATTTTGATAAATATATTGAGGAATCACCGTGCAACTGATCTGGCCTTGTTATTTACGATCGCCGAAACCCTTCTCCACGCAAGGCGCACTCCAACAGGTTATCCGGCCCAGAATTGAAGGTTAGAAATTTTGCTATAATTTTACAACTGAAAAACAAGAAGGGTTTCATCAAGAAGGCGATTTATAATGGGCGATAATGATTCCTCAAAAACACCTGGAATATCACACATTGAAAAATTATCAGGTGTGGCAAATTATTCGACGTGGAAATTCTGTATGCGGATGGTATTGGTACTAGAAAATCTGTGGGATGCTGTAACAGGGGACGACACGGATCCCGGGCATGTTCAGAAAGCGTTGGCCCGTATATGTCTAAGCATTCACAGTAGCTTGTTGCAGAATGTGCGGGATGCAAAGACTGCTAAGGAAGCATGGGATAAACTATCCCAAATTTATGAAGATAAGGGGCTCTATAGACGAATTTTACTACTGAGAAAACTTTACCGCACAAATTACTCTGAATTCTCCAACATGAGTGAGTACATTAATGGTATTATGACCCTATCACAACAGCTCGCGGATATAGGAAAAAAGATAGAGGACTGCGAACTGGCGGAAATTCTCCTTAGTGGCCTGCCTTCTGAGTTTGATGTGCTTGTGTCGGGTCTGGAGACAGCAAACATAAGCAATACACTATCAAGTGAACTGGTGCGGACTCGATTATTACAGGAGGATCATAGAAGGAATTGCAATGACACTTCTAATCCAGTATCGAGTACGGCCTATGCAGCAAATAAGAAGATAAAAGTTTGTCACTATTGCAAAAAAACGGGACACATCAAGGCTAGATGTTTTAAATTGAAAAAGGACAGAGAGGCCAAGAAAGGTGAGGAACAGAAGACTTTACTGACGACTGCAACTGCAATGTCTGTGCGTCATCATGAGTGGATTGTGGACTCTGGCTGTTCGATGCATATGAGTAACAACAGTGAAAATTTTATGAACTTAGTGCAAACTAAAAGTAAGGTGTGCGTTGCTAATAGTGATCAAGTGGATAGTGTTGGTAAAGGAACTTTACAGATTTTATTGGATAATAACCATAAAATTGTAGATAATGCTTTGCTTGTCCCAGAGTTAACGTCCAATTTATTGTCTGTTAGTAAATTATGTGATCAAGGTTACAATGTAATATTTAATGATACAGGTTGTCACATTTATGAAAATTGTAAAATAATGGGAAAAAGTGTAGGTCATGCCACCAACTCCAATGGTATTTATAAACTTGATTTCATCTCGTGTAATAAGGTCTCGCACGTGGAGCATTCTTCAGCTTCTCTGGAGGCAGTTCAGAGAGATCAGAGTGCAATGGTAGCAGCAGTGCCAGCTACTATCTGGCATAAGAGGCTTGGTCATTTAAGTTATGGTGGGATGCGTGTTCTGCGGAACAAAAACATTGTCAAGTTTCAGGAACAGAAGCTCGGGGAGTGCATCGGTTGCCTGCAGGGGAAGCAGGTGGCCATGTCATTTCCCAAGTGTGTTGCGAAACGTGCCACGTCTCCGCTTGAACTCGTCCATACCGATGTATGTGGACCCATGCCTGTGTGCAGTTATGGTGGTGCAAGATACCTTCTCACATTCACCGATGATTACAGTAGAATGAGTTGGGGCTATTTACTTCGGCACAAGAGTGAGGTAATGAAACAATTTATTTATTTTAAATCTCTTGTTGAAAAACAATGTGGTTTTCCCATTAAGTGTTTAAGATCAGATGGAGGTGGTGAATATTGTGGCAATATTTTCACGGAATATTTAAAGGCTGAGGGGATTGTACACCAGATCACTGTGCCGTATTGCCCTCAACAGAATGGAGTGGCAGAGCGGCTAAATAGAACAGTGATGGAAAAGGTCCGGTGTATGTTAATGGATTCAGGCCTAAGCAATGAGTTTTGGGGGGAAGCAGCAATGACTGCATTGTATTTAAAAAACAGATGTCCCACTAGTGCTTTGGCTGGATCGTGTCCCAAGCAGGTATGGTCTAGGTCAGGTTCCAATGTTGAACTGAACCATCTGCGAGTATTTGGCTGTGTGGCCTTCTCGCTTATACCTGAGAGCAAGCGTAATAAATTAGACCCCAGATCTGATCTTTATATTTTCGTTGGTTATTGTGACACGACAAAAGGATACAGACTAGTTAAACCCACAGAACCTAAGCGGATAATCTTTTCAAGAAATGTAGTATTTTTGGAAAATAAATTTTGGAAAGATTTGAGCAATGATTCTCATGAGCAAAAGGAGAGCTTAGATAAATATTTTTTATATGAATCTAATAATTCTAATATGAATGGAATAAATATGAATAATTCTAATATGAATGGAATAAATATTGGTAATTCTAATATGAATGGTATAAATATGAATGATTCTAACATGAATGGAATAAATATGAATAATTCTAATATGAATGGAATAAATATTGGTAATTCTAATATGAATGGTATAAATATGAATGATTCTAATATGAATGGAATAAATATTAATAATTCTAATATAAATGATAACTCTGATAATAATCAAAATGTTTCTGTAACTGCAGATGGCACTGTAGATGAGGGCGATTTAACAGGTCCTGGCAGCACTGATCTTTCCTGGTCCAGCGCTGAGCAGCCTCTGTCCAGCCCAGAACCAGAAGTTCCAGTGGTTTCTTTTGAAAGGCCTGTACGGAGCACTCGCGGTAAGATGCCTGATAGGTATCAGGACTTCGACCTCTCTATGATGGTACAGGAGGTAAGTGAACCTTATTCTTACAGTGAAGCTATGTCATCACCATGCTATAAGGACTGGCATAATGCCATGGAAAAGGAACATGAAGCTCTTATGTCCAACAAAGTTTGGAAATTAGTTCCTAGGCCTGAAAATACAAATATTATTAAATGTAAGTGGGTTTATAGAATGAAATGTGACCATGTAGGTAATAGCAGATACAAAGCCCGTCTTGTTGCACGCGGTTTTTCACAGCAATATGGAGTGGACTATGATGACACTTTTTCCCCGGTTGTACGTCATAGTACTATGCGTTTGTTGTTTGCTATAGCTACAGAATATAATTTAAATATTGACCACTTTGATGTTGATACTGCTTTTTTAAATAGTGACCTGAAAGAGAGTATATACATGGAACAACCAGAAGGCTTTAATGATGGTAGTAACAAAGTATGTTTATTGTTGAAAAGCATTTATGGGCTTAAACAAGCCAGTAGAGCATGGAATTTGAAAGTAAATCAAGTATTGTTGGAAAATGGTTTTATGCAATCAAAATGTGAACCTTGTATCTATATTAAGAAAGAAGATAAATGTTTAACAATAGTTGCCCTGTATGTGGATGATTTCTATGTTTTTGGAAATAATGTTGAAGCCACAAAAACTTTGTATAATCTGTTAGAGTCTAAATTTAATGTTAAAAATTTGGGAGCTCTACAGATTTGCTTAGGTATGAAAGTTACCAGAGATAGGAATAAGGGCATGCTTAAACTGGATCAGTCTGAGTACATCAAAAGATTATTGTGTAAGTTTGGGATGGAAAATTGTAGGCCTGTTTCCACCCCAATGATAGTAAATGATAAATTGAATAAACCTGAGCCTGATCAGCTTCTTAGTAATGATGTTTATAAATATAGAGAGCTTTTAGGCTCACTTATGTACTTGGCAGTATGTACTCGGCCTGACATATCATTTGCGTGTAGCCAGTTGAGTCAATATAATCATGGTTTTGGTAAAGAACATTGGCTTGCTGCCAAGAGAATCCTCAGGTATTTAGCAGGGACATTGAATCATGGCCTATGCTTTTATAGAAGCTCTGATTTATATGTTACTGCCTATGCTGATGCAGACTGGGCCAACGATGTGCTAGACCGTAAGTCTTACACTGGCTATGTGATAAAATTAGGTAAAAATAACATCAATTGGGAATCAAGGAAACAGAGATGCGTTGCCCTTTCCAGTACAGAGGCGGAATATTTAGCGATAACTGATGTCATGAAAGATTTATGTTTTCTGAAAAATTTTTTGTTTGAAATTCTATGTAAGGATATCGACGTTATTTTATATAATGACAATCAAAGCGCCCATAAATTATTAGAAGCTAAGGAATATTGTCACAAGAAAACAAAACATATAGATTTGAAATATCATTTTATTAAGGATTTGGTTCAGAAGGGGTTTGCCAAGGTGAAATATTTGCCTAGTAATGACATGATTGCTGACGTACTAACTAAGCCGCTGGGTTCGACTAAGCATAAAGAATTTGTAAACAGGATGAATGTTAATTAAGGTTTTGTTGTAATGTTCATTGGATTGTAATGTTATTTGGATTGTAATGTTAATTGAGATTTTATGTTCTGTTTGCATGTTAATTTGCATTGTGCATGTATACATTGCATAGCTTAAGACAATATGTGAATAAGGGGAAGTGTTGAATATTGATTATCTGTTTGCTGCATCTATGTATTCACATATTTAACACTGTGACAGTTGTCAATGTCATTTTTGACTTTGACGTTTTTTTATTCACTGTTCATTGTCTGTGATGTCACCTTTTGCTCTCCGTTGTGATGTGTAATTACCAATTAATTAATTTATATGTATTCCGACAATCATAAGATTTTCTGCAACATATTTTGATAAATATATTGAGGAATCACCGTGCAACTGATCTGGCCTTGTTATTTACGATCGCCGAAACCCTTCTCCACGCAAGGCGCACTCCAACATAAGTCACAGTCAACGAAACATCAACCCCAAAATGTTGAAATATCATTTATTTTTAATGTTTAAGTTTTTAAATCATTTAAAAAGCATTATGGGCAGTAACGTTAAATTAGGAATGTTCGTTTATAAGATATTATTACATGATTACTATTTGTGTTCATAAAGAAATTCCAAAAATACAAGACTAATAAGAGCGTCAGTAAAAAAAAATCTTAATCACAAAATAAAATTGTTATTTTTTTCTTGGATTACCTGGCTGGCCAATGCCAGCCAGGTAATCCAAGAAAAAAATTGAAATTAAAATTGTCATTTCAACTTTATTAATAAAAAAAAGCATACTTTTGTATGAAGACCAAATAAGGACTGAAGCATTAACATAAAATACCATACGGTAAAAAAAAAACTTGGACTTTCATGTCATGATTAGTGTTTAAAAATCAGTTTCAATTATTCATTCTCATAATTTTCCTTCTTAATATTCTAACATATGGGACGCTTGATAATTAAATTTCTGATATATTATATCATATCTCCACATAATATATTCATTTCTTGCATCGATTCCCGCCTGCGGTCTAATAACACTATCGTCTTGTATGTAGTCCAAGAAATAATGTAATTTCCTTATCTAATTGAAATAGGAGCACTACATTATAATTGGTAGAACTCTAGTAAATTAAATCATTGTTAAAACAGTTATGCTGAACACCTAGGACCAGTTTTCCCAGACACAGACAATAGCATATGATATACATAAAAAAAAACTTACTTCTTGAAGTAAAACCATAGTCTCTTTTTCAAATAATATTTCTCACGAATATTGGTATTTTAAACGAATTTCGAAGAATGTAATTGTGTCGTACTGCTGTATCTCATAAGCCCGTATTACAGAACGTCTCTCAAAACTCAAGAAATACTTGGAATTAATTTCGACCATTAAAGGGCTTGAGTCTAGTTGAGTAATGCTAGAGTTTTCAGTAACGTCCCTTTATACCGTTCTTAGTATTTTTCTATCTCTTTCTTTGTAGTAATCCAGCTTTTTTAAATACGACTTGAACTCGTAATCCAATAAGCAGCTTAAAAAATCTCTTGTACCAGAGACTACTTTATGATCTAAGGCATAAAGTTCATTATCTTTTAAAGACAAACCGTAGCTTCAGCGTTGCCGCGGCGCTGAATCTAAAGAATAGCATAACTGGATAAGCCTTCACATTATTCCTGTGACCACATACCGTCATTCCTGGTGCCTACCAAGTGAATCCAGGTGTTTATAGCAGGTGTACGAGTAGCATGCCCACAGCTGCGCCTGCGACGAGTCCCACGCTCAGCATTGTGGCGATTAAACCTGATGCCTTCTCACGTTCGTGTAATTCAACCACCCTGGGAAAATGGAGAAGAAATTATTATAATGGATGAGCAAATTATTTACAATAGCCTTTGTTTCTCATTGGTACAAGGTGTTTCAAAGGCTGCTTTTGTATGAGATGGATTCAACGATATGTATGGAGTAGTAGATGTCTACGATTTCCTAATTCTGGGATCTTCAACATTTTGAAAGCAATAGGTCAAATACAGTACTAAAGTCCGGTCAGAAAGCAGGAAGAATTTCGTAATTTGCCCTATTATTACCTGTCTCTGTCACTCCCGCGTAAATATATGCAATGACCGCTGTGCAAGCAAGAGCGAGACCCATTATTATTACGCGGGAGTGACAGAAACAGGTAACAATAGGTCAATGTACGAAATTCCTCCTGTTTTGTGACCGGACTTAATAACATTACACTTTGTGCACTTATTTGACAGGGAAACTAAATATCTATCTTCTAACTTACATTATATGTTGACTGTTTATCATAGAAAGTAGTGATAACCTATTTACTGGCTATGTACCCATTTAATTTGTAGTTACATAGACATTTATATGTGTCGTGGCAAACTATCTGTCACGTGTAAATTAGTAAGTTCATTATTTTGACTTTATAATAGAAATATTTCGTTTGTAATAGATATGATCGACAAATGTCAAGATAAATTCTGATCATAAAATCAAAATCAAAGCATTTATTTCAAGTATGCCACTTTTGAATTGTCTATAGACAAAATTCAAATAATGTTACAAATAAAAGGTAAAGTGCTACAGTCCTAGATATTTCTATCTTCAAACTCCTAACTTTATCACTCACAAAATTCTTTAACTTCAAAAATCATACCCACTAATTTAATAACAGCACAGTTAAATCTTACCTGGTCGAGTTTATCATGACGATATTAGTGAGATATCCATTGCTGAACGCGAAGAATATCATAATGATGATGTACTCCCAATCATACGCGAAGAGGACCGGCAGATGTTTGCGAGGCTGAGCGTTGCACAGCATCAGCATCGGCACTCCGATTATACGGAGGACGCTAGCACCGGCGATTACCCATTGGTTGTTCGGCTGGAAGGATTATTTGATTAATATCATCACCTCATCATCAGCCTATAATGTTTCCTCTGTTGGGGCCAGGCCTCCTCTCTGTGAGAGGGAGTGGGCCATAAACCACCACGCAGGCCCAGTGTGAGTCATGTAGATGTCACATATCTTCGAATTTTTGGTTCTAGGACATGCCGGATTCGTCACGATGTTTTCCTTCACCGTTTTGAGAGCAGTGGTTATGAAATAAATTACGCAGACTAATGGGCCTAGCGGGGTTCGAACCTATAGCCTACAACTCGTAAGTGGGGACCGATACCACTGCTTAATATCATCTTAGTTTAATTTGTTTTAATTCTTTCTTTATAATCGTTAGCCTATAATGTTCTCAAAGCTGGGACACATGCATTGACTCCGTGAGAGGGAGCGGGCCATAATCCACCACCTAGTTTATTAATGTCAATTAATGTATTAAGTTTAATTTCATGCAGTTTTGATAAAGACACTTATTTCTATTTTTAGGGTTCCGTAATTCAAAAGAAAGAACGGAACAGAGAATGAGGATAATAGGATTATGAGGTAACAGTCTACATTGTTTACTTGTTATGACTCACAACAAATACTAGGTAGGTACCTATAAAACGAAATACAATGCAATGCGTTGTGATACAAAAGGAAAGCATGTTTTTTTTTTATATTTGATACGGAACAGGTACCATAAATAACGAAAAGGAAAAATTTAACAGTGCTGTACCTAACATTAAATCCACATTTTCTTAGATATGTTTAAGATCAGTGTAATACCAAGTCTATTGCTATCAATCGGCCATAAATTCAAACTATATATTTGCTACTGAAAAAGGCACAGAAAACTATAACATTGCCCGCCCTGAGAATCAAACCCAGGCATGTATGCCCAGCAGTGGCAGTTGCTACCACTGGACGAACGAGACACTGGACGATCCACAAATAGTAGTAAGTAAAAAACATAAATACCGATTTAATTTAAGCTATTAATGTTAAATTCATTGTTTCATTCAACATAGTTCCAACAGCATTTTAGATAATACGACACGAACTACATGACTCAGTCAATTACAGATAAACAGCATCATACACACATAGCTTTTACATCATTGATATAAGGTCTAAATTGCAATGACTGATGATCGTGAAACGGTCTAACATGGAAATGATAACAATAATTATTATCCAATCATTTAGAAATGTGGCGATTATCACTCGTTATGGTGTAGAACTACTAATGCGGGCGCGCGTGTTGTATGCGCAACTTGGGAGCTTCCCCATAACGCAATTCAAGCGATTTATTTATTTATTTAAGGTACACCAACAGCAAAACATACAATGTAGTAATAAAAAACAAAAATATAAACTTAGTGCTCCTATGTAAGCCTATGATACGCAACATTTACCATGAAAATGCTAAATTATATTTTTTATTGCTATTAAACTAAATGAAAACTGAATAGACTAATTTGAAAACAAAAAAATAATAAAGAAAGAAAGAAATTGACAAAGAAATTACTAAGTTAGGTTGATTAATGCGTTCCCCTATCTCCGAGACTAATCGTCTGAACTTTTTGAGAGAGACGCTTAATAAATCGGAGTCTAATGAATTAAAACTGCTATTATAGTTTCTGCATATTCGAAGTATAGAAGCGTTAAGGCCAAGGTTCGATTTACGGAAAGGATTTGCAATTTGCGATTTGTAATTTCTACTAACTTAAAAAACGACTACTAACTGAAAATAGTTCTTGCTACTACGATAATATGTAATATCATAGTAATGATGCAATTCAATTGACTTGAGATCGTCGTGGCGAGTGTGTTTTTAAAAGATGATCCTGCCTCGACCTCAGGCCGATGACTACACTCCGTCAAAATTATTATGTGTGTTAATTGAATTTGGTTTATTATTTCAATGAAGACAATGTCGATTTTAATTCGACAGTGTAAATTACTCTGCGCTTCCGTATATGTGCACCCGCCCCTAGACTGTTAGGTGATAATAATTTATGATAGCAAGTACTTACTCTCAATATGAATCCAGCTGCCATACGACCCGCGTAATCTCCACAGTTGAAAATCAAATAGTTCACCACGGGAACGAAGAATATGTCTGAAAATAAAAACAAAAAACAAATGAATAAAAATAGAGTGAGAAAAAGTCTTTAATAAATCGGTTTGTAGAAGGGGGGATACTCGAGTCAAGCAAAAATTAGCAGTTTAAAGCTTAATATTTCACAAACGAAACTTTTTATCAAAAAATTGTTAATGGAAACTTTCAATATTTTTTACACCAAATTACAGCTTTCTAGTACTGGGCGTCTTTGAGCTAAGCTGCGGACAGAAGGACGGACGGACATGGAGAAATTATAAGGGTTCCTTGTTGACTACGGAACCCTAAAAATGAGTCTTACAAACATACATTTTACTATGCGGAGAAACCCAGACAATAGTAGTAATTTTCCCGGTAACTGTAAATACGGCTTATGGCAACTGTGGAAATGATAAAGATCAATGTTTTATGATAATCGTCGCTTCGTTTATAACAGGAATTTAGGGCATTTAGGTACTATTAAATTACTTATTATCTCTTATTTGTTTTAAACAATGAACACATCTGTGAACCGCCACTTTTTATAAAAATAAACTAAACAAATATATAAGGATGGACTAATTTATTTTAGTGGACTTGTTTTTTTTTTTATTTGTGATTTACCCGAATTCGTATGCCGCGTTACTTGTTAATTACGGAACCCTTATAATTTAATTTCTGAATTTTGTTCGTACTTTGTTAAAAAAAAAAAAAACAAGTCCTAATAACGACCACTAATGTCTCATCGAACCTCATCACCCTTTCTATGAATGAACCTAAAAAGGACCGAGGGATAAAAACCAGGATATGTTTATGATCACAGATGTCTGATCACCTTTTCTATGAGTGGACCAAATAGAAGACAAAAGACGTTCTATACAAGATGTAACTTTAAAAGAAACAGTATAGAAAACTGTATAGCGAAACCGTATCAAGTCTGCGGGAGATTCGCTAGCTTAGTTAATATAACCTTTAAAGACGCGTGACCAGAAATTTGGCAACTTCTTCAATAGCCGTCAAATATTTACAAGTTTTAATTAATATGGCAATGTTACTGTATGGAAATAAGAAATAAGGCTTTGTAGTGCACTAGGAAATTGATATAGGAATGCAATTAAAACACCGAATTTCATTTTGTTACCGTTTCAGGTGTATAAAAGGCATTTGGAAAGTTTTCAAATGCTTTTTCTACGTTTAAAACTATGTATTCGGCGTTACGATATTAATTATTGTATTCCCTAATCAATTTCTGAGTGCACTACAGTTCGATATTTCTTACTTTCATACATTAAATTCGCAAAATAAATTAAAACTTGTAAATTTTTGACAGCCATTTGCGACGTTGTCAGCTTTTAGAATACGCGCTCTTAATTCGTTTACCATTAATTAAAATATACTCACTATTCCAATCAGTTCCCGCCGTATCCGGATGAGACTCCACCAACACCGTTATAGCTGGATAAACCGCCATACTGATCCCGAACACAGCAAATATACTGAAGGCATAAATCCAGATCTTTTTGATGACCACAGTCATGAACACTTCCCTATGCCTGTTCGCAGCTATGCCACCGCAACCTCTCAAAATGTGATATGTGAAGAAATCTATCTTGTACAACAAGACGTATGATACCAGTGATGTGATGACCATGATATCAGCTATCACGAAGTATATCAGGGCACTGTGTAACGGTGATATTTTGAAGGCAAGGGATATGATTTGGGCTACGGCCGCTATGATACCGCCCAGTGATTGCCCGCTTACGACCGCAGCCATGTATTCTTTGGAGAATCTGCTTGCGATGCCTACTAAGCCGCCGATGAAGACTGCGCTGGCCGCTGAAAAAGAAAATTAGGGTTTAAAAATCAAGTAAAAATTTTAAATACTTATAAACATACTAAGAAAAAAATTAATAGTAAAGTATAATCTAAAGCCCGTATTCCAGATTGTCACTCGAGATTCAGCTCAACCCAACAAATGAATGCAGTTTTAATTTAAGCATTGCTCTAGTCTTTAGTGAACTTCTGGATTACGTACCTTATAAAGATAGTTCTATAGATATCTAGAAGAGGACGGCGAAAGGGTGGATTCATAATAAAAAAAAAATAAGATCAATCATATTTTTAAGGGGTCTGGTTTGAGTTAGGTGGAAAACGGGCATACTTCACAAATGAATCAATGTTTGCATCAAGAAAAAGTTTAATTGCGAGCTCATTTGATCTCTTTTCGCCTGCCGAGTCATTTCCGATCAACTCTTTGTTGTGGAAACACAGTCAAGTAACCTAAACAGTTTTCTCTTGCGAGGTGAAGTTCCGCTCCCCTCGCAGTGGCAACCGGGCCTTAGAGACCATATTGTATAGTGTCGATTGACACATCCGATTAGTCTTAATAATATGAGGATACATGAGTCAGAGAGGACGGTCGTTAAACCAGAATGCCACCATATCCTTCAAGACACACAACAAAATGAAAAAAAAACTAGTTTTAATAGTGTCAATTCGGTAAACTGTTGAGTTTATTGAGCTTCAATCTTTTTTTTATATTATTTAATTTAGGCAAATATATTCTGAAGACTAGACCAGTAATTGCCTATTTATAAACACCACTTTATAATGATTTTTGACATTATGTAGTTAACTTAATTTAATCAGATATCCTTAGGTATCCTCCTCCGGATCACTACGCTGAGCCAGCAGTAATACTCCAAACCGGCCACCGACTACCATAGCCCAACAGACTTTGAACAGATTGCGGAGACAGGTTGGTCGCTGCAAGTACAAGGGTACACTTACACCTACTGATGAAGAAGGGTGCGACAGCTGGAGTCTTGCTCACAAACGATGGCTATAAGGACCTTACCGAGGCCGCCACCAACGCCAAAAAAGTGGGAGAGTTTTGGTCAAAGCTTATTTAAATAAAAGGAATCATCGACACCATGAAGAAGATGGATATACAAATACAAAAGTAACCATCGGTACTATTTTAAAATTGTTTTCAGTAAATCACAAAATGAACCTAAAAGGCTTCTACAATAAAAAACATCTAAAAATTTAATCAGATATTTAAATAATATTGTGTTGTAGCTATTCACCGTGAAACCTAGACTAGGTCAAGTCTCAATGTCACACAACTGCGACTGTTTATTACACCAAAGGTACCCCTGGGTAATTTTATTAGCCGGCGTAACGAACCTAGTAACATTTTCATTCCCTCAAGACGTGAAAAAAGTAAGAAGGAGCGACGCATAGTAAATATGCGCGCAGCATAGCGTCTCGGTGTGATTTGATCCTAACTAGGCTGCGGATACACTATGGTTACACTAAAAGCCAACCTCAACAAGGTTGATTTTTCACCTATGTTAGGCGAGGCTAAATGACTCATACAGCATGATCAGCTTTGTTAAATTCAGTTTTATAACCGTAAGATTTAGAGCCAGTTTACATTGTGATTTTATGATTACGAAAACTGTAATAAACCTAGCAAATATGGGAAAACGTTATCTGTAAGTTTTGTAATCTTTATTTCAAGCGGCAAAACAAATCTGGGAAAATAGAATACTCCTTACTAGGTGTGCAAAACATAAAAATAACATGGTTTTAACAGGCCACTCTAGCATTAGGTATCATGATATGAATTGAATTCATAAAATGGAATATGCCCGTATACATATTGCGTGTAAATATCTATGAAGAATAATCAGTGCCGTGCCGCTTATGCGTCCAGTGGGAGCTTCTTTAACTGCACCCTGGTCTGGCCATTTGTAGTCCTACTCTGGCCATTTCTGAGGCCCTGTAGGGTCTCCGCCCTGTGCCCAGGCACCGTTGGCATACCCATATTTTCTAATTTTATCGCAACGCATATTATAATTCTGCTAGTAGCCTTTTTAAGCCCGCAGGTGTTTACAAAATCGATCTACAAATAAGGTGACACAATCGGCGACAAAAAGATGAGTACTTAATTAAATTCGCGTTCAAAACAACAGATATTCGAGCCAAGTGCTTATCATATTAATTACCATTGAAATGGTTTGTGTCGTGTCCGATTCTTTTATTTATAACGATTTTTTCAGCAAATCTAAATGAATTGGAAATGCGTTATACTTTTTTTTTTTTTTTTATCGTGGTAAAATCATCAAATGAGACCTCCAACCCCGGGCAGGGCGGGAGGTACTGTCAGACTTGTACTGACTAAAATCCACGGTGTCCTTCAGTAGCCCTTTATGTTCCGGGGTCGCGGTAACAGAAATAAGTCCCGCGACCAATGCGTTTTACTTGGAGGAATTAATTAAAAAAGCACTTGTAGGCTTTTCACTATGGATAGATTGCCGCTTGATTGCCGCTATATCATCTATACTGCGAACCAAAATCGATTGCTTTAGCAGAATCATTAGTATGATAATATTATGAATCATTTTACAATTCGTGGTACTGTCTCAATTTCGAGAATTTATATTTTCTCCTAATATTATGTTACAGCCCCTAACCGGTTTGATGAATCATACCGTGTGATATCACATCACTTCTAACTTTTCTAAACAAGAGAGTAAGGTAATAGAATAGAAGATTCTATGAAAGAAGAAAGAAAGAAAATTGCGTTTATTGGAACTAAAACAATACAAATAAAGATGGCTATGATGGTCCTATTTATCTCTAACAGATGGGTATATTAATAATGCAGATTACCTAAAGCCCGTGGTTAGACAACCCTGATGATGGCCCGCATTTGGTCATTAACTTACTATGCTAGATGTTAAATAGCCTATAGCCTTCCTCGATAAATGGACTATCCAACACAAAAATAATTTTCTTATTCGACCCATTAGTTCCTGAGATTATCACGTTTAACTAAACAATCACGCGGGCATGCGGACAGTAAAGGGCAACTCGCTGTCCGACCATGGACCATGCCCGGGTCGACGGCGCGTCGTGTTCCACGCGCGCCTCAAAGAGCTGTCAGCAAAATGACGGGGCCAAAGTCAGTACAAGTCTACAATCCCTCCAGCCCTGCCCGGGGTTGGAGGACTCATTTGATGATTTTACCACGCTAAAATAAAAAACTAAACAATCAAACTCCAGCTTTATTTGGTCCCATTGCAAATATTTACATGTATGCCTATAATACTCCTGAATAACGTCCTTAACCATTTCCATTTCAACAACATAAACATATTAAAGTTACAAAGAAAACAAAATACCTAAGAAACTTGAAACGTGACCCAGATTATTAAACAGACATTATCGAATGCATCAGCACACGAGGTAGTTAGGTCAAATGCACATCTGCATAACTTTAATGGGTTATTTACTTTATGATAAGCAACCTATGCTCTATTAAATAGTTCATTAGTTTGATAAAATTGAACAGAACAGAAACATCTTTGTTTAGTTTATTTTCTTAGGTACAACGTTAATTATTTGGAATCCAATTTGACTGTACTTACTTATTTTCTTTAAGTTGCTGCTAGAGTGGTCGCGGGACTTATCTCATTACTGTTACCCCGGAACGTAAAGGGCTGAAGGAAACCGTGGATTATGAGTCTGGCAGTCCCTGCCGCCCTGCCCTGGGTTACTGCTAGAGTAGGTTTTTTTTTTAATAATCCTGGCCTCACGCTAGTAATTTGTAGAAATTAAAGTAAAAATCACTTGTCAATTTAATATCTGTTCCATGCAGGAAACAAACCTGCGACACGCAGTGCAAACGTCAATGCGACTACCGTCACGATATTGTGAGAAAAAAAAATGGTTTATCGCTTTCTTCTTATCTCTAGGGTCTGCCCCACAAACAAAAGCCTGCACCATGTCTTTCCAACTCTCCCTGTGTTTTATTTTCTCAGCCCATCTATACATATCTACAGGTTGGTTTGTAATTCGATGCGGTCCTTGAAATGGGTGAGACCTTGCAAAGCCTTGAGCAAGACCTTGCTTGAAGCATAGTAATGTATGGCAGAACGCGCTGATCTTAAGAAGTACTGGTTAGAATACTTTTTTTTGTGTTGGATAGTCCATTTATCGAGGAAGGCTATAGGCTATTCTAACATCACGCTGTGGCGAAAAGGAGCCGATCAGCGACTGAGACCATGTGGATCAACTAATCACAAAGAGTTCACATCGTCACGCCAGGCGTGTAACGAGACGACGACCATCTTCAACTTCATCTTGTGTGGGTCTCTTCTGGTCCATCTTTTCTAGGCTTCTTGGAGATGTGACCCAGACAGACCCGTATCAACCTCACTTTTTACTTTCTCAGATTTATATATCTTCGTCTTTTATATTTAAAAAATCAACAAGTATTTACAATGACGCTGCATAATGATTGTGAAATGCATGATAATTTGATTACTGCAGTGATCTATTTTAAAATTAATGTTGATATATTTTATCGTAATTATTGCGCTTGATGCTTTTTTATGCACTTCTTTCTTTTAAAATATGTTATCAACATCGATCTTTATCAAGCCTAACTTAAAAAAAAAAAACAGATTAGGTATAAACGCGCAAGTAAGTCAAGGCTTTAATTCCTTTAAAACTTTGTATTTTTCTTACCCTGTGAAATTTGTAGGTTTCCGAACAAAGACGAATATCAAAGAACTGCCTATTATAACATTTTGAGTCCTACTTTGTTATTGTTTCTTGATACATCATACTACTGCTTATTACAAAAACAAAACATTACTTAGAACTTGAGTCACTTTTCGGGATGTTTAGGTGTTTGTGGTCTACAGTCATTGTAGACCACACACTGTCTTTTAGTCAACTGCAAGGTAAACCAAATCAAGCATACAAATGACCAAGTACCTAAAACCTATTTATGTATAACTTATTGTATAACATGAGTGTACCAGTTTGGGGAAGGAAAACTTGGATTAGATTCCACTGTCCCCAGACGCAAGTGTTTGATAGAAACCAGGGTGGTTTAAATCAGTTACGAGTCAGATACCTAGGCTTTTTTGGTGTTTAAACTTTAAAATTCGTCAAATGAGGGACCAAACCTGTGTGGAGGGGAAGGGACTGACAGACTCTTTCATACTGACAATTTATCACCCTATTCTTTGACATGCCTTTTGCGTTCAGGACCGCGGTGCCCGTTTAAGACAGTCCCGCGACTGACTGGTAGACCCAAATACCACCTCAAAAAAAGTCATATTGTAAAACAATGTTATCATTATGATCTGGTTAATCATGTATATCTGTTTACCTCTTTCAATATCTCAAACATACCAAGGCCTTGACTATTCTGACTATACTACAAAATGAATAATAAATGAACTCACATGTCATGATGACAACGGATATCAGGGTGATGATGAAGAATGTGTTCTGCCATTCATCGGTGTCCACCTGCACGAATGAGGTTGTCACCAGAAAGCATATCGTCACTATGACTAGAGAACCCTGCAGCCGCGCTTTCAGTGGTATTCTGGAAATAATTATAAATATTTAATATTTGCATTGGAGAAGAATGTTGCACCAAGAACATTGACTAAGAATATTTAATAATTTCGTAAGTTTCTGCAGACATTTTTCAAAAATTTTGAATCATAACTAAATTTTTAGGTGGTGTTAATTTTTTATATCTATAGTATAGGTAAGTTGTCCATTATCATGAATTAATAAACAAAAAGTTTTTTTTTTGTGATTAATAAATAACAAAAATGAGCTCAACTCAAGATTCTGGATAACTGAAAGCAAGCTATTTCTCTACTCCACTAATTTGATATTTAATTGGATCAAAAATCTGCCTTAAAAATAAAATGATAATGCTCATCCAGATCATTATTTATTTTAAAATCTTAATTATTTATTTTTATGAAAAACTCAAAAATATAATAAAAATGGTAAATCATACCTTAATCATACTAAAAAAATAATTTGCTAATTACCATAAATTAAGCTGTTTGCACTTAATTATTTCATTATTAAGTGTAAATAAACAAATCTTTAGTTAATTAGAACTGATTACCTGTCAACAATTACTTACTGTAGGTAATTATTAATTGAATTGATGTTGTTGAGCATGGCTAAAAGCAGCAATTAGTATTAATTGATGTTAATTCCAATTAGGGATATTCTATTCATTATTGAGTTGTTTGTGTTGATAGAAAAGGCTATTAAGAATTTTATCTTACTAAATGATAGAGTTGATTAATTTTACATATATTTTACATACTAGATTATAAAATTGGAAAAGTTTTTAGACAATTGTTAGATTTATTTATATAATACATATTTATTCTATTCTAAGTGGTGGCCCAATGGTATCGGTCCCGAATTACGAGTTGTAGGTCGTGGGTTCGAACCCCGCCACGCGCATTACTTTGTGTAATTTAATTCATCACCACTGCTCTCAAAACGGTGAAGGAAAACATCGTGAGGAAACCGGCATGTCCTAGAACCAAAAATTCGAAGATATGTGACATCTACCAATCCGCACTGGGCCCGCGTGGTGGATTATGGCCCACTCCCTCTATCAGAGAGGAGGCCTGTGTCCCAGCAGTGGGAACATTATAGGCTGATGATGATGAAGTTCTTTGATGCTAAATTAATATGACTCAACTATTTGTTTCTTTCCTTAACCAATTACATAACAATTTCATTTATTACAACCTCTACTTACATAAAAAAAAATGGTGTTTGTACTGTGAGTTTAAATGTTTGTAAACACACCCACAAGACAGGACAAATTTCTAATGTAGGGGAAACCTTATAAAAGTAAATGTAAAAAAAAATATGGTCAAACAAACAGATGTTCAGCAGCAGCTGTGGAGACCTTTACCTTTTGTATAAATATATACATTAAGTTACAAAAGAGCATTCTAATCTTTTGTTTACATCCCCACAGATGTTCAGCAGCTGTGGGGATCTTTTACAGCTTTACCTTTTGATATAATAGGTATCTATAATATTAGCTAAGTCTTAGAAGAGCTTTCTTATGATTTCTTAATACCAGACAGATCACAGATGGTCAGTAACTGTGGGGGCTATACAGCTTTACCTTTTGTTTAAAGATACTATCTTTTGTTTACATTTTATGAGTCAGTTTCATAGGTTTCAGAGTTAAATTTGTAATATTCCATCTTGAGGGACTACCTCAAGTCACATTGATATTAAAAAAGTGCTGATTATACACCTAATTTGAATAAATAACTGTTGATTCTGATTTTGGTTAGAACTAACATCTTTAGCATAATTTATATTTGTTAATAAATATAATCATTAAGTTAGTATTTTCAGCTTTGGTAAAGAGTTATATATGAGATTCATGCAAAATATTCACAATTATAATAAATGGTATAATCAAAAAGCAAGTACTTACAAGTGCCCATACAATGAGTTCAGGATGAGGAATAACAAGTTAGGAATGGCAGTGGCCACATTGAGATAGGATGTGAACTCTGCCTGGAACTGCGTCTTACGAACCACCATCGTAAGATTATTTGGTTTGACATCTCGGAACTTGTACATCCAGTACTAGAAACAACAAAGGCTTAATTTACAATAATTCATTTTAAGAATTTATGAAAAAATAAAATCTATAGATCTATATGTCCCACAGAAATAAACTACATATGGTAGAATTCAGTCTTGTGTTTAAAGATGTGGCATGTTTTCATTTAAACACATATTATTGAACAGTTTGTTATCAAAAATACATTAGTTCAAACATGATAAAACGAATTAGAATCATCACAGATAAGGCATAAGGTCATCATTCCAAAAACGAGCAAAAATAGCCTGAAGGTCGTATACCCTAGTCACAGGTCTATAGACAAAAAAAAAATACTCACATCATTGGCAGTGATCAGAAAATTCCAGGGCACTAGAGATGTTACTCCGAAGAGGTAGAAGAGTATGTAAACAATGCAGTAATTATCCCGAGGCTGTTCTCCCGTGTCCAAAACCTTCGTCGAACATGAGTCAGTCACTAACTCTCTTTCCTCAGAATCGTCAATAACTTCCTCCTCATTCTCAATACTCTCTATAGCTTCCGTATTGATAGACCCTGTCGCATCCATTGTTTCCAAAACACAGAACAATTAATTCACAAAAAAAAATCAAATACGCACACAGGTATTTTTGTTTGTTACTCTTCGAAGAGTCTTGCTAAGACTGATTTTTAAACACTAAACTCTCACTTAATAAACATTTGTTTCAATTAAGGATTTGCAGTCACTTTCCACTTACGCCTATTGAGAAAAATATTATTTTATTCCTACGTCCATTATTTGGTTCGATCGAATATTGAATAACAGCTGTCAATTTTCATGTTGTCAAATTCAATGTGAATGACAGTGAATGAACTGAACGAGCCAACGAGCCACAGGAAGCAGTAAATGAACCACTGCCTTTCACTGCCCACAGGGTATATCTGGGGTGCGTTTAAGTCAACCATCCAGATAAAAATCAAACTAGCGAGGGTTCGCTGAACGGAGTCATAGGTTTAACTGCCAAATTCAATTGACAGCTCAGCTTGTTATTAATTATTCTCACTTTTTTCAAATCTTATTTACTTGTCACACACAAATAAAGTTCACGGAGGTGATAGAATAAGTACTTGTTACAAATATTTGTTTCTAGAGAGCGAATTGAGCAAACAGCTACATGTCAAAGTCAATCTGACAGCAGGATAAAATTTAGCGAGGTAAAAAGGTCGCTAAGATTTATCCTAGTAGGCGAAAACTTATACCGGCGGACGACCGTGAACGGGGCATATAAAATTTTAGTCAGTTTAATTTTACACCTCTCGGTGTACGTAAACGGGGTGTTTAACGTTTAGTCCGTATAAATTTTAAACTGGATGGTTGATTTAAACGCACCCCTGATCGTGACTGGATAACCGGGTAATTTATCTAAAATAAGCCAAGAAACGAGCCAACAGAGAGAGAGAGAGATAGCTGCAACCAAGGCTATTGTCTCTTTCTAATAAAATGATTGTTGCTAATTGAAATAGATTTAAAAAATAGCTATAGTTCAAGTAAAAATTGTCAAATTATTGATCTTTCAAATCGGTGAAATATCTTGATACTTTTTCACGTTTTTACAAAATATTACCCTTTTTTAACGGTGTTTCTGTTTTTCAAGTAATTTAACGGCGAAGACGAGGAATTCTTGTCATCCTTTGCGTTTTTTTCGTCTTCTTAGTTGAGTCAGTTGAGTAGAAGAAACAGTGTATACTCTCTACTTAGTCTGTGGAAGAAACTAAAGCCTTGACTCTTCATAACTCTTTCGCCGTGTTCAAGTTGGTTAAACAAAATTAAACCATAACTGTTACTGTTATAGTTCATAATTGTACGATACAAAATACAGGGGTGCGTTTAAGTCAACCATCCAGATAAAAATTAAACTAACGAGAGTTCACTGAACGGAGTCATAGGTTTAACTGTCAAATTCAATTGACAGATCAGCTTGTTATTAATTATTCTAATTTTTTTCAAATCTTATTTACTTGTCACACACAAATAAAGTTCACGGAGGTGATAAAATAAGTACTTGTTACAAATATTTGTTTCTAGAGAGCAAATTGAGCAAACAGCTCCATGTCAAAGTCAATCTGACAGCCATCTGACAGCAGGATAAAATTTAGCGAGGTAAAAAGGTCGCTAAGATTTATCCTAGTAGGCGAAAACTTATACCAGCGGACGAACGTGAACGGGGCATATAAAATTTTAGTCAGTTTAATTTTTCACCTCTCGGTGTACTTGAACGGGGTGTTTAACGTTTAATCCGTATAAATTTCAAACTGGATGGTTGACTTAAACGCACCCCTGAGTACTCAGTCTTGTGTTATTTCAATGTCACTGAAAGTCACTGAGTGTTGTGGACCTGAAACAGTTGGAACTGCTGTGATGTGATTCATGATGATTAGAAATCAATTTTAATATTCACTGTTCCAAATGATATCACTGTGATACATAATTATAATAATAGGTACACGCAATATAAATAACACGTGCTTTTATTATTAAATATATATTTAATTCCGTAAATGAAGTGTTGCAACATTTAAATATTAGAAACTATTTGCCTTTGTGCTCAAAGTCAAAATCCAACCAAAAGTAAAATTATAATTAAATAATTTCACATTTGGTTGGATTTTCAGTTAGAGGTAAAAACATAAAGGACAATTCAATCCATATGTACTGCTCAATAATGCTGCTCAAACTCTTAGGTATGCTCTGTGGGTTTGCTGGTGGGTCTAATAAGCTGTGACAATTACGCTGGTCATACAAGCACGCTGCTAAACGCCTATTATCTAGGCATCTGACTTTAATGTTTTAATATAGTAACTATCATGTAAGGACAAAGAAAATAACGTTTGTATGATAATCTAGGTTTAGAAGAGGGCTTCTAGAGCATCATTTACCGACCTTAATTTCATAACAATTAGAACCTGGGGTCACTGGGGATTGCTGGGGATACAATGAAAGATGTTATTTTCCTATGAAAATATTGTGTCAAATTTTATTAATATTTCATCAGTTAGATCATAATTATGTTTGTCATTATCATCTATTAATCTAAATTACGATTTACTATTTTCTTGTACAATTTACATTTAAAGCATGAACATTAGGTCATAATATTTTTATACATGTATTCATGTAAGTAAATAACTTATTTAAATAAAAAAAGTAAATATGATTTTAAAATACAAAATCTGTTTAAATACAGATTTTATTGATGCTGGTTAATCTACTAGTCTACTGCCACTTGGCGCGTCTGTGTGAAATGCCGTTACAGTCACGCTCTTAGATGCTATATAGAACTCTCTAAAGCACTGCTGAAAATATTAGTTGATGAGGTAAAGAAGTATGCAATACATTTTAAAAGATATATGTTGTATAGAAACAGAAATTTGAAAAGACTTCGAACATTTCTGCTTAAAGTATGTAGGTAGACGTGTCAAATGGCAGAGTAATAGCCAACTCCAAAAAAAAAATAACTCAATATGAATAATATTACAATTCAAAATTAAAAAATATAACTATTGTATATGGAAAGACTGTCTCTTAAAACTAATTTACAATTACATTTATCATTGTCGAATAAACATTCATATAACGTTTAACACTTAGGGACGGACGTGCAAAAAATACGTATATATTATTGCATCATAATCATTAATTACAATTAAAGTATACGCCTTTTAGGTACTTACTCCTTTTTGTGATACATGTATATATTTCCTTTTAACAACAAACTTACTAATAAGGCATCCATTTGTCTATAAGGCGTAGTATTAGAATTTAATTTGTTTACTTCATTATGAGATCGATCACCTCTGGTAATTTGCGTAGTCATTATGACTTAAAATACTTTATACATACACATATTAACTAACATTAACTACAGGACAGAATATAAGAGAAAGTTGGAATGTCAGAAGTTTAAAAAAGGCACTTGTTTAGATATAACACGCATGAAACTAAATGCAAGGAAATAAAATATCTCGATCAAGACATCATTATTCAGTCTTTTCATTGCTTTTCTACTACTTAATAGGATAGTGTGATCAACTCCTTTTATTATACTATTCAATTACACAATTAAGGCCCGATTAAGACCATTTTTTAAGTATTTGATTTCTCAAACTCGTTCGAGTTTTTATGGCTTCAACTACATAGCAGTTTCTAATGGTTGACTGTGTGACCGACTTGCCTCAGACAATGGAACCGGACTGGATTCAGAGTCTTCAAAGTCAAAATTTGTTTCTAATAACGCTTCAGACTTAGATCTATGATGGAGTTCGGGTAACGGTGAATCGTCGAACTCTCTGGAAAGATCGTGGGGACTGGAGTCGTAACTCGGTATGTTGTCCGATGCGGTTGTATCGTAAGCACTAGAATATACTGGTGGGTGAGGTGGACTTGGTAGGTTATCTTCGTAATACTGCTGTTGATCTATAATAAAAACAATAAAAATATTTAGTATGATTAAAAATAACAGTTATCTGTAACTGTTCTCAAAAAGAACTGAATGCGGGATGCACTATTTAAAATTTATTTTAGTTCGGTCTTTATCGAACTGTCAAAGTCAAAATTAAAGTGGCTGGCGCGAAACTTAAGTTTACGTTAGTTGTTGTTTGGCTGTTTGCTAAGGGCTGTTTGCCGCCATCCATAAGTGCGAGATAATGTTTTGTTGAATTATTATTATTATTTATTTATTTTGTTTTGCAAGCGGATCGTACTCCACAGCAAGTTGCCTGAAGGTAATTTTTAAATAAGTACTATGTCTTCTCGCTCCACATTGTTCCTATGTGAAGTATAACTAATTTTTATTAGGTACAGTACCTGCAACATTGTTTCTTTGCCCAAACGTTGTAGTAGGCATTGTTCCTGCTTGTGGTTGATCCGGCATTTTAGATCTTAACTCCATTAAGAAAGATAGCTTCGGTTGCGCGCCGTAAGCACCTGCGGGAGCTCCGTACGGCCCGTATATCTTTCCAGCCCTTTCTAATTGTCGCTTCATAGTATCACCATCATCGGAGTTATCTCGTAACGGTAACGTATCCGAGGTGAAGTATTGAGAATCACTTTGAGGCGACATTGTATAGTCATCGGGAGGCGATCTTAAGCCTTCCGGATGATGTAATATGGGTATTTCTTCCGTGGCAACCGTATTTATGGATGGTGCCCCACTGGTTGCTCCAGAATTATCTCTGTAACCTTCGTTTCTAAATGCTAAGTTGTATGGTCTCGTATTGGTCTGCGGTACGGAATATTCTGGAGTGATAGGTTTCTTGACGAAGGTGGAGTGTTGGAGAGGCATCACGTTTGGATTCGGGTTGTGAGCTTCGTAAATGTCAAAGCTCTGGTTGTCATCCAGTGAGGAGTTGAACTGGCTTTTTTCCATGGACTCCATTGATGTTGTGGATGCCAACATCTTTCTGTAGTCTGAGCCTTTCGTTAGTGTCTCGGTAGAGCGCGTACTACTCTGTAGATGACAAAGGAAAAACAAATTAAATACCTAAACCATATTTATAAAAAACTGCACAAATAATATTTATCTTCACAAACTTTTGTCTTACCATTTGCGCCATTTTTCTTCTGTAAGGCGTATCAGGGAAGCCGCCATTGATGCTACCAATAGACCGGACCGAGTGTAAGGACTGCCGGATCGAGTTGCGCCGCTCTAATCTTTGGACATGTCTGCAGAGAAAATCGTAATACCATAAAAATAACTTTTCATGTTATTTCCAACACTCAGTAATTTAATATTGATAACGTTATGACTTTAAATCAGAGTTCAGCCATTTGAGCCATCTCTCAAAGAAGGGAAAGGGACAGGATACTGCACAGAATTTGTGAAACGACTGTTAGAAATCAGGCGAGATCAAGAAGACAAACACTTCAAAAAAAAAAGTGAAAGAAACCAACCTGTGCTTAGACTTAGAATACCAGCAGACGAGAGCGGCTGCCACCAACAGTACAGCAGCTATCAACACTCCAACAAACGCCACTGCCAGAGTATCCCCACGCCAAGACATCGGGTCGATCATTATTTTCGGATCTGTAAATAAATGAAGCATTTATGGCACTTGTCGCAGTTAGCTTGTGAATGGGTGACCATCTATCATAGCGAGTTTCCTCCGTGTCTCGCAAAGCACGAAGGCCATTGGTCCAACATTTCATCTGTACATCTTTAATGGTCATTACTACTAGTCAAAAGTTTGAAATCTGACAATCACTTAGTTACCGGTTTGTGGACACAGCTAGTCCACAAAATGTTAATTCAAGTTTAGTGCATGAAATGTGATATTCAGCTGCGTCAGGTTTGACTGGTGGTCGCCCCAACGTAGTTGAGAAAAGGCTATAGGCAGATGATTAAATAATTGCGGTATTAAAGTCTGAAAATGTGAATGTGACATCCACCGGTATCCACCAACCCTTACTGGGCCCAAAAATATGATTGTGATCTACCAGTTATGATCCCATATACCTATTTATGATCTACTAGTCCATACTGTGCGGGCGTTGTGGATAAGCTCAGTAGTAAGCCTGTCGAACAGTAAAATAAACTTGAAACTCTCACTTACCAATTTCGCAAATGAAAGCATTCTTCTGATTACAATCAGTCACTTCGACGTTCGAGAAGGCAAACGAAGTACACTGAGTAACATAATCAATATGGTTGACCCACACCCTGTCTCCATACTGGAACCATTGATTCTGTCTATTGATGAACTCGTAAAGCGCCGCGTAGTTGCCTGTTACGTATGGCATTGATGCGTTGTCAGACTGTTGAGAAAAAGGGAAAGGGTTTCTTAAAAAAAAGTTGTTTTGGGTACAAAAAACACACAAGAATGGGCATAGGGTTTAAAAAAAAAAGTTTTTTTTGTTGGGGTTCCCATTTTGTCGTTGATGAAAAAAAGGTCACAGTGTAGTAATCACATTAAGCCTATTTTGATTTATGATGTCTAAACGTGTGAAAAAGGTGCAATCTTTTGTCAAATTATATGATCTTGAATGAAACCATGATTAAGGATCTGATTTTTTATAAATACGACCTTAATATACTTAAATTGAGCATAGAAAAACTTCGAAACGAAGAGACACAAACATAGAATGAATTCCTTTAAAGTTTTTCTCACAAGTCAAATTAAACTTGTAGTGAAAAACAGTAATTATATGTCAAAGTACTTACCAAACAGAACAGCCTCGCCTCCTCATACGTCATCGGAGCCCCGACATACATATAACAAGTCCCGGCCACAGCATCCCACCCTGGAGGACACTTCCCTCCTCCGAGAACAGTCTGGTTATTCATGTAGAACGGCCTGTAGTCTACTTCTAGTAGCAGCGGGTTATCACTCTGGTCTCTAATACGTCCAGCCACGGCCAAAGTCTCGTTGTAACTCCAAAAGTTATGCTTTGCGTCGATCCGAGTGCGCCAGAGATCAAGGGAACTAGAATTTTGAAAATGGAATTGTAGAAGTCGCTATTTTAATTTTAACAACGTACTAAGTGTGAATGATTGTGGTGACTGTTAAAGTTCTGTGATCGCTACAACAAATGGTTTAGTTAATTAGTAAGAGAAGTTGTTTAGGTATATTAGGAAAGTGGATGCCGTCGTTAGTAACGTTGTAATGGTGTCATTAGCAGTATTTAAACCAAGTAAATAATCAAAGTTAACAATATACGCTGTTAGTAGGAAAGGCGCGCAGATTGATAAAAAGCTTGCAAAATTAAAAAAAAACTATCTCCATGCAAAAGGTAAGACAGTACCGAATGGTTTTTGATGAATTAAAATTTTGACAATGTAGACTTACCTCATGATAGTCGGATTATAGTCAACAAAGCTATGGTCCAGGGGTAGCCATGCAACAAAAACATGCAAGATAATTATGTTTTCTTATAAATATGCTTAATTAACGTGCTGGGATAATAAATATATTGTATATAAGCTTTACTTGGAAAGCCCTGGATATCAGTAAAAAAAAAAGAATATCATCAAAGTATGCATATTCAGAAATACCCCAATTTAAACTTGAAATACCTAGTATTGTTTAGCCACATGTATTCATATAGAAGATATATTTCTTAAGCTAAGACATTTAAAAACAGTTAAGAAAAGATATATCCCAAAAAGTCAACATCTGGTGAAAGTACTCACATAGATCTATTGACTGTGATCATTTCGTAATCATTGTCGGGGTTGAAGAAGATGTTGTCGACGTAATTCTGGCCTGCTGTACCCGCTACAACTGTGGCTCGACCTTCACGGTCGGTAGCATAGTTCCTGAAAGCCAGAAATATAACTTAGAGGATAAACGATCTCCAAAAATACGGCAAAAATAAAATAAAAAGAAAAGTGAAATTATTGTATTTGATAATTAAATTAAAGAAGGCGAAGTACAAGACCACTTACTTATAAAATCCATTATGCGAAGTGGTCTGATAAATTGGCAGCCTGACTTTGTCGAAGCCTGAAACTTCAAGGATCCTCAAGCCTGTGTTATCATGAACGTAGTTGTAAGTGAAGTTAGAGACGACCTGGCGAAGGATGATAACGTCACTGAAAGGAACTCGGTTGCGCGTGAAGTAATTCCGGTATATTGTGACTTCTTGGTAAGGAGATGACTGGCGGCCTGCAAAGATATGAAACTCGTGTAAAAACAAGAAGTGAATGAATAGAGAAAGAAAATAGAAGCAAGTTAGACATCGCATGTAAGAAATAACTGGTTTGTACCTTCAACTTTGAGACATGGAAGATCATGGTTAGCAAAGAACAAATTGTTATGAATCCATCCACGAAGTGAAGTGGCCGATCCTCGAGAGTCAGCCCTGACAAGTAATCCTCCAACATTGTTCCGGACTAAATTGTTCTGGAAGCAATTAAATAGATTAGAAATTAGTTCGACTCGTCGCAGATATGGTACATCAAATTATTGATGAGTCTGTAGAAAAAAAATGATTATAGTTTATTTCAAGCTTCTTTTATTAACGGTTCACTTACTCTAAACACCAACGACTGTGTATTCTGCACATCTACTCTTACAGCCGCTGGACATGTAGTGAAGTTTCCGTACAATTTGAGGCAGTTGTTCTGAATCTCGTTCCTGGTGATTGCAACTAGAGGATTTACTTCACCGACAGACTGATACGTAATAGCTCCGTCTCTATTCTTTGTGAATTCACTGCTTGATATGTTATGTTGGACATCACGGTCTGTGAAAACGCACAATTGTTAGAATATGCTTTATTTCCGATATTTTGATGAGACGTGAAAGAAACGCGGTAATACTTACTAAAGCCAATAGCTGATATCGGCAAAGTAACAATCTCAGCAATAAATCCATGAACAGCAGACGCTCCGTTAGCGAATAACGAAACACTCAAGCTGGCACCTTGTGTCTTGAAGAGTTTCTTCTCATCAGGAGACCCATTCTCCAAATAACCAATCATAGGCGCCGTGATATTGTAAATATCACCATCATACAACGCTAGAGAGTCGCGTTTGCCATAGTTCTGAGTGTGGTTGAAAAGATTAAACTGAAGCAGTCTAAATCCGAATGGCTTTACTCTATACATACTCTTAAATATCTTAACACAGTTGACTGGATTATTGTCATATTTATAATACAGCAATACTCTTTCTTCAACAGTTATCATTTTGGTACTATCACAAATATCGATGAGTGAAAACAGGTGATATGGAAGATTCAAATCCTTTAGCGGTGTAAAACTGGATTCGTCAGACTCTCTACCTTCCCCATTCAACGATATGGCACTAACACCTTCCCCTAATACATCATTCACGGAATTAAACATCATATTGACTGAATCGGTGGGTGATATTAAATTAATGCCGTGATGAGCACATTTTGTTATATTTACATTTTGTATTCTCGGATTCTTTGTTATACTTTGTACAGCTGGAGACTTCTCATTGTGCAGTATACCAGCACCAATAATTTGTACGTGTACTAATTCACTTTCGGATTTCTTCATTGTTTCATGGGTGTGATGGTCGTGAATACGATGCTCATAAAGAGAGTATTCAAATTCGGGATTAGCAAACCTTATACCACCCCAATACTCAAGATTTTCTTCTAAATTTCTTGTACCACAGTGAATAAATACGAAATCCGAGTCCCACTTACATTCATGTCTATGGCCGTAAAGTTGTCCGTTCAGTCTTATTGGGCATTCTTCGTAGCGATCTTCAGTTCCGACACATTGCAAAGGCTCTGGCCATGACCAAATCCGAGATAAAGAATTACTATGAAATTCTACACGTCGATCATGTGCAAAGAACACGTTGATTGGATCAAAACCTAATTCCCTGCATACGACTTGAGCATTTCTTTCAGTAAAACGGTTATCACACATGGGAACCCATTGTAAAGTTGTTTTATTATAATATTCGAGAAAACCTTCATTTGTTCTTTCTGCTGTATTGTCAGTAATCGAACAATTTCTTCCAGTGCATAGTCTTATCGAGTTTGGTACAGTCAATGATTCTAATTGACGTTTATGCTTGTGATGGGTTGACGAATATTGACCAACATCTCTCTTTTCTATTCTGTTAACTTCCACATTACTTCGAATAAGCGGTCGCATTACTATAGGCGCCTGACTGTGACCAATAGCTTGTAGGTTACCCATGACGAGAATCCCAACATTTGGTGCAAATTCCAATATTACACCGGGGCTAATCGTTAAAATGGCGTCTGGCATTACAGTTATATCAGATTTTATTATGTAAGGAGCCATTCTAGATTCAATAGTAAAGTTTGATAATAAACGGCCTCCTAACTCGTTAGTGTCAATAATAATATCTGGGCTGAACGACGCAGATACACTAGAATCTATACTATCTTCAAGCAAGTACGGTAAATATGTCGCAATAGCGTGGTTATTCCAATCATCAAAATCAAATATCTGGTCCCGAATGTCTTTTTCTGTGGAGCTACCCCACCAGTTTTCGGTAACATCCAATAAATTATTGATCTTTGCTGTTCTTATTCCGGCTAATAATGTATAATCCAACACATTCTTTCCGAACAAATTCCTACTCACTTTTACTTTCTGTATTCCTTTAAAACCTATAACGTATGTCGGTTCAACATTTCTGATTAAAGCTCCTCTACTAACTTGTGTAAGCATGTGCTTGTTATTCTTCACTTGGTTGTATATGAAAAGTGCATAAACTAATCCCATAATTTCACTTTGGCTGTCCATATGAAATTTCACCATAAACTGTCCACTATTCCTTTCAATAAAATTACCATCAATCATCATTTTCTTTTCCATGCCCTGTATGGAGATGAGCCCAGTTTTACAAATGTTATCAGTGAAAATATTCTTTGTTATGTTGACTTCGGCAAAATGGCCATCTACTACTAAAGCAAAGTTTTGATTGTTACGCCAAGTGTTATTGTGCATGTAGACGGAATGTGTAAAGTTTTCATTGTACTGCCAAACATATGGCAACCCAACATCGAAGCCACCTTGTTTATTCCTCTCTATTGTATTATCCTGAAGAATGTAGTGATACAGATTGTTCGAACTTCTCAAATCTCTAGCAAAGTGATATATTCCTTTACCATTATCTGTTATCAAACTGCTGTTGACCATTATGGTTATCTCCGTTATATTACTTTCGTGTATATCCCAAAAAGGAGTATTTACGTAAATTGCTTCCTCTTTATTATGTGCTATTTCACAGCTGAAGATTTTTATACTTTCGTTAGCTTTCCGTAAAAAGTGATCACCTAACTCGTTTAAGTAGCGGTTGTAGTATAATGCTTTGATTCCTTTTGTGTTTCCTTTTATTTTGGAATTGACCACCTGCAGAGTTGGCACCGGTCCTCTTACTATTCTGTTCCTTAGGTTTTGCACCGGAGCTATGATAGTGCTTACTACTAGCACGACTCCTCCCAACGCATTCGTTCCACTTTCATATGTAATCACAACGCCAAAACTGTTGCTAGTGGTTGGAAATGTCGACAGATCACGATCGAGACACCATTTAACACTGGCTTCGTTTATATTTTGCGAGTCATAAATGCAAATATTTTCTGTTGAAAAATTGTGTATGGGATTAAGTAGTTGAAGTCCGAGAACATAACCAGGGTTGCATTTAATATTGTAAGTTTTTGATATACTTTCTCCGTTTCTTTTTGTGAAAACAATGTGTCTTGTTTCGCCATTTACTAAACTTATGTCCGTTTCATATTCGGGAATCATGATCGGGTGATAATTAGATTCATCCATGTTAAATCCGGGATCCAAATTAAACCAACCTGCTATTTCTCTTTGTTGTGGCCCAGTAATATGTGGGTTATGTGAAATGCCAGCTAAGTTGTTATTTTCTATGGTGGATCCATAGACTTTTAGACCAAGTTGTTTGAAACTAATACCGCTTCCTCTGTTATTGCTGAATTCTGAATTACGTACAGTATTAACAGCATCAGCTCCGTATAAATCGGAATAGAGTATACCTAAACCATCGTGATAATTGTTAGATATTTTGATACTTTCCAAGCTGTGCCGAGCAAAATCTATCTGAAGTGCTGGTTTGAAAATATTTGAAGAATAATCCAAAAGTCCAGCTTTCTCTATAGTGACGTATTGTAAATCAGCTCTTTCAGAAATAACGCTGAATCGAACCCCAGCCCAACTCGTTTCGTAACATCTAATACCAACATCATTTTCATGTGTACAAGAGTTCTCAAATTGATCTTTAGTTTCTGCTTTACATTTGGTGATATCGTTGTCAAATTCTGAACATTCAACGTTGGATAAAAGTATATCTTCTGACATACCTGCAGATGGTATTTCATTAGGTTCTAGAAACCAATCCTCTGGATTCAAAGCCAGACCGAGCTGATTGCAGACTAATGCTGCGTTGATAATATTCCACCTGTAGTTACACACTGTGCCCCATTTGTCATCGATCCTCACTTGTAATCTTCCTTCATGTTGTGTTCTTCCTCCTAAAAGTCTTATAGGCACTATAGGTTCAGTATATCCAGGTGTGGTAGGTTCAAAATCAGTTTCATAAACACTCTCATTAGTCATAACTACTTCTTCTTTTAAAGTAAATGTGATGTCGTTGGGTCGTTTACCTCTGGCATCTAATTTTCCGGCAACCATTATTCCTATGGCTGGAGGAAATTTTAAAGTGACACCTGATTGTAGAACTAATTTACCACCAGGACGTATATTAATATCTTTGTCAACATCATACTCTCCTTGACGAAGAATTTCTATTCCTTCAACCTCGCCACCAACTACGAAGGTACCGGGTACATTGAATTGAGGCACATAAAGAGAGTTATAATTAATTTGTGTAGCTCCAGGATTACTGCTATGCAATAAATACGGCATATAAACTATTTTGGCCAAGTTATACCTGTCTTTTCTGTGAAACAATCGATTGTAAACCTTTTCCTCTTCTCCGAAGCCAAGCCAGTTATAGGTACAGTTTAATATTTTACTTTGATCTTCGACGTGCGAGCCAATTTCGTATTGAGCTTCTGGGTTATTTATAATGTTCCTATAGACGTCTATGTTGCTTGATGCTAATACAATTGTAGCTGCAACTCTACTTCTTGGAGTCAACCTCGATGAAATGCCTTCTAGGGGTTCATACGGTTCTCTTATTTTATTATCTCGTAAGAAGTTTCTTGAAAATAAAATATATTGCAGATCGCTGTAAGGAGACAATCCAAGATTTACAACGAAGGGGCCCTTATTTCCAAAGAAGTAGTTATGTTGTATGTCGAATCGAGCTGGTAAGATTTCAAATTCTTCGAGGTACTTCCCTTCTATGCGATTCAGAATAACTATTGCACCATAATTTCCATGTTCAAAGTAATTATATTCAATCCTTCCGTTTATATTAAGAGCCGGTTGGATTTTTAGAGGTACTCTTTGATTCTCGTAAAATCTATTGTGACCTACTTGTAAATTGAGCAATCTGTTTGGATTATTATATCTCCAGCAAGTTGATATTTCTACGGTGCTTTCAGCGCTCGAATTAAACCAGTTTCCAGTGATATTAACCCAGCTGTCACCACAAAAGTTTCCATGTAGAATTCCAACATCCAGATTTTTGAATATTTCGGAGTATTCAACAGCGGTGGTTTGGTTCACAGGAATATATTCGGTTTCATGAGTATTATTTAACCATACAGCTATACCGTATCCCTGATTAGAACTTAATATACTTCTTGATATGTTTCTGTTTCCTCCAGTTACGGTGATGTTGATTCCATCACCTTGATTGAAGGATATTCTACTTTCAGTAACATTTATATCTCCCGCCCCACTCGTGACTTGAAGACCAGCAACATGATTATTGTTAGATATAGACGTGCGATGAATGTGAATTTGTGATCTTAAATTTTCGATGACCACGCCTCTGCCATTGTTATCGGATATAATCGTGTCAGTTACATTTAAATCATACGTTTTGCTTATACCAGATGTCAACCTCAAAAAGCCTGTAATATCCGTCCTGGTGTTCGCTCGGAATCTCACGTA
Organism: Agrotis ipsilon; assembly: GCA_028554685.1. Classification (NCBI taxonomy): domain Eukaryota; kingdom Metazoa; phylum Arthropoda; class Insecta; order Lepidoptera; family Noctuidae; genus Agrotis; species Agrotis ipsilon. Next base: position 3,507,278 of record CM052965.1, read on the forward strand.
CATGCGGTTCCTCGTTGACGTAACACTTTGCGGTCGTGTGTGATTTCTAATGCTGAATGACAATAAAAGTCTGTCTTCTGTTGTCAATCCATCATATATAAATAATTCACCCGTATTGTTTTGATTAGTTAGCAGTTTAATGAAGCTCAAGGTTAAAACATGGTCTGGTCTAGTATAAAATTTCTGATGGCAATCTCTCTCCATATTAGAGTATCTTGATTGTTCGATTGACATTTGAATAGGAAACGTCTGGCTCGGTGTGGATGCTAATGTGCATAAATCAAATATTTCGCTTCTGTCTAGCCTTTCATCGATTTTCATTTCGTGAACCACGTATTTGACCCCGTCGCCGCCATTGTCGTGTATCAAGCAATTCTCAATCTTGGTCATGCCATACGTAGAATTCACATAGACGCCATATCCTCTATTGTTTTGTATCGTGCAATTGTTTATGACAATGGGAGCGTTAGGTGACGTCACATTTATCGCGTTAAAAGCAGAATTTGATATTTCTATGTCTTCTAAGACAGGTGGGACTCCGATGACATCTAAGGCACTTGTTGCATTGTTGTCTCTACCTAGACCTGCATTTTTTATAGTAACGTGTATAAGTCTGGACATCGATGTTGGAACGTAAAGAGTGTTTGCGGCAGTAAGAATACGTTCGAAGACAGCGTTTTCAAAGCGTAGCCCTCTCCAATGTCTTCTAGAGTTTGAGAGGTCATTGACGTCATGGTGGGGTGAGCATTGGATAGCGAGATCTGGGTGATAGTCGCAGACGCCTGAGCCGAGTTCTCTAGAATTCCAGTCGCATTGGAATAGATCGTATTCCGTTCCTTTGCATTTGGGTTCTTCGAATAATAGTCTAGCTCGTCTACCGGGCTGGCGGTCGATCCAGTTGTAGAAGGATCCGCCCATGAAGCCTAGTTGTCTGCAGGCTGTCTCCATGTCGTTGACGGTCCAACTGAAACGAGGGAAACGTGTAAAGATTAACGTTTCACATGCCTAAATAGAATGGTATTAATATTCATGCATATCCTATGTTATGTACTTACTTTCTGGAATTGGTGCAAACTGATCTCCATTGCCCTCGGTGTAACAGCTGCACTCTTCCCACTAAGATGGAAGGTCCGTCCACTAAACGGATATCTGGTATAGACTTAGCAGGTCTATCTGGCTCTTCTGTACTGGTGAACGTTATACCCCTTTGGTGATCACCCTGAAATTAAGAGAAAATAATATTTAAATCTAAATATTTGTTTTAATCTCTTAGGAATACCAAATTAGCTTTCTTACATTTGTTTTTAAGTAGAAACTATCAAAGACTACAATATGCGGTCAATTTCAATTTGATTCTGTGTATAGCCAGCCGGTAACAATAAAATGGTTATTATTCGCAACTGATTGCCTTTTAGAAATACGGTCACCTAGTAATATAAAGAGCGTGAATATTCGCTTTTAGTGAAAACAGAAAAATCAGAAAATGGTTATAGTTTTGGTACCACGTCTTCGATGCTTTAAAACTATGATTCATTATGAAAGGATAGGTGTTATGGATAAATGTCATTTAAATTGCATCTCATGAGTGAAAGGCAGGTGTGCAGTTACGTGCAAATGTAATGATACGAGTAGTAGGTGTGTATTGTTGTGTATTTCACAAGGCATCGATTAGAGAGTTGGCCAAGTGCACAGGGGGTGAGCCAAGAAGAATAGGCGGATGTGTTAAACGCGTTTAGCAATATTATTTATTGTTCTTAACGAAAACGTTTCTTAGGGCCATGTTAAATTCACCTGTGCGTGACTATACTGTTGAAATAGCAACATTTTTGTGTCTGTTTTTTAAACATCCTGTGCAAGTAATATCATCATGTCGTCCAAATAGAGAAAAAGTTTGTTATCTCTGGCAAACGGATGGCAGCCAGCGATGCGTGGGTGTCGATGATAAATAGTGCTTCAGTAAAAGTATAGTATCATGCTCTATCATTTATGTGCAAAAACTTATATGGAAGATACTAATGTAGACAATGATATACTAAGGATTCAACTAAATAGCTAATTCAGAGTCAGAATTAAATCTCCTAGATGACTCATTCATGGAAGTTGTAGAATCATTATTATTGACACGAATAGGATCTTGTTTCGTTAGAATTTAAATGGTGCATATTGACAGGCAATTAATTTGACTGATAATAAATTGTTATCACCACCCTCCACTTCGAAGAATATCAACATAATAATAAGTGGGCTAGTTATACACGAAAAAATATTTAAATAAAACTATCGAACAATGGTCATCGATACCAAAGCGGTCACATGACATCATACTCCGCGCGCGTATGTCGTCGTACGCGCACGCACGATGCGCCCTTGCACTTCGTTCGTTGCAATGGCTTCCTGCCTTTTCAGACCACCCCATTCATACAGTCACGATCTACTGCCCAACTGTTACCTAACCGACGCTAAATTGGAATGTTCATGATGTAATTCCGATTAGGGGAACGACCGACAATAGCAAGACAATATAATTGACACGTAAAATGTACGTTCAAAAAAATGTATGTCCGCGATCCTGCAAGTTCCACTTTTACCGTTCAATGAGGTAGTGAGAGAAAGTTTTTGAATGATATTTTCCTTTCAGACGTATGAGCAGATGTTTATGTTAAACTACCTGTGCATAGTCTAGACATCGTCGGTGTTACACGTAGGCGTTTGTCTAGGTGTTTTGCAATAACCTGCCTGAAGCTAAGTGTATGTTTCAACATCTAAGACATAAATGGCAGGATTGCCTCGGCTATGAAATGTTTCAGTAACCTTTAGAGACCACGCTTAAAAAAAAAACTTAGTACCGTATGTAGCACGTGTACTACTTTTTTAGCCGAACTTGAAAGAAATTACTAAAGTACTGTGTCGCGTGAGCACGACAAACCGATACGATACCCAAAAGGCTTTTTTTATGATTCTGTACACGTCACCCGGAATATTTTAAGGCAGGTCGCCAGACGTCCGTTAAATCGTTACGGCCGACTAACTATCTGACTAGCGATAAAAAACCCCCACATTAGATCAAATACCGGTGAAGAAACTAAAGGACGAGGCAAGGACACCGGTTTGAACTGTGAGTCAGCAATAAAACATGGTAAGCATTATGTTGTTTCTTTTATTTACGTCCAAGTTTTGTTGGGAATTCCGGTGAATGCACTGGAGGGAATGCATACACCTGTAGGTTTATAAATTGATAGTAATTTAGCTAGGTGACATGCATGTTAATAAATTGCTTAGGCAAACACAAGAATCATAATTATCCTTAAGAACATTTACAAGGATCCAGATTTAAGACTCATTATAATAACATGTAACTGCCATTTTCTTATATATCGTAAATACGTGTCTTGCTTAAAACTCTGGCATTGAGAAATGATATCACCAGTTGTAGGTGGTGAATTTGAAACTGTTTGTCGTCCACTATGTCTGCGATTTTGAAAGGCGAGACCACCCGTTCGAGTTACCAAGGCTAAAGTGGAATATTATAACATCGATTGCATGAAAAGAGAATATTCATAAATCCACTGAACTGACGCAAATCAATTAATGAATACGGAAGAAGAAACAACTGTTTTTCAATCAAGTTCAAGACCACAATTCAATAATAGTCAATGAAGGTCAAAGTCGAAAAAGTAATGCGAGAAGACGTTACGTGAGCATTTCTATTAGATAATGATAGAACATGAGTCGACTAGAATGTATCATTGGATTCGAATACAATGATTGATTGATTTCTCGTCTATTATGATTATATCTACTTGCTATAATTTTGCTATTAGTTCGATATGTAAGAAATCTGCTGTTTTTATGTTCATATTATGCGCAACGAAAGCTCTAAAAAATTTATGTGACAGCTTCAATAGATTTTCAGTAAAAGTTTTTTTGTGCCAACACAGCCATTTTAAGTAGAGGTAGATATTTGAACGATTTCATAGCATCTACCAATCCTTTAATCCTACTGGTAGTTCCTATGCAAAGATACATAGCGTGTTTAGACTACCATTTGGATTTTGAGTTGCCCGTCACATAATGTATTTATGTTTATGTCTATGTGTAGTACTTTATTACTACACATAGACATAAACATAAATACATTATGTGACGTCTGTCTTATCCGAACGAATCCCTACAGCTTTTTGGGCTTTTCCTAACAAAATGGTAGCTTGGTAAGTGTAGAAATGCACAAACAGTGTGACCCTACTGCAGTCTTTTAACTTACTATGCATAACTATTATTGGACTTGAAGGCAAATTCCAAGCCTTACGGCAGCGACTTCCTGTGTAGACCGTCGCGTGGAATCACAAATGAGGGTTTGAGCCAGGTGGGTATTGTCTTACATTTACTAACCAAAATTTTATTTTAATGGCAAAATAACATAAATGATGCCCCAAGTGCACAAGATGTGTGCGTAGGAAACAGATTGTAGATAAAATGCGTAGCTAGAAGTTCTTTAAAAGATTTAATATCAGCTCTAAGCCACAGAAAAAAAGTGCAAAATATCTAGGTAATGAGAAGACTGGCTTATGCAAGGCATTCCATCAATGTTGTACATCCTTGAGCGCTAACAACATTAATTAAACCTTCTGGTGCACTAATTAAGTACAAGGGCTTGATCACTATGTCGCTGATTAAAGGAGAAATTCTCTAACAAAGTGCCTGCTGGACTAGCGGTCCGTGCTTCCGCCGATTTCTCCGTGCACCATGCCTTGCCATGGATCGTGCTCGTTATCCGCCAAGTAATTTATACAACTGCTATTTATGGTTGTCTGGATTCCCATGGATCGGTCACGCTGGCTGGTTTAAAACCAGCTACGTACTATAAATAGGTAAGTAAGTGCTTAATCAAAACAAACATAGGTTTTAAATTGTTATCCGGGAAGGCTGTAGCAAGATTTTGTGCCAGATTTAGCAAATTAGGAGGCAGGGATTGCTGAAGGATAATAATAATATAATAAAGTAACAGGTAAAATTGGTAGAAATAATGTGACTACTGAGATCACAAGTCAAAGCAGTAGGCCTAAGTAACATAGGTATTACTTATTTGCATAGAAACAGGAGAAATATTGGATGATTTTGATAGTGGTTATGAATGTAGCAAAGCGACACAGGTGCAGAGTGTGGATAAGTATACTGGTTCGAATGTGTTAGCTTTTGTTTATAAAGGCCGATGGTTATCCTTCGTGGGACTATAATTTTTAGAATCGTCCACAGGAAACTACATATAAAACAATGAATTAAATGTAGAACGAGCGGTCGTTCTAGTTGTGAATTGAACCGGCATTAAATAAATTATGATCATAATATTTACCTAAATGTATTAGATATATTTAATGTTCCAAAAGTCTACCGATCTAGAGCGTCCATCATCATCTGTTGTTTGTCATTTTTGGAACACATTTGTGATGATGGAAGGGCTAATGACAAAATATTTCCCAAAAGTTTGTGCATTTCGAAAATGGTTAGAACGAGTGTGAAGTTAATTAACAAAAAAATCCAAAATGAGCATAAGCCAGTAGTAATATAAGTGTTTAAGCGGATTATCATCGTCAATAGTTACGCAGGTACAGTTATGCTTATGACCTCTACAGTTAAAAGTTCATTGTTCTCTGCATGCAAGCCTGCCAAAAAGTAACAACAATGTCTGCAATGCTTTGCGAATCATTTCGTAAGCATTATCACTGGAAACAATCAACTGTGTTACAATTTCCAGGAAGCCAATTCTAAACTGTGACCTGTTTTCATTTTTCGTGATTCGTGAGACAGGACGGGCTCGATTGGGCAAAGATAAATCTAGACAACGGCTTAGGTAATACCGGACGGCTGGCCTCGAAAAGTAAGACATGTCTGCTGCAAACACGTGCTTTTAACGAAGCAGTATAGATTGGAGTTGGTATAGATTGGAGTTGATTTTTGCAACCTCTCGTCCCATAGTTGGTTTTTGACAAACAATACTGTGCGTGCGCGTGGAGGCAGTGGTGGCCCAGTGGTATCGGCCCCGACTTACGAGTTGTAGGTCGTGGGTTCGAACCCAGCCTGGCGCATTACTTTGTGTAATTTCTTTCATCACCACTGCTCTCAAAACGGTAAAGGAAAACATCGTGAGGAAACCGGCATGTCCTAGAACCATCAAATTCGAAGACATGTGACATCTGCCAACCCGCACTGGGCCCGCGTGGTGGATTATGGCCCACTCCCTCTCACAAGAGAGGAGGCCTGTGTCCCAGCAGTGGGAACGTTATAGGCTGATGATGAATACTGTGCGTGTAACCATTTTAGGAATTTTAGAAGAAATTCCCGAAGTGAATTACTTTTAGGAACATTACATAATTATAAAGTGATCGTTAAGACCCGCTGCATTGGACTGGGGGTGGATTAATTGCCATTTCTGAAGTGGCTCTGGGGTTTTTTTAAATGTATTAATAAATTTTGTTACACATAAATATCCTTTGTATAAGCAAATTGACTGATGAGTTTATTCCTCGGATATGGATTTATGCAATATATTTGGTTGACTGTCGTCATAAGCTATTCAATAAACCCGGCCATATTTGGCAAACAATCATAATCCTAAACACAGTAGATATAGATGGGTAGGTACTCAAACTACATGCCGTGTTTGTTCCGAGTAGTTATCTCAACGAAGTGGATATTAATTAATTAATAGATTTATCTACGCCTTGAAAATGGCTATGTTGAAGGCAAGAGAAAGTAAAATATGATTTTACTCTCCCAATTTAGATGATAATTTCACAGTAATTGAACCTAACTTATTACTAAGTCCTGCATAAATAATCAATAGAACGACACAAACCCCACTCAAGCGAGCATTATGGAAGCCTCTTGTATAATGGATCACGACATCACGATCCTGACTTGGTAAATAATCGTGCTGCACTGCAAACATTTCTAGGTTGTTCACCTAACAAGCACTTCAACGCGATTTACTCAGAAGTTTTATAAAATGGCTCTATAGTTAGGTATTTAACTGTTTTTTTACCATGCCATATCTAAGTTATTTCATTTCATCAATAATTCCAATAGATTTATTTCACAAATATGAAAGAAAGAAACATTTTATCTTCCAAGATCTTTGACATTAGGCTGTCGATGTCGATAGAAATTGTAGAAAAAAGATATGAATCTAAAGGAAATGTCACCATAACAGTAGCTTTTACTAGTCACGAGCATTTTCCACAGATCAGTGTAAAGCGAGTCCATTTGTCACGCTTTTCACAATCGCAAACAGAGCGGGACGATGGTATCTCCCGTGCCAAATGTTAAGCGACACTAAAACACGCACTGTCTTGTTGGGCATACTCTTTTCACCGCTGGTTAATCGAGAAAATGCCTCGTTATGGACGATCAAAATTAAGGGCATCTAATTATCATCCATCATTCATATAGGTTACCAGGTAATGTCTATCATTTCTGGGAGATTCTCAATCTAAATCTGATCCAGATCTAGTTTGTGCCCGCTGGTCAGCCCCAGGAAGTCCTTAAACCGAGGTCCATAACCCACAAGAGTACTTTTTGCGAATAGCAAAGGCTAAATAACAATTCTTCCCAATTACGAAATTGTGTGTGTTGCTGCCCTGGTTGCTAACATTATCCTAAATCCTAAAAAAATTGTATGTTAAACTCATGATCTTAATACATTGTGTACCCTATATAATGTAAAGAAATTTGCATGCCCTAAACAGGCAAAATATGGTTTGTGCCTAAACCACCAATTGTAACAACCGGTAGTACCTATATTTTACGCAAATAAATTATTCTTATTCTTATTCTTATTCTTAAATCTTTTATTCCAAAGTGTGCCATTTTATTTCTATAGTGGTTTCTAATCAGTTCTAGTTATCAATAAAATAAACAGAGGCGATAAATTACTTGTAAGTTACACTTAATCATTTTCGTTCCGGTATAGGTGTGGTTTTGATAAACACTTGGTTTGTTACTGGTTCATAAATTCCTGTCATCACTTGTCACTTCGGTTACATGATTAAAAACATCGGCGGCAGCTCTTATTGTGTCGACCTGAGATTACTCAACAGCCTTTGTCCTGAACGCTTATCCCTAGAGACTTAAACATACGTGCATACCATCAGCTATTCAAATCCCAAGACATTTGTGATATTTCTTAACTCTCCTCAGAAGTCGAGTACCTAGTGCATATTCGGGTCACGAACTTTTTAAAACCGATGCATGTTAACTAATGGATTCTAAATGTGGAGTCAGTAGTACCTACACATAGGCACCAAGGCTACATCTCTTGTGTGACACGAGTCATTGTTTTTACTGTGAAAAAGAGCATATCGCTGTTGTGGACAAATATGAAAATAACAGCGTAGGTATTGAGATTTTAAAATACATGCAGTCGACATCTTTTTGTAATAAGACAATAATGTTTAATTTTAGATACGATAATCTTCATTGCTGTTGCATTCTATTTCTAAGATCAGATAAGCACAAACGCGAAAAGCCGTTACTACTTTTTTTTTAAATAAAAACAAAGCGCAGCTTGAAAGAAGTTGGTGAATGAATGGAGGCATTTACACAACTACTGACTCGTACCAGCATCGCCGACGTAACCTCGAGTAAAACACACCGGTATATAAACTGCAGGAAATTATGTAACCCGTAGCAAATTATTAAAATTAATTCGTTATTTGCATAATTAAGAAATTACGGAAATAAAAGAAAAACATTAATGGGCTAAGAAAAAATGTATGTCAGTTAAAATTCGGGCGCCACGCCAGTACGGTAAGACTTGTTTACAAGTTTATTATATTAGGTATAGCTTTCTTTGATATTTCACACACTAGTGTATTCACTCCTGCAACACAGACTTGTGGGAAAACGCCCGTATAGGGATGAATCAATTCTAATAAAACTTTTTGGCTTCTTAGCGAAAAACTCTGTGAGTTCGTTAATCGCATTACTACTAAATAACTTTAAAAATAGGTAAGTTTTTCATGCATTTGTTTTGCAACGTTACCAGTTAAATAAGTATATTATGAGAATATTCGCTTTGGCTTTGAGTCATATAGAAATGTTATACAGGCGCATACTATAGGTATGTGCAGGGCGTGCGTATGAATGCACACTGCGCCATGCATGCATCTTGCTCAAGAGTTGCCTACACGGCATTCACTGAATTTAAATGTAGAACCGTATACTTATAAAAGGACAATGGCTATAATAAGGGATCTCTTGTGGGGAATTTTTGAGTGCGAATAGTAGTAGGAGCTGACCCCAAAGCAAAGGGGTGACTACAATAGAATGCATGTAGAAGACGTGCTGTGCCAACCCCAAATAAATTGTAATAAGGTAGTAACATTGTCCGGTGGTATTGAGAGAATAGTAGATTGTTATACAAGGGTGGAAAGAAATCAATTCCCGTACGAGGTATTTAGACGCACGAGCGAAGCGAGGGCGGCTATAGTCCGAGTGGGAATTGATGACTTTCACCCGTGTTAAACACTCTACTTTTCATTTCAAATATAAGGAAAGTAAAAAATAGTATTTTTTCTAAAATATTTATTGATAGTAACAAAATGAGTAGTACCTATTTAATAGTCTTTTTTAATTTAAATTTCAAATATGGAACACACCGCCCGCGTCACCGCCGCTGGCCATCCCGCTTTATTAGTTTTTTTTTTCTTAATTCAAATTGGCCGTATACACTCACAAGACCGCAGCATTTTTTTTATCGATATTTTTCTTAATTATGTAATATAGATGGAAATCCGGCTTGCCCGGACCTCTGTTGCGGCAGTCGCTCCCTCTATATTATCGCCCTGAGATCGCGCCGGAACTCTTCCCGCCGCACTAAACTTGTCGAGGCACGGTTTCAGTTTATAGGTTTTTCTAAGGAGGTTTAGTAACTACATAATACACCACATGACACTGGCCGAAAATAAAGAGAAAAAATAAAAACTTCTCAACATGTCATCCGATGTCAAAAATGGCGGCTGCGATCTGTCTGGTCAGAAAATCATTAGAAATTTGCAAAATACTCGACAATCTGAATTTTGCGGATATATGTTGTCGATTCGAAATCATTATTTTTTAATGTTTTATTATTCAGGTTAGCTTTCAATCGAGTCTAACGTAGCCCTGCACGAAATTATTAATATAGAAAATTATAGCCGAATAAATAACCAATTTTAGTTCTACTTTTAAAATTCATTCCCGCCCTAGGGAGGGAAGCAATTACTATGAGTATTTCCCGCCCAAGGGAGGGAAGCATCGTTTTCGACCCACTGCTCTGATCAAACAAACACTACTTTCCGAGTATGAGAAATGAAAAAGAAATGGTTGCATCCAATAGGCCCATTGAAAGTCAAAACATTTCACAACTGAATGAGTTTTTAGACTAAACTTTCAAATCGTGCGAAACTGATTGACTGATTCGTTGCATAAAATGAAACAAATCGTATTACAGCAAATATCTTTACAGTACACGTTCCTCAATTTCGAAATATCTCTTGAAATTGCAACTGCGAACTGTCTGTTCGTTGAACTTTTAGATCGACCAAAAGATTTAAGAGGCAGACAACTTTGTCTATGTTGAAAAGTTAGGAACGCCATTTTAATTACATAGTCTTTGCATAAGACAGGTTCAGAATATTTGCCTTGCCTAACAAGCACGACTGTAATAAAGACAGTTATGTCATATAAAAACCTGCCAAAGGCTAATTCAACATTCAAGTTCGCACCAGTCACCTGTTCACTGTTCCAAAGCATAGCTGCGCTAACTGGACAACGGAGACCACACATAAACATGCAATCATAGATCAAGTTGTCACTTAAACACATGGCAAATCACAGCATGATACAAAGCATGAAGCGAGACGTAACTGCAGACCCCGTAACGAGATCGTTGTGATATCGCGAGACATTGAACTCACACCCAACACTAAGGTTTACAGGCCGTTTGTTATACCACCGCATTTAGAGCAACTTGAATAACTCTGACGAAAACAGCGATCCCTATTATAGTGCATGTTACTTTTCTTATCGTAAATCTTGATTCTTTGGGATGAGACGGATTATTATAACGAAACTTGATCAGAAAATAGTGATCTTGATTCCGAGTCCAAACGAAGAATTTGGACTTTGTTTAACAAA